>OY751556.1:7537932-9937932 GCA_963572265.1 Caenorhabditis doughertyi | reverse complement strand
ATTATTTTTAATACCGTTTCATAGTATTATGAAGAGCCAGATTTGAAAATTGATATAATCCAAAATGAGCATCCATAGTTCTGATTTTGCCACTACGAAAACGCTATAGTTTTCACACCTTACTCGAAGTGGTACTATGAGAGTTTTGGCATTGAAATATTAGTGACTTTTCTGACGAAGAGAACATTTTATTATGGCTGCTGTCTAATTTTTGAAGCACTTTCGATTTCATTTGAATTTTGTGAAACTTAGAGTTTAGAAAATTGATAAGAGGACAGACAAAAATAGACATTTCAAGAAAGCATTGAAAAACGATCCACTGTAAGTCCTTCAAAATACAATTGTTTTTCACAACTTGAAGGAAGTTTTTCAGTTGTAGTAGAAACAGCAAAAGTTTCTGTTTCAGTCAAAGAATTTCCAAAATCTAGGTTTTCAAAATTCAATAAGCCTTCATTTTTTTATTTTGTTCAGACCCAACAGAATTATCCCAGAAATTATGTATTTTTCACAAAAGTTCTTTGGTTTGGTGAAGAAAAACCAAAAAAAAGATGATACTGTTTCGGAGAATTGTAGAATGAAATCAACTAATGCTCGAAATTATTTGTGTATCCGTCTAGGTACTATGCATATTCAATTGAGTTTAGGCCTTTTTTACTTATTACTTGAGACGGGCCATTCTCATACTAGTTTTGGCTATTTTCAACCTCCATCTCAAAATATTTTTCAGACGAACATGCATGAATTCTTGGAGCTAAAAGAGCGAATGAACAAGCATTTTAAATTAGCCGCTGAACCTATTGGAGGCCTCGTTGGAATGTTTCCATGGCTAGGACATCTACCGTACTTCAAGGGAATCAAGCAAGGTGGGTTACTGTACCTAGGATTACTGTACCTCGGATTACTGCATCCCGGATTACTGTAGCTAAAGTTACTTTAGATTTGAACTTTTATAAACATTATTAACATGGCAACAAGTCCAACATCAGGAAAAAATTATTATGAGAACTCGGAAACCGCAGAAAATTTATTACAGTCATCACTGATAATTGGGCCCATCTTTTGGCAATGTTCCGAAGACAAGCAGAAGAGAAATTGGCAACAATTGATTATGATTCAGATGAATATTCGGATTATGTTGAAGCATTTTTAAAAGAGAGAAAGAAGCATGAACATGAAGAGAATTACGGTGGATATGAGTGAGTTTTATAGGGGTTTACTAGTTAGTTAGTAAACTTTGAGGTAGTATAGAACAGAAAAAAGTTGAAATGAAATGGTTTTGATAAAACTGAAAATGAATTGATAGAGGAAGTGGGGAAATTTAGAGAAAATTGAGGTTTAGAACTATTTTCGGGCTTAAAATCGAGAAGATTTTCACGAATATAGGAAATTATACTTGTATTGGTATTACCGAAGACTCGATAAATTGAAAGCTGATGCCTTCAAAAATTTTGAGCACTGAAAATTCAAATTTCACACCAATACAACAACAGAGTATACATTATTGTTTTGAATTTATTTTTGGAGCTCAAAATGGAAATTCGAAACAGTTTTCAATCGAAAAAAAATTGGGAAAAAATTACCGAGAACAATAAAAATAAGGCGTAAATCGTTTTGAAGATAGAGTAATAGAAATGGAATACTGATGAAAAAGTTAAATCCATTTGTTTTATCTATGAAACATAAAACGTTTGGTTTTGAAAAGTTAGGAAACTTTAACGAAACAGTTGAAAGAATGCTTTTGAATAATACTTAGAGCTTACAGATAGATTTTGAAACTGATTTTTTTTCGTTCAAATTTGACTTGAAACTAGGGATGATAACTAATAAATTTGCGAAAACGAGGTCGATTCAACAAACAGCACTTGATAATTAAAAATCCTTATACTTTTTTTATGATGAAACTGCTAAAAATAAAATAAAAATCGAAAATTTGAGCTCAAAATTTTACAGAAAATCCTAAACTTTTTTCGGGAAAATTCATTCGCAGCTATCAATATCAAGGGCACTGATAATTAGAATCTTTTCATAACACAAAAATAGATTTTGAAAAAAGTCATTTGATAGAAAAAAAATTGATTCATCACATTTTTGAGAAACTACTAAAGTCAATTCAATTCTCCATTCTTTTGAATGTTGTCTGAATAATTCGAGACTAAATTATTATAAAACCCAGCTGAAATGATAAAAACAGTCTTCGTAATTTTCACTGTCAGATATCATAATTTGTACTTTTTTTTAGATAAATGTTTTTAGTAACTGCTCAGAAGATATTACCTGAACTCAAATTATGATCCTGAAACCGATAAAGTTTCAAACTTGTATTCGGAAACTGTTTTGTTTTCACTTTTTTCAGTTTTTTTAAAGTTTTTTTTCCAATCAATACTGTTTACCGGTTTTGAAAGAAATTTGGAAAAGTATTTGAAACAGAATTTTCCATTTTCTTTCATTCTAAAAACAACGGAACTACTAAACATTTCGTTTTAAAAAGCTCCTTCAAACTCAAAAAAAATCCTATGGACACTTTGAAATGCTGGAAAAATTAATGCGAATGGGCATCCTAAATCAAACGAATGATCGAGAATTTTATTTGGAAAGCTTTTGAAACACTAATTAAATTTGGGTTTGAAGCCTGAACTGATTGATCAATTAGCCTTCCAACTCACCTTGAATAGGCCTTGGACATCCTGGGTTGGTCTAAAACAGCCCAAAACTCCCACAACCTTTCCAATTTTTCGTTTTCAGAATGGAACAATTGGATAGTGTATGTTTTGATTTATGGGTTGCCGGAATGGAAACAACTTCAAATACTCTCTATTGGTCACTTTTATATGTTCTTTTGAATCACAATGTACTTCAAAAAATATATGAAGAATTGGATTCAAAAATTGGTTCAGATCGAATTATTACAACATCCGATAGGAATCAATTGAATTATATCAATGCAACTATTAATGTGAGTTTTATGGAGAATTTTGGGAGATTTTTAGGCTGGTATAGCCTGATTTAGGCTTATTTAGGCCGGTTTATGGGTCTAATTCAAACCAATATTTTGGATTAATGGAAACGGCAGCGAACCGTATCTCCGGATCACTGTGCCTATATCACCGTTTATAGTTACAGTAATATATGTCAGACGGAATAACTTAGAAATTAGTCAAGATAGACTGTTTCGAAAAGTTTTCAAAACTAGGTTTTTTCCAGTTGTTCTTAATTTATCGGTTTTTGGCAAATTCTCGGAAGTTCTGAAAAAAAGCTTACACTATGGTTTTATCGGGTAGTTAGTTTTGAGTTTTTTAAAAGTTATAGTCAGTTTTCTTTGTTGGGGGATTTCGAAATATTTTAAAGCTGGCTCAGGCTGGTTTTGGACCTTCCGCCTATCTACGATTGTTTTAGACCAGTTTAGGCTAGGTTACTGTATTTTGTGCTGAAAAAAAAAAGACAAACAGTTGAGTTCGGTTTCAAAAAGTTTCAATAGACTTTCCCTAGTTTATCTCCTTAATAAATTGTTGGTTCTTATAACAATAGTAAGTCCTTCATTGTTTCTGACTGCAAAACTACCGTATCCCCCTCAGAAAACAGCTTTTCACAGAAAAATGACTGAGATTCAAAAAAAATACAATAATGTTTCAAAGTTTTTTAAAGTCAAGAACGGTTTGAAACATTTGCTCTCATGGAATTTATCAGACATTTATCTCGCAATCCAAAGTACAGTAATTTGAAAAAAAACCCTTTTTTGTAATTCGTATCTATGAAATTTTCAAACCATTTCAGTCGAAAAAAAGTGGTTTTGGATGAAATATTTTCTGTTCCATCGATTTTTGAAAACCAATAAATTTGTATATTTCCAATAGTTTCAGACCCGTGTTAAGAAAATTACTACAGTTATCTCTAAGAGTAACAATGGAGATTACTGTAGATCACCGTTTTGTCAACTTTCCAAATCCAAAATCAAAAGTGTGTGTATCAATATCATGTATATGTAGTACCGCCGCCAACTTTGTTATACATTTTTCAAAAATTGCAGTTCTTCCAAAATTTTAAAGTCAAGGCTCATCCAATTGTTTCGATTCTTCCCTCTACTTCGTTTTAGAAAATTCATTATCTCTATTTGAGTAATTTTCGCAGAAAAAACCCCTATTTCCTACCCTTTTAACTAGTTCGAGATAATTATTGCTATTTAGCAAACGCCTTCAATACTTTCTGTTTATTGATGTTGTTTGGCTTTTCTAGAGTCGTTCGGTTCAAAAAAGGGGGAGTTTCGAAAAAAAGTGTTTATATTTCATGTACTCTTCCTAATCCGAAAGAATTAAGTAGACATAATTTTGAAGTTGTTATGCCAATTTGTAGAAAAACTACAGTAATCTTTAAAAAATAAGGATACTACGAGTATCGTAGAATAGCTGTTTCACCAGTTTTTCAAAGAAAAGGTCAATAGTAACAAAAGTAATTGGTATGCAATTTGGGCTCCTCGACAGCGCGCAACGAGACTTTTTGAAAATGCGACATTTCGCAACCAGACATTATACTACTTGTAGGTATCGAAAACAGTCTTTTCGCCACTGCAGCAAAAGCTTTTGTCTTGGTCAGGAAAAAACATACTCACCTTAGTTGGCTGAAAACGATAAAATAGCATATATTCTGTTGTGATAGGACTAATCTTCCTAGATTCAAGATTGCTCCGACGAGATAAATGAGTTGCGAAAAGTCTAGTTTTGATACCTACTAATTGCGAAATGTCGCATTTTCGAAAAGTCTCGTTGTGAGTCGTCGAGAAGCCGCAATTTACTATTGAATAAAAAATATTGGCAAAAAAATAGGCTTGAGTTTCTTTTAGTAAAATTGTGTATTTGAGAAAATTAATTTCAGTTTCATCAGATTTTAAGAATCAAAAAAATTTTAAATCGTACAGTCTGACTTCCTCTTTCATTAAAAATTAGAGTAGCTTCTACAGTAACCTTCCAAGGAATTGATGTAGGAAAAAATCGGCTCAAAGTATAGCATAAAATGTCTGGGAAAACTTGTGTTCAAGGGCATTTTTTGCCCGTTTAATCAGGTTTTCAAATTTGCTTATTTTTGAAATTACATGTTTCCTGATTGTCTTTCAACGAAGAGTACCAAACAAAAAAAGCTATTTCCCCATTTTTAAACTCAAACGTCAGTAGGAAACCGAGCATCAGACTCTTCCATCACAAATAACGAAATCGACAAAAATTCGGTTTTTTTTAGTTCATGAAGGAAAAATTGTGCATTTGAAAAAAACTTTGCCCGTTTTATAATGTTTTCAAAATTGAATAGATTTGAGAACATACAGTTCGGTTATTTCTATGAAAAAAATTTGAAAATTTCAAAATGAAAAGACAGTAGCTTCTTCAGTAATCTTCCAAGAACGTGATTAAGGATTGCAGTTTCATTGATTTTTTAACTTTGAAATCAAAAAATGACACTTTGATCATTACGCAAATGCCGGATGCATTTTTTATTTGATGAGATATGTACTGCCAAAAAAATAAAATTTGGGAAAAGGAATTCAAAATTTTATTTTCGCGGGCGGTCCGCACACTTCAACTGATAACTGTAGAAGTTCAAATTTAGCTTGCAGACAAAAATAGGCGGACTGCCAGCGAAAATAGAAGTTTGAATTTCTATTCCAGATTGCTAAGGGAAAGCTTCAGCTGACTTTGCTTTGTAAATGTAAGAATGACGTAACCCAGTAGAGGAACACGACGGGGCTGCAAAAATTTTCAATTTTTCAAACAAAAATCTCAATTTCAATGAAATTTCAATTCTTAATTTTTATTTTGTTTCTAATTAAACTTGTATACAAGCGTCTAAAACAATTTTCAGACCATTTCAGCCTAAAAATATTTTTACGAATCCGAGTTTTATAAACTATCCACCAAAACCTCTAATTCCAGGAATCGCAACGTTTGGCCAATCTTCTTCCAATGAATCTGTCTCGTACAACAACAGCTGACGTTGAAATTGGTGGTTACCGTATTCCAAAAGATACAGTAATCACTCCACAAATTAGTTCAGTTATGTATGATCCTTTAATATTTCCTGAACCATATGAATTTCGTCCCGAAAGATTCATCGATTCAACAGATGGATCATTAAAAAAAGTTGAAGAATTGGTACCATTTTCAATTGGAAAACGACAATGTTTGGGAGAGGGATTAGCAAAAATGGAATTATTTTTATTCTTTTCGAATTTATTTAACAAATTTGATATCAAATTGCATTCGGATAATCCGGAACCAAGTATGGAAAAAGATATGGGAATTACGATGAAGGCAAGAAATTATCGAATCGTTTTGAAGGAGAGATTCTGATTTTTTTTTCTGATTTTTCATATTTTTCTTACAAAATAAATACAATTGAAATTTAAATATTTCGATTTGAAATCTTATTTTTTCGAAACTGAGAATTAGATTAGCGTTTCGGCCAATCCGGTCATGGTGGAAAATAGGATGCACCCATTAAGAGTGCCCTTATAATAAAGGTTCTTACCAAAAACTTAACAACCATATTGTTCCCATATTCTTCCCGGTTTCAGGTACTAATTGAATTCGATAAGAGATTAGTGGAATTGTTTTCCCATTGTAGTCAGAGTTATACCGTAAAACCTGTATTAGAAGAGCCCCCTGAAGTGCGCTTGAATCGATATAAGAGCATGCTTTTTTAATACAGTTTTTACGGTATACTACTGGCTATGAACTATTATTTCCGGTACAGTTTTTAAGCGAATTGTCACTACAGCATCCCAATACAGGCGTTTCAAATGAACATTCACAAAGTAGATAGATTTTTATTTAGATCCAATTTTTACAACAGCAACTACACAGCTGAATGTGATTAGCAAACATTGCCCTGGCATCTTAACAGTCTGTTGCGAAACAGTAATTTCTTCTAGAAAATGTCGATTTTGTAGTTTCAAATTTTCAGGAGTATTCTGTGGCGACAGAAAAATTATATCTTTAGAAGGCACAAGGCTATCAATGATCTTATGATAAATCCAAGGCTGTCAGATCTCGCGGCCGGCCCGGGCCGCGGTCGACCGGCCGCGGCCTCTGTGAGTGCGCAATGCAAAAGCCGCGGTCGGCCGGCCGTGAGGCCGTGAGGCCGTGAGTGTTAGAAACAGTGCTGAAACGTTGATCAGCCATATCTTTTCCGCTAGTTATCCGATCTCAAAACGGTCAACAGATAAAATGAAGACAAAATCAAGATCTATCGATTGATGTAAAAACCAAAACAAAAGTGAAGCAATGAAACGAGCTATGCCAATTTTAAATGAAGAATCGTTACGGTCAGTACTTTCAAAAGCTATTTTTCTCCGTTTTTTACTTAAATGTTCTACAGAAACCTATAATGACGTTTATACAACTTTGTGAAGGTACACAGACGTTTTTCGCATTTTCGGCGATTTCACCAACATTTGCGAAAAATTTAGCTAGGAAATTGACCTCACCAACTATAAAATCTTGTTCAACATCGAAAACTGCACAGGGAGACCAATTTTCAGACAAATCGGTTTGTTAGAAGCCGAGATATAAGAGG
This sequence comes from Caenorhabditis doughertyi, assembly GCA_963572265.1. Lineage (NCBI taxonomy): Eukaryota > Metazoa > Nematoda > Chromadorea > Rhabditida > Rhabditidae > Caenorhabditis > Caenorhabditis doughertyi. The sequence continues at coordinate 9,930,375 of OY751556.1, read as the reverse complement.
CAAAGTGAAAAAAGCCCGGAAAGTTGAGGAAAATCGAACATCTGAGAGTCCTAATCAGAAACTGTAGAATAGCTTTGGCTCTGGCCAGCAAATGATTTAGATTTATCATTAACTGTCAAATTATTCCCAAGAAGATTACCTCTCGATCAAAAAAAAGACCATCAAAAAATATTAAGTTTGAAGCAAGTTATAAGCTCGCGGCCTCACGGCCGGCCGAGGCCGCGGTCGGCCGGCCGTGGCCTTTGGAGATCTATCACAGAGTCACGGCCGGCCGGCCGTTTGACAGCCTTGGATAAATCTGATGTAAACGCATGTAAAATAACTACATTCAACACTTATTTTAATGACCGCATTAGCTTTTTACAGTAACATTTTGCTATGTGACGTTAATGGAACAGGAAACTTTTTTTGTTTTTGAAGTATTTGAAGTTTCAATGGAAAGAGATCTGGACTGGGATCACATTGAAGGCGGGGAACTTTCCGATAGTTCTGAAACAGAGTTTTGTTTTCTCTTAGTTTCCGTTCGAAATAGTATTCGGTTCTATAAAGTTATTTGTACGTTATTTGAAATACTGAAAACTACAATTTGCACAGATTACTGTACAATAGAATACGAAACAATACTGAATGAAATCTTTCAAATCTTTAGATTCTTTCATGGAACAGTGATTTTTCAAATCTACTACTTCCTTAACAGTGGTGTTTCTGCTACTTTTTAAGAATCCGAATGCTTTGCGTAAAGACAGAGTCATTGTGTGGAAACAGGAGAATATTTATCTTGAAAAAAACATTGTCTTGTGAAAAAATAAACAGTTTTCCATGTAAAATCTCATGTGTAGAACAGATAGAATGGGAGACCGGAACCATAAGAACCCAGAAGCCGATAATGGAACAGTAATTATTGATTACTAGTTTTTGTAGTCTCTGTTGTTTTTGTAGTTTAAAAAGAAAAGGTAAACAATATAAAAGGTAAATAAACAAGGAATAAAGAGCTCCGAATGACTCAGATCTTATCGTGGAACAGCAATTTTTTCAGGCTTCTTCATTATTTTTATTTTTTGCATTTCTCCAAAGTGAATTGCGAATTTGAAGTTCTTCGAACTGATTTGACAAAAGGTTAAGAATGTTCATGGAGATTTCTTTTTTCAAAATATTTCAATCGATAAATAGGTTATTTTCAACTACAAATTTTATTTGATACAAACTATTTGTTCACCCGTATACGAGACTATTGAAGAAAAGAAACGTAAATCTATATGAGGTTAATGAAGCAGAAAACTTTATAATGATTGTATTCATTTTTTTCGTAAATTGTCAGTTTCAACAATAACTGTTTAATAATGCGATTACTTTCAATACGATTATATTGTATTGGTCCAGTTTCCGGAACCAATTTTTAAAAAATTTTCTTTATTGCTAAAAACCAAAAGTTGGAAAATACAATGTTTGAAGCAAGCATAACGGTTGGCATACTGCATACGAACGTCAAAATGTAGGAACAAAGTCTGGAGATCTTTTGTGTGAATAGTGGAACAGCAATTTTCGATCTTTTCTCGGACTCACAGCACTATCGGAGATGGGGTAGGAAAATGCGCCCTAGTGAGAAAGTCGACTGCCCGAGTATTCAAATTTTTCCATTAGGCCAGGCACCGATATTCATTTCTCTTCCGGGCACACTTTCCCATCCTATTCCCGGTAGTGCTGTGTGGACTGGTGAAAATAGTTCTGAAACACCACTTTGACTATTGAAGTAGACCCTTGAAAATCTATATGGCGTTAGTGAAACATAAATTATTTCATTGATTGCAGTCTTAGATTTTTCAAACTTTTTGTAATTTAGCCAAAATGTTCACTCAAATCACTGGGATCGCTTCGAGCACGAAGATGTATTCAACAGTTTATTTTTCATGAACTTCTGTACGGAACCAATTTTTTATACGAATAAAGTTATCTGTATAAAATTTGAAGTACTGAAAACTACAAATAGTACAATCATGACAAAACATGAAAAGACTGGGGAATCAAAATCATCGAACCCAAAAAATTCTGTGATGGGACAGTAATTTTTCTCGAAGGAGACAATAGAAGGTTAACAATATTCTTATGCTATTATTCTTGATTTCAAATGAACTGACACCTCGTGACGTCACGTCACTCCCATGGGGACCCAAGTCGGAAAACTTTCATGGTAGTTTTATTGGGATTTTTTTCAGGCAGGTTCCGCACGCAAAAAAAATTTTTTTTTGCTCAAAAAAATTTATTTTGTTGGAGAAGAATTGAATATTCGGGCGAAAACTGCCTGAAAAAAAACCGATAAAACTATCATGAAAGTTTTCCAACTTGGGTCCCAATGAGAGTGACGTCACGAAGTGAAAATTCATTTGAAATAAATAATATTTCTTGTGGAAAAAACAAATTTTTGGCGATGATAAAACGAGACTATTGAAAAAAATGGAGCGCAAATTTATATAAGGTCAATGGAGCAGGAATGTTTATATTGATTGCAGACGTCGGATTTTTTTCGTAAGTTTTTAGTGTTATCCACTACTGATATTACTGATAATACTGATATCACTTTGAATGCGATTAGTTGTCTACAATTTCTGAAATAGTTTTTTGTTTTTCATACATCATGAAGAATACAAACTGCATCGACTGTAGCTTGCAGACTTATAAGCAGACTGTGGGACAGTAATTTCAGATTTTTTTTCACCTCGAATCTAAACGAACTTATATCTGTACAGCCAACTTTCATACTAAGGAAAACAGCTCTGAAGCCGTAAGATTTGAGCTTCTGTAGTATTTGTAGTGTTTAGATTTCCCAGCTGTTTGAAACCACTACAAACTACATTTGATAAAAACAGATATTCTAAAAAGTATAGCTAATCTACTAATGAAACAAAGCCCTGAAAATTTTAATGGCCTTACTAGGGAATGGTCTAAACGCATGGTGGAGTTTCAATTCGAAATGTGTACCGATCGAAAGTTCAGGCCAACAGAAGCTCATACCACTTTTCAGGTTTTGCAATAGAGTATTCAGAATCGAGATATCTCGGTCCAAAGTTTTGTACTTTTCCCCTCTGGATTTGCAGCTTTAACTTAGGAATGAGTCACCGGTCACACTCATCGCCCAGCCGACAGGTCACCGCCTTTTAGGTGTGTGGAAAATGTCGGTTGGGTGGTCGAGTGGTTATCATGGAGGAACAGTAAAATGAAGTTGTGGGTTCGGTTCTCACTATCTTCTTGGGAACTTCTTGTGAAGGAGGAAAAGAACATTTGCCACGTCGTAATCCATTGGGTGATGTAGAAAATATGAGAAAACAATAAAATATGACGGAATAGTGACAAAATGAATGAAAAACAGCCTTTTATAGGGCTTTTTCCGCGCTTTTTTGGTTGAAAATGGTATGAAACTCGCGGCTTTACACCTGGTTTGGAGGCTTTTGAATTAAAAAAGATCATTAAAACTTTCAAGTTCCATTCATAAACTTGGAAAACTTTGGTTAAAAAAAAGAAAAAAAAAGAATGGAGATAGTGGGAACCGAACCCACAACTTCATTTTACTGTTCCTCCATGATAACCACTCGACCACCCAACCGACATTTTCCACACACCTAAAAGGCGGTGACCTGTCGGCTGGGCGATGAGTGTGACCGGTGACTCATTCCTATGTTAAAGCTGCAAATCCAGAGGGGAAAAGTACAAAACTTTGGACCGAAATATCTCGATTCTGAATACTCTATTGCAAAAACTGAAAAGTGGCATGAGCTTCTGTTGGCCTGAACTTTCGATCGGTACACATTTCGAATTGAAACTCCACCATGCGTTTAGACCATTCCCTAGTTAGTGAAACAGAAATGTACATATTGATTGCACTTGAAGAGAAAAAATAAAACTTTATTCTGGAAGTATCTAACGATAATAAATAAAAGAACGAGTTTCAAAAATCCAAGTAAATATCAATTTGCTTGATAGGATCGACACCACGAATCATCACAAATATGTCCTCATAAATTGTCGGAAACTTCAAATACATGTCACCGATTACATAATTCGGAAATTGTTGGCAAAGATTTCGAATCAATTCTTTCTGGGATTTTTCATCCACAAAATTGAAGGAAGAGAATTTTTGGTTGAAACGGCTTTCAATAATCTGAAAAAAGTATTGTAAAGCCTCTATTACACCGGCACCCCTAATAGAACAGCATCTTTAAATGATCGGCACTCTATAGCTTGCTTTCAATAGTAGACCGACAGTCTTCGATATAGGGGCACCCCTAATAATCCGGCACAGTTGGTCTTAGTGATAAAAACAGAAACAATTCAGTTTCAGCCCAGGTTTTCTGAAAATTTTCTGAAAAATGCTTCTAGTTTGCAAATCAATTTTGATGGTTTCGGCCAGAAAAAAGTTCGAAAAATAAAGCGGAAACCCCTAATAGAACGGCACCTCTAATAAAACGGCACACAGGCAAATGATTTGAACAATAGATTGGGCATGCCGGTTTGAAGGAGGACTGAACTCGGGTTTTTTTTATTTCAAATTCTGATGCAGTTTTTTATTCTGATCATTTTCTTTCACTACGACTATACTCAAAAATCACTCTAAACGGGTGAAAAAGGCGTTTAAAGGCATGGCCGCGTACAGATTCACGGCCTAGGAATTTGAAAAATAGCGCGCGTGAAGGCTCTCACGTGTCGGATCCTAGGCCATCACTCTGTATTGCGTGCTTCTTTAAAACGCCTTTTTCACCCGTTTAGAGTGATTTTTGAGTGTAGTCGTAGTGAAAGAAAATAATCAAAATAAAAAACTGCATCAGAATTTGAAACTAAAAAAAACCCGAGTTCAGTCCTCCTTTAATAGAGTTTTTACGATAACTATCTTACCTCTTTCCAGTACAAAACATCATCTACAGTAACCCTCTCGAAACAGATCTCGAATTTTTTCAAATGAGAAAATGTTTCTTTTGGTACTGTAGCCACATTACCAAAGCCACGAAATTCTTCCAAACTCTTCCAATGCTCCATTTTCATAATCTCATCAATTTCCAATTTATGACTTCCCAAATTGCTTCTAACAATGAAATTCGTTCGATCCGTTATCCAAAGTTTTTTCAGAGAATTTGGATTAATAAAGCTCAAAATTTCAATTGTTTGATGCTCCAAAAGGTTTGACAAAAGACTTTTCACAAGAAGTTTTTCTTTTCTCAATCTCATGACGTCATTTACAGTATCCATTATCTTTTTTGCAATTGATTCCACTTCGATTTCCAATTGATTTTTTAGAATTTCCAAATGTTTTTCATCCGGGTCAAATTCTATTTCAATTTCAAACATGAGAGTTTGAAGTAGAGATTTTTGATTTTTCAACAAAAATTTGAAATCCGTCAGAAAACAATCCACAAAATCGACATTTTCTTCTTCATAATAACCGATTGTACTATATTTTTTTGTATATTTAATTGCACATTTTTCGTACTTTTGCTCATAATTAATATCAAATGATTCGGAATAATTTAGTCCATCCTCTTTGACATGTGTTGTAAGATTCAATTCTATTTGTTTCGGGTATACTGTAACTCGAATCGCAGAAAAATCCCCTTTTGGTCGGACTGCGTCGATGTAGTTGCGAATATTTCGGCACACTCTTCGGAGGGCAAAACTGAAGAAAAAAGGATAGAAAATTATCGATTTTCCGTTAAATTTATTGTGTTTTCCCGGAAAATTTTCAAGTTTTTCAGTAGGATTTTGGCACGAAATTTGAAGAAAAAAAAACAGCGAGGCAACGACGCTCCGAAATTACGCTAGTGCGCATTGTTTAGCGGAATTTTCCGCAAAATTTTTAATTCATACCCCCAGTTTATCGGTAGGAAAGTTTACGGTGCGGTACACTGAATATCGGTAAGCGATAAGTTTGCTAAACAGAACGCACTAGCGTAATTCTGGAGCGTCGTTGCTGTATAATATTTCCGATGTGTAATATTTCCGAATTAATATTTTGATGTATAATATTTCCGAAAAAATTTACCGGAAAATTGATTTTTTGATGAATTTACTGGAAACAACTGAACAAAGAAACCGGATTTTTTTAACACGGAGAATTTCAAGGAAACTCACTAGTCTGGCCAGGTACAGTAATCCAAAATATTTTTCATCACAACATCCGGCATATCGAGAAGATTCAATTCATTGGCACTCTTGTTTTCACCACAAAACGGCTTCAAAAACCAATTCAATAATTCAGGAAGACGCAACATTGAGAAATAATAGAGAGAATATAAAAATCGATAATTCAAAAGTTGGAAAACGTGGGAAAAAAAAGTGTTCTGGTTTTCTACGTGGTCTGTCATGTTTTCTTATTATTATTGCAATTATTGTCTTTTTTCTGTTCTCTAAAAAAAAAACAACTTCAAATGTGGCTTTTTTTTCATGCATAAGGCTTCCATACGGCTGAAGCGAAGTTATTCGGCCGCCAGCCGTCGGCTAGCCGCGCCAGCCGCGCTGGGCCGCGCTGGCCGTCTGCATTAGTTGCGTAAGCGTGTTTGCGTACCCCAGGCATTTTAAATGACGCGCAAAGTATATTTTTATTCATATTTCCGCATTTTTGTGTGGTTTTGATATAATTGGAAGAAAAATAAAATAAAAAACAAAAATTTACATCTTTATCATAGAAATATTCAAAAAATAAAAAATTTATTTAGTTTTTAAACAATTATATGAGATGGATGATGCACGCAGTTCAACTTCATTGTCCTTTGAAAATCTTGTCGAAGAACCTGTAAATGGGAGGCGGAGAGAACCAGAAAGTACTTTTCTTCAACTAACTCGACGACAAGTTATCCAAATCTATATCAAATCGTTGCCCTCCACAACTCCAGGAATGTCGCCGATCGGTGTTTCGCTGCTTAAATTTAAAAATATTGATTAGTGAATAAAATTTCCAGTAAAAATCACAAAAAAGTTGACGATAATCAGTTTTAAAACGACAAATTAGAAACGTGGAAAATGAAAAAAAAATCGCTCAAGTGTCGTCAAATGGTGGGTGGCGTACGCAATGGCGGTCACGCAAAAGTCACAGACGGCCAGCGCGGCTCGACCGCGGACGGCGCGGCTCGCGGACGGCTGAAATCGCAGCCGAATGGAAGCCTTATTCATGCAAAACAGAATATTTCAATCGATAAGCAATTTTTTTTGGAGTTTCAAATCGCATTTGAGACAAACACAATGAATATTAAAGAAAAATATCGCAAATGTTTATGAGATAAACGGAACAGAAATTTTTTATGAAGATCGCAGTCTTAATTTTTTTTGTAAACTCATCCATCATCCTTCATCATTACGTACGAACGGGCTTCAGCTCGCGGAGCATAAACGGTGTGGACTCTATTCCAACATTTTAGACTATATCGACCCTAGGTTACGATCCGAAAAAAAACTCAGCCAACTCGGAAGATCTGGTGCATCCGTACTTCAGGGGTTGCTGAGTAGTTTGTGACAACGATGATTAAATCAGTTATACTTTGAATTCGATTAGTTGTGAAACATTTCTGAAACAGTGTATTAAATTAGTCTTTATTTTTATTTTTATTATAGAACGTACAAATTGCATTTATCATTATGTGCAAATCATGAGATCGATGCCCTGAGAGCTTTTATATGAGCACTGGAACAGAAAATTTTGAACTTTTTAAATTCGGATATTTCAACGAACTTCGAATTTCTTAGAACTTTCGAACTATTGAAAACAGCTCTGGAACCATAAGATCCTGTCATGAAACAGATAATTTTTTGAACCTATGTGGTGATTTTAGTGTTTCAGTATCTCAATTGTCGTAGCAAATACGAACTAGGATTTTAACCAAACTGATTTTGCAACAAATTACAGACCTTCGACTATTGAACAAAAAACCGCTGCGAATCCATATGTCGTTAGTGGAACATAAATTAAAATAAAATATTTATTGCAGTTTTCGGTTTCCTGTATTTTTTCTTTGTTTAGAATGTTTTGACAATGAACTGGGATTTGTAATTTAGAAAGTTGCGAGGAATTTTACATGTATTACTTCCAAAGTGTCACCCCTGGAATCCATCGGGTCTAGGTGCAAAAGTTAGACCCCCCGAGGGGTAAAACTTTGATGGAGTTCATTTTTTGAAAAGCGGCCTATTTTCAGATTTATTGATTTTTTTCAGATTTTCAAAAATTTTGGGTTTTTTGACCGTAACTCGGTCAATTTTGAAGATTTTCAAAAAGTTAAAAAACGAAAAGGTAGAACAAAATAAGATCTTATTTTTTGTTCAACTGAACGTTTTAGCCAAAAAACGATAAAAGGACTAAAACGGACCACAAAGTGGAATCGAAAAAATAAACGTAGATTCGTTTTTTTTAAATTGTGCCCATTCAATTCAGCGTAAAAAATGAGGCAGAACCTCACTTTTACTTTCTTCAAGTTATCGTCATTTTCGAAAGAAAAATTTGATTTTTTAGCTGAAAATGATTTTTTTGGCTTGGATTAGGTAGATTTGATCGACTTTTGATCGATCCAGGGGTTGTTATGGTCTGAAAATGTTTTTTTCTGTGTGATTTACATCATATTATACCGTTTCCAGTCAAAAAATGCGAGTTTTGTAATTTTGGAAAATATGTTGAAAAAAGTTTCGAAATTTTTTTCAAAAAAATTAAGTTTTTAAAACTCGAATATTTTGATTGGAAACGGTATAATATGATGTAAATCACCCAGAAAAAACATTTTCAGACCATAACAACCCCTGGATCGATCAAAAGTCGATCAAATCTACCTAATCCAAGCCAAAAAAAAGTCATTTTCATCTGAAAAATCAAATTTTTCTTCCGAAAATGACAATAACTTGAAGAAAGTAAAAATGAGGTTTTGCCTCATTTTTTACGCTGAATTGAATGGGCACAATTTAAAAAAAACGAATCTACGTTTATTTTTTCGATTCCACTTTATGGTCCGTTTTGGTCCTTTTATCGTTTCTTGGCTAAAACGTTCAGTTGAACAAAAAATAAGATCTTATTTTGTTCTACCTTTTCGTTCTTCAACTTTTTGAAAATCTTCAAAATTGACCGAGTTACGGTCAAAAAACCCAAAATTTTTGAAAATCTGAAAAAAATCAATAAATCTGAAAATAGGCCGCTTTTCAAAAAATGAACTCCATCAAAGTTCTACCCCTCGGGGGGTCTATCTTTTGCACCTAGACCCGATGGATTCCAGGGGTGACACTTTGGAAGTAATACATGTTAGAATGTTCCCGAAATAGTTTATTTTTCCAAAGTTCCGTTCCTGCCTCAGATTTATCATTTTGCTTTTAAATGCTCAGCCAAAATACTAGGATTGCATTAATTACGAGGAAATTTAGAATACTTCCAAAACAGCTGTTCTTTCTTCAATTTTTTTGTTTCTGCTTCAGAATTGTTTTCATTTTGTTTTATCTTTGTGAAATACTTGGACTGATAAATACTAAAAGAACCAATGACTGCACATTGCAACAAATAAACTTTTCGATTCCAAAAGCTCTGTCATGGAACAACACAACTCAATGACATTCGTATAATTGTGAATGTTAGTATGACGAGAAGAAACATTAAAAAACGAGCAGTTTTAGGTGTGGAACACATATGAATTAAAGATTATGAAGTAAAAATCAAAGAACCTGTAAGCCGGACGTGCAACAATAATATTTGTAGCCTCTGTTTTCTTTTTTTTTATTGCCTACTGGTAGCATAATATGATCAGTTTTTTTTTTATTTTGAAACATTTCCTGTTGTAGATGCTTGTTGTGCTCTTAAACTGGGCCTAATTCGATGTATTAAACTTTCAAATAGTTGTGAAACCGAGTTTTGATTTACTTCTTTCGTTGTTTTTTTTCCGAACTTTTTACTTCAATGTGAATGTATAGATTTTGTACAATGTTCGAAAGATTGGAAAGTTAGTTCGTAAAACACAATGCTTACTGGGGGAATAAGTTTCTAAACTCTTGAAACCCTGTCATGGAACAGCAATATTTCTACTCAAACCAGTTTTCGTTTTTGAAAATTCTAGTTTGCAGAAGTTTTTTTTCTCGTGGTGACAGAAAGATTTTGTTTTCAACAAAGTCTCGTGGTACTTTTAGCTGTGAACTCAAAAAAAGAACTACATTCGAGACAAAGTGATTTTTTTACGAAAAGAGAAACCCAGATTGTTGAAGAAAAGCTTTCCAAGAATATATTACGTTGATGGAGCAGTAATTTTTATACACCTCTTTTTTTTCGCTTTGTATATTTGTAATTTCAAACAAAAGCGTAGGCCAATGGGACTACTTTGAGACCAAACAGCTATCCAACAGTTCTGAAACCGAAATTCGTTTTTTAATGTTGATAGTTCAAAATTATGTTTCGAAGTGAATAAGCATCTATTTTCGGCATTTATGACAATAAAATTTACAAAAAAAAAACATAAATTTCATTTACAAGGGAATATGTCTTGTTTGACGAATCACTAAATAGTAAAAACCCTCGAGTGTTAAGACAGTGTCATGGAACAGTAATTTTTGTATCATTTATAGCAAAAAGTTCTCAACTACGACGGAAGATAATATCTAGGAAAATAGAAAGATAGGAAGATAACATATTATGAACAATCAAAAACGATAATGATTTCGAATTAATTCACCAAAATTTCATTGAAAAATCGAAGCTTTCTCCATCAAGGAAACATTACGTAATAAAATATGTTGACACCGATGGATTATCGAAGTTGCTCTATTGGGCAACATTTAATTTAAGTGAATCGAAACGGAATATATTGTAGTCTTTGAAGCATGATAGATCGATTTCAAATAAAATGAGGAAAGCAATGTTTTGGTTTCAGCAGAATTGATCGAAAAACCTGTTCTGTTTTAATTGGAAAATATTAGTTTTTCTCTTTTAAAAATAGAATTATCAAATTTGTCCATCGTCAAATCCGATACATCTCCATCACATATGTCAAGTATATCACTAAAAAGAACTGGATCCAAACTTGTAAAAATGGTGAAACATACATAAATATTATTAAATAAGCAGATGATATCAAACTGCATTCGGATAATCCGGAACCAAGTATGGAAAGGATATGGGAATTACGATGAAAGCAAGGAATTATCGAATCGTTTTGAAGGAAAGATTCTGATTTTTTTTCCGATTTTTGATATTTTTCTTATAAAATGAATTAAATTGAAATTTCAATATTTTGATTTGAAACCTTATTTTCTCGAAACTGAGAAATAGATTAGCTTTTCGATCAATTTTCGATATTAGAAAAGTACGGCTCTTCGATTCACGCTTTTGTCTACAAGCGCCCTTATAATGGAGGTTCTAACCAGAAACCGAAATTAGATAATTGTCAAATTACTTCCCGGTTCCAGGTACTGATCAAATCTGATATGAGATTAGTGGAAGTGTTAATATTTCATCAAATAAATACTGTTAATAAATTATCAATACTGTCAAGTAACAATACTTTCTCATTTTGAACGTGTTCTGGCTCAAGATTCTCATATTTTACCGTTTTCGATCTTCCTAGACGTTTCTCATGTGGATAATTTCTTGCGTAAATGGTATGAGAAAAAATATTTTTGAAAGAATTTGTATTAGAACAATAGCGACCAAATTATTGAAAAAGATCCCTGCAAATTCATATGAAGTTAGTGAAATAGAAAAGTTTTCATTGTTCTTGTTTTTTTTTTCAGAATCCGAATTTTTAAAAACGATGGTATACCAAGTACTGGAATAACTTTCAAGGCGGGTTTTTATGCAATAGTTCCGAAACAGAGTTTTATTTTTCTTCAATTTCTGATCAAATCTACTTTTTTCAGGTCGAACAAAGCTATTTCGGCCGCATTGGAAATTTTGATTTAACACCAATTAGAGCGAATAACTAAACCCAAGACGACCGAAGGGTCTCATTTATGTAATCCTAAAACTGTTCCATGGAACAGTAAAGTTTTAGTCTTCATGGTTTGTAGTTTTAGATTATATTTTTACTGTTAGTTTCTAGAATACCAAGATCAAATAACTTGAAGGACAGTATTTTGATATGAGAAAAAGAAGGATAAAAGAATTCAAGAGAAATTGAAGGAATTGTGATTGTAGTTTGGGAAATTGGGACTGAATATGAAGGGAATATGGTTTTTCGAATTTTAGTGACTGCGAATAATTGGTAATTGCTGAGAAGTGATCATTAATTGTTGCTTTTTTTTGCCAAAGTTGTAAGAATGGTGAAACTTGTTTCATTATCAGTAGTTTGATCGAACCACGCAGTATTCAGTCATAAATTTGAATAGTTATGAGATCTCCATGAAACGGTATTTGAATTTTTGGTTCCTTGAGAACAAAATTTGATTATTTTTCTGTCGCAGGAGAGAAAATGCGTATTTTGAGCTTTTTTCCACGACTGTTTTTTTTCTGAAACAAACCGTCGTTACGTAAGCAGAAACTGGAAATTATCAGAAATTAAGTTATTTTTTGCCTGTTACAACAAAAAAGTAAATGTTTGGACGGCGGAACTTTTTTTGATTCTAGACCGGAGAAACATTATTTCAAACTTTTTATCTTTACTATTATTACCACACAGATTCTGTGTGTGTGTGTGTCTGTCTGTCGCCGATCCTAGCGCAGTCCCTAATCAACCGATTTTTATGAATTTTGCATGGATGGATCGAGCCTGTGTCGGAGATAATGCCCGTTTTTTTCCCTTTCTGATTGGAGCTCTGAGAAGCTCTGTGCTAGCTATGCACATAGTCGAAATTGCGTCACCCTGTGTTTTAATGGGAGGCAAGAGAGAGGTGGGCGCCTTTCTTTTAATGTAGTAAAGTGTGTCTACAAACGCTGTTAATTTTGATAATCCGGGAGAAGCCAGACGGTTAAGGCGCGAAGCGCCGATAACCGTCTGGTTTTGTGTACCATAGAATATGGAGTTGAAGGAAAAAAGCAGGCTATACGAGATAATGAAAAGAACAAACCGCAAAATGGATAATTCAGACACGCTTGATTTTTTCGTGAAACAGTAATTGCCTTTTTCGAAGATCTTTCCTGAAAGTGCTTTCATCTTTTCTCGGTTTCCAAAAAAAATGAAAAAAAAAATTAGAAATTCGTTGGGCTGGTTCTATTTCTTCCGATCCAAATTGACATTTCAGAAGTGTTTTTTTTCAATTACCTGCAGTATAATTTGATTGTTGTCTTTTTCTCATAGGATATTCGTCTTGTTAATATGTCAAACTTTTGTTGACAGAATAAATGTTTTATCTGTTTCAGTGAAGAAATATTAAGGCTACTTGGCAAAATTTTTCGATAACCACAGTAAAAATTTTATTAGAAAAAAGTTTCCTCTTTCTCAGATTCTGTCCAGTATTTGTCAAGTATGTGAAAGCTTTAATAGAAGAGTACCTCAAATATAAGGGCACTTACCAATATAGGGAAAACATAAATGGATCCTCAATCTCATTAACTTCAAATAGGCTTTCAAAAAATTTCAAAGAGTTTTGAAACCGGAAAAATTTCAATTTTTAGATGCTTAAAATGATATGTTTTAGGCCTAAAAGTTTAAAATTTCAAGACTTTTGGCGCGAAATTCAAAAAAAAATTTCAAAAAAAAGTTCCCACCCTAAAATAAAACTCGATTTTTCGTCCATGAATCACCCCCGCTTTCTCGTTCCATTCCATCTTCTTCTATTTTCTACGTTCATCCATTTTTTATTTTTTTTCTCTCTCTCTTTTTTTATAAATAAGAAGGAATTCCCAATGGAGCATGTTTTCTGAAGAGAAGAGAGGGAGAGCATTCCCCCATTTTCACCTCTTTTTTTTGGGGAATAAGGTTCTCCGAATAAAAAAATGAAAATATTCAAGTGGGTTCTTTTTATAGAGTGATCAGAGGTCATTATGATGTCTTTTTTTTTGCGGGAAGTTTTTTGTATTTTTCAAGGATTTTTTATGGGATTTTTGAAGTTTTGGACAGGTTTCTTTTTTGAGAATTTTAAAAACTTTTTTTAGTTTGCTATTTTTTTGGAAATTCCGAAATTTTTGGTTGGTTTTTCGAGATTTCTCGATTTGAATGCATTTATTTTTGATTTTTTCAACTTTTTTTGAGCATTTTCATCAGAATCCTGAATTGATTCTGAAAAATTTGTCAATGTTTTTCCCAGTTTCAGAAAATTTTTATTTAAAATTTTGAGCGATTTTTTTGATGCGCGTTTGGTTTTTTTGAGTTTTCGAAATTCTTGAAATTTTCTTTAATTCTGAACGATTTTTTTTACATGTTTCGAAAAATTGATATATTTTGTGTTTTTTTTCCTGTTTCATTCCTAGCTTTTTTTCTGACTTTTCATCCATTAACCGTTCGACATCCATCTAATAGCTCTTTCAATTTCATTTTTTACTTTCAGAACTTTTTTTTTTTATAAACCAGTACTGATATGATAAATGCCACGTATATGCCTTATCAACCATCATGTTTCTCTTCCTGAGAAACCTCTAAAAACACCTGAAACGTTAAACTGTTAGTACTGAACTCAACCAGAAACTTTAATTTTGGGTTCTTTTCGTGGAGTGATCAGATATCATATGGCGTCTTTTTTGCTTTTTTTTTGAGGGAATCTTTTTATGGGTTTTAACTATTTCTATGGGGTTTCCAAAGTTTTTGTAGTTTTTTGAGATTTTAAAAAACTTTTTTTAGTTTGTTTTTTCTTTTGAAATTTCCGTTTTAGGTTGTTTTTTTCAAGATTTCTCGATTGAAATTCACTCTTTTTCTATTTTAAAAGCATTTTTGAACAGTTTTTTCGAAATCCTGACTTGATTCTGAACAATTTTTCATTTTTTTTCCAGTTTCAGAAAGTTTTTATTTAAAATATCGATCGTGATAACAGTTTTAAATATGTTTTTGACTTGTTGTGATTTCAAAATTCTCGGGTTTTTCTATCATACTGAATGATATTTTTCCATAAGTTTGAAAAAAAAATTCGTGTTTTTTTTCCTGTTTCATTTCTAGCTTATTTTCTACCTTATTTTCTGACTTTTCATCCATTTTTCGGTTCTTCGGCTTATGCATTTCATTTTTTTTATTTGTTGCACCGTTGCACCACCATATTCCTTTTTTCGAAAAACTTCCAAAAAACAGCAGAAACTGTAGATTATATTTGGGCTCAACTCACCCAAAATATTTATTTTGAGAAACCGTTTTTTGACAATTTTTTGTCTTTCGGAGTGATATTTTTCCGAGATTCTCTGGTAAATCAAAAGTTTTTCTGTTTTCCTATTGAGCACATTTTTTATATTTCGTTCCTGTTCTGCTTCAAGTTTCTCCTTTTTTTTTGCTGTCTTCGATACCGAAAAACCTGAAATAGGAGGGTACCTCCAATAAAAATTCTCAAAAGGTAGGCGTTGATAATGGTCAGACATGCCCCTCTATTACAGATTTTACAGTTGTTTCCTTCATCCTACATGTTAGAACTACTTTTTCCCTAGGACATTATCAATATTTTTTTTTGCGAGTAGACTTCATAGTAATTTGAAGAAACAGTGACTTTTTTGTATTTACTTTAAAGCTGTGGAAACCAGAACATGGCAATTTCAACTCCCCGATTTTCTGTTTCAATGGATTGTTAATTTAACATCTCGCCTGCAAATCTAATTTTTTGAATTAAAATTTTATGATCTTCCGGTACAAAAAGATTAAAGGAAAAAAACCTCTTTTTCAGTTTTTTAATAAGTTTCAGAAAACTTTTTTGAAGTATTATTGGAGACGTTGTTTCTCAATTCTTTCAAGGACATTTTTTTCTGATATAAGATTCTGTCAAGAACTTCTTTAAAAATTCTCGAGAAATATTATCGAGAATTTCTCGCTTGTACAAACTGGGCATAGTTATCAAAAAACTGATGAGGATAACACATAACATTTGGGATGAATAACAATTTATTACAGCAAAGAAAAATAGATATACTTTATAAAAAAAATGAAATGGTTTTCAATTTTCCTTTGGCTTATCAGTTACCCTCCTTTGAATTGGCTACGGTACTATAAAAAAGGTTCATTTCCCGTGCCCAAATCTCCTTAATTTCCGAGATTGGAACCGATGGATGGTCTTTTTTAATTTCCTCCTTCATTAAATTTTCAAAGATGGCTTCTCTTTCAAATTGCGATTCCTCTCCTGGAAAACCATGAGCCTTCATTGTATTGAAAACGTTTGTAAAATGATTATTAGCCCGAACTTTGAAATTGAAAAGCTCTTCAGATTCTGAATCAGTGAATTCTGAATCTGATTCAGAATCAGATTCTGAATCAGAATCAGTGTCCGAAGCTTCTGGGCTCTTTTGGTCTCCATTTTCGGGCTCAAGGGCGTTTTTTTCATTGGAATTTTTTCTTTTAAGAGTCATGTTCCGTGTCTTTTGAACGAGATCATCTTCATCATCTGATTCTCCAGATTTCTCGGATTTTTCATAAAGTTTGCGAGTTTTTGGTACTACTCGAGACTTCTTTTGTCTGGTATCATCTTCACTGTCATCAGTACTTTCCTCAATTTTTCTCTTCGTCTTCTGAATGACCTTTCTGTTCTCTGGCTTCTTAAAATTCAATTCAGAATCCGTATCGTCGAATTCTGAATCCCATTGTTCCTTTGGCATCGCTTTTTGTTTCAGTTTCAATTGTTTATTCCGTGCCGAAGTCTTCGTAATTCCATTATGCTTATTATGTTTTCCTTCAAATTTCACGACTCCTTGGCTATCCTCATATCTGATAATTCTCTTCCGATCATTCCATATCACAATTCCAGATTCGTTTACTTCTTTTTCCAATTTTTGATATTTCTCGGGAATTGTTCCACTCGTAATAAACAGAAAATAGGCTTTCTGTTCGCCTGTGTATTCTGTTGAAGCTTCCAGAAGGCGAAGAATATCGTTAACACTGAAAAAAAAAGAAAGATGGTTTCTTTGTGTTTTGATTTGTATCCGTGTGTGCAGACGAGAAATTTTTCTCGAGAAACGATGTTTTTCTCGAGAAAAAAATTCTCGGGAAATTCTCGAGAATTGTTCGAGAAGTTCTCGAGAACTGAGTCGAAAATTGTCGAGAAATTCTCGGGAAAAAATAAAAAGAGTTTCTCGAGAATTTTTATATTTTTCTCGAGAATTCTCGTTTTCTCGAGAAAAAATTTTTTTGGAATGGTCACTCCTGTCTGTCAGCAATAACTGGAATATTATTACTGGGTTTAGGGTAGTTCCAAAAATAAATTTTTTTAAAAAACTTTCGAGAAATTCTCGTGAATTCTCGAGAAATTCTCGACTCAGTTCTCGAGACCTTTTCGAGAAAAATTTCTCGTCTGCACACACTGATTCGTATCTAATTTTTGAAACAATTTAGAAAAACTAACTTTGCAGAAATATGAGTGAAACCCAATAGTCTTGTTCCTTTTACCTCATTAAATTTAATGCAAATGCGCTTTTTGCATACTGGAACTGTAGATTTGATATCAATTGCAAACTTGATCAACTCCTTCAAAATTCTGATTCTATCCAACAAATCGTCGGGGTTTTCATTTCCAACTCTCGTTCCCATTTTTGTAAGATGGGCGCCCTTAAATTTGACTTCTCCATTTTTATCAGTATAGCGTGTGATTTGGAAATTGGTATTCCATTCCACATGAGCTCCATGAGCTTCAATTTGTTCTTTCAAAACTTCAAATTCGTCTGTGATTTGGGAGCTTGTCAAATAGACAAAACGAGCTTTCTGCTCTCCTGTGTAGTCATCCGATGTTGATAAGATTTCAAGGATTCTTCTGACACTGAAAAAAAGTGGATTTCAGTGTGTGCAGACGAGAATTTTTATTCGAGAAATGATGATTTTCTTGAAAAAAATTCTCGAGAAATTCTCGGAAAATATTTCCTTCTCTCGAAATTTCTCGAGATTTCTCGAGAATTCTGGACAAACTCCCGCCCCATTTCTCGATAATTTCACGAGAAGTCTCGAGAATGTCTCGGAAAAGTCTCGAGAAAGTGTCGAAAAACTCTCGAGAAAGTCTCGGAAAAGTCTCAAGAAAGTCTCGAAAAACTCTGGAGAAAGTCTCGAGACTTTCTCGAGAATTCTCGAGAAATATATTTCGAGAATCTCTTGAGAACTGGGTCGAGGATTTCTCGAGAAAAAAATTTTTTTTGAAAATTCTTTTTCCCGAGAGTTTCTCGAGAAAAACTTTTCGTCTGCACAAACTGGTTGGTTTTGCGAGAATTCAAAAATCTCACTTATTATGAACACAAGCCCAGCTGCGTTTAAGTCCCGATTTCTTCAGAAACTTTTGTCCGAGTTCTCTCTGAGAAATCGGTCGCTCAGACCTTTGTTCCAACACGAAATCAATAATTTCAATTAGAACTCGTTTCTTGGCAGCTGGAAGCTCTCTTGGTTTTCTTCGTCTGTCTTCCTGTTGAGCATTATTACCAAATTTCAGATTTCCATTGCTATCTTTATAGCTGATCACTTGTTTTTGATCGTTCCATGTGGTTCTCGACTCATTTTCAATCAAATTGTGCAACTTTTTATTTGCCGCCGGCAGTCTGGTTTTTGTGATAAATAGAAATTTGACGATTTGCTCCACAGAGTACTTATCAGACGATGTGAGTAGCTCTAGGAATCTGGGAATGCCGGAAAAAAAATCGATAAAGGTCCTTTTTTTTAAATAAATGAAGGTACAAATCAGAGTTGCACGGAATTCCGACTTCCGACTTCTGTCTTCCGAATTCCGTCTTCCGACTCCCGTCTTCCGATTTCCGTCTTCCGACTTCCGTCTGCCGACTTCCGTCTTCCGACTTCAGCCTTTCGACTTCCGACTTCCGACTTCCGTCTGCCGACTTCCGTCTTCCGACTTCCGTCTTCCGACTTCCGACTTCCGTCTGCCGACTTCCGTCTTCCGACTTCCGACTTCCGTCTCCCGACTTCCGTCTGCCTACTTCCGTCTTCCGACTTCCGTCTTCGGACTTCCGTCCCCCGGTTAGTACAGATTGGTACAGATATCAAAAAATCAAAAAACTCACTTGTTTACGACGTAGGCATCACTTGCCTCAATTCCATTGGCCTCATGAAACAACTTGGCCAAATGATACTTTGGTACTGGCTTATCATGAGACAAGATAAATTCAAGGCAAGCTTCAAGAATTTGTGGCTTGTTTTCCATTTTTGATTTGAGATGGAAGACGATTAGAAAAAGGAAAAAAGTATGAATCGATGGCGTTGGAAAACAACTGTGAACGTTCAAACGATGGGTCTTGAACGGAAAATGGGATAGGGCAGATCGATTGGGTAGATGTGAAAAGACGATGTCGATGATGATGTTGGTGAAAACAACTGAATGAATGAAAGGTTTATGGGGTCCACTGCCCTGGTCCCCTGCTGTTTCTTCACGTCTTCGCGGGCATTCTATGGGTCTCGCACGGAGAATGGGATGGCGGATCGATATTCTTTGTTTTTAAATTTTTGCCACGCATATGCCGCGTAGAGGTGCATTAATTTTTTTGTTGTTTGAAAGGACCAGACCTGAGCGGAAGAGAAAATTCAGAATCCGGAAGACGGAAGTCGGAAGAAAGGAAACGGGAAGGACAAAAACTGTTCTAAACTGCTCTAGCTAGAAAAAAGCTATATTTTGTGGCATGAAAATGACATTTTTTGAACAAAAACGTAGTTTAATGATTAACCAAGTGTGTTGAAAAGTGCTAAAACTGATTTGAAAATTTTGCCTGAGTTTCCGTTTTCCCGGCGCCACAAACTGTCCGGAAACTCGGAAGACGGAAGTCGGAAGACGGAATGTTTTGGCCCGTTTTTGCCCAAGAATTGGGAAACTTTTGACTTTTCCCATGGAAATTTTACGATATATTAGAATATATTAGCTGTGGTATTTCCCAACTGTTTTCCCTTTTTTTAGAATCACCATTTTTATAAACCGAAAATCAAGTTAATGGAAGTACATACATGCTAATTTCAAGTTAGGTTGATGACACAGAAAAATGTAAGGCAAAATGTTCAGAAAACAGACAAAAAATCTTACGGAAAACATGATGGAAGGCGATTGAATGACTGAAAAGTTTACTGTTCCAAAACAGTCTCAAGCTTTGTTAGTCTGTTCAAAATACAATTTACTTCTGACATAGGCAGGTGTAAATCGTGAAAAATTTTTGAAACCCATACACTGTTTCAACTAATCGATAAGAATAGGAAGTCAGTTTTTTTGAGGATGGGTTGATTCGAATAAAATTATAAATATTGTTCCTAACCTCACAGTTAAAATACAGTGTTTACTGTACATTTTTCACATTCACTTTCACTCATTTTTTTTTCATTGATACTCTCTCTTTCCTTGAAGTGCCTTCTTCAATAACGTTCTCGATGTTCAGTAAATCTTTTTATTTGGTTAAATTTCTCTCTTCAAACTTGGAAGTATCTATACTTTGAAGTAATGCAATTAGTAATCACCAGAAGGAGACCCGCGACCTAGTCGCGGTTGTCTGCTGCTTTCGTTCATTTCAAACAAATTTTTGAAATTTATGGATACTGTAACTACCGTAATCCTTCAGTAATCCGGACCTGTTTTGGGCGGTATGCAGATTGGGTCCCTTGCAAGCGTCCACTAAAAATTAGAGTTATTCAGTTTAGTCTGAACGTGGTTTTCAAAACTTGAGTTACTTTAGCTACAGTACCCCTACAGTAATCCGAGCTCCGAACATTCTGGAAATGAAGCGCTCGGGGACTTATGGTCATATGCCAAGTATGGTACAGATCGGTTAGAGGGCAAAAGAGATATTCCGGCCGAAGCGCGGCACGGACGCACAGACAGAAAACTCTCTTAGTATAGAGAAGTGATTAGTTTTTGTTCCGATTTCTTCTTTTTTTTCACTGTTTCATTCCATATTTTATAAAACTCCTGCATTCGGAGTACAATATCAACAGGATCAACTTCTTCAGGATTTACTGTTTATCATGCTCTCGTCTACTTGTGGTAGGGTTTCGCCCTTTTTCATAAAACTGCTCCATTGATACAATCAGTTTTTGTTTAAAATTTTGAAGTGGCTCTGTCTATTTATTCCTGGTCCAACTTTTCGCCAATTCTATGAAGTTAGCTTGTTTGAGAATAGGAACTGCCCTGTTGATTCCATATATTTCTCTTGTTTTTTTGGTCTTCTGATAAGAGCTGGGTTTATCCTTCGGTTATCGGTTCCGAACTTTCGGAATGGCTCTTGAGGATGTTTTGGAACAGCTGATCACAGTAGAAATCTAAACCAGTTTGACCTTTATTACAATTTTCGGTGTAATTATTCATTCAATTTCGAACGAATTTTTCTCGGTTTCAACAAATTATCAACATTGGCCCCAAATGTGAATTTTCAATGCGCAATCGACCCTACGTGCACTGGTAGTCCTTTAGTTATTACTTTCAAAAAATAATAATAAAACAGGATCAGAAATTTTAAATTTGGTGCAAACTTGAAACACGATAATTTATATTCGAAGTGTAACTTTTACGGTTAAGTTTGAAGATTTTTCTGTTACAAAATGTTCATTTTGAACTATAAACCACAAGTCGTTTGATAAAGGTAGAAAAGCGTTTAGTTTTTAGTTTCATTGGAATTTGGTTTGTTGCAACCAAATCCAGTATGAAGAAAGCACAGTTGAGAAAAAAAAATCAGTGAAACATAATTACGGACATGATAGCCTGAACCAGTCTGAACTCTTATTTTTATATCTAGAAAATTCTAAAAATAACCCGTAATTCCAACTACTACTTGCACCTCCATTTCCTTCCTTTCCCCCTTCCCATTGCTCATTTTAGCTGCTCATCTCTCTCTGTCTTTTTGGAGCACAACTAAAGTGCTCGCCCTCCTATTCTTTTTTGAAGAAAGCAATTTGAATTTCTTCTCCTTTTTCGCTTTCTTTCTTCGAATTGAAATCTACCCATTTCTTTTAGTGGATTTGAATAGATTCGTCAAATTATCCAATTTTCTGGGGACCTCTTTTTGAGAGGGTTGGTCTTGGGTCATATGGGGTTTTTTGGTTTTTTTCAAGTCTTTTTGAAAAATCCCTTTTACAAAGGCGTAATTGACGACGAATTTATCTTAGGACTATTAAAAATGACTTGAAACAGAAAATTTTTGGGTTTCGGTAGGCATTCATAATGATTTTTCAAGCTTTTTGATCTTTTTTCATGCTTTTTGAGGGGATTTTCAGCCAATTTCAGTCTTTTTCAGCTTCTAGAGCATTGATTTTTCAATTTCAAACATTATTTTTCTATAAAGGGAACTAAATCTCAGCAATTTTCTCTGAAACCATTCAAAAACCAGCAGAATCAGTTTTTTTTTCCTTTTTTTTTCCTTTTTACCTATTTCTGAAGTAGTGAAAGCTTACTAACTAGCTTACCTCGACTTTTCACACTAATCTTGCCCCGCCCGCTTTGCAAATAGAGCGGGCAAAATGAAGAAGCGCAGACAATGAAGTATCGGGTCACTCTCACCGATGTGAGAGCTATTTTTCTAGATGTGGGTGGAGCTAGATTAGATCTTGTTTGCAATGTTTGAAATTTTAGTTGAATTTTTTCTCTTTCATGGTGACGTGATTAGGCCTAGAATGAATTTCGTGTTATTAGTCAAACCTTAAACTGTGCAATCCTTTCCAATTTTTATGTACTTTTCTCCATTTTTGTTATATTCTGCTATTTTTTAGTTTTTCGTTGTTAATTTTGTACTAAAACTATTTTGTATCACACATTGAGTTAAAAATTGTATACCAAATAATTGAAAATGTGTGGAAACTGCTACAATTTACTGTTATCTCTTTATTTCAGTGATGACTATTAGCTAGATGTTTCAATACTTGGACGATACTTGGATGAAATGTGTCTTTCTAATTTTATTTGAATTTCTCCCTCAAATACTGTATTCGAGAAAAATTATTACTGTACCATTTTCGTATCACTTTCCAGTATTTTTGTCTATAACTCACTAATAGTTACGCCGTTACGTGCTCACGATGTTCTATAAGTGTTTAGAAGTCCCTTTCAGCACGTCTATGCATTTTCACCTGGAACTCATAATATTCTTAAAATTGCTTACCAATGTAAGATAATATTACAGCAAAGTTACCCATCGGGCATACCCTTCGTTTCTGATCATTTCGCCGGGTTGGAACTGTAAAAATTTACTTTAGTTTTTTGACAATGATTTGTTTTTAAGTGTGTTTTCGAAAAATAAAATTCGGTTATAAGCATACTTGCAATTTTCCGGGCCAGCCCGCTTCGGCCCGATCGGCCCGGATTCAAAAAATTTTGAAATTTTGAGGTCGTTTTTTGCATTTTTTTTATATGATTTTTACAAAATATTTGACTTTTCACCACTAAAAAAAATTTTGACCCGGGCCGGGCCGGAGGAAATTTTCAAATCAGTTATTCCCTAATTATTTTCACATCCTTGTATTTAGCAAGTTCCAGTAGCGCTTAGTCATGTTATTTAATTCAGCTAAGGAATATTGAAAGGAACCTGAAACAGTGGATTCTGTCAGGTTTTTGCCTCTCTCATGAGGCTTTTGTTTCTGACTTTTTGAAAGATACCAGTAAAAAAAATTCTAGTTCATATCAATTGAAATCAACTTTTAACGGTTGATATCATTCGGTTCTGAAAATTTTGAGACATTTTCTTGCTGTTCCCATTGGTTTTTCATTCACCTTACTTACCAGAAACATTACCCTTCTGTAAATTATAAATCCTCGCTGAAAATGTGAAATTTTATGTAAATTAATGTATTTTCACACTGTTTTCAGAACTTTCTTTCCATTCTAAATCAGACTACAGCAGAAAAATGAGGAGAAATTGATCTAGTTCAACACTATCTGGAAATGAAGAAGCAGTAGAATTTTTTTTAGTTTTCTTGAAGTTAGGTTCACATTAGTGTTTCAAACTGATTATGAGATTTTTGTTTACTGGTCATTACTAATCAATTTTTTGCAATTTTTTCAGAATGGTTTTTGATCGAATTATCAGACTGCATATTATTTTCTAGTTGAATAAACCGTGCAAAAACTAGAATTTTCATGTTGGAGAAAAGTTTTATTTTATAAAAAATTTTGTTAAGGATCAAAATGAACCAGCTTTCGTTTCTCTGTAAATTCTCGTAAAGTTGGTATTCATCAATAACATTGGCGAATAAACTTCAAGCAGGACTACAAAAATGCATTGAAACAGTGGAATTCTTAGCGAGTTTTTTTTTTGGAATTTTCCGGATTCAATTCATTCTTGAACCTTTCACTCTGGCTATTCTTGTACTTTTTGCGCGGTCTACGCTACAGAACTGTGTTTGGGATCGAGGCTCAATTTTTCCGTAAAGTGATTGAAAGTGTGCTAAAACTGAAGAAATTTCCATGCCTATTCCAACAATTTCTGTCTGAAAAATTGTATCCAATTTTTTCTCTGAAATACTCATTGCAAAAAAATTTAGCTATCAGGTTTTAGACGTCATTTCCAGTTTGTTAAAAAATTTTGTCTAATTCCCATCGAGTATAAGTTTTGTTCCAGATCATCAAAATAAGCAGAAACATAAAAAGTTTGTATCGGAAGCCCATCTTAAGCTCATTGTGTGGTTTTGGAAGGTGATTGTTAGTTTTTAGTTTTCTGAGCCGTTTGCAAGCATCAGCGAGAAATCAAGATGGTTTTTTTGTCATTCAGATTTTTGTCATTCTGACACTTTTTTCATTGCTGATTGTCTTAAATTTCAATGACCGTGTGGTATTGAATTGAAAACTGTTGGTGAAGTTACTAAACCAAGTAGAAACTGTAAAAATTTGCTATTTTGCGATCATAGACTGATTCTGACAATATTTTTTTAATCAATAAAACGGCTATATTTCTTGTTAAGATCACTGTTGTCCTGAGCCGCTCAATTTTTTTCTGCTTAACGAGTTCCAAACTGTAGATCAACTTATTAGATGGTGCTAAAACTGTGAAAATTGTATTGGAATTTCGCTGTTTATATCTTTGGTTTCGTGTAATTTTTAGCAATTTTTTAGATTTACTGTTGTTCTCTTACTATCTTCAAAACTATGATATTGATTATCACATCTGGCTGAAACTATAAAAAACAACGATGATTTTTTTTTTGATCCTATAGCCTGCCTTGGATTTTTTCTTGGTTTCTAAAGATGGTAAGCAAATTATTCGTTTTTCATTTTTCCTTTAATAATTTTGAATTTTTGTTCCACCAATATCAACCAAAAAAATAGTTCAAAGTTATCACGAATTTTCGAAACGGCAAAAAACTCTGATTTTGGTACTCACTGGTTCTAGTCAGTGGGTTATCGGAGAAATTATTTTGTATTACTTTGACCATTTTTATAGCTAATTCTGTTAGTTTGGAAAAAAACCCGAATTTGAAAATATTTGTAATAGAACTGTAGGTCAAATTAAATCATGATGAAACTGAAAATCTTCTGCTATTTTTCTATTTTAATATGATTTTTCCTGGTTAATTACGGTGTTTTTCACGCCACATTGGCGGTTCATACACGCTTTTAACTGTGCTAGCACGGCGCACTTTAGTTTCAAGCGACGTTCCTAACTGGTTGATAATGCACACGTTCAAAGGTCGTAATGCCTACCGAACATTGACTAAAAATCTAATGTTCATGCTGAAACTGTGAAAGTTTGAATGTGATTTTGATTATTTTGCAAAAGATTTTTAGGGATTTCAGTGACTTCTGTTGACGGATATTGATTTCATCTTAACTTTTATTTTCACATTCCATCTCGAAAGTCAGCTTTTCTTCAAAAAAATATTAACAGGATAAAACAACAGGAAAACTATGATCTTTTCTGAAACTGTAAAAAAGATTCACAGTTTCAATTGGTAATTTTGAGGTTTCAGTGCGTTTCAGAGAAGTTTTTGAAAAGATTTTACTAGTTGTTTATTATAATCTTATTTCTCATTAGAAAGATTTGGAAATTGACCTCAAAAAATAAGAAAAAGTTGTAAGACAAAACTGAAACAGAAGAAACTTTTATTGTAAACTTGCTATTCCGATTAAAAATATTGGAGCTTTTTAGGTGTCTCATTGACATCATTTTGGAAGATCAGTTTTTTTTCGTAATTCTCAAATTTTTGTCAACTCGGAAAACCGAATTAGAAACGATAAACCAGCTTATCAGGTGGTGCTGAAACTGTGAAAATTTATCTGAATTTTTCAGAACTTTGAAGACTTCCAGTGTCTTTTAGAGGTCTGCTGTTGCTTTTTCTTATATATTTTTCGCATTTATTGCTTTTTCATCAGGAAATTTGAGGAACTCTAATAAGCAATTTCGAAATTTCAGCTCAAATTTTAGAAAAGCATACGGAAACTGAAAAAAAATTATAGACCTGATACCATTCTGAATAAGACTGCCCCAGTTTTTTTTTCTAAAGTCTACGTTAACCAGATTTTAACTATTTTTTTCTTTTTTTCTCTAGCCAAAGAAGGAAACATTATGTATCATTTCCAGAACTGTGTTCCATACTTTCAATTCATTTGGAAACTGTAGAAAATTACCATAACTCACCTTTTCGAAAAGGATCTTTTTGAAGATTTTTTTGTTTTTCGAACCAGAAACAAGTAAAATTGAACTCACGGATCAGTTCAAAGTGATGAGATATTGCTGAAACTGCGAAATTATTTTTTTGATTTCCTGAATTGTCATTTTCTGGGTTTAGCAAGTTTTAGATGCTAAGTTTCTCTTCCGATTAAGCCAAACTTTCTTGTTTAGAAAAAAAGATTATCAGCTTCTGCACGATTGTTGCCTAATAATTTCAAAACTGTGCTCCATTCTTCAAAATGTTGTTGAAACTGCAGAAATTACCATCAATTTTTTATTTCACGTTGCTGTTTTTGGCGGTTTTAGTGAATTATTGAGAATTTTTAGACACTTGTGGGTTAATCAACGATATGAAATCGTTCAACTGAAAATACTTTTTTAAAAAAGCGAGTTTGAAACAGACTTTTTTATTTTTTCAGAATTATGTAGTTCTTCGTTGAATTCAGGGCATTCTAGACGTTGCTTGGGAACGTTCCCTGGAAATTGTTTTGCAATTTCGTGTAGTTTTTGGGCCCAGTGAAAATCTAAACGAAGCTTTGACCAACTTGTAAATTTTGGTCCAGATTATGGAAACATGCTGAAACTGTAGCGAATTTTCAATTTTTGCATCTTTTTCTGGGAAATTTCTTTTTGTTTTTTTGGTTCCATTTTCCTGGTTTCTCTCGTATTATGTTGGTTAAATATTCTTCTCTTGAAAACGAAACTAGGATTGTACTGAAAGTTGTGTCTGAAGTTATTGGATCATGCTGAAACTTTAAAAAACGGTTGTGATTTCCAATTTTCTTTGTGCTCTTAAAAAAAATTATTGTGGCTTCCACAGGTAGATTTTACGTTTTTTTTATTAACGAAAAATCGAACATCAACATCCATTCTCATTGTCTCCCTAAAAATTAAGTTTCAGAAACTGTAGGAATTTTTCGCTGTTACAGCTCAACTTTATGTGTTTTATTATTTTTTAAAATGTTACTATACCCGCGATTCTTCAAAGCTTCTTTTCAATTTATTTGGTCTGTAAAGAAAGTTGGAAAAATTGAATGTCATCAAAAGCGCAAAATGGTGAGAATGATTACGGAGAGATTGGTGACTAAGCTCATTAGACCATGCCGAAACAGTAAAAATCAACTGTAATTTCCGTTTCTCATGATAATTTTTTGAATTGTCTTTTAACGTTGTTTGACATCGACCATCTGTTCTAATATTCTCACTGAAAATTATGTTTATGAAACTGTGAAAAAGTTTCAATGCTACAGTATTTTTTAGGTTTTCGAAAAGTGTTACTGAAGGTTCTAGGCTAGGAAAAAAGTCAAGGTATTGAATTCGAAACGATGAAGCGCATTATGCGATGAAGCTTGTATTGTGAATATCTGTCTGCTATTTCTTCAAGATTCTTCGGATCTTTTTATTGTACCAGATCAGCAATAACGGAACGTATATAGATTTTCCTGTTCATGCTGAAACAGTAGTGTTCTTTGTAATTTTTTCAGTTAAGGATTTTCATATAAATCCCAATGACTTCCATGCTGAAATTTTCAAAAACAGCCCTGAAATTTGACAAAAAAACTTTTTCCATAGTCTACCTCCCACAGACGTCGAATTGATGTCGTAAGGTGTTTTCTAGTTACGTGAAGACGCGGAAACAGTAACAAATGTTGCCACAATGATCTTTTTTTTTGAGAAACAAAAGTACAGAAAAGAATTTGTTTTTGATAACTAGATTAATCAAAAATATTTCAATTAAAGTCTTCGAAACTAGCAAAGTCAATGCTAGAAAAATAGGTTTCAACTTTTCATTATAAACTGAAACAGTATGAACTGATACTGTTCATGGTATTTTGTCAATTTGAAGCTAAATATATTGATTTTTAAGTCAAACAAACCATGCAGACACTGACGCATGAGCGTAGCTTCTAGCTTCTCTTAACAGTCTAAAACAGTAAAACAATCAGATTATTAAGATATCAGGACTGATGGTGGACTTTAAGGAATATAGAAATCGATTGAATACATTCTGGAACTGGGTTTGTTAAAGCCATCTTTTGTGAGAACCACATATCATGTTTTATGAGTGACCAGCCTAATTTCTGCGCCTGCGGCGCATCAACAGTTCTGTTCTGTTCGTCGTACTGTTCGTCGCTGCGCTCCTCTTTTTTTCTCACTGGTCGCGGCTACGCCGCACCATAGAACTGAAACCCGTCAACAGGTGTAGGCAAAGAGGCCTTCAAGTTTTCGTGGTCCGGTGGCGCAGTAGATGAGCGCGCGGCTAATGTTTGCATGGGGTCGGGTTCGAACCCTTTTGGGGACAAATCCCTTTCTTTCTTCTTGCCCGAAAAGTGCGAACATCCGGACATACCCCTCTGGCTTTTTATATATAAGAATGATTGGCCAGAAACTGTTCACTTCATATTGTATGTCCGTAGTGAAACAGCAGATTTGGAACTTCAAGAAAACAATTCCGAACATTCAGCTAAAATAATATTGAAATTCTTTCTCGTTTCAAGATGTTTTCTTGTAAGTGTATTACATCTTCAGTTAATCACACGCTCCTCCATAGTAGCTCACCAATAACGACTTTTTTACACAAAATACGTACTAACCAGGAGAGAAAGTTATAGTTCAAGTTATTCGATTATACTGAAACAGTAAAATAACAAAAATTTGTTTAGTGCTGTTTAGATAAGTTTTGAAGATTTATAACACTTTATGCTCTACTAAACAATATTTTCTGAATCCACAATCAATATTTCAGCTCTTACTGTATGTCTTTCGTGGGTTTCAAAAAATCCTAACGAAGCTTTTTCTATTATTTTCAACCAACCAAACCTCTAAAAACAATTCAATTGCATACTTTATCATTTAAAAATTGTGTTTCAACATTCCATTGAATACTGAAACTGTAAGATCATATTAATTCTTGGAACCCTACGGGAATTATACTGAGTGTTAGATAAATTTAAAAGTTGTTTGAATGAGATTCCAGTGGAGTATGCTGATACGGTGTGATAAAAAAGGTCCAATGATATCCGCACATCTCTCAGAGCTTCCAGTTTGTAACTTTTCCTGTCTTGCTGAATTGGCACGGCTTCTGAATCAGACATGAGCGGAATTCCGTCTTCCGTCTTCCGCCTTCCGTCTTCCGGGCTTTTTTCTCTTCCGTCTTTCGTCTTCCTACTTCCGCATTTTCCAAATTTGTTCCGTCTTCCGGCTTCCGTCTTCCGAGTTGTCGGACGGTAAGAAGCTTTGAGAAAACGGAAATTCGGTGGCAAACTTTCAAAATTTTCAAAATTTGAACACGGTTTTAGCGCTTTTCAACATACTTTTTTAATCATCAAACTGCGTTTTTGTTCAAAAAATTTCAATTTCGTGCCACAAAATTCCGTTTTTTTCTCGCCGGAGCAGTTTGAAGCAATTTTTGTTCCTTCCGTTTCCTTCCTTCCGTCTTCCGGGATTTTTAAATCTCTTCCGCCTTCCGTCTTTCGTCTTCCGAATTTTCAAAAACTGTTCCGACTTCCGTCTTCCGTCTTCCGGAATCGAAATTTTCTCTACCGCTCATGTCTGCTTCTGATCACTGTTATTGTTAATGTAAATGTCAGCATAATATTTTTTGAACACTCATTGCTTATATTGAAGTTGGAAAAAAGCTTCAGTTAATTAGAAACTACTGAAACTGCAAAAAAGCTTGCATATTTCTTAATAGGAACTTCCTATTGGCCCTATTCCTATCGGTGTTGGTCCTATTGGAATATTTCGAGCTTACTGCTCCCCATTCGAAACTCGAATGACACATATACTGAGCATATTGAAAATATTTGGGGGGGACGAGTTTCAAAGTTTCATCATAAGCTGAAACTGTGAGAACAAGTAATCGGTTATGTGATATTTTTCCTTATAAAATGTGCGAATTGGAAGCTTTTTTAATCGGAAACTGTTGAAAAGTTGTTTCTATTTTATCCGTGTATGTAGAATATTTTCTGTTGTTGTTATAATCCAATCGTTAGTATCAGGAAAAGAATATTTTCAGTGAATGTTGAAACAGTGAAAAAACCTGCAAATGACATGTTAGTTCAGGTTTCCTTTTGGGCCATTCAAACATTTATTGGCAGAAAAACACTAGGAATTGTTCAAACTTTGGAGAAAACCGAAATTAACATCGAAATCAACTGACAATATTCAGCGAAATATGTTTCAACTTTCCAGTATAAACTGAAACTGTGAAATACAATAATAGTAATAGTTTATGTAATTTAATATTATTTCATGTTCTCATGATACGTAAGCCACAACATAGTTACTTGAAATTTTTCAATTGTTGACAAAGATAACTAACTAACTAACTAACTAAAGTATATTTTCAGTAGAAAGTTTTCATATTTATCAGAGTTGCACGGAATTCCGACTTCCGACTTCCGCCTAAGAAATTTTAATTCCGATTTCCGACTTCCGCCTAAGGAATTTCACTTCCGACTTCCGACTTCCGACTTCCGTCTAAGAAAATTTCACTTCCGTGCAACTCTGATATTTATCCCAACCACTTCCATGTTGAAATTCGCCAAAACTACCCTGAAATTTGACAGTAAAACCTTTTCCATAGTCCACCTGCCAAAGACGTCGAACTAATGTCATATGGTATTTTCTAATCAATGTGAAGACGTTGAAAAAGTAACAACTGTTGCCACAGTGAACTTGTTTCGAGAAACATAATTTGAAAAAAAGGGAGTTTTTAACAACTTGATTAATCAATAGTCTTTCAATTGAAGTTTCGAACTCAGAAAAAACAATTAGTAAAATAGGTTTCAAAATCTCACCATAAACTGAAACTGTGAAAAAGGATGATAAACATAGAATTTATATTTCTGGACCTATCTTACTTTATTCATTTTGGTTCTACACTGATGGATTTCAAGGACACCCAATTTGAAGAATACTAATGATTAAATCAAGTTGCATGTTCAAAACTATCTTGAAATAGTAATTTGGGATGCGTAGTTTTCCGTATAATATCTATTTCGAACCTATCGGACATGGAGTTCTGAAAGTTTTATTAACTATCATGGCTTTTAAGGAATATTAAGATCATGAAATGTTCAATGACACTTGGGGGTTGGGTTTTATAGCTTACGTTTATGCCTTAGAATAAAATTACTTCACTGAACGGAAAACGTTCACCCCATGTTATCTGCCTATAATAAAACAGCAAAATAGAAATTTCACGGAAAACATTCAGAATGCTCAGCTTAAATAATATTGAAATTCTTTCTCGTTTCACGATGTTTTCTTGAGAGTGTATTTATTACAGCTTCAGTTAATTACACAAGTTTCCGTAGTCGTTCTTTGATAGTATTAGGAGAAAAATAATATTTCAAGCTATCCGTTCATGTTGGAACGGTAACAATAACATACCGTAAAACCTGAAATTGTGGTGCATGCACCACTATTGTTCAATTACCTCGTCTGAGGGCACCACTATTAAAGGGGCACTACTACTAAAGGGGCATCATTATTTTTCGAGCTCTTTTTCCTACGAATTTTGAAATGTTATTCTCCATTCGCGAGAGACTGACCCCTCTCGATAAATTCGGCCATCGCTACAATCAGGTTTCCGCGCGGAAGAGACAAAAAATTGGCTTGTGTGTCGATTTATGCGGTTTGTAAATCTACACGCAAGCCAAATTTTTGTCTCTTCCGTGCGGAAACCTGACTGTAGCGATGGCCGAATTTATCGAGAGGGGTCAGTCCCTCGCGAATGGAGAATATTATCTGGTTTCATTGGCGATTGTTATGAAAAATGACGGAAATAACTGATGATATTCAATCTGTTCTCCAGTTTTCATTACCTTTTTTCAAGTTTAGGACGATTTTCAGTCCAATATTAGTGAATTTATAATTTGCAAGTCGGAAATTCGTAGGAGGAATCATGATGAAAATGGGGCACCGCTATTGAAGGGGCACTATTAATTGAGGGGCACCACTATTGTTCAAACTCCTCATCTGGGTGCACCACTATTGTGGGTTTCTGAAAACTTATCAAAACTTTTATTTTGAACCAAACTTCAGAAAACAACGCGATTACTGAATTAATGTTAGCATTTGGAAAAAAAAAACGTTTCAACGTCTCATTGGAAGATGAAACTGTAAGATAACATTAGTTCCAGTTTCGGTGATATTTTGCGATAGAAAATGATCCATCGTATCAGCAAAAGTCTCAGAGCTCCTAATTTGTTACTTTTGAGAACTAGCGGGATTCTTCAGGCTATTGACGTCAATTTTTGATTTTTTTCAGACTAATTACTCTATCCCATTTCAATTAAATTAGATCTAGTTAACTTAAAAAAATGCTGAAACAGCTAGAAATAATTGTGGGCAAGAAGTGTTCTAAAATTTCTTGTTGTCATTTTTCGAGCTCACCTTCCCATTCAAAACTTTAGAAATAACTATTTAGTAGCAAGCAGTCAATATTTGAAAAATGTATTTCAACTTTTAATCATCAGCTGAAACAGTGAAATCGTAATATTAATATAAGAGCATGAAACAAACTTTTCAAAAATATCAAGAAGTTTTTTACTAGATCACTCTTGAAATGTGCTTCTAGTTCATACGTGAACATTGTTTGTATTACGATGTTTCTATCATTATTATTTAAAAAAAGATACTACTAACATGTAATGCTTCCATACTTCGCCCCTCCGATTCCAGATGTTATGGGGGCAAAAGTTAGGTCCCGGGGAGGGTAAAATAACCCGCCAGTCAAAAGTTGTCCAAATTGATATTTTATCGATTTATTGATTTTTTCCATTTTTACTAGTTTTTCGACCGTATCTCACTCAGTTTTGAAGATTTTCAGAAAGTTAAAAAACGAAATTGTAGAACAAAGTGAGAGAAGCCTTGACCCCAAACCCGATTTGACAGGATTTGGTATCATGGTCCACTTTTCAATCATGCTTAACTTAGTTCAAACTCAATATTTTCAAATGGTTAAAAAACGAAAAGATGCGTTTTTTTACAGGCTACAAGATTTACTAGCACCTCTTTTTTGAAATTTTGAGTTTGAAAACCCGAAAAGTACAAAAATATATTTTGGACTCAAATTTCTCGAAAAATTAGCGAAGAATTTTTTCAAAAATTTGACAGTATGCATCATTTTAAGTGCTAAACCTAACAAAAAAAATTTCAAAAAAATTTGACATTTTTGAATTTTTCGACTTCACTTTGGAGCAAAACTTCGGCTTTTCAAAGTGCACGAATTTTTTTATGCAAGAAGCGAAAAGTTGTATCACATTTTGTTCTACAAATTCGTTTTTTAACTTTCTGAAAATCTTCAAAACTGAGTGAGATACGGTCGAAAAACTAGTAAAAATGGAAAAAATCAATAAATCGATAAAATATCAATTTGGACAACTTTTGACTGGCGGGTTATTTTACCCACCCCGGGACCTAACTTTTGCCCCCATAAAATCTGGAATCGGAGGGGCGAAGTATGGAAGCATTACATGTAAAGCATGTTGAAACCGCGAAAATTTCTGCGCGAAAAAAGGAGTTCAGGTTTTTTTGGGCCTTTGAAACATTTTTAGGCAGTAAAAACACAAGAAATTGTTGAAACTTTGGGAAAAACCGAAATCATTCTTGAAATGAACAACGAAACCATTATCAGGGAGTAATGTTTCAACTTTCCAGTATAAATTGAAACTGGGGAATTGCAGTGATCATAAGTGACGTTTACGATTATCCTCACTTTTCTGTTCTCTTGATACATCATGCAAAACCTAGTTATTTGGAATTTTTCAATTGTTGACAGATAACTTCCTTCAGACTGATTTCTAGTTTATCCGGACATTCTGAAACAGTGGACTGATATATAAAAGACCGTTGGTAATATCGGGGTCGCTTTCAGCTTTGAAAATATACTTTTGCAAAGAATTTTGGTTTATGGAACTTCTAGGCATTTAGGGATTTCCAGAATTGTTGGAAACCATTTCAGCAGAATTCCGTTTGCTTTTCTGATGATTTTTAGACAAAAACGGGAAACATTGGATAGTAGGTTTTTGTTTCAGTTTCCTATATCATTCTGAAACTGTAAAAAAAAGTTTGTATTTGAGCAGTTTTCTTGGCTTTTAGTCGAAATTCTCAATACTACGACTATTTTACAGAACAGAGACCAAAAAATGACAATTATTCTGGAAACTAGCCGGAATTATCTAAAATATAATTATCGAGTCATATATCAAAAAATATGATTCAATTTTCCAGTATAAACTGAAACTGTAAATTTACAGGGATTGTGTTTTATCATTATTTTCTGTTCTCATGATTCACCAGGCAGAAATTGGTGTTTAGAAATTCCAAATGGTTTCTGGAAAACGCTACTACAACTAGACTTTAGAATTGATTTCAGTGTACCCAGACAAGTTGAAACAGTGATTATAGATCATTCAGTGATATCAGGACCGATCTCAACCTTGAAATTAAAATTTTTACAGTATCTAGAATTGAAAAGTTTTCATCTTTAGTGGAATTTTGAGCAAGTTCATTCCTGGAAAAGCCCATTCTCCTAATGCTTTACAATAGGAGAATGGGCTTGTTAGATACAAAACTCTAGATAACGTAACCAAAGTGCAACAGTAGAGTGTGTAAGCGTCCCAGACTAGTGTCTGACCCAACATGTGGTTTCAGAGGATTAGGATCGTTTTTCGGCTTTTTAGAACCAGTCAGAAATGGATAAGTTTTTACAATGGAGAAACTAAAGAAGATTAAAAAAAATAGTGTGGGTATTAGAATCAAAACATTCTGAAACAGCGAAAAAAAATTCCATTCATCAAATTTTGAATGATTTTTCACAAAATTTCTAAAACTTTAAAAACTCCAGAATCTCTCTTTCAGAAAAAAAATTGAAAAACGGATCTTACCCTTCGAAGCCAAAATAATTCTCAACATAACCACGACACTAATATGATAAAAATGTGTTTCATTTTTCCATAATCAGGTGAAACTGTGATATTATCGCAATGTCCAATCCTTGATAATTTTTCAGAGAATTAGGATCGTTTTTCAGCCGTTCCATAAAAATGAATTTGAAATTGATAAGTATGTAACACTGTGAATTCATCATTGATTGAACAAGAAGAGCTATTCACTAATAACACATTCTGAAACAGCGAAAAAAATTCCTTTCATCATATTTTGAATGGTTTTTCAAAAACTTTCTCAAACTTTTAGTCAAAAGTGCAGAAACTAGGAAAAAAAAATAGTTGAGAATAGGAGTTTACTCTTCAAAACCAAAATATTTCTAAGTTCCACCACGGCACTAATATGATACAAATGTGTTTCAGTATATCATTATTAGATGAAACTGTGATATTCCCGCAATATTGTTGGATATCCTGTAGTCAATTTTTGATTTTTATTTTCATAACAAAAAAAAACGAAATATGTTGTTCCGATGTTACAAGAACAAAATCATTTATATTGCAATGACCAATGGCAGCAACAATACAGGAAGAAAGCGTTTCAAGTTTTTACGATAACCTGAAACTGTGAAATTTTTTATTAATTCCATATTTTTAATTCATCCATTTAGATTATCTTCATTTCAAAATTGAAGTTTTCGAGCGAATCCGATCCCATTAGGCTTGAAACTAGATTCTTATTCATTTAGATATGTTGATACAGTAAAGTAATATTAATTATTTTGTGATGTCAGGATTGAATTTAGCTTCCAACATGGTTTTTTTTTGAAAATTCCTTGAAGCTCTTGAGTATTTTTCATAGCCAAACCGACGCATTTTTAGCCTGTTTCTTTCTGATTTTATTCCAATAAGTAAGTTCGAGCGATATAGTAGAATGTAAATGAACAAGGTTCTTATTTCAGGTTTTTTGACCATCCTGAAACTGTAAATGTATAAAATTGTGAATTATCAATTTTATGGGATTTTCGATGAAGTTTTGAGAAATTTTGATTATTTTCAAAGCTACTAGACACCTTCACATCATTTAACGGTACTAGTGAGAACGAATCTGCCAGATAATCTAACAATGATTTGAAACATCAAAGTGAATTATGTGCTTTCAAAACACTTGGGCCCTTGGGCCATTTTCAGTCTTGTTTGGAGATTAGACTGAATTCAGTAGGTTTGTTTTATCAGGACGAAGATCCAATAGGACGAAGATTGATTGAGAAATTTGAGCTCCATTATTAAAACGTACTGAAACAGCGATTATAACTTTAGATGAGCTGTTATCTTCTAGATTTTATTCCAAAACATTTTAGTCCATGGTCTAGCAAACATAGTTTTTTTTTATTAAACCGGCGTTTTTTTTTCAAAAAATATAGGCTTTCACTGTGGAGAACATTCTTTATAGAGGAAATCCTTAATTTAACCCCAGAAAAAAAGCAGTGCCACATTTTCATTATAAAACTGAAACCGAGGTTTTATTGCAATTATGGTTTTTCTATTTTTTTTTCGTTATTCCATAACAAAAAAAATCGAAAACTGATGTTTCACTTAGGAACCCTTTTCTGAGGTTTCCGATGGATTTTATGTCGAAACTATAGGAATACGTTTGGAAGTATCTTGACAACGTCAATATTAGGAAAATGTGTTTCAAAATGTGATCATTTACTGAAACCGTGAAATGATTCCATTATGCAATTCGATTTATGCTCCTTGAACCTATCAAGAACTGGTGTTTAATATTAGTAAACTAATTTTTGACAAGAAAAATATACATCACGGTGTATTAGTTCAGACTCTAGCTTATCTGAGATTTCTGATACAGAGAATTGATATAAATAGTTCAGTGAGTAGGGCTTTGATATTTTGATAATCGTTCCAGCAATTTTTTTTAGAATTCGGTACAAGAAAGAGACCAGTGGTTAGATGTTTGTTCAGGTTTTAGATTATCTCGAAACAGCAAAATATGTGCAAGTAAACAGTTTTCCTCATACTTTTTGGTGGAATTCAAGGGAATTTTCGAGTCAAGTCGATAAATTCAAATTTCTCATGCACAGGCTCTGGAAGAGTCATCAAAAATGAATAATCATAGATAAACTAACCATATACCGAAACAGTAAGGGAAAAACCCTGATTTTAGAATTTAGGATTTTTTTCAGTCATTTATTAGTGACCACTCTGAGATTACTAATTTTAGAACGGAAAAAAAATACGAGCATTGAAGAAGATGAATTAGTATTTATATTTTTTAGCCTTGAAACGGCAAAAACTAAACCTCCATAAAAGAAATTCTGAGCGTTCATAAAGTTTTGAGACAGTCGAAACTCTAGAAAATGTGGCTCCGCTCCTCTGAGTATGCCAAAAAAGAAAATGCTTGTGTTCTAGAAATTGGATGAGCTTTTTCTTGAAGTTTTTTCTTCTCTCGAACTTCACAGAGTTAACAACAAGAGAGAATGTTTCACTATTTCCTAATAGAATGGAACGGAGATCTTATCACCATAACAAGAATTTGTTCTGGTGTTTATTGATTCTCAGACTTTTGAAAATTCTAATCTAAAAAAAGCGGAACCTGAGGTTCCAATGCCGAATTAATGCGCTCCCATAAAGTTTTCAATAGATTTCTTGTCAGTGGGTTCGCAGAATCGACTAGGAAAACCTGCTTGACGAATCAATCACAGGCTGAAACTTTAAAAATTTCATGTTCCGATAGAATGTGTGATCTATTTTCTAGTAGTTGTAACCAATCAAAATTGATATTTCAAAATAAAACATTTCTTAAATCATAAGTTACATCAATTGGACTTCGATTGTACCTGAATTTAGACTCCAGCTTATATAAAAGTGCTGTTACAGAGAAGGTGTTTTTGATGTTTCGATAATTGGTCCAACACTTTCTTAGCCTTCTAAATTCAAGGATAATATTAAAAAGAAAAATATTATTTACAGAATTTCAAGCTAAGATGAAACAGCAATCATTACTTGCATGAAAAAAGCTTCTCTGCAATTCTCGTGGAGTTTCCAAAAAATGTTCTGCGGGTTTTTATTGAAAACGCTGATAACGTTTTTATAATACTACCGTTCAGTCAATATCAGAGACACCTGATTGAGAGTTTTATTATAAACTGAAACTGGGAAATTTTTTACGAAGTCGTTGTAAAATTGAAATCGTATGGGTACCAGAGTTGTAGGGAATGGATATTCTCGATTCCGGAATTCGGGATCCGGAATCCGGAATGAGCGTCGAAACTACAAAATTCGGAATCCGGAATTCGGAATGAAGTCTTTTTTCCCGGATTCCGGAATTCGGAATCCGGAATGATTGGCTTTGCGAGATTCAAAGCTTAAAACAGCGATTGAGCTCGAAAAATAGCTTGGCTCCGTTCTTCAGTGCATTTTAAGAACCATTTCATGCTGGAAGCATTGAATACCGGAATAATAAAATTTCATTTTGCGGAATCCGGAAAACGGAATCCGGAATTCCGTACAACTCTGATGGGTACTACAGTTTCACATTATGGATGTCTCAAGATTATTTTTCGAGCTCTATTTTTATAAAATTAATATTGGGAAAACCTGTTTCAGAATTTAAACACAGATTGAAAGTGTGAAATTGTTGAATTCCGCTAAGGAGTTCGATCTATATTCTGATAAGATAGGCTGTAAGTTTTTTTAAAAACTCGAATTTCATTTTCGGACTGAAACTAAAATTTGAAGTTCGAAAAACTCACTGCTAATAATAATCCCGGATCAGTGTCAGAAATTTCTGTTACCAAATTTCATTATTAAATGAAACTGTGATCTAACAATGATATCCGCTAGAATATTTGTAAAAATGGTATCTCATGAGAACTCGAGACCAATCAGGCTTCAATGTATAATGTTATTGAACCGTCCAGAAACAGCAAACCACATGTTTTTTTTGGGTTTCCCCATTCTGGAATTCTGTCAGTTTTTTAGTTCTTACCAGACTTGTAAAAATACGGACCGGTCCGCGTTGGTCCGGCGCAGATTTGAAAACTTTTGGTTTTTTGAACATATTTTTCCCGATTTTCAGTCTAATTCCCGGGTCTTTTATCTTAAAAATCGATCAAAATCTCCTTTCAAGGGGGCACTATTAATTAAGGGGCACCACTACTGTTCAAGCTTCTCATCTGAGGGCACCACTGTTGGAGGGGCACTACTAGTACAGTTTTTACGGTACATATAGCTCTCCGTAAATTGAAGAAATCTTAGGACAAATGAGTTTCATACTTTCACTAAAAGCTGAAACTGAAATTGGTTCTTGCATCTTCCTGATTCTCATTTTTGGTTAAAAATATCTGAATTTTTGTCGTTTGCGTATTTTGTGTGAATTTCGATTTTCTTAAATCTATGATGCACTCACATTCAGAGAATCATTACAACATTACTGCTTCACACTGCCAACATTAGCTGAAACAGAAAACAAAAATTAGTTGGTTCGGCTTTTATTGGAATCGACAATCGTTCATTTCCCCGAGACCAATTCTGTGAAAACAATAGTGAAACTTTGAGTTCAAAGAAAATGATCTCAGATTTTCTTTGGATTTTTGAGCACTCCATTCAATTCTAAGTCCAGAACAACGAAACTTTGTTCATTGTCATTTTTGTTTGCTAAAACAGCAATTTTCAAAAATTGTGGAGTTAAGAAATATGTTTTTTACCGTTTTTTATTTTTTGTATCAAAATGTTAAATTTTTTGTTTCACTAATCTGAATATCCCTGCGAAACCTGAATCAGAAGAGCACCTAAAAAAAGGAGACGTTTCTGATCGAAGTGCCTTCTGTAAACTGTTTCCTCTATTAGAAGGGCCCTCTCTAGAAAAGAAGTTCCAATAGACAGGTTTGAAGAATAGAAGAACATGCATTTTTATTACAGGTTTTTTTTAGAAAATCATTGTCACCAACTTACAGAGATTGGTATGATCACCCATATGCTAATTGAAAACTCTGTTTCAGAACTTTGGTATAATTCAAATCGAAAAGTTAGGGCAATCCTTTATTGCCCGTTCTTTGGAATGAACGAATTTAGCAGGCTCTTTCAAAATTGGCAGCTAAACCGTTAGAAATGTTAGAGTTTCGGTCGAAAAATGGAAGTTCGTTAAAAAATCGAGTATAAGCGCTGTCGTTATTGTCATTAGTTAAAACTGTGAAGCTATAAAATGATTGTGGAACCGGAAAATTTTTTTTGGATTTTCCGCTTTGATTCGCTTATAAGCATCTCTTTTCTCGCATATTCACTTCTTAGAGAGAAACATTTTTTTTAAAAAAGTTTTTCCAAATTTGGATTGAAAAATAAGATCAGAAAGTGAGCCATGGAGTTTTTTTTTTCAAAAAAGTCGTATTCATTTTCGCCTATTTTCGGCCAGAATTTTCCAAGTAAGGCAAAACGTTTACTAATTATCTGGAAAATTTTGTTACAGAATTTCCTAGTAAGCGGAAACGGAAATTTTTTTAGTAATTTTTCGAGAAATTGATGGAATCAAACAGTTGATATAGATTTCTGTTTCATGAACTTTTTTTAACCATGATTTTTTATTGTAGCTCTAATTCAGAATAGATAGTAGAATAAATTCAAATCATAAGTTTTTTCAATTAAAAACTTGTATGCCTATTTTTATTTAAAAACTGATAATATTATGGAAGAAAAAACTAAAAAACTGAGTTACACTACACATAACGCCATGGTCTAAGGTATATTTTACTATTGTTGGCCTAGAAACCTCTGGTGTTCGAGCTTGATTAAATGCGAATTTTGAAGTAAATTCAGGGAAATGAGAATCAAACCTAGTATCCAAACTCACATCAACTGAAATAGTTGAGACGGTGATTTTATCAAATTTTTCAAAAACTTTGAGTTCAATGAAAAATCCAAAAAAAGTTGAAAGACAGAAAACGTTATGGGTTAAGGTGGAAATTAAATTTGATGGCCTAGAAACCTCTGGTGACCGAACTCGTGAAAATGCGATCTTGAAGAAAGATAATCAAAGGTGGAAAACGCGACATCCGGATTGAAATTAGCTTCCTAATTCGTAATATTTGAAGTAGTTGAAACAGTAATTTCTTT
The DNA here is from genome assembly GCA_963572265.1 of Caenorhabditis doughertyi. Taxonomy (NCBI): domain Eukaryota; kingdom Metazoa; phylum Nematoda; class Chromadorea; order Rhabditida; family Rhabditidae; genus Caenorhabditis; species Caenorhabditis doughertyi. The sequence goes on along the minus strand of OY751556.1, from coordinate 9,888,744 downwards.
CAATTTTTTCTCTAATTTTTTGCCATTCTCGCATTTTTGTTCCTCCTTTTTCTGGTTCCTAAAACCCATCTAAAATTTGTTCGCTGTTTCATTATTCCCATTTCATCTAAGTAATTGATTTTCCTACAATTCCGGAATTTGTGCTTGCTGATTTTGTAATGATTCTTTTTTTGTTTTCCCATTCACCTATTCTTCTCCAAAAAAGGAACAATAGGGATAAGGAACTCCCTTTTTTTCTTGCGAGTTTTAACGTCATTAAGCTTGTTTTGATAACAACTTTAATGAGAATATTTTGATTTTATTTTTGGGTTGTGTTATCTTATTTTTATTATGAAAAACATGAGAAAATTCTGCTTCACAATTTTTTGAATTGTAATTTATTTCAAAGTGAAACCACTCCTTTGTCCACCAAACGCGCAATAATAAGAGAAAGTGATCCAGTGAGAGACGCAGAGAGAATCATTTCTCTGCGTTTCCAACTTGCACACACTTTTTTCACTTTTCCTGTTTTGCGTTGCTTTCCTATTCTCTGTGGGATAATAACCATGTTATGATGGAGAATGATTGACGAGAAAATAATTGTGGCCCAAAAAAAAAGTCCATGATTAAAGTTCAAGAAGTTTATTGCAATTTTTAGATATTCTGAAACTGTGATAATTTTATATTTTGATGGTTGGAAAGGAAAAAAGTTACTGTTACATTTTCTAGTTTTGACACAGATCCCTTTTGTATTTTTATTGGTAGAACATATGTGTTGCCTATTTAACTTTTTTTTTGAGTTTTTAATGCGACTACCGTATGACCATTTTTACACAGGCACCTCTAATATAACGGCACACAGATGAATACTTTCTAAGATCTGATAGGCCGGCACCCGCTTCTTGTAACCCAAAATTGACGCAATAATAAAAATAAGGAAATATAAGTTATTTTTTCGGGAAATATAACGGCATGCAGTTGTAATAGAGGTTTCCCTGCTTTTTGTTTCCATTCAGACTGAAATACGAGAAATTCCGGGCTAAAATGACTACAAATTGCTCGAAAAACTCCAAGTTCCAAGTAGTTTTCCGAATTTCAACTGAAACTTGATTGAATATTCGGATTTTTTTTCCAATTTCAAGTTTCTTATAGAAGATTTCAAATACCATTCGATTTTAATCCAAGCATTCCCTACAACCGAATCCATTTGAACGTTTTTTTCATTTTCCAAAGAAAATTTTTTTCTCGGAAATATTTCTGAAAAATTACCGTTTCTCAGAGTTATCTAATCCTTCGTCCCTATTCTCATTCAATTCGCACGCGTTTTGAAAAGGAAAAGAGTTTGACTGATTTCAAAAGTTGGCAAAACTTTATGGTCAATTCGGAAACATTCAATGCAAAGTTTGCTTCGTAATCTGAAATTTTTACATTCAAAAAAGTTCAAAACATTTTCTGTTTCCAAGTTTTTGTTTTGGTCCGATCCGTCGAATGGTAATGATTTACGAGGAGATCACATAAGGAATGCTTTCTTTCCCTGTAAAAGAGTGGGCGGAGCTTGACATTTTTCCAGAAAGTACCCAAGTATAGTCCAAGTATGGGTCCACCCTAAATTTTTACAGTTTCGCTAACATTGAGTCTTAATTCTAGAAGGCTAATTCATACATGCCTATTAACAGCAGCATTAGAAAAAAGTGAGCTAAACCTTCCAATTTTTTTAACAAAAAATAAAAATATTTTCTGGTTCAAAAGTTTCTTGTGAGTTTTTGATCTTCAGACAACCTTAGTTTTTTTTTTTTCAGAGCGATTCTATCGAAAAAAATATGTGCGCCTACCCTGATTTTTTAAAATTTTTTCCAAGAGTTACCGAGCTTCCTGATGATTTCAGTGACTATCAAACTGCACCAGAGCCCGAATTATATAAAAAAAAGTAGGCGGAGCCTGTATAGAGTTTTTCAAACTAGTTTCTTGAAAACATTCGGAATCCAATTTTTCGGAAAAGTGGGCGGAGCTTAGAATACTCTTTTCTCTAGCTTCATAGAACCCTAAAGCGAGCCAGAATAAACATAAAGGTTGGCGGAGCCTAATTCCTTCATTTTCATTAGGCTCATATGGTCCTTTTCAAAACTGGAAAATTTCTGAAAAAGTGGGCGGAGCCTCGAGATTTCTTTCAGAACTACTTCCTTATATCCCAACCCGAGCTTCCCTGAGAAATAGTACTAAAAAGTGAGAGAGTGTCGAGAGAAAAAGAGAAACGGATCACGACACCGCCGAGGGCGATTTGTCCCCTCTTCTCAAGAAACTTCTCTTCTTTTACTCATTTCTTTTCTTTCCTTCATTTTCTCTTCATTTTTTCTTCTGAAGGAGACAACAACAACTGTTTTTTTTTCTTCATTCAGACTTATCCTTTTGGGAGAAATAGTATACGGATTGAAGAGAGTTTTCTCTGATTCTCTAATTCTCTTTCTCTCTTGCCTTTGGCTCTTCACTTGATAAAATGAGATGAGTTGGAGATATCTGGGAGGGGTATCATCATCATCATCATTATCTTCATCTCGTCTATTTTTAGATACCACCCACTTTTTTGTTTCGTTTTGGATTTTTGACATTATGGTTTTTTTTTTGGAAATTATGTTTTTTTCACTTGAATTTTTTCTGAAGATTATGTGATTTTGGGTCATTTTTCTTATTTTCATGTCGTTTTTTTTTTGTGGTTTTTAGACAATTTTTTCTCTTCTTGTCTGGTTTCTTTGAAAGCTTTTTTGGCCATTTTTTTCTCCGATTTTTTTGTTTTTTTTTTAATTTCCAGTCCGAAATTTTTCTGGAATATTGGCCATTTGATCTACTCTTTCCCGTTATTTGAAGATTTCAAAACTTTTTTTTTAAGTTCCTCTCTCTTATCATGTGATTTTTTTTGTAAATTTTTGTACTGTTTCCAACGTACAAAGGTTTTTGACGAAGTAATTTTTCAATTTTTTTTAAACTACAGTTAAATGTTTTTACATCGGTTTTTTAATATATATAGTCAATTGCTCCACCGAATATGAGTTTGTAGAAACATTGATTTTTGAAGTTCAATTCTTTATTCTTTTTTTTTTCACTGTTTCTGAATTTTGAGTTAACAGCTTTACCAATTTTTTTGTTTGGTACTGCATTTACTATTAGTTCCATTACTTTTAAAATCTTTTATTCTCCATTTGGAAAACTTCTTTTAAATTTGAATTTTTTAAAATGCTGCTCCAAAAGTAAGAATATGATCGGTTTTGCTTCGCTCAGTGTTTTCAATAAAAAAATTTCTTCAGAAAAAGTTTGTCTGCTCAGTTTTCGTAATTAAATTTCATAAGGTTATGAGGCTTTGGTAGTCTCCGAATTTCCTAACTTCCCTCAATCTTTGTACTGTTTCTAACAATCATCAAAATTTTCTATGAAATAATTTTCCAATTTCTTTAAAAAAAAATTTTTTTTTGACCGACTCTGACCAGTTGAGTGTGAATATTCAATAGCGCCCAAAAATATGAGCTTGTTGAAACATTTATTTTCGAAGTTCAATTTTTTACTTTTTTTCGTTCACTGTTTCTGAGTTTTTAGATAACAGCTTTACGATTTTTTAGTGTCGGTATTTTCTGTATACTTACTTTTCAATATCTTCCATTGCTCATTTTGAAAACTATTTCAAAATTTGAATTTTTTGCTCTTTTTTTCGAAAATTCACTTCCAACTCACTCTCAACGAGTTAAACTGAGAACTTCGCCAGAATTAAAATTTCTTTGCAAATTTTTCGATATTTCTTTTTCATGTGGTTACGAGGCTTTGGTAGTCTCCGAATTTCCAAATTTCCCTCAATTTTTTTACTGTTTCCAACAAATATCAAAAATTTCTCATGGAAAAATTTTCGGCTCTGTTCGACAATACCGGTCCAATGACAGAATACCGGTCCAAAGCGAGAATGACCGGTCCAAAGCGAGAATGACCGGTTCAATCCGAGATTGACCGGTCCAAACACTGATGACCGGTCCAAACGCTGAAATACCGGTCCAATCGGGAAAATGAGTCTCATCAACCTGAGAATGACCGGTCCAAAGCAAAAATGACCGGTCCAATCTGAGAATGACCGGTCCAAACGAAAGAATGACTGGTCCAAACGCAGAATGACCGGTCCAAACGCAAAATGACAGGTCCAATCGGGAACACGAGTTTCATCGAGTACAGAATGGCCGGTCCAATCAGAAAATGACCGGTCCAATCAAGGAATGACCGGTCCAAACGCAGAATGACCGGTCCAAACCAAAAAATGACTGGTCCAAACGCAGAATGACCGGTCCAAACGCAGAATGACCGGTCCAATCGGAAAAAATAAGAATTTCATCAAGCCCGAAATGACCGGTCCAATCCGAGAATGACCGGTCCAATCGCATATTCCATACAGCTTAGGCTTAGGCATGATAAGCTACTAAGCCATCCGCTTTAGTCCCAACCTTTGATAAAGAAAAACGCTAAGCCTGTTGCATAGAATTCTGCGATTGGACCGTTCATTCTGCGTTTGGACCGGTCATTCTCAGATTGGACCGGTCATTCTCGCTTTGGACCGGTCATTCTCAGACTGCTGAGACTCATCTCCCCGATTGGACCGGTCATTCTCAGATTGGACCGCTCATTCTGTGTTTGGACCGGTCATTCAGCATTTGGACCGCTCATTCTGTGTTTGGACCGGTCATTCGGCCATTGGACCGGTCATTCTGTGTTTTTTCAAAATCACGCCGCGATTGGACCGGTATTTCAGCGTTTGGACCGGTCATCTGTGTTTGGACCGGTCAATCTCGGATTGAACCGGTCATTCTCGCTTTGGACCGGTCATTCTCACTTTGGACCGGTATTCTGTCATTGGACCGGTATTGTCGAACAGAGCCAAATTTTCTAATTTTTTTTTATTAAAAAAAAAAGATTTTTGAAATCGTCCATACCGAGATAGTGTGTTTATTCAATAGCGCCGCAAAATATGAGTTTGTTGAAACATTTATCTTTGAAATTAAATTTTTTATTCTTTTTTTTTCATTGTTTCTGAATTTTGATATAACAGCTTTACTTTTTCGTTTCGGTAATACCTATCTTTTCCTTGTTTTCAAAATCTTTCATTCCGCATTTTGGGATATTTTTCTGTATTGAAGTTTTCCCACTTTTTCGAAAGTAACAAGATTTTTCAAAAGCCCGATTTGTTCATGTTTTTGATCCATTTTTTCCCTGTTTTCACACAAAATTTTTGAAAGTTTTTTAAAATAGTTTTTTCTTTTTTTTCTTGAATCTGGAAAAAAAAGAAAGTGCGTATCACTGATTTTTTGTAGGTGCAAAACATAGTATGAATTTTAAGGAACACGTTTTGCTTTTTTTGTAATTTATTCAATATTTTTTCACTGTTTCCGGCTTCAGATATCGTTATCGCGGCTTTTTAGTTTTGATAAGTCGCTGTCTGTTTTAAAAATCAATCATCTCGATCATTTGAGATTTATTATTTTTTTTCGGAAACAATTTTCGAAGTTTGCTATTGATTTTTTCTGACCTTACAGTCTCAGTTCGTTCAAGTTCGCAGAAAATTTTTCGTCTCAATTATTGTGGATTCTAACATTGACACTTTCTGAAAATATAGCTCCTTCAGCATGAAAAATGAACTTATGAACTCACGAATTTTGGAACTTTCACTGTTTCAACCTTTTTTCAAAGAATTGCTACAAATTCCTGAAGTTAATAGTCTCCACTTTTTTAAAACATTTGAGAATTTGTTTTTTTTCCATCAGTGTCTCATATTGAAAAGTTTGAGGAAACTCCATGAACTATTTTTCTGTCATTGTCGTTATTTTCTATCTATTACCTTTCATGCCCAAAACTCTTTCCAAAAAAAACCATTTAGAAATAACTTTGGCTGTTTTAAAACTGGTATCAATTCGAATATTCAGTAAATTGATCTTATGAGCACCTTGCAAAAAACCTAACACTGAAAAATAATATTCCAAGGAATCCATAAATTTTGCTCAAAGCGAAATAATGTTGCTCTCGATAATCTGTTCAGTGCCAACAAAACGTTCTCAAAAATGAGTGAAATGAACCTCTGAAAAAACTCACATTTTTCCGTTTTTTTTCGGTTTCTGCAATTTCAAAAAGTGCCACTCCAATTGTCGGTGTTGGTTAATTTTCCTTCCTTTTTTTGTTACATTATAACTCTGTGCGACATTTATTAACTACTCTTGTTTTTGATTGAAACCTAATGAGATAGAGAATTCTGAGAATTTTTTTGGGAATAGTATTGTAAAATTTTAACGCGACTGTTTCCCGAATTCCTCAAAATTGTTCACAAAATATCTCAGTTTCAATAATGGGATAGCGTTTTCAACTCTTCTTTTCTTTAATTCATGATCTTTATACGCGGCACAACGTTCAGATACTTATCCGCACTTACAGTGATTGCCGCTACTTTTCTCTTCTTCAAATAAAAATAAACTGAAACAGAAAGATTTTTAAAGTTTTTTTTTGTGTTGATACAATCGATAAAAAATGCAACTGTTTCGAAATGTTGTGAAAAGTTTTCCAGATTATAACAGTTTCACTTTGTACATAATTACCATTCAATATTTTCGATTTGTTTCAAAGCATTCTGAGAAACTGTGATATTATTTTTTTTTAAAAATGAGGGCTTTCTCACCATTTTGATATATTCTCTGTCTTTGTTATTACATTTTTTCTCGTAAAAATGCATTAAAATTCAGTTTCATTGATCTGATATGTTAGAGAAACCAAATGAATATTTTAATTAAAACCTTCTGTCGATTCTCCCATGATTTTATTTTTCGCAGTTTCAACATTTTCAGATAGCCTAATCAGGGATTTTGATCTAATTAAAATAATTCCCCAATTTTCCGGTAATAATTTGCTCAGTGCACTTGCAAATCTTAGACTTTTTGCAAGGAGGAGGCCACAAAATATTGGAAATTTTTTCTCAATTTGATAAGGTTTATTACAGTTTCATCGTAATGAGTAAAGAATACATTTTTTTTGAAAATTCGGTTCTATCGCATAAAAACTCTCGATCTCATTTTGCCTGAGCTCGAGGAATTCCAAGGTCGTTACTCTTGCATGGAACCAATAAGAACAGTGAGCACCAGTCGCCTTCATTTTTCAAATGAAACTGGAAGAAAACTGTCTCGAAGATTTCTAAAAAATGTCTTGAAAAAGTGAGAGATTCAATGGAACCACTCGTTCGATTTTGTATTTATAAATCGTATAACAATTACTAAAAGGTCACTTGCGAAAAAAGCCAATTATTTTATTGTTCTTCTTTTTTTGGCTGTATCAGTATTTTCTGATAAAAGAGCAATAATTTTGGATTTTGGTATCTGAATGGGAGTAAATTTGATTATGATCGCTCCATTTGTTTGATTGACTAATAGGATTTCAATTTGTTTTTCACCATAACGCAAATCAGTTATTTTAATGTTTCGTTTTTTTCTGTTTCAAAAACCATTGATCGAGATCAGCATGAGTTTTAACACATTTCTCAACAGAAGGATCCAATAACTTCTTTTTCATAATTGAAAACTGAAGTTGATACAGAAAAATTATTCATTTTCAATACGTGTCTAAGTTTTTGCTCACATCGGAATATTGATTTATTTTTGAAAAAAATTAAGGAAACCATTTGGAGAAGCTTGTTTTTTTTTGCTGTTTCAGCTATTTTGAAAATTCTAGCGCTTATTTTTCTGACCTGATAATCCAATTCTCTAGTCGACTCCACTAAAAATACTAGTAGGGTTCGAACAAAGGTTCATATAGGTTCAAATTTCGAGAGTAATACTAAAAAACGAGTCGAATTTTCGCTGTTTTGGCAGTTTCAAATAATTTTTCTCCGGCTATTCAGTTTTGATCGATGGCATTTTGCTACATCTTATTTCTAAGCCGTAAGTCTTGTTGAGTCACAGAAAACTGTAATTCAAAACATTCGTTCCGATAAAAAACCCTTATGAAACAGGTTTCGACGGTTTACATAACTGTTTCAGGTTGATCTGAAAAGGTTTTCACAATTTTTTAGTTTTAATGGTCGGTCATTCATAGGTTCTTTCTAAAAAATAAGCTCACTTTCTTCGGCTCATTCTATTTTTTTTTGAATCTTTCCTGCTGTTTCAAAATTTCCAGAAAGATTTTCTACGCATTTTTGTTTCTGATGCGTTTTTTCAAATTCTTTCTCTTATTACGTAATGTCTTTAAAATATGTCTATTTCGAAAAAAACCAAAAAAGAAATCTGTTTCATCCTGTTCCAATACGACTCATTCTTTTTTTTATTGTTGATTTGGCTGATGTCTCTATCACCAATCCGCTAAGAATATTGCCAACTTTATTTTTCCTGTTTCTGCATGCTCTGAAAGCATCTGTTTAGTTTTGCGGGATTATTGTTTAACGGACTTTTTATTTCGTTTTTTGAAATGATTTGAAATCCAAAATTTCCCCTGTTTCGCCAAACTTTTGATTTATTTTAGTCTTGAATACAGTTGATATTTTCGATGAGTATGAACTTTCTCTCCATTCCATCGGAATGAAAAGAACCAGTTTATCGTTCCGAGACGCGGAACTTGGTCGCTGCAAAACACCTGATCAATTTGAATTAGTAAAGTTCAAACAGTTTGTAATATTGTCAAATTAAAGGAGGACTGAACTCGGATTTTTTTTATTTTAAATTCTGATGCAGTTTTTCATTCTGATCATTTTCTTTCACTACGACTATACTCAAAAAATCACTCTAAACGGTAGAAAAAGGCGTTTGAAAGAAGCACGGAATACAGAGTGATGGCCTAGGATCCGACAAGTTTGCGCCTTGCGCGCGCTATTTTTCAAATTCCTAGGCCGTCAATCTGTACGCGGCCATGCCTTCAAACGCCTTTTTCACCCGTTTAGAGTGATTTTTGAGTATTGTCGTAGTGAAAGAAAATGATCAGAATAAAAAACTGCATCAGAATTTGAAATTAAAAAAACCCGAGTTCAGTCCTCCTTTAATAATAGTTCTTCAAGGAATTCAATTTTTTGTTTTCGCGGGCGGTCCGTCTTTTTTGATCTCCAAGCTATTTTTGATTTTACGCATTGAGAAGTGAAAGTGAGCGGACCACCCGCGAAAAAAAACATTCGAATTCCTTGCACAACTATTATCAATTTGAAAATAGTCGATGAAGAATTACAAACTGGCCATACCAACAAGCTTCATTATTCACATGGAACCGAAAAAAAAACGGTTTCGAACATTTTTGAAAACTTTTAAAAAGAGTGAGGAAACCAATGAAACCACTCTGGAAACATTCAGAAACAGTGAAAAAAAAGAAAAAGATTGAATTTCAAAAAAAATAATGTTTCTACGAATTCATAATTTGGTTAGCTCAGGACTAAATTCACTGGGTAACGTGTTATTGGATTCTATTTTGAAAGTTTTTATTTATTAAAAAATGTGAGGAAGCATTTTCTACAGTTTCACAAAACTGATTTTTAAAAAGCGTGCTCAATAGTTTTTGATAGTTTTTGTAAAATTAGTTTTAGTTTTTGAAGTGATTTGATACCCAACGTTCTCCCTGTTTCGCCAAACATTCTATTAATTTTAGTCTTGAATATAGTTGATGTCAAGATAGAACGTATTTTTAATGTGTATGAATTTTCTCTCAATTCAAATTTTCAACTTTTGCATGGAACCAATAAGAACAGTGAGTACCAGTCACCTTTATTTTTCACATGGAATCGAAAAAAAATGGTTTTGAATATTGCTGTAAACTTTTTTAAAGAGTGAGAAAACCAGTGAGTCCTGTGTTCCATGAGCCCATTACTTTTCTATTACTTTTTTAACCTCTATTAAAAGGGAACTGGCCAAATATAAACCCCTGAAATGGAAGAGAAACAAGAGATAAGAAAAAACTTATTTACTGAATAATGAACTTTTTTCTACTGTTTCACAATACTGATTTTCAAAATATGCGCTCAATACTTTTTGATAGTTTTTGCAAATCTTTTGCACAACACATCAGTATCAAAAACTGAACACCACATAAGATTTTCAGTTCCTTTTAACTTCAAAAAACCTTCGTTTTTGCATAAATTTGATGAGTGATTCGTAAAAATTATCTTTGAAAAAAATTCAACTGTTGTGAAAATGCAACTCTTTTCGTACAGTTTTATTTCTGTTTCATCAAAATGAGATGAAACAAAGCTAATATTCTTGATCGGTCAGTATAGGTTTTTATTTTCATCTCCAGTCAAGAGAGAAATTCGTTTTCTATCTTTCATAGTTGATTATTCTTCGTTATTGCACATGATTTTTGTTTTTAACAGAGAGGCTATTGATCAAAAATTCAAAAAGAGCACGATCTTCCATGTTTCGATGAAACAGAAAAATACAAAATCATTGATTTTTTATTGTTAGATAAAACTACATCGGTCACAAGATTAGTTTGTGTCGTTTTCTGAAAGTTTAGCTTCATTTTTTTCTGTTACTTAGTTTTTAATTACAATTCTGTCTCACAAAACTCATATGAACAGCCGTGGTAAATGCGTTCTGATCACTGTATAAATAGTTACCTAATAAAAACTAGAAAAGATCCCTGATTTTTCAAACCACTTGAACACGTAAATTTTTGATAATCCATTGATAAATTTCAAAATTTTTCTGTCTCAAATTTAATTGAAAAGTCATATTCATTTGCTTAGAACAGTACTGTAACCAATACATGATCGAACTCAAAAAAAGTTTATGAAAACGGAAAAAAACGTATGTAATTCATACGGTTTCAAATAATCTACATCAAAACTATAATACGTTATCATGTCACTATTTTCAACGCTATCATTTTTTATCGATTCAATCGTTAGAAATGAAAAGATGTATTGGATTTAGCGAAAATGTTTAGTTAGATTCATTTTTTTTCCCGTTACAAACATTTCAGAAGAGAAGAGGAAAAAACAGTAATCAGTGACAAAATTTAATATTTTTTTAGGGAAGCAAGCTGATTTTTTAGTTTTCTTTCTATTAGAGCTAAGTTTTATCAACACTAGAAATTTATTTCAATAAAACTATCAGTTGTTCTTTCTTTATAGGTGGCAGCAGCTTAACGAATTATCAGTCATTTGTTTTGAATATTAAAATTTTATGAAACTGATTTTTTTTTAAAACTTTAGGGAAAATTACTTGAATTTTCTCAATTGCATATGTGTATCAGTTACTCATAACATCGAAATCTTGAATAATATTACTGAAACAGTGTTATTGTAAAGGTGTTATTCACTTTTTTATGAAGTACTATGAGCTATCCGGAAAAAAACTTAGCTGAAAATGAGCTGATTATCAATAGAGCGAATCTGGATTGTTCGTTTCATTTTGAGAGAATTTTTCAATTAATTGTTCTGTTTCTTCATAACACAAGTACTGAAAAAACCTCAAAAAGCAATCCAAACAATCACCATTGAGAATGAGTTCACATTTAGGCGAGTTCCATTTCGGGGAGGTAATCTTCATGGCATTCCCATTTTTTTTGGTTAACATTTTCGTATCTTATCGAAACATGCGACCGACATAGTCACAAATCAAAATTAGTTGAATCTAAGCCAAATTTCAATTTTTTGTGAAACCGAGTTTTTTTAAATGTAAAAAAAATTGAACAAATTTTGTTTAAAAACCAAAGAACTCAAAGTTTTTTTTTTCTAAAAAATCAGTTATCACCGTTTCATGTTCCCTACTTCACAGACTTTGAACTCTATCGATTTGCAATTAGTCCTGCTTTTCAATTTACAATCAAAATCGATATTTTCTGTCAAGTTTTCCTGTTTCAGGAGTATGTTTCGAGATTCTAGATTTCTAATTGCATCGATGATTCTTCCGTGCATTTTAGCTCATTTTGTTTTCGACCAGAATTCTTTTATTGAGTAAATTGTTCAATTGAAATATTTTTCCGACAAAATTTTTCTGAGTTTTCATTTTTTTGAAGGAAAAACTTTTTTTTTTGTTCTGAAACTTATGTTCAAGCTGACCGATTTACAACTTGTGTTGAGAAAAATTTAGAAGAATTACATTCAAAAACACTTTAAAATTTTCAGTTTCAATCATTTTTCATTAAGTTTTCAAACTCCCAATTTCTTAATTTAACTTTTCTAATTTCGTAAGTCTTCAATTTTGAACGCTCTTTTTCCAAATTTTAGTCACTCATTTAGAAAAACTGTAGCATTTTTGACGTTTTTATCGAATTTCATTGATATTGAACTAACTTGGAACTATTTTCAGCCTGTTTTTCTAGAAAAAAAAGTGTATTTTCCAAAATCTTTCAGTTCCAGCCATTTCACATAGAGACCTATTTCTTACCGGACTGGTTCGTTGAGCGGAGGTTGCGCTGTTAAATTTTTCAATGTTCCGATCACGGAATTCTGGTTTCATCTGAATCTTTGCTCAATTAAATTACAGTTATTTTTTTAAGTTTCGAATGTTTGTGGGAATTTTCGGTAGTTCCACCGAATTTCAGTTAGTCTCCCAAACACGGATTTCTGTCTTCTGGACTGAAATTTCAGCTATTTTAATTCAAACCCTTCTTTCAACTTACCTGATCAAAAATCTTTCTTTTTTTCAGAATGTTTGATCAATTTTATCAATTTTTAACCAACTTCATCCTCAATTTCCTGTCCACTTTTTTCTATTCTTTCATCCCGGAAATATCAAATATCCTTCTTTTTTTCCTTCTACCTTTGCCCTCTCTCTCCTTTCTGTCCATCCATCAAACACCCATACCCATCATTTTGAGTCCATTTGATCATGTAATTGGACACCCTCTCCCTTTCTTCTTTTTTTAAATTTTTGAAACGTTTATCCCATTTTTTCTTTTTTCTTTTGTGGCACATACACACACCTGTCAACTTTCGTTCCTTTTCTTTCTTTTTAGTTGGGCTGAAAATTTTTTTAAAAATTCGAGATATAGAGAGCGCTTTAGTAAATTATGGCCAATTTCAAGATCTTGATACAGAAATTTGGTTTTCAACAAATCAGAAAAAAAAAAGATTTTTGGTTGATTTGAAGCTAATTTTAGAGCAATATCAATATTTTATACCAACATTCTCTTACTTTTTTTGACAATTTAGAGTTTGGAAAGGGTTTTCGAGCTACATTTTGGCTGTTTTCTGGATTTTTATCTGGGAATTTAAAAAAAAGTTAACTTTCCATTGATTTCATGCTAATTTCAAAAGGATTTTATGACTTTTCAGTTGAAAAATTCAGTAATTTATTGAAAATTTTGAAGTATGGAAAGATATTTTGAGCAATATTCTGATCGTTTTCTAGATTTTCATCTATAATTTTCTTTCAAAAACACATGTTTTTTCATTGATTTGAAGCAATTTTTGAAAGAATTTTCGGTTTTTTGACTAAAATTCATTATTTTTTTGACATTTTTTTCTTCAGTTTCATTTAGTTTTTTTGATAAAACCCAGCTAAATCATGATGTTAGTAAATGCATTTCCGTTGCTCCGCTGTTTTTTTTTCCGGTTCTCAAAGTGTTTCCACAGTGTTTTCACTTTATTTTTGAGAAACTTTCACCAAATTTTTCTGATTTTCCGAAAAAAATTTCTGGAAAAAGTCATATGGATGGTGGTTTTCGATAATTTTCACTTGCTTCTATTGAATTTTTTCGTGCTTTTAGATGAAAATTTAACGAATTCCAATAGATTTTTTCACTGTTTCAACTAGTTCATTAGAAAAAAAGTTTTAGAATTCTCACAGTGAAGGGTCGACCTGGCTTGATTTATTTTTTTGAAAATCAGGGAAATTTTCAAAGTAAAATTTGGTGGTCTAGGTCGACTTTTTGGCTTTTTTCTTGCAAACTTTCATTATTTTTGAGCCATGGAATCTGCATTTTTGTACTGCAACATTTCCAGAAATGATGGGCTTCAGCTACAACAACACACTCTGGCTTTTTTTCAGTTACTGACCTAAAAAATTTGAAAGGATTTTACGGTTTTGTGACCAAGACTTACTTTTTTTGACAAATTTTCTTAATGTTCCATTTAATTTTCTTAATAAAACACAGTCGGATAAAAATGTTTGTAAGCAGATTTCTGTGGCTCCACTAGTTTTTAGTATGTGGACAGTGTTTTCACTTTAGTTTTTGAGAAACATCAAATTCAGCTGATTTTTTCGAAAATGTCATATGGATGGTGGTTTCCGATACTTTTCACCGGCTCCTATGAGATTTTCTCCAGCCTTTAGATAGAAATTTCTACTAATTTCGACTGCTTTTCTCTCTATTTCACCTAGTTCATTAGAAGAGAAGTTATAGAAATCTTACAGTAGACGGTTTTAAAATGAAATGATTTTTTTAAAAGTGAGTATTGGAACGCAGCCTCGCCTTTTGAGTTTTGTTCTTGCAAACTTTCCATACTTTTAAAACTTGAAATCTGCATTTTCGTACTGCAACAGTTCCAGAAATGACCGGCTTTAGCTACAACAACTAGCACTATACTGAATATTTTCTTGCGTTTTTCTTTCATAATAATATCCAATATAGGAGAGCCAATTCTTATGATAATCCATCGGGTCTATCACGGTTTCGGACATTCTTTCATTCAGCCACTGGCCTAAGACTTTTGAAAGAAATGATGACAAACATGTTCAATTGTTTGGTTTTCCGGGTATAACTCGATTATTTTAGACGTGAAAAAATTTCCAGTTGTTTCTTCTAGTGATGAAAAAAATGTACTGTTTCTGTAAGAACATTTGATAGAAATGTTTCGCAAAGTTTTTGTTACCACGTTTGTTGGCTTTAGTTATATCTTGATCTTTATTGAATTGTTCAGTAGCTCATTGCCTCTGGTTTCTTACAAATTAAGCCCTATCATATTCCATTTGATATTTTTCCCCGTATCTTTAAGCTTTCAAAAAAAGTTTTCCTTGAGATTGATGTGAATAAATGCTAAATTTTACAGTTTCGATATTCCACTTTCAATGAATCGCAAACTCTTATGATAATTCGGCCGGTGTCTTTTTCAGTACTCCATGTAGAATTCGATCATTTGAGACGTGGTAAAAACGGGAATATACCGCATCAGAACCGTGTCCCGTTTCAGAACTACTTCACGTGAAATAATAGTTCTGATGCGGGACACGGTTCTGATAAGGTGCAGTTCTAATTCGGCATACACACGAAAACCGGTTATCATATGTAGGTGTTTTTTCTAGTTATTTTTTTCCGTTTCTGAGAAAAAATTTCCTGAATTTGACTCGCAAATATTTTGTTCCTGGGTTAGATTTATTTCCATTTTCAACTACAGCTTTTCATTTTTAACTTACTTGGATTTATCAGTAATTCGTCTATACCGATATTTAGTTTCTTCATGAAAGCAATGCTTGGATGTGTGATTTTTTGTCTTTCCAACGCACCTGAATTACGACAGCGTTGATGAAGTTGTCTAGAAAAAACTTGAATTACAGTTTCAAAACGAGATCTTCTGGCGTTTGAGTTTGTAATTTATCAGTGCTTATACAATACACGATATTAAGAATGGAATCGGTTTCAATCTCTCTACACAATATCACCTCTTTTTATAGAAAGTAATTCGCGCAAAATTCCACACCGGTTTCAATTTTCTGCCAAATTTGACCGAGGTTTTACTAAGCTTCGTCATATATTTTGCCATTCTGTTTCAAATTTTTCTGTTTCAAGTGATTATTATTTTTATTAGACTAGTCCACTATTCAATCGACATCCAGCTTCAAAATTCGTTTCTATGAAAGCCCATAGTTTCTACATGTATCTTCGTAGGGCTACCGTTAAAACGCATTCAAATTACCGTAAAATCTGTATTAGTATTGCCCCTTAAATAGAATTGCCCCTCTAATAGTATTGCCCCGCTTGGCAGGTAGCGATTATTTTATTGAAACCGAATAGTATATACCATATATAATTTTGGTATACAATATTTCTGACTCATTTTTTGCTTTTGTAAAACTTTTTTTGTTAAGATTCTAATTTTTGCCCTGTTGATTTTGGAATAAATTTGATTTTTTTTCCAATTTACGGGCATTGAAAAATAAACTTGCCCCTCTAGTAGAATTGCCCCCGGGCGAGGCCTTTGAAAAATAGTATTGCATGCAATACTAATACAGTTTTTACGGTATGAGTTACCGGTTTCAACTTTTGGGGAAATTAAATGCTTATAGTCCGAAAAGTACTTAACTAGTAATCAGACATGAGCGGAAGAGAAAATTTTGAACCCGGAAGACGGAAGACGGAAGTCGGAAGAAATTTCAAAAACCCGGAAGACGGAAGGAAGGAAACGGAAGGAACAAAAAGTGCTCAAAAATGCCCCGGGAAGAAAAAAACTAAAATTTGTGGCACGAAATTGAAATTTTTGGTACAAAAAACGTGGTTTAATGATTCACTAAGTATGTTGAAAAACGCTAAAACCTAATTGAAAAGTTGAAAGATTTGGAAAGTTTCTCCCAAATTTCTCTAATTTTCTCAAAGTTCCTCACCGTCCGGAACACGGAAGACGGAAGCCGGAAGACGGAACAATTTTTGAAAATCCGGAAGTCGGAAGACGGAAGACGGAATTCCGCTCATGTCTGCTAGTAATAAACTTTTAGATCGTCTTGCCATAGAAGTCGAAGTTGTGCGTGGGAAAAGGAGACGCAGAGAAAAAGAGCTAGTGTCTGCGTCCGTCTATTACTTGCTCACACTCTCTAAGTGACAAGGTGTTTTCACTGTTTCTAAAAATTCACATTCGGTATTCGCGAGAAACAATTTTCGTTCTCTTTATTTTTTGTATTATCTATTTCATTTTGGTCACAACGGAGCCGGGTTCCATTGGAAATTTTCTTATGTTGTAATTTTTGTAAAAAAAAAACTTATAACTTCCGGCAAAAAATTCCGCCATATAGCTCAAGCTCCCCACTATTTTTTCAGTTTCAATTTCGCAGTTTTAGTCTCGCTTTCTCGTTAGAATCGTTTCTCATCAACTGGGTTTTTGGTTCAAACTACAATTCTCTTTCTTTTCAGACAGTTTTCTATCACATTCCGGCTCATTCCAGCTAATTTTTGTAAATTTTGCGGTTTTTCAACACGTTCTGTCTTTTTTCGTGTTTCAGATAATTAGTGTCTTGGACTAGTTTAAAGGTTCGTTCAATAATCTCGTCACTTTGTTCACGCTTCCACCATTTAGTTCTCATTCATCACTGTTTCTGATCTTTTTTTTAACAGAAATTTCAGAAAAAAACTACTGGACTCTGCATTAGTTCTCCAACTTTATTATTTATTTTTTAACCCAGCATTCGGTACTCATTTGGATCATTTTTTTTCTTTGAGTTTGGGTTGAAAATTAGAGCTTATAGCCAAAAATTCGGAAAGATTGATCTAGATTTCAGTTTCAGTTTTGATTCATCAGGGGAAAACTTGTCTTTTATCAATGGAACTGCGCATGTATGACATTTTTTGCCTTAGTTAGTTTTTTATTGCATCCCGGCTCATATACTAATAATGCACGGAACGATGTGTCTTGCACATATTTCCACTTTTTCAATTGTTTTAACTTATAATTCTGATTATTTTTGATAACGTACGCAATTAAATTTGTCGAGGTTATTTTCGGTTTCTCAGTGTTTTTAATACCTGACTATTCAGCTTCTTTTGGTGTAGAATTTGTTGGTGAAGATTGAAAAATGTTTTTCGAAATTCTAGTGAAAAGTTGACACATTCGACTTCTATCTTTTTCTTCTGTTTCAAAACTGAATCTTCATAAAGTAAATCTTCTTGGATCAGTTTTGCTTTGACTTCATTTCTCGTAATGTTCATTCCGACTCACATCAGCTGATTTGGAGAATTTTTCTTTACTTTTTCTTCACTTTACTGTTCCAGCAAACTAGTCTTTTGGATTTGATTAATTGGGAATTCAATGGTTTGACAATTTTGTTTTAGCTACCACCATTTATTTCTCATTTCCCACTGTTTCTGACCATTTCCTTATTTGAACTTCTCAAAAAAAACGTTCGTGTTCCGCAATTCACAATTAGTTATTTTTATTAGTTATTAAAATTTACCTATTTCATCCAGCATTCTGTTTCCATTCGAATCCTTTTTTATCTTTGGAAGAAATTTAGAAATATAGCGATGTTTTTGATCATACTGATCGATTTCTTCCGGCTATTTTTCAGTTTCAACTTCGAATATTCAAGAAGTTTCCATCGGTCGAAATGTTTGTCGTTTTCTTGTCTTATTTATTATTATTTAGACAATTTTCTATTATAACCTGGCTCATAAAACTCGGCTGTAGTAAATTTTGCAAATTTTCAATACTGGTCTTTTTCGCATTTTCAGATACAGGGTGGCTCATAAGTATGGAGACTTTTGTTTCTGGGTATATTTCGAAAAGTAGAGTAGCAATATAGAAACCAAGGTGATTTTTTGATTGCTACGTTCCAAAGCAATAGTTAGGAAAAAAAATTTTTGGAATCGGAGGTTTCCGCGGCTCTCCACGTCTTCTGACATGTAACCGCGAGACCCCCCGCTGCGGCGGAGGTTTCGATGGCTACTTCATGGTATAGCAGATGATATATATGACCAAATGACTCCAAAATTCAATCCGAGTAAGTTTGAACAACAGTTTCGAAGTACTTAAAAGTAGAAGACAGCCGGATGAAAATGAAGCCCACAGTATGGTCCCAAACCTTGTTACCAAACAAGTGAAGTTTGAATTTTTCGACAGTGTTTTCGAAACTGAGCTTATGAGGCGGTCTCATAACATTGTGAGTGGTCAAAAATGACCAACTGGGGTGTTTATCAGTCCACAAAAACGGGTATTCGGTTAGATCATCTAGTGACCTGATGCCGGCACTTTTCCATTTTGAGATTTCAGTGTTAAAAGACCTCCGCCGCAGTACCTGTGTTTTTGCGATTTTATTTTGAGAGAAAGCTCCCATAGCATCGAGATGAGATCATATATTGAGTCCTACTCTTATTTACAGTTACTACACTATCCGTACTTTGAAAATTTTCTGTTAGATCCCGTGTTTATGATCTGGCAGGTTGGCACAGAGCCAAAGTTCACCAGCACAAAAGTCTCCATACTTATGAGCCACCCTGTAACTAGTATTTTAGTTAAAATTATTTGGATCCTCAATCTTGGAAAACGTTGTCTAGGTTTCCATTATTTTCATACCATTTTTTAACTGTTTCTGATCATTTTCTTATTGGAACTTTTTGAAACTGTTCTATTTCTCAATCCTCATGTAGTTTCATCATTTCGTTTACCTTTTTTCTTTACCCATTCGCTTTTAATTTTGCGATTTCAGTAGAAAAGGTTCTGGGAAACTGACTCTACCAGAAAATTTTGGATTTGTTTGGTTTCAAATTTTGAAAAAAAAAACATTTTTTGTGAACAAGAGATAGTGAACCTTGCTCACTGTGTCAGGGTTTGCATTTTCTCTTAATTATTTTATGAAAGAATTCATTCTGCTCGCGATGGATTCTTTTTTTCAACTTCAGATTTTGGGCAAAAACTTTTATCCCAAACAGAGAGATAGTGACGCAGAGAGAAAAAAATATCTGCGTCCCCTAGTTGGCACACAATCTTTTGTTGCTTGAGGTCACTGCTGAGATTGGGAAAGATTTTTATTGTCTGAAAGCGATGGCCTAGCTTTTTTTAGATTGAATATTTCGGCCATTGGTGTTTTATATCCGAACAAAGACCAATTATGAGCGTTTCGGTTCAAAAAATTTAGAGAAAAAAATGAAAATTTTTCAGTTTCACAGAATTAAAAAGTAATATTTTAAATTCGATACTGATTAGTTCATCTTCCAAGAACCTTTTTCTCTTTTTTTTTCTCATTTTCCACCTTATCTTTTCTTCCCCTTTTTCCCATGTTCCTCCCCATCCTGACATCCCAAAACAACACGAACATTATCATTAATCAGTGTCCCCCTTCTCCTCCCCTCATCTACTCTCAATATCTTCTCTTGTTATCACCTGGAAAAGAGATAGATAACAAGATGATATCAATATAATTACACATTTTTTTGATCACTTGATCCTCCTTTTTTCTTGCTCTTTTTTTACTCATTGTGCTGTTTCAGACTTTTGATAAAAAATCAGGAAGAAAATTCAGATAATCATTTGTAACTTGTTAGTTTTAGGTTTTTTTTTCCACTATTCAAGGTTAGATTTTAGGCTCCGCCCACTTTCAGCCTTCTTTCTACCCAACCCAATTTATTTTTGAATTTGTGTTTCAGAATTTTTTCTTAAGAAATATGTGTCGAAAATATTCAATAGTGAACTCCTAGTCGACATTTAGTTTGAAAAAAAGATACAAATAAGCTCCGCCCCTTTCTTCGCATCCAAATGCGGTATGAATTTGAAAAAAGTTTTTTTTCAACAAGACGGGGCGCCACTATGGAACATATCCTATGAAGTTTACGGAACTTACTTGAAAGTGAAACTTTTTTTTATTTCTAGCCAATTTTACTTCGAATCTAGTTGTGTGTTTTTTTTCTCAAATCCAGTTAAAACTAGGATCTGCCCCTGAAAAGCCGGAAAACCTCGGCGTTAATGGAGCTCCGCCCACTTTTTTTTCGATGAAAGTCAAGACATATGAAGGTCACATATTGTAGGCATTCGATTGAAAATTTAAAAAACTTTATTGATGAAACTGATTTTTTTTTTCAAATGTCACTAGGTTTTGACAATCTTTCAAAGACTGTTTCTGATTTTTCATAAAAAAAAATAAATTTTTGGGTTTTGATAATTCTTCCTTAATTTATTGCAACTTTCTATTTGTTCTATTTATCTCTACTTTTGAATCTATTCAAAATTTTTGAAACCACGCTCCTTTTTTAAGCTCCGCCCACCTAATTATAATTTTTTCAGAAGAGAAAACGCCCTCACATCATACAAGATGACTAAATGTTCTATGGGAAACGGAAGTTTTTTCTTGAATTTTGTAACTTTTTTTGTTTATTTTTTTTCTGTTTCTCTTCTTTAATCAAAAACTATCGAGTATTGCTTCACCCAATTTGATCTCTATCTTATTCTCAGACTCGGCCCATTTTCCAGTAATTAATTCCACTTTGGGCTCCTCCCATTTCAAAGTTCTCTTTTTTCTGGACTATGAACACTTTTTTTCCATTTTAAAGGAGGCAGGACATGAAAAAATGAAATTCATCTGAACTTCTCATATCCATAGAATGAGTTCTTATGAACTCATATTTGAAAAACAGAACATCAGAAATTACCCGGTTTCTAAATTATCACGCTTTCACAGCTTGTAGGCGAGAGAAGCAAGTTCATATAGCCCTTCGGAGGGCGCCAGCGTTTTTGTCCCTGTGGCTCAACCGGTAACGCGTTTTGCGCCCAATCCAGCCTGTGTGCTAGCTCGAACTCCTGCTCCATAATGGGTTTTGTTTTTCTTTGAAATATTGTAAATTGACAAATTAGTGCATACACCACATCTTACGACAGAATGCACACTGTTTCCCCAAAATTTTCCCCGAAAATCTCCTGTCCCCCCTCCTTTAACCCGACAAGCCAATCACCATTTTATGGTCGTTGAAGTTTAGATGTTTTCAGTGAAAATGGAATTTTTTTTAAATTTTCAATATTTCCAATTGTTATCATTTTCAAAATTTCGGTATAGGAAATCCCAAGAAAACCACATTAGTTCGGTGTGTCGTTGCATGTTAAACAGGGTGAAAAATAATCATGGGAACACACATAACGCTAACTAGCATTCTTCAAACGAGTTTTCTTTTGAACAAATTTTTTAACAGAACATACCGAAACGTTCAAAAAAATGATAAAAAATTAAAAAAATCAAAAATCGGGGTTTCAGTAACCAGTTCGTATCATTGTTCCCATAATTTTAATTAATTAACTTAAAAGTGTCACCACTTTAATTTGCTTCACCCTTCTGTTAACCTAGCCAGTTGTCAATGCAAACAGGTGAACACTACATTCAACTATGAAGCATAGAAGTTTTCCATGAGAAACTGATATATTTTTCTAGTTTTTTGTATAACATTACTCAAAATTTTGGAAACGTTTGTAGGGAAACTTTCTGCTGACTTTAGAACAGCTCTGATTTTTTTTTCCAAAGTTTTTCAGTTTCAAAAAATTAATATACAGTAGTGGCCAAAAAGATATTCGCAGGTATGCCGAGCTACCATCGTGCGAGTATAGTGTCAAAAAATTCTTAGAAGCCTAAAATTTTTTGTGTGTGTTTATGAATAGTAAAGCTACATTTTATTAGTTACCGATTTTTTTCTAACTCTGCTCCGTCGGCTACTGTAGATCGTCGAAGTTGCTCAAAAAGGTCATATCATAAAACAGGATACCGCTACTTCAGGAATGGTGGTACAGGAAAGTTGTCAACTATAAAAGTGAAGCTTTTGGTTGTCACAATAAGCACAAAAATTTTTGTAGGTGTGTCACATTCCGTTCCTCCGGGAGCCATGTTCAAAGTGAGCGCAGATCGGGCGGAAAACGCAAAAACTTCACATTTAGCTATTTTTGCGGTGAGAAACGCTCACTTTGAACATGGCTCCCGGAGGAACGGAATGTGACACACCTACAAAAATTTTTGTGCTTATTGTGACAACCAAAAGCTTCACTTTTATAGTTGACAACTTTCCTGTACCACCATTCCTGAAGTAGCGGTATCCTGTTTTATGATATGACCTTTTTGAGCAACTTCGACGATCTACAGTAGCCGACGGAGCAGAGTTAGAAAAAAATCGGTAACTAATAAAATGTAGCTTTACTATTCATAAACACACACAAAAAATTTTAGGCTTCTAGGAATTCTTTGACACTATACTCGCACGATGGTAGCTCGGCATACTTGCGAATATCTTTTTGGCCACTACTGTAAGAACCCAGAAAAAATCACGTTTGTTGGGCAAGGATAGTCCTTTATACTTTTCTTACAACGGTTCTAGACAAGCTCCGCCCCTTTTTCAGAATTTCATCAGAGAAAATTCCATCAGTTTTTAAAAAAGTTTTTCTTCTTCATTCGGTTTCAAAACTTCGATATGAGAAGTTTGGAAAACTATTTATGATCACGTCAAATCTGACCTTGATTCACTGTTATTCCGAAAAAATTGAAATAGCTTTTTGTAACATAAAATGCCCAGGCAAATTCTTAAATTACAGAGAAAGAAGGGAAATAATTGTATATTGACCTTTATTTTGAATTTTTCTAGGCTCCGCCCATTTGATCATTGTCAAAATCTAGCAAGCGATCTATCAACGTTAACATTGCCTAGGGGAGTATTGGTATAATTTGAAACTGAAATTTTTTTAGTTTTAAATTTTTGTTTTAAAAACTTTCGAAAAATTTTTTTTCTAGTTGCCTAGGCCCCGCCTTTTTTTAAAGCCCCTCCCATTTCTAAATCATCAGCGATTTGATTGGCTTATAAGCAACATATCAGTGATATACTAACCGAGTTGTCTTGCCAGTAAGCGTCGCCTGTTTTTTTTCGGTTTCGAAATTTTGATATGAAAAAAAAACTCGGTAACTAGCCGTTGGAAAAATCACATCTTCAATTTGGACTTTTTGAGACTCCGCTCCTTTTCAAGTGTCTCAATTTTGTAAAAAAAATAATCGAAACATCGCTATCTTTTCGAAAATTAATTTTTCATCTGAAACTGAAATTATTTTTGTTTTTCCTGAAGCTTCAGCTGATTTTCTTTTCTCCGTTTCAATATATTGGTATAATATGTTCTTCAAAAAATCTTCAATTCGTCTTTTACTTCATTCATTTTTTGGAAAGACTCCGCTCATACTAGGCTTCGCCATTTCATCAACTTCCGATCTAGATAATGAATTATCGACACTGAACAATTCATGAAGCTCACGATATTTCATATGAATGTGCCTGTTTCAGTTCCAGCTGAAACCATGTTTCGGTTGTTTCACAACAATCTTCTCTTTGGAATATCACTTTTATTTATTTCGGTCCATTTTTTTTTATCTTTAGCCATTTTCAGCCTGAAGGAAGCTTCATCTGATCACATCCGGCCGCTTTGAGCCAGTATAGACCTTTTTTACCCGGCTTTTCAGCCTATTTTCGAAGCTTTTCCAATCAATTTCCGTCAATTTTTAGCTGATTTCAGCAAAATTTTAGTGATTTCTAGTAATTTTCAGCCCACTTTCGGCCAATTCTAGTAAATTTAACATATATCAGATTGCTTTATTTCTTTTTCAGCTTTTTGAAGCTATTTTTACTCATTTCTTGAGACTATTTTCACATTTTTCTACCTCTTTTGACCCATTTAACCATATTTCTTCACACCTTCTTCCCTTATATTTTTCTTTTTTTTCAATCCCAATTTCTTAGAAAGCTTTCTTTTATATTTCTTTCCATATAAAATTAAATGTCAAGTGCCTATTCTCACTTTTTTTCTCCACTATGCAGTTGACTGATTTATTACTTTGTTTTCCCTTTTTTTTATATTTATTGGAGGGAGCAATACAATTGAGAGGAAAAAAGGGAGAGAAATTAATTTTCTCGAGCTTTTTTCCTTCCTTCTTTCTGATTATTTATGGCTTTTTCTCGGAAAACGTCAAAGAGAAGATTGATAGTTTTTGTAGTTTATGCTTCGCCCACTTGTTGCACAGTTTAGCGACCACGCCTCTTTTTGGCTAGAGTTAATCATTTTGAAAAAAAAACTGTTTAAAAAATGAGAAAAAAAAGTCACAGTTCCATGTGGTTTTGTTGTGAAACTAATTAACTTTTTTGAATGTTCCTTAGTCTTTATTCATCGTATCATATAACCGAGTTCCCAATTTTGTTTAAAAAGTATCTTATTTTTCATTCAGAAAATTATTCATTCTTTATGATTGTTCAATAATAGACTCCGCCCACTTTAAAACATTCGAGACCACGCCCCCTTATTGGAATTTCATACTGGCTCTAAATAATTTTTCGCCGTTTCAGAATATTTTTCTATAAAAAACTGTTATTAATTTATAGTTGTCGTAAAGGTCCGGTTCTCGATATAAATGAAAAACTTCTCTAAAAAATTTGTTTCTTTTTCAAAAAGGTAATAACTTCTTAGAGTAATTTGATAAAATTAGTTCGTACAAAAAAGTTTTCTCTCTAAGCTCCGCCCACTTCCCCAATCTCGGCAACTCTAGACCACACAATTTTCAAGCTATGTCCCTATTTTGCTCATTCTGAACTAAATTTTTGCAGTTTATCTGAATTTTTCACAGATTTTCATTGATTTTTTGTTAGAATCTAGTTTGAATTTATCAGTTTTGAGGTTTGGAAGTGATCAGTTTATAAAAATAAGAATAGATGACATCGTCCAGCCAATTTTTCTGTTTCGCATTTTCTATTTTTGAATATTTTGAAATCGCTTTTTTCATACAATTTTATGAACATGGATTTTTGAGTGGAAAAGTGCTTGTAATGAAAATTTTAGGAAAATTACCACGGTTCCTTCTGAGTCTGATATTTCTTCTTAAAACTTTATGCAAGTTCTTTTCTTTTACCATATTTAAAAGGATAGTCCCAAATATTTTTGTTAAAATTACAATCCATCAAACAATGGAACTTTTTTTCGTTGTCTTATTAAAAATTATTGAAACCGAGTTTCTTCAGTTATTTTCTAGCTTTCACACAACTTTAGTTTCGTTTAATAATTCATTAAGCCCAGGTTGGAGACCACGCCCATTTTTTTTGGAAACGACTAGCTTTTCCGGCCCTCCGGTCCGTAAAAGCTAGTAAGTCTTGCTGTATGTCCCAGGTAAAATAGCCAATTCACACACTTAATATTGAAAAAATACCCATCTTTTGAAAAAAAGACGACCAAAAAAGCTTCATTCTGAGCCGAGATATGATCGATAAAACCTCACAAACATTTCGTGGGACACATTTTTGGGACATTTTCTCGGGACAATATTTTCTACATTTCTTGGATTACGGTAATTTACACTCACGTCAAAATACCTATTGTATTTAAAGAGAACGGAGGCAGAAATTCAGGAAACAGGACTACAAAATGTTTTTGAAATTTTCATTATCATCAATTTTGATGGAATGTTTTGAACGTCTATAATTTTTCATCGCTAGCCGTGGAAGTTTGCTTTGAATGCTTTTTTAAGTCTTCAACGATTTCGCCGTTTTTCACCTCGTTTTCATTCTTTATTTTCAGACACTTTGAAACTGCTAATTTATGTGCCCTTGATCTATGTTCTGTAGTGTTTTTTTTCGTTATTTCTTTATTTATAACCCTTCGTTCTCCCATTTTAATACTTTCAACTACTTATTTGGTTTGCAAGCCACGCCCCTTCTTTTGGGAGAAATGGAACTCTTTGGAATTTTCCAAAAAACTACTGTTTCAAAACATTATGTTGTTGTCTTTGATGAAAGTGTCAGCAGTTGTGGACCGAATGCCTGACGATCTCTGATAACTTCCAAGTTTTTATCATGGTGTGACGGTAGAGTGGCTGTCGAAACGAATTTTCCTGTTTGTAATTTTCTACTTTTAAAAGTTTCGAAACAGTTGTCATGTTTTTGGCTGCTCTCGAATAAAAATTTCTGGGTTCCACTCATTCTGAATACCGCTCACCAAATCTTAATCGTAGTTGGAGGCCACACTCTTTTTCCCGGGGAAAAAAGAAAAAAACTAGGCAGGCATACCTAGGAAATCACTGTTTCAATTGGGTGTTTTTTGTAATCGATATAGATTTCTATAGTTTTTGGACAGATTGGAATCCACTTCTCATTTCTTTGCGGCCCCTTAATCAGGACCGCTTTTTTTGCACGAATCGAACCTATATTCATTAATATTCATTGTTTCAAATAAGTAATAATTGGAATTATCAGCTCGTTTAGGGATTCCATTTGAAAATTGTGCTCACATTTATATCAACAATATTTTTTAGTAAGAACATAGCGCACTCTTCAATAGAAGCATACCTCTAATAGAAGGACACCCTCGATGCTTCGTGTGAAAATAGACGGACAGCATCTAACACCTGTAATAGAAGGGCATCAAAATTGAAGAGTTGAGAAAATGAAGACATGCCCCTCTATTGCATGTTTTACGGTGATCTGAAGTTTTTCCAGTCGACGAACAAAGAGTCTAGTAATTTTACTGTTTTCTAAATGGCATTAAAGAAAGTATGAAACTGAAATTTCCAGTATGTAAAACGATTTCTGATCGATACGAGCAGGGCTTTTTTGGTCCTTCTAGGCACTTGCTCGACACATCTTTCTTCCTATACCTTTCGACAAAAAACCAACGATTTTCGATTTTTTCTCCGGTTTCAGCAGGTTTATATCCGATTGTAGGCAATTTCGATCAGTAATCTGGCTGACGTGCTTGTGTCATCCTTGAGCTGTTAATTTTGGAATATATTATTGCGTCGTTGGTCCCAGTTTTCTTTTGTTGAATGGCGATATCAGAGATTGTTGAAGCGTTTGAAAATTTCACCTTTCTCATCAAATTTTTCAGTTTCTCCATCTTTATTCAAAACGTCATGTAACAGAAACAATTCGATAATGCCCATGTACGTAATGACCTTTTATGCAGCTCATTCTTTACTTCGAAAACTTTTTGTGGTCCGCCACAGTAAGCCACGCCCCTTTTTCTCAACTCACTAGCGAATTGAGAACATTTGCTAAAAATTTTGCGGTTTCAAGATTCACATTTCAATCCAAAACTACGTGGTTGCAAACATTGAATTCTCAACTCTTTTTTAACGATTGTTGGATCCGAGTTTCGTTTTATCAGTGTTTTATTAACATTGCCCAAACATTTCGGTAGAATCTTGAAACAGTTTTCTTTGCCCCGTTCAACTACTGATGTTTCGTAAATAAAAACGAGTAACTCGTTATAGTTTTCAGCAACTATTTTTCCATTTTTCTCTGAAATTATAGTGAAATTTTTGATAAAAAAAATCGCGATTTCAAGAAGAGCGTTTTTGGTAACTCATGAGCTTCTTGAGCAATATAAACATTCGAATTGAAGAATTCAAGTCAAGAAATCGGAATAGAGTCTTCGAAAAATTTGTGATTCTGCACTTTTATTTTTGTTCTGGAATAGAACTAATGAAAAATTTGCGAAGTTTCATTCAATGATTTCCGGAAAGTTGTGTCAGGATAAAGAGAAGAGCCCATTTAATATAGTAGCCCTCAAAACGGTTTTCGAATCAATGGAAGAGCATGCTCTTATCATATTGTTTTTACGGTATATGCTCGCAGAGTATTAGTTTTCCGTTTCTCCCCCTTTCTTAAGACAACCAAGAAACATAAAACTTCAATAGTTCGTTGCTGTAACATTCTATTCTAACCCCGACTTTTTCTGGTCCCGCCTACAAAATCTTTATTTCAACCGAAAAGCCACGTCTACTTTTCAAGTATTTACTGCTTCGAAACCATATTGTATGTTACTTTTGATAGAGAAGAGACGGTTGATGGCGTACTTCGATTATGCTGATTGATATCGGGGGTAAAAACAAAAATTTCATTGTTTCACAAGGAACTTTTAAGGTCGGCAGGGATATCGGAGCCGTTATTCAGTTCAAATCGACATTCTATTATAATTTTTTTCACAACTTCAGGAATATTATTTATTAGTTTTCATAGGATTGTGGTGCAATATATAATAATCAGGCTCTGTTCAAGATATCAGGGTTATAGGATAAAAAAAGGGTTATAGGAAATCGCAGGGTTATAGAATTCTATATCCCTTATTTTACTTTTGGGAAAAAAAGGGTTATAGGAAAATAAGGGTTATAGGAAATCGAAGGGTTATAGGGATCTATAACCCTTTTTTTACTTTTTGGAAAATAAGGGTTTTAGGAAATAAAAGGGTTATAGATTAAAAAAAAGGGCTATAGAATAAAAAAAGGGTTATTGAGAATATGTATATAGAAAACACTCTAGGATGTGTAACAGACGGTTTTTCAAGTTTTTCTATTCATTTTCAGCACTAACTGTGCGTATTTCTTTGTTCATGGTTGTTTGATTATGAGTCTGTTGACTTGCAATTCTGGCGATTGTTTTTAGTTAAAGAACTGAATCGATTTCTGAGGTCAGTTTTGTCCGTTCGGCCTTTTCATTTTTTCGAAATTTTCAGGCTTATGAAAAAGTCTCTCCCTATAAAAACATAGTTCTAAAACTAGGAAATTGCTCACAGGCCCTGAATAAATTGCTCACAGGCCCTGAACAAGAACAAATACTGCTGAAATGAACTTGGGATAGTTATTCTGATTTTTTCTCCGCTCATTTCTACCAAAACAGTGTTCTAATGAATTACCAATTTTAACCGCCAACTTCAAAAAAAATAGTTTGAAAAGTTGAAGGTTTGATGAAAAATGCTTCATTATATGCAAAATTGATATTTTAATAAGATTTTCAAAAGTTACGTATCCCCACATATACTAAAGCTCACATATGACCTTCTTATCATAAAACTGATGAAACAGCCAAATTTAACCGGTAACTTGAAAAAATAGTTTGAAAAGTTGAATGTTTCATGATATCAATTTATAGACATCATCGTTTTTATGATGTTTCCTTGTGCAGAAATCATCGTGGTTTTACAGCTATTTAGGGGGTTTTCCTAGGAAAAACTAAACAATTTCTCCTGTTTCGAAAATGGTTTTCAATAT
Source organism: Caenorhabditis doughertyi (assembly GCA_963572265.1). Lineage (NCBI taxonomy): Eukaryota > Metazoa > Nematoda > Chromadorea > Rhabditida > Rhabditidae > Caenorhabditis > Caenorhabditis doughertyi. The sequence continues at coordinate 9,859,108 of OY751556.1, read as the reverse complement.
CATTCTTTTTTTGATCTACGATCGTGTTTTTTGAAAAGCTCCATAGTATTGGAAAGCAGAAAACAAAGAAAAGAAAACATGCACCGGATGAAAACTCGTGCCAAAGATTTTGAAAAAGGCATTACTATTTTGTAATTTTCGTAACTTTTTGTTTTCCGTTTCACAAATCAATTGAAACTAACATCATTTCTCCAATTTTTAGTAACAAATGTATAAAAAATTCTCAGCGTTTTACTCTATCAATTGGATTGAATTAAGTGATTTCATTTATTTTTTCCTGGTTAACTTAGCTTCTTGAAACAGTTCAGGACTAGAGATAGCATGAAAGCTAGTGATGCAGCAAAAAATTCTATAGTCTCAAAAAGCTAATACCGTAAAACCTGAAATAGTGGTACCCCTCCAGTAGTAGTGCCCCTCAAATAGTGGTGCCCTCAGAAGAAGTAGTTGAACAATAGTGGTGCATGCACCACTATTTCAGGTTTTACGGTAATCTGAATAAAATCACTGTTTCAATTTATTGATCTTGAAAACGGGAAATTCGGTAAATTGCTTGTTTCCTTTTTTTCAACTTTTTCAGAATCTTGCAGAGGTATCTGTTAGGAGACGTTAGCTTTTTCAAAACTTCTTTTATGATGAAAATTAGACTTTTGTGTTTTTGAAAAATTAGAGCTGTTTCAGAAAAACAACTTCATTTTACCTGGTATTTTTTGTATAATCACTTGTAAATCTCCGGTTGAAAAGCTATTTTTAAAGAAAGGACACGGAAATTCATTTCGCGTTTTGAACTTTTTAAAAACTGTGTTTTCGTAACAACAACTTGCTTTGAATAGGGTTCCCGTAGATCCAATAAAACTGAAAGTGTTCATTTCTGTTTCTCCGAGTGTAGATTTAATGGTAATTCTTGTTCTTTTATTATGATGTGGCAGATAATAATGTAATCGAATAAAAGCAATCTTTCGGTTTTACATTCTCTGAAAAAGGTGTCAACATTCGGTATTGAACAATTATAAGATATTGAAAGATAGTAATCACTATCCATCAGTGATAAACACTATATTTCTACATTTTCAAGAAAACTATAGTAGAAGAAACACTGTTTCATATAATCCACTGATAGATATGAAAAAAAACACCTCGATTGGAACCGTCTATATTTTCGAAGCGCCGCGTAACAGTCTGTCGAAAACAGTAAAAACCCAGTTTCTTTAAGACCACTTATCAGTCTCAAGATTTTGCCTTGTTGTTCGCGATTTCAAAGTTATTCATCACGGTTCACATGAACTCAATAAACGATCAGATATAATGAGATTCAAAAATTAGGACATCAACAAGTTTTTCGAAAATTCATCTGTAGATCAACTAACACTGCAACTGTCTTTTTTTTTAAATGTATTTCCGATTATGGATTTCATATCAGTTTTTGAATTTCTAGTGATTCTTCTTTCATCACAAGCTTCATTGTTCTAAATTGTTTTGAATAGTGTTAGATAGGCTACTAAAGGATTCTCAGATAACATTATTTTTTCGTTAAGTTTTCGAAAATCGGAATTCAACTTACCGTTTCAGAATTTTTTACAATAGAAATAAATACGGATAGCTGAGCTTTTCGTGGGTTTGAATATAAACTTATCGATTGGCTAAACTGATTAGTGAGGGTTGGCCCTTTCGTACAAATCTGTTCCTCTTGGCTGATACAACAGATATGAAAAAAAATAGAAAAGCAGTTTTTTGGAATGCTGTATTTCAGCTGATCTCCAAACATTAGAATGGAACTTGGAAGCTTTATCTGAACTCAACTAATACAACAGTTAAAACGGTAAAAACTCGAAACTTTTGGGAAATTCTCGCTTTCAAATGGTTTACGTCTAAATTTTTAAAATTTTTACTGCAGTCTCTGGTCATTGTTGAACGTCTGACCTTGCTGGAACTCATTGGAAACATTCAAGGGAAATTTTGCTGTTTCACTTTATCACTATGATTTTGCGCGATATTTTCATACCATTCCGTCTATAAAGTCCTTTGGTGGTTGATTTCATTTTACCATTTCTTTATATTGGATCTATGAGATTATGATAATTTGAGGTTCTCAGTGTCAGATTCGGCTCCTTATACTTTTTTCTTTTGAAAATAATAGTGGTTCAATATTTCTAATACACTTTCGTATTACTGGTTTTTCAATGTTTTCTTGTACATCTTCTATTGCTGAAACCGTTTCTTTTTTGAGTTTTCCTCATAATCCTTTATTTTTTTCCAGGCCTTTCATCATTTGGCTGACCATTTTTCATTTGTTGTCATTTCACAGTGGTTTTGAATGGTTACACTCGGTTTGGAATACTTGATCTTGTATCTTGTTGGAATCGCTTTGAATCGGAAATTTTTTACGAGTAACTTATCGTAACAACATCCGAAAACATCGAAGCTTTCGAATTTTTCAGATCGTTTAAGAAAAAATTACAGTAAAACACGGTTTCATATGATTTTTTAGTAAAGTTCTATGCTTGAAATTATTCAATCTACCCGATATCAAGGTTAATTGAAATTTCAATTCAGTCTCCACCCACTTTGATTCACTCCAATGTTGAGTTGGATTTCAGTACAGTATGATAGTGAAGCTGCATTTTGAAAAAATATTGTCAATAACGTTTGAAACCGCTGTTTTTTTAAACTACAAACAGAAAACTATCACAGCTTCACCAGAGTTCTAAAGTTTTGTTAAGGCAAAAACAATTGCTTCGTTTCTTGTGCCGTAGTTTGAGCAAATGTTGTCCTGGCTCCAAATGTTCCAATATTTTCAAAACTGTTTCATTAAAACCACAAATCTGGTCAAGATACAGTTTTATTAGTAGATTGTTTACAACAGTGGGTGTTTTTTTTTCAAAAAAAAAAAAAAATATATATATATATATTGATCAGATGTAATGATTTCACTGAAATTCTGATAGTGAGATTTCCTTTCATAGATTTCGCACCTCATCTCTGTAGACTCACTAGTATCTTCTATAGTTTCGTTCCAAAGTTCCTGAAATATCACAGTTTCGCCAAATTTGGAAATATTTATGAGACTAAAGCCAATCGTTTCCTCCTGAAAATCGTCCTGAGTAAATTTTTTTGGTATTCCTTTTTTGGTCCCAGACTTTCAGTCAAGTGTAGACTCCGCCCTTTTTGGAAGCTGTTCTTTCATTAGTTTATAGGACTGATATTGTACTCCAATTATCAAAATAAACTCATTGTCACTGAAATAAAACACTTGAAACCGGAAAAGTTTAAAAAATTTTCACATTTTCACCAAAGTTTCGTATAACTGTGAGTCGTAGTTCAATCAGTATGAATTGCTTCATGGGAACAAAAAATTTATATTCGAATAAAAATCATTTTTCCCGGAGAAATATATCACTTGAGTACGAGTCAAATCCTCATCGGATCTGCCTTAAATGAATAGATTTGAGTTTTTATGTATCAACAAAACGGTAGTTTTGAAACTGCATGAAAATTTTTTCAGAATCTTCAAAAAAAAATCAGTTTCGTGAAAGTTTAAAATTCAAGAAATCGTTTTGAATTTGATAAAATTTTTGATGAGTTTTTTGTACATGGCGAATCTTGTAGCTTCTGTAATAAGGTCCCTAAAGTTTTCTGAAATTTGAATATTCAGGCACATTTTTATCACTAACACTCATTAAAAACCACTAAAATATTTCACCGAAATAATGACTTTGATTTCGCAAAAATTCTCTTTTTTTTTCTCGGTTTCAAAGTTCCATCTCGTAAATGTCTTTCTCGCTTTTTTCTCTATTGCACTCGGAGTGAATTGTTGTAATCTACTAGATATTGTCTCTAATCATGAATTTTTCATCTTTTTGACCCCACTTTCCAGTACATACGTTTCAAGTGAATTCCTTCGTGTAGGCTTGAATTTTTCTCAACCCCGTCTCTTTTTCGTTAAGCTAACCCGCAGGATTTACCAATGCGGGTAATGATATTGTGCTACCAAAGTGAAAATTATGTAACCGCAAATTTTTCACAGCTTTACTCACATTTTGAGTTTTCTTGAGTTGTAATCAAAATGTTCGACGACAAAAACAGGAAAAAGGTAAAGGTTTTTGTGGATTACTGTAACAGGAGTTGCTAATTTTGGTTCATAAAGTATTGAGACACCAGATAAATTGAACATAATCAAATAAATTAATTTCTGTTTCACCAATTTTTCTAATAGTTTCATGTGCTAGTTATTCCAATACTCCCAAGAACCGAATGGTATTTTTTTCCACCCAGATTTTCATTTTTTTTTTCTAAAAATTTTTCCCAGTTCGCATCAATTTACTGCACCTACAGTGGCATTCAAGGCCCCGTCCCAATCAGACCACGCCTATTTTTGCTCACTAGTCATGAAAAAGAGAAACCGAAGGAAATCGGGGATCGATTTAGAGTTGATGTATGAAATAAACGTAAAGCTTTTGAAACCAAAATTTTCCCAAAAAAAAGACAAATTCATCGAAATTCTGAAGATTTATAAAATCAACGGGAACTCAGTAACATCGCCATAGAGGTTCGACAATTTTCGTTATATTCTTTAGTCCCAGTCATGAGAACTCTGGGCCCCGCCCCTTTTATGGACCTGGATTTCTCTATTTTCAAAGAATTGGATGAGTTGTGGAAATGTGGAGTATAAATTGCGTGATCAGTTCACAATTCGATGTTTCAAAAAAAGAAACTTTTTGAAACCGTATAAAATCCGCTTTTTTCTCAAAGTTTCCTGAGAGTTTTGAAAAAAAATTTGGCTTGCTCGACTTGATTATCCATGGCTGCGATTCTGAAAGCTTATTATCGAAAAAATTTTTGAAGTAACACGAAAAAAATTATTACAGTTTCAGTGAATTTTCAAAATTTTCCAAGTTTCAGGTTGCTCAATGCGTAGTACGCAGTTAGACTAGTAAAAACCAGACGGTTTCCGGCGCTTCGCGCCTCGACCGCCCGGATTTCCCAAAAATTTCGGTCAATTCCTATGAAAAATGAAAAACCAAAAATATTTGGTCCACCGAGGAATCGAACTCGGATGCTGAATTCACCGAAAATGTTTTTACACCACTACACTACGCCAACAATGGTGCGTTGAACAGGCGGCGGCAGCAGACTCTCTAAAATTAGTAAATCTAGCAGCCGACAGTTGACGGGGGCGGGGCTTAGGTTGGTGCACAGATAGCGCAGAGCTTCCTAGAGCTCCAAATGAAGTAGAAAAAAGACGGGCATCATCGCGGGGAAATGCTGTATCGACCTGTCTTTACCCCATGAAAATCGGTTTTCTAGGAATGGCTCGAGGGCCCCGGACTCACAACATACTGACAGACAAACGGAACCTGTGTATTAGAATAGTAAGATAAACTAGCCCCAGCAAAAATTTAACTGACATTCTGTGATAAAATTTAGCAAGCCTTCACATCAGTTGGCACAAACTTTTCAAGTTAGTTTTTTTTTTCGGTCATTGACATATCTTAGCACCACCCTGGGTCACCTGAATAAAAATCACATGATATGATTAGGCTCCGCCCCCTTCCTACTGTCGACGATGCTCGGCGAGCAAAAAAAATTTTTTTTGAGCCGATGGAGATATTGATGAAATCTCAACGGAAATCGATAAATGGCGCCATATTGAGTATTTAATGTCTTTTGGAGCAAATTCCAGCTCGACGTCTTCATGCAGAAAAATTTGATTTTTTCATCACTGTGCCATTTTTCACTCTTTGTACACCCGTCCTGGAAAATTTTTTCACTCGGTACAATGGGTTCTCTTCAGAAGTTGATTCCTCTACCCAACATGCTAAAAATGGTCGTAGTCACCGATTCCAAAAATATTTATGTGGCGTGTTGTTCTTCTTATATGTGATGCATTCACGAATTTTCAGCTCATCTAAATCACTTCTGTAGGCGTCGCACCACTTCTAAAAAATCACTACGGATTCTTGACGTCGAAAATTAAAAATTCTGAAATCTCAAAATTTCTTTGAGGAAATGTTTTAAAAAATGCTGAAACATCAGAAGTAATCATTTTATGATGAAATATAATCTTAAAATGGATTTTCAACGCTGTATTAGATACGAACTCAACATTATACCATGCAAAGTAGTTATCGTTTGAAAAATGACTGCAGTCCAACTTTTTCCGGCGCTCGTTTTATCATAAAATGATTACTTCTGATGTTTCAGCATTTTTTAAAACATTTCCTCAAAGAAATTTTGAGATTTCAGAATTTTTAATTTTCGACGTCAAGAATCCGTAGTGATTTTTTAGAAGTGGTGCGACGCCTACAGAAGTGATTTAGATGAGCTGAAAATTCGTGAATGCATCACATATAAGAAGAACAACACGCCACATAAATATTTTTGGAATCGGTGACTACGACCATTTTTAGCATGTTGGGTAGAGGAATCAACTTCTGAAGAGAACCCATTGTACCGAGTGAAAAAATTTTCCAGGACGGGTGTACAAAGAGTGAAAAATGGCACAGTGATGAAAAAATCAAATTTTTCTGCATGAAGACGTCGAGCTGGAATTTGCTCCAAAAGACATTAAATACTCAATATGGCGCCATTTATCGATTCCCGTTGAGATTTCATCAATATCTCCATCGGCTCAAAAAAATTTTTTTTTGCTCGCCAAGCATCGTCTACAGTAGGAAGGGGGCGGAGCCTAATCATATCATGTGATTTTTATTCAGGTGACCCAGGGTGATGCTAAGATATGTCAATGACCGAAAAAAAACCAACTTGAAAAGTTTGTGCCAACTGATGCTCGTGTCTTTCGCAGAACTTCAGTTAAAGACAAAGCTTATTTTAGACCACGCCGACTTTTTGCTTATCTGATATTTTGATGTTGAAGTTGAAGAAAGTTTGTGCCACCAACATATACATTTTGAAAATTTTGAAAATGTTTCTCATCAAAAAAAATTTTTTTTTCACAATACCAAAGAAAATTTGAGTCAGTATTCATGATGAGTCGTCCATGTGTTAGGAACAATAGTTTTTCACTGGCCAAGGCCACGAATATGAACATTTTGAAACTGTTAGGAAATGATTTTTTTCTGGAAAAAACTGGAAATTTTTCTCACAGTTTCACTGAAATTTCAAGCCAAATTTTTGGATCCACAATCGTTGTGACTTCCATTGTATTATTATGATTAAAGTTATTTCTGCCCAGTTGTTTCTTAAATTTCCATAAATTTCCTTCCAGTTTTTCGGTTTCATCTCTCCACACTAATAAATGCCAGTAATAAAACTTGAGTACTTCAGTATTCCAAAATGAATCAATTGTAACCGCAAAAAATAATGCAACAAAGTCGAAAAACTTACATATTTTTACAGTTTCATTGAAATTTTAAAGATTTGTCAAGATAGGTAATGGTATTAAATTTCGAATTATTCATTTAAAATTGTCACATCTCTTCTAAGAACATGTCTATAATGTACATGAGTAACATGTATTGCCAAAAAATATTGTTCCGACCCCGCGAAATTAATTAGTTATAAACAAGTGGGGTCGCTAGGCTCCTCCCATCGTGTGCAAGGTTCCCGCACACTGTTTTTGTAAACATTGGTTCCAAGCAAAGCCTTACAGGTATAGAAACTACGCGCGGCAAACTTGCACACGATGGGAGGAGCCTAGCGACCCCACTTGTTTACAACTAATTAATTTCGCGGGGTCGGAACAATATTTTTTTGACAATAACATTTTTGAAACCGCATAAAAAACTTTTTGAAAGTATCCAAAAGTTTTGTAAAAATTTCTCGATTTCACTAAGTTTTCAAATAAGTTTCAGCTATAGTTAAAGCGATTTTTCTTTGTTAGAATTTTGCAATGTGAAAAAATTGTTTGTTTTATGAAAAATTTGTCATTTTGGTTCTTCAAACTCGATTACTCTTTCATTTTTTCAGAAGGAACTCACCTCTATCCAAACTCCGCCTCTTTTCAGGAGATGCCCTTTATTGCTTCAGCAGAGTCGTCTTATCAATTCATACTAATAAAGGTCATGTTTTCATAAGCCAACAAAATCTGAATTCGCAATTGAAAATATTTTGCGAAAATTTCAGATATAATTTGAAATGCTTTGTGTCTTCAGGCTCCGCCCTTTTTCTAGCCACGCCCATTTTTACAAACATAGTTGAAAAAGGGTTCTACGAAAAGTTGTGATAATGAAATTCAGTTAGTTTTGCTCCACCAAAATAAAGCCTTTGGAACCGAAAATTTTTTCCCCGAAGTTTTCAAATCCGGTTTATTTCTATCAATGAATATTTTGTGTATTCAGGCTCCGCCCCTTTATTGGCCACGTTCCTTTTTCTTAACTGAATCATAATATCATGAGGTTATCGTTTTGATGTCAGGTTTTTGCGAACTTTCTGTCGAAAATTTCACGATTTCCATAAAATTTTAGATAATTTTGAAGTTATAGTCCGAATGATTGTGCTGGCGAATTTAGATAAACAAATTAGAAATATTAAGCTCCACCTCTTTACAGGCTCCGCTCCTTTACCCGAAAATTTATTGATTTCCTTTCAAATTCATTCTCAGTTTTGTAGTTAGACCACACTCTTTTCTTAGCCTCCCAGTACAAACTTTTGTGGTGTCATTTACATACGAAGACTTTTAACGAACCTTCTTCAGTTGAACTCCGCCCTTTTTCAGCCACGACGTTTTTGGATTTGCTTTCGATTATAGCTCATGGTTTTGTGCTAGCAAGAAAATAATTCTGAAACCGTAATCCGTCTTTAAAGTTCCAAGAGCTTTTTTAAAAAATTAGTAACTTGTCTGGTCTTTTTCCAATCCAACCAAGTTTTGTGTATGTAGGCTCAGTCTTTTTTTTTAGACCACGCCCCCTTTTAACTCAACCTGAGTGTCATAATGCAGGCGCGTTGATATCAAGTTTTTCGAAATTTCTGTCAAAAATTTCACAATTTCAACAAAATTTTAAGTAATTAGGAAGTTATAGTCCGAACGATTAATATGGCAGTGAAAATGCATTTCAAAGCAGTTCGAAAAAGCTCCGCCTCTTTTTAGGCCACGCCCTCTTTTAACTCGACCTGAGAGTCATTAGGTAAATGCTTTGCTCTCGATATAAGAATGTTTTGTATGTTTTTTTTTTGAAAAAACTTTACGATTTCAATAAAATTTAAAATCCAATATAACACAAACCCAAAGATTTCTTCATCAAAAGAAAGTAAAAAAACCGAAAAAAAAAACATTTTGCAGAAAATGTTTCCTCCAAGATAATCTTTTAATTTTCTCCTATTTTCTGTGTTTTCCACCTTCAAAAACATCGCAAAAAAGTCTTTCTCTAAAACCATCAAAACAACTTTTTAGCCCTTTTTTCTTCCCCTTTTTTTTCGTCTTAAGGACGTATTATGTATGAATCTTCCTTCTTTTTTCCCCCGACTATAATCCCAGTGTTTCCTCCTTGTTTTTTTCCATATTGGCTAAGCACCCGCTTTTATTTTTGAATTTTTTTTCTCTAAGTCTCTTTTTTTTTTTGAAAAAAATTTTTCCTATTTTTTTGACTAAAAAAGTTGAAAATAGGAAAAATTGTTCTATAGAAAAAAAAACTTTCCCATTATGCCGCTCATTTTATTGACATAAAGAGAGAGGTGGAAAAGGGGGACCAGACAACAAAAAAAGTGTCATTTATTCATTGGAAAATGAATAAATTTGTCATTTCTTTTAGCCTTTTTTTTTCTTTTATTCCACCTACACTTTCTTCTATTTTTATAACTTCCTCTAGAACCTTTTTTTTTTGGTTTTCTTAGGTTAATTTTGACTTGAAAGTAAGGGTTTTTATTGAAAATCGTCGAACTTCTCAGTTTTTGGTCAGTTTTTCATGGAAATTTATTATCCACCTTTTCTTGGACTTGTTTTTCTCCACAAAATAGGTTTTTTGGCAAATTTTCTGTTACATGAAAAAGATTTTCTCCCCGCTTTTAATACTAAACACTTTGTCGAAGACAATGTTAAAAAAACAAATTTTTGAATTTTTTCATTTTCATCATTAGACCGCTTATTGGAGAAACAATCCAAACCAAATCCCTTTCTGAGCACCAATTTCCCCGAATTTTCCAGAAAATTTCGATTTTTTTGTGGAGAATTTGAGTGAAATTTCATATTTTTTGGTTTTCCCTCAAAAGTCCTTTTTTAAAAACAATTTCCACTTCGGGAGCTTTCATGCTATTCCAAAAAGTTTTATGTGCAATTCATTTGATCCAACTGAATTTTTGCATTTTTCCAAACGTGACCTTTTTTTAAAGGAAGCTTTTGATTTTTGGATAAAAAAAGGACATTTTCTCTCCATCTCAGAAAGGCTATTTCACTATTGATATAGATGAGCGATCGATTTTCAACGCTAAAGTTTTTTAAACATTTCTAAATTGAAACCGAAATAAATTTTGAAGTTTCTACCTTTCCAAACTAAACTTTGATACGAAAGAATGAACGGTTTTACATTCAATCCAGCTTGGTGCATTTTAGTTTTTAAATGTAAATTTCATATCTTTCACGAAGAAAAAATGGATTTACGGGGATATTGATTCAGTAGTGAAACTATTTCAGCATAGGAAAAGCTAAATAAAAAGTTCGAATGAAACATAAGATTCTTTTCTGAAAAAAATACTTCTTAACTTAACACAAAATAAACGACAATAACAATATGCATTTCGAATATCAGCATCTCAACAATTTACATTCATGGCCATAAATTCTTTTTGATTACATGAAATAGTATAATTTTTCAAAATTACCATAACTATTACTGTATCAAAAACTCCTTTTGGTTCACCTATTGATTAGAATTCTGATTTATCTCTCGCTGTTTCAAGTCACGCCTTCCCCTATTGTCCTTCATCCCTTCTTCGCCTTTTTTGCTGAAAGTTTTTTTGAAGACTGAATATTTTTCTGGAAAAAAAAAAGCATTCTGTAACTTATTCTGTCACCTTACTCAAAGCACTGAATGCCGTTCTAATACAGGTTTTGTGGGGAAAACAACTGGATAATCGCTGCATTTCCCGGATTTTTAGAAATAATTCTGTAATATCTCCGATTGCATCAAGATTAATGAAATCTTCACTTTTTTTCAATTCTATGAAATAGTATAATTTTCTAAAACTTATGATAATTATTACTGTATCAACAGCCTATTTTCATGCACTGTTTGAATAGAATATCGCTCCGGTGACTCTTAATATTGCCATACATTTTCCTTCTGATTTTGACCTTTCCTCTTCTCTTCTCCTTTATTTTCTCCATATTTTCATTTGCTTGACGCTATTCTTCCCCGAACAATACTCATTTTTGCAGAATAATGAGAAGATGGACACGATAGGTGATCGACATCATCGATGTCTCTTCGGATGGGTCCATGTATCGGTAAGGAGCACTTCAAAGAGCACTTGATTGACTATTGGAATAATAAGAAAAGTTTATGGTTAGAGTGTGAAACAGTGAAAAATATATAGAAATTCTCTGGAAATTTGGGGGAAATTGACTCAAAAACATGAGAAAATCTGAATTTTCAACTCAATTCTGACATTCTTTTGTTTAATCTGAAATTGCCATAAAATTGAAATTATGGAATTTTTCAAAAGTCAAAGTTTAGAGGATGAAACAGGAATTTTTTCATTGAAAGATCAAAAAATATTCTGTGGTTTTTTAAAATTTAGCTTTTATCATTCAACTTAGCAATTTCGGCGAATTTTTTCATTCGGACCCCACTCAAAAATCACCATAAACGGTACAAAACGGCATACAAAACCATGGCCGAGTACAGATTGATGGCCTAAAACGCTGACTTGTCGGATTCTGGGCCGTCCATCTGTACGCGACCATGATTTCAAACGTTATTTCAGGCCGTTTAGAGTGATTTCTGTTTGAATTCCTAATAAAACAAGGAATAAGCATAAAAAATCCCAAAATCGATAAGGTGAGTTTCGACCCCATATAAAGTCATCTCCAAAGGGTTTTTTTGAATTTTGGGTTAGTCTATTCAAATCGAACGAATGATGGAATTATTTTAAAAAGCAATTAGAAAAAGTTCGAAACAGATTTTTTTTTGAATTGGCCAAAATTTTTCACTGTTTCATTCAAAACAGAAACTTTGACCAATTCTAACAACTACAATCTTTTTTTTTCTTTCATTCCATTATAAAATTTCCTATTTTCAGACAACAATCCGCCTAATCCTTGCCTATTTTATTCTTTTCAATGTAGGCCTGTGCCTTTTGGGTCTACCATGGTTCAGTATCTACATTGGATCAGTTGGTTTATGCCTATGCGCCTTCACTTGTTTCCAAGTCTATAAGAAGAATTATAGGATGATGTTCCCTTTTTATCTTTATGTGGTAAGTGATGAAGGGATGAAAGGGGGAAAATGGGAAAAATTGTGACGGTTTCGATATGATTTCAAATTGAAGTTGATAGATGTTTTGGTCGAACATTCGCACTATCATTTTACTATTTCAACTTTTTTTTATAGTTTCGATAAATAATTATTATCCATTTATAGAAGCAATTATTTTTACCAACCGTGCTGATGTCATTTCAATTTTTTTTTAATCTACAGTTTCTTTAAACACTTTCACAGAACAAAAAAAAAGTTTCGTTTACCTGTAAGCAATTTTGCATAAATATCTACATGAACAAATATTTTCATTCCTCCTCAAGCTGTTCTGTAGATGAAACTGAATTATCAATATTGAACATTTGTAAAAGTTTTCGGGAAAATGAGTTTCAAATACGAATAGCTTTTTTTTATAGTTCATTGTTTCCAGTTAAACACTAAAAACGTTTAGCTGAAAAAAATAAGAGTACGTGCAACTGGAATTATAAGTAATTTCATATCGAAAGATTTCAAGTAATATTGTGTACAACTTTTTACTGTGTTGTACTCTATTTGAAACTGGAACGCCCGTTTTTAACTATTCGGAAATTACAGTATATTAGTTCATTATATTTGCAAAATTCCAATTTTTTTGCTGTTTCATATAATCTACAAACTTATTTTTTTTGCTGACTGATAATTACGTAGTATTCCCTCGAATTCAAGTTATCAATTTTGGAATTCTCGTTTTTCGTACTAATTTCTCTTTTTTTGTTCAAAACTTGTGGATTAATCACTGTTTCAACTATTGTATAGAATGATCTTTCTGATTTTTCGAACCATTAAATATGTCGTTGGTTCACTTCGGTAAATTTTTTTTTGTTATAATGTATTCGAATTACTTGGATTGAAAACGTTCAAAACATTTTTGTTTTAAACTTTTTGTAAAAGGAGAGGAAGTTAGATACTGTCAGTGAGTCACTTTTTTAAACTTTAGATAGACTACATCCATCAAAGTTTAGAAAAGAAGAGGATTATAACACGTTTTTTACCACTAAGTTAAGTGAAATTTCATAATTCTATTGGTGAAAAATTGTTCCGATAAATTTGAACAAACAGAGACGAATTGAACAAATCTGAATGAATTTGTGAAAGTTTCCTAATGATTCTGGAGCAGAAAAATATATTCAAAAATCGACCATCCTCAACAACCCAAACTATTTGCAGCTCTTCACAATAATCTACTTGCTATTTCTCGGTGGTTACTTCTTCTTTGTCAATATATTTCATAAGGAAATGGTCAAAGGTATGTGTGAAGTAGTTTGAACTTTCGAAAAATGAGGAAAATTCCACCTGTTTAATTGAAAAACATACCAGATCATTGGAGAATATGAATGTTTGGAAACTGAAACATTTTTTTTGAAAATTCCCAAAAATTTTCTGTTCCGTTTCTTGCATTTTGCGATTTTAAAGAGATCTGCTTTGATGGGTCCTTATATAATATAGATTTTCAAAAAGAGAAAAGCAGTTTTGAAAGATATTTTCAAGCTGAATTCGTTTTTATGAAAAATGCTTTGACTGACTGAATTTTTGCCTTCGCTTACTGTTCTAAACGGTTTCCCATCAGTGTTGATCCATCTTTATGCGAGTGATTGGAAATTACGCTTGCCCATAACAAAATATGACACTTTTGAAACAGAAAGAGAATATTTTCGATCATAATATTCAACGAATTTTTTTCAGTTTCAGAATTGGAGTTTATTTTTTTATATTTCCAAACATATTGATTATATAAAACTAATTAAAGTTTGCTTTTCGAACTACAGGGTGCGGCCAAATTATTGCAACAACGAAACGACGTCTTTGAAGCCAGATGGCAGGTGTTAGGACACTGATTATGACCTCAAATCTTTTCTAAGTATTACCCATCTATTCAGTATTATTCCCCTAAATTTTCTAAGCTGCATCTTCATTTTCACGGAATTGGTGGTTGATCTGCCAAAAGTGACACTACCCCCATTTTCAGTTTTTGGCACGCGACCTAGGGACATGAGAGAAGATCATAAGTTAGGTGAAAGCTGATCGAGAATTGAGACATTTATCGACTCCTATGTTATTTTGAAGTTTTTTCTTATGTTTTGAGATAAAAATGAAATAGTTAGAACGACTAAAAAAGTATCAGAAGTGTCTTTATTCACAACGTTGCATTACTGGAAAAAATCGCTCATTTTTCCGAATTCTGAGACGTGAAAGTCATTCGGAAGCATTTTTCCAAGTGCGTATCATTTCTATCTGTCCCTGCTGAACGTATCAAATAGATATTTCCAATCTATCAAAAAATTTGTGCTCTTAACTACCAAAAATCGTTACAGGTCCATTTCAAAACTGTTTTTTTCGGTTTGGGTAGTGGTTTTTAACGATGTTTCCTGCCACCATGAAAATTTTCAACGACTTTTCAGAAAGAAAAAACTTGAGTTAGATGAATAAACTAATCAAAAAACAATTTTGAAGCCTTCAGAAAAAATTTGAAGCGAGTTGTAAGACGGGGAAAGTGAAAAATACCTCCGTGCCGCAAGTGAGGCCTACCTTGTGGTACATGAGAATGGTATCAAAAAATAGCAAATCGTGATTGGATATCTATATTATTTTCGTTTTCTATATCACACCAGCTAACTTGTGTCCGATTCCCTGCCTGATCGAACTAGTTTTAGAGATTTTATGACTTAATAAACTTGTTGCAATAATTTGGCCGCACCCTGTATATAGAATCAATAGCTGAACATAGCTGAATGGTTTATCTTCTCGGCACAAAAACAAAAATTTTGTAATTGAAACATTTGAAAAAAAACGTATTTCCAGATTATTTTTTCTACTTTTCGCTTATCTTATGGTTGTTTGATTGTTTTTTATCAAGAACCATTATTTAATTCTTTTTTGTTGGAAATTTTTATAGCATTACTCAATAATAATATCATCAGATGAACTGGTTTTCGGGCCGAAAAATTGAGTTTTTGAAACCGAAAATATTCAAAAATATTCAGAAACCAGATTATTTTTTGAATAATGAGATAAAGTATTCAAAGAGAAAAAAATTTCAAAAAGTTTACTGAACTTTCTCTATTCTTCTATAGAATTTCGTAATTTCATAAATTTTAGACATTGAAACTCTACAAAAATTGAATGAATAGATTTGCTACTGAACTATTATACTTTCGAAACCGAAACAAATTCCCATTTTTTTCAAAATTAAAAGAAAAGTTTTCGAGACAGCAAAAATTAAAAAAAAAGTTTTTTGCTGCTCAATTTTTCGAAATTTCTAGTTCACAAGTTTTCATATCTTTCCATCGTCTTGCTTCAATCAGGAATCGAAAAATTTGATTTCTTGAGTAGTAAAATTAAATTTCGAAACAGAAAAAAAAATTTCGAAAAATTTACTGAATTTTTTATTTGTTTTTTCATTTTTATTTTGTTCTTTTATATGTTGTAGCCATGTAATTCCGCGATGATCGAAAAAATAGACTTGCTATTAAACTTGACATTTTCAAAACCGTAAAAAATTTTGGAAAAAAAATTTTCCAGAACGTTCTCTTTTATCGGTTCATGTGTCACTTACAGTAACCGGCAAAAACCGTGCGGTGATCCACTTTTTAATCCCCTAACTGGGCGGAGCCTTGACAGCCGCAAGTTGCAAATTGATCCAGTTAGGGGCGCGGCCTAAAATTAGAGTGCGCTGCAATTGCCGAGGTCTCGCAATAACTTTTCCAAATTTTCAGAAGCTCTTGGTGATCATTCGGATTCAATTTCATTTATTTGGCATTTTGCTGATATAATGTTAATAATGCTTCATGCATGGACTCTAAGTGTCACTTCTAAATGTCGAAAATATTTTAGATGGGTGGCTGAAGGAGGACAAAAAGGTACGTGTTTTTATGTTGTAAATAACCCGTGGAAAATGGTGTGGAAAATGCGCTCTATTGAGAATTTTTTTTTGAAGTGTGATAGTAGAGCGCATTTGTAGATTTCGATTAACCCGATATTACTAATCAAAAGGATTTTGTGTGGTTTGAAATTATTTTTTGAATAATTTTTTGTGGCAAATTTGAATATCGCGCCTTGAACCAAAATGGAAGGAATTGGTCTTGAATTAAAAAGTTTCTGAAATTGCAAAAAATTCTTATCGAAAAATTTGAATTTCGCGCTTAAAGTGGTATTTTTGAAGTTCTATTTTAGGCGATATCCAGAATAACAATTTTTAATTTCAAAGTTACAAAAATTACAAAACAGAACATTTTTCCGGAAAATTAGGTCCAAAAACAACCAAAATAGCAACTTTAGCTCTAAATCTCAATTTTTTTTGAAATTTTTAAAACCACTTTTCAAAAAATTTGAAATTGGCGCCAAACCCGAATTTTAAAAAACTTTTTTGGATTTAATTTCCACCATACGATGAATATTCGGTTCAATGTATATTCCACGAAATTTGTGAAAAATCTGAAACAGTAAATAGAAAATTTGAAAAATATTTCGACCACACAAAATTCCCCTTGTTTTTAGCCTCTAATTTTCACTTTTTTCGCCTAGATTTCACCCTAAATTAGTTTTATTTTTCGAGCTTCTCTTCTCTGCCTTTTTTCCCTGATTTTCAGTATTTTTTTGTGTTTCAGAGAGTTTTTAGAATGGTTATTCTTCTGGAAGTGCAGTTCTGTTGTGGGAGAAAAGCAGTTGGTTACTGTAGTTACTGTAGGGGTTCTGTAAGTCGAAAGATATCTGACCGCTTCAAAATTTGAAGTGATTCGAACAAACTCAAGAAGAATGGAAAGTTACACTGATAATTTTTGATATTTTACTGTTTCAAATTTAGGATTTTCGGAAACTGTGAACTGTGGAACTGATAATTCTCACTTACGTTAAGAAATTCTGGAAAAAAATATTAAATTTTCGAAAAAACCGATTCTAATAAACGTTAATTCGTTTCAAATTCGTTCAAAAAAAAAGCCGATAAATCAACACTGAAAACTGATTCCGAGTGACAATCTACCGTAGGCACTAACTTTGGAAAATTGTTGATAGTTCGTTGAGAATGAATAATGGAATAAACCGTCATTAACTTTTTGTTCTTTTCAGTTTCAATTTGCGAATTCACTGAAACTGAAATTTTCAGAACGTTTGTATGGCGAGTCATGCGAATATCTCAATTGTTTTTCCAAAAATCTAGAACCTTTTGAGAAGTTATTCAGAAAAAAAACTGATTTTTATCATAAATTTCCCGATTTTTTTATAGTTTCAAATCTAACTTTTTTTAGAATAACAAATGCTAGAGTCAATTGGTAGTCATCCCTTTTCGTTTTTGCAACTCAATTTTGATATTTTTGACATTCTGTGAAAATATGGAAAATAATAGAAAAATGATAGAAATCGGACCCAAAAGTGATGAAAGCATCAATGCTTCTACTTTTCTGTTTCAATTTGGAATTTTATTGAAACCGAAAAACTTTCAAACGTTAAATTCCGTGACTAGCTTTCATAAATTTCTGCTCAAAATCTGGAAAAAAAAGATGATTTAACTTACAGTAACTCAAGTCAAGGCTGTCGGATCTCACGGTCGACCGCGACCGCGGCCGACCGACCGAGACCGCGGTCGACCGCGGCCTGTACGGCTACTCACTCAAAAAGCCGCGGTCGACCGCGAGGCCGTGAGTGAAAGGCAGCTCGTTTACTCGTCATAACTCGCTTCAAAGTTAACTTTTTGAGGTGGTCTTTTTTTCAAAAAAATGATAATCTTCTAGGGAAAGGAGGTTTCAATTTGCTAAGTCATCTGATGCTCACAACCTGAGCTGTACCCGTTTCCCTGAAGCATGTACGGAAACCTGGTGTTTTTCCTAATTTTCCGGACTTTTTTCACTCTGCCTCTTATATCTCGGTTTTTACCAAACCGATTAGTCTGAAATTTGGTCTCCCCCTACAGTTTATGATGCTGAACAAAATTTTATAGTTTGTTTTGTCTTTTTCCTGACTACTTTTCTCGCAAATGCTGACTAGGGAATGGTCAGACATCGAAGTGGGCTTTTGACTTCTAACCTATACGATTCGAAAGCTGAGAACACGTCATTCATTTATCTGTAAAAATTTTTTGCCGAATACCCTCCAGAAGCGAGCAAATTGGGTCGAAAGTTTGGCCCTTATTATCCCCGTGAACTCTCCCTCCCCCTCTCTTTTAACATAGGAAAATCAGAAAATTAATAGAATTTCACCGTAAAAATTTCACGTGAATGCTCGATATGTCCTCACATTTCTATTCTATTGAAAATCATCCTAGAATAGCCGAGTGGCTATCATCGATGGTCCAGGAATACGAAAGATAGGCTCGAACCCACCATCGGGAAGTATTTTTTGCTTTTTTTTCCTAATATTACCTGACCTAAAAAGTGATTTCCAAAAATGGTTTTTGGTCTTTCTTTCAGAGTTGCTCCAAACTTTTGAATAATTTTTTGACCGAGTTCAAACTTGCAAATTTTTGCAAATTTTTTTCAGAGTTTTTTCGGAATTTATTTTGATCAAATAAGAGTGATTCTAAACGGAAAAAAGACTTAAAAATGCCTGGAAATCACTTTTTAGGTCAGGTAATATTAGGGAAAAAAAGCAAAAAATATTTCCCGATGGTGGGTTCGAGCCTATCTTTCGTATTCCTGGACCATCGATGATAGCCACTCGGCTATTCTAGGATGATTTTCAATAGAATAAAAATGTGAGGACATATCGAGCATTCACGTGAAATTTTTACGGTGAAATTCTATTAATTTTCTGATCTTCCTATGTTAAAAGAGAGGGGGAGGGAGAGGTCACGGGGATAATAAGGGCCAAACTTTCGACCCAATTTGCTCGCTTCTGGAGGGTATTCGGCAAAAATTTCTTGCAGATAAATGAATGACGTGTTCTCAGCTTTCGAATCGTATAGGTTAGAAGTCAAAAGCCCACTTCGATGTCTGATCATTCCCTATTGAGAAAAGTGGAAAAAATGTGACAAAAACGCATTTGTGCCGACCGAACCGACTCCCCTTAATTTGGCCTCTGGGGGTCGGATTTTTTTGGAAATCTGTGAGTATTACAATGAAATTTTGTAGAGAAAAAAAATCTCTACAATTTGGTATAAATTTCATCATAGGTTTCTGTGGAAAATTTTGAAGAAAATCGCGAAAAACTGATTTCGAAGTACAGGGGGTACCAGTTTTCTTCGGTTTTTGGAAAATTTTTCCACTGAAATTTTTTTCTAGCTATTCTCAAATATCTTAGAAAAACCATATTTAATGGACTCTCGAGTTACAGACCGATCGGAGCACTCTCCGCAAAGTTAGTTTTATTAATTGAGCAACAATGTGATTTCGTCAATTTCCAACTTTTTGCCAACTTTTTGATATGATTCGATAGAAAATTTTTTGCTGATTCTAATGATATAAATACTTCTTAAGGTTTCTTTCAAAAACAAGCTCAAAACCGGCCGCAAAGTGACCACTCCCTTTTTTGTAAGTTGTAAATAAGGCGCGGGAAAGGCGGATTGCCATCTTCCCAGGAGGAAAACTGTTACCTAACTGGGTCAATATGACCCATCGATCATAAACTTGCTTCGGTTTTCCTTAAAATTTTTCTACTAACATTTTCTTATAAATGCGTTCATATACAAAGTCATATCTAATGGTTCATATAAAAAGTCATATCTAATGGACCACCAAGTATCAGACCGATTGGAGCACTCTCCGCAAAGTTAGCGAAAATACCTGAATTTTTGTGCGGAAAATACTGTAAAAAGAGCAATAATTTTAAAATCAGCATTAGTTTGTTTGTTGATTCTCAAGATTTTTCAATTTTTTTTAAAATCAACGTGAAGATCTTGAATTCCTCTACATTTTATCAGTTGACCGTTAAGAGATCAGATGACTCCTGGGAAAGTTGTGACGGTTTAAAGTTCTGATTAGCATGAGCACCGTTTCACTCGCGGTCTCACGGTCGACCGCGGTCGGCCGCGGCCCATGGGGAGAGAGACGCAGAGAGACCGCGGTCGACCGACCGTCGCCGCGGCCGACCGCGGCCGACCGCGGTCGGCCGTGCGACAGCCTTGACTCAAGTTACTTTTGATACAGTAACCCTAAGAGCCCAAAAAGGAAAAAATTACAAGCTTACAGTGCAACTTGCACCAAATATACCCAAACTTGGTCAGTAGGACCACGAGATACAGTGCTCTCACAGTTTGCATCCAGGGCTACAGTACCCCTAGGTACAGTACCCTAAATTACAGTAGCTCCCAAACACAGTAACTACAGTAACCTAGACTATAGGGAAATCGGAAATAGGACTCCAAAGTACAGTACCCCCAATTACAGTAACCCTATTAATCTAAAAACTACAGTACTACCTTTCCTGAAAATAACCATTCTAAAAACATTTCTGACTTCTTTCTGTATATATTTAATCCAAACATTGAAGAGAAAAAGTGAGTGATTTCGAGTTTAGAACTGATTCCAATACTACACTAATTCCTCTCGTTCAAAACCACTCATCCACTCACACAGAAATTCAAAAAGGTCGTCTCGAGACATCAAACACTTTTGAGCAATCAAATTGCAGTATGCTTATGGGTAAGCTTAAGGGAATGGAGATTTGGCGGGAGTTTGAAAAATTTGGGTTTCGCTTCTTTTTTCGCGATTTTTAATGTGTATTGAAGCGGCGGGGCCTGCAATTAACTTGACTCCGCCCACTTTTTGAACTTGTTTGTCGGAAGATATAAAATTGTTCTGAAAAAATAGGAATGCGGCACATAAAAAATTGCAAAAAGGGGCGGAGCCTAAGCCTTTTGTTGAAATTCCGCCAATTTTATATATTCGATGTTGTGTGGTTGGTTCGTACACCTTTTCTTTTTTGAATGGTTCTCATGGTCTCTTCTTTTCTATCTTTCTATTTTGTTTTTTTTTCTGAAATCAAGTTTTGGAAAATTCGTATCTTATCAAAATGTGCAACGGGAAAAAAACTACACTTCAATTTTGAAAAATTGCTGAAATTGAAATGATTTTTCGTACAAACTGAATATATTTTCATCATAAAACATCTGAACCTCGAAGAAACTCCCTCTTATAGAACGGCAGCTCTAATAAACAGGCATTACAAGTGTTATATGATCAGTAAAGTGGCATGCCAGATTTCGATCACGATTTAACTACGAAAAAAATAAATTCCAATTTTACGGGTTTTTTGAAACGGAAATCTAACTTCTCTATTTTTTTTCGGAAAACGTAAGGAATTTTCCTAATTTCATCCGAACAATTAGAAATAATTGATAGGGTTTTGATAATATTTACGAGAAACAGTAAGTTTTTTGAGTTCTTTGATCAAATATTCCAGTTTCAAAATTTGATGAGAATTTGATAAAAATGAGTAGTTTCGTTACCAATTAATCCAAAGAAGCAAACTGTTTCTTAACGCTTTGAAATCGGAAAAATTTTTTTTCAAAATGCCATTCTGGAAATGTCACTCAAATGCCATCGAAATACTTTTTCAATAAGCTAGATAATCAATTTTTGATACAGTAATTGTTAGTTGGAAAAATTTTTGAATATATTGAAATTGATTTTTTTTTAAATAGAAACAAACTATTGTAGGGAACCAGAACCGTTTTTAATATACCGTAAAACCTTATCAATATTTCCCTTTCAAAGAAATGCACCTTTAATATAATCGCCCCCGTAATGAAGGTCTATAAAACATGTTTTTCAGTAGAAAATTTGAGAAATAAACTGTCTAAAATTTTATTTCGGTCACTTTTTATTAGAAACCCTTTGAAAAGTGAGTTTCATACCATATTTTCATGAATTTTCAACCTTGAAAACGTTGTGAAAACTGAAAAAGTGATCTATAAAAAGTTTGAAGGAGTTTTCTATGGACTGGTTGAATAGTACGATTGCCCCTTTATTAGTATTGCCCTCAAGTGACGGCTTCGAAAATAGTATTGCATGCAATACTAATACAGGTATAAAAATGAAAAACTTTAAAGAAATTACGTATGACTATGCCTTTTAACTTGCTGAAAATTAAAAATTATCTGAAACAGTAATTACCTTGTCTGAAGGAAATTCCTAGCAATGGAAAACTGGACAATGTCTGTTAAAAAAAAGCAAGATGAATGTAATTTCCGCATTTGCAATAAATGAAAGGGTTAACATGGAAATATGAAAATACTAAACTCTTCGTTGAAAACTGAAACCGTCAAAATTCATAAAACAATTGATAATATAACTTATGAAAATTACACTATGAACGTAGAAATAAGGAGACTTTTGAAGATTTTAAAACCGTTTTTTTTTTTTTTTAAATTTTAAAATTCATCAACAATGAAAGTCATGGCGACAATAATAACCTGCTTATTGTCGGAAAAAGTAAATTTTTTGAAACGGAATTTTTAAATTTTTAAAAAATTTTCAAAAAAATGTGTTGTGCATGTGCTTCTGATTTTCAGCATGTTTTCCAATTATTTTCAGTTGTTTCAGCATTTCCAGCCTAAATTTTCAGCCTTCAAAATTTTTTTAATTTTCAGTAGAACTCCCGACAACAAGTTCAGCGCCACGTCACGAATCGAAGCCCGACATCTTTTGATCTCTCATTTTAACCCCATTTTTGTTAAGCTCCGCCCTTTTTCCATCCACTAAAAAAAGGGGCGGAGCTTAGCATTTCTTGTGAAATCTATATTCATAACGGGTTTCTCCTCCCATTTTGTGACATTCTTTTTTTTGTATTAAACTTTTTTACTTCTTAAAAAAATCAATCAATAAAATACAGTTTCAATTGTCCACGGAAGATTTTTGATATCGATTTTTTGGCCGGAAATTGAAGAAGAAGAAGGATTTTCAGATGATTTTTCAGCCGATGCTGTTGGAGAACGAGAAATTGAGGGTTTTAGCTGGAAAAATATGAGTTTTTGGCCTAAAATTTGGCTTAAAATGGTCCGAAACCTACAGTAATCTCCTCCTTAAATTTTGCAATAAATCCATCAATAAAAGCGTCGGTAAGCTCGTTCAAAGTTGTCGTTGTGGTGGTCATCGTTTTTTGAATTTTTGGGAAATGAATTTTTTTTTGAAAATTTTTCTGAAAGTAAATTTTGGGATTTTTGAAGTTCACGGGCTTATTGATATGTAATTTTATATTTCTGACGAGTTTTTTTAGCTTGAACATCGCTGAAACAAACTTACTGTAGTTCAGGGTACTGTAATCTGGTCATCCACGGTAGCCGCTGATTCGATTGATGTATGAGCTCGAAACTTTAATATGAAATAATATTGAAACGCGAATTTTCAGATTTTCAAAGCATCGAGGCTTTACAATTTTTCTGCTCAATCGATTTTTCCCGAAGTCCAGTAGAGCGCGTTTGCTTCATTTCAGAAAGAACTATTTTGTACTGGTAGAGTTTCATCGTTTTAGCCCATAGTCATCAGAGAGCATCCAAAACTTCCATACTTTTAGGACTATTGAAACTGCAATTTTTACTTTTTCACAGTGCGGGAGATAACTTCATGGTGTTGGATTCTGCCAATCATTCTGTCATCAGTTTCGTGCTTCTGCTGTCATTATGCTTATAGCACCACAATAGTATCACCATTTGGACCAGAGTTGTACGGAATGGAATTTGTCGATTCCGGAACTCGGAATCCCGAATCCGGAATGACCTTCGTAACTACGGAATACGGAATTCGGAATCCGGAATGATTGGCTTTGTGAGATTCTAAGTTTAAAATATCGATTGAGCTCGAAAAAGTGTTTCGGCTCCGTTTTTCAGAGCATTTTAGGAGCCATTTCATGATAGACGCAGTGAATACCGGAATATTGGTCAAATATTCCCCATATTTCCGCTATTTTTCTTGACTTGAAAATTTAGAGTTGTAACGGAATGAAATTTGATTTTGCGGAATCTGGAAAACGGAATCCGGAATGAAATCCTATTTTTCGGAATCCGGAATTCGGAATACGGAATGAAAAAAATCCCGGAATACGAAATCCGGAATCTGGAATCCGGAATTCTGTACAACTCTGATTTGGACGGGAATCCAAACTTATAGTTTTCTATCATTTCTGGAACGTTCTTTTAGTGGTGTTCGAAAAGTATGGTGCACTGAAAATAAAAGTGAACCACTGTTTTTTTTTAATGTTTTGAAAGTGCAAACATTTTCTGTTTTCTGTACATTTCTTACAAATTCCTCATTCTCGAAAACCAGTAGATTCATCGTAGGACTATCACACCTTTTGCAATTTCACAAATTTTGCAGAATCGCTTGTGGTAAAAAACAGATTAGTGATTTTTAGGACAGAGCCAATTTTTTAAATCGCAGACTTGAAACTGAAATTTCTTTCACAGTTTTCGGCTATCACAGCTTTTTTTGAGCTGGCTATGAAACCCGTTGACTGGTTTTCAAAATTCACTTATGATAATGCAAGTAACGGTGACAAAAAACTATTGTATTTTTGCTAATTTTGAAACTGTATTTTTGATTTGCAAAATAAACTTGGACCTTCGATTTTTATGGACTTTTAATGTCAAAAACCTAAAAATACCATTTTAAAAACAGTGGCATAGAATAAGTTTGAATCGATTTTAGCTCTACTTTGACTTTGAAAATATTTCCATGTTATTTTCGGTGTTCTTCCACCATCTAGAAAAGTTCTTGGATACGAAAAGTGCGTTATCGATATGAAATTCTTTTTAAAATTTTAGTTTTGTTCTTGAAACAGTAATCTGGAAAGAGTCCAAAACCTAACTATTTTGGTCAAGTTTCTGTTTCCGAAAACATCGAAAGTGAGTTGAAAGCAGTTTGATTCAATTCCTTGGCGGTTTTTCATATTCTGAAATTGGATTATTGCGATTTTAACTTAACTTTTAATGACTTGACTCTTTTTTTGGCTCAACTGTGCGTAGCAAACTTTACTCATTTCCCACTCAAATGAGTTTTAAGAGGGCTGTTGAGAGAACCCTAATTTTAATTTTTGTATATTTACAGTATAGATTATCTATCATCACGAAAACTTCATAAAAAATATAAATTAAATTTCTGAAACAGAGTTCAAAATTTCAGTCGTTTTCTGTTTCGAAAAAGTTACACATTGAATTCAAAGCGGTTTAATTCAATGTTCTTGGTCTGGGTTATCAAATTTCTCTGCAAGTTTGCAATAAACGAAATATTTTTGAAATATATTGAGATATTCATCTTCAAATTCCATGAAAATATAAGAAGGACGTTTTGAAACAGAAAAAAATCCAATAATTCTTGTTTCTTTTTGTGCTTCATCGGATAGTTTTGATAGACTATAACCAGTCGGTCATCGGCGCTCCGCGCCTCCGTATGTGTTTATGGCCACCACTTTTTTTGATTCCATAAAATAGTATAATGTTTTCAGTTTTCCCATATTCATTACTGTATGAAAAACTCCTTTTCGTTCCCTTATTGATTAGAATTTCGCTTCAAGACTTCGAAACTCTTTTCGTACTTGGAACATGACGAGCCGTTCTAATACATGTTTTGTAGAGAAATAACTGGATAATCGCTGCATTTCCTGGAGTTTGGTTAGCAAATAATCAGTTATTGACAATCAGATCAAGATTAATGAAATCGACACTTTTTCAATCGATTCTATGAAATAGTATAATTTTTCAAAATTTATCATAATTGTTACTGTATCAAAAACTCCTTTTGGTCCCTTTGTTTTATTCAAACACCGCTTCTAATACGTCATCAATTTGGCCTCACTTTCCATCTGAATTTAACTTTTCTTTTCCATTTTGTTTTCTCTCGAATTATCTAATCTCTTAGCCTTATTGTTTTATTTCAACAATTTTTCTTGGCAAAAACTTTGGTAACTTTTTTTGTCTTACAAAACATTTGGAACATAAAGTGCCGTTCTAATAAAGGGTTCATTGGAAAATAAACAAAAAAAAAACGATCAAAACCAGCTGTCATCGACGTAACAAGATGCATTAATGGCGATCACTTTTTTTCGATTTCAAGAAAAAGTATAATTTTTGCAGTTTTTATCATTACTGTATCAAATAATTACTTTGGTTCCCTGATTGATTAGAATTCCGCTTCATACTTCGCTATTTCAAGTCACGTCTTCTCCTCTTGGATTTCATCCATTCTTCGCCTTCTTGCCGACCATTTTTTTTTGATGGTTGAATATTTTTTTTCTGTAATGAAAAACTCGTAATTTATTAAGTGACCTTGATTGGAACACTGAATGCTGTTTTAATACAAGTTTTGTAGAAAAACAACTAGATAAGCACTGTATTTCTGGGGTTTCAGAAACAAATGATACTGCAATTGATAATCAAATCAAGATTAATGAAATCATCACTTTTTTTCGATTCCATGAAATAGTACAATTTTTCAAAATTTTTCGCAACTATTACTGTATCAAAAACTCTTTGTAATTTCTTTGATTTATTCGAACTCCGCTACTAATTCTTCATTAATTTGACTTCTGTAATTTCGTATTTCTATTCTAAATTGTTCTCGATTTTTTCATCTCCTGACACTTCTCCTTTCAACAATTTTTTCGCCAAAAAAAAATACTTCGTAGCTTATTTTGTGAGACAAAAAATTTGAAACAAAATGTGCCGTTCTTATAAAGGCTTCTTCACGTAACGAAAGAAACAGTATAGACTCAATCGTGTAACAAAATACATTTAGGACCATCACTTTTTCCGATTCCATAAAATAGTAAAATTTTTCAGTTTGTATCATAACCATTACTGTATCAAAAACCCACTTTGGTTCCTTCATTGATTAAAACTCCGATTAGTCCATCGCCGTTTCAAGTCAGGTCTTCTCTTCTTGGATTTCACTCTACTTCGCTTTTTTTTCTAAAAAATTTTTTTGAAGACCGAATATTTTTTTTGGAATAAAAAACAGTTCATAGTTTATTAAGTGACCTTGATCGGAGCACTGAATGCCGTTCTAATACAGGTTTAATAGAAAAAAAAACTGGACAATCGCTGCATTTCCGGATTTTCAGAAACAAATCATACCTTTATTCACAATCAGATAATGAAATTAATGAAATTATCACTTTTTTTTCGATTCCATGAAATAGCATAATTTTTCAAAATTTATCACAATTATTACTGTATCAAAAACTCCTTTTAAGCCCTTTGATTCATTCGAATTCCGCTTATACATCTTCTTTCATGGGGCCTCACTTTCCATCTGAATGTACTCATTCTTTTCCACTTTTTTCTCTCGATGTATCTAACCTCTTAGCACTATTGGTTCATTTCAACAATTTTTTCGCCAAAAAAATACTTCGTAGCTTATTTTGTGAGACAAAACATTTGGAACATAAAGTGCCGTTCTAATAAGTTTTTTTTTGAATCTATGAAATAGTAGAATTTTTTCGATTTCATCCTAATTATTACTGCATCAACATTCTATTTTGATGATCCATTTGTATCGGTTGTCGCTGCTGTTACTATCATTATTCTCATACATTTTTCCTATGATTTTGATCTTTACTCTTCTCTTTTCCTTTCTTTTCTCGATATTTTCATTTGCTTGACGCTATTCTTCCCCGAACAAAAACTCAATTTTGCAGAATAATGAGAAGATGGACACGATAGGTGATCGACATCATCGATGTCTCTTCGGATGGGTTCATGTATCGGTAAGAAAAGTTTCCATTGACCATTGGAAGAAGCAAGAACATTATTTGGAGTGTGAAACAGTGACAAAATATAGAAATTTGTGGTAAATTTGGGGAAAATAAGCTCAAAAACAAGAGAAAAACTGAATTTTCTACTCAATTATAGCATATTTATGTTCCATATAAAACCAACTTCTGATCGAAATGATGTAATTTTTCAATAATAAAAGTTCAGAGGAGGAAACAGGGTTTTTTTCATTGAAAGATCGAAATCGATTCTGTGGGTTTTTTAAATTTAAAGTTTTTTTCATTCAACTGATCAATTTCGACGAATTTTTTTTCAAATTATTCTCATTTTTCATCATGAGCTCACTCATAAATCACTCTAAATGGTTCAAAACGGCATACAAAGTCATGGCCGAATACAGATTAATGGTCTAGGTAATTGAAAAAACGCGCGCAAATCGCCCACTTGTCGGATTCTAGGCCATGAATCATACTCGGTCATGCTTTTGAACGCCATTTTATGTCTCTGAGAAAGATTTTTTTGATTGGATTCATATTGATAAAATGGAAAAAGAATGAAAAAACCCGTAATCGATGAAGTGGTCTCATATCCAATTTAGAGTCATTTTCAGAGAAAAATGTTTTTTTTTTGAAACGATCTACCCATTTCTAATCGAATAAAAAGCCTTATTGAAACACAATTGAAAACATTGCGAAACAGATTTTTAAGAATCTTTTCGATAATTTGTCACTGTTTCAAACAAAATTGAAATCTCCAACTTTTCATACCAACTCTAATGCACGTTTTTCTTTCATTCCCTGCAAAATTTCCCATTTTCAGACAACAATCCGTCTAATTCTTGCCTACTTTATTCTCTTCAATGTAGGCCTGTGCCTTCTTGGTCTTCCATGGTTCAGTATCTACATTGGATCAGTTGGTTTATGCCTATGCGCCTTCACTTGTTTCCAAGTCTATAAGAAGAATTATAGGATGATGTTCCCTTTTTATCTTTATGTGGTAAGTAAGAAGAATTGAAAGGGGGTAAAATGGGAAAAATGGTGAGGGGCTGAACATGATTTCAAAGATATTTGAAGTTGATACATGTTTTGATCGAACATTCGCACTATCATTTTACTATTTCAACACCGTTTGAAACTTTTTTTATAGTTTCAATAATTAATTTATGGAAGCAATTATTTTTACCAACCGTGCTGATAGAATAAGTCAGTTTAAGTTTTTTTTTTCAATTTACAGTTTCCTACGTTGAACAATATCACAGAACAAAAAAAGGACAGTTTTGTTTACCTCAAATTATGAGCAATTTTGCGTGATTACATTCTTACCGAAACAAATATTTTCATTCCTGCTCAACCTGTACTGTAGATGAAACTGAAAAAAAAACAATATTGAAAATTTGTAAAAGTGTTCGAAAAAAGAATTTCAAATACTTGAAAAGCGTTCATTGATCCCGATGAAGCACCGAAAAAGTTTAACTGAATAAAAGAAGATTACGTGCAATTGTTATTATAAGAAATTGGCTTATGAATAGATCACAAGTAATTTTGTACACTTTTTTACTACTTTGTGATTTGTTTGAAACTCAAACGTCAAGACATTCTTCTGAAATGTCGATTTCGTCCATCTGTTGAGTTGAGAATCATTCCGAATCGGAAAGAACGAAGAAGGTACAGTTTCAAGTTTTTTCAATTAATTTCTAATTTTCCTCAGTTCAATTCTTTTTGTAACGGCATAAGCCGAAATCGCTGTTTAAATGAAGAAAGTCTGAAACATCAAACTCATTAGTATGTGTTTTTCACAACGCTAACATAACGCAAACATTTAGAAACTACAGTTTCAAATGGTATGTATCTCAGAATCTATTTTGTAGTTATAGTTTTATCGTCTGTTTAGGAAATTATTTCATTAATTACAATTACCATTACAAAAATTACAAAAACCATCTTGAATCGAACAATTCACTCTGCTTGCTTTGTAAATTATGAAAAACCAATTTATTTTCGAAATGGAAACAACAAGCTTTTTTGAAAACACAGCAAAAAACAACAATATCGAATGAATGTGTAACTTTCGAAAATACTGACTTATTCTTGAAACGGAAAAAATCGCGAGCTATCTGTGATTCATGGATTTTTTCATTCAGACCGGGTTTTTTTAATTAATTTGAAAAATTATCACTTTTTCTGCAAAGTGTTTTCAAAATACATCAGCGAACAGATCACTATTCAAGGGCATTTTAAAAAACTTTATATCCCGTAAAATCTGTAATAAAAGAACCCCTCTCATAGAAGGACACCCTTCACTTCTTTTCATTGGGCAAGCTTCAACAAAACCCGTCAAAAATTCGAAACATTGCAATAAAAATATTTTTTCCTTCATTTCTTCTTTTTTCCTAGCTTTTTCGTGGGGTTTCGGTGAAAAAATCGAAGTAAAACACAGCAATTTTTTCAAAAACTGTGCTGATTTGCAGTCCACCAGAGCTTCGAAAAATGTAAGGACAGCCTCTAATAGAAGCACACCTGTAATAGAAAGAAACCAAAATAAAGGTGTTGAAAATTAGAATGAAATGTTCCTCTATTACAGGTTTTATGGTAGTTTGGATTCCAGTTTAGTACAATGTTGAATGTGTAGGTTTACATGAGTTTCTGTTTCAGATAAGACAAATGTAAGGAATCGGACTCATCAATGGATATTATCGAGATTTCGTTACTCAAAAAAAATCCAAGACAACCTGTCGAAAATTAAACGAGATATCACTCGCAAAAAATTTATCATTCACAAGAAATCCACTGTCAGAACTAAATGAAGTATCCATCTGAATTGGTTTTTTCCACCTGAATTCACAAGCGGAATCATTGAAAATAACTTTTTTTCGAAGAATCCAATAGAATCGGACTAGCGAAGTTTCAGATTTTTTGCGAATTCTTACATTGAAATAGAAACTGAAAATAAGCCTTTCTGAAATATTGTGACAACTTTGATTAAATTATGATTTTGGGAACAGATTATAAGGAAATCCCTTTTTTTTTCCAATAACGTCAGTCTTATGATTCGCTTTCTACTTGAGGTTTATATCACGTTTTTCACTACTTCAAAATACTCTGTGAAGTGATATTTCATGATTTCATCGGTTTAAAATTTGATTTCATTTAATTTCCAATAAATTTCCAAACAGAGAGACAAATTGAACAAATCTGAAAGCAGTTGTTAACATTATGTAACAAACCTGAAACAGAAAAATGACACTCAAAACCCCTAACTTCTTGCAGCTCTTCACAATAATCTACTTGCTATTCCTTGGTGGTTACTTCTTCTTTGTCAATATATTTCGTAAGGAAATGGTCAAAGGTATGTGTGGCATAGTTTGAACGCTTGAAAAATGAGGAAAATTTCAACAAAAACTCAACCTAAATTTGATCCACATTCTACGAGTGATTGGAAATTACGCCTGTCCATATCAAAATATGAACTTTTCGAAACAGAAGGAAAATATTTCCTATTATAAGATTCAATTATTTTTTCAGTAGCAGAATTGAAGTTTCTTTTTTCATATTTCCAAACATATTGATATTATGCATCTTTTTAGCATCTGCTGTTTGAAGGCTATTAGCCGAATTATTGAATGATTTGTCTCCTCAGCATAAAAACAATCGTTTTGAATTTGAAGAATTGAAAAAAAAACGTTTTTTTTTTCAGATTATTTTTTCTACTTTTCTCTTATCTTATGGTTTTTTGATTTTTTTTTATCAAGAATCATTGTTTCATACTTTTTTTTTGTTGAAAATTT
The DNA here is from genome assembly GCA_963572265.1 of Caenorhabditis doughertyi. Classification (NCBI taxonomy): domain Eukaryota; kingdom Metazoa; phylum Nematoda; class Chromadorea; order Rhabditida; family Rhabditidae; genus Caenorhabditis; species Caenorhabditis doughertyi. Next base: position 9,827,286 of record OY751556.1, on the reverse strand, counting down.
TCATATCATCTTTTGGTATGAACTCATCAGATTATCTTGTTTTCTCGCAGCAAAATGGAGTTTTTGAAGCCGCGAATATTTTCAAAAAATTTCTGAAACCAGGTTATTTTTTTGAATAATGAAAGTTTTCAAAGAGAAAAATATTTTATTTTTCTATAGAATTTCGTGATTTCATAAATTTTAGACATTAAAACTCTACAAAAATTGAAGAAATAGATTTGCTACTGAACTATTATACTTTCGAAACCGAAACAAATTCCCGTTTTTTTCAAAATTAAAGAAACGTTTTCGAGACAGCAAAATTTTTTAAAAAAATGTTTTCAGTTTGTGCTGCTCAATTTTCCCAAATTCCTAGTTTACGTGTTCTCATACTTTTTCTGCATCAAACATCTTCTTCCGAAATGAAATTAAATAATTCGATTTCTTGAATAGTAATATCAAGCCTTACAAACAGAAAAAATTTCGAAAAATCTACTGTAAATTTTTTTTCATTAACTTTTGTTCTTTCATATGTTGTAGCTATGAGAATTCCACGAAAATCGAGTGACAAGACTTGTTATTGAATTATGAGATTTTCGAAACTGTAAAAAATTTTGGAAAAAATGTTTCCAGAATTTCCCCTATTATCAGTTCATAAGCCACCTACAGTAATCGGGAAACCGAGCGGTAATCTGGTTTTAGGCCACGCCCTTAACTGGGCAAAAAAGCCGCAATTTGTACATTCTCCTAATTAGGGGCGTGGCCTAAACTTAATGTGCGCCGGAATTGCGAAAGTCCCCGATGGCAATAATTTTTTTCATATTTTGCAGAAGCTCTTGGTGATCATTCGGATTCAATTTCATTCATTTGGCATTTTGCTGATATAATGTTAATAATGCTTCATGCATGGACTCTAAGTGTCACTTCAAAATGTCGAAAATATTTTAGATGGGTGGCTGAAGGAGGACAAAAAGGTACGTTTTCATGTTGTAAATAACCCGTGGAAAATGATGTGGAAAATGCGCTCTATTGAGAATTTTTTGAATGTGTGACAGTAGAGCGCATTTTTAGACTTTGATTAACCCGATATTACTAATCAAAAGGATTTTGTGTGGTTGAAAATAATTTTTTTGTTAAAAATTTGAATTTCGCGCCTAAATTTTTTTTTTTTGACAAATGGAGAAACGGAATTATTAGATTTGCATATTTTGAAAAATTTTTCATTGCATGATCAAAATGGAAGGAATTGGTCTAGAATTAAAAAGTTTTAGGAACTGTAAAAAAGTATTAATCGAGGAATTCGAATTTCGCGCTCAAAATTTCGTCAATTCTTTGAACTAGGAACAATGAACTTAAATTTTTAATTTTAAAGTTACAAAAATTACGAAACAAAAATTTATTCCGGAAAATTAGGTAAAAAAAACAACCAAAAATGGCAACTTTAGCTCTAAAATTCAACAATTTTTTGAAATTGTAAAAATTTATTTCACAATATTTTAAATTGGCGCCTTGCCAAAATTCTGAAAAAATATTTTTTGAATTTGATGCCCACGATACAAGGAACGATCAGCCATATGAAAAGTTCACCAAATTCTGAAACTTTCTGAAACTGTAAGTAAAAAATTTGAAAAACAGTTTGACCACATAAAATTCCCTAGTTTTTAGCCTCTAATTTTCACTATTTTTCGCCTAGATTCCACCCTGAATTAGTTTATTTTTAGAGCTTCTCTTCTCGGCCTTTTTTCCCTGATTTTCAGTATTTTTTTTTGTTTCAAAATGTTTTTAGAATTGTTATTCTCTAGGAAGAGTAGTAATGTTATCAAAGATATGCAAATGGTTACTGTAGTTACGGTAGGAGGTAGGGGTAATGTAGGCCAAAAATTATCTGACCGCTTCAAAATTTAAAGTGATTCGAACCAGATGGAAAAATTAAGTTATCACTTTTGATATTTTACTGTTTCAACTTCAGGTTTTTTGAGAATAGTGAACTGTAGAATTGATAGCAGAGCTATGTCATGAGAAAAAAAATTCTGGAAACAAAACAGAACATTTTCGAAAAACCCGATTTTAATAGCGGGAAAAAACGTGGAATTGTTTCAATTTCGTTCAAAAAAGTGCCCGTAAATCGACACCAAAAACAGCTCCCGGGTAACAATCTACAGTAGGCACTAACTTTGGAGAGTTGTTGATAGTTTGTTGAAAATGAGTAATGAGAAAAGTCAGCATCAACTTTTTTGTTTTCGGTTTCAAATTATAAATTTTTTGAAATTGAAAATTTCAGAACGTTTGTAGGCGAGTTTTGCGAATACCTCAAATTTTTGCCGAAAATCTGGAACATTCTGAAGAATTATTATAAGAAAAAATATTTTTTATCGTCAATTTTGCCGGTTTTTTGTGTCTGGAATAATGTCTGAAATAAAGAATTATCTAACTTACAGTAACCCAAGTTACTTTAGATACAGTAACCCTAAGAATCTGATAACAGAAAAAATTACAATCTCACAATGCAACTTTCAATGCATCAATAATACCGAAACTTGGTCAGTAGAACCACGTACCCAAGCACAGTAGCTACTGTAACCCAGACTATAGGGGAATTGGAAATAGGACTCCGAAGTACAGTGCCCCCAATTACAGTAACCCTATTGCTCTCAAAACTACAGTACTACCTCCCTGAAAAACAACCATTCTAAAAACATTTCTGACTTCTTTTTGTATATATTTAATCCAAAAATTGAAGAGAAAAAGTAAGTGATTTCGAGTTTAGAACTGATTCCAATCCTACACTAATTCCTGTCCAAAACTACTACCCACTCACACAGAAATTCAAAAAGGTCGTCTCGAGACATCAAACACTTTTGAACAATCAAATTGCAGTATGCTTATGGGTAAGCTTAAGGGAAAGAAGATTTGGCGGGAATTCAAAAAAAAAATTGGTTTTGCGTCTTTTTTTTGCTATATTAAATGTGTAATGAAGGGGCGGAGCCTGCCAATAACGTGGCTCCGCCCACTCTTTGAAGTGGCTCCGCGCACTTTTTGAACTTGTTTGTCGGAAGTTATAAAATTGTTTTGGAAAAATAGAAGTGCGGCACATGAAAAATTGCAAAAAAGGGGAGGAGCTTAATTTTTCGAATTCCCGCCAATTTTATATTTTCGATGTTGTGTGGTTGGTTCGTACACCTTTTCTTTTTTGGATGGTTCTCGTGGTATCTTCTTTTCTATTTCTCTATTTTTTTGTTTTTTTTTCCTGGAATCAATTTTGTGAAAATTTTATCGAATGGCTAAAATGTTGACAACGCAATGCAAAAAAAAACTACACTTCAATTTTGAAATATTGCTGAAATTGTAATAAGTTTTGTACAAACTGTTTATATTTTCATCAAAAAAAACGTCTGGGCCTCAAGTAATCATCCTCTAATAGAACGGCACCTTTAATAAACCGGCATCCAGACAAGTTGGCCAACCAGTACCATAATAGGAGTAATAGAGGTTTTTCAATAAAAACGTCGGAAAAACTTCAAAAAAAAAAACAAATGTCGTTTTTAAGAGTTTTCTGGAACGGAAATCAACTCTAATTTTTTTGAAAAAGGTTGAAAATTTTCTTAATAGGATCCAAGCAATAAAGAATAATTGATAGGGCATTGATTATAATTACGAAAAACAGTAATTTAATGATCAAATATTTCAGTTTCATAATTTGATGAAAATATGATGGAGTACTTTCGTTACTAATTTATCCAAAGGGGGAAACTTTTTCTTAACCCTATGTAACCGGAACTAATATTGATTCAAGTGCCATTCTGAACTCCAAACTTGTTTTCTCAATTTCTACACCAAATGGATCGAACAACTTTTTCCAATAGGCTAGGTTATCAATTTTTTGATACAGTAATATTTAGTTGGGAAAGTTTTTGAATGTATTGAATTTGAGTTTTTCGAATAGAAACGCACTATTGTAGGGAACCAGAACCGTTTTTAATAAACCGTAAACCCTGTATTGGTATCGCTCCTTTTATAGAATTGCCCCCGCAATAGAGTTTGCGAAAATGCGAAGCGAAGTGAATAATGATCAATGCGGAACACGTGAATGCGAATCATTGCGAATATTTCGCGAAACATTTCGCGAAATAAGCGAAACAGTTTCGCAAGAATCAGCGAAAATTATTCGCATGTTGCGAATCATCACTCTCGCGAAACGACACACTACTTGACAGAACATATTTTTCAAAGGAAAAGTTAAGGAAAAAACTGTCTAAAATTTTATTTTGGTCACTTTTCATCACAAAAATCATTGGAAAGGAGTTTCAGACCATGTTTTCGTGAATTTTTGGTGTTGAACATCTTTTGAAAACTGGAAAAGTGATACATAAAAAGTTTGAATGCATTTTTTATGAACTGGTTGAATAGTACGATTGCCTCCAAGTGACGGCTTTGAAAAACAGTGTTTCATACAATACTAATACAGGTACAAAGTATTCATAATGAAAAACTTTAAAGAAATTACGAAGGACTGAGTGAGAATGCTCTCAACTTGATGAAAATTAAAAGAAAATCTCTTCTAAAAAAGCAAGATGAATGTAATTTCCGCTTCTTTAAATGAATCGTTAATCTAGAGTTGAAAATTCATGCTTAACTTGATAGTATATCCTAGCAGGTACAGGATGAACATAAAAATAATTAAAGGAGGGGTGACAGGAGATTTTCGGGGAAAATTTTGGGGAAAAGGTGTGCATTTTGTCGTAAGGTGTGGTGTATGCACTAATTCGTCAGTTTTGCATATTTTCAAGAAAAACCAAAACCATCATGAAGCAGGGGTTCGAACTAACGCACATGCTGGATTGGGGGCAAGCGCGTTACCGGCTGAGCTACGTAGCCGAAAACGCGGTAGCCATCTGAGGGCCTATATAAACTTGCTTCTCTCGCCTATAATTGAGGGACCGTCATAGTTTTGGTACTAGGCAAATTATGATGTTCGGGGTTTGAAATATGGGATTATGACGGCTCTTTCTATACGTTTGAAAAGTTCAGACGAATTTAATTTTTTCATGTTCGGCCTCCTTTAACCGAGTAAAGTTGTGATAATTTTGAAACTGTTGTTTTTTGCTCTTTTTTTTGGAAAATCTGCTTCCAATTAGTTGAAATTAACAAAAAGAAATTGGGATTCAGTTTAAAAAATTTTGGAAATCAAGTTGTAACTGTATTAATATCAGTTTGGTTATTATCGAGAAAAAAGTGAATATTTTGAAACCGAATTTTTCGATTTTTGAAATAAAAAGCTTCATTTTTTTGTCGTGCATGTGCTTCTGATTTTCAGCATGTTTTCAATTATTTTCAGTTATTTCAGCCAATTTTCAGCCGTAAAAATTTTTTTCAATTTTCAGTAGAACTCCCGACAACAAGTTCAGCGCCACGTCACGAGTCGAAGCCCGACATCTTCTGATCTCCTTTTTAACCCCTTTTTCATTAAGCTCCGCCCATTTTTCATCTCCCAAAAAGGGGCGGAACTTAGCATTTTTTGTGAAATCTATATTCATAACGGGTTTCTCCTCCCATTTTGTGACATTCTTTTTTTTCTGTATTAAAATTTTTTTATTTCTCAAAAAAATCAATCAATAAAATACAGTTTCAATTGTCCATGGAAGATTTTTAATATCGATTTTTTGGCCGGAAATTGAAGAAGGATTTTCAAATGATTTTTCAGCCGATGCGGTTGGAGAACGAGAAATTGAGGGTTTTAGCTGGAAAAAGGGGCCTAAAAGTTGGCTGAAAATCTCCACAACCTACAGTAATCTCCTCTTTAAATTTTGCAATAATTCCATCAATAAAAGCGTCGGTAAGCTCGTTCAAAGTTGTCGTTGTGGTGGTCATCGTTTTTTGAATTTTGTGGAAATAATTATTTTTTTGAAAATTTTTCTGAAAGTAAATTTTGGAACTTTTGAAGTTCACGGGCTTAATGATATGTAGTTTGATAGTTTTGAAGGGTTTTTTTCAGCTCGAATGCCGCTGAAAAAATACTGTAGTACAGGGTACTGTAATTTTGTCAGCTTCGGGGGCCGATGATTCGATTAATGTATGAGCTTGAAAAGTTAATATGAAACAATTTTGAAACGGGAATTTGCAGATTTTCGAAGCATTAATTTTTTACAATTATTCTGCTCAATCGATTTTTCCCGAAATCCAGTAGAGCGCGTTTACTTTATTTAAAAAAGAACAATTTTGTATTGGTAGAGATCGAAAAACCCACAGTCATCAGAAAACATTCGAAACTTCCAAGTTTTTAGAAATATTGAAACTGCGATTTTTACTGTTTCACAGTTCGGGAATAGCTTCATAGTGGGTGAAGTTGCCAATATGAGGGCTACTGCTTTCAATATAATTATGCCTATTGCACCACAATGATATCACCATTTGGACTGGAATCCAATTTATAAATTTCTATCAACTCTGGAACGTTCTCTTAATGAGTTTCGGAAATTATGGTGCACTGGAAATAAAAGTGAGCCTCAGTTTTTTTTTTAATATTTTGATTATTTTTTGAATATTTTCAAATATTTTGATATTCTGTTTTGATATTCTTTTTCTGTTTTCTGTACATTTCATACAAATTCCTAATTCTCAAAAAACCAATAGAATTCGTAGTAGAATTACGGCAGCTTTTTCAATTTCAATCAACTTTCGCAGGATCGCTGATGGTAAAAAATGAATAATGAATAAACCATTGTAAATAGTTTCTGCTTCCTCCGTTTCATTTTTGGAATTTACTGAAACCGAAACTGGGAGAACGTTCGGCAATACTTTCAAGTATCTGAAATTACTGATCAAATTCTAGAATATTTTGAGAATTTATTTAGAGAAAAAATCTGATTCTTATCATTATTTTTTGACAATATTTTACAGTTTCAAATATATAACTTCTCGGTATAATAGAGTCAATTGGTAGTCAGTAGTTTTTGTTTTTTGTATTTTGAACTGGAAAACAGAAGATCCGTTGACTGAATTTTCAACATTTAGAACTATACAAGTGACGTTGAAATAAAACTATTGTACTTTTGCTAACTTTGAAACTGTACTTTTGTTTTGCAAAATAAAATTTGACCTTGGGTTTTTTTTGGAAAGTGAATTTTTTTTGGTATTGCCGACATGTAGTGTGTGTCAGATAATGTCTGATATCCAAAAGTGCCATTATAAAAACAGTAATGAAAAAGTAATTTTTTCAGCGGTGCAACAGAAAAAATTTGTTTCCAAAAATTCACAGAAGTCTACTAAATTTTTTTATTTTTGATTCTGAGCCACGCTCCAAATTTTAAGTTGATCCAAAAAAATATTATCCTTGAACGCGTAATCAGAGTAATAACATAACCAGACGGTTTTCGGCGCTTCGCGCCTTAACCTTCTGGCTTCTTCCGGATTATAGAAATAAACAGCGTTTCTAGACCCACTTTCTTACGTAAAAAGAGAGGCAGCCACCTCTCCCTTGCCTCCCGGGAAAACACAGGGAGGCGCGATTTTGACTATGTGCATATATAGCACAGAGCTTCTCAGAGCTCCAATCAGAAAGCGGAAAAGACGGGCATCATCTCCGACACGGGCTCTATTGATCCATGCAAAATTCATAAAATTCATTTGTTTTCAGCTCTGAAATTTGTTTTCTCATCAATTAACACTTCAAAAATCAGCCTTTTTTAGGTTTTCTTAGTGAAAGTTTGGCTCGAAAGTTAGGTTTTATTATGAAAAAATGTCGAATTTTCTCAGATTTTGATCAGTTTCTTTTTCTAACTAAAAATGTTAGTATCCATTTTTTCTTGGACTCCTGTTTTGATAGAAAATTAAAACTGTTTTTTTTTTCTGATCAGAACTGGACGAATCAGAACTGACCCTTATAAGAACAGACCGTTTAAGAACTGCCCCGGATAAAAACTTTTCAAATGCTCGTATTTGAGCACTTTTCACATCTTGCAGGCGATTGCAGCAATGTAGTGTCAGTTCTAATCCGGGCAGTTCTTATTCGGGGTAGCTCTTTCGTAAGATTTTTGCTTAATTTTCTGTTACATGGAAAAAGTATTTTCACAATTTTAAAACTAAAAATTTAGTTATTAATTTTTTTTTTAATATTAAAAAAAAACGGATTTTCCCCTTTTTCGAGGATCCTTGCTTTCTTGGGATCTGATTTTTTTCCAGATTTTTCTCGTTTTCTGAAAGCTTTTCAAATAATATTCCTCAAAATTTTGGCTTAAAAATATGAGAAAAATGATCGGAGATTTGACAAAAAAAAATCGCTGAAGTTTGCAGTTTTTTTCATATTCATAGTTAGAGTGATAATTGATGGAACGATTCGTACCAAATCCATTCAGGAGCACCGAATTTCCCGTAACTGTTCAGAAAAATTCAGTTTTTGGGGGGTTTTTTTGTAGAGAATTCCAGAAAACTTCATATTATTCTATTTACCTTCAAACATCTAGTTGTTGTTCGACCAAAAATTGAAATCTGATTTTTATTCCAAAAAGTTGTATGCCCATTTCGATTTCAATCACAACTTTTGAGCTTTTCAAACTAGTGACCATTTTTTGAAACAGGAAGCTTATTTTCTCTGCGTCTCCTAACCGCATAAACACTTTTTTCCATCGTGATTTTTTACTCTCTATATCGTGGAGTCATCGATTTTCAACACTGATGATTTTTATAATGATTTTAGTGGAAACCGGTTATTTTTTGTAGTTTTTTCTGTTCCAAGCAACTTTTTTACTCAAAAAGTCAACTCCAAACCGATGGAAAGTTTAGATCTTGATGTCCTAAATCAGTTTTACATTCAATCCAGTTTTATATGTAGTTTTTAGTTTTCGAGCTCACATCTCACAACTTTTATTTTCAAATGAATCGATTTACGTGAAAACAATACCGTAAAACCTGAAATAGTGGTGCATGCACCATTATTGTTCAACCACCTTTTCTGAGGGCACCACTATTAGAGGGGCACTACTACTAAAGGGGCACCACTAATTTTCGAAGACTTTTTCCTCCAAATTTTAAAATGTTATTTTCCGGGTTTATTCGAGATTTTCATGAAAAATGACGGAAATAACTGATAAAATTCAATCTGTTCTCCAGTTTTCATAAACTTTTTTCAAGTTTAGGACAGTTTTCAGTCCAGTTTGTAGCCGACAAGTTGAAAATTCGATGGAGGAAACATGATGAAAAAGGGGCACCGCTATTTGAGTGGCACTACTACTGGGGGGGCACCATTATTTCAGGTTTTACGGTAACTCAATACTGAAAAAATCTGATAAAAAGTTAGGATGCAACCGTAAATTTTTTCGGCAAAGAGTATACTTTGTAAATTATTTTGTGACACAAAAAGTTTGGAACATAAAGTGCCGTTTCAATAAAGGATTCATCACAAAATAAAGGAGAAAAACGGTATACAACTCTTACAAGTCTTATAACATTTTACATTTAGAACTATCTTTTTTTATTCGATTCCATGAAATAGCATAATTTTTCCAGTTTTTGCCAAAATCATTACTGTATCAAAAACTCCTATTGGTTCACCTATTGATTCGAATTCCGTTTCATTCTTAGTCGTTCCTATGCAAATCTCTTGGAAGACGTTTCATATCCATTTTACACAACGCAATGGAATTTTCGGATTTATCCAAACTAGTGACCATGTTTGAAACAGGAAGCTTATTTTCCCTGATTTGTTGAAAAGAAAAAGAAATTTCCTTCCCATTTCTCAGTTGCGACGGTCTTTTCTTCATGATCATTCAGTAGGGAAAGAAGATTGATTTTCAACACTACATCCTTTTAGATTATTCGATTAAAACCGAAAAAAAATTCTCTAATCGTTCCAACTGAATTTCGATACAAAATAATGAACGGTTTTACATTCAACCAACCTTGGTACGCATTTTAGTTTTCGAATCGTAATGTCATTTCTTTCACGAAGAAATTATGGACTTTTATGCGATTGATGATGCAATGATTCGGTATTGAAAAAAATCTATAAAAAAGTTCAGATGAAACCAAAAGTTTTTTCGGCGAAAAACAACGTTTTGTAACTTGTTTGGTGACACGAAACATATGGAACATAAAGTGCCGTTCTAATAAAGGGTTTATCAAAAAAAAAACAAAAAAAAACTTCTAAACCAGCTGTCACCGTCGTAACAATATTCATTTATGGCCATCACTTTTATCGATTTCATGAAATGATATAATTTTTTTCAGTTTTCAATATAATTATTACTGTATCAAAAACTCCTTTTGGTTCCCTTATTCCTTCGAATTCCGATTTGTCCCTCGCGTGAGTCACATCTTTTCCTTTTGAATTTTGAAAAAGGGGGACCAGGCAACAAAAAAGTGTCATTTATTCATTGGAAAATGAATAAATTTGTCATTTCTTTTAGTCTTTTTTCTTCTCCTTTTATTCCACCTACACTTTCTTCTATTTTTATAACTTCCTTTTTTATTTTTTATTTTTTGGTTTTCTTAGGGAAGTGTTGGCTAGAAAGTTAGGTTTTTATGAAAAAATGTCGAATTTTCTCAGGTTTTGATCAGTTTTTTTTTTGAAATTTTTTTTCCATAAACCTTTGCATAAACAATTTTTTGTCAAAAAATTAGCTTTGAAAATTATTTTTTCTGTTTTGTAGAATTATCGCTTAATTTTCTGTTACAATACTAGGGGTAGTCCCCATTTTTGCAATCGAAAATCTAGTTGAAGTTGAATGTTAAGGAACTGTTTTTTCACATTTTTGAGGTTTCTTGCTATAAGTATTTCCAATCTCGATGTAATTTTTTCCAGATTTTTCTCGTTTTCCAAAACTTTTTATAATTATTTCTAAAACTTTCGGCTCAGAAAATGAGAAAATATGTCGAAGATTTGTACAAAAAATCAATTAAATTTGCCGTTTTTTTCATATTTATAGTTAAAGTGATTATTGAATTTCCCAGAAAAATTCTGGGAAGAATTCTAGTAAATTCTCTTTTTTTTGGTTTTCCCTCGAAATTCTAGTTGTTGTTCGACCAAAAATTCTGAATTATTCTTTTTTTCCAAAAAGTTGTATGCCCATTATAACCACCTCGCTTGTATTACAATTTTTGAACTTTTCAAACTATTGATCATTTTTTGAAACAGGAAGCTTATTTTCTCTGCGTCTCCTAACCGCATAAACACTTTTTTCCATTGTGTCTTTTTTACTCTCTATATCGTGAAATAATCGAGTTTTAAAACTAATTTTATAAAATTTTTAGTTGAAACCGGTTATTTTTTTGTAATTTTTTCTGTTTCGAACAACTTTTTTACTCGAAAGGTAAACTTCAAACCGATGGACCGTTTGGATCTCCATGTCCTAAATCAGTTTTACATTCAATCCAGCTTTATACGTGCTTTTCAGTTTTCTCACAACTTTTATTTTCAAATGAATCGATTTCCGTGAAATCAATAACTCAATACTGAAAAAAGTCTATAAAAAAGTTCGAATGAAACCGAAAGACTTTTCGGCGAAAAACAACGTTTTGTAACTTTTTTGGTGACACAAAACATATGGAACAGAAAGTGCATTTTTCATAAAGGCTCCATCTCAAAATAAACAAAAAAATAATCTAAACCAGCTGTCATCAAAGTAAAAATATGCATTAATGGCGATCACCTTTTTTGATTCCATGAAATAGTATCATTTTTCCAGTTTTTACCATAATCATTACTGTATCAAAAACTCCATTTTGGTTCCCTTATTGATTAAAATTCCGATTCATTATGGTTTTCAATTCTCATTCACATCTTCCCCTTTTCGATTTCTCCTCACTTTTCCTTCTGAAAATTTTTTTTGAAGACTGAATTCTTTTCTGAAAAAAAAGCGTTCTGTAACTTATTCTGTGCCCTTATTCGGAACTCTGAATGCCGTTCTAATACAGGTTTTGTAGAGAAATAACGGGATAATCACTGCATTTCTGTTGTTTCAGAAACAAGTCCCACAGTATATCTGAATCAAATCAAGATTAATGGAATCATTATCTTTTTTTTTCGATCCTCTGAAATAGTATAATTTTTCAAAATTTTTCGCAACTATTACTGTATCAAAAACTCTTTGTAATTTCTTTGATTTATTCGAACTCCGCTACTAATTCTTCATTAATTTGACTTCTGTAATTTCGTATTTCTATTCTAAATTGTTCTCGATTTTTTCATCTCCTGACACTTCTCCTTTCAACAATTTTTTCGCCAAAAAAAAATACTTCGTAGCTTATTTTGTGAGACAAAAAATTTGAAACAAAATGTGCCGTTCTTATAAAGGCTTCTTCACGTAACGAAAGAAACAGTATAGACTCAATCGTGTAACAAAATACATTTAGGACCATCACTTTTTCCGATTCCATAAAATAGTAAAATTTTTCAGTTTGTATCATAACCATTACTGTATCAAAAACCCACTTTGGTTCCTTCATTGATTAAAACTCCGATTAGTCCATCGCCGTTTCAAGTCAGGTCTTCTCTTCTTGGATTTCACTCTACTTCGCTTTTTTTTCTAAAAAATTTTTTTGAAGACCGAATATTTTTTTTGGAATAAAAAACAGTTCATAGTTTATTAAGTGACCTTGATCGGAGCACTGAATGCCGTTCTAATACAGGTTTAATAGAAAAAAAAACTGGACAATCGCTGCATTTCCGGATTTTCAGAAACAAATCATACCTTTATTCACAATCAGATAATGAAATTAATGAAATTATCACTTTTTTTTCGATTCCATGAAATAGCATAATTTTTCAAAATTTATCACAATTATTACTGTATCAAAAACTCCTTTTAAGCCCTTTGATTCATTCGAATTCCGCTTATACATCTTCTTTCATGGGGCCTCACTTTCCATCTGAATGTACTCATTCTTTTCCACTTTTTTCTCTCGATTTATCTAACCTCTTAGCACTATTGGTTCATTTCAACAATTTTTTCGCCAAAAAAATACTTCGTAGCTTATTTTGTGAGACAAAACATTTGGAACATAAAGTGCCGTTCTAATAAGTTTTTTTTTTTGAATCTATGAAATAGTAGAATTTTTTCGATTTCATCCTAATTATTACTGCATCAACATTCTATTTTGATGATCCATTTGTATCGGTTGTCGCTGCTGTTACTATCATTATTCTCATACATTTTTCCTATGATTTTGATCTTTACTCTTCTCTTTTCCTTTCTTTTCTCGATATTTTCATTTGCTTGACGCTATTCTTCCCCGAACAAAAACTCAATTTTGCAGAATAATGAGAAGATGGACACGATAGGTGATCGACATCATCGATGTCTCTTCGGATGGGTTCATGTATCGGTAAGAAAAGTTTCCATTGACCATTGGAAGAAGCAAGAACATTATTTGGAGTGTGAAACAGTGACAAAATATAGAAATTTGTGGTAAATTTGGGGAAAATAAGCTCAAAAACAAGAGAAAAACTGAATTTTCTACTCAATTATAGCATATTTATGTTCCATATAAAACCAACTTCTGATCGAAATGATGTAATTTTTCAATAATAAAAGTTCAGAGGAGGAAACAGGGTTTTTTTCATTGAAAGATCGAAATCGATTCTGTGGGTTTTTTAAATTTAAAGTTTTTTTCATTCAACTGATCAATTTCGACGAATTTTTTTTCAAATTATTCTCATTTTTCATCATGAGCTCACTCATAAATCACTCTAAATGGTTCAAAACGGCATACAAAGTCATGGCCGAATACAGATTAATGGTCTAGGTAATTGAAAAAACGCGCGCAAATCGCCCACTTGTCGGATTCTAGGCCATGAATCATACTCGGTCATGCTTTTGAACGCCATTTTATGTCTCTGAGAAAGATTTTTTTGATTGGATTCATATTGATAAAATGGAAAAAGAATGAAAAAACCCGTAATCGATGAAGTGGTCTCATATCCAATTTAGAGTCATTTTCAGAGAAAAATGTTTTTTTTTTGAAACGATCTACCCATTTCTAATCGAATAAAAAGCCTTATTGAAACACAATTGAAAACATTGCGAAACAGATTTTTAAGAATCTTTTCGATAATTTGTCACTGTTTCAAACAAAATTGAAATCTCCAACTTTTCATACCAACTCTAATGCACGTTTTTCTTTCATTCCCTGCAAAATTTCCCATTTTCAGACAACAATCCGTCTAATTCTTGCCTACTTTATTCTCTTCAATGTAGGCCTGTGCCTTCTTGGTCTTCCATGGTTCAGTATCTACATTGGATCAGTTGGTTTATGCCTATGCGCCTTCACTTGTTTCCAAGTCTATAAGAAGAATTATAGGATGATGTTCCCTTTTTATCTTTATGTGGTAAGTAAGAAGAATTGAAAGGGGGTAAAATGGGAAAAATGGTGAGGGGCTGAACATGATTTCAAAGATATTTGAAGTTGATACATGTTTTGATCGAACATTCGCACTATCATTTTACTATTTCAACACCGTTTGAAACTTTTTTTATAGTTTCAATAATTAATTTATGGAAGCAATTATTTTTACCAACCGTGCTGATAGAATAAGTCAGTTTAAGTTTTTTTTTCAATTTACAGTTTCCTACGTTGAACAATATCACAGAACAAAAAAAGGACAGTTTTGTTTACCTCAAATTATGAGCAATTTTGCGTGATTACATTCTTACCGAAACAAATATTTTCATTCCTGCTCAACCTGTACTGTAGATGAAACTGAAAAAAAAACAATATTGAAAATTTGTAAAAATGTTCGTTTATCATTTTTGTCCTTGTTGATTAGTTGCCTTTTCAAAGTGGTAAAGTCATAGCTTTTGCCCATGATGGAACTTTGTTGAAACTGAAAAATAAGTTGGAATCTTCATATTTCGGGTTGTTTGAAGCTTGTTTTTCACTGTTTCGAACGTTTTTCAAAGATAATACATAGGTTTTTCACCTCGTTTGTTTTTCCCATATTGACACTCTTTCGAGTTACTGTAATTGTGATTTGAAAAAAGTTGGCAGAGTGTAGGAAGGGAAAACCTAATAGCATTAGGCTTTCGGAATATATGGGAAAATTTTATGGAAATCGAGAAACTGCAAAAAATTATTGTTTAACTAAAGATTCAGTCATAATTTTTTTTTCTGTTTCAAATTCTTCTTAAGTTGGTCTCACTGAAATATTAGGTTGGCAAGAAAGTTTCTGACTTTTTTGATGATGTGAGTTTGACTGGTTATTTCTCAACAGCCAGACATTCACTAAGGCTGTAACTTTGCAGTATTATAGTGCCTTGATGTACAATATTTGTGCGTTTTAAATATTGTCTGCCGGTTCTTCCGTACTAGAGAGCCACGCATTTCTATCGTCCCACTTTTCTGCGTGTTTTAGGCGGTTCTCATTGATGGCAATTTTCCTATCCAAGCAGAAGTAATAAACTACTCACATAATTTTTGGCGCATGGTTGGCATAAGTCCGGGAGTTAGCCATAGAAAACGGCTGATAGCCATAGAAAACGGCAGATAGCTACCAAAAATGGGACTTAGCCACCAATTATAGCAGTTAGCGGTTATGGCACGATTTTGGCGTACATGTCGCACAAAGTGGCGTTGGCGGCCTATAGTAGCAAGGCCGGCATAAAGTCGGCTTCGATGTGGCATACACTGGCGCGTCTTCGGCGCGCACCCAGCAGTCAAACGGCGCTAGATAGTCCTCTAATAGGCGTTTCGTCCGTCGCTCACTGTCTCACTATTTGAAGTCTTTCTTGACGCTCATTCCAGATTACCCTTTGGCGCAGGCGGTAGGTAGTGCAAATAATAGGCAGTCTCCTGCTGGTTCAATTACCTCCAATGGTTCTTAAGAAGATGAAGGTTCTAAGTGATTGACATCATATGTAATAGTTAGATAAAGTAATAATTAGGGGGAAACACAAAGAGAAATCTTCAGTCTAGTAGAGTTTCGTGTGAACATTCCCACTAGAACATCAGTGACTTTTTCTCTTTTGAACTGGCTCATACGCTAGCTCGATTGTTGTTTCAAACAAAAATTTCAATACTAGAGCGGTTTTGAACATTCTCGTATAAGCTTGGCATTCAGAAACAACGAAATCGCCAAACCGATGATTACGACATGAAATTCCTACATCCCGATCTTAAAACGGCGCCTACTCGGCGCGTTTGTGGGCGAGTTTCATCCCTCGTGCGTTACCTTGTTCGGCAGATAGCCGCTGAAAACGGCAGTTAGCCGTCTAAATCGGCGCGAGTGCGGAATGCGTTCCGCACTCGCGCCGATTTTGACGGCTATCTGCCGTTTGCCACGGCGTATGCGCCAAAAATTATGTGAGTAGAGGTTATGCTATAAATCTAAAGTAGGTATACTTAGAATTGTCCAAGTGAAAGATCTAGCTCCTAGAACTATCTCTTCGCAGAGTACACAACATTCAAATGACTCGATAGTTGACATCGGGAGCCATTCAACTCCGTGGACCGTACAAAAACGGACAGAGCTATTTTATCCAAAGTTTCTCTCAACGTTAAGAGTATCAATAGTGTAATTGTGAAAAAACTTCAACTCTCCCAGAAACTCAGAGAAGTTGGAAAACCCTGTCTATTCTAACTATTCATTTTGTAAAATAACCCAGAATACGAAAATGATGATTTTTTCACTTTTTCTGGAATTTCTCCAGAATGAGATTGAGTGAGAGGCTGATTTTACAGTGTTGAACTGTGGCACATAACCATATAAGAGTTCACAGTTTAGTTTCTTCCTTTCGCGAACACAAGCGGATCACACTCGAAATTAATGCTCCTGGAGCAGATGTGGCCGAAATTTCAAAACTTGAAACAAAAGTTTTCTATTCCTTTCCGCAATTTATACCAGATATTTGTTTGTCAAAAAACATAAATTCACAGACTCCTATCAATTCATTAAAATTTTTTATGGCCGGTTAACGAAAAATGATGTAATACTGAGAAGTTGCTCACAATCATGAAGTAATTTTTGTGCCATTTTGAGTGGTAAAACGGGAAGTTATTTTGCTAAGCGACATTAAACACAATATTTCTTCGAAAAATATAAGAAAATTTTAGAAAATCTTCCGACTTTCTCTTGAAAAAAACGGACTCAAAATGACATATGAAAACGAGCATGTTGTAGTGCTACGGTTGTAACATAAGCGAGCGTGGTAGTACAGAGACAGGAATTTCCAAAAATTTTGCTCAATAGTGCACAATGTTAGTTGACAATACCACAACATTTGGATATCCTCACAACTGAGGAAAAAATGTCACTCAAAATTATCGAAAAAAGTCAGAAACTTTCTTGCCAACCTAATATAAGCTCCATTAGAAACGTCGGTGTTTCACTTTTTAGGAATAATTCGTGAAAACTAAAACTTTTGTAACACTTTCAGTCCTTCTTTTCTTATTTTGTTGAAACTGATATTAGGCGTTCTCTAAATTGACCCCATATTTATTGAAAACTTGTTAATTTTTCACTGTTTCGACTTGCTGGAAAAGTAATCATTTAAAAATATTTGAGTAATGAGTAAAGTAAAAGACGAAAATTTCTAAACTGAAGACAACCCAAAGTTGATATATTTCCATATCTGTTAGCATTCTCGAACTTTCTTTTTTTTCAAGCCAGACTTTAATTATAACTGAATCATTAATTTCAGCAATTTCGACCGAATACAAAAAATATATGATCCACGTATTTTGTAAAAACGGAAAATGTTTCAAAATGTCAGCGATGAATAGCGAACCACAAAATAATGTTTCTAGAATATTTGAAATTCGAAAATGGAATCACTGCTCAATTTCTTTACGTTTCCGGGATGTTATCTGCATCCAAAACTAAATTAACAAAAAGTAAAAGTTGGGGTTCCTACTGCGGGCGGGGAACATCCGGATATTTCACGCAAACTTTCTGAAAAAAAAGAAGAAAACTTACTGAAAATAATCGGGAATTAATTTAATTCTGAGCGTGAAATTAAACTTTTCTAGATGTCCCGGGCGGGCGAATTTTTGCCCGAGTAGGAACCCTGAAAAAAGTTTTGAAATTTTCAAGGAGAAATTTTGTTTTTTTTTTTCGGAAATTTTGTGCAAGAATTCTGGTTTTAAATGAAACTAGTCATAAAAAACTGATTTTAGCGAGTTTTCCCTCCATTATTGAGAAATCGTTGAATGTTTGCTAGTTTGTGAATTTTTATTCTGTTTATTAGAAACATGAAAATTGAGTAAAACTATTGTTTCAGAAAATAGGAACGGAGGCCGCACTAATTAACTAATACTTCCCTAAGTGGTTATTTTGAACTTGAAACCGAAAAAAAAATTATCATTTTCTTAACCTTTCATTGTCAATGATAATTGACTTACTATGTTCGGAAGAAACTATAACAAAAGGATGCCTGGATTAGCAAAGTTTCGAATTTTCTGCAAAATGTTACATTGAAGTTGAAACTGCGAAAAAGTCGATAAAAATTGTTATGACATTTTTGGTTAAGTTACGATTTTGTCAAGAGATCATAAGGAAATTCACTTTTTTTCCAATAACATCAGTCTTATGATTCGCTTTTCATTTGAGGATTACAATACGTTTTGCTTTGCAATATTGTTTTAAGTGACATTTCATGATTCCACTGGTGAAAAAAACATTTTTAGTAACGTTCCAAGAAATTTGAACCAACACGCATAAAACAGATCTGAAGGAAGTTGCGAAAGTCTTTCAACAAATCTGAAGCAGAAAAAAACTCTCTCGAAAATCTTGAAATTTACCCTTCAAATTGTGTTACTTGCAGCTCTTCACAATAATCTACTTGCTATTCCTCGGTGGTTACTTCTTCTTTGTCAATATATTTCATAAGGAAATGGTCAAAGGTATGTGATGATGTAGTTTGAACTCATGAAAAATAAGGAATTGTATGAAAAAATGAAAAAAAAAACAGCTAATAAAAGGAAAGAATGTTTGGAAACTGAAAAGTTTCTGAGTTTTTTCGAAAATTTTTCTGTTTAGTTTCTCGAACTTATCGTTTGAGAAAGTTAATAAGATCACTAAGATTGAAAAAAACCAAATAGAAAAAAAACTTTCGTAACTTGTTTTTTCTATAGTTCAAACACTATTGTTAAATATATTTATTCGAATCGGCAGGTCAATTCGAGAATGTATTAAATGACTTTATCATCGACACAATAAATAAAAACCTCGAAACTGAAAAAAATCTATCTTCCCAAATGGTATTTTTTACTTTTTTCTAATCTCATAAGTTTTGAGTCTTATCCGTATGAAGAAGCATAATTCCATCTTTTAACTTAAACTTTCGATGGTTCGGTTTTCGAAGTAAAAAAAAAAGGTCCTACTATTTTTGAAACCCTCCCATGTATTTTTTCGATTACTTGTTACGACAAAAATTCAATTTACATAAAAAAAATTTAGTTTTTATCGAAACCGAAAAGTTAATTTTCATATAAAGTACTCACTTCTTACTATTCTAATACACAAGTTCCGTCTGTTTGTCAGTATGTTGTCTGTCCGGTATCCCCGAGCCTTTCCTAGAAATACGATTTTCATGAAATAAAGACAGGTCGATACAGAATTTTCCCGCGATGATGCCCGTCCACTTTCTGTTTCGATCGGAGCTCTGTGAAGCTCTGTGCACTCTAAGCACAAACCCTAAGCCCCGCCCACCTGCACGCAAAGTATAGTGGTCATCGCCGACCTGGATTGGTGTCGGCTGCGCGCATTAGTCAAGTTGCCGCGCCTACGCCGCTGACCGGTTCAATTACCCAAGTTTGAGGTAAGGGGGTCGATTTAATCAGCCGATTTTTGTATTTGATAGCTCATTTTGTTCGTCTCGATCTTGAGAGACAAAAAAGCTTTTCAAAATTAAAATCGGTCTTACAGTTCTTGAAAAACTCATTTGAATTTCGAATTTTGGAACATTGTGGTATAGTGGTGCAGGTGATTGTTTGGTAAAAAGTAATCCAAGGTTCGACTCCGTGGTGTGACAGATCTTTTTTACTTTTTTTTTTGAGTTGGAAAACTTATACCTTGAGGTGATAAAATTGAAACAAGGTGGTTTGTGGAATACTCGGTTTTTTTCGAAATATCGTTTCGGAGTGGCAAGGTTGGATAGAATCGTGTTTTCAGTTACCAATGTGACCAAAATGAGGAAAAAAAGAAATTCTCTCAAGCTGAAGTTTATGTCTGTGCATAAAACTTTTTTCAATTCACAAAATTAATAACAAGACATGAAGACGTTCTCATTACTCTGATTTAGAAAAAAAACTTGAATTGTTTTTTTGAAAATTTCCTTTGTCGAAATGTGGAAAAAATTCACAGAACAAACACATTTCAATTTCTTGAAAGAAATCGGTGTTTTTTCGGATTTTTGATCCTGAAGGGAACTCCAGCTCAATACAAAACCGGCGGAAGTTGTAAAGGTTTTCCAAGGAATTGTCCCAACTTTTTCAGGTTCGAGAAGGAACTTCTGAAAATTATGAAACATTGAAAGCACATGGTCACAGTGGCCATAAAAATTTTGGCTCTTTATGATTTAACGGGTCCCAAAATAATTAACGGGTTCTTTATCATATTTAGGTGTCAAACCGATGTTATTCCCTCCCATCATTAGACTTTTTCTCAGGCTTAGGTTTCTGTAAACCTACTGCTAGCCGCCCGGAGGGCGGCGTGAGCGAACTTGAGCAAAGAATTGCTATCACCAGTATAACTATCCAATGTCTTAATCTACAACTCAAGAAACATCTCGGTAACACTTTTTCAGCCTGTTTCATTAGTTCTCAAAATTTTAACATGCCTCCTGCTAAATGTTAACCAAATCGAATTATTTTTTAATTCGGAAATGAACATTCTCAGTTCAAACTTTCAAAAAAAAATAATAATATGAGATTGCCTGAGGTATGAGCCTTTCGGAAACTGAAGAAGGAAATACGATTAGAGTGGACAAATTAGTTCGGAAAGTTCAGACTAACCTAAATCGAATAGTTGAATTTTCGAACAGAGCTTTTGAATGGCTGACAGTTACCAAAACCTTATTCAACGACTTTGAGTTCGTTTACTTTGAGTTGACGGTGAGTTCACTTTCTAAGAAACACCATAATTTATTTACTCCAACGTTATTCACCAACCCCGCGTGGAGCCAGGAGGTTGGAGCCGCGAATGCGGCGTAAACCTTCTGGTTTTTCCTGTTCTATTGTATTCGTTTACAAAACTTAACTGCTTCAAAAACCATATCCGTGAGAAATCAAATAATTCGATATTTTCATCTATAATCAATTTTTCAAAACGGAAAAAATTTCGAAAAATTTATTGCTATTTTCCTAATTTTCTATAAACTTCCTTTTTTTCATATTTTCTAACAAGGGAAGTCCTTATAGGCGCAAAATTTCCCGAATTTCAAATGTTTCCCCCAGTTTTTCTCGAAATATTTTTTCACAAAATATTTCCAATAATTTTCAAATTCACTTTTCCCATAATTCTATTTCATGAACTTTCAAACTTTTTTCAGTGTAAGTTTCTAATCGAAGATCTGGATTATTGTTTTCTTGAATAATAAATAATATCAAGTTTTCGAAACAGAAAAAAAATTAGGAAAAATTTACTGAATTTTTTCTTTGTTTTTTTCATTAAATTTTGTTCTTTCATATGTTGTAGCGATGAGAATTTCACGAAGATCGAGTAACCAGACGTGCTATTGCATTATAACATTTCCAAAACCGTAAAAAAATTTTTGGAAAAAAAAAGTTTCCAGAACATTACCTTTTATCGGTTCACATGTCACCTACAGTAATCAGGACAACCGTGCGGCAAACCGATTATAAACCACGCCTCAAACTGAGTTAAAGCCGCAAATCGCAAATTGATCCAGTTAGGGGCGTGGCCTAAATTTAAAGTGTCTCGCACTTGCGAAAGTCCCCGATGACAATAACTTTTTCATATTTTGCAGAAGCTCTTGGTGACCATTCGGATTCAATTTCATTCATTTGGCATTTTGCTGATATAATGTTAATAATGCTTCATGCATGGACTCTAAGTGTCACTTCAAAATGTCGAAAATATTTTAGATGGGTGGCTGAAGGTGGACAAAAAGGTACGCGTTTTTATGTTGTGTAAATAACCCGTGGACAATGGTGTGGAAAATGCGCTCTATTGAGAATATTTTTTGAAGTGTGATAGTAGAGCGCATTTGTAGACTTTGATTAACCCGATATTACTAATCAAAAGGATTTTGTGTGGTTGAAAATAATTTTTTGAATTATTTTTTTTTTGTGAAAAGTTTGAATTTCGCGCCTAAAATTTTTATTTTTTGATGAAAGGACCCGAATTATCAGATTTGCATTTTTTGATTTTGCGATTGAAGAAATTTTAAAACATAATGTTTTTGGAAAATTATTCAGAGTAGAACCAAAATGAAAGGAATTGGTCTAGAGTTAGAAATTTTTTGAAATTGCGAAAAATTCTTATCGAAAAATTTGAATTTCGCGCCTAAAATCGTTGTTCTTTTTGGCTCTTTACGGCTTAACTGGTCCCAAAAATAAGACTGGTCCCAGAAAAAAAAGACTGGTCCCAGAAAATTAAGACTGGTCCCATGAGACTGGTCCCATGGACGAAGACTGGTCCCAAAAAAAGAGAGGTCCCAAAGAAGACAGGTCCCATCGGGGGAGACTGGTCCTAAAAAAAGACAGGTCCCAAGAGACTGGTCCCAATGGCTCTAGAAAAGACTGGTCCCAAGATCCACGGATCCAGATCATAATTAGTAATGCATTAATTTAAAGGCTTAGGGACTCACAAAGTATTTTCCTGACCGGTAAACACTTGCTATTCCACTAAGATAATACGCTCTTTGAGAGTGCCTAAGCCTTTAAATAAGTTAATTCCAGGTACTTCTGGTTTTTCTTGTTCGCCCGCTCTTTCTTTATCTCAAATCCATTCTGTTTGACTAAAGCCGAAGCCTCGATAGTTCAGGAGTGATACAAAAAATTCGACAGAATAGTAGATCCTAACTCATTTTTCTTCCAATAAGTTCTGAGGAAACATTTGGTTTTGGTTTATTATTGGGACCAGCCCTATCAGTTTTGTTGGGACCAGTCTCTTTTTTCTGGGACCTCTCTTTTCTTGGGACCAGTCTTCCCTCTACCGTTGGGACCAGTCTCTTCTTGGGACCAGTCTCCTTCGATGGGACCAGTCTCCGTTGGGACCAGTCTTATTTTTCGGGACCAGTCTTTTTGGCCTTGGGACCAGGAAAGCCATAAAGAGCCAAAAATTTACGAAACAGAAAATTCTTCCCGGAAAATTAGGACAAAAAAAACCAAAATGGAAACTTTAGCTGTAGTTTTTTGAAACGTTTTTTTGAAATTTTTTTGTGAAATGTACTTTTCAAAAAGTTCGAAATTGGCGCCAAACCAAAATTTTGAAAAGAAATTTTTTGAATTTAATTCATAGCGTACAAGGAAAGATCAGCCAAATGAAAATTTCACAAATTTTCACAACTTTCTGAAACGGTTGAAAAAAATTTTTTTTTTTTTTGAAAATATTCCAACCACACAAAATTCCTTAGTTCTTTAGCCTCTAATTTTCACTATTTTTCGCCTAGAATTCACCTTAAATTAGTTTTATTTTTAGAGCTTCTCTTCTCGGCCTTTTTTCCCTGATTTTCAGTATTTTTTTTGTGTTTCAAAATGTGTTTAGAACAGTTGTTTTTTTGGAAGAGTGGTACTGTTTTAAAATATGTGCAGCTGGTTACTGTAGTTAATAGGGCGTTTTTTGTTCAAAAGAAGGGGAAAAGACCATTAGAGCTGTTAGAAATGGGTAAACAATTTATTTTCACGTGAAACAGTGAAAAATTAGTTAACAATTGGAAAATTTCCAAATTATCCGCTTCGGACATTTTTCAATTCTGTTTTTTCCTGTGAAAATGAGTGGGAAAAGAGCCCACATTATCGGTTGTTAATTTTATTTTTATTTTATCAGTATCAATTCAATCAAAAATTACTCTAAACGGCTCCAATTCGAAAGCACAACCGAATACAGGTTGCTGGCCTAGAAGTGGATGATTTGCGCCTGTTTTAATTTTCTAGGCCATCAATTTGTACTCGGCCATGGTTTTGTATGGCGTTCAATACCGTTTAGAATGATTTTCGAGTGAATTTGCAATGAAAAATGGAGTTGAAATGAAAAATCCGTCGAAATTGACAAGATGAATGATGAAAACTTTGAATTATTTTAAAAAAACACAGAATTTATTTTGATCATTTATTGAAAAAAAACCCCTGTTTCATCCACTAAACTCTTACTTTCGAAAGTTTCCACAATTTTGTCGTTTTCACTTTTTTAAGCTTAGGTTTTGATATTATTCATTTATCCTTCTGAATGAATAAAAAAAAATCATCCCAAACAACGGCACATCAATTGTTTCGACTTTTTCGGTTTCAATTTGGAATTTTATTAAAACCGAAAATGCTTTCAAGAGTTGAAAGGCTAATGCAACTTCTTTAAAAATTAGAAAATTCTGAAAAAAAGACTAACTTACAGTAATCCGAGTAACTTTTGATACAGTAACACTAAGAACACAAAAAAGAGCCATCAAATCGACACCAAAAACGACTTACTTGTTGGAAAAATTATATTTCAATCAGCAATTTTTCCTATTTTTCACTGTTTCAACTCTAAAGTTCAAAATAGAAACATGTTCTCAGAGTACTCGGTAATTCTCATTATTATCTGACTTAGTTTTTTGATATTATATTTCGGCGCTCTTTTCAGAAAACAGGAAAAATTAAGAAAAATAGAGGCAAATAACAAAAAATTGGAAAAATTGGAAGACACACCAATTTTTCGACTTTTCGGTTTCAATTCACAATTTTCAAGAAACCGAAAAACTTTCAAACGTTAAATTGCTTGTGTAGCTTCCATAAAATTCTGCTCAAAATCTGGAAAGAAAGATGATTTAACTTACAGTTATCCAAATAACTTTTGATACAGTAACCCTAAGAATCCAATTAGAAAAATTACAATGTTTTAGTGCAATTTTCAATGCACCAGTAATACCCAAACTTGGTCAGTAGGACCACGAGATACAGTACTCTCACAGCTTGCATCCGGGGCTACAGTACCCCTAGGTACAGTAACTACAGTAATGTACGCGATAGGGGCATTGGAAACAAAGCTTCTGAGTACAGTACCCCCAATTACAGTCACCTTATTGCTTTCAAAACCACAGTACTACCTCCCTGAAAAACAACCATTCTAAAAACATTTCTGACTTCTTTCTGTATATATTCAATCCAAAAATTGAAGAGAAAAAGTAAGTGATTCTGAGTTTAGAATTGATTCCAATACTACACTAATTCCTCTCGTTCAAAACCATCATCCACTCACACAGAAATTCAAAAAGGTCGTCTCGAGACATCAAACACTTTTGAGCAATCAAATTGCAGTATGCTTATGGGTAAGCTTAAGGGAATGGAGATTTGGCGGGAGTTTGAAAAATTTGGGTTTCGCTTCTTTTTTCGCGATTTTTAATGTGTATTGAAGCGGCGGAGCCTGCAATTAACGTGACTCCGCCCACTTTTTGAATTTGTTTGTCGGAAGTCATAAAAGAGTATTGAAAAAAATAGAAGTGCGGCACATGAAAAATTGTAGAAAAGGGGCGTGGTCTACGTGTTTTTGAATTCCCGCCAATTTGATATATTCGATGTTGTGTGGTTGGTTCGTATACCTTTTCTTTTTTGGATGGTTCTCATGGTATCTTCTTTTCTATCTCTCTATTTTCTTTGTCTTAAATAATTTTTGGGAAAATTCATATTGTGGGTACAATTTCAAATGAACGCAAGTAAAACTAAATTCTAATTCTGAAATATTGCTGAAATCGAAATATTTTTTTGTACAAACTGTCATTAATTTCATTTTAAAAATTCGTCAGAACCGAAAAAAAAAACAACCCCTAATAGAACGGCGTCTCTAATAAACAGGCACCCAAAAGTGTTATTTGATTAATAAAGCGGCATGGCTTTTTTTGGTTGAACTACGAAAAAAAATAAATTTCAATTTTACGGGTTTTTTGAAACGGAAATCTAACTTCTCTATTTTTTTTTTTGGAAAACGTAAGGAATTTCACTAGTATGATCCGAACAATTAGAAATAATTGATAGGGTTTTGATTATATTTACGAGAAACAGTAAGTGTTTTGAGTTCTTTGATCAAATATTCCAGTTTAAAAATTTGATAAAAATGAGTAGTTTCGTTAACAATTTATCCAAAAAAGTAAAACTTATCTGAACGCTTTGAAATCGCAAAAATATTGTTCCAAATGCCATTCTGCACTCCAAATTTATTTTCTCGATTTTAATTTTTAAGTAATAACTTTATTCAATAAGCTAGTTTACCAATTCTTTGAAAAATTAATTTTCAGCAAGAAAAGTTTCTAAATATTTTGAATTTGAATTTTCCGAATAGAAACTCACTATTGTTTGGAACCCGACCCGTTTTTAATATACCAATAACATGTATTAGTATCGCATTTTTATTAGAAATGCCCCTCTAATATAATTGCACCCTGACCGAATCTATGAAAAAAAATTTGAAAAAAAACTGTCTAAAACTTAATTATGGTCACTTTTCATCAGAAAAATCATTGAAAAAGAGTTTCAGACCATGTTTTCATGAATTTTTGGTGTTGAAAATCTTTTGAAAACTGGAAAAGTGATGTGTAAAAATTGAAAAAAGTTTTCTATGAACTGGTTGAATAGTACGATTGCTCGTTTATTAGTATTGCTCCCAAAAGACGGCTTTGAAAAGTAATACATATTGCGTGCAATACTAATACAGGTTTTACGGTATTCATAATGAAAATCTTCAAATGGGTTACTCCTAGTGAGAAGCCTTTCAACTTGCTGAAACTTCAAAACTATCTGAACCAGAGTAGTTTTTTTGTCTGGAGAAAATTTCAACCAATTGAAAACTGAAAAATCGCAAAACCAGCTCAATAAATGTAACCAGACGGTATCCGGCGCTTCGCGCCACAACCGCCTGGCTTTCGCTGTGGAACGCGATTTTGACTATGTGCATAGATAGCACAGAGCTTATCAGTGATCTCATCAGAAAACGAAAAAGACGGGCATCATCCCGTCAGCATTCTCTATCGATCTGTCAAAATTTTATTAAAATCGGTTCAGTACGAGCCTTGCTACGGCATCCGACGGACGAACAAACAGACACACGGAATCTTTGCAGTAATAATAGTAAAGATTTCCGCTTCTTCAAATGATAAAATCGTGAACCTAGAATTGAAAATTCATTCATAAATTAATAATATTTCCCAGCAGGTACAGGATCAACATGAAGATAATGAACCGAGTAAACTTGTGATTACTTTGAAACCGGATTTTTTTTCCCTTTTTTTTTAAAGTAAATCTGACTAAAACTAGATGAAATTTAAAAAAAAGAAGGTGGAATCTATTTTTTCGGTAATTCTGAGAAATAAAAAACTGCGTTATTATCGAAAAAACTTGATTATTTAAACAAAAATTAAATATTTTGAAACCGAATTTTTCAATTTTTGAAAAAAATACTTCAATTTTGTCGTGCATGTGTTTCTGATTTTCAGCATGTTTTTCAATTATTTTCAGTTACTTCCAGTTTTTCCAGCCAATTTTCAGCCTTAAAAAATCTTGATTTTTTCAGTAGAACTCCCGACAACAAGTTCAGCGCCACGTCACGAGTCGAAGCCCGACATCTTCTGATCTCCATGTATTAATCCCTGTTTTATTAAGCTCCGCCCCTTTTCCATCCCCCAAAAAGGGGGCGGAGCTTAGCACTTTTTGTGAAATCTATAATCATAACGGGTTTCTCCTCCCATTTTGTGACATTCTTTTTTTTTGTATTTGAACAAATTTTTTTCAAATTTTATCTTTATTTCTCAAAAAAATCAATCAATAAAATACAGTTTCAATTGTCCATGGAAGATTCTTGATATCGATTTTTTGGCCGGAAATTGAAGAAGAAGGATTTTCAGATGATTTTTCAGCCGATGCGGTTGGAGAACGAGAAATTGAGGGTTTTAGCTGGAAAAAATAGGGTTTTTAGGCCTAAAATTTGGCTAAAACTGGGTCAAAACCTACAGTAATCTCCTCCTTAAATTTTGCAATAAATCCATCAATAAAAGCGTCGGTAAGCTCGTTCAAAGTTGTCGTTGTGGTGGTCATCGTTTTTCGATTTTTTGGGAAATAATTATTTTTTTGAAAACTTTCCGAAAGTAAATTTTGGGATTTTTGAAGTTCACGGGCTTAATGATTTGTAATTATATATTTTGGTGGGAAAAAAATTACTGTAGTTCAGGGCACTGGAATCTGGATCGGATTAATGTAGAAGCTCGAAATTTTTAAATGAAATAATTTTGGAACGGGAATTCCCAGATTTTCAAAGCATCAAATTTTTACAATTATTCTGCTCAATTAATTTTTCCAGAAGTCCAGTAATTTTTTCATTTCAGAAAGAACAGTTTTCTACCGGTAAGGTACTGTAGTTTGAACCCATCAGAGAGTATTCGAAACTCCACGGTCTCCCCAACTGCCAAAAAGAACTGCAATCAGTAGATTCTCTAATTTCTCAGTCATTTGTGAACATTTTTCTGTGTTCTATGGCTTAAAATATTACTGTTACACGTCTTCAAACTTTGTATTAACTACTTTTTTAAAAAGTCTAATTCCCCGTCGTGGTTCACCGAAATCCAGAAATTTCCAGTTTTTCAGGCCTAATTTTCCCAAGCTAATTTCTCCTTCAATTTTCGACCAAATTTTTTACTTTTATAATTAAAATGTTCCTTTTCAACTAATCTATCAATGTTATTAGCGTTTTTTACAAAAAAACGGATAAAACGCTAGAAATATGAAAAATTCAACCCGTAAAATGCAAACGCGCTCCACTGCTTGCAGTTCTTTTTGGCAGTTGGGGAGACCGTGAACTCCCATATTTTTAGGAAAATTGAAACTGCAATTTTTACTGTTTTACAGTTAGGAAATATCTTCATGGTGTGTAATTCTGCCAATATGAGGGCTACTGCTTTCAATATAATTATGCATATTGCACCACAATGATATCACCATTTGGACTGCAATTCAAATTATAACCTGTATCAATTTTCTATCTACTCTGGAAGGTTCTTTTAGTGGTGTTCGAAAAGTATGGTGCACTGAAAGTAAAAGTGAACCCTTGTTTTTTTTTATGTTTTGAAAATGCAATTTATTTATTTATTTTAATTTTCTTACAGAGCATATTGAAAAATCATTGAAATTGAAAAATCATTGAAATCAATCGTAGGATTACGACAGCTTTTGCGAATTTAATCGAGTTTCGCAGGATCGCTTGTGGTAAAAAACCGATTAGTGATTTTTAGGGCAGAGCCAATTTTATAATACGCAGACTTGAACCTGAAATGTTATCCACAATTTCCGTCTGTCACCGCTTTTTTGAAATAGAAAACAGGAAATCCGTTGATAGAGTTGTCAAAATTCATATAAAGTAATGCAAGTCACGCTGACACAAAATTATTGTACTTTCGCTAACATTGAAACTGTACTTTTAATTTGTAAAAGAAATTTTTACTTCTTGTTTTTTTTTTCAGAAAGTGAAATTTTTCAGAAAGTGAGTTTCAAAATTTTCGATTTTAGGAGCACGTTTTTCCCGATTTTATGCCCTTTTTTGGTACTTTTCCTGGGTCTTTTTACTCAAAAATCGATCAGAATTTCCTACCTGACAGCATAGGCGTCAAAAGTTTTGACACGGCGTCAAAAGTTTATGTTCAGATACCCGAAGTTTTGACACGGCGTCAAAAGTTTTGACACGGCGTCAAACGTTTATGTTCAGATACCCGAAGTTTTGACACGGCGTCAAAAGTTTTGACACGGCGTCAAAAGTTTTGACACGGCGTCAAATGTTTTGACACGGCGTCAAAAGTTTTGACACGGCGTCAAATGTTTTGGCACGGCGTCAAAAGTTTTGGCACGGCGTCAAAAGTTTTGACACGGCGTCAAAAGTTTTGACACGGCGTCAAATGTTTTGGCACGGCGTCAAAAGTTTTGGCACGGCGTCAAAAGTTTTGACACGGCGTCAAATGTTTTGGCACGGCGTCAGATGTTTTGACACGGCGTCAAATGTTTTGACACGGCGTCAAATGTTTTGGCACGGCGTCAAAAGTTTTGGCACGGCGTCAAAAGTTTTGACACGGCGTCAAAAGTTTATGTTCAGATACCCGAAGTTTTGACACGGCGTCAAAAGTTTTGACACGGCGTCAAAAGTTTTGACACGGCGTCAAAAGTTTTGACACGGCGTCAAATGTTTTGGCACGGCGTCAGATGTTTTGACACGGCGTCAAATGTTTTGACACGGCGTCAGATGTTTTGACACGGCGTCAAGTGTTTTGACACGGCGTCAAAAGTTTTGGCACGGCGTCAAAAGTTTTGACACGGCGTCAAATGTTTTGACACGGCGTCAAAAGTTTTGACACGGCGTCAAAAGTTTTGACACGGCGTCAAAAGTTTTGACACGGCGTCAAATGTTTTGGCACGGCGTCAGATGTTTTGACACGGCGTCAAATGTTTTGACACGGCGTCAAATGTTTTGACAAAACATCTGACGCCGTGCCAAAACTTCGGGTATCTGAACATAAACTTTTGACGCCGTGCCAAAACTTCGGATATCTGAACATAAACTTTTGACCCCATGCCAAAACTTTTGACGCCGTGTCAAAACTTTTGACGCCGTGCCAAAACATTTGACGCCGTGCCAAAACTTTTGACGCCGTGTCAAAACTTTTGACGCCGTGTCAAAACTTTTGACGCCGTGCCAAAACTTTTGACGCCGTGTCAAAACTTTTGACGCCGTGTCAAAACTTTTGACGCCGTGTCAAAACTTTTGACGCCGTGCCAAAACTTTTGACGCCGTGCCAAAACATTTGACGCCGTGCCAAAACTTTTGACGCCGTGTCAAAACTTTTGACGCCGTGTCAAAACTTTTGACGCCGTGCCAAAACTTTTGACGCCGTGCCAAAACTTTTGACGCCGTGTCAAAACTTTTGACGCCGTGCCAAAACTTTTGACGCCGTGCCAAAACTTTTGACGCCGTGCCAAAACTTCGGGTATCTGAACATAAACTTTTGACCCCGTGTCAAAACTTTTGACGCCGTGTCAAAACTTTTGACGCCGTGTCAAAACTTTTGACGCCGTGCCAAAACTTTTGACGCCGTGTCAAAACTTCGGGTATCTGAACATAAACTTTTGACCCCGTGTCAAAACTTTTGACGCCGTGTCAAAACTTTTGACGCCGTGTCAAAACTTTTGACGCCGTGCCAAAACATTTGACGCCGTGCCAAAACTTCGGGTATCTGAACATAAACTTTTGACCCCGTAACAAAACTTTTGACGCCGTGTCAAAACATTTGACGCCGTGCCAAAACTTCGGGTATCTGAACATAAACTTTTGACCCCGTGCCAAAACTTTTGACGCCGTGTCAAAACATTTGACGCCGTGCCAAAACTTCGGGTATCTGAACATAAACTTTTGACGCCGTGTCAAAACTTTTGACGCCGTGTCAAAACTTTTGACGCCGTGCCAAAACTTTTGACGCCGTGCCAAAACTTTTGACGCCGTGTCAAAACTTTTGACGCCGTGCCAAAACTTTTGACGCCGTGCCAAAACTTTTGACGCCGTGCCAAAACTTCGGGTATCTGAACATAAACTTTTGACCCCGTGTCAAAACTTTTGACGCCGTGTCAAAACTTTTGACGCCGTGTCAAAACTTTTGACGCCGTGCCAAAACTTTTGACGCCGTGTCAAAACTTCGGGTATCTGAACATAAACTTTTGACCCCGTGTCAAAACTTTTGACGCCGTGTCAAAACTTTTGACGCCGTGTCAAAACTTTTGACGCCGTGCCAAAACATTTGACGCCGTGCCAAAACTTCGGGTATCTGAACATAAACTTTTGACCCCGTAACAAAACTTTTGACGCCGTGTCAAAACATTTGACGCCGTGCCAAAACTTCGGGTATCTGAACATAAACTTTTGACCCCGTGCCAAAACTTTTGACGCCGTGTCAAAACATTTGACGCCGTGCCAAAACTTCGGGTATCTGAACATAAACTTTTGACGCCGTGTCAAAACTTTTGACGCCGTGTCAAAACTTTTGACGCCGTGTCAAAACATTTGACGCCGTGCCAAAACTTCGGGTATCTGAACATAAACTTTTGACGCCGTGTCAAAACTTTTGACGCCGTGCCAAAACATTTGACGCCGTGCCAAAAATTCGGGTATCTGAACATAAACTTTTGACCCCGTAACAAAACTTTTGACGCCGTGTCAAAACATTTGACGCCGTGCCAAAACTTCGGGTATCTGAACATAAACTTTTGACCCCGTGCCAAAACTTTTGACGCCGTGTCAAAACATTTGACGCCGTGCCAAAACTTCGGGTATCTGAACATAAACTTTTGACCCCGTGCCAAAACTTTTGACGCCGTGCCAAAACTTTTGACGCCGTGTCAAAACTTTTGACGCCGTGTCAAAACATTTGACGCCGTGTCAAAACATTTGACGCCGTGCCAAAACTTTTGACGCCGTGTCAAAACTTCGGGTATCTGAACATAAACTTTTGACCCCGTGTCAAAACATTTGACGCCGTGCCAAAACTTTTGACGCCGTGTCAAAACTTTTGACGCCGTGTCAAAACTTTTGACGCCGTGCCAAAACTTTTGACGCCGTGCCAAAACTTTTGACGCCGTGTCAAAACTTTTGACGCCGTGCCAAAACTTTTGACGCCGTGCCAAAACTTTTGACGCCGTGTCAAAACTTCGGGTATCTGAACATAAACTTTTGACCCCGTGTCAAAACTTTTGACGCCGTGTCAAAACTTTTGACGCCGTGTCAAAACTTTTGACGCCGTGCCAAAACATTTGACGCCGTGCCAAAACTTCGGGTATCTGAACATAAACTTTTGACCCCGTAACAAAACTTTTGACGCCGTGTCAAAACATTTGACGCCGTGCCAAAACTTCGGGTATCTGAACATAAACTTTTGACCCCGTGCCAAAACTTTTGACGCCGTGTCAAAACATTTGACGCCGTGCCAAAACTTCGGGTATCTGAACATAAACTTTTGACGCCGTGTCAAAACTTTTGACGCCGTGTCAAAACTTTTGACGCCGTGTCAAAACATTTGACGCCGTGCCAAAACTTCGGGTATCTGAACATAAACTTTTGACGCCGTGTCAAAACTTTTGACGCCGTGCCAAAACATTTGACGCCGTGCCAAAAATTCGGGTATCTGAACATAAACTTTTGACCCCGTAACAAAACTTTTGACGCCGTGTCAAAACATTTGACGCCGTGCCAAAACTTCGGGTATCTGAACATAAACTTTTGACCCCGTGCCAAAACTTTTGACGCCGTGTCAAAACATTTGACGCCGTGCCAAAACTTCGGGTATCTGAACATAAACTTTTGACCCCGTGCCAAAACTTTTGACGCCGTGCCAAAACTTTTGACGCCGTGTCAAAACTTTTGACGCCGTGTCAAAACATTTGACGCCGTGTCAAAACATTTGACGCCGTGCCAAAACTTCGGGTATCTGAACATAAACTTTTGACCCCGTGCCAAAACTTTTGACGCCGTGTCAAAACTTTTGACGCCGTGCCAAAACTTTTGACCCCGTGCCAAAACTTTTGACGCCGTGTCAAAACTTTTGACGCCGTGTCAAAACATTTGACGCCGTGTCAAAACTTTTGACGCCGTGTCAAAACATTTGACGCCGTGCCAAAACTTTTGACGCCGTGTCAAAACATTTGACGCCGTGCCAAAACATTTGACGCCGTGCCAAAACATTTGACGCCGTGCCAAAACATTTGACGCCGGGTCAAAACTTTTGACGCCGTGTCAAAACTTTTGACGCCGTGCCAAAACTTTTGACGCCGT
The DNA here is from genome assembly GCA_963572265.1 of Caenorhabditis doughertyi. Taxonomy (NCBI): domain Eukaryota; kingdom Metazoa; phylum Nematoda; class Chromadorea; order Rhabditida; family Rhabditidae; genus Caenorhabditis; species Caenorhabditis doughertyi. Next base: position 9,793,376 of record OY751556.1, on the reverse strand, counting down.
GTCAAAACTTTTGACGCCGTGTCGAAACTTCGGGTATCTGAACATAAACTTTTGACGCCGTGTCAAATTTTTTGACGCCGTGTCAAAACTTTTGTCGCCGTGTCAAAACTTTTGACGCCGTGTCAAAACATTTGACGCCGTACTTTTGACGCCGTGCCAAAACTTTTGACGCCGTGCCAAAACTTTTGACGCCGTGTCAAAACTTTTGACGCCGTGTCAAAACTTCGGGTATCTGAACATAAACTTTTGACGCCGTGTCAAAACTTCGGGTATCTGAACATAAACTTTTGACGCCGTGTCAAAACTTTTGACGCCGTGTCAAAACATTTGACGCCGTGTCAAAACTTTTGACGCCGTGTCAAAACTTTTGACGCCGTGTCAAAACTTTTGACGCCGTGCCAAAACTTTTGACGCCGTGTCAAAACATTTGACGCCGTGTCAAAACTTTTGACGCCGTGTCAAAACTTTTGACGCCGTGCCAAAACTTTTGACGCCGTGTCAAAACTTCGGGTATCTGAACATAAACTTTTGACGCCGTGTCAAAACATTTGACGCCGTGTCAAAACTTTTGACGCCGTGCCAAAACTTTTGACGCCGTGTCAAAACTTTTGACGCCGTGCCAAAACTTCGGGTATCTGAACATAAACTTTTGACGCCGTGTCAAAACTTTTGACGCCGTGTCAAAACATTTGACGCCGTGTCAAAACTTTTGACGCCGTGCCAAAACTTTTGACGCCGTGTCAAAACTTTTGACGCCGTGTCAAAACTTTTGACGCCGTGTCAAAACATTTGACGCCGTGTCAAAACATTTGACGCCGTGTCAAAACTTTTGACGCCGTGCCAAAACTTTTGACGCCGTGTCAAAACTTTTGACGCCGTGCCAAAACTTTTGACGCCGTGCCAAAACTTTTGACGCCGTGCCAAAACTTTTGACGCCGTGCCAAAACTTTTGACGCCGTGTCAAAACTTCGGGTATCTGAACATAAACTTTTGACGCCGTGTCAAAACTTTTGACGCCGTGCCAAAACTTTTGACGCCGTGTCAAAACTTTTGACGCCGTGTCAAAACTTTTGACGCCGTGTCAAAACTTTTGACGCCGTGTCAAAACTTTTGACGCCGTGCCAAAACTTTTGACGCCGTGTCAAAACTTTTGACGCCGTGCCAAAACTTTTGACGCCGTGCCAAAACTTTTGACGCCGTGTCAAAACTTTTGACGCCGTGTCAAAACTTTTGACGCCGTGTCAAAACTTTTGACGCCGTGTCAAAACTTTTGACGCCGTGCCAAAACTTTTGACGCCGTGTCAAAACTTTTGACGCCGTGCCAAAACTTTTGACGCCGTGTCAAAACTTTTGACGCCGTGCCAAAACTTTTGACGCCGTGTCAAAACTTTTGACGCCGTGTCAAAACTTTTGACGCCGTGTCAAAACTTTTGACGCCGTGCCAAAACTTTTGACGCCGTGTCAAAACTTTTGACGCCGTGTCAAAACTTTTGACGCCGTGTCAAAACTTTTGACCCCGTGTCAAAACTTTTGACGCCGTGTCAAAACTTTTGACGCCGTGCCAAAACTTTTGACGCCGTGTCAAAACTTTTGACGCCGTGTCAAAACTTTTGACGCCGTGCCAAAACTTTTGACGCCGTGTCAAAAGTTTATGTTAACTTTTTTTCGATAATGACCAAGTTGATATTAATGTAGAATTTAAAAAATTAACAAATTTCGAGAATAAAAAAAAATAGATTCCACCTTCATTTTTTTTATAAATTCCACCTAATTTTAGTCAGATTTAAAAAAAAAAGGGAAAAAACCCGGTTTCAAAATAATCACAAGTTTACTCGGTTCATTATCTTCATGTTGATCCTGTGCCTGCTGGGATATATTATTAATTTATGAATGAATTTTCAATTCTAGATTCACGATTTTGTCATTTGAAGAAGCGGAAATTACATTTATTATGCTTGTTCTGCTATTTTTCAGTTTTCTATTGGTAGAAATTTCTTTCAGACAAAATAGTTTCTGTTTCAGATAATTTCGAACTTTTCAGCAAGTTGAGAGGCTTCTCAATGCATCTTTGCAAAGTTTTTTCGTTTAAATCATGACGATACTAAAAATGGGTCTGGGATCAGTCATGAGCGGAAGAGAAAATTTTGAATCCGGAAGACGGAAGACGGAAATCGGAAGAAATTTCAAAATCTCGGAAGACGGAAGGAAGGAAACGAAAGGGACAAAAACTGTTCTAAACTGCCCCAGCTACAAAAAACTAGATTTCGCGGCATGAAATCGAAATTTTTAGAAGAAAAACGTAGTTTAACGATATACCAAGTATGTTTGAAATGCGCTAAAATTGAGTTGAAAATTTGAAAATTTCGATAATTTTCCCCCGAGTACCCGTTTGCTTAAAGCTTCTCACCGTCCGGAAACACGGAAGACGGAAGCCGGAAGACGGAACAAATTTTGAAAATCCGGAAGTCGGAAGACGGAAGACGGAATTCCGCTCATGTCTGGTCTGGATCCCTCCAATAGTGAGTTTCTATTCGAAAAACCCAAACTCAATACATTTGGAAACTTTCCCAGCTAAAAATTACTGTATCAAAAAATTGACAAGCTTGCATATTGGGAACAGTTATTCGATCTATGTTGCATGCATAGTGGAAAAAACAAAATGGGAACGAAATTTTTGACGCCGTGTCAAAACTATCGTTTTCCTCTGGGAAAGTTTCTAAATGTATTGAGTTTGGGTTTTTCAAATAGAAACTCACTATTGGGAAAAGAAACAGAATTTAAAACAAAAGAACTAAATTCAGTCCTCCTTAAGTTTACATCTCAGTGAATAATCCATTATATTTTCCTAGAAGTTTCATTTCTTCAACGTCTTTCTTTATGATTGCTTATTGAATTATTGAAATAAAATGTGACACTGTTTGTTAAATTTAATGAATTATAACGAATACAGTTTGAAACAGTTTTAATATAAAATTGTGTCGCTCTATAGTGATTTTGAAAACTTTATTTCCGTTGCAAAATGAGCGGAAAATGAGAAAATCGAAATTCGGAATGCTGTTGTCGTGATGTCTCGGGTTTGTAATGAATTTTTCTCAGTAATTGGATAAACTACATAGAATATTGTGTTGTTTTCAAGTTAATTGTCGTGGGAGGTTAATTAACTTCGTTGAAGCCATATACTGTTCATGAAAATCTTCAAATTGATCCTAGAGCCCCTTGGAACAGTCATAATTTTTTTTTTGTCTGATTTCACACTTTTTGTTGACAAAACATGAAATATATTTGAATCCAAAAAGGAAACCTTATATTTAAGGTGATTTTCCGTTTCAAAGTAGTTGTAAAAAAAGTAGTTGCAATTTACCGTTTCACTGAACTTTTGAATCAATTTTTAGAAGATTTGTAACAGTAATGTACGAACGTTAATTTCTGATATCAAAAATTCGAAAAAATCGACTGCTCTGAAAGATTGAAAAACTAAGAAAAAGGAAAAGAAAAAAGGTCGATTCGCATAAAATATGTGTCTCATGAAATTTCTGTCAAACACTAAAAAAAATTACTGCTGAAAAACATTTTTATAACAGACGAACAAGGCAAGTAAGCGATTCCTCCATTTCAATTATGAAAGTAAAAAATACAGTATCCTACAGTTTTCAAAGCGATGAGAAAAACATTTTGGGAAATGAAATATGTCTATGAAAAACTTCAAAGTGGTGCAGAAGAAAGTTGAAGAATGTCGTTTCTATGAGAAAAATCAAAAAAGAATTAATGAAAGGATCACTGTTGCAAAACTTTTATAAATGACTTTGGCAATATTTTGAAACAGTAATTGAGACTCTCGTTATTTATATTCATTTTCACATTTCATCACTGACAGAGTGTATTTGAAGCTCCAAAAAATTCTAATTCAGACAATTTTCAATAAAAAAACTAATTCTAAAAAAATACCAGTTTCTATTAGAAAAGCGCTAGGAAATGGTCTTTCTTGTCTGACATTTCTGATTAGGAATACGCTATTTTTTCAGTTCGGTTTCCCATTTTTTCGCCGGACGAGAATTTCAACAGAAGAGCTCAAACTTCTTACTAAAGTGGTATGAAATAGTGATTTTTTTTCGAGGATTTTTCTAAAAATGCTAAATTTTTACGGTTCAAATAACTCTCAAAACTTCTGCAATTCGGAAATGATTGATTCAACTCGAACTGCATAATTCTATAACTTTTTAAAATTCAAATTTTTTAATGTATCAGATGAATTTTAGAACGATTTGTCTTTGTGGTTCCTTGCTAAACTCCACATATGTTCCGGAATCGCCGTTAAACAATGAATTGTCTACTACCTTGCTTCGAATGGGCTAACTTCAGACAAAAAGTGCTCAAAACTGCTCCAACTAGAAAAAAAACTGAAGTTTGTGGCACGAAATTGAAATTTTTTGAGCAAAAACGAAGTTTATTGATTAACCAAAGCTCCAAATCGTCCATAAACTCGGAAGACGGAACAATGTTTGAAATCCCGGAAGGCGGAAGGCGGAAGACGGAAGACGGAATTTCATTAAATAAAAAATTTTGGCGCCAAACCCAGGTTTTATCTTCAAATTCAGATTCAAAAAGAAAAAGCCCGTAAAGCATGACCTTCAAATGAATGTGCCTAGCCTTCGTGTCACAATGTCAAAACATATCCGTTTTGTTTTTCTTTTCTGAATTTTACCTTGGAAAGTGAGAGAGAAAAAACGGGAGAAAATGAGGAGAAAAAAGGAGAAGGCATTGGCAAACAGAAAAGAGAGAGGACAAAGGTAATAAAAAAATAATAGTTTTGCATATTTGGTACAGTTTCCCAGGCTATAAAAAACACGTTTTAGTTCCATGTCGCATCAACTTGAGGGCTGCGAGCAACAAAGTGAGAGAGGGATACAGTAGCCAAAACAGGGATACGGTATGTATAAGATTACGGTAGACCAGACAACTTTTTGAGGTCCCATATTCTTCATTTGCTTCAAGATGTTGGACATTGGTCCTCTATAACTTTCATACCGCTCTTGGAAAGAGACCAGACCACGGGGTGTTTCCGTCTGTAAGTACTGTAGTATCCCCAAGGAACCATACAGTAATCCCACAGAAGTTCATTGCAGTAATCCTGCAACAATCCTATACTACAGTAATCTCACAAAATTGTTGAAGTCCTGCTGGCCGTACGAGGATTTTATTTTTAGACTGAGCATCATTTTTTTTAAAGTTTTGGTTGCTCATTTCATTTCGATCCCCTATTTTTCAGACTCCAAGTTTTTGTGCCCTTTTTAGAGTTTTCGATTCAAACCATACACTTTTCTTTGTCCAACCCTTTTCCAAATTAACACTCTTTTTGACGACATGCCCGCTGGAAAGTTCCCCTCTCTGCTGACCTCTCCCTGAGCTCTCCTACTTATCCCTTATCTCTCGTTCACACCTGTCCCTTATGCCATTCGAGGCCAAGTTCCCATTCGTTTCTCTATCCCTTCTCTCAACACACTGCCTCCCCGCCGCTCACAGTCGACGCAACATCGTACCCCTTCATGACGGTCGGCGCCTAGCCACGCCCCCTCATAAAGTGTGCAGAATCGTTGTGAGACCCGAGTCTGTAGGCGCAGCATGGTGTTGCCGACCGACTAGCAGGTGTTCTCTCATTGAGTTTGCTGTTAGATCGATTTTTGTTTTCGCTTCGAATTATTGCTTCCACTAGGGTTTCCATGCGCCCGTGCCAGCCCGAAATGTCTCGATTTTGTCTCTTTTTCTTCTCGTCTCGATTATCTCGACCGAGACGAGAACGAGACAACCCGAGACAAAGTCGAGACAACCCGAGACGGGACAAGTCTCGATGGAATTCTCTTGAACTTGAAATTTTATGAAGATAGAAACATATTCTTCCACTTCCAGCGGCCACTTCTGCTTCTATTTTGTGAAAAACTAAAAAAAAAAACATTTTTCACAAACCGCAGTTTTACAGGAAGTTATGGCAAGCCAATCAGTTGAAAAAAACTTCAAGAACCAAGAATCGTCGGTGGAAACCGACCGATTTGAGCAGATTCATGAGCTCATGAAAATCGAGAATGATCACAATCGAACCGTAAGTCTGATGATTTATGAATTACCCAAATCTTTTTATTTTTAGATTGAATCAAACGCCTGGGCAACTATCGGAATGTTTAAACTCGTTGAATATGATAAGACAGATATCAGTGGTTATCAGCCAGTTTTCCAACTTTGTGATAACAGAAAGTTGAAGTTGTTCCAGAAACAAAAGGATAGTAAGTGGAACATGAATTTTTATCAATTGCTAACTTTCGCTTTTTTTCAGACTGCTCTGTTATCATCACTAAACAAATTGAAGTAAATGGAGTGTGTACGGTTGATGAGAGCTTGGAGCCAATGTTCGGCACACTACGTGTGCACGAAAACGTAAGTAGTAGAGCACCGTCTCACGAGACGTGTCGCACGAGTCTCGAATTTTGTCTCGTCTCGTCTCGTCTCGTCTTGGTCAATGTCTTGGTCAATGTCTCGGTTCTTCTCGTCTCGACGTGTCTCGATTTTGTTTCGTCTCGATTATCTCGACCAAGACGAGAACAAGAAAAAATCGAGACAATGACCAAGACGAGACGAGACGAGTCTCGATTGAATTCTCGTGAGGCTCGGCAAGATTCTTGGTCTCGTGATTTCAATTAACATCAACCAAATCGAATTTTTTAGAGAGCCACTGCAAGGCTTAGCAGAGAGTACAGGCTTCGATTCGAAACCCTCTTCGAAATCAATCAGAAGTTTACTTTCACATCAGGATTTACTGATAACGCTATACCGTTTTGGATGTGAGTTCAAATTCTTCTATTTTCTTTTAAAAGTTTCATTTTTTCAGAAAGAAAAACCATCTGAAGATGCCGCTCTTCAGGATGACAGAAGTTTCTAGTGATTTGCAAGAGATAATCAAAGGCCAAGAAATGGATCCAGAAGCAATCAAGAATATTGTGGATAGAGGAACATTGAAATTTGATCTGAATCCCACACAATTCATAGCCCTCAAAATGGCGTTGAATGACAACCGTAAAGTAGTTTGCATTCAAGGAGCAGCTGGCACTGGGAAAACGCATGTGCTCGCTGTGTTATTACTTAAATTGATCGAAAAGAAGAAGAAAGTTCTCGTATTGACCCCAACGAATGAGGCATTGAAAAAGTTAAAGGCGATGACAGAGGAGATGCTCATTAAGAAAAAAGTGAAGTTTCATGAAAATTGTGAGTTGGATAATTTGATATTCACTAGAAAGTAGAGTGTCGTCCCGTGAGACTCGTGTCTCGACGAGACCGAGAATCTCGCCGAGGCTCACGAGAATCCAATCGAGACTCGTCTCATCTCGTCTCGGCTCGTGTCTCAGATCTCCACGGCTCGGCTTGTCTCGATTTTTTCTCGTTCTCGTCTCGGTCGAGATAATCGATACGAGACAAAATCGAGACACGCCGAGACAAGAAGGACCAAGACATTGGTCGAGACGAGACAAGACGAGATCGAGGCGAGACGAGACGACATCAAGACGAGACAAAAGCGCGACAGTTCGAGACTCGCGAGACACGTCTCGTCCGAATCTCACGAAACTAGAGTGTTGTCCCACGAGACTCGTGTCTCGACAAGACCGAGAATCTCGCTGAGTCTCACGAGTTGAAAATCAGATAAACACCTTTTTCAGCTCTCATGGATGTCGAGAAATTCCGAAAAGCAAAGAATTCATCGCCTGAAGGAGCTCACACGATAAATTCAGTGGTAAGTGATCGGTTGTTTTCATTCAAATTGATTTCGTTCTTTAGGAAAAGTTGCAAGAGCAGTTGAAGAACAAAGAAATCAGAGCAGATGAATACGTGACAAAGGCTCAAGCTGTCATCGATGATAACTCTCGTAACCTCGAAAAAGTAAGTAGCCTGTTTGTAGACCCAAATATATTTTAACCTTTCAGAAAATCATGTTTGATGTCAACATCATTTTTGCTACAGTCAGCTCCAGCTTCGTAAATAAAGTTACAAACTATTTGCGGTTTGACCCGAGCATGTGTGTCATTGGTGAGAGAAATACTTTTGAGTTTTTTTTTCATTATTTTGTTTCAGACGAAGCCTCACAGGTTATGGAGACTCAAGCGTGGCCAGCTGTCATCAAGATGAAGAGGATTATTATGGCAGGAGATCCTATGCAATTGCCTCCTTTTGTATGGACATCAGAGTAAGTCTTGCTTTCAATTCGGTCTCATTCCCGTCTCGGTCTCGGTCTCGGTCTCGGTCTCGGTCTCGGTCTCGGTCTCGGTCTCGGTCTCGGTCTCGGTCTCGGTCTCAGTCCCGTCTCGGTCTCGGTCTCGGTCTCGGTCTCGGTCTCGGTCTCGGTCTTGGTCTTGGTCTTGGTCTCGGTCTTGGTCTCGGTCTCGCTCTTGGTCTCGGTCTCGGCCTCGGCCTCGGTCTCGGTCTCCGTCTCGGTCTCGGTCTCAGTCTCGGTCTCAGTCCGGGCCCCGCTCCGTCCCGTTCCGTCCCGAACCTCGGTTGAGCACCAGTGAGAATCGACAAAATTATCGCTCTCTTTGAGACACGAGCCTCACGGGACGACACTCTACTTTATATACAGTACTGGCCATAAAGAATACTGGCCACATTTTTATTTTTTCAGTGGTAAATCGTGATTTTTCGCCTTTTTCGAGAGCCTGTCACAAAAAAAGGCATTGACATATGGCTCCAAAATTTTTTGAGTGTATTCTCCCACTTTAGAGCTCCACTTTTGTAGTTCATGACTTTTTTGGATAATCAAGTTGAATACTTTTTACGGACCGTCAAAGAAAAAACACCAGAAAAAACGAGGTTTTCAGTGCAAAATATGCGATTTTTGCGCTTTTTTTCTTTGACTGTCCGTAAAAAGTATTCAAGTTGATTGTCCGGAAAAGTCATGAACTACAAAAGTGGAGCTCTAGAGTGGCAGATAACCCTCAAAAAATTTTGGGGCCCTATGTCATTCACACGCTCTGCAGCATAGTCTCAAAAATGACCATTTTCCACTGAAAACAGGCAAACGCGCATTCTTTATGGCCAGTACTGTAGATTTCTGCTCAAAACCTTTGAACATCTTTGATTTATTTCAGAGCAAAAGACGGCAAACTGAATATCTCCATAATTGACCGAATAATTGAACACAAGGAAAAGTTCAGTTATGTTATGTTGGACCAACAATATCGTTGTCATCCTCGGATCAGTGAATGGCCAAGTGGCGCTTTCTATGGAGGCAAACTCAAAGATGAAACAAGTTCAAATAAGCTTCAGTAAGTTTTAAAGAAGAATTATTTGTCTTATTTATATTTCTTTGCAGCTCAAGTTTCAAGGTAGAAGTTCCAAAAGAGTTTAAATCTCTGTTCGATCCTTTCGTTTTGATCGATACGTCTCTGGAAAGAAAGCCCGACGTTCGAACGGAAACTTATGAACAGTATATTGTGGAAAAAGATGCTGCTAACCCAGAAAATGAAACTGTATCCTATGGGAATCATGGTCAGTTTAGTTTTTCAAATTTTCGTTAAAAATAACTAAATTTTTCAGCCGAAGCAAAGCTAGCTGCCATACACTACCGCCATCTAAGAGATTTGGGAATTCCGGCCAAAGATATTGCTATCATCACTCCATACAAAGGACAGGCAAGTGTCATCATATCATTTCATCATCAAATTTTGAATTTTTTAGCTTGACCTTCTTGACAAAGCCATAAGCTCGTTAGGAGAAAAGTTCCCAGACTACACGGATTCGAAAATCGGGACAATCGATAGCGTTCAAGGCCAAGAATGGGATGTTGTCATCTTCTCAATGGTCCGCAGTAACCCAAAATGTTGGTTTTTTCTCGTTTTTTTTTCGTTTAGTGTGTGTACCTGAGAAGTTTTTCTCGAGAATTCCTCGAGAACTCTCGAGTATTTCTCGAGAATTTCTCGAAAATTCTCGAGAAACTCTCAAGAAAAGTAAAAAATCTCGAGAATTTTCGAGAATTTCCCGGAAATTTCTCGATAACTCTCGAGGAACTCTCGAGAAAAAAATAAAACTTCTCGAGAATTCTCGAGAGTTTCTCGATATAATTCTCAATTTTCTCGAGAAATTTCTCGAGAACTGGGACGGGAACTTCTCGAGAACTGTAACGAGAATTTCCCGAGATTTCTCGAGAATTTCCCAGGAATTTCTCGATAACAACTCTCGAGAAACTCTCGAGAAAAAATAAAAATTCTCGAGAATTCTCTAGAATTTCTCGAGAACTCCCGAGAAAAAAACGAAAATTCTCGAGAAAACTCTCTGATTTGCTTGATTTAAGTCATGATCTTTCAGTAACTCTGGGATTCGTTTCGGATATTCGCCGTTTGAATGTGGCCGTCACCCGTGCAAAACGACATTTCGTGCTTATTGGTAACGGATTCATGTTATCGAAGAGCACACATGCAGAAATTAGATGGCTTTTTGAGTGAGTTCAGACTTTTTTCTTTCTGAATCACATTTAGGCATGTTGTTGGTCGCCAAAACCTTTTATTAAAACCAATGTTTTTCACGTCGAAGGTTTTGTAAAACCAATAATTTTTCTAAATTGGTTTTTGAAAACCAATGTTATTTCTAAATTGGTAATTTGACGCTAATATTTCATCACAAAATTTTCGAAAAATTAATTTTTAAAAATTTTCTTCAACGCATTTGACCTTTGATAAATTGGTTTTTCCAAACCTACACGTAGGCATTGGTCGCCAATACCTTTTTGAATATTGGCGTAGGTTACCAATGCCAATTTTTGAATTGGTTTTGGTCGCCGTAAAATACCTTTTTAACAAGCCTAATCACATTTTTTTCATTTCAGTTATTTGAGAAACCCTTATGATAGTGGGAAAAATCATCGTTTCCATCCGAAGCATGCATGCTACTGTCCTGGCTTCAATGAGAAGCAGAATATCTTTAACGTTTCCCACAATTTTGGACGCTTTTTTGTTCCCTTTATGGAGTATAATCGAGATCCTGAAATGAAAGAATTCTGTGAAAACTTTCGTCGGGTTGCTGAAGAACGGGAGAAAGATCAAGAGAACGGAAGCCCAGAAAAAAACTTCTAACTGATAATTGTTTCTGAATCTTTTATTATTATTGTAAATTTTCTGTATAAGCTAATGTATCACACTTCAGATTGAAATGAAGATTCTGTAAATACGCTTGCAATATACGAAAAATTCCAAAAATTATTCAAATGAAATGAAGTGATTGATACGAAGCGTTTTGATCTACTTTAAGGCTTTGTATGAAACAGTACAGCATGTTTGGTGATTGAAAACTAGTCCAGTAGAAAACTCCGCATCCACTACATCAGAAATTATTGAGGCATCAAAAAAAACATAATTGACTTGGATCACTGAAGTTCGAAACATTACAAAAATAAGTTTTTTTTTAACAATGGAAACATTCTAAACTGATTCAGTACAATTCAAAATAAAATATTTGAAAGCAAATTTTTTCATTTTAGGAAAACTGATTCAAGACTTTAATTTGATTGTATACAATCGTGTCATCAATATCCAAAAACTCTTTTTTTTATTATTTTTAGTGTGAAACAGATTACTTTTTTTCCTTAATTTTTTCTTCTACCACCACTATGTCTGGTCGGAAGTAATACAGAATGTTAGGAGCTCTGAAAGGAGATAAATAAATACTTCCAATTCTTTCGTAGTTTTACCAAAGCGGTGTGTTTTGCTTTAGCAGTTCTCTGGGAATACTGTTTCAAAACAGTCTGAAACCCAAGTGATACTTGTTTGAAACAGTACTTTTCGTGACTTCCCTTCCCAGTTTTACCAGGTGTCCAGAATAAATGAAACGCTTGTTTTTTTTCAAATAGGAAACAACTATCGAAATCTGAAGTCATCACTAAAGTTAATGGGGTATTTGAAAACAAATGACTTTGTTATATAAATGATGTGGAACGTGAATTTTGAGACAGTAATAAGGGAAATGCTAGAAACAAAAAAACATTCAATCATAATACAGGGGGAACCGAATAGAAAGCTCAGAGGTAATGAAGTGATAACCAATTATCGATGCTACTGGAAATCGGTTCAGCAGTTTCCTTTTTCTGATCCCGCAACGCGTTTCGAGTATTTTTTGGCACGCTCTTTTTTTGCTTGCTTTGCCAGTTTATTTTCTGCTTTTGTGGTATCTTCCTTCCTGGCTTTGTGCTCTTCCCCTTTTTCTTTGAAACGTTTACACCACCCTCTCATCTCGGGGTCTCGAGTTGTTTCCATAAATGAATCGAAAAATTCTCCAAAGTTGTTTGAAACTCTATCAGTATGCGAACTCTCATTGAAGCCAGAAGTGTAGCTCGCATGCTCCGGGTGGAAACGATGTTTCTTACCACCATACGGGTTTCTCAAACAACTGAAATCCAAAAATGTGATTCACAAAACAAAGTAGGTAGGAACTCACTCAAAAAGTCCGCGAATTTCTGCGTGGTTACTCCTGGCCAACATGGCTCCGTTACCAATCATCGCGAAATGACGTTTTGCACGGGTAACGGCCACATTCAAGCGACGAGTTTCCGAAACGAATCCCAGAGTGACTGAAAGAAAACAACTTAAATCGAGGAACTTTCTCGGAAATTTCTCGAGAACTTCTCGGGTGCACAAATTGAACTAAACGAAAAAAAGCCTACATTTTGGGTTACTGCGGACCATTGAGAAGATGACAACATCCCATTCTTGGCCTTGGACGCTATCGATTGTCCCAATTTTCGAATCCGTGTAGTCTGGGTAGATATCCGATAAGGACGCAATTGATTTTTTCAGGAGATCAAACTGAAAAGATCGAAATTTGATAATGAAATGATATGATGACACTTGCCTGTCCTTTGTATGGAGTAATGATCGCGATATCATTGGCCGAAATTCCCAAGTCTCTTAGATGGCGATAGTGTGATAAAACCAACTTGGCTTCTGCTGAAAAATTTGATGTCTTTGATAAACAAAATGAGCAAAAAAAATGAGCCAACCTATATTTGAAAATGTTGCATCTTCATTTGCACCGTTCGTCTCAATATATTGTTCATAAGTCTCCATTTTAACGTCGGGCCTTCTTTCCAAAGACGTATCAATTAATACCAATGGATCGAATAAATTTTTGAACTCAGTTGGAACTTTCTTATTAAACCTTGAGCTGCAAATAAATATGAATAAGGCAAATAATGCTTCTTTAAAACTTACTGAAGATCTTCTGAGTGGCACGTTTTATTTATCAGTTTGCCTCCGTAGAAAGCGCCACTTGGCCATTCACTGATCTGAGGATGGCAACGGTATTGTTGGTCCAACATTATCCAACTGAACTTTTCCTTTTGTTCAATGATTCGCTCAATAATGGAGGTATTGAGCTTCGCGTCTTTTCCTCTGAAAAATTGAGGTTTTTAAATTTGGGATCAGAAATTTCATAAAAGGTGTCGTCCCGTGAGACTTGTGTCTCAACGAGGGCGAGAAATTCGGGACGAGATGGGACCGAGACTGGGCGAGACCGAGACTGGACGAGACCGAGACTGGACGAGACCGAGACTAGACGAGACCAAGACTAGTCGAGACCGAGGCGGAGACCGAGACCGAGACTGGACGAGACCGAGACTAGACGAGACCGAGGCTAAGCGGGAAAGAGACGAGACGAGACAAGACGAGACCGAGGCTAAGAGGGACGAAGACGAGACCGAGACCAATACCGAGACCGAGACTAGACGAGACCAAGACTAAACGAGACCGAGACCAAATTGAAAGCAAGACTTTCCCGGTTCGCGAGAAACCCAACCCAAAAGACATTCTTCCAAATCAACCGGCATACGAAAACTTACTCAGGGGTGATTACGTATGGAGGCAATTGCATTGGATCCCCTGCCATAATGATCCTCTTCATCTTGATGACAGCTGGCCACGCTTGAGTCTCCATAACTTGATTAGCTTCATCTGAAACGAAATAATGAGAAAATCTTCAAACTCCGTCGTGTTTCTCTCACCGATAATGCACATGCATGGCTCAAAATCTGAATACATCGTGGCTTTTTTGACAAGAACGGAACGGGGAGTAGCAAAAATAACGTTGACGTCGGACATGATTTTCTGAATGATTTGAAATATATTTGAATCTATTAACTTTCTACTTACTTTTTCAATCTCCGAAGTATTATCATCGATGATATATTGAGCCATTTCCACGTATTCATCTGCACTGATTTCTTTGTTTTTCAACTGTTCTCGCAATTTTTCCTGAAAGGAGAAATAAATTTGAATGAAAACGATCGATCACTTACCACTAAATTCATTGTTTCGATCCCTTCTGGCGACGAGTTCTTAGCTTTTTGGAACTTTTCGACATCCATCAGAGCTGAAAAAAGTGTTTATCTGATTTTCAATTCAAAAAACTGAAAGAATTTCTCGTTTTGTCTTAATTATGCCAGTCAAGAATAGACAGTCTTGTGAGACTCGGCAAAATTCTCCGGTTTGTCGATACACGAGTCTTACGAGACGACTTTCTAGTGCGCCGTCTCACGAGACGTGTCTCGCGTAAGGCTTCCATTCGGCCGATAATTCAGCCGGCCGCGCCGTCCGTCAGCCGCGCCGTCCGCCGGCCGGCCGCTCCAGCCGTTTGTGTGTGAAAGTTGCGTCAGCGTGATTACGTACTCGACCCACCATTTGACGACAGTTGCGACATTTTCTATCAAATTTAAGCTCAGAAACTAAAAAATTCATGATATTCTGATAGTCTTTAATGATAAACATGTGATTTAATAATTATTTGTGCATTATCTTTTTTTATAGAGCTCAAAGCACAAAATAATGTCAAAAAGAAGGGGTTGCTCGTCATTTAAAATGCTTGGGGTACGCAATCACGCTCACGCAACTAATGCAGACGGCCGGCGCGGCTGAAGCGGCTAGCCGACGGCTGGCGGCTGAATAACTTCACTTCAGCCGTATGGAAGCCTTAGTCTCGCGAGTCTCGAAATGTCTTAATTGTGTATCGTCTTGATCTTTTTTTTTCGGAATAAAATTCGTTCACCTCTACTTTTTTCCGATATTTTCCGAATATGAAAATTCAAATAAAACTGAGTGTTACAAAATTTGAAAAACGTGATCTTTCAATGAAGACGCCTCGTTTTGTCTCGTTTCGATTGTCTCGAAAGAGACGAGAAAAAAACGAGACGAGACGAGACGAGTTTTCAGTCTCGTCGAGACACGAGTCTCACGGGACGAAACTCTACTTTCTGATGAATATCGCATTATTCAACTTACAGTTTTCATGGAACTTCACTTTTTTCTTAATGAGCATCTCCTCTGTCATCGCCTTCAACTTTTTCAATGCCTCAATCGTCGGGGTCAACACAAGAACTTTCTTCTTCTTATCGATCAATTTGACCAATAAAGCAGCGAGCACATACGTCTTTCCAGTTCCAGCTGCTCCTTCGATACAAACCAGTGGGCGCTTATCATTTAATGCCATTTTGACAGCTTTGAATTGGGATTCGTTCAGGTCAAATTGAGCTGTTCCTCTATCCGTGATATTCTTGATTGCCTCAGGATCCATCTCTTGACCTTTGATCAATCGTTGTAAATCACTAGAAGGATCATTTTCAACTTTTGTCACCCTGAAGAGTGGCATTTTCAAATGGTTTTTCTTTCTGAAAAATTGAAACGTTTTTCCTAAACATTAGAGATTCGAACTTACCTCCAGAACGAAAGAGCTCTATCAGTGAAACCTGAGGTGAAAGCAAACTTCTGGTTAATTTCGAAAAGAGTTTCGAATTGAATTCGGCAATCTTGACTCAATTTTGCTGTAGCTCTCTGTAAAAAGTTAAAGTTGATGATTCGGTTTCTCAAAGCCAGAGCTTACGTTAAGATGCTCCTTGTGAAGACGAAGGGTGCCAAACATTGGCTCCAAGCTCTCGTCAACCGTCCACACTCCATCTACTTCAATTTGTCTAGTGATGACAACTGAACAGTCTAAAACAAAAGCTAATGTTAGTGATCTGGCAAGGCTTTACTCAGTAGTCTCGTCTCGGCGAGTAATCTCACAACGATCGCTTGTCTCGCTGCGAGCCTTGCGATCTTATTCGATCAATTTTCGAGAAATGAAGATTGCAAGCTTTTGCAAGAACGATCACTTGCGAGCAGCGAGACAAACCAGCATCAAGCAAGACGAGCATTCTCGAGACGAGACAATCGCGAGACAAAACGAGCATTGCGGGAATTTTTTTTGCGATTCGACACTCTACCACTTACTATCATTTTGTTTCCGGAACAACTCCAATTTTTTGTTATCACAGAGCTCGAAAACGGGTTGATAACCACTGATATCCGTCTTATCATAATCTACAAGATCGAACATTCCGATAGCTGTCCAGGCGTTTGTTTCAACCTAAAAATAAAAAGATTTGGGTAATCCATAAACCTTCAGACTTACAGCTCGATTGTGATCATTCTCAATTTTCATAAACTCGAGAACGTATTCGAATTGATCGATATCCTCGACGCGTTCCATAATTTCTGCAAAAGTTCAATTGAAAATAGGAAAATAACGTGGAGTTAGATAAACGCGAAAAAAACCATTGGGCCGTTTCGATCGATAAATAACGTCTTAAAATGAGA
Source organism: Caenorhabditis doughertyi (assembly GCA_963572265.1). Taxonomy (NCBI): domain Eukaryota; kingdom Metazoa; phylum Nematoda; class Chromadorea; order Rhabditida; family Rhabditidae; genus Caenorhabditis; species Caenorhabditis doughertyi. The sequence goes on along the minus strand of OY751556.1, from coordinate 9,776,727 downwards.
AGACAGGTGGGAGACTTGGGAAGAAGACGTGCTAATGAGGAGAAGAAGGATTCAGGGATAATCTAAATGTAAGTGAGACAAAAGAGGGTCTCGCAACGATTGTGCACACTGAACTGTTGAGCAGCGCATAACGCATAACATTTGAATTCAGAAAACGGGGTTTTCTCAGGTTATCATGAGTAGTTCAAAACAGCTATCGAGATATTCAAAACGAGAAAGTTCGATGAAAAAGATGGACCACAAAAATCACTTCGATTTGAACGATTCGTAGACGAATGCAACCATATTCAGAAAAAAAAATTCGAATGAGTTTTGTGGGCTTAGAACGAAATATTCTTTTGAAGTTCATATTTTTTTTTCGAAACTATTTTTCACTTTCCTCTCACAATCGTGGTGAAACTGTGGCAAACATTTTGGGATCTAGTTACAAAATTTTCGAAACAGTGAAGTTACTATTTATTTCTGTGATATTCAAATGCATTGGTTTAGTCCCCTGTGTTGTTTCTGATAATCTAGAACGAATCCTTGTTCCTATTAGCGTGGTCACAGCCCCTGAGACTGTAATTGGGGGAGGTAAAATTCTCAGGTGGTTCGATATTTTTGAAGGCTGAAATTTTGTAATTTCTCAGGTGGTCCCCCCTTGAAATTGAAAATTTTTTTGTTTTTCCATTTTCTCAGGTGGTCTCTACTCGAACCCCCGACCAAGTCTCAGGGGCTGGCGTGGTCATACATACGATAGTTTCGAGAACAGTTTGAGAAAGTGAACCAGCACTGTTTCAAAACAATTTTAAAGCGGACGAAGAAACTCTTGAAACAGTGATACAAAAGAATAGTTAGGGCAAATAATTGCACTTTAGTACTGCAGAAATCACACTAATTTGATCGATTTGAAGTCAAATCCAACCGTTGTCAAAAAAGAAAATTCGAATGGGTTTTGTGGGTTTATAACGATTTTTAATTTTCAAACTTCGAGGGATGATATGCAACGGTACCAAAACCAATAATTTCAGATGTTTTCGAGCGGAAACAGGAATTTTTCAGAAAATTGTTGAAATTTAGCTCTATTTTTTTGGCTCTATCGAAGTTCAATTGTTTTTTTTTTCAATTTTTTTTCCTCAAAGCTAAAATTCCAACAGTGTTGCAAAACAATTTGTGAACTACTTACAAAATTTTCGAAACAGTGAAGTTACTATTTATTTTTGTAACAATCAATTGCATCGGTTTAGTCCCCGGTGTTTTTTCTGAAAATTCAGAACGACTCTTTGTCTGCGTGGAAGTACATACGATAGTTTTGAGGCTAGTTTGAATTCGAAACAATTTTAAACGGACAAGATCTTTTCAACAAGATACTGTTTCAATACAAATTCGAAGCGGATTAACAAATTTTTGAAACAGTGAATTTACGGGATAACTTGGGCAAATATTTGTACTTTAGGACTGCAAAAACCACTAATTTAAACGATTTGAATGCAACCGTTATCAGTAGAAAAAATTCGAATGAGTTTTGTGGGCTTAAAACAATTTTTAAATGTTGTGGGCTTCTACGCAACGGTATCAAAACCAATAATTTCAGTTGTTTTTAGGCTGAAACAGAAAATTCTCACTATTTTTTTTCACTTTCAATACTATTTTTCACTTTTTTTATACGATCGTCATGAAAATGTGGCGAACATTTTGGGATCTAATTACAAAACTTTCGAAACAGTGAAGTTAATATTAGTTTTTGTGAAAATCAAGTGCATCGGATTAGGCCTCGGTGTTTCTTAAGATAACCGAGAACGACTGCTTGTTCCTATCAAGGTGGTCATACATACGATAATTTCAAGAATAGTTTGAAGCAGTTATAAACTGTTTCAATACAAATTCGAAATAGATTGGAAAAATCTTGAAACAGTGAGTCAACGGTATCGTTTGGGCAATTTGTCAGACTTTAGAACGGCAAAAATGGCTCTAATTTGAACGATTCGAAAGCTGTCAAAAAAAGGAAAATTAAAATACGTTTCTTTGCTTACTGCGAGTCAGTACAAGAACGGTGTCAAATCCAATATTTTCAGTTGTTCTCAGGCTGAAACAGTAATTTTTCAACAATTTGTTGAAATTCAGCTCTACTTTTTAGCTCATTTCTGTGAATGATTGATAGCAGACATGAGCGGAATTCCGCCTTCAGTCTTCCGGGCTTTTTTCTCTTCCGTCTTCCGTCTTCCGACTTCCGGATTTTTAAAAATTGTTCCATCTTCCGGCTTCTGTCTTCCGAGTTTCCGGACGGTGAAGAACTTTGAGAAAACGGAAATTCGAGGGAAGTTTTCCAAAAATTTTCGCTTTTCAAAACGGTTCTAGCGCTTCTCAACATTGGTCAATCGTCAAACTACGTTTTTGTTCGAAAAATTTCAATTTCGTGCCACAAATTTTAGTTTCTTTCCTGGTTGGAGCAGTTTTGAGCCCTTTTTTGTCCCTTCCGTTTCATTCCTTCCGCCTTAAGGTCTCCCGTCTTCCAAGTTTTCAAAAACTGTTCCGACTTCCGTCTTCCGGATTCCGGATTCAAAATTTTCTTTTCCGCTCATATCTGATTGATAGTTCTATTGAAGTTCAATTGTTTTCTTTTTTGGAAAATTTTTTCCTATACTACCGAACTGTTGCAAGTGATTTTGGAAGCGAGTTAAAAGTTTTTTGAAACAGTGAAGTTAAAATTCATTTTCGTAAAAATCAAGTGCACCGGTTTTATTCCCTGTGTTCTTTCTGATAATCTAGAACGAATCCTTGTTCCTATTAGCGTGGTCATACATACAATATTTTCGAAACCAATATGAAACAATGAACTTTCCACTAGATAGATTCGAAACGGAATTGTTTTAATACAAATGCGAAGTGGATTAAGTAGGGTTGTTGTTGGTCGCCAAAACCTTTTATTAAAACCAATGTTTTTCACGTCAAAGGTTTTTACAAAACCAATCATTTTTCTAAATTGGTTTTTGAAAACCAATGTAATTTCTAAATTGGTAATTTGACGCTAATATTTCATCACAAAATTTTCGAAAAATTAATTTTCAAAAAGTTTTTTCAACGCATTTGACCTTTGATAAATTGTTTTTCCAAACCTACACGTTGGTATTGGTCGCCAATACCTTTTAGAATATTGGCGTTGGTTACCAATGCCAATTTTTAAATTGGTTTTGGTCGCCGTAAAATACCTTTTTAACAAGCCTAGGATTAAGAATATCTTGAAACAGTGAATAACTGATATCATTTTTAGCGGAGGCCAGACATAAGCGGAAGAGAAATTTTAGAACCCGGAAGACGGAAAGAAGGAAACAGAAGGAGAACACTGCTCTAAACAAGCTAGAAAAAAAACAAGGCGCATTCACAATTTCTAAATTCTGAGAAAAACGATATGGTCGAAAGGAATATACAATAAGACAACGATCAATATCCAAGAATTATAATGATCACTTGTACTGTGTTTGAAACAGAAATCTGTGATTTAAAAAAAAATTTCTGAAAAATTGAAAAAAAAACCTGTTTCGAACTATTCTGAGATAGCAAGTTTAACGATACGATCAATATGATCATTTCTGTGTTCCAAATCAGTAAGGCTTATCAGAACAATTCCTGAGTAGAAATCTTTCAGCTTGAAGAAAAAAAAAGTTCTGAGCCGAAATATTCGTCCTATTTTTCAATTGATAACAATGGGAAAGATCAATTGATATCAGTTTAATTTTTGATTTCCTATCAGTAATCTCGTTTGTTCTGTATCCGTAAGGTTTGAGAAGACTGATGAAGCTTTCCAATTGAAAAACAAAATAGCACTGTTTCAAAAAAATTGAAAGTAGCGTTGTGATTTTTCTGAAACAGTGATCTGTTTCTATCTTCTTTCAGGATTGGCAAAAGGTTTGAAAATCCTAGAGACATTCAATCATTGAATGAGGTTCGAACAAAATAAGTCTTGTTATTTGATTCAATTTACTTTTGTTGGATAAAATAACAAGATGAAACCGAAGCCTTATATGTTGCGATGAAAAATATATTAAAAATTTCACAAAGAACTTTTATTTTTATTATTGTTGTTATATGACCGAAGCGGCCTGGCGTTTGGAAAATTTCAGAGCGGTGTGAAACTGGAAAAATTGATTATATTTTACCGATTCCAAAACTTTTCTAGTTTGGCAAATTTGACAATCCCGTAATCGCATAATGCTTTTTATGAAAAAATAAACACAATTTTTGATTTTTCAACTTTGATTAGCCGAATCAGCCCCTTTGAAAAAACTTCACTGTTTCAAATGTTTTAGAAGTGTGATCTTATGAAACAGTATCCAGCTTAGAAAAGTTTTTTTGTGTTCGACAAAAATTCGGCCTTTTGATCGGGTTCATTATATTTTTGTTGAATATAACAACAAGATGAAACCGATTTTCCATAAAGTATAGTTGATGCAATAAAAAAGATACAACATTTTCACAAAAAAACCTTTTACTATTACCTGAAAAGCTTGAAAATTTTATAAACTGAGTATATCGATACAGAGAGCGAAGCGGCCTGGCGTTTGGAAAATTCCATATCTTAGCGATGTGAAACTGGAAAAATTGACAGACCATTATTTTTTTTTGCTGCTTCCGAAGTTTTCCTAGCCTTCAATTGAAAAAACTCGGAAACTGAAGCTGAATATTTACAAAACATTTTTAATACGATTTATTACATTTTCGAAGCTGTTATCATTTCGTCTTTCCCGCGCAAATGATCCCAGTTCAGTAGAGCGCAATTGAACGTTTCAGTCAGATTCCATTCGTTTTTCTGATGCTGTATCGCCTTTGCCATGCCTTTTTGGGAAAAAATGAAAATTTGAAACGGAAACTTATCAAATTCCAAAAAAATCACTGTTTCCAGAATTACAGATTTTCCTTTATATTTCTTATTTTGATGGTGCAAACGCTGCCTTTCTTTTAAAAATCTTTATTTCTATCGATAATATTCATTCAGCTCTCAAACATTTTCCACTTCTTTCTCATCCGAATCGTTCTTCTCTTCAACTTCTCTTGCTTCACGTTTCTTACTACTAGTGAGATTTATAAGTGGCGTTCCAATATATATGGCTCCATCTTTGATTGGCATCTTTTTTTTGATTGTGTGATATCTCCAAGCAGGTTGACGATCGGAAGTGCAAGTGTGTTGGATCGCAATATAGACTTCATATTCAAGCTTTAAAAAAATTCAATTCGAATAATCGAAATAGCATGAGAAACGGTAGGATTTGAAGCGAGGGATGACCATTTGAAGTTTCAGGCGAGAGAGAAGAGCTGGCAGAGAAACGAGAGTGTCTGGTTTCTCTGCGCTCTCGCTCTAAACTTGAAGCGGGCATAAGTTGGCTTAAAATTGGGCTTTTCCGATAGTTTTTCACTGTTCAAATTCTTAAAGTTCAGCTGGATCCTGGAGCGCTATCAATTTGCTTTGAAACGGTCCAAAAATCAGCGACAAAGCTCAATTTTAAAGCGAGTTATGCACATTTTAAACTTTCGGTGAGAGCGCAGAGAAACCAGACACTCTCGTTTATCTGCGCTCTCCATCCCTCTCGTCAAAACATCAAAGGCTCGTAACTCGGCTCAAAATTAAGCATTTTTGCCCGTTTTTCAGCCATTTCCAATGAAATTTCATCCCCTAATTTACCCCAATTCCATCTCCATGATCCTCCGCGTCAACGGTAAAATCAAAAGTTCTTGGCGACCATTTATCGTCCCAATAATATGAATTCTCTTTAGTCCGTCTCGTCAGTTTTAGACTTTCGCCCCAAGTGATATCATCATCGAACCAGTCACTTAAAAAAAATATCGATTTTTTCCTCGATTGATAAGAAAATAAAACTTACAAAGGCCAAAAATCCTGTTCAATGACCCTAACATCCAGAACGAAATTTTGATCCAGGGCGAAATCATATCCGCATTTAAGACTACCGGTGACGTGAAACGATGTGTCATAGGCGTCGACTGGTATGCTCCAGAAGGTGAGCAGAAGTAGGAGATGAAGACCAAACATTATTGATTTTCAATTGGAGATTTTTTGGGGAAACGATCGATATTTATGGGCGGAACAAACGGGTTTTGGGGGCGGGGTCACGGTGGAATTTCATTTTGATGAAGGGAGATTTTTTGAGTTCACGTGTTTAATTTCGAATCCTTATCTAAAAATCTATCGATCACCAAAAACGTTTTGAATTTTTTGAAACTGCAACTTTGAAACTGTGAAATAAAACAGCCAATTTCAAAATGTTCCCAAATATTCAGTTGCAAAACAATATTGTTTAACTTTAAAATTACTGTAGCTGATGGAAATACTGCGCCTTTAAATTCCACATACAGTAATCCCAACAAACTGCAAGAATTGTGGAAGTTGCTGGAAAAAGACTCATTTAATTGAAATTTTGAAAAGAAAAAAGTTCCGTTTCAAAAACACAAATTTTCTGAAGTCGTGTTCGAGCAGGTGTTTCACTGTATTCAACTTTTTACTCACTGTAGCTCATAGGTATACTGTACCCTAGGTTCTAATTACAGTAATCTCGGAAGATTGTGTACGGTAGTTATCGACGGTTTTTTGTGGGTCTTCTCTCGTTTTTGCAAATATGAAGAGTCCTGAAACTGAATGAACCGTTTGCCTGGAAATGGGAGTTGGAAAGATATGATATGACCGAAAAATCAGATTCCCGTTTCGAGGCAAGGATTACTGAAATTTGTCGCACTTTCAAACTGATGCCTTCAAATAGCATACAAAACTTTTGAATCAAATAGAATACAAAACTTTTTGTGTAAAAACTGCCCTGACTACAGTAACTCCATAATCCCGTTTCAAAACTGTTTTAGATGTAACTTCTGGACTTTTGAACTGATATTTTCAATCCTTTCACTAGGAATTTGAACTATTTTTGTGGGAAACTGTCCTGACTACAGTAAACATTTCATCTACCCTACCGTACTATTGCGCGTTTGTTATCGTTAAATGGAATCTTTATTCATGAAAAAGTGGAAAATTTTGAAAGCATAGAATTTTCAGAATTCTGTTTCAGAACTGTGAAGAGCGAGAATTTGAAAGTTTTTTTTTCCGAAAATAATGCTTTGGCTATTTTCTCTCTAAATCTAGTAAATATTTCGTGATAACTTTCATGATAATTCTTTAGGTCTCTTTTCTGAGGTGAAGGAATAAAATAAGACACAGAATGTTTTACTTTAGTGTACTGTTTCATAGAATTTTTGAACCAATTTTAAATATTTGTGAAACGTTAAAAAATTTTCGCCATTGTTGTAGACCGGGAGTACTGTATTTCAAAATATGATTAACGAAACTCCACTAGTCATGTTCGGAATCCTTACCAGACATGAGCGGAAGAGAAATTTTCGAATCCGGAAGACAGAAGACGGAAGTCGGAACAGTTTTCAAAAACTCGGAAGACGGAAGGCGGAAGAAATTTCGAAATCCCGGAAGACGGAAAGAAGGAAACGGAAGGAACAAAATGTGCTCAAAACTGCTCCGGCGAAAAAAAAACTAAATTTTGTGGCACGAAATTGAAATTTTTGGAACAAAAACGTAGTTAGATGACCAAACAAGTATGTTGAAAAGCGCTAAAACCGTGTTGAAAAGTTGAAAAACTTGGGAAATTTCCCCCGAATTTCCGTTTTCTCGAAGCACCTTCCCGTCCGGAAACACGGAAGACGGAAGCCGGAAGACGGAACAACTTTTGAAAATCCGGAAGTCGGAAGACGGAAGACGGAAGAGAAAAAAGCACGGAAGACGGAAGACGGAAGACGGAATTCCGCTCATGCTTGATCCTTACCACAACTTAAATTTATCCGAAATTCATCACGTGAACCGGAATAATAGCGAAAATGTTTCCTTTCATTGTTCAATCTCCCGTGACCCCGCCCCCAAAATCCATTTGTTCCGCCCATAAATATCGATCGTTTCCCCGAAAAAATTCCAATTGAAAATCAATAATGTTTGGTCTTCATCTCATGCTTCTGCTCACCTTTTGGAGTCTTCCAGTAAACGCTGTGCACACAAAATTTCACGTTCACGGTGATTTCTATTGTGAATACGAATACGCCAAGCAAAAAGATTTCATTCTGGATGTCAGAGTCATTGAACAAGATTTTTGGTTTGTGTAAGTTTTATTTTCTTATCAATCGAGGAAAAATAATCAATATTTTGAAGTGCCTGGTTCGATGATGATATCACTACGGACGGTACTTTAAAACTGTGGAGAGAGGAGAGAAATGAGACTCTTTATTTGGGAAACCCACCACTTTGGCCACGGACTATCAATTTTTCCATTGAAGCCGAGGACACTGGAGATGGACCTGGGGTAAATTAGGGGATGAAATTTTATTGAAAATGATTGAAAAGCGGACGAAATTGCTCAATTTTGAGACGAGTTACGAGCTTTGGAAGTTTTGACGAGAGGGATGGAGGGTGCAGAGAAACGAAAGTGTCTGGTTTCTCTGCGCTCTCGCCTTAAACGTTGAACGTGCATAACTCGCTCAAAAATTGAGCTTTTTTGCTGATTTTTCGACCGTTTTGAAGGAAATTAATAGTGCTCAAGGATTCAGCTAAATTTACAGAGTAATAGAGAATCAGAAAAAAAAACTTCGCAGAAAAAAATTTAGAATTTTGACGCAATTCAAGAACAAGCGAAAAATCTTGACTTTGAGCCGAGGTATGCCCTTTCCAAATTCCAGGATAGAGCGCAGAGAAACCAGACATTCTCGTTTCTCTGCGCTCTCTCCCTCTCTCGCCTGAAACCTAACAACTCGCTTCAAATCCCACCGTTTCTCTTGCTTCTTTGACTATTAAAAAGCGAAAATTTCAGGATGATTATGAAATCTACCTTGCAATTAGACACACTTGCACTTTCCGTCGTGATCCTATTTGGATATATGAAAAACCCCGCCGAAGAATTCCAATTAAAGATGGAGATGTAGATGTTAGATGGACTGGAAACATCACTAACAATACGTATAATGCTAAGAAACGTAAAGCTAGAAAAGTTGAAGAAAAAAAGGATTCGGAAAAGAAAAAAGAAGAGGAAAAAGTAGTTGAGGAGGATGAAAAAAAGGCTGAAAGTGTCTGAGAACTAATTGAATATTAATGATAGAAATAAAGATTTTGAGAAAAAAATGGTATCTGATGCATTGAATTGGATAAAAAGGACAGGGAAAACGTATCATTTTTGAAAAAGTTTTTGATTTTGTACCGATTCATAAACCCTTTCGAAATATGAAATTATTCAGAGAAATTTTTGAAGCGCGGGACATTTATACCGTTTTTTCTGAGTTTCTATTAATCTGGAACCAGACGGTTTTCGGCGCTTCGCGCCTTACCCGTCTGGCTTCTCCCAAATTATTAAAATTAAACACATTTGTAGAGAGAGGCGCCCCCTTTCTCCTGTTCAAAAATCTGTTCAGTAGGGACTTCGCTATGACCCTGGACAAACAAACACACACACACACACACACACACACACACTAATAATAGTAAAGATGAAATCAGAATAAGGTTTTTGTTTTAATTTTGATCCTTTGGGTCTTTTTTAATCTGAAGTAAGGTTTCAGTTTCATTTCGGAAAACACCAGGAGCAATGAGAAATATTAGTGATGCGGTATTGAGCCGAAAAGTTTCAATTTCTGATGTTTATTCATTCTCTGTGAAGCAGTAAATTTAACGTCAGTAACGTCAATAAAAGTAAGAAATCCATTTTTTTTTCCTACCATTTTTGATAAAGCGATACAAATAATGTTTCTGTTTCAAGTTCTCCAAAAATTGCACATTTCAAATGTTTTAACTATTCACCTTTTCATTATATTTCTGACAAATAAGTACCGGTCTCCTGAAAGGGTTTTTTTTCGAATGAATATTGAGACTTCATCCTAGTATTATTGAAACTAAAAAACTTAACGAATTTCTGAAACAGTGCATAGTTTTTATCATTATTGGTTCTGAAAAAGTAAAAATTAACATACCGTAAAACCTGTAATAGAGCGACCGGCCGCACTATTTTTCACTACCTTTTTAGTGGGCCGCGCTATCACAGGGGCCGTTATATCAGAGGGGGGGGGGCTCTATATTTCAATGCCTAACTTCGGAGGGAAAATCAGTTTCTGATAGTCAAAACAGTATGATTTTTCACTGAAAATAGGTTGAAATTCGAGGAATTCAACACTTTCTATCACAAAAATCTGAAATGAGCTTACCGATTTTCGAAGAAAACAAACTATTTATGTTTTGTTCACACGAAAAAAGCAAATTTTATGAACATCATTGCTGAGAATAGGCCGTTCTATTTGAGGGAGGTCGTTCTAATTAAGGGGACCACTCTGTTGTTTACTAGGTTTCCGGAGGGGCCGCTCTATTACAGGTTTTACGGTATTTGTTAAAAAATAAGATTTTCGGCAAAAAAAAACAGTTTCAAAGTTTCGGTATAAGAAAAATTTTCAAGCAACCGAGATCTTCCTTTCATGGCCTTCTGTTTCGAAAAACCCGTTAACTAAAATTAAGGAAAATTATAAAATAACTATTTGAATTAAAAACAGTATCAATGTTTTGGCTGTAACTATTATCCCCACTGGCATTTTGTGTATTTTTTATTGAAAAAAATTGTGGACAACTTGGAGCGAACTATTGATATAAATATAAACTTTCGCATCTTGATAGAAAGAAAAAACAGAAAAATTATTTTCGATTTCACAATGTTTTCAAAATCTTAACCAACTGCTCAGGCTGTTACATCAGGAAAAAAGCTGATTTTCCCGTTTCATATAATTTCCAACACCCAAAGCAGCGGTGCAGGCTGATACGTACGCAATCAGTAGCTTACTTCTGGTATTTCAATTCTGAAAATAAGTTCTCTATGTGAAAGTTTTTTTGATTATCTGCGTTAGCACAGTGGTTGAAACTTGGAGATATGCAATAGCGCTCTATTGACAGCCGCATTCTTGGGATTTTTCATTGACTATTCTGGAAGAGTGATTTTTACACGAACTTCTATACGCTAAAGGGTTACAGTAAGCCAAGAGAATACTGTACTTTGAAAAATAATTCTGGATGTAATACGAGAAATCTTTTCGATAAGAAGTACTATGGGAGAGGAAACGTTCCGTGTGTGATAGTTGTGAGTAAATTCCACTTTTGATACAGTAATTTTTATTTATCGATGATCTTGAGAAAACCCACTTGTATCAGACTGATTTTGCCTAAATAAAATTTTTGTTTCGAGCAATTCATAATTATGCGGTATAAAACTTTGAACGTTGCAGATGTGCCTGTGTTTTTATAAGGAAATTTACAAGCTTGCATAATAATAGTTCCCGAAAAAACGAACACTGAAATTACGCTCATAACGGAATTTCAGAACAAATTTTAAAAATTCCTGTTTTTCTTCTGTAAATCACTGCGAAACTTAATTCACTTGTCACAGATTCGAATCAGATTAAAGCGCAAAATGAACAAGAAATCGTATTGAACTAAGATTCGGGGGTTACTTGAAACTGAAAAAGAACACCGTTTTCATAATGTTCGGGAATTCTATGAAAAGAAAATACCATTTCCAATAATATTCAATAATTTTACAAATTTTTTGAGAGTTATTATGATAAGGCTCGTCGGAGGTAACTAAAAAAATTTTCAGGAAGTGGAAAAAATTGAGAAAAATAGATAAAAATTATCATTTTTGACATATAACTGGATATCTCACTAGGAATGAATAGAGCTAAACTCTTGCCATTTTGCAAAAATACTTCAAATAGTACCTAAATGTGATTTCCGTTTAGATTTGGTCATTATCTCAATCCAGAAAAAATTAACACTCGTTATTTGTAACTACTCAACAACCTCTGAAGTACTATTTCACAGGTGCCGGAATGTTTTCCGATTTGTCTAAAAACGTTCTAAAAGTCATACCTAGGGTCCAAATAGTCCAAAAAGTTAAGATTCAAGTCCGTGACCTTCTTGCTCCGCGAGCTGGAGCACCAAAAAGAGCCCAAAATAAAAATCGTCCAATCGGTCTGAAAAGTATTTTCTCGAGGTTTTCTGACCCGCTGAGCACGAATTTCAACATAACATCTTCTGACAACAGATTTGGAGGGTACCTGTAGTGCTAAATTTTTGATTTTTGACGATTTTTGGACGTTTTTTTTCGATCTTGAAAAATTTAACACTCGACTACCAAAAATAAACATCAGAATCGGATTCAGCACCTAAAAATACGTCGATTTACTATCTAAAATCAAAAATCGGGGTATACATGTTTTGAGATAAATCCACTTTTATGCATTTTCACAACCTACCCCCCTCCATGGTGAAAAAAGTCATAGTCTCAGATCGGGACAAAAATTTTGTGGGATGTTTCCCTATCCAAATGTGACTTGGTCACCAATTCTCAGCTCCTGAAAATTCGATTTGTGGGCGTGGCACGGCTCCAAAAAAATCTATCAGCTGATCCTGGATCCAAAAAACCAAAAATTTTAAATGTAGTTTTTTTTGAGCGGAAGCTGTTGAAAAGTGTTGAGTAAATCCTAAATAATTGTTTTAGACAAAAACTTTCCCGCAAAATCTCGCTAGCTTTGTTAAAACATCAATTTTTTCAGAAGTTTCTGAAAATATTTGCTTTAGCACCAAAATATGACTGGAACGTTAGATTTCTGACCGGTTTTTTCTTTTAAACGATTATTCAGGATTTACTTAACAGTTTTCAACAGCTTCCGCTCAAAAAAACTACATTTAAAATTTTTGGTTTTTTGGATCCTGGATCAGCAGATAGATTTCTTTGGAGCCGTGCCACGCCCACAAATCGAATTTTCAGGAGCTGAGAATTGGTGACCAAGTCACATTTGGATAGGGAAACATCCCACAAAATTTTTGTCCCGATCTGAGACTATGACTTTTTTCACCATGGAGGGGGGTAGGTTCTGAAAATGCATAAAAGTGGATTTATCTCAAAACATGTATACCCGATTTTTGATTTTAGATAGTAAATCGACGTATTTTCAGGTGCTGAATCCGATTCTGATGTTTATTTTTGATAGTCGAGTGTTAAATTTTTCAGGATCGAAAAAAAACGTCCAAAAATCGTCAAAAATCAAAAATTTAGCACTACAGGTACCCTCCAAATCTGTTGTCAGAAGATGTTATGTTGAAATTCGTGCTCAGCGGGTCAGAAAACCTCGAGAAAATACTTTTCAGACCGATTGGACGATTTTTATTTTGGGCTCTTTTTGGTGCTCCAGCTCGCGGAGCAAGAAGGTCACGGACTTGAATGTTAACTTTTTGGACTATTTGGACCCAGTACTTCATTCTGGCTCAGTTTGAAACAAATCAAAAAACATTTCGGCACCTGTGAAATAGTATTTCGAGTAATTACAAATAGTCAATGTTAAAATCTTGAAAATTTCTAGAATTTTCTATCCCAGAAAGGGGCGGAGCCTATTTAGAACAGTGTTTTTGTATACCCAAAGTCATATTTCTTTGTTCAAAACCAAAAACAACTGAAACAAACAGGTTGGCAAACACTGTGCAGGCTGTAGTACAATTTTGCTCCGTTTTCTGGTGGAACTTCAGTTAAAACAAATTATCCTTTTTGATCGTGAACGGGGTTGTTGAGTACTGTACACTTTCAAGTCAAACTGATCCGGATGTTTAGTTGACATGTGAAATGGACAAGCGGTATGTCGTTCCAGAACTGTCCCGTATAAAAAATTGTACTTCATCAGAACTGCCGTCTGTCAGAACCATCCCGTATGAGAACAGCGGAGTTTTCACGTGAAAAAAGCGTTGTTAGTCACAATGCGGTGCAATTCTGATACGGGACAGTTCTAATTCGGGACAATGCTGATAAGAGATAGTTCTTGTACGGGACGATTCTGGCATGAGACAGTTCTAGAATGGGATCCTGTTCTGATACTGAATAGTTCCGGTTAGGGACGGTTCCGATAAGGGATACAGTTCTGGAACGTCCTACAGCCAATGGACATATTCAACACGGAATTGCTTCTTCCATGCAAACTTTTTCTTATTTTAAACTTCGTGCGAACTTAAAAACAGGTGAAACTGAAATTTATGTTTTTGTTTTCTTTGAAAATGAATAATCTTTCCATTTTATTTTTCTGATTCTCGAGACAAAATGAATAATGAAACAGATTCTCAAACTGATTTGAACATAATACTAATAATTTTTTTTTCCTTTATTTTTTGTTTATCTGTTATTATTTCCACTTTACGTTTATGTCATCAATGTGAATAGAGTTAAAGATGAAAAGGTATGGAATGGATTTTTCGTTTTTTTTTTTTAGAAAGATCGACTGAAAATTGCGAAAAAGCTGAAAAAATTCTGAAAATCATTTTCAGATTTTCAAAACAAATTGTTCTTCAATCTCAAAACCAAGTTGGTCGTGTACCAATTTGAGCCAAATTCCAGTCAAATTGGCCGATTTGAACTCTATTTTTCCTTCTAGAATTTTCAGATGTAGAGAAAAATTGCGGTTTTTTTTTTTCGCGAAAAAAGGCTTTGAAAAAAAAATTAGTCCAAATTTAGTCTAAATTTAGTCCAAATTTAGTCCAAATTTAGTCCAATTAGTCCAAATTTAGTCTAAATTCAGTCCAAACTCAGTCCAAATTTTGTCCAAATTTTGTCCAAACCTAGTCCAATTTTAGTCCAAATTTAGTTCAAATTTAGTTCAAATCTAGTCCAAATTTAGTCCGAATTTAGTCCGAATTCAGTCCAAACTCGGTCCAAATTTAGTCCAATTTTAGTCCAAATTTAGTCCAATTTTAGTCCAAATTTAGTTCAAATTAAGTCCAAATTTAGTCCAAATTTAGTCCAAATTTTAGTCCAAATTTAGTTCAAATTTAGTTCAAATTTAGTTCAAATCTAGTCCAAATTAGGTCCAAATTTAGTCCGAATTTAGTCCAAATTCAGTCCAAACTCAGTCCAAATTTAGTCCAATTTTAGTCCAAATTTAGTCCAATTTTAGTCCAAATTTAGTTCAAATTAAGTCCAAATTTAGTCCAAATTTAGTCCAAATTTAGTCCAAATTTAGTTCAAATTTAGTTCAAATCTAGTTCAAATTAGGTCCAAATTTAGTCCGAATTTAGTCCAAATTCAGTCCAAACTCAGTCCAAATTTAGTCCAATTTTAGTCCAAATTCAGTTCAAATTAAGTCCAAATTTAGTCCAAATTTTAGTCCAAATTTAGTTCAAATTTAGTTCAAATTTAGTCCAAACCCAGTCCAAATTTGGTCCAAATTTAGTCCAAATTTAGTCCAAATTTAGTCCAAATTTAGTCCAAATTTAGTCCAAATTCAGTCCAATCAGGTAATCACTTTTCCAATCACCAATCATTTCTACAAAATGGTCAAAGTGTCATACCTAATATTTTTCATCAGTTTTATTGCTCTTATCCTGTCGGGATTTGTGCTCCCACTTCCCTCTGAAAATCTGTAAGTTCGAACAATAAAAACGATCCGAATTCAATTTTTCAGAACTAGCTTCTTGTTTATCATTGTCTATGTCATCTGCGCAGTGATTTTTCAAGGAATCGATCAAATTTTTCATTTATTAAGTATTCTTCTGGCAATTCAAAAAGTCATTCTTTATTTTTCGCCGGGTTCTGAGAAAATTATTGTGCTGGTTCAGAAAAAGGTTCACAACAATATAAAGTTCATTTATTACTATACTCTTGCAAAAGACGTTTTTCTTTATCTCGGATATCGTTATTCCATTGGCGATGGGCGTGAAGGCAACAATTTCCTGGCAGTGTATATCGTTTATTCAATTATTCTTTATTGCTTGCTCTTTGCATCTTCCATTTTGTATATTCCTATAACTCTAAGTGTTCGTCGATTCTCTTATCTTCCATCGGCAAGGTTCAACAGCCCCCAAAAGTATATATTTTGGCAGACAATTGCTATTTCAATATTCAAAATTGTAAGTTGAAAAGTGAGGAGGATTGTAAAAAATACAAAAACATAATTTTACATTGAAAAGAAAATTTGTGAAACACACTAGGCTTAAATCAGAACCGATGATTTAACGAAAATTGATGTTCAATAGCACTGAAATTGGAGGATTAAAACTGTGATTCCTTTTTTTTCCTTGTAATGGTTATTGTCACAGCTATTATCTTAACTAGGTATTCATTGTTGTTTTTAATGCCTCACACAGAAATTTCTGGCGATTCAGCGTCTGCCGAGTTGAAAACCCGGAAGTTTTCGGCAACTCGGGAAAGCGGCAATCCCATTGCCCTTGCCGATTTTTGCCACTTTCCTCTATTGCCGCTTTCCTCTAATTTCAACGCTGCCAGAATTGCCGAATGTTCGGAGGTCGTTACCGTTTCCGGAATTGCCGGCAGTGCTCTTTACTTTAAAAATCGAGGGTCATGAAAAGGCCGATCGGACCAAACTGACTTCAGAAATAGAATCAGGAGGGTCGAAATAGTATATCCTCCATTTTTTTAGCAATTTCTAAATGTTCTCTTCAAACACTTCCCTAGTTACTGTTTTCAATTCAAAGTTTTCTGGGAAAAATGCATTGCCGAACGTTGCCGGTCGCCCCATAGGGTCATTCAGAAACTGGGTTTTTTAGAAGAACGTGATTCAAATTAATTTTTTCCCGCGATCCAAGTTTTTCAATTCGCTGCGTAGCGACTCAATTTACCATGCAATTCAAAGCCACATATCGGCTTGAGCACGCAAAAAAGAGCATGCCCCAAGTACAAGTACAGGAACGCGGCAAAAAAGCTGTTCAAATCACTTCCAATAAAAGTGACCTTGTTCAAACCCAAACTGATGAAATTTTCAGATATCAATAATTTTGGCATTTCTCAATTACTCGACTGAAAAAGAACCAGATGCTACGAAACTGATCCGGACCATTACTGCATTTGATATCATAATGATCCCTGTCTTGATTCAAGCTTCTTATATTGGAAGTAATCGACGAAACGTTCAAACATTGATGTCTTCCTTTAATCTTCGGAAGCTCTTAGAAGTTTTATCATATAGAAAATCAAGAATTACACCTGCGTTAGCGATTACTGATGCAAGTGGTCAATCTGTTTTATAAAGGGAGAAAAGCCGGAATTGATCTGTAATGAATGTGTTTATTTTTACTTTTTTTTTCTTATATTAAATCAGTTTGTTCCTTTCTGTTAGCCGATTTATATAGGCTGTTTCGTTTTGAAAAAAGTTTGCAAGCATTCACCTGTTTACATCTTAATGCACAAACGTTTCAGACTTCTTTCAGGTGCCCGCGTTTTCTCAAGTCAAGAATTTATCGGGAATAACTAGAATTTTTCACAATTCGGGAAAACTTGAAAACGAAAAAAAGGTTCTCCACAAAATCTCATGATAAGCGCGATAAAGAAACACTCAAAAAATTCTGTAATAGGATTTTCCATATCCAAACAATCACTCATTGACAGTTGCCAAATAGACTACTGTCGTTACAGGAAAAATTTTTAATTTTTTGTAGGGAAAAACGTTACAGTTTCAAAGCTTTTTATTCGAGTTTTGCTTTTCCAGTTAGGGAATCCCTACTGTAGATGAAATGGAAAATAAGATTACTGTATTCAAAATAATTATCATCTCTATTTCAAAATTTTTTATTACATTTTTCATATTTTTCAAATAAATCGAAACCTAGGGGATCAACAAAAAATTAGGAATGGAAAGGTTTCAAAAACTATTTGAAACTGAGATTTTTCAAAAATCTTTTTTCGGTTCCATAATTCTTTGAATTGTAGGCTGAACAAATGGGATTTCCATGGCCTAGAAACTCGAACTAGTCCCCCCTGTCGGTTTTTCTTCCAAATTCAAAAAAAAAATTAAATTTAGAAATAATAAATTTATTAAAAAACCATATGAAAGAGAACCTTTGCAAGAAAGAAAAAGAGAACTGGGCAATTGAAAGAAAAAATAGCAAAAAGAAATAAAATAATAATAATAATAAAATTGTGATGAATTTCTTGTGAATGTGAAGGATGTGTGTGAATTGTGATTTGGAAAATTTTGTTTTGGCGGGAAATTTCAAAAAAAAAAATTAAATTATCGCATAATTTTGAGGGCATTTTTTTGGTCGGTTGGAAGTGGAAAAGCAATGAAAATGAGCAATTTTTTGGAGGGAAATTCAAAAAAAAATTAGGAAAAAAAAGATAAAAATAAAAATTCAAGGGGGGACGCGTGGCGTCTACAATAGCGACAAAATTTTCAGCGCCAAACTTTTTTTGGCTGAAAATTTTTTTTCGAAAAAAATGGAAAAAAAAGAACAAGAAAAAAACAAATTCCTATATCGTGAAAGGTACAGAAGGGGGAAATTGAAGAGAAAAAAGGAAAAGTTGGAGATTTTGGAGTGAAAATTAGAAGAACTGGAACATTTTCCAGACAAAATTTTCTGATTTTCATCCTAAAAATTCCATTTTTTCAAGATTTAAAAAAATCGATAAAAAATCAATCAAGTATCCGAACTAGCAGGGTCCATTTGCATGACAGCCGGTGCCGATTCTCCATCTTTCGGTGGAATTCGTCGAATTTTTCCACTAATCCCTCCAGAAGACGTTCCAGCTCCAGCAGATGACGTTGATGGTTGTCCCGAAGCTCCGCCCCCTCCATCAATATACCGTTCTGCGGAGGATTCTTTTCGTTTATCCATTGGAAGATTTGGAGTTCCATCTGGTTTAAAATCCTTTTTGGCCACACGTTTTTTACGGGCTTGAGCACGACGAGCACGTTGATTTTGAGCACGGAGATCCATTATTGAGGACTGAAAAAATATTTGGATTAGGCCACGCCCACTTTTGCAAAGTTATATTAGTAGACTCCGCCCCTTAGTCGTTAGGCCACGCGACAAAGTCACTTGAAAAAAGTGGGCGGAGCCTACGTACAATTTGTTTTAGCATAGTTACAGTACTCCTAGAATGTGCCCTAGTACAGTAATATGAAGCTACAGTACTCTACAAAAATGGCACAAGAACTATCGTTTAAACAATGTTTAGGATTACTGTACCTTCCGATACAGTAATCTTTGTTTCGAAAATAACCGATCCTACAAAGATACGGGTGAAGGAAACCAATATCTACAGTACCCTTTTCTACAGTACACCTCTGAATACAGTAACCCATCAGAAACTACAGTAATCTCTCTCCCTACAGTACCTGTAATCTCTTAACATGTCCAATCTTGGTAATTCCAATATCCATAATATCCGAACGTTCCAAATGCATCAATTCCGACCCTTGGATATCATTTTTTCGGAAAATTGAACCATATTCTGACATTCCGATGGAGGAGAGCCATGCACACACTTCATCACATGTCCAATAGGGAACTGAAAACAAAATTTTGGGATTTTTAGAGTCAAAAATAGAAAAAAGGGCAAAAATTATTGCAAAAATTCAAAAAATTTCGGTTTCAAAATTGTGAAATTATTTACTTTTATTTTTGCCATCGCTCGTTTCTGGAATTACGGCGCTACCCCAAATCAGAACCCAGGACGTATCAGAACCGGACGAATCAGAACCGCCCGGATTAGAACTAACACTACTTTGCTACAATGGCCTGTGAAAAATGTCCAAATACGAGCATTAGAAAAGTTCGAATCCGGGGCAGTTCTTAAACGAGTGGTGCTGATGAGGGTCAGTTCTTATCCAACCAGTTATTAACCGACCAGTTCTGATTTGGGGTAGCACGGTAATTACAGTAACCCGACGAGTGCAGATTAGCAAAATCTACAAGACCTAACTAAAAGAGTAGTAAAACAGTTCAGTCTGAATTGAAAAACCGGATTTCAGCTTTTTCCAGAAAAAATTTGGGTAGGTACAGTAATCCGACTACTGTAGGCTTCTTAGCCTAAGCCTTAGACTACCTAGAGTAGCTATATGTGGTTTGAAACACAATTTTCAGACATTGTCAGAAAATTTTTTTCACTGTTTCCCTCGATTTTCTTTTGATTTCCATCTATTTTTTCATTCGCTTCCTTATCTGAACTCTTTTCAAGAACTCACTATTATCAAATGCAAATGGTGAAGATCTCGTGCCAAATCGTTTATGAAACCACGCAGTGAATCTGGATCTTTTTGGTTTTCCAGCAATCAAATCTTGTTTGCGTGCCTCTCGAATTGCCGCCTCTTCACGATCCATTTCTTGTCGAATCGAATTGATGATGTAACGCCAATTGTCCGGATCGTCGCCCTGAAAAATGGTGGAATTCGGATGAAAATTAGCAAAAAAAAAAAATTCGGTTACTGTATTTTTATTTGGAGTACTGTTGATCCAAAAAGGTTAATATGCTTTCGGTTAGTCACATATATCAAAAATCAAAACTTAGGATAAACTTTTCTTCGCTTGTGAGACCACAAACGTTACGTTAGTGCTAAACTGGCTACAGTAACCCTAGAATGGTATTTTACTGTATTTTCTGTATTTTGTATTTGTATTTTCTGTATTTTTTTGTATTTTCGAACTGTATTTTCGAAAAATTCCACTGTTACACTGACTTGGTAACCGTAATGGTTAATTTTTTTTTGCAGTCAATTGTCTGTTTACATTTGATACCGTATTTACTCATGGATTACGGTATTCCTAGATTGCTGACTGTACCTAAGATACAATTACAGTCTTCCAGAATTACTGTACCCTGCACTATCCTTGAATGTATTATTGTAACTCACATGAATCTCAAAAGTGAAATGAGGGGTTGGTCCCAACTTCGGTTGTCCCGCGGCCGCCCTGGTCCTTTTCGGGAATCCAAAATGATCTTCAAGTAATTCGACGACACGTTCCACAGATCCAACTGCTTCTTCTCGTTCTTCCAGATCGTCAAGGGCCTGAAAAATTAAATTTTTGATTGAAAAACGTGTTTTTCAACGAATTTTTTTGCTGTTTTGGACTTTGGTAATCTAATTTTCTCTTTTAAAAAGGTTGTTCTCTTCTTATAGTTTTCATCCCATTTTTCCCTGACGCCTTCTAGACAATTTCGAATGTACTTTGACGGCAAAAAAGACGTCATTTGAGGGTGGAGGAAAGGAAATAGACAGACAGACAGAATAATACAATTATTCGTGCCTTCCTTCCTTCTTTTTCCTCTTTTTTTCTTGATTTTTGTCATATTTAGAGCAAGAGTCATAGGCTTTTCAGGCTCGTCTAGGCCAATTTTAGGCCCATTTCAGACTATTTTCAGGATTTTGAGGCCTACCTCAGGCCGCTGAACTCTCAGACTAATTATTTCATATTTGTAGATTTTTTTGCTATTTCAAGCTTCAATGATAGGTCTGTAGGCTATGATAGGCAGATTCGGTAGCAGTGTTTTTTTCGGAATTTCTGAATTTTCCAGACTTCTAAAGCCTATTTTCAGCTCCCCTCTAGATTTCTCTCTGGAAAAGTGTGACTCAAGTTTATTTCCCTTTTCTATCCTCGATGAGGGGAATCTCGAGATTCAAATTAGCATAGAGACTTGAAAGGAAGAGGAAAAAAAAGGGGAGAAAGATCGCATAAAATTAGCATAATTCGTTTCCCTTTTTGATTTGATGGACTAAAGTTCTCTCCTTTTTCTTGGTCTTTTAGCGGAAAAAAGAGCAAGAAAATCGGTGATTTTTGATGCTTGAAGTGCTACAAAGCACCTAGATGGACTACTGTAGTTAGCGGAAAACCTGCAGATCATAAGGGGCACGGTATGATCCGAGTTAGATGTGCAGAATTGAGCCTAAACTACAGTATCCTTTTAGGACAGCCGTTGGGATTACAGTAGTGAGTCTTGCAGGCCATAATGAGTACAGTATGCAGCAAGTCAGACACAGGCTTGAAGTGGACTTTAGTATCTCTTTTTGGATTACTGTAGCTCCTTTTAGATGTGCAGGTACCCACTCTTGGCTCAAAGAACCGAGCTCACATGTCTCCGTATTTTTCAATTCATCAAAAATGGGTGTATGTGTTCGTCCCAAGGGGACACTTTTCCTCTTTTTTTTTGGTCATGCATGGCGATGGTGACCGAAAATAGTGCAATGTTCCGAAATTCATTGCATTTTTAAACTTGGTGCATCGTCCTTTTTTTGAGCGGAAGAGCTCGAGGATCAGATACCGTAATCCAGGTTTTAGAAAGTTTTGGTGGAGAGGGATAGATGTGCAGGTTATGGTTCATCTACCGTAGCTTCACTGGGTTACTGTAATAAGCTAGCGAGGCTAGCCTGCACGTCTAACTTGACTACGGTAGTGTGATATTAACCTGCACATCTAACCAAACTATCATAAGCTGGACGACATGGCTAACCTGCACATCTAACTTCAATACTATAGCCATGCTATTTACCAGGTTACTGTAGCACACCAGCATTCCTGTCCACCTCATATGATTACGGTAGTTTGAGGATAACCTGCACTATTCGTGCAACTATTCGTGGATTACGGTACTTAGTTCTTCTTCTGTCCTCGGGATCAAAAATCCTTCCAATTAGATCTCGTGCTCTTTTTATAGCTCTTCCATCCTCTTCCAAATAACAAATGGGAAGATATTTCACACCCACTCTTTTGCTTCTAATTTTTGGAAGATATGTAAGCGAGAGACGCAGAGTAAAAAGAAAACTTCTTCCTAACGTCTTCTTTCTCTTCGACTCCAGATCTTCTTCTTCTCCTGAAAAAAAAGCAGAAGCAGAAGAGGTGCCAAATTATTAATTCATCTTTCTTCTTTTTCTCTCAGTTTCCTCTCTTTCGAAAGAAGAGAGAGAAAGTGTGTGAAAAAACGTGAGGCGACTGCATCAACTTATTATTTTTTTTTTCTTCACTTGTCTTTCTGACGTCTTTTTTTAAGAATGTGTTCCAGACGATGGGGAATGCCTGGAGCCTTTTTCCAGGCTTTTGAGACGTTCTAGGCGTTTTCAGCCTAGACTTTTCAGCCTGTTTTCCAGGCTTTGAAAGGCCATTTCTGGACTTTTTAGGCTTGTAATAGGACTTCTAATGGAACAAAATTCGACCAGATTCCAACTTTTTTAGACGAATTTCTTGCTGTTACAGCCTAGTTTTTTAATGCCTCCAAATTATGCTTCCGAATTAACACCTGGGTTCTATTCAGGCTATTCGCAACTTTTTTCAATTATTTAGGCCGCGCAGTTATCTGGTCCAGGCCATTATAGATTCAGGCCTTCCGAAGCCTACTTTGCCTACATCCATCCGGTTTCAGCCATGCTTTTCCACTGTTTTAGACTATTTCATTAGTGTTCACACCTTTTCATGGCTCGGTTCGACGACCGTTTCTATATTTTTCAGAATATCTTAATTCTTTTTCAGCCATTTCCAGGTCAAATTTTTCCCCATAGTACGTGAGAATTTCTCAAGCCATTCGCCTTTATATGAGAGGCTATATCTCTTTCAGGAAATCTACATCCTTCATTCATCCGTTCATTTAGTTAGTGAGTGCACATGGAGAGCAAAATGTCTGATGTCATTTTTTTCTTTTTGAGAACATTTCAATTTTTAAAGATGCTTCAATGCAAAAAAAATCTTCTGTTTTAGTAATTCTGCATTAGAGTTTAAGATTCTGAAGATGTAATATGGAAGAAATTATATGGACTCTGATTGTTCTTGGGCTTTGAAAATGAGAAATCAGCTTATTTTAGTCTGATTCCAGGATTATTTTAAATCTAGCCAAGCCGTTTTAATATGTGGTTTCGGCCGATTTG
Organism: Caenorhabditis doughertyi; assembly: GCA_963572265.1. Lineage (NCBI taxonomy): Eukaryota > Metazoa > Nematoda > Chromadorea > Rhabditida > Rhabditidae > Caenorhabditis > Caenorhabditis doughertyi. The sequence goes on along the minus strand of OY751556.1, from coordinate 9,753,039 downwards.
CCTTGCAGTTTCATGATTTTTCGACAAGTATGGGGTAGGATGTTCGACTTGATTAAAGCTTTTTCAAACTTGTTCAGGGCAGTCCGAAAGACCCGTACAGACCATTTTTCTCGTATCGAGTATTCCAAAACCACCGTTTCAAGGTTTCTTTTTAAACATTCTCGTGTTTTCTAAACTATTCCATTCAGAAATTTCGAAAAAAAATCCATTCTCTGACTAATTGTACTGTTTCAGCTCATTCTGAAAACAATTCAGTATTAAAAAAAAAATATGTTATGTCATCTATTTCAGAACCTTTCTATTCTTTGAAATTCATTTTGTTTTTTAAGCAGTTTATAAGCAACTGAATACATGAACTCCTTATTAAAAAATCTGCTATTTCAAAAAGTGCGTGAATAATTTCAGTGTATTTCTGAGAACAATTTCTCTTATATTTGAAAACACTAAAGTACTTTTTGGAGTGAATTTGGTTGTTTAGTACTTGATACTAGGCAACGTGACGAGGCTCAAATATTGCCAACAGGTTTTTTTCAACTGTTCCAAATTTTCGTTTTAGTTCTTTTTCGATTTTTCAGTCACTGCTAGGAAACTTAGTGGGATTTTCAAGAAATTTACTGAAAATTATATCGCTGTCGGATTCGTTCATTTTCAGTCATTTTGAACCGGATTTGTGAGACTTTTTTGCTGTTTCAGTCCTATTTCGTGCGAGCTTCCTTGTAATAACTATTTTTGAAAGGACTCCTTCCGAAATATGGATATCAATTTGGGCTTGTTACTACCAAGTTAAGCCGATTCAGATCGGGATTCTCGCTAGTTTCTTTGCCGAATTCGGCTAATTCAAGCATTTCTTGCTGCTCGAACTCCTTGTTTCAAAACTATTTTTCCGGGCCAGATCCTGTTATATCGGCCTTATTTGTAGTCCAAACTGCTTATAGCATCAAGATTTCCACAGACATAAAATTGGCTTTTCAGTCGGTTTTTTTTTTGCCGACTTCCCTGTTTTCTTTCGTTATAAATAGGCCAATTTCCGTGGCCTGTGACGTGGCAAATGAGACACACACCCACTCTCTTCCATCCACTTCTTTCCTTTCGTCAGAAAAGGACTAAATGTTAATGTATGGAAGTATGTGTATCCATAAATGATCATCATTTCTGACATCTTCCTCTTCTTCTTTCCCTCCTTTTTGCTCTTTTTTTGTGCTCTTTTCATCCTTTCCCTCCTCTTGATGTCTTTAATGTTTTCTTTTCTTCTTGCTCCTTTTCGGGCGGCTTCTTTAAATAGCTCCGTTTGGAAATTGGAGATATCCTTTGGAAGCTCCGCCCACTTTTTGGTGGGCCAAAACTTTTTGGAGGTCAAAATCTTCGAAGTTTGCACTTTTTGTGCTTATTTTTCTTATTTTCAAGCTTTCTTAACAAAGTTTCTTAGCTTTCTTAGACCTTATGATAGCTCCAAAAAGACGAAAAAAATAATCAAATTGTGTTATTTTTTTCCGTTTTCGAAGGCGCATGTGCCTCCTTTTTGATGTAATTATAAAAAGCGAAAAAAGAGCGTTCTAGAAGAAAAAAGGAGAAGAAATTGGATGAAACACAAAAACATGATAGTTTTTGTCTACTTTTCTTTGGCTTTTTCTAGCGGGAGTTGGCAAAAAACTGATTTTTTATAGCTCAAAAATGACAGTTTTAGGACGGTTTTTCTGAAGAAAGTACTCCAAAAAGTTTGAAAATGGCTCTTTTGAATTGTCAAACACACAAAAAAACTAATTTTTTCCGTGTTTTCTGGATTAAAAACAAGTTTGAAACTGCAAATTTAAGCCTAAACAAGGCGTTAAAGCCAGTTTTTTTTTCAGGAAAAATCTAGCTTTTTTTAAGCTTTGAATAGTCGTATTTATGGCTGAAAATCGTCCATTTAGCCTGATTTTCAGTTCAAAAACTGAACGAAATTCAAGTTTTTCAGCCAAAGAACATTGAAAACTCTCAATTTCCACTTGTTTTCCACCTCGTTTTATCCTCTTTCAGACCCCGCATTTTGCTTGAATCTGTGTGCCCACACACACACATTTCCAATTCTTGTGAGCTCAAAATGGGTTCTGAAAGGGATGCGAGGACTGGATAAATTGTTTACTTTGAACCCCCTTTCCTCGTTTTTTTTCGGGGGGAAGAGGGGGCCAAAATGAAGATATTCGTACTAGCAAGTGGGTGGTTTTTAGCCCAGCTTTGCAGACGTTTTTTTTTGCTCGAAGCCTCCATAATTTCAGCATCAAAATGTGCAATTTTCAGCCAAAAATGACAATCCGCGATCGAAAATTTCGATGGGTTCGTCGTGCGCGTCTTCTGATGGCTTTGGAGCTGGTTTTATCGATTATTTTCGATTTGACAATGATTGGATCAGTGAAGAAAGGGCACACGTTGAATTGTCTACTGATTGTGGTGATCACAATCAATATTATGACAGCGGCAAGGTTAGTAACTACAGTAGTCAAAGTGGAGTACGGTAGGTTGAAATACTTTAGATGTATGTCGTCTTCAAGGCAATAAGGCCCAAAATAAGCAAAAATCAGCTTTTCTAATAAGGCCTTTTTAGTTCGGTTCGTACGAAATCTAGGACATTCAGGTCTAAATTTAGGCTGATCGAGACCATAAAGCCGAATTCCGCACTTTCCGGGCCTTTCAAGCTCCATTTAAGCCTCTTTTCCTGCTGATTCAGATGTTTCAACTTTAAAATTTTTACTGTTTCTGTGCCTTTTTTAAGCGGTTCCAGACTGAATTCAGACTGATTCGGATTGCTTCTGAACTGTTCCATCTAATTCGGACAGTCTGAAAATAAGACAGTTTGAGGCCAATCAAACTTCCGAACTCCGCTCAGGTCGTTTTAGAAGCTTTCATGCCATTTTTAGCATGGTCTTTTTGGGATGAAAGTAGACCGATTTCAGCCAATTTTAGCCTTGTTTCAGACTCTTCCTGAAGCTCCGTGGAATCAAATGTGCCAGTTCCATAATGGCTTATGTCATATGGAAAATCGTTCAAGAGGTGGTGATGGTTCCAGCTCTCGTGGTGTTCAGCTTCATTTGTGTTGACGTAAGTGGATTACTGTAGTCAAAACAGGCGGGAGATTCAAATTTTTCCAGAGATACCTCCGAAGTTGGGACAACGTGAATCGAGGCGTACAAATACTCGTGGTGATATGGACATATGCCATTTATTCACTCTTTTTGATAGTGTTTTTGGGTTCGAATTTGCAGCTATTTTTAGCCAAAAAACTCCCGAATTTTCAGGATGGCTCGCCCGTTTCTTGTGGGTTCTTCAATCCAACGCCAGGTGCAATCAAGACAAAAATGAAAATGCCACAACGATATCATTTATCGATGGATTCCATTCTGAAGCTGACCATCAGCAACTTCTGGACTCTACAGTCGCTCGGGTTACTGTAGATGGAAGGGGCGGAGCCCAGAGCAATGAGGCTTTGGAACTGAGAGAAATGGCACGTTCGAACGGCGAAGAGACACCAACGAGACGATCATTTGTACCGTATGATCACGTGGTACCGTATAATTCATGAGTTTTTATTGAATTTGGTTAAAAACGGGTTTTCGTGTAAATAAAGATTTTTGATCATATGATGATTACGGTAGTTTTACAGAGTTAATGTGAATAGACCAAGAATTGATAAACAATACTCCCACAATTTTTAGATACTCTATGAAACTACTGTATGAAACAGTATTTTTCCTTAGGTTACTGTATTTTTGGTACTGTAGGAATACCATAGGTTAGCAATATGTATTGTAGTCTACAGTAGACTATTGTAGGTGCATCATGTCTTACCGTAGTCGACACTACTATAGGCATTGACTACGAAAGGGGTACGGTACCTTCGAGAAGTACTGTATTTTTCAAGAGGCGTGTCTTCTGTCTACAGTAGGAATGGGATCGCTGTAGTTGAGTTACCAAACTACGATAGCTGCTACATGGATTACTGTAGAAACAACACAGGATCAAACCAAGGTAACAGTAGAAACGCACAGTAGCAATGTTTTGTTAGATTACTGTACCACGACTACAGTATCAATCAAAAAACTTCTTTTAGTCGATGATCCTATTGTCCGGACAGTTACTACACAAGGGGATACGGTAGATCAATTGAATAAGATTACGGATATTGCGGTCTAGTGGAGGGAGTTTTGAACCTATTTTGGCAAGTTATTCAAACAATTTGGAAAATTTGAATGGATTACTGTATGTCCAACTTGAGGATACGGTAGGTGGCAAAAATCGTTTTTTGACACTTTTTGACCACAATCGGTCATATATGGGCTATTTTCTTAGGCTTTTTCGAATCTTTGAGCAATTTTCAACCACTTTCCATCTATTTTTTTCCAATTTTCCCCCAAACTAACCTCCGGATCCTCTTCTCCCGATGCTCCTCCCCTTACAATCGCATTGGCATCATCCAAAGATTGTAGAAACACTGAAGACACTCCTAATCTCGCAATTTCTCCTTCGATAAGTCTCAAAAACTCTCTGGCTCGTGTCAAAAATGGTACTGATTCGGGTCCAGGTGCTCCAAGAGCCGTCGGGGTTGATGGAGCAGTCGTCGCTTTTTGCTCTTTTTGTTCCTCCCACTTCTTCAAAGTGGCATCGAAAACCGCATTTCTCGCAAGCATTTGAGCCCTGTTTTTGTGCACAATTTGCATGATTCCCGGAGGTTGAAGCCATGGTTCACCGTCGACTTGAACTGGAATTGGTTCATCTCCAAGGATTACGATACGGACATGACGGCATTGGGCGATACGGTGATTTTGGAGGCGGACTGCATTGGGGACACGTGACGTGGCAACGTGAATGACACCGAAGAGAGCGACGACCTGGAATGATGAGATGGGTTACGGTAGGTACAGTATCCCGGTTTGAGTTCAAAACTTCATCGTTATCAAGTATATAGTTCTTCAATTAGCTTAGTTAGACCTGCAGAAACAGGCAAAAATTTGAGGAAAAAATCCTATTACAAAATTTATTGATGAACGCCTTTGTTGAAAATCTACCAGTGGTTTTATTACTTTTCGAAAACTTACAGTAACCCTACAGTCGATGTACATGCACATCTAACTAGATTACTGTAATTATGAAATCCAAATAGGAACCGTACTATTGGTAGTTTTGATTAAATTCGCAGGCACACTTTCCACGCTCTGTCTGTAAGAGATACAGTAGATCAGAAGGGAAAAAAGATGTGCAGGTACTGTAACTCAACAATAATACGGTAGTGGGGAAACGAACAAAAAAGAGACTACTGTAGACTGAACATCTACTTACACTAGAAAAATTACTGTTACAACGCCTACACATCCAAGTTCTTGGGAGACGTGAAACTTGATTAGCGACGTGAATCTACTATCACCTGCTAATATAACTTTTCATAACTACAGTAATCAACCTGCTTATCAGACTATTGTTATCAACTAGGTGAGTATGGTTAAAAGATACTGTTTCAGTAACTGCACATCTAACTATAAGAAGTTCTCTTATTGATTGCATTGAAATCAATAGTTTCTGAACATCGAACCAACGATATCATTCAGCTAAGATACTGTAACCTGCACATCTAACTATTCGAACCTATTGTTGGGTTGCCAAATTCCTGTTTCACCACTTGCACATCTAACTTTCTGAATCACTGTCTGTGATCATTTCGCCGCTCACAGACTTTGCACATCAACCATTTTCACAGCTACAGTACTATTGAATCTGCACGTCAGCTAGGCTACTGTACCCTGCACATCTAACTTTTTATGACTACAGTACCCATCGAGCCTGCACATCAAACTCTTACCTCCAAAATCCGATCATCAAAACTTTGAACAGTAAATTCGGGACCATCCTTATTCCTTCCCCAAAAATTGGCTCCTCCAGAATACGATGGAATATTCAGAATAACGATTCCTTGTAGAGATGGTAGATCAATCGGGACTCCATCACACTCCAGCTTAATCCTCTGCTCCAGATTACGGTAGGTTCTGTGCATTAGCTCTTTTCCGCCAAGGATACCGTACCACATGAAGAGTTTCGATCGGGACCTCGTCTTTTCGGATTCCTCTCGTTTATTATGGAATTCGAGAGCGATTTTCGCGTCGAGACCTATTCCGAAGTAGTTGTTCATCACGCACATCTCCTTGTATTGGGTACTGTAAAAAAGTTAATTTTGTATTGGAAAAATACAGTAATCTTAACTTCATGGCAACTGCACATTTAATTTTGGGTTACTGTAGACAAAGAAATATCGCACAACTTTTTTACAGTTCCAATTATTAAGAATAATTCTCCTGATAGCTAACAGACAGTTTATTCTCCATCTCTCCTTTAAATAATATTCAAGATAATTACAGTAATCCAGGAATACTGTTCCTGAATATCTAACAGATAAAACTATTGTAAAAAGGTGCTTACTGATTTTACTGTTAACTCTTTTTGAAAATTCCTGTTTCATTACCACTGGAAAATGGTTTGAATTTTCGAAGTATTCAGTTCTTCGATTTCCGTGTTAAAATAAAACTACAGTATCCTGAAGTCAACACCTGCACATCTAACATTTAATTACTGTATTCGAAGACAAAAAAGTACGGTAAACTTTTCAGTTTTGAAATTTCAAGAAGTTATTGGATACGTGAAAAATATCAGTGATTCGTTCTGTCGCTAAATAAAAAATTGTGCAAAAATGGGAAGTACAGTAATCCATTTTTATCTAGTGTCCAGCTACAGTACTCGTCGGACAACCAGCACATAAGTATTGGGATACTGTAGTTTTAAAGTTTACTCCAAAATTTACTGATACAAGATTTCTAGAGAAAGGAAGTTGGATCGATTAAAGCGATTAACGACTAGTTGCCCCTAGATAATCGAGAATGTAGTTGATTTGCAAGTAGGATTACTGTACCTGTACAAGGGATACTGTAACTAATGTACTTTTTGGGTTAAAAAGACACCTTCTATGATGGCTCAGTGGATATAATGCTTCAGTTATCAGATCGAAACAGACTCGATTTCATCAAAGGTTACTGTACCTGGATATCTAGCTGAGTACGGTATTCTAGAATTTATTTTTTCAAAAGTCTGTTTCAGAAACTTCGGATAAAATTATGAATTGTTTAGAAATTTGATGAATGATCATCTTCCGAGTCAGAATGGAGTAATCTCAAGTAAAATAATTTAAGTGCACATCTAGCTCTACGGTTACTGTAGTCCTCTCAATTACATCTAAAGTACCCCAAGATTACTGTACCTGCACATCTAAAGTACTGTAGTTTTCAATAGTTGCATTTTTAATACCGAAAAACACGTTTCGATGTTTTGCTAATAGATTGATTGTTGTTTGTGAAATATTTTATGAGTTTTCGTAGATACAGTAAGTTGGATTACTGTACTTTCACAATTAGCTGACAACTTACTGTATATTTAAAAAGTTCTCTGTTTAAAAAACTTTGGAAAATGAATTGAAAAATAAGAAAGTTTAATAATCATGACGCGAAAAATCGCGAGTGGAAGAGATTACGGTACCTGCAAGTCTAACTTCCAGGCTTACTCTAGTAACTGACAACTTATCTACAGTAACCAGTACTCGATTTATAGAGAATATAACTACAGTACTGTATTTGCACATCTAACTTATTAGCTTCTGTAGGGTCTCCAGGAGAAATTATAGCCGCTCGTTCTATGAGACCTACAGTAACCCAAGCTCACTGTACCTGTGCATAAAACCTTAAATTACTGTTTCTTAATGTATTCAATATAATTATTTGATTAATCTATTCTGATCCGGCTTCCGAATTTAGCATTACAGTAATCTCAAAACGAAGGCTACTGTACCTGCACATCTTTCTAGTGCCGAAAACTATATTTTTGGCGAATTTTGTGCGCAAAACTCCCATTTTTAATCTTTTTTTTCAAATTTTTTTTCAAGACAAAGAAAAGACAACATACAACGGCGTCTGACAGTAATCCGGTTGTGAATTCGTCGTCGAATTGACGCCACCACCACCACCACCGGTGCCGTCAGGATTACCAACACGTGTTGTCGAGGACATCTGTGACAGTACACGTGCATTTAACAATAAAATTTCGGCGATGAGTGAACCACCGGCAAATCCAGATAGCATGTTACGACAACTGCAAAAGACATAGAGTTAGACAAAGATGTTAGAAAATTTGAAAGAAAACACATAAAAATCATCCAAAAGCTTCCAGAAGAGCTTATTTTAAAAAAAGATTGAAAATTCGGACAAACGTGGCCCAAGTTAGAGCCTGAAATTCTATGAAACAGCCTGAAATAGCCTAGGTTTGTCTGAAAAGACCTAGTTACAGGCCTGAATAGCTCTTGAAATACAGATTACTGCAGCTGCAGATTCGACCTTTGGAAAGCCAAAAGCTAGCATAAAGGGCCTGAAAAATTCCTAGCCCAATTGGGTCTAAACAGGCTCAAGAAATGGTCATTGAGAGACATAAATTAGATATTTTCACCCAAAATACAGGCCTTCGAAATGGTTTATCAGGTCTAGAAAAGGCCGTAAACTGCTTTGAAGCATATTTTTAGAGCTAGGAGCCCAACTGATTATACTCTACTCAGGCTGATAATAGGCTTTTTCTAGGCTTAAAACCCCCTGAAATTACCTTCTCAAATGTGAACTACTCGATAATCCCAAATCACTTCCCACTGTCCGCTTCCGTTCTTTTATCCTTGACCATGTGGCTGAATCTGATGCTCTGGCTGGTGAGAGAGTACTTCCCGATGCGCCGACACCACATCCTGATGAGGATCCTTCGAGGTGTTCTGGAATAAGGAGAAAGTACAGTAATGCTACAGTAACCCAGGGTATCTACAGTAATATATCAGTAGGATTGCAGTTACACGGAGCGGTTGATAGAAACTACGGAAAACTCATGAAGATTTGAATTTTAGAAGAAACTGTGAAAAAATTATCTACAGTAGCCTCCTAAAAAGGATACCGTTTTCTTTTTCACTGTCCTCGTTTCAAATTACAGTAATCCAAAGCTTCAGTAATCTCTTACTACTGTACTCTCCTGTAGGAGATGTCGATCTACTTAATCATTACATATAGTACTGACAATCATTGCATTTTGTTACAGTAATCTTTATAATTTTTCACCGATTTCAACAAAACTACAGTAGTCTATGCTTTTATACAGTAGTATCCCGAAACTACAGTAATCCAATAGATCTACAGTAACCTAAACTACAGTAAACTACCTAAGCTACCGTAACCCATGCTACAGTAACCCCACCCCTTCACTTACCGTATTCTCCATACAAACTACTATCCGAATGGCTCTGCTTCATCTTGTCGATTCCAGAACTAATCGGCAGCAAGCTCTGACTTTTAATCTTCTCCGAATTATTCTTATTCAACGCCGTATCCGAATAAATCCTGGGTCGATCAGGCACCTCATCCGGTGTACTTTCATCTGACGTCTTCTGAATTTCTTCCGAAGGTCTTCTAGAAGAATCTGGGACGACGTCTTCTTCCTCATAAGCAGTAGAGGGCTCACGTGTGGCTCCAGGAGTCGGTGGGTGTACTGTACCTATACTAGGCTTCTCTAGCTTATCTAATTCATCGAAAGTCCTCGCAGATTGACTGTTAAAAAGAGCGGAGAGAACAGCGGAAGAGCTGGATTGGGAATGGGAAATTTCAAAGGTGGCTTTACAAGAGGCACTTCGGAATTCTTTGTTTTCTTGATCCTCTTCTTCTGCTGGGGGAGAACATGGTGGAGAGCAGGCTGATGATGAAGAAAGATTCGAATGGGATATCTGAAAAGTGGGAATTTTGGCTTAAAAACTGTTTCAACTCTTGATTTTAAGCATCTAGTATTTTTAATGAATCGTTTCTTTAGGACCGAAATTTTGCAACATTGACAACTATGACAAAAAAGTTAAACTTGACTCTTTTCTCTTTTAGCGTTGGGATAAGTGGAAAAAAATTTTTGGCTGAAAGTCTTAGTTTCTGGAAAAGTTGATTTTACAGGGTTTGATGTATAATCACAAACTAGATGGTTCTATTGTCGGAAGAAATATTTATTTCTGTTTCAGCAACGAAATTAGTTTTATAGTAAACTTTAGTTCTCTAACCATACTATGCAACAAAAACGAAGTATATTTTCAGGTAAATTTGGATACTATGTGATTAAAAAACTGTATATTTTGAGCACTAGAAATCTAGAAACATAAGGAAGGATGCATTAGATTTACTTTTTTTTCCGAAATTCTTTGAAAAATCGAAAGAGAATGGCTGGAAATTATGAAAAAACCTTTTTACTGTTCCACAATAAAAATAAACTGCTCGTTAGTTTTCTATTGACTATTGAGTAAGGACAAGGTGTGAAATTTAGGCGAAATGAATACTCTGAGATGGGTATCCTGGAGAAAAAAAAAGGAATTTTTGATGAACTTTTTTTTTCCTTTTGAAATTTTTTAACGATTCAACTAAGTCCGTATTCTGTCAGGCTTTCAAGCTGTTTTTTCATTTGTGAAAACTTAGAGAAAATTTTTTCACCACAGTAACCTAAAGTAAGCCTTCCATGGAGGCGAGGGTAAATAAATGCCCCCAATTTCGCCTCACGCCTCGAACGCCTCACGTTCGCCTCTTCGCCTCCTCATTTTAACGTGATTTTTTTTTCTTTTGGTTTTTTACCAATTGTTCATTTAAAAGTGATATTTTTCAATAAATAAAATGAAATCCGTCAAAAAATTTTTTACGCAAATTTAAAAAAGGCGAAATTGAGGGCGAGGCGTGAGGCGGGCGAGGCGTAGGGCGAGGCGAGGCGAGCCTTCCCTCGCCTCCATGGAAGGCTTAACCTAAAGTAAGACGTGCAGTTACAGTAACCCAGTAAGTCAGCTTACTGTAGCTGCATAGACCCATAGAAAAAAAAAACATAATGAGTTGATAGAAACGTCAAACCAAACGAAAAAAATTCCCTACAAGATTTCTTAAAATACTGAAACTGTGAATATTGAAACAACTACAGTAGCCAAGCCTACATTCGATAGGCAGGTACAGTAACTTGGGACTACTGTAGGTACTCATGAAAATTTTATCTTTTGAGCTAAATTTGAACTTTTTAGTCAAAAAAAACTTCAATTTTCGAACTAACTAGCTGAAAAAAAATTCTGGATTTTTAAAACATTTTTTTGCAACTTTCAACAAAAAAAAAATCCCGGTTACAAGTTTCTTTCAAAAACTTTCATCAAAAATTATTATTTCGATGGTGCTATTTCTTCCGAATCCCTCTAAAAACTACTCACTCTAAGCACACTGGGCGTGGTTTTACTCCTTTTCTTTCGAAATCTTTCCCTCCTCGTACAGGCTGTATTCGTATCTCGATAGTGTTGATCTATGCCTTTTTCAGCCATCGAAATCACTTCTCGAAGGGCTTTTTTCAAACTATTCGCTCGATTCACAACAGAATCCCTTCGTTTCATTAACATTTCATCGCCCGTGGAGGAGTATTCATCATCATCTCCTGGTTCGAATCCTGATTCTTCCAAATAATTCGCATCCTCTTTTAGAGATTTCATTAAACGATCCAGTTTTCCGAGTAGGGTGTTACAGCTGAAAAAAGAGGTTTGAGTGGTGGATTTGGACTCAAAGTGGTCAGAAATTGATTTGAAAAAAAAAATGAAAATTTTACTGTTTCGGCGTGGAATTTTTAAAACAACAGGGTATGAAATCTTGTTAATGTAGCCTAAAACGTTTTTCAAAATATGGAATTTGTAGTTTCTTTTTGAGGCAAAATTGTTTTTTTCGGTGTATGGGTTATTGAACGGAAACGAAATTCAATAAAAATTTGAATTTTAGTTTTCAAGCTTTTTTTGTGGATTACGGTGAAATTTCCAGTATACAGTAATTCACGACTATATCAGTGGATCTCAGACTGGGATTACGGTGGTTTCGCTAGGTACCGTTCAATTTGGCTGGGCGTTGAAGTAATTGTGAGAGCTAATTCGTCAAGAACTACAGTTTCTTGTTGAAACCGAAATTTTCGGAATTTGAGGTTACTGTACATGAAAACTGTAACTATAAAGAATGTTGGCTAGCCATAATCACAATGCCAAAACGTTTTAAAAAATACGGAGGATAAAGTTTGTAACGGCTAAAAATGCCGTGATTCTCTCAGTTCAAATCGGAAGAATTGCCGAAAAGAACACGTTTCAAAAAGAACTGAATGCACAGTGTTGGGAATCTGAATATGATTTTGGAAAACAATTTTTTGAAAAACTTCAGAATAGTCTAACTTTGAGCTCGAAAATTCTATAAACAAGGGACAAAATTGATGAACAAAGCATATTTTTTTGGTTCATTTTCATTGATTTTCAGTCCTAAAAATTTCAGAAAAGGCATTTTCCGTATATTAAATCAAAGCGTGAAGCTTTCTGTCGAAGAAACATTTGTTTTTTAACTTAAAATTCTGGTTAAACATCTCGTCCAATCAAATTAATCAGATTTTGTTCTCAATCAAGTGATGACTTTGAAGCGGAATAGAAATTTTCAGAAAAATTAGCTAGAAAAAAAACTTCAAAAACTTAGAAAAACTTCAAAATAGCGTGTTCTTCGTTGGTTTTTTTTCAATTGGAAAATAACTCACTTTTCCGTCATCGTATCACTACTTTTATCTCCTCCATCTCCACCATCCTTATCCTCATCTTCTTTCGTTTCTTTCTCTTTCGTCTCTTCTGGATTCCCTGTCGTTGAATAAGTGTGTGATACATTATGAACAAGTTCTCTAATAGTAGTGCATAGTTGATTTGCCGCGTGGATTATATCCGATGATTGTTCAGCGTCGAGAAACGTTCGGACTCTCTCAATTACTAGTTCTTCGTAACGACGAACCGCGTCGGCTTGGGGACCTGGAATAAGATTGGGTTATAATAGATGGAGGGGTACTGTAGGTACAGTAACCTCATGGGTTAACTGTGAATAAATTTAAAAAAATTAAAACGGCTTGATTCGTTGCTACAGTGATAACCTGATACAGTACTTTAGCTTCAATTTAATTTCACTGTAGAGGACAGTAGTCATAGGATTACTGTGTGTTCCTAAAGAGATTACTTGATACAGTAATCCAGCTTTTTGATAAGGTTACTGTGTACAAAGGACACTTTAGGTACAGTTATCTCGTTTGGTCACTGAATCTAAGCCCATTGTGTTTCCAATTGTGTGCATGGTTGATACAGTAATCTAGTTTTGTGCTGAGGTTACTGTAGGTTTGAGACATGGTACGTACAGTAACCATTTAGGATTACTGTAAGTACTGTGAGCTAGTTTTATAATAGGATGGATAGCAGTTACGAAGAAGAAGCAGAATCTCTAATAGAAGTGACTGAAGCATTGTTTTCAGAAATATTAGCTGATACAGTAATCTAGTTTTTGATGAAGTTTCGTACAGTGACCTCATGAGATTACTGTTGGTGAGATTCGAGTGATTACAGTACTTGTATGCGTTTGATATCAGAAAAAACTGAAGCCTTGCTCCTGAAATTACCACCTGATACAGTAGTTTTTATGATTAGAGTTTTGTAGATATTTGATATTGTGGGTACAGTAATCTAGAGATAGGTAGTACTACTGTACTCACAAAGACATGCACAGCTGCTAACAGTACGACGAGTTTGTCTATTGAATCAGTCAAAATACCGCACTAGATGTGGTCTATTCGATACAGTAATCTAAGTTTTGACATTAGTACAGTAATCAAGATTACTGTAAGTACCGTACCAGAAGTGTCAGGTTGATTACGGTAGATTAGTTGTCCAGTAAGTTCATGGTTGATAGAAACCGTAACTTTGATAACGGAATGAACTACAATAACCAAGCAATCAGATAAAATAGCATCTCCTACAGTTGGACGGTACTTATATTAAACTGGTTGTGAGAGGGTACTGTAGATAGATACTGAGGGTTACTGTACTCTGACCTGGATCTTTGAATAACTGTAGATTGGCTTACTGTAACTACAGTACCCCGAATACTAAAAATGCTGATTCTCAGCACAATTTCAGCCTAATTTTCTCACCTTCAATCGCCAACACACTCCATCGATCCAACATTTTCGTGTGTGCTCTTTCCATCGTTCGGACCACCTGAGGCAGAAGAGTATCATCATAGAAGGCGTGTCCCCAACCGAGAACACGTGCCAAATCATTACCAGTTCCGAGAGGAAGAATTGCTAGTTGACACTGAAAATGAAAATGGGTTACGGTAGGTACAGTAATGGTACGGAAGGTTTTTAGTTGTAGAGTGTAGGCAGGTAACTCATTAATTTTCTGTTGATTTACAAGACTGAAACTTTTATTGAAGCAGAAATTTTTCGAAACTTTGGGTTACTGTAGATAGTTTCTGGGTTATGATAGATACAGTAATCCTGGGAGTACGGTAATGTTCATAGAAACAGGAGCCCATGTGCCATTAAACTTCATTTTTTTCTAGACTAAAACTTGTTGTCTGAAACCGAAATTGTTTCCACCATATTTTATTTTTGGGTTACTGTAGGTAGGAATCCAATGAAACGGTAGCTATAGTAATAGGCGTACATCCGTTTTGATAGGTACAGTATCCCAAAATACGGAAATAGAATGAATTCGTATTAAAAAAAGCATGGCTAATATTGTTTGTGTGGAACCGCATCAATTTCATTCTATCACAGCTGACAAAGCTATTGTCGGATTACGATAGCTTCTGGTAGATTCCGGCAGATGCGGTAAACTGTACTTCCTCATAGATAGGCTAGGTTCCAGTAGGTACAGTAATCCAAGATTACTGTAATTGAAGTGGTTACGATTCCAAGATAGTGCAAAGACCAGTTCTATCATTTCAATTGGACTGAACATTTGTTATTTGAAACCGTAACTTTTTTCCACATTTATCAGTTTTAGATTACTGTACCTCAAAATCTCAAAACTACGGTAGGTACAGTAACCCTAGGGTTACTGTAAACTTGGTAGGTAATATAACGACTCGCAATGCGATCAATAGAATAGCTCTTTATTGGACAAACCATACTGAAATTATTTGTCTGTAACCGTAACTTTTTCCCGTATTTTAAAAATTCGAGTTACTGTATTACTTATTTGCGTAAGCTTGGCACCTGGGTTTAAAGGCGCAGTGACAAATGTATTTTGGGTCCCGCCACGATTACAGTACTTCTTTGTTGAAAATACCTGAAAACGTGACAGGAACCGGTGAGCATTTGTCGACAGGGTCCTGTCACGTTTTCAGGTATTTTCAACTGAAAATTACTGTAACCGTTTCGGGACCAAAAAGACATTTGTGGCTGCGCCTTTAAACCCAGGTGTCAGGCTTACGCAAAGAAGTAATAGGATCACAGTGGATTACTGTAGTTTGGCAAAGCATGTGTTTTTTAATTAACACTAACTCTCCATAATTAGTCGAAGTACTAATTCACCGGAGCCGAAATGTTTTTCGATTGGGCTCAATTTCTTACAGGCACTCATATAGGTCCTAAATAGTCAAAAAATGCCAAATTCGAGTCTGTATCATTCTTGCTCCAGGAGCTGGAGCACAAATAAGAGCCGAAAATAAACATCGTCGGATTGACTTCAAAAATGTTTTCCCGACGTTTTCTGATATGGAGATTACGATTTTCCCACTTATATTACTTGATATCAATTTTAAAAGGTACCTGTAGTACTAAATTTTCAATTTTTGTCATTTTTGGACGTTTTTTCTTGTTCCTGAAAAATTTAACGTTTGAGGTGCAAAAACAAACGCCAGATTCGAATTCTACGCCCAAAAATACGTCGATTTCTTTTTAGAAATCAAAAATCGAGATATACAATCATCGAGATAAATCGGCTTTTATGCATTTTCAGAACCTACCCCCCTCCATGGTGAAAAAAGTCATGATCTCCGATTCGAAAAATATTTTTGTGGCATGTTCCCCTATCTAAATGTGACTTGGTCACCAATTCTTAGCTTCTGGAAATTCGATTTGTGGTCGTGGCACGACTTCAAAAAATTCACCTCCCGATCCAGGATCAAAAAAATCAAAAATTCTGAAACTTGATTTTTCGGCTGGAATTTGTTAGATTAGTGCTCAGTTGACTTCAAATAATTGTTTTAGACAACAATCGTTTCTGAAATCTGTCATTACAGGCAGAAATCATGATGAAACCACTTTTTTGAAGAAATCATTGAGTATTTGATGCCAAATTGAGAAAAAAGCGTGTATGTGGCAAGGATTCTGTCTTAAACAATTATTTGAAATCAACTGAGCACTAATCTAACAAATTCCAGCCGAAAAATCATGTTTCAGAATTTTTGATTTTTTTGATCCTGGATCGGGAGGTGAATTTTTTGAAGTCGTGCCACGACCACAAATCGAATTCCCAGAAGCTAAGAATTGGTGACCAAATTACATTTAGATAGGGGAACATGCCACAAAAATATTTTTCGAATCGGAGATCATGACTTTTTTCACCATGGAGGGGGGTAGGTTCTGAAAATGCATAAAAGCCGATTTATCTCGATGATTGTATATCTCGATTTTTGATTTCTAAAAAGAAATCGACGTATTTTTGGGCGTAGAATTCGAATCTGGCGTTTGTTTTTGCACCTCAAACGTTAAATTTTTCAGGAACAAGAAAAAACGTCCAAAAATGACAAAAAATTGAAAATTTAGTACTACAGGTACCTTTTAAAATTGATATCAAGTGATATAAGTGGGAAAATCGTAATCTCCATATCAGAAAACGTCGGGAAAACATTTTTTAAGTCAATCCGACGATGTTTATTTTCGGCTCTTATTTGTGCTCCAGCTCCTGGAGCAAGAATGATACAGACTCGAATTTGGCATTTTTTGACTATTTAGGACCTATATGAGTGCCTGTAAGAAATTGAGCCCAATCGAAAAACATTTCGGCTCCGGTGAATTGGCACTTCAGTGATTGTTGAGTGGCTAGAAATAACGAGTGTTAAACTCATTGGGGACTGGTTCTATCTTTCCTACTTGTTCCAAATTTTTGGTGTGAAACCGAAATATTTTTTAAAATTTTGAGGCATTTCGATTACTGTAGGTTAACGAAGTTTTGAGATTACGGTAGGTACAGTAATCTTATGGCATTATTTGATAGAAATATGTAGAATTAACGAGAAAACAAGCTTCAAGTTAAATGACTAGACTAAAATATTTGTCTGAAATTGTAAATTTTTGGATTACGGTAGAATTACTGTACTAATAAATTGCTCACCTTTGAATGTAAATTAAGCCTATCAAAGGCGCTTAACACCCATCCGACAGTTCCATCACCACCACAAACGAGTACACGGAATGATTCAAGTTGTGAGAAGAATGTTAGTCTGAAAATTGACAGAAATTTGGCTGAAAATATAGAATGAAAACTGAAAAATTAGTGCGAAAACGGCAAAATTTCGAACCACTTTTTTAAATTCTTCAAGAATTTAAAGGGGTAGTAAACCTTCTTTAGAAATATGTCAAAATGGGTTCGAAAGCACCCCAATAACATGAATTTCACACTAAAAAAATTTAAAATCCGCTCAAAAATTCAAAAAATGCAAGTGAAAATAATGCTGGTCAGCAGGAGGGACTAGAAAAATCTGTTATGGCCTAGAAATCCAATGGCGGGAATTCAAAAAAGTTTTTTGGTTTTTTGTTCCATTTTTTTGCTGAGTCATAGTTAAACCATTTGCACTAAAAAGGAACCAAAAATCTTCTCGAAAACATGAGATCTACAAAAATATATGGTTATTTCGGTGAAATATGTATTTTTTTCAAGAAAGTTCTATCTATTTCATGTTTTCGAGAAGATTTTTGGTTCCTTTTTAGTGCAAATGGTTTAACTATGACTCAGCAAAAAAATGGAACAAAAAACCAAAAAACTTTTTTGAATTCCCGCCATTGGATTTCTAGGCCATAACTTCTAGGCCATGATTTTTCTATTCCCTCCTGCTGACCAGACTTATTTTCACTTGCATTTTTTGAATTTTTGAGCGGATTTCAAAGTTTTTTAATGTGAAATTCATGTTATTGGTGTGCTTTCCAACCCATTTTGACATATTTCGAAAAAGGGTTTACTACCCCTTTAATTAATAAAAAAGAAGACTCACGCGAAATCGGGACCAGTTGCAATGATATCGAAAACCTGAATTGGATTCAAAATCCGTCGAAATTTTTTGATAATTCGTTGACCCTGACTATCACCCGATTTTGCGTTGATTAGCACGATTAGTGGACTACCTCCAGGAGAGTCGCCGCCTGCAAAAAATTAAGGTTTTTAGGCTAAAAAGCATTATTTTAGGTCATTTTTAGGGTGAAAAACGTGGGTTTTTGATTGGAAAATGGCATTTCCAACTGTATTTGGTTCATTTTTATGGAACTTTTACTGTTCCACAAAACGTGATCAATAATGTTTTGCAAATTGTCCTGAATATATCTTGAGACTTTGCAAATTATGTTTTAGCAAATTATTGAATAGAAATGTCTTTTAGCGCCGAAAACTTTTTTTGAACACCAAGACGATTTCCTGTTTTGAAACATTTCCAGCCACACACGCGTTTCCATTTCGTTTCCACGCGTTTCCAGGAAAGCGCGCTCTAATGATAAATTGATAATTTCGCTGCGTACCTCAGTTTTGAGCGAATTTTTTCAACCGAATTTTTAGGGAAATGGGACGAAACTGAGTATTCAACGTTTTTATCATTAGAGCGCGCTTTCCTACCCTCGATGGAAACGCGTGTGCAGCCACCGAAAAATAAACGTCTGAAACAGAGACACGAAAGTTTTGTGGACTTTCTGTTTCAAAATCAAATTAGCATAAAATTTTTGAAAAGATTTTAATAGTCCGATGAATTCATCTACCATTTATTTGTATCTACGGCTTCGTTCAAACAGTGCATTCGATATTTTTTCTATACAAAAGCGATTTTCAGGAATTTTTTCTCTGTTTCAGAACCGAATTTTAGGAATTTACAAAAACCAACTTTTAATGCTTGCTTTTTCCTTTGCTATTGCAATCTCAAAACTTTTTCTCAACTTTGCTCACTATCAGAAATTTTTTCTCACTTTCTCAAGCCAGAAACGATCCTTTCGGCCGATTTTTGGACGGGTTTTCAGGATTTTTTGACTGAAAGTGAAGTTTTTTTCGAAAACAATTTTTATTTTTTATTGAATAAAAAAATGCGTCGCCGTCACGAAAATTGAACCTTTTGTTGTTGTTTTAGTGTTTTTTTTTCAGTTTTTGAATTTTTTTTTCGAAAAAAATTTGAGCTGTTTCAAAACAGTAACGATTACGAGCTAATTTTTTCAGTTTAGTCCTTTAGACCGTTGACGATTTCAGTTTTTTTTTAGCATTTCTGAGTAATTTCTGGCTGTTTTTAACGATCATCGATAGTTTTTTTGACAACTTCCAGTTTTTGTGTATTTTCCACCGATTTTTGCTCTCTTTCCCTCTCTCTTGATCACCCAGTATCTTCGAAAAATCTCACCATAAGCCTCCTCCCTTAACACTGCTTGTCCACTCGGATTCACTTCTTTGACTGCCAATGGAGATATCACTGATAGTGCAGAATGGCCTAAACTACACGAACGTGCTAGATTGCCAATACACGTGTCATGGACACAACAACCACACCATATGCATCGATAATCCTGCAAAAAAGGGATTTTTTAGAGGGGAGAAGAGAGAAGTATAAAAATTTCAGTTGGTTAATAAATGAAAACACGAGTTCAGCAATAACGAAAAAAATGTTTGGAGTTTTGATAGATTGTTAGAAACAGTGAAATTTTTTTTCGATTACATGGTTCAAAAAGTTTAATTTTTTAATGAAAAATGGATTTTTTTTGCAGAAAATGGCTGAATTTTCCTGTTTTTTGTATTCTGAAATCGAATTCTCTTTTTTTTTCAGATAATTTTTTTGGAAATGCAAAACGTACGGAACAATTAACGTTTTTTTCAAAAAACTCAAGAATTTCATAAAATTTTAGAAACAGTGAAAAACTAAAAAAAAACTTTTTGAATGTACTGAAAAGTGCTTTTTGATTAGGTGGATTTTTTTTTGTCTTCTGGTTTAAATTGATTTTTTTGCGTAATGAATATCTGATTTTGTGCTGCAAATTATAGAAAAAGGAACATCTCGAGGTTATTAAATTTTTAAATTGAGCAATTTTTATTCAGAAAATTTGCTTTAAGAGTTTTTTATTAAAGGAATCAGATCTTGATGTATCGTTAAGCAGCTTTCCGTAATATTAGCGACTTTTGTGAAAATTTTGGAACAGAACATTTTTTCAATTTTTTTTAACAATTAAAAAACTCACAACTAATTTCCTAACAGATCCACATGGTTTTTCGCAAACTGAACATTTCGATGGCATCGGCAAATTGCCTTCCATCCATTGATGAGGTAGTATTGAATTCTGGAAAATTTGATGAGAAATTAAATGAAGAAAAAGGCTGAGAATGTCTGAAAATGACTGGAAAACTGAAGATCCAGCAAAAAATGACTAAAAATGTCCAAAATACGAGGAAATATAACGCAAAAACAATATTTTTGCAAGAAAACTTGTGGAAAAAAGCGAAAAATAAAAGGATTTTCACTATTCCCTACAATTTTTACCAGTTTTTTTTTTGGGGATTTTCAGCCGTTTTGAATCATTTTTCGTCTTTTCTCCATTTTTACCGAATAAAAACTTACTTCTGGACTAATAAATTGTAAATGTTGTGGAATACTTGATTGTTGTGTCCATTTGCATGGTTCGGTTATGTTGTCACGACATTTTCGATGCGCTTTCACTTTGCAAACTGAAAATTTGAACGGATTAATTGGGCTACTGGAAATTGACTATTTCACTGAACTTTTACATGAAAATTGAAACGGAAATTTTTTTTTGTAATTTCCTCGAGATTTTCATAGGAAATTTGACATTTTTGGTCCGGGAACAAGAATTTCCCCACAAAATATTAAATTTGCTGAATTTTGAGTTAAAACTTCAGAGAAAAAAACAATTTTTAATAATAAAAGTGTTAAAAAGTTATTTTTTCCAGAGCAAAAAGCTATTTTTTGCCCGAAAACTGAACATTTGCGATTTTTTTTTTCGAGCATTTTTTGGTTTTTTTTGCTCATGGGGAGATAAATTTTTCTCGTTTTTATTTTAAAATTTTGAAAAAAGAAAGCATTCAGTTGAAAAAATTGCTCTGTTTTTTTTTTCGGTTTCTCATAACTTTCATCACCAGGAAAAACGGACTTTGCTGGTAGTGTATTCATTTCCTAGGGTTTTTCATGATTCTTTTTTAACTTTTCATTTTATTTAAAAAAAAAACTCACTATCACAAGTGTAACCATGCCATGGCACTCCGTTCAACTTCTCTCGACAATAGTTGCAAAATGTTGGTCGTGGATGGTTTGTCTGCAAAAAAAACAGGATTATTACCCAGCAGCATACTTGTGATTTGGCGGGCCGGGCCGATGGAAAATTTTGCCGGCCCGGATTTGAAAAGTTCAAAAATTGGGGTCATTTTTTTGAATTTTTTGTGATTTTGATGAAATTCCCGACTTTTTCCTGCAAAAAATATTTAAAATGTTCTCTAGAAAACCATTCTCCCAGTTATCGAAAAAAAGACGAAAGATAAATTTTTTTTTCAGTACAAAAAATTTTGACCTCCCTCAGAGACCAGCCGACCGGGCCGACCGGGCCGGGCCGGACCGGGCCGGTAGAAATTCCTCAGTCGGCCCGGCCCATCACAAGTATGCCCAGCAGAAATTGATAAAAACGATCATTTTGACAAAAAATAGTAATTTTCGTTCAATTTTTTTCGCATTTTCAGCCAATTGTCTTTTTCAATTTAGACGAAAATTTTCGCTTTATGACACATTTTTTTTGAGTTCAAATGAAATTTACCTCTGTCCAATGATGATGTCCCGATGTGCCTTCGAGTAGTGCGACGAGTGGTCCGGATGCCTGGAAAATAAGGAGAATAGGCCTTGATAATTTCGGTTTTTTTCATATTTTCAGGTTTTTTTCATCAAAAACTTGTGAAGAATTGCCCGGTTTTGCTTATTTTTTGAAAAATTCAACACTTTTTTCAGGATTTTATTCTGTTTCACAACTTTCTTAACCTTTTTCTGAATATCTTATCGAGAGTCGCTTTGTAGTGTTCACAAAATTATGTCTTCGAAATGTATAAAAAACCACGTATTTCCCGATTGTTTCAGCGGAAAGTTGGGATTTTTGAATATTCTTCGATTAAAGAAAATTGATTTTCATGCGAACATTATGTCTTTTTTTCACCATTTATAGCTTTTTTTTCGAATTTTTAAAGGGGTAGTAAACCCTTTTTCGAAATATGTCAAAATGGGTTGGAAAGCACACCAATAACATAAATTTCACATTAAAAAACTTTGAAATCCGCTCAAAAATTCAAAAAATGCAAGTGAAAATAAGTCTGGTCAGCAGGAGGGAATAGAAAAATCTGTTATGGCCTAGAAATCCAATGGCGGAAATTCAAAAAAGTTTTTTGGTTTTTTGTTCCATTTTTTTGCTGAGTCATAGTTAAACCATTTGCACTAAAAAGGAACCAAAAATCTTCTCGAAAACATGAAATAGATAGAACTTTCTTGAAAAAAATACATATTTCACCGAAATAACCATATATTTTTGTAGATCTCATGTTTTCGAGAAGATTTTTGGTTCCTGTTTAGTGCAAATGGTTTAACTATGACTCAGCAAAAAAATGGAACAAAAAACCAAAAAACTTTTTTGAATTCCCGCCATTGGATTTCTAGGCCATAACAGATTTTTCTAGTCCCTCCTGCTGACCAGACTTATTTTCACTAGCATTTTTTGAATTTTTGAGCGGATTTTAAATTTTTTTAGTGTGAAATTCATGTTATTGGGGTGCTTTCGAACCCATTTTGACATATTTCGAAAGAAGGTTTACTACCCCTTTAAAATTAAAATACGATTTTTGAGGTAATTTCAATATTTTCAAACACTTTTTCTCGATTTATTCCGAATAATCGCTTACCTTTTCCGGTAAATTATCCTTTGCACGTTGAATGGATTGTTTCCATGCTTCGTGTTCATCGTCATTCTCGAGACGTGTCGGAGTCGCCAACACCATTCACCAAAAGAGAGACAATTCAATCGAATAAATGAGGGATGGAACAGAAATGGAATTGGTGGTGACACGTGGCAAATCTCACCGGAGAGAGAGGCACACACCTGGCCAGGAGGGGCTGAAAAAATTGGAATTTTTAGAGGACTTTTGCGGGAAATGACGAAAGAAAGAGAAGAAATGGAGAGAAAACGGGCAGAGTAGGGAAAAGATTACGTTTCCAAAAAAAATTATTGTGCGTTTTGAAAAAAAGTCATTTCATTACATCATTGAAAAATATTCATTTTTTATTAATTTTGGGGAATTTTCGAAACGGTTTTATTTTTTTGACAAAGTTTTTCAATTTTTATTTTTTACAAATTTTCTAAACATTTTTGTTAAGTAAAATAACTATTTTCTTCAGCTTTTAACCCGTTCGCCCCGAAAATTTCTATTTTTTCACTATTTTGTTGAATTCCCAATTTTTGTGAAAAAAGGATGGATTTTCGGTTTATTCGGGACAAAACTACGAACATTATTATATTTTTACATCTCTCTATTCAAAAAACCAGAAAGTCGTTTAGATTTTCACCGAAAACTGAGAAAAAATCAAAAATTGCGACGGAAAACTGAAAAATTCATGGAAAAAATAGAAAATGAAAGTGCGCTCCATTGCGAATCTTTCCAGTTT
The DNA here is from genome assembly GCA_963572265.1 of Caenorhabditis doughertyi. Taxonomy (NCBI): domain Eukaryota; kingdom Metazoa; phylum Nematoda; class Chromadorea; order Rhabditida; family Rhabditidae; genus Caenorhabditis; species Caenorhabditis doughertyi. Next base: position 9,729,223 of record OY751556.1, on the reverse strand, counting down.
TCGCATACCCATGGCTACAAAGACTACAAAATGAACGAAAATCGCATACCTAAATCCATTTTCATCGGATTTTCGATTTTTTAAATCAAATATTTGAGAATTTCTACGAAAAAGAGCCCAAATATAACTTTTTTCTATGTTTCCTACATAAAAACCAACCAATCGCATGGTTTTTTATGCAGAAGTTGAGGAATAAAATCAAAAGAAATCAATAAAACTGAGAAAATTCGGGAAAAAAAGTCAAAAATTTAAAAAGTGCTTCATCGCTAATTTTCGAATTTTTTAAAAGAAGTTGCCAATTTTTTTTGCAATTTCTGTGATTTTTAAAAATTTCAGGTAAAATTCAGGAAATTTTGCCTGATTTTCACTTTATATATTTATTGGGAAACTGATTTTTCACATTAAAAATTATTTTTGAGTATTTTTTGTATTCATCGGCTACAAAAATTACAAAATGAGAAATCGCATACCCATGGCTACAAAAACTACAAAAATGGAAAATCGCATACCCAAGACTACAAAAACTATAAAACTCAGAAATCGCATACCGAAGACTACATAAACTACAAAAATGGAAATTGCATCAGGCATGCCCGCGCTCGCAACCGTAATTGCGTCGATTCGATGGGTGTCGACGAGGACACCCAACGAAAAGGCCTTCCGCGACGCGACACGCAACGCGCCCTCGGGAATAGTTTTCGGCCTTTTAAAATTCGAAACGACGTAAATTTCAATAATTTTTTTCGATAAAAATATAGATTATTATATTCTCTATCGAATGATATAAAGAACGTTGAGTTTTTTGTCAAATTTGACAAAAACTCAACGTTCTTACACGCTCCGTTGAGAACAGTCTTCGACTTTTTAAAATCCGAAACGACATGAATTTCTATAATTTTCTTCGATAGAAATGTAGATTATTTTTTTCTCTATCGAATAATATAAAGAACTTTGAGTTTTTGTCAAGTATAAGCCGAAAAACGGAGAAGGCCGATTCGATGGGTGTCCCTTGCGTTTCGGTTGCGTGGGGTTGCATGGGGCGGACATGCCTGAATTGCATACCCAAACTCATTTTTTACTGGATTTTCCATGATTTTTAGAATTTTTATTACTTCTGAGAAGAAAAAGCCGAAAAATATAACAGAAAAATCCCAACTTTCAGTAAAAATCAAAGAACTGGAATAATATCAAAAAGTTCGAAAAAACTACTCGAAGCATCATAAAAACATCAGCTGATATATACCCCCAAAAAAGACACGAAAATCCTCAAAAAAAGCAGCTGAAAAAAGTAAAGACATGGATTCAGATGAGATTTTTTCCCCTCAAATGACGTCATCAAAAAGAGGAAACATATGATTTTTCTTTCTCAAAAATCCCTGATTACGTAGGGGTCTATCACTGATTTCTCACGTTTCCTCTAGAAAGAGAAAGAGACAAGGAACTGTGATGTTCGTGAGAACAAAAATGGAAAAAGAGATCAAAATATCAAGAAAGTGGGCGGAGCCTAATTTTTGGCTGAAAAAATTTTCTTCTGGAAAAGTACGTGGGACACAACGAAACTCTGGGAAAATCTTATTTTCCACATTTAGAAAAAAAAAGTGAAAAAAATCTGAAAAAACCAGTTCATAAAACCACCCATATCGATAATAAAACCACCCAGACAGCTCAAAAAAAGTGTGTGGGAAAGAAGACGAAAATAAATTTTTGTGCTGATATTTTTCAGAGGGAATAACAAAAAATAATACAAAAAAAGTAATAATGAGATAGATAGATTAATCGCCCCCGCCCCGTTTCCGGTTTAGCTACTGATAACAAATAGGAAGTTTTTGGTTTGGTATGCAAGTGTGCTCCAATGAACTTTTGAATTTAGTTGGTGGGAATTCCAACTTTTTTAATGAAAAGATAAAAAGGATGAGAGGAATGACAATAATTCTAAGCATTCGCTTTTGAAAGAATTTGAAACTGGAATTTTTTTTTAGAAAATTTGACTGAAAATAGATGAAAAACGAAAACTTTGCTAATTTTAAAAATAAACCCGGAAGCTCCATTTTTTAAAAATTCGGTCAAAGTACTCCAAAAAAAATAAGCAGAAAGAACTACAAAAAATTTCATTCACACCAGGTCAGAATCTTGCAAAAAAACTACAAATTTAGGTCAAAATCAGAAAAAGAAAGTACAAAAATTTTGCAGTCAGAACTCTCCAAAACTTCCAAAAATTCTCAGAATAATAGATCAAAGTCTGTCTAAAAAAACGAAAAATTTTGGGAAATAGTAAAAAAAAAACTTCTTGGAATGTACAAAAAAAACTATCGATACAGACCGAAAAAGAAAAAAAAGAATACATGAAACTTTTGAAATAAACTGATAAACCTGTCGAAAAGTAAGAACAAATTCCGAATTCCGGCCAAAAAAGGCCCAATTTTTCCACTGAAAATTTAAAAAAAAATTGCGATTTCAGGATTTTCTGAAAAGTACAAAAAAAAATTCCGAAAGTTGATTTTTATTTTCTCAAAAACCTCTAAAAATTCTAACTAAATGGGCCAAAATCACTGAAAAAGGGGCAATTTTTGAAACAAAAATCCGTCAAAAATCACATGAGGCTTTCGAAATAAGAGGAAAAATCTGTCGAAAAAATCAACAATCCACATGTTACTTGAAAAACTTTTGAGAAATTTGGGACAAAACTCATTTTCCACCTAATCCCTTTTGGCCTAAATCAGAAGCCTCGCTTGCTCTTTCAAGAAAAAAAAACGCATTTGCGGGAATTCAAAATTTCGCAGTTGCTCCTCCTTTCCCTCATAAATTTCCAGGGCAAAAAAAACCGTGGGTGCAACACAGAAAAAAAACGAGACAGGAAAAAAAACGGAGGGGAGAAAAACGAAAAAAAAAACCCAGAGAGAGAGAGAGAATTGTGTGTGGTGGCAAAAAACTGGGAGAGAGAGAGGCTCCTCTCTTTTTGAAAAAGAGAGAAAGAGATAGTATTTGAAATGAAGAGGACGCAGACACAAAAAGTGATTCCCGGGGAGAGATGAGAGAGTGAGAGACGCAGATAGTTAGAGAGAAATGGAAACAGAGACACTTTGTTCAGGAGGGGGAGGGCGACCTCCTCCTCCTCCTCTTCGTCCTACTACTCCTCCTCTCGATTTTTCTGGATGAAGAGCCCCCTGTGTTGGACTGGATAGGGATAAGAGTATTAAGGATGAAGAGACGCAGAGAAAGAGTGAAGAGATAGAGAGAGAGAAAAAGGGACACAGTAGCAATAGAGGGGATGAAGAGGATATGTAGAGGAGAGAGAGAGAGAGGGTGAAGCCCCTCTTCTCTCCTCTCTCTTCAACCCCACTTCAATATTTTCATTTCAGGCTTGACCCCCCTAGAGGTTGGGTGTGGCTATTTTGACTTGGGCTAAGGTTGTGTTAGGCTTGGGAACCCTGGGTTCTCTTGACCCTTGGTGCCTTTCTGAAGGGTTTCCCAAGGGAATTTTTGGGGTTAACCAGAATAACTTTGATGTTCCCTTGGCTCTTTTTAAAGTTCAGGGTAAAGGTTATGAACGGTTTGATGAACGGTTTGCCTCGTTTTTTTCAGAACTTGAACCCAGACTATAACAGAAAATTTTGAACATCCCAATTCTTGGGCTCAACCATACCTGTGATGGGCCGGGTCGGGCCGACTGAAGAATCTCTTTGAGGGGGATCAAAATATTTGCACTGAAAAAATTGTATTCCGCTTTTTTTTTCGATAACTGGGGGCATGGTTTTCTAAAGAAAATTTTAGATATTTTTAGTAGGAAAAAGTCGGAAATTTCAACAAAAACACAAAAAATTTTGAAAAAATGACCCCATTTTTTCAAATCTTTTCAAATCCGGGCCGGGCCGATGGAAAATTTTGCGGCGGGCCGTCCAAATCCCAAGGATGGGCTCAACTAGCTTCAAAACGTGACAATAAGGTAAAAAAGGCTTCCTTATTCAAATTGATGTAGGAAAACTGATGAATCTGTAAGATTCACAAGCTTAGTGAACCTTGATTAAGGAAAAGACAAAATCTTTTTTTTGTTAATTCCGGCTTGTTTAGTCTCGACCTTCAAAATGAACTCTGACTGAAAACTAGAACTTTCAATAGTTTTTGATAAAAGTTTGAAACAGAAATTATCAAAGAACTACTGTATAAATCACAGTTTCAAGATTAATAGAAGCCTCGATCTATTAGTTTGCCCTGTTCTATGACGATGAAATAAATAATCTTCACCCTGATAATATCAAAACTTTTTCTCAACTACGATTCATGAAAAACACTGAAGAAATATGAATCCTTCTGATATTTGAAATCTCTTTGAACTAGATAATTGGTTCAAAATTGGTTAAAGGAGGACTAAACTCACTTAAATAAAACATTGTTTCTGCTTTAAAATTCTACGTTGATCACGATTTTTATAGTGATTTTGCTCAAAAATCGCTCTAAACGGAGAAAATTATACTGAAATATCGTACAAAATACAGATACACCTTTAATGACCGTGGCCTCCTGGCCTAGGAATCCCAACGTGTAGTCCGAGAGGACAAGAAGACCTAGGAATCACAGATGGAATCTCTAGGCCGCGTTGTCCTCTCGGACTACACGGTGGGATTCCTAGGCCAGGAGGCCACGGTCATTATAGGGGTATCTGTATTTTGTACGATTTTTCAGAACAATTCTGGCGGTTTAGAGCGATTTTCGAGCAAAATCACTATAAAAATCGTGAGCAACGTAGAATTTTGAAGCAGAAACAATGTTTAATTTAAGTGAGTTTAGTCCTCCTTTAAACAAAAAATGTTGACAGCAAATAAGAACTAATCAGCCGAAAAAAAAAATGAATATTTCAAAAACCTCGGAAGAATAAGATGAAAAACCGGATCCTAGTGACAGATAGCCTTGTTATGAATTTCCATAAAAAAAAATCTGTTTTTGAAAGTCTTCAAAGTTCCAGCTAATATGGTTATAATTGATTAGACGCTTCGTCATGTTTCGCAACTAAATTGATTCTAAATAATTTCCATAGAGTTTTTAGTCAGAAAATAAGCAACTTTGAAAATTGTTTTGCTGTTACAAAAATGCTTCAAGACTAACAAAAGTTTTGTCAGATCGATTACTTCTTACTGTTCCATGACCATGCTCTGCAATAAATTAATGTGGGTCTGATACTTTCTGAAGATTCCGTTTCTCAACTACGGTTTATGAAAAACACAACTCTTTTCGGCGTTTCACTGTTACCAGATATAACTTTCCATCAATAAATTTTGATATATGAAAAGGAATAAGAATCCTTCTAATCTTTTTCTCTGTAAACTAGGAAATTGGTTCAAAATGGGTAAGGCTAAAGATGAGGTGAGCAAATGAGCAAAAAGAAAAAAAAGAATATTTCAAAAACTTCAGAAGAATTGGCTAAAAATTCAGGTACTAGTGGGTTGTCCATCTGTGTTGCGTTTCAATAAAAAGATTATGTTTTGGAAATTTTGAAAATTGCAATTCTAATGGGATCATAATTGATTGGATATGCTTTGTTCTTTGCAACTTTCTGTGATTCTAAATAGCTCTTATTACTGAAGTTCACAATGAAAGTACAGTTTCATATTTGCTTTAGTTCACGGATTAATTCCAAAATTTTCGATCAATCTTCGTAATTTTGCAAAAACTGGAACGAATAAACTGGTAGGAACCAGACATGAGCGGAAGAGAAAATTTTGAATCCGGAAGACGGAACAGTTTTCAAAAACTCGGAAGACAGAAGACGGAAGGCGGAAGAAATTTCAAAATCCCGGAAGACGGAAGGAAGGAAACGGAAGGGACAAAAAGTGCTCAAAACTGCTCCAGCTAGAAAAAATCTAAACTTTGTGAAGAAAAATGGAATTTTTGGAACAAAAACGTAATTCTATGATTAACCAAGTGTGTTGAAAAGCGCTAAACCTCTGTTGAAAAGTTTGAAAATTTGAAAAATTTTCCCCCGAATTTCCGTTTTCTCAAAGCTCCTTACCGCCCAGAAACACGGAAGACGGAAGCCGGAAGACGGAACAATTTTTGAAAATCCGGAAGGCGGAAGACGGAAGGCGGAATTCCGCTCATGTCTGGTAGGAACATTCTGGCGGATCCTAGAAACTCCATTTTTCGGGGATTTTATTGACTTGGGACATATTGACAGAATTTACTGTTTCCCAACTTCATGAAGAAAAACACTCCAAAAAAGAAAACACTGCAACGAATGCAATCAATTAAAGCAAAAAGATATCCGACTAACAACAGAAGCTCCTTACTATCAATCGTTTTTTTTGTAGAAATTTGAAACTGTGAAAGTGTCAAAATGTAACTGGGAAAAAATGTTTTAAGATTAACAGAAGTTATGTCAGATCGGTTCATTCATACTGTATGATGAGAATGCTTTGCAATAAATGAGTGTTGCTCTGGTAGTATCAAACGGCATAAGAAAAACAACACCTTTTTCTAAAAATTTCTGCCCCTCTCTCTTTAAATACAAAAGGTATAAACGTGAAACCTTAATTTAAAAAGGGGCGGAGTTTTGTAGAAATAAATTGAAGCCACTTTTTGTCCGAAATTTTGTCCCGGAAATGCTTGACAGCTTATATCTCGCTTCAAAATTAAGCGTTTAGAACAGTTATTTTTTCAAAAGAAAGGTAATTATCTCGAAAAAATGTAATACCTTTTGCTAAGCCATCTCAAACACACGCCAAGAGCTACTACTAGCTTTAACGGACCGGAGGTCCGGAAAAGCTAGTCCTTTCCTCTCCTAAATCGATTTGAGAACAAATAAAAGTCCTTCTAATTTTGGGAATCTTTCTAGAACCGAAAAGTGTGTGAAATTGGTAAAACTAAAATTTCTGGATGCAAATATGAATTTATCAGCCAAAACAAAAAATGTTTCAAACACTCCAGAAAAATTAGCGAAAAATTCAGTTACTATAGAATAATTGCTTTAGGCTGCATTTCATTGAAAATTTTTCTGTTTTTGAAAAGTTTCAAAGTTCGAGCCTTAACATGGTCAATAATTGTTGAGTCGCATTGTTTTGCAACTAACTTGGTTCTGAATTACTTCGATAGAGTTTTTAGTCCGAAAATAATTAGAACTTTTATGCTGTTTCATAGCGTCTATAAATTTTGAAGTAATTCCTAGGTTTTTACTCGCTCATTCATCAAAATCTTTTTGAAACAACTGAAAATCGAACAAGCTAGTAGGAGCATCCTGTGAGATTCTAGCAGCATTTCAGCTACAATTAAGGAATTTCATTGATTTGGGAAAACGAAAATTGTAGATTTCACTGTTTCCTAATTTCATCAAGAAAATCCCCGCAGATTCGTAAGTCGGTGAGACCCGAGCTCAATGAAAAGACTCCTCCCAGCAAATTACTAGAAAAGGGGCGTGTCTTGCAGTTCCCGTCCATATTCTCAAAACTGACTGAACAAGCTTTCGTTTGAATTTCTACAATAAGGAAAAAGAAGGAAATATTGAAATCAAAAAATTTCCAGCAGCTTTCTCGAGTTGTTGAAACTGTAAGTTTCGTGAGATTATTGGGGAAATAACACAGTTTCAAGAATATCACAAATTATGCCAACGCAAATATTTCCCACTGGTGTCACCATATTACATTGTTCCGATAATAGCAAACCTTACTGTTTCTCAACGATTCCTTACAAAAAATGGGACCAGTATCAAAGTTTTGCTACTCGAGTAAGTGAAAAAAGTATTGGCGCAATCCCCATCTTCTGGTATCTTATTCGCGGGATACCACAAAAAAGAAAACTGTTGATTTTTTGATTATTAAGGTTTTTCAAGATAAACACGACTGATGAATAGAAGTTTGTCAGTGTTTTTTTGCTAGTCATGAAACAGAACACACATTATCACACATTGCAACGTAGAAGTTGCGACAGAAGTCGACTTGCTCTTTCCTGCTATAATTCAAGAAAAACCGTACCAGAATTCTATTCTTAATCCAACTGATTTTCTATTTGTTTCAAACCATCTTTGCAAAACTCTGACTGAATAAAAATTACCGAGTGTTTTTCAAAACATATGTTTGAAACCGAACAAGTTACATGCAGTACGGTAAAAAAAAGGGTGACTATTCGGAAAACTCAGATCATAGTACCGTATAAGCCTGCAGATCTTATTGTTTCCTAGCTTCTACTCATGTTATACATCCGATAGAGGAGTCTTTTAGATAAAATCTTCATATAGGCGAAATTGCATTCTCGAAAAACTTTTGGAAAGTAAACTATACGTTTAATCTGATTGTCATGGAAATTTCAAATTCAGGGTATTTCGTAAAAATATTCACAGTTTCTTAGAATGTCGAAGTACATCACGAAGAAAACTACCGTCGTTATTGTTGTCGTAACGTGACTGAGGAACAAATATAGCTAGACATCTGGAAAACGCTGAAAAAGAATGGAGGCGTACATATTTTTTCTCTCTGTATCGACCCTTGATCAAAAAACAAAACTGCCGGAGTTTTTCTAGCAATCTTGAAATTGAGAAATAAGTTTGTCCGATCACCGTAGTGAAACGTGATAACTTTTTCTCTAATTCGTAATTACATTCGCTGAAACTGTATTTTTCACAAGAAAAAAAATTTGCTGCCCAAACTGTTCATCGAGTTACGGTTCCACGAAATTTTCAAATGAAGAGAACTAAAAAATTACATTTTCAATTGGTGAAGTGATATTGGAGACTTTATCTGATTTCAAAATGTTTGATTGACAAGACTAGATTCAAAGGGTATTTTTCCGACAATTTTGAGTTCAGATGAATAATTTTGTTAGGTTCCGAATACTAAAAATCCCCGTTTTATGAACTCATGAAATTAACTACAATGGACTTTACCACAATACACAAGTAATTTGTGATCCAAATCCATATTGAACAAGAAAAATGGTGCGAAAACGAAGAAATCTTGATATTTTTTTAAGGGAAAATCAGTTGAGAGAATAGCAAAGGGTAACTTCCTTTAAGGTTCCAAAGCTCCACCCCTTTTTTTTCTGCGAAATTAAGAAAATCGGGCGTGGCCTATACTGCCAAACTAATAATAGTTGTGCAAGGAATTCAAATTTTTTTTTCGCGGGTGGTCCGCCCCCTTTCATTCCGCACTTAATTAAATCAAAAATAGCTTGGAGATAAAAAAAGCGGACCGCCCGCAAAAATAAAAATCCTTGCACATCAATTATTAACTTGAAAATGTATTCGTTTCCAGTGTAGGACCGTCAGAGAAATAACTTTCCGCCAATTCCTCAGACTAACATTAAAATCGGAGAATTAAAATTAATTTTTGAAATGGAGCATAATGAATTTGATCCACTTCCGACAAACATTTGCTGAAACTGTATTTCTCAAAAAAAGTTCACTACGGTAGGTAAAAAATTTTCAGATCTCACTGTTTCTCTTATTCTACTTCACAATAAACAATGGAAAAGGTTTCAATAATGCTAAAGGCCCCACAGTTGACATTTTCAAAAAAAAGTGATTAACACTCATTATCTCTATCTACTCAACAATCCCTGAAGTACTGATTCACCGATGCAGAAATGTTCTTCAATTTGGCTAAAATCTTTAAAAAAGTTTCATTTGGACCCAAATAGTCAAAAAATGTTGATTTCGAGTTCATGACTCACATGCTCCAGGAGCTGAAGCACGATAAAGAGCCCAAAATGAGAGTGGTCCGATCGGTCTAAAAAATGTTTTCCCGACGTTTTTCACCCCGTAGAGTACGAATTTCACAATAAAAACTTTTGACAACGAGTTTTAAGAGTACCTGAGCCAATTTTTGTTTAAAATGACTATTCAGGCTTTATTGAGCCCTTTACCAACGAATTCCGCTAAAAAAAAACCAATTTTAAAAATTTAAATATTTTGGATCCAGGATCGGGAGATGGATTTTTTTGAAGTGGTGCCACGACTACAAATCGAATCACCAGAACCTAAAAATTGGTGACCGAGTCACATTTGGATAGGGGAACATGCCATAAAATTTTTGTCCCGATCTGAGACTATGACTTTTTTCACCATGGAGGGGGGTAGGTTCTGAAAATGCATAAAAGCTGAAAAAAATGGCAGTATGTATACGTCGATTTTTGGTTTCTTGAAGGAAATCGACGTATTTTGAGGTGCTGAATCCGAATCTGGCGTTTATTTTTGGTAAGCCGTTGGAAAAATTTTCAGGAACAAAAAAAAACGTCCAAAAATGATCAAAAATCACAAATTTTGCACTACAGGTACTCTTAAAACTCGATGTCGAAAGTTTTTACTATGAAATTCGTACTCTACGGGGTGAAAAACGTCGGGAAAACATTTTTTAGACCGATCGGACCACTCTCATTTTGGGCTCTTTTTCGTGCTCCAGCTTCTGGAGCATGTGAGTCATGAACTCGAAATCAACATTTTTTGACTATTTGGGTCCAAATGAAACTTTTGTAAAGTTTTTAGCCAAATTGAAGAACATTTCTGCAAATTCAAAATATTTACAGTTTCCTTGATTCATCAAAAAAACTACAATAGCTATTACTGCAATAGGCTTAGAATTATTTAATAAGAGTCTATAAAACAGAAAATTCTGAATTGATTTTTTGATTCTCAGAAATAAAAAAGGAATGTGTGATGGAAGAGTTCATGCTGAGTGGCCCGGTTTCATGCTGAGTGGGATAACCCTTTTCAGCCTCCAAATCAGAAAATCGGGTGTGGCTTATATGTTTTTTTTCCGTGTGAGACCCAATTTGTTTAACTGTGAAAGCAATCCGGAGAAATTCGATTCAGAGCGATTCAATGTTCAGTGATGCAATCTTCCAGCAATCGATGAAACATTTTTCCGGTAGTTTCATAGAAAACGTGAAACCGAAGAATTAGCATAATATTTTTTTTTCATTTATTTCGAACCAGCCTGATTTTCGCGCCTACGGCGCTCCAACAGGCTTCTCTATACTGTTCGTCGCTGCGCTCCTCACTTTTTTTACTGATCGCGGCTACGCCGCTCCCTAGAACTGAAACCCGTCGACACCTATAGGCAAACAGGCCACCATTTTTTGTGGTCCGGTGGCGCAGTGTGTGAGCGCGCGGCGGTCGTCCGCAAGGTGTGAAGTTCAAGCCCTTTTGGGGCCAAATCTCTCTTTCTTCTTGCACAGAAAGTGCGAACATCCTGACAAACGGACAGACAAACCCCACAAGCGTTTTATATATAAGAATGATGATAAATGTTTGCTAAAGCGTACTTACAAAAAATATGGATTATTGTAGTGTAAAACTGGCATATCTTACTGTTTCTGTAATTCTACTCTACTGAAAACTGCAAAAAGATTTTCAATGAAGAAACGTTTTATGCAGTTAACATTTTTCAAAATCTATGATGCTTTTTCTGACATGAAACATCACTTTTTTTCCGAGAAAAACGAAATTTAAAAAACTGTTCTCCTAACGTCAAGGTATCAATAAAAGATGATTTCACTGTAGTTTTCTATGAACAGTGAAGTCGAAAATATTCCATGAGATTACTGTAAGTTTAGAAGCCTACTGTATATTCTGAAAGTGTAGTTTACAGTTTCAATGTTGCTATCATAAATGTATTCTCCACTCAATGTTATTGCCAAACAGCCTATCTCATTGTCAGCTTATACTGAGTGTTACGTGCGAAAGTGCGAGGCACTTTTAATTTTGCCCACGCCCCTAATTGGATGAAAGTGCAAGTTGCGTCCACTTTGGGGTTTGAAGGCGTGGTTTCAAATCGGCATGGCCCACGGTTTTTCCGATTTTAAAATTTTGTTTCGATCAAACAACAGGTCAATGATCCATTAATCAAGAAGAAGTTATGTAGATTTCTAGGAGTTTTGAAACCGAAACTTTCTATTGAATTGCTGAAAAAAAGAACTGTTTCAATACTGTTTTTAGGATGGCACTTTTAATTTTCTGACATTCAGAGACTCATTGATGTCGAATACAGGAATTCGTTTTTCAAAAAAAAATTCTAGATCAAAGTTTATTTTGCAAGAATTGCTTTTTCAAAAAATAATGAAAAACTTATTTTCCATATCGATTTGTTCCGTGAAAAGTAAGCGTTCTAGAACCGATGAAAAAATTCATTTTTCGCAGATTACTGTAGGTCTACATGAGTACCAGAGTTGCACGAAATTCCGACTTCCGGATTCCGTTTTGAAGCCTAATTTTAGACGGAAATTGGAAGTTTTAGAAGGAGAATTAATTTTCGTAACTCGACGTAAATTCAGTAAAAATAAGGCTTAGAAACACGTCAAAAGTAGGCAAAACTATCAAAATTTCGAAAAATGTCAGACCGACTTCCGTCTAAGAAAATTTCATTTCCGTGCAACTTCCGTGCAAGTTTCAATGGCCATATCAGAACAGAACTTTGGACTCCAGGGCACTGGAAAAATATCTTTCCGTAAAACAAATTAATGAAAAATAGAAAACGAATATAATAAAGTTCTATCGTGACCCTGTATAAAAAACAGTTTCAAGGCTTACAAAAGAATGGTAGCTTCGAATGCTTAACAATGAAAGAAGGATGCACGTTCGATTAAAAAAAAGTCACGTTAGAAATCTAAATAAAAGTTTCAATAATTATATCAAATTGGTACTTTTGACTTCATGGTACTACAAACAGTTTTCCAGCAAAAAATATGCTTTAAAAAAGTTATGCATCGTGCATTTTATTAGAATTTCAAAATTTTAGAAATTACAGTTTCAGTCCTACATGAATTATAACTGTTTTTTCCTGCTATCTAATAGTATAGAAGAAGTCCTCCCGAGTGAAAAACATCAAGATGTACTGTAAAACCTGCGGATCATACTGTTTCATGATTTTTATTTGCGGGAACGTTTAGAAATACTTCAGTTATTGAATTTTATGATAGTACGGTATGCGGAAGTGTGGGGTGTGTAAACGAGCTCTGTTGAGAGAACATGTTTTGAATTCTTTGAAAAATTGTTTTGAGGGTAATGTAATCTGAATTTTCATCAAAAAATCCTAAATGTATTCAACTCCGCTTCCTACTTTTAGGCCACGCCCAGTTGCAAAGGAGCGCGTTTGCACATCTCACATTTCCGCATACCGCGTGATAGAAGTCGTTTCCACTGTATGATAGATGAAATCAAAATCAAAAAAATGAAACCACAATGGAACTACAGTAAGCAGTTTGTTAGATTCTTTGAAAAAGAAGGAAGGAGGACATACATGAAATTTATGTTTCAGACCTTTCATTTGAAAAAATTCCTATATGATTCATCAATGATTTTGAAAGTTTTCGCGAAGTTAACTTGAAAGTAATAAGAATCGACGATGTTCAACAGAACAAGAGCATTTGAAGTTTAAGGTTGTTAATGGTAACCATTTCCAAAAACTGGTACCATTGTTTTCACGTAAAATGGTTCGGTCAACCAGTAATGGTAATGGTCGCCGTGAAATGCCTTTTTGGCCAGCCTACTGAAGTTTTGTAAGATTACTGTAACCAACAATTTTTTTCATAGAATAATTTCGAGGCTAAATAGTTGTTTTATAATAAGCCTGAACTACAATTTCAACTATCTCTAAAGTTCGATAGCTTTTGCAATATACATACAGAGGCTAAAAGATTGAAAAATCGTGCAAAGGTACTGTACAACCTGCACATCATACTTGATTTTGTAAATGATCTTAGTTGCCTGCTAGATGCTGTTAACTTGATGTAATAATGAGCTTCGATTTTTATTAAAACGAAGAAAAAAAAATCTATTTCATAAGTTTTTAAAGGGTTACATACTTCAAAAATTTTTTAATACATTATCTGCACTGCATATAATTTTTTTCTGGAAGGTTTTAATTTAATCGAGAATTTCTCATTCCAATTCACGACTTTATGAAAGTATTGATGGTTTGATGACAATCGACGAGGCAAAATTAAGTTTTAAATTTACGAGGAACTTGAAACCGAAGGTATTTTTATAGGATTACTATAGAAGTTACCGTTTCAAAGTGTTTAGAAAATCGTACAGTTGAGTCTGTTGAACAATAATGATTCGAAATATTCACCAAATAGAAAAGCTACTATAAAACCTGCAGATCAAACTGTTACTAGGCTGTTCTCCAGCAAATCAAAACTACTTCAGATTCATTGAAATTGGGCGTCTAGCCTAATTTTTTAATGTTATTTTGTTTTCCAAGGGGCTTGAAACCGAAAATGTTTTCATTGGGTTACTGTAGAACTTACAGTTTCAATAATACAAAAAGTTTGATCATTTTGTTGAACAAGTACTATTGGTGGCACCCAAAACAGGTGATAACGAATAAATAGATATCTAGCACATCGTGAAACTTTTTTTTTTAAATTCTAAAAAATACCGTTTCACAATTCTAATTCATAGTTAGATTTCAAGTTTAGTTGATTGTATACCGATATATAATTATATAGATATAGTTGATTATCTTTTACATCAAAACCCTGAAAAAAGCGAAATGCAACAGGAAAATCGTTTTTTTAAAGGAAGCTCAGTTTCAAGAAATTAAAAAAAAAGTGGGAGAGTTTTGGAAAGGATGATAGAGTACCGGATATATGTAAAGTACGACTCAAACAAAATAAGGTACCATAGCATCCATGATGAAGGTGGTACTGTACCAGAGAACCTGCATATCTAACTTTCAGTTTCACGACAAGCTTATTTTTAAAAACTAGGTCAGTTAAACCACTGCTTTGGTAGAATTATTCTCAAAAAAAAAACAAAATTTATATTCCAGAAGATTACTATTAGAGTTACAGTTTCAAAAATTCTAGAAATAGGATGGGTATTATTCGTAGATGTTTTCAAGTCTGGAACTTTTCAATACATTTGCATACGGTAATACCTGCACGTCACACTGTTCATTTTTATTGGGAAACTACATTTCACAAAATTTTCTGGTTAGCAGGAGGCAAACTTGATACGTTATAGCTCCCAAAAACCTATCGAAAAAATCACAAAACTGTGGCAAACTACCTGCACATCTAACTTCCAGTTTCACTAATTTTGTAACTTGAAATTCTTCTAATACTGTTCTGATAGTTTCATGATTGGCTGTTTTCCAGAAAGAAAACTTCAAAAATTTCCATTTCAAAAACTTTTAAAAATCGGATTAAACCCGGAACAAATGTTTGAAACCCGAAACCATTAAAATTAGGTTTTTTGAAGGACTAATGTACAAATCAGCCTGCAGAATTAACGTTCAGTTTCAGAACTTCTATGATTGATTTCGATCAACCGATTCAGAGATCTTGCAGGCATACCGAAAGCATTAAAAATATTTAAAATTTTACTGTTTAGGAAATAGTAGATTTTCAAAGTAGCGAGCCTAGAATACGAAAAAAAATATTGTTCTGGAAGTTCGCACATTAAAACTGTTCATACTACTGTTTCAAAACGTTCTCGAAGAGCTACTAGTTTTTATTTTTATCGTTTCATCCAGATCATATGGAATGGTTTCCTAAAATCAACAAAAAAAAATTTTGATTACAAAAGTTCCTGAAAACTTGATAAGGCTTTCAAAAAGCCGTTCTACAAGCGAATTTTTTTGACAAAAAAAAATTAACTTGGAAATCAAAAAGGTTCGGTAGAACTTACTGTACCAAAATAACCTGAAGATCTAACTTTAAGTTCCAAAATTATTCAAAGTAGAACCTTGATTCGAAAATTATTGGTGCAGCAGACATACGACAAAAAACCAAAAAATAAGAAAAAAAAGAGAGAATTTGAAAAAATTTGTTGGCAAAAAAGGGAAAAAAACAGTATTAAAAAAGCCTTTAAGACAAGATTTTCGAGTAGAAGCTCCCTCTATTAGAAGAGCTGTTCAAAGTGACTTGTGGCTGGAAAACTATAAGAGCATGCTCTTCTAATACAGGTTATAGGGTAACCAGAAGAATAGGCTAACTTACAGTTTCGAAACTTTTATAAAAGAAAATATATTCGGCTTCAACCAGTTCCTCTTTTTTTTGCTGGCATTACCTAACAAAACTACCGCAAAACCTCTAATACACCGGCACCCCTAGATAGGCGATTCAAACAATATAGCGGCATGTCACAATAATAGAGTGCTTTTTTTGGGAAAATAAGACGGAAAAAAGATTTTCAACACATCACAGGCTATAACGTATGAGTAGATCAAAAATCTCTTGAACCATATTCTTTTCAGTCAAAAAATTGTACGAAATCCGTTGCAAAATCTTCTAATCCCCCTGGCATTCTTTTCTCTCTCAATTTGTCTCCAGAAAAGAAGTGAGTGGGCATGGGATTACTTCTTTTCCTACTCGGATTACACGAATTATGATGAGCTCTCTTATTCTTCGTTTTGGAACTACTACTACTATTGAAATTGCGGAATTTAGTGACGTCGTTAAAAATGAAAGAAATAGTGCTCATCTGTGGAGTCAAATAGTAGAAAAGGAGGGGGGGGGGGGGGGGGGGGGGCGAAGGACCAGATGGCTTTTAGAAATCGAAGAAAAAGGACCAGATGTTATGGACAAAGGGTTATGAATCTAGAGGACCTTGGGGTCCGAAAAGGACAAATTTGGACCTTAAACGGGCTCTTAAGAGCTCAAAAAAGTGTTTCACGATCTTAATAAATGCGTCCTTCTAATAGTGATGCCAATTAGATGAAGATCTTAAGAAATACTGGTGCATGCCATATTAATGCAGGTTTTATGATAGGTTTGAAGGTATAAAATTGGAAAATAAGTCTCAAGCAGTTTATAGCTCATTAACAGGTTCGAAATAGAACTCTAAAATACCAAAAAGTGTACAGAACTAGAATTTTTCAAAGAATAATTCTATTTCGTAAAATCCAGTCGTATCAAATTCAATCACAATTATTCCAATTTCAAATCCATTTTGAAACCGATTCCAATTTTTCAAAACTGATTATATTGCAATAGGTGTAAACTTTTCTTATATATTTCTAAAAGTTTCGAAATGTTCCAGGTCAGAATATCTTTATCCAATTTTTGAAAAATTATAGATTTTTCGAAACCGAAAGGTTCGAACTAAACTTTAGAAATCTCTGAGATTATCAATTTCATTGTCTCATCCAAGCTATGTAAAATCTGCTTGAAACCGTACTAAACTAGCCCCGCCCACTATTTGAGATAGAGTGTGTGGAATGAGGAAGCGCAGAGAATGGAATGTCTGGCTGCTCTCTCGAATGTGAGAACTATTTCGCCAGAAGTGGGCGGGGTCAACAGCAGAGTTGTACGGAATGGCTATTCTCGATTCCGGAAGTCGGAATCCGGAATCCGGAATGAGCTTCGAAACTACGGAATCCGGAATCCGTCATTCGGAATAACCTCTTTTTTCGGGAATACGGGATCCGGAATCCGGAATGATCGGCTTTGCGAAATTCGAAGCTTGAAAGAGCGATTGATCTCGAAAAGTAGTTTGGCTCCGTTTTTCAGTGCATTTCAGAAGTTTTTTAATGCTGGCAGCAGTGAGTATTAAAGGATGGCTCAAATATTGTCTATAATTTTGCTATTTTTCTTGACTCAAAAATTTTGAGTTGTTACGGAATGAAATTTCATTTTGCGGAATCAAAAAAACGGAATCCGGAATGAAAAAAAACCCGGAATCCGGAATTCCGTACAACTCTGGTCAACAGTTGACTACTTCATTCCATATCAGACTGTTGGTTTGAAGGTTCTGGATGTATCAGAATGGCCAGAAACCTGATCTATTCTAAATTAGGTCGAAACCGTAATGAAAATCAATTCGGTTCAAATAAGTTCAGCTTCAAGTTCATGCTAAAACCGTAGGAAAAAAAATGAGCCTGTTTCTTTTTTTTTGTTGCATAAGCTGGAGTCCAAATTGTTCTGAACTTCAAATCTTTCTTTTTTTCGTTTTTTTCGAGTTCACCTGGAATTTTTTAGTATAAAACAAAGAAAAAAAAATTACCAGTCCTAAACTGAAGAAATTCTGTTTCACGATCTTGTTGAAACCGGCGGAAAAATATATGAATCAATAAACAACTGGCTTTGTCTAGTTATATTCAGTGTAGACAGAGGAAAGTTATTGATGATTCTGAACGTAAAACGTTATTCACATTGCTAAAATATCAAATATTGCGTGTTCAAAACGTCAGAAAACTCTGAAAAAGCAATAACTTCAGTTTCAACTCAATTCCTGAAACCGTTGATTATTTTCCTATACCAATATTATTTGACTTAGTTCATTTAAATAGTTTTTGTACGGTTTGGAACATTTCGAGATCAGAACGATTCACTGGTTGGTGGAATGTGTTGAGGATCTATGGAAATTTTGAATTATATCTCGATAACATCGGTCTTAGAGTCTCGCTCAAGTTATCCAAAACTAAATTGAAACTGTAAAATATCTCTTAATTCTAACATCAAACTCAGTTTCAAAGGCTTGGTGAAACGGGAGGAAAAGCATTTCAATCAATGTCATGTGTGAAATGGATTTCAGATCAATTACGGTCGATTGGAAAGAAAAAACCTTCGATGATATTAAAAAAATATTTGGAGGAATATATATGAAATAATGTTGGAGGGTTGAATCACATATCGTTCAGATATAGAGAATTGTACATTCAAGAAATACGCGAAACCGTAAAATACCATTCCGACTTATTGTCGATTCATACGGGGTGTTACCTGTGCAAGTGCGGCGCACTTTAAATTCAGGCCACGCCCCTAACTATGTGAAAGTGTGTTTTTGAAAGCTTCGCCCTAGGGCGTGGTTAAAAAACGGCTTGGGGTTTTCCGATTACTGTAGGTGATGTCTCGTATGAACTGACAAGACAACAGTGGACCCCTTTAAAACAACAAAAAAAATCGGACTGATCAGAAAACTACAGGTTGATTCTAAACATTTCAGACTCTTAGACAATGGGGGACAATCAAAATACTGGAGATGAAAAACTAGTAATGGTATTAAAATCAGCTCTGAAATCAGGAATTATCCTTATTGAAAACTTATTGAAACCGTGACAAACTGTTTTCCTAACAACAAGAAAAACGGTTTCAACACTCCTGCAAATTTTTTTCTAGAATCGTCTAGACAGTGCGCACAGTTTTGCAATATCGACTTTTCCTATTTTGACACTTCCCTAATTTGGTTTTCAGGTTTTAGGACTATGCTGAGATAAATCAAAGTGTACAGAATCAGATTTTTATTGAGATTTCAGTTTCAAACTATTGTTGAAACAGGCAGAAAAATGGGTTAATCAGTATACGGCCTAAAAGAAAAACTGACTTGCTAGGGATCGGTAAAAATATTTCCGGCACTAAAGACGCTAAAAAAAATTTATTTTCAAATTATTGATGAAACCGTAAAAAAACAAAACTACTCCAGAAACACTAATTTTGGTTAGGGACCCCAACGGGTTTGATGAAACTCATATTTACGAAAAAACAATTGTCAACGAAGCAAAAAGCAAAAATAAATTCAATTTCAAGTTTTTGATGAGACCGTAGGGAAAACAGGGTTTGCAGTAAATTCATGGGATTCTTTCGAGTCTAGAACTTCTGATCGATTTCCAAATCTGTTATATTCTGACTTTTTGGAATTAGATTTGAAGAATCACATTGAGTTGAGGGTTTGAAAACATAATCAAAATTTTATCGTGATTTCCGTTCCAGAAAAATCATGGAACCGATAGAAAAGCAGATGAATCAATGTCGAACCAGTTCTTGATGAAACCGTAGGGTAAAATATGGAATTATTCCAAAAATAGATGTTACGCGTGATCTGAATCTTTTTTTGGAAGCCTAGAAATTAAGACAGATTTCCAAGAATCGTTTTTTTTTTGTTGTGATAATTCGGAATCCGATTTGGAGACTTTTTTTGAGTTTTATCGAGATTCCAGTTTCAGAAAAAATATAAAACCGGTAGACGTTTTCTGTTTTCTAATAACACCAAGAGATGATCTGCAATGCTAGTGATCTTTTAGAACTTTCTGGGCACTAAAAACACTATCGATTGAATGAAAATCAAGAAAATCAGACTAAAAAAGTGAAAATTAGAAAAAAGAAATAACAAGCCTATTCATAACAAAAATAAAAAATGAGTTCAGTTTCAATTTTTCGATGAAACGGTAGGAAAAAATATGCAATTATTGTACGCATCTTATGAAAGTGTAAATTTCTCAAACAGCCTAGAAATTCTGATAGATTTCCAAAAATCATTTCTCATAGTCTGATGCTTCAGAATAGGATTTGGAAAATCACTCTATTTTGAGACTAAAAAAAATGAAGACAACTTTAAATTTTTCATGAGCATTTCGGTTTCAAAGAAATGTTGAAACGGGCAGAAAAATGGATTGAGCGGTAGCCCAAGGAGATTTTTTGAATTTGATCACTAAAACACTATGGATTGATTGAAAATCACAAAATGAAAGCAATTCTAAAAGAAACTTCGATTTTTTTTTTCTCAAAAAATGAATGCAAGCTACAGCAAAACTCCGAAATAACTTCAGCTTCAAGTTTTTGATGAAACCGTAGGGAAATAATTCAAAATTATTCAAGAAATTACTGTTGTGGGTGATCTGAATTTTCCTGAAATTCTACAAATCAGACAGCTGAATCAGACATGAAAGCCGAAACAGATTTTCAACTAGAAATAACGTGATTTGAATTTTTCTGAAAGTCTAGCAGTTCTTTTTTGATTCTAAAATTGTAAAATTTTTTATTTGGATGTTTTGCAGTCGGAATTGAAGAATTAGTTTGAGTTTAAGGCTCACACCAAGAAAATATTACCCTGTTTAGATTGTCTATAATGATTTCGGTTCCAATGAAATAATGAAACCGCTAAGAAAATTAATTGATCTATGCCAAAGGAATTAGTAGTTATGAATAGCTCGGAATGGTCTAGAATCTTCTGAGAGACCCGGAAAACCATTAATAAGATGGAAACTAAGTAATTACAGAAAACGAAGGCTCCTACAACATCAAGTTTAGTTTTAAGCTTGGTGTATTTTTACGAAAAGTGCGAAACTGTAAATTTTTTGATTCCACCAAACTCACGAATCATTTTCGATTGGTTTATTTCAGAGCATTTGAGGTCAGTCTAGTCGATTCTGAAAACACGACGAATTTTTCAGAAGCCTGCTATATTCAAAAGTATCTTCGGGAAATATCAAGAATCAAGTTCAGTTTGAATAATTTCACTTTCAAGGTCTTGCTGAAACCGTAGGAAAAATATATGTATTCATTTTATTGAGTCCTTTTGTTGAGTCATACATTTATATTCAAACTGGGATCAGACATGAGCGGAAGAGAAAATTTAGAATCCGGAAGACGGAAGTCGAAACAGTTTTTCAAAACTCGGAAGACGGAAGACGGAATTCCGCTCATGTCTGATTGGGATAATGAATCATTCCTGTAAATCACAAAGGAAAAATTAAAAAAATAATCTGTTTCCGACTAATATTGAGCAAAATATGATTTAAGTGTAAAGATTACGTAACTATTTGGTGTTGGCCAGTTCTGAATGGTCTAGGATCTTTGGGATCAATGAAAATTACTGGTATAATGAACATCGAGGAATTTGGACGGCTTGGGGAGAAAATTTTTAAATGTGACATCGAATTCAGAAGCATTCTCAACTTATTCTAAGAATGCTTGAAACTGTAACAAACTGTAGATAGTCTAGGACTGTCTGGATGATTCTGGGGCCTATAGAAGACTTATTCAGGCTTTTTATGGGACCTCATGTATTAAAGACCCAAACCTATGTTCAGAAAAACTATTCGAAAAATGTAATTATCATTGTGGTAAAATTTCATAGATGACGGGGAGGCAGCAAAAGATTTCGGATGGTTTTGTATCACAGGGATCATCCGAAAAACTATTGAGAAGTATTTTTTTTTAGAAATTATGGATGGAGCACGTAACGTTCCAATATCACTTTTAAAATCAACTTTTATCAATTCAAAGATTTTTGAAACTGTGATTAACTCTTTAGGAATCAATCAGTTATATTACTAATTAATAGTTTTTCCAAGTATCTAAAGTTCAAAATATTTTGAAACAGAAAAAAAACAACGAGAAGGAAACAAAATTCTGTTCGAAGAACAACTGTTTCGCACTATTTTTTGATCGATGTGAAAAAAATCAACTTATTCTAGATATCAAAAGAATGTAAGTACCAAAACAAAGGAAATCCTAGTATGATCAAATCTAAAGCGAAGATTGGGTTATTTACAAGACACTCGAAACTGTAAAAAACAACGAATTATCTAGAACTGATTGAGCAAACTTCAATTAGAAACCATAAAATTCCTCATTTTTCAAACTTCTGCGCATTTGTAAATCCATGAAAAACTATTGAAATCCAGAAATTTTTTTGCTAAACTCGGTTTTTTTTCGAACGCGGCGTTATCGGATTTTTGGTCATATAAAGTTTTGAACAAAAAATTAAAATTAATGTTTCAAAAAGATAGGAAAAGTGTTGGAATTATAAATTTTCAGTGATTGTCACGTATTACGAAGACACGAAACGGTGAAGGTTCTGTTTAAAGGCGCAGAGGCAAATGTACACGATATCTCGCCAAGCTTACCGTAATTTTAATGCGTTACTCTCTGCGTGTCTGGCCACTTCCTTCAAAGTGAGAACTTGTTTGACGAGGGTGGGCGGGGTTGACATTAGAGCGGGTATACAGACGCTTCCGTTGACTATAACGCATCAAAATTACGGTAAGCGTGGCGAGATATCGTGTACATTTGCCTCTGCGCCTTTAAACAGAACCTTCACCGTTTCGTGTCTTCGTAATAAAATTTTTTGTTTCAACAATTGTACTCAAAACCATTCGGAATTTACAAGTTTTTGAAGAAACTGAAATTACTGTTTTCAATGAGTTTTGAAATTGAATTAAGAAAACTTTTCACTAATGCTCCTAAGTTTTCTTGTTTGCTTGACACCCGAAAATATTTTAAAACTAGTTGATCCTTGAAAAATCCGGAGATTCTAAAACCGTTTGAAACCGGAAAAAATGCTCTTTAATATCAATTAAGTACGATTCTTGAACTTTCTAAAACTGTGCATGAGAATTCAACTTGAAATGAAAAAGACTGAAGAATCGCTTTGAGCTTTTATTAACGGAATTTCAGTAGAATTACAGTCTAAACACGATGAATTCGGAACCGTTGTCCTAAAATTTACAGACCGCTCTTTTTTGGAAATTTTTCTAGAACTTTCGGCAAAACCTGATGGAAATCGAAACTATTCTAGGAGTGCTCTAGATTATTTGGAATAATCTTGATATTATGGACTCAATGAATACTATTCTTAAAAGAGTTTGAAGTTTAAAAATGTTTTGAAACCGCGAAAAAAGGTTCTAGAACGGTCTATGTCCTCTAAATCCAAAAACGCAAAACTGTATCAGAATGGCCTGCTCTTTTATTATTCCAAGCATGCAGAGCTCCGTTATTAGAGTGGTTTTTGTAATAAAGGGGACGTTTCGAATACAGTTTTTAGAGTGTATAAAACCTTATGTATATAGCGACTTGGGTATCAGTTCTAGAGGCAAGTCATTCTATTCAAAAATAATTTGGAACTGAAAAAAATACAATTCAATCATAGAAAAACCTGTGTGCACATTTCGAAGCTTCTAGAACCTTCAAAAACAATTCTGGAAGGTTCTAGACAGTTTGGAACCTTCCAAGAACCTCCCAGAACATTCCCAACCAGAAAACTCCAAAAGCAAAAAAAAGCAAGATGCGTGGGCCGCCATGTGTGTTTCGCCAACATGGAAAGTAGGGGAGAGGCAAAAAAGTGGAAAAAAGGGGGGGGGGGGGGGGGGGGAAGACAGGAAATTGTTTAGGAATCTACAACGAAGAAGGAGGAGGAGGGACGCCTCTTCTTCCGCCCCTTTTTGCATACACACACACATGCTCCTTCATCTCTTTTTTTTTGTCTAAACAATGAGTGAAAGATTCTAAGATCAATTTGAGGGTTATGGGAACGGATTATTATTTTAAATTTGGGGAAACTTACATATTCAATCTTATTAGAGACGTTATTTTTGATGGTTTCAGAAAACAGAAAATTTCACAAAACTACTGTTTCAAATAGTGCTGAAAACTGACAAAATTTTGCAAAGTTGATATTTGTGACTTATTGCATTCCTGTTTCAAAAACCTGTCTGATCTTCTCGGAATCACTCAAAAAGTAATTTTTGGATGCACTCAGTATTGAATGTTTTCTGATCCAGCTATGTAAGTCCAAGTTCAGGACTTTAATGACAACTTCAGATCACTTCGAACGATGGAAGGTAAAAACAGAGAAGTGTTCTCAAACGTTGTCTGTATTCTGTCGTAAGATATGGTGCACACACAATAGATGAACCGTACAGAGGTACCGTACCGACTGAAGGTTAACCTTGTTATCGGCCGGGTCAAAACATGTGGTTCCCTTTCTTCGGCTCTAATAATCTGGAGAATTCGGTCTGATACTGTTTACAGTATAGGTTTCAAGATCATTCTGCATATTAGTCAGTTACTCTGAACTCTGATAATTCACTGTTTTAATGTTTACATAAATACAGAATGAAACAGAAAAAACTGTTCCGGAAACCATTTTTGGGTATTGGAAAGTTAACAAAATCCTCATCAAAAAGCCGGTAAATCCTGGAATAATCTTTCGAAAATCTGGTAGAACAAGCCAATGAAAGTATGTTTCAAGATGTTTCAAATTTGTGGCTTCCAAGAATTCTTTCAGCATATGTTAGAAATCTATTTTCTGTTTCACGAAAAACTGAAAGTGGATTCTGAGGCTTTTCCGTGATTAGCACTAACATACACGTTGACAGAAAACATCAAACTGTTTCAATATGAAAGGAAAAAGGTTCACATTTTTCATGAGTCTAGTGGAGTTGTGGATTCATTAAAAACTATTGAAAGCAGAAATTTTTCGCCAAGCACGGATTTTTTCAAAACTGGCATTACCGGATTTTTTTTCATATAAAGTTTTGAAAAAAAGTAAAAGTACTGCTTCAAAAAAGTTGGAAATAATCTTCAAATATTGTGTCTTCAGTTTTTTGTCATCATCATATAGTCGACGATTTTGCTCAGTTTGATAAAAATTCTGGACAATAGAAAACTCGAAATTAAAAAAAAAAAGATCAGGCTACTATTCTTCAACAGAAATGGTTCAGAATCATTAGAATCCTACAAAATCATTTGAAGAAACGGAAAACTTACTGATTCAAAAAATTTGTAAATTGAATTAAGAAAACTTTCCACTGATCACGTTCCCCTAGCACATTTGGAACAATATAATTAGCTCCAGAAACACGAAAATCCTACAGAAAAATCCATTCGAAAATAAAAATGTATGTTTAAAAAAGTCTAGAAATGACGTTCATTTGCCATAGTTCTTAGTTAAAACTCCTTCAACTTTATTTTCAAAATTCAAAAACTAATTTTCTGAACGAATCTTTACTAGATCAGAATCTCAAACTCAATGTTGTCCGGATGAAATTTTCTAAAAAATTACAGTTTTTATCGAAAAAAAAGACGCTTTCCAAATCCAATCCTTAATTGGTGAGCTAGGAAGTTGCCCTTGTATTAGAAGTGTCTTTTTAATAGGGGTGCCTGTCAATAAGAGGATTTTCTGAAAGTTCTGTTGTGGGAAACTGTTCTGGAATAGTCTACTGATCTTTTGGCTTTACTCGGAACCTGTCAACAAAAGAAAATTAAAACTGTTTCAAAAAGTATGGAACTTGGTTTTCAGAATTTCAATTTATTACACATCCCGAAATTTCGAAAAATTGTTTTAAATTAAAAAAAAAATATTCAAACCATTCAAACAAAAAATACACATAGAAAATCTTAACTTTCCAAGAAAACCCCACCGAAAGCCGCTTACATCCCGCAAAAAAAAAACTAAGCTCAAATCGACGTCAAGAAGAAGACAGATCAAAAAGTCGTTGTTTTTTTCTTTATCCCCCCCCCCCCCCTCACTCTATCAATTCAGAAATCACGAATTTCCCTGGGAAAAAGGATTCCCAAATCATTAAAGATCATCTGAAGGTCATCTCCACTTCAGAAGACAGGGGACACTGATGACGTCACGCACCTACACTCTTGACGCAAAGAAAAACAGTTTTTAGGTTCGGAAGAACATATGATCAATTGGGAAAAACAGAAACCGGAAGATGATGGGGTGGAGTGGAGATTTATTAATAGAATGTAGGAGGTCATTTTTGAAAGATTTGAAAAAGTGGGACCGTTACTTGAAATTATTACTTTGAAAGAAAAAAAAATATATTTACTGTTTTTGGAACCGTAAAAAAATGAGAAAAATGCGATTGAATTTGGTTAAATGTTGGGAATCTGAAGCGCGGCAATTCGAAAAGTTTTTTTTTTTCAATTTTCATTGAACAAGACATTGTCGATGAAACGAAAAAAAAAGTACATTTGATTAAAAGTTCAGTTTTCAACAAAAAAAGTTTTTTGTATTTTCGTGCTCCTGATTTTTTCAAACTTCTGAGTTTTGAAAACTTTCTGACTGAAATTTCACCGCAAAACCTGTATTCGTGGTGCCCCTTCAATAGAATTTCACCTCTAGTAATGGTGCCTTCCCAGATGAAGGTTAAAAAATACTAAAATACTGGCACATGCACCTCTAATACAGGTTCTGCAATACACTGGATCTCGATTCTAAGAAATTTCAAACATTGATCCAAGAGGATTTTTTGATCTACAGGAAATTTTGCATCGATAAGGATCAAATTTTGTGGTAGGGCTAAATTTTTTTTGTTTGAAAAACGCTTTTAGTCAAAAACGCTTCGTAGGATTGGAGCTCAAACATGCCGTAAAAAACAATATGGGCGGAGTCTAAATACTAAAAATTTCAAAATACTGAGAAGGCCGTAAAACCTCTAATAGTGCTGCTCCTTCAATGTAGAATGGCATATTGCAAAACAGTAGAATTTCTAAAACATCCACATATTTCCGACAAATCCAACCAACTTGCAAATTGGTTTTTCATGAAAAATTCACAAAATCAAAAATGTTTGAAACAGTGAAAAATCTTGATTTTTTGAAAAATTTCGTGCATTTTGGACAGTTTCAGAATACATTTTATCAAGAATTAAAATTCCTAAATCAGAGCGGCCTGCCTTTATATTAGAGGTTATCGCTTGATACACAACTATCCTACAGAGTTTTTATAACCTTAAAATCGATCGTATCAATTCAAAAATTCCAAAATCGAAACAGAACAAAATGAAAGAATTCCAAAAGTAAAGATCGCGATAGCCAAGCCAATTAGAGAAGGCCAATTAGATGGGTATGTGGTGACTGAGATGACCTTGTGGAAAAAATAAGAAAAATATCTAGAAGAACAGAAAACGTTATCAGATTGATGAGAACTGCAAAGAAAATGGTTTTTTAAAGTTTTTTTTTTGTTGAAAATTTTCAAATTATCAAACTATTTTTTTTTCTCCGGAATTTCATCTTTTTATTACGAATTGGGCCTGAAAAGCCTGAAAAGCCTGAACCTTGAAGAACCAAATTTCGAGTTTTAGTTTAAAGAGCAATGATTCAACTATCGATAACATAGGACTTGGCTGAAAATAATATTGTGAAACTGAAAATTTTTTCCAAAAAAACTAGACTATGCCTACAAGCCTGGAAATATGAGCGAATTTCGGGTGGACAGTTTTATTTAGATTCCATATTTCACTCAAAACAGTGAAAAACGAAACAGTTTCAAAGCATGGCCGAGTACAGATTGATGGCCTAGGAAATGGAAAAAATTCTTCCACTTGTCGGATTCTAGGCCATCATATGTACTCTGCTTTTTTGTTTTCAAACACCGTTTTGTGCCGTTTAGAGTAATTTTCGAGTGAATTCATAATGGAAAATGGATTCGCGATGAAAAAAAACTTCAAATTTTTAATTTTTAATAATAAAAAATCTGTTTCTGAAAATTTTTTAAATTTTAGCCAAGTCCTAAGTTAGCGTTAAGAAAATTGTGTAACTTAAGGTACAAAAAACCCTAAAAACTCGTAGCTAGGCTCTTCCAGGTTCAGGCTTTTTAGGGTTTTCAGGCCCTTCGACCCCATAAAACTTACAAAAACAGAGACGCAGACACGTCTTCTACAAATCGGGGACAAAAGTTCTCTTCTTCTCTCTACAAATCAACACTGAAAAAAAACCAAGAAGAAGAAGAAAAAGGAATGATAAATTCCCAAGGGAAAAGACCTCTGCATGCAAAAAAAAACCCCCACGCAAAAAAAAGTGAGAGGGAGAAAAATTGAGAAAGACGCAGGTAGGGAAAGGAACAAAAAATGAAAAAGGAAACAGGTCAGTTTTTGAGATGAGAAAAAAAGTTTTTTCGACCAAAAATCCTATCTGTAGTATTTTACTCTGAACTAAACTAAATTAATTGAATTTACCAAAACAGTAATACAGTATTTCAAAATTTTCAAATCGACCCTTCATTTCACCTGTATTAGAACGGCGGGTCGCTTTATCTATTCTTATATGAGCTTTTTCCGGAAGATTCCGGAAAGTTATCAAAACTCAATAGAAACTAAATGGAGCTATGCATTTACATTAACTGATATATAATAAACCTGACAATCATATATTTAAAAAAGGAAAGTTGATTTCAAAAAAAGTTAGAGACAAATATGTGACAGCATCTTGGAAATTCGGTTGCCGGAAATGTTGACATTTTTCAGAAACTGAAATAATTTTCCGAATCTGTGCGACAGCTTCTGATGGACAAACCATTCGAACTCGGACTACGACCTGATCTTTTCAAAATTTTCATCAATTATCATTGAGCCACGCCTCATACTGAATAATCGTGTTAACTTCGTTTTCGGAGTCTTTGAAATTTTTAAGAAACTGTAAATATTTTCAGAAATATTGGAACTGAATTGGGCCAGAATTTTAAAACCACTGAAATTGTGACGAAAACCTACAATTCCTTGCAGAATGTTTGGAAATTTGAAGTTTCGAAAAAATTAGAAAATCCAAAGAAACGGGAAAAATAATGCGATTGAAAAAATGGCAAACAATCAAAAAGTTTGTAAGAAATGAGAAAAACGTTTTTGTAGAACAAAAGAAGTCGAAATGAAACAGAAAAAAATTTACAAAATTTATTTAAAAAAATCGCGATTTCATAAACTCAATAAACCTATTCTAGTTTTTTATGTGCGATTTTGAATTGAGTCGGTATATATATAATTTTGGAATTTTTTGTTTCGTTTTTTTTTTAATGATTTCTTCGATTTGTATTTTGGTAAACGGCTGAAACAAGGCCTAACATCTATTATGCAAAGTTCAAAACTGTGAATAGAACACAGAAATTAGAGAAAGTATTGTTTGCAAGAAGAAAAATTGCGAGAAGTTGCCTTTGCAATTGAAAATCAAAAATGCAATGAAATAATTCAAATTTCTGAATTTATCGACACAAAAAAGGCTAAGTAATACATATAATGAAAGAAGACGAGTCATAGTAACATAGAAGACGGACTAGATTAGGCTAATAAACGTTGCCGTAACAGTAATATAAAGAAAAGGACCGGGCAAATTATCAGTTTGGTCGCTATCTCTAGAAATTTGATAGCGAAATGAAACAGAAAGTTTTTTGTTCTGTTCCACAAATCCGAAAAAATCGGAATAAAATACAAATTATTGATCCAGAACTGAGGTATGTAAGTTAGAGAATCTCGAAGGAAAGGAGCACAAGAAGTATGGGAAGATTGTTCCCAAAATCTTTGAGCTTTTTCTGAAAAAGAAAATCTTCACCAGAATTCTGTAACTACTCCAGGCAAATGAAAACTTCAATTCGGAAACAAACAGTATCTTGTTTTAGAGTTTAGTATTTATCATTGAAATCTACTGTTGAAATTTGCAGCATTGTGGGAATTTAGTTTTCTGAATTTTTCAAATGTTTCAAAAACTGGAAACATTCTCAAAATTAATGTGACAACACTGGCCTAGGGATGTGAAAACACTATTAAAAAACCTATTTTTTAATGAAAAAAATCCTGGAACTTTCAGTTTCGAAAAAACTAGAAAATCGGGATAGATCGAGTGAAAAATGATAAACGAGGATAGACTGTTGAAGAGATATATGGATAAAAAAAGTGGGAAATAGGCGAGTAATAATAAACTAGTGCTTCTTCTTTAATTTTCAGATTTTTGAGAAACTGGAAATATTGTCCAAAATACTGTAACATGATGAGTTACTTCAGCTAGACTAAAAACTCTCGTTCATGTTATTCTAGATGAAAGATCAGCATTTCTATGCTTATAACTACATAGTTTTTAACAGAAAAGTTCAGATATTTACAGTTTCAAATATTGCTCTTTTTCTCATGATTCGAAAAATTTGAGATTGCTCCTTGCTAGCCTGTTGTAGTTTAAAGTCAAAAAACAATCAGCTCAAGCTCCGTCTCTTGAAATAGGTATGTAAATTATAATATTTCAAGAAGGGAACCCAGTGATTGTAGAAATTCTGTTATCCTAAACTTTCACATTTTTTCAGAAACTGAGATTTTTTATTCCTGGGATCCTTATTATTCTAGTTAGACCAAGGAGTTCTGAGTAAGCTGAAGTTGTATTTTTCGAAAATCGCTTTTTTAATAGAAGTTAGTTAACGACATAACAAATGAAATTGTTTTCTCTGATTTTGAGAAACTTGAGGAACAGAGAATTTTTGCCAGAATCATGTGGCATCACTGGTTACTTTACCTAGGCTGAAAGCTTCAGCTTAAATCATTCTAAATGGTAAATAACCATTTTTTCGCTGAAAATTCAAAATTTTCAACAGCAAAGTTAAGAAATTTACAGTTTCAATTTTAGCTTTTCTTTCTCGATTTGAAAAATCTCGAATCAATACTTACCAGGCAGTTACTCTTATTCAAACGAAGAAATTGCGAATAAATGATAAGAGGTTGTTGTTTTCAGCACTATTACGATTATTTAATAAGCGTTCTGACAACAAAATAAGTTTTGTACTTTCCAAAATTCATAGGTTTTTAATCTAAAAATTGTATCCTTTTTTCTGTTTCATGAATTGAATTTGTCAGAAAATTATTTACAAAATGTGTTCAATTTCACGATAAGCCTCTAATTTCAGAATCAATTTCACGTTCAGCAAAAAAAAGACGATTTAAGTCATCCAAATAAAAAAATGCGGTTTTCAGTCTCGAAAATTGTAAGAACTACACTATAACTCTTTGATAAATTAGAATGATACATTGATCCAAATAATATAATTATGTTTCAAAAACAATCCTTCTAATTAAAAAATAGAAAAAAATAGTAATTCTGCGCTAATTAACTTGATGAATTAACCCCAAGCTACTTACAAAAAAACTTCCGTTCTTCAGCAGAATTCAAAATTAATAGTTTGGCAGCAAAAATTAGAGTTTTTGTTCGTAATAGAGAAATCACCCGGAACCAACTCAAATGTGATATTTTTGGCTCACAAAAGCCATATCCAAAATTAAATTTTCCTAATTTCAAAAAAAAAAATTTACAGCCTGGAAATCTGGTTTGAAGATCCTGGGAAATAACGTTTTGAACCGAAAAAGACCCAAATACCCACATTTATCCTGAAGAAAACTGGGTAAAAACCCTCCTAAGAAATGAAAAAGAAGGCGGAGAATCAAAAATTCAAGGGGGGAAAAACGGAGAGCAAGGGGGGGGGGGGGGGGGGGGACTAGTAGTACAAGATGTAGTGTTGCAGTTGGCAAAAAAAGAAGGAGGACGGGCGATGAAATTGCGTGTGGAAAAAAAACGAATTGAAGAAAAAAAAGAGAGAAAAAGAGAAGGAAGAAAACTCGAAGCAAAAAAACGGGGGTGGGAGGAGTGAAATGAGTGGGCGGGGCTTATATGAAGAAAAGGGGCGGAGCTTAAATTTTTATAAAGTATCAGAAGACAAAAAACCAAAGATTCTACCGGAGTCATTAAAAATCTGAAAATGAAACCGAAATTTTTTCGAACAAATTATGAAGAAAAATGGGCGGAATTTAACGAACTGCCCATCTTTTTACAGAAAGAGGAGGCGTGGTCTAGTTTTGATTAACGAAAAGGGGCGGAGCTTATTTTAAACAAAAAATATTGTTAAATTAGTAATGACTGGCCAGTGAAATTCAAGAAAGCGCCTCGTTGAAACTGAAGTTTTTAAAATTGTTTTTTGAAATTTTTCTTGTAGTGACAAACTGATGATAAAGTTTGTATGTGAACCCGGTGAGAAATTTAGAATTTTTTTAAATCCTGTTATGAAACCGAATTTTTTTTCTGAAAATATTCAACATCGGGATCACAATAGAGGTGGAGCCGGGTTTTGGAGCTTTTAAAAAGTGGGCGGCGCCTGATAATTAACAATAAACCGAAACAAGTAATCAGTTCAATTAAGGAATGACCTTTCAAATAAAGTTTGAGGAACTGAAATTTTTATTTGAAGCTGGAGAAAAAAATGGGTGGAGTCAGAGTTCCTAGAATTCGACTGAAATGGGCGGAGCTTAGTGAATCTTTACAAAATAATATCGTAAGCGAATCGATATAAATGAAGATATTTTTTCAATGAAACCGAGAAAAAATTTGAATTTTCCTGAGACAAAGAAGTGGGGCGGATCTTATTTTAGTTGGAAAAATCAGGTAATACTGAATAAAAATGGAAGTTTTCATAAAAACTTCGGGATGAAACTGAAATTTTAAAACGATTTTAAAATCGAAAAACAACATTTTGAAAAACGAGTAACGAAATTGGCAAAATGGGCATACCATGCTTCCCGGGATTGGGCGAAGTTTTATTACTTTTTAGCAATTTTTAAAAGTTTTTAAATGTGGAGAAGTCTGAAAATATCAGAAAAAAAACTTATTTTTAAAAAGGGGGCGGTACTCGAATTATTGGAATTGAAGCGGAACGGGTGGAGAGTCTAAAACAAAAATATTAGATGATTATTTTAATAAAAACCACTGAAAAGATTATACGGAAAAATCGAGAATGAAACCGAAATTTTTTTTCAAAAAAGGAGGGAGCCAGTTCTTTTGGGCTTCAAGAAAAATTAAAGGAAAATAATTTTCTGACTAATCAATAAAAAATGATTGTAACCAACTTTAATTTTTAAATAAACAATTGATTAAGTGGGAGGAGTCAAAGCCTAAAATTAAGGACAAATTTGAAAAACTGTTGTTTGCTTAGTGTATTATGGATCTATTGGCTATAAATTTAAAAAATATATTTATGTTTCGGAAATGAAACTGGAGAAAATAAGAAATATATGGGAGGATTCCCGAAGAAAGTTTGAAAGAAATATAGACAGAAATGGGCGGAGCTTGATATAGAACGGAAACCACAACAATACTAGAGAATCAGCAAAGTTATGCCGGAAATTCTGTGAGAGAAACTGGAATTTCTTCAGAATCTTTCCCGAGATATCAAATATGAACTGAAGTTTTTGGCTCCGCCCCGTTTTTTTAGTCATTATCGTATTTTTTTGTTCAGATTTTTTAGACTTCATCAAAAAGTTTCAAAAAAAAAACGCTGTTTCAGTTCTTCAATAAATTTTCTTCAACAGAAAATTTTTCAGTCATTTATCTCTTTCTGACTTTTTCAAAAAAAATATGTAAACTTCTGAAAAAAATACAGTTTCAGATTTTCATTAAATTTTTGGAAATTTTAAGGCTTATCGATACCGATATCATCCGATCTTTTATGATAGTTTTTTTTTTCCAAAATAATGATAAATTCCGCACATTTTTATTTATGAAACAAATTATCTGAAAATTTTCAGAGAAAAAATACAGTTTCAGATTTTTAATAAACTTTTAAGAATTTTATTTCATCGTTAAACCGATGAATATCCTGCCATTTTTTAATAAAATTTTTTCAAAAAAAAACAAGTTCAACGTTATTGGAAATTTCAGAATTTTTTGAATTTTCCAAACAAAAATCCAAGAAAAAGTGCATTCAAAATGAAATAACTGAAATGAAGGTTGGAAACAAAGAGTACTCTCTAGTAGTGGCTTCCAAAAAAACAATTCTCTTCTTTTTTTTCCATCACCGAATTCAATTAAAATTTCTCCCCTTTTTTGGGGTGGAGTGAAAAAAGGAAAAAAAGAGGGATATTAATTGAAAATGCCCTCTTTTTCCACCCCTTTTTTTATCCAATTGCAATTCTGAAAAAGAGAGCACTTTTTGAGCAAGGAAAAAAAAAGAAAAGAACCAGAATTTTTGAACTTTTGAGAAATGGGCGGAGTCGGCGCTGAACTTTCTGTGCATTTGCGCGTGGCAGTGTTTCTAGAAAAGGGGCGGAGTCTACGATTGGAAACAGAAAAAGAGAAACACGAAGTAGACTCGAATGATTAAGAATGAGAATCATGGATAAACGTTCAAATTATTGTCGAAACCGTAATAAAACTTTTTAAAAAAGCAAGAAAAAGAAGTTCACAAAAAAAGGGCGGAGCTTGCTCGTTTCTCTTGAAAATAATCTGATGAAACCGAGAGAAAATTCTGAATTTTTTGGAAAAACAAAAGTTTTGAGCGACAAAAGGGGAAAAGGTGAAAGCTGTATTAGAAGGGCATCTTTAATTCAAGAACATGCCCCTTTATTACAGCTTTTATGCCATTTTTTTCTCGATTTTCCAAAAAAAAACTGCAGTTTCCGAAAAAAAAATAATTCCGATTTAGAAACTTTATTAATCTAATGTCAACGTACTGGAATTTCAAGCTACCATAAAACCTCTATTATACAGGCATGCCTCTCTATTGTTTGAATTACATTTTTGAATGCCGGTTTATAAAAAAGTGGCTCATCATCTAAAAATCCGTACAAAAACTGTTTGATCCGAAATCGTAAAATCGAAATTTTCATCCTAAAATTTGCGGTTTCAAAACCAAAAGACAAAAAATCTTAGATTGACATATTCTAGTTCTTGTTCATTTACCAAGAGTTTCAAAAACTGAACCAATTTTTTTTTAATATTCGATGAACGTTGAATAAATCCTTTCCAAATCTAAAAAAACTCCAGTTTTATTGTTCCAAATTCGAGATAATAAGAGTTCCATGTATTAAATCTTAACGGTTTCAAGCTTAAGATAAAAATGTTTAGTTATTTTCATTTCTCGTTTGTTTGCATCTATTACGGACCCATATCAACCTTCCAGTTCAAAAAATTTAATTTTTGATGCAATAAACTCTAGACTATGACGACTGACCGTTTTTCAGCCGAAAAAAGCTCACACTTGAGGTTCCGGTTGAAAATTTTCTCAGTTTCATAATCGAAATTAGAAAAATGCAGTTTGAATATTTCTGTTTCAATTTGTTGAGCTTTTGGAATATGAAAATTTTGAAATTTTGCAAAGTTGATATTATCTTTTATCCCCTCATTCATACTGAATCAAAGTTTTCCGAGTCAAAATCCTGAAAAAAAGGTCGAAAAGTCAGAGATTGAATCCTAAAAATTCAACTGTTTCAGTATCAGAATTCATAAATCTAGAACTTCAACTTTCAGTCAATTCGTTTATTCCTTGTTTTCAAAGCAACATTTCAACATTCAGAAGAAAGTTTTAGTTGATATCACTGATATCACAAATTTTTCGGTTTCAGAATCAAAATTTATCAATTTCGGTTTGAAAGTTCTCAGTCGTTCTTTTACTGTTCTAGAAAAATCACAATTTTCTGTGGATATTAGTGATAGAAACTAAAAACTTTGATACTAAAGTACTAAATTTTTTTGGCTGAAAACAGGCTGAAATCAGAATTTTCGAATAAATTCAGTTTTATATTTCTAATCATTTTTTGAAGTTCTAATACATCACTGATAAAACCATGAAAACTTTCCGGTTTCTAAATAAAAATTTAGGAACTTTAAATTCAAATTGTTCGTTTCCTCCTCAGGTGAAAAAAAAAATCTTTTAAAAATAGAGTTTTTTGGCTCCGCCCATTTTCAGTCAATTTTTTTTTCGAAAACTTTCCAAAAAATTTATTGATATCACTGATAGAAAGTTTGATCCAAAGACCGATTTCGGGTCTCAATTTTTTCGGTTTCAGAATTAAAATTTGGGGTCTCCAAATTTTCAAGTTCTAGTTGGGGTTAAAGTAGAAAACCAAAAAAATCTGAAACATGTTTAGGAAAAAAGGGGCGGAGATTTTTTTGCTCCGCCCATTTTCAGCTAATTTTTTGAGAAAAGTTTTCAAAAAAGTTCGATATCACTTTTGGAACTTTCTTTTGGAATAAAAAATATTGTTTGGAATAAATAAAAAAAATTTGTGAATTTTATTAGATTTGTTTTCACCTCATTGATACTGAATCAATATTTTTCCGAGTCAAAATTCAGAAAAGTTTCAAAAAATCAGATATTGAATCCTAAAAATTCAACTGTTTCAGTATCAGAATCTATAAATCTAGAATTTCAATTTTTCAGTTAATTCCTATATTCATTGTTTTTCAAGCAAAATTTTACGATTCAGAAGAAAATTTCAGTTGAAAATACTGATATCAAAAACCAAATTTTTCGGTTTCAGAATCAAAATTTATCAATTTCGGTTTGAAAGTTCTCAGTCGTTCTACTTTTTTTTTGAGAAAAATTTCAACTTTGGGGGAAAATCACACTTTTCTGTTGATATCAGTGATGAGAACGGAAAATTTTGACGTCAAAGTTCTAATGTTTTGGCTGAAAACAATGAAAACTTTCCGGTTTCTGAATAAAAATTTAGAAAATTTAAATTCAAATTGTTCGTTTCTTCCTCAGGTGAAAAAAAAAATCTTTTAAAAGTAGAGTTTCTTGGCTCCGCCCATTCTATTGATATCACTGATAAAAAGTTTGATCCAAAGACCGATTTTGGGTCTCAATTTTTTCGGTTTCAGAATTAAAATTTGGGGGTTCGAAATTTTTAAGTCTTAGTTGGTGGTTAAAATAGAGAGCTAAAAAAAATCTCAAACATGTTCATGAAAAAGGGCGGAGATTTTTTTCGTTCCGCCCATTTCCAGCTAATTTTTTGAGAAAAAGTTCGATATCACTTTTGGAACTTTCTTTTGGAATAAAAAATATTGAAAATTTGTGTTTATATAATTTGTTTTCACCTCATTGATACTGAATTAATAAGTTTCCGAGTCAAAATCCAGAAAAGTGTCAAAAAGTCAGATATTGAATCTTAAAATTTCTTGGTTTCATTATCAGAATTCATAATTCTAGAATTTCAATTTATCAGTCATGTATTTATCAGTTACTCATTGGTTTTAAAGGAAAATTTTAAGATTCAGAAGAAAATTTCAGTTGAAATTAGTGATATCAAAAACCAAATTTTTCGGTTTCACAGTCAAAATTTATCAATTTTGGTTTGAAAGTTTTCAGTCCAACTGTAACTTCAATATCAAAAAGTTTAAATTTTTCGGGGGAAATCATAATTTAATGTTGATATCAGTGATTGAAACGGAAAATTTTGATACCAAAGTTATATATTTTTTTGGCTGAAAACAGTCTAAAATCAGAATTTTCGAGTAAATTCAAAATTTTTATATTTCTTATCATTTTTTCGAATTTCTAATAGAACGCTGATTAAACCATGAAAACTTTCCGGTTTCTGAATAAAAATTTAGGAACACCAGATTCGAAGTTTTCGTTTTCTAATCAAGTGAAAATGGGAACTTCAAAAAATCTTTTAAAAGTAGAGTTTCTTGGCTCCGCCCATTTTCAGTCAAATTTTTTTTCGAAAACTTTCCAAAAAATCTATTGATACCACTGATAAAAAGTTTGATCCAAAGATCGATTCCGGGTCTCAATTTTCTCGGTTTCAAAATAAAAATTTTCAATTTTAAACTTTTCGTTTTTTTCAAATCAAACCAAATTTTGAAAATCCGCTTCGAAAAAAGTGGAAAGAATTCCCTTGGCTCCGCCCATTTTCAGTCAATTTTCTGAAGAAAAAATTTCAAAAAAATCAATATTTCTATCTGATATCACTGATAGAATAAAAAATACGAAAAAAAGAGAAGTGATGGACAACTGTTTAGTGTGTATTGGATGAAGAGAAGGGAACGATTGTGTATGTGTCTCTGAAGAAAAAAAAACTGGTTTCTATATCATTTTATTTTATTTTTTATCTCATTTTATTCTGTTGACAAGAGAGAGAGAGAGTTATTGAAAAGAGAAGTGATATCACATCAATTAACAGGGAGAAAAGAGAGAGAAAATTGGATCTTTTTTCTTCATTAAAATTGGAGTTTCGGTGAGAAAAATGGGGGGGGGGGGGGGGGGGGTTTCGGAGGGTTTAGAGCTGGGTTTTTGGGTTTTTGGGCTGAAAGTCTAGTTTTTCTGGAATTTTTTTGTTGAAATAAGGAAATTTCTAGTGATTTTAAGGCCAAATTCTCCGACTAGCGGACTTGAAAGAAGTGCTATTTTCAGAAAGAATTTCTAACTTTTTTTCCGGATTTTTCAACCAAAAAAGTGGGCGGAGCAACAACATTCCAGCTCAAAATCCCTCCAAAAAGCTCCGAAAACAGATCGAGCATGTACAGAAAAATGTGGGCGGTGCTTATATAAAAATATTTTGTTTCCGTTTCATCTCAAAAAGGACCTTAAAACAGGTCGCAAAAACTGTACAGAGATAAAAAGGAGGCGGAGCTTATAAAATCGATTTTATAAAAAGGGAAGTGGTCAGGAATTATGATAATTTCAGTCGAGAGGGAAAAACGGGGAGAAAAAAGAGAGAAAAAAAGGGAAAAATGCAAAAAATATCTGGTCAGTACGGTGCAAATAGTTGAATTTTTATGAGGAAAAATGGGAATTTGAAGACGAAAAAATCCAGTCTTTTGACTTTAGACGTCCTCTCCATTGATCACTTTTTGGTGCCTGAAAATATGGAAAAAAATTAGAAAAATTCGATATCTTCGAGTGAAATTTTTGACAAAAATTAAGAAAATATGCCATTTTCGTCAAAGTTAACACTGTTTCTCATTCAAATTTAATGAGATTTTTTGGTTTGAAACATGATTTTTTTAAATATAAATAGTTTTTTTTCTCCGAAATTTGAAACTTCCCGCAAAAAAAGCTTTTCTTGAAACCAAACAAAGTCGAAATTTCTGGAGCTTTCCAGCCAAAAACTTCAATTTTTACCCGATATTCTATATTTTTAATGTTAGTCTGCCAAGGTACGATCTTACTAAATATTTTCAGCGTCCGACAAAATTAAAATTTTAGTGAAACCGTAGAAAAAAATTTTGCTTTTTGTCCAAATTTTTATTTTTTCGCACTCGAATTTTTCAAAATCTCAATATTTGATAAAAAGTTGGGTAAAAGCTTTGAGACATGCCTTGAAAAAGCAATTTTTGTATTTCCAAAGTCTCTTTTCAGAATGCTCTTCTAATAGAGGTTTAACAAGTTTTTGAGAGGTGCCCTTCTACAAAAGGTTTGTAAAAAAGGTTCTAAAAACAAGAAATTTCAGATTTGTAACTGAAAAGCAGAACGTTGTGTTGAAATTCAGGTATGTTTCGAAACAAGAAATTTTTGTTTAAAAAAAGTACTTCTCAACGTAAGAATAGATAAGTTGGAGCCCAATGAATTTTTTAGACATTTTCAGAAACTGTAAACTTTTGGTCAAAAATTTTTTTTCAAATTACTTTTTTGCTTTATAATGAGAAAAATCTTGTTTTATCGAACAAAACTTGAATTTTTCTATTTAATTTGTACAATTTTTTTCAAAAGATAAATTTTTTTCTAACATTTTTACCCCATTTTTTCCTTCAACTTACCACTCCCTGGCAGCTTTTAATCCGGGAATTTTCGGGCTCTTCTGTCCGATACTATTCAAATCCAATAGCTCCACTTTATCCGGTGTAACCCATTGAAAATTCTCCAAATTATTCGATTTTTGAAAGAATTCCACGTATATCACAGCGGATTGAGGGATTTCCGAGAGGACTTCACGTCGTTTTTTCATCATTGATTGTCGTTGTTCACGATGAATATCAGAGAGATGAGCCAAATGGGAATCTATTACTCTGAAAGAAAATGAAAGGGTTAAAACAAGGAAATTTTTAGATAAGACAATAAGTTAAAAATTTATTTTCCTTGGTGGTTTCGTTTAAAGATACAACGTTAAAGTTTTACTATATCTCGTCACGATTACAGTAATATCGCACTGGAAATTACTTTATTCGTGGCGAGATATCATGAAAATTTACTGTTGCACCTTTAAACAAAACTGTTATTTTTTCTCAAATAAGTGATGCTTGGAATGCCTCTATCAAACTGCCACGCTCTGGTTGTACATTGTACCTGCCGGTTTATTAGACATCGAAGTGGCCTTTTGACTTCTAACCTATACCATTCGAAAGCTGAGAACACGTCATTCATTTATCTGCAAAAAATTTTTGCAGATAAATGAATGACGTGTTCTCAGCTTTCGAATGGTATAGGTTAGAAGTCAAAAGGCCACTTCGATGTCTGACCATTCCCTAGTCAGCCGGGTAATTCGAATAACATGATGTTGAAGTAGAGGTTTGCTGGTACTTTTTGGCCGGGAAAAGGGTTCCAGGACATTTCGAAACCGCTGAGAAAGTTGTGAAAAAAGCTTGGAGGATTTTTAAAGTTTTTGGATATTGAAAAAAAATTTTCTGTTTTCAAAATTTAATATTTTTCGGTTTCGATTTCCGTTTTTTGATTTCATTTCGAATGTGATAATTTTTTTTTCGAAGAAAACGGAAAAAACTCACTTCGCGGCTCTTCCATCCACAATAACCAATTGATTATGTGCAAATTTGGACATTGCCTCATTCTCCGCCGACCTCAATTTCTCTTTTTTCAACTCTTCCGGTGATAACGATTGAGGGGCAGGTTGTATCACAATTTCAGCTTCTGGATCATCGTCATCGTCATCTGAATCCAGAAGACGTCGCGTCGTCATTTTCTTCGGAACGGGAAGAGGACTTTGAAGGGTGGCAGATGACATTCGGAACGCGCTCTTTTGGGTTACTGTAGGTGTTGATGACGTCGTACTTCTGGTGGATGGACGAGCAGAAGGCGGGTATGAAGGAGGAACTGATTGGAACAGATTTGATGCCGATGTACTTGGAATATCGAATAGGGAACGTGGGGTGCCTGAAAAACATGATTTTAGGGATCAAAAAAGGGAATTGGAGAGACAAAAAATTTGATTTTTTGATGAAAAATTTAAAAATTTCACAGTTTCGTGAGTTTTTGATAGTTCAGAAATTTCGAAGCAACGCGTTTTATTGGCGAATCTCTTGATATGCCGAAAAATTTTGATACACTGGAACCTCTAATAGAATGGCACCTCTTATCAAAAGCTAAAAATAGAACGGCATACCGGTGTATTAGAGGATTTAGGACAGTTATGCTGCCCCTAAATTATAGGAAAATTGAATTTTTTTCCCGTTTCAAAATATGATCTTACATTTTCAGATTCAAAAAAAATTGTTCCACATTTACCACACGTTGCATATTATTTGTTTACAGCTACAGCTACAGCTACAAAAACGCCATACCATTTTTATCCGGCAGTGCTCCAAAAGTGACTTGTGGCTGCTGCTGTTGTTGTTGTGTTGAAAGTGGCTCCTTTTTTTGAACGGGCAGCTTAGGTGTTGCTCCAAAAAAACTAGTCAGCCGGGTTTGACGAAGGGACGTAGACGACGTGGCAGTGGCTCCAGAAGCAGTAGCAGATGACGTTGACGGCATTGAGGAGAACAGAGAGGATTCTGGTTTTCTTGGGTTCCTTGGTGGCGGTTTTGGGGTCGCGACGATGTCATCAGAATCTTCTGGAACTGCTCGTTTTCTGCCCTTTCTGGCTGGAGTTGGAACACTTGGGAGCTCTTCAACCTCCATTTTAACCTCGGGCTCCACGTATTCCACGTCTTCTGATGGCTGACGTCTTCTGGAGTAATTCCTTCGGGAAGTTGAAGCAGTTGATGACGTCATCATTGCAGTATCTTTTCCAACGAATCCAGAATAGTCCGAGAGGACTCCATTCAACAATTCCGTCATAAATTTCTCATCATTTTTCAACGAATTTCGCTCTTTTTCCTCTTTTTCCGCTTTTTCAATAATCGATTTCGAGTCTTTTTTGTATGTTTGACCATATTTCATGTATATTCGATTGCCTTTGTTGAAGAGGAAACAATTCGAAAGCATCAATTGAAGATCTGCGTCCAAGTCGGAGATTGAGGCTGGAATATGGGGATTTTTATAGGTTTTAGAGTGTTCTAATTGTCGAAACTTGGTTTAAATAGTGAAAAATACTGCTGAAATCCGGGGTTTTCAAGATTTTTAGGCTGGAAAAGAAGTTTTTGTGGAAACGAAGAAGTGCAAACCAAGAAGTTTTGGAGGCCCATTTTTTAAGGCTAAACTTTGAAACAGCATTTTTTTCGTGAATTTCAGTCAATTTAGAGGGAACTTTCGACAAAAATAAGGAAAATAGAAATCAGACAAAGTTTGTCCCAATGCAAATGTTGTCGGAAGGGGACTTTCAGCTGAAAGCTCGGCCGCGGCCATCTCCATTTTGTTATGTTACATGGCCGCGGCCGAGTATTCTCTCTCGACAGCATTTGCATTGGGGCAAACTTTGTCTGATTTCTATTTTCCTAATGTGACCTTTCATGGGCTTACGAGGGTCAGAAAAATTGAAATTTTAGGAAATGTCCAAAACTATTGCTTTTCGGAAAATTTCATCGAAAAATTAGCTTTCACGGAAGTTTGTGTCTTAAAGATGCATTTTTTGTGGGAAAAAAAGAATTTCGAAGTGAAATTTCTGAGAGACACAATTTTCGAATTTCCCGAGCATTGAACGAATTTCTTGTGAAAAAGTTTGTGAAATGACAGCTTTGGAACTGCAAACTTTCGATATTTCAGCAATTTTTTTCAGGCAAAAAACTCAGTTTTCCTCTATTACTCGAAATGTTTAATACTTTTTCACTGTCTTCTCAAGGCAATTTTTTTCGCATTTTAGACAAGAAACTAGACTTTTAAAGACATTTTTCCCATGATTTTCACCAAAAATTTCACTGTTTCTCCATTATTTTTTCTAGATTTTTATGATTTTTGAATCGATTTACCTCTCATGTAGAACGCCACAAAAAGTGAAATAAACTCACAATACTTTCCAGCAGCAGCTTTTTCAGTCATATCTCTCAAACAAATTGGATTTTTGACAATCTCTCGATATCCCATTATTTCCACTGGCTCAGCGAATACTTTTCCCTTATCAATCTTTTTCAATTGATCGATTACTGTAGGAATGACATGGGAGACTGGTTTGAAGCCACGTTGCAACATTTCCATTGACATTTTTATCTGGAAAAAAAAATTAGGGATGAGATTACTGTAGTTATTCAGTTGACAAGGTACTGTATTTTGAGATCACTGTTACACAGAATTGTCGCGGGCCGGGCCGGGCCGGTGGAGAAAATTCTACCGGCTCGGCCCGGTCGGCCCGGGGTTCAAGCCAAAAATTTTTTCCTTCAGGCTTTTGTTTCGAAAAATTTTTTTTCGCGGGTTTTTTTTCTCTTTTTTTGGCCTATGTTTTCAGGGAGGAAATTCTGATCGATTTTTGAGTAAAAAGACCCAGGAAAAGTACCGAAATAGGGCTGAAAATCGGGAAAAACGTGCTCCAAAAATCAAAAATTTTCAAACCCGGGCCGGGTT
Organism: Caenorhabditis doughertyi; assembly: GCA_963572265.1. Taxonomy (NCBI): domain Eukaryota; kingdom Metazoa; phylum Nematoda; class Chromadorea; order Rhabditida; family Rhabditidae; genus Caenorhabditis; species Caenorhabditis doughertyi. The sequence goes on along the minus strand of OY751556.1, from coordinate 9,685,602 downwards.
TTGGACAAGTCTGCTGTTACAATCTCAATTCTACAGTAATTCCATAATGATGGTAGGTGTTATCACCGACGTTTTGCATAATGTTCTTATGGGTACGTGATCCCGGAGTCAACAATAATTTTAATATCGTTACAGTAATCCCGAAGTACGAGCGCTATAAATATTGCCGTACATTTCTATTTTTATATGAGTCTTCCTTGAGATACAGTAACTTAGATTACTGTATTTACTCGGGTTTCGCAGTAATCTGTAGCTTTCAGTTTTTAGTGCTGATAGTTCGAAATTAGTGAGCTACAGTAATCGCGGAACTAGGGTATCGTACCTTTAAAGTAATTGGATCATTAGTGGGATTACTATATCTTTAATGGCCAACATTAGTTATGAATCATCAGGTACAGTAATTCAGATTACTGTATCGAAAATAGGTGTAGAGAAAAAAACGAAATGTGATGGTAATTGACGAGAGCGTAAGATACAGTAACTTCCAAGACACGGTACCTAAAAGCTATAAATCAGAATTTCTAGCTCTCAGGTTTTAGAAATTGTGATTAGTGCGTTTTTCTCTCTTCATTGCATCTGGATTGCTGTGAATTTTGATTCACTACATTAACTCTCGAACAGAAACATTAATTCAGAGTACTGTATTCATTCGGGTTCTACAGTAATCTGTAACTTTTATGTGTTAGTTGATACAGTACTCCAGATTACTGTATCAATTTCATTTCTACAGTAGCTTCCAACGCCTGTTATAGTGCAATTTTTGTAAGCCTAGGATTTACTCGCTAAAATCAATTTTTGAGAACAAAAAACTGAAATTTTCATCATTTTCAGAGCTTCGGAATTCGAAACGAATTTTCTAAAAAAAACCTACCAAATCTCTCTTCTTCTCCTCTCGTTGCAGAATCATATCAAACATTGAAATAGAAGACGTGAACAACTTCTCCATTTCTTTGATTTGTTGACTAATCTCATCGAAATTCTTCAACGAAGAAGCTCCGGCGCCTCGAAGACTACGCCTTCTGGATTTCTTCGGAGATTCTGGAGACAACGTCACGTCAACGTCTTCATCATTTTGAAGATAATTCTTCATTAGAGGGGCACCCAGTCGATTCTGACGTCGTTGATACCAGAAATAAATGATATCACGATATTCGGAGAATGGCTCTTCGGCTCGGATATTGGCGATGATGGCGGTGGTCAGGGTGGGCATGCTGAAATTGAGGATTTGGATGAAATTTGGCAATAAACATGACATTTTTGATAGAAAGAGGTTCAAATAAACATTTTTAGACAAAAAAAAGAGATTCCCACGGTCAAAATTCCGTTTTTTGCTCAAAAAACCCATTTTTTTCCAGAAATGTCACTGAATCTTTGCAGTTTTCGAATAGAAAATTGACCAAATTGAGTGGAAAATAAGTAGTTCCAGACTCGAAATAACAACTTTTTCGAACTTTTTCAAATACGAAATCGTTACAATTTTAGCGAAATTTTTTTTTATTTCAAAATTTTAATATAGCTCGAAACATTTATAATATTTCAATCCACTTGTTGTCCATTTTTGGAATAAAAATTGAATATATTTTATCTTTGAAATAAAAATTTTGAGCAAAAATAATTTTTTTTTCGGTTTCTAATGTTTAATATTGGTATGAGAATACTGTTTCACAACAATAATTGATCCATTTTTTGGTAATTTTTGATCTAAAATGCCTTTTTCCTTTTCTATCCTACAGGTTTCCTATTCAAGTCCTCACCTAATAACCGGCAATTTTCTCTCATTCTCCCGTTGCTCATTCCTTAGCCTCAGCTTCTGTTGTTCCCTATCTGCTTCCGTCTGTACTGGAGTATGTTTCACACACCACGCGAATCGATTCACTTGTCCATTGTCTTTTTCAACTATTCGCATTGTGAGACCAGCGTTACGAGCGCATGTCACGTGGAATGAGGCCGTGCATTTTGATTCGGAGCACTGAAATGAAATTAGGGTTTTTAGAGCTATTTTTAGTTAACTTTTTTCATATTTCTTAGTAATCTGAAATAAACAAAATTGTGAGTTCATGACTTTGGTTAATCTTTTCGAGAAACTGAGAAATTCGAAAAAAAAAATTCTGTTGCAAGTATACCATCGATACTTTTAAAGATATTTTTGCTCAGTTTGTTCGATTTAATGTCTCGTTATTGTCGAAAATTGTCGAAATAAAGTTGTGCAAGGAATTTTTTTTAATTTCCCGTCCTCTTTTATCATACTTGTCGCGGGCGGGCCGGAACGGGCAGCTTCTGGAGCCCGCCCTGGCCCGCCCGCCCCGCTATCTGCCCCCCAAGGAGAAAGAAGTCAATTTTCAATCTTGAAGTGGGCGTTGTTTGCTGGAAGAGGGGCGGGGCCAAGAGCGGAAAATGCCAAAATGTTCACAGGGCAGTATATGCTTGCTGTAAGCATTTTGACGGTCTAGTATTCACTTTTCGAAAATCCCTAATTTCATCCAGTGGTGAAAAATTCGAAACAATGACAGATTTCTTGAGTGCGGGCAGATGGGGCGGGCGGGGGCTAGAGGAATTTTTCTACCTGCCCGCCCCACTTTCCGCCCGGAATTTCACAAGTATGCCTTTTATTGAAAACTGCGTAAATTCAAAAAGCGGGAAAAGAACAATTTGAATTTCTTGTACATTAACTTACTGGAGACCAATGGAATTGTGAGTTCGTGAGATTAGTTAAGCTTTTCAAGAAACTGTAGATTCAAAAATTTTCAATTTTTCGAGACTGTAAATTGTATTTTTCCAAAATGCAAAGTTCAGTTTGACTGGTTATGAACCTTTTAAGCCAATTTTTTTTCGTTTTCTGGTCTTGATTCCGTTTTTTTTTCATCAAGAGATCTATATTACACGTAACTTCTGAAAATTTCGTGGGGTTTCAGTTCGTTTTCAATCCATTTTCCTCAAATCAAAGCCTCACCTGAATACAGGCTCCCATTCTGGCGTGTTTCCGATTCTTACACAACTGACAAATCAACGCTTTTCTATCATTGATAGCCTTCTCAACATTCTGTACATTTTCCATGAAAATAGTATTTCCAAAGTGTGTCTCATCAACCCAAATAACACAGAGAACATGAACCCATTGCTTATTATCCATTTGTTTGAATGCTCCAGTCGTTGATGGACAAAGGACACAATGAACAACACGAGCAGGAGAGAAGGCACAACGACGACATTCCAAACATCCTTCTGGTATAAATGGTATTCCATAACAGTCTTGATGAACGGCTAAATTGCATCGATCACAATAAATGATTTGATTACAATTGGAAGTGTCTCCATCCAAACAAATATTACACACGTCGTCCACTTCTTCGCCGTGCTCATCGCGTAGTTTGTGGTGCTCTTTTGGCTGAAAAATCGAGGGGTTTTGGGTCATTTTCCAGGTTTTTAGTGGCCAAAAACTGAAATTTCTGAGAGTTTCGGGAAAAATTTGTTTAATTTAGCCATTTCTGAAAGATTTCAGACGTTCGTACTTGATTTTTATTAGTTTGGCGCCCATTTTTGGCTGAAAATTTGGCAATATAAAAGGGAAAAAGATAGGGGTTTCGTTTAAATTTTAAAGTTTTTCAATCTTTTTGAAGCTTTTTTAGTCGCAGATTTGCAGAGTATTTCACAAACTAAATATTGCAAAATTTTGTAGACGTTAGGTTGGTCAGAAACAGCACTTCTTTTGAAAATTTGTGGTTTTTTGGCCGGAAAAAAGGGGTTTGGAGAGGAAAGTCGATAGCTTTGTGAGATATTTTGGGTTTTCAGCACAAATTTGAAACTTCAGCTCTTTTAGGGGTAGAATTTGCTCAATATCGTCATTATCTTTCATGTTTTTCGGTTTTTGAAGTTTATCGAACCAATTCGATTGAACATATTTCAACCTATTGTAGGCTTCAATACTGTCAGAAACAGAAAATTAATGTGAAAAAAATATTTCGAAAACTTATATGTTTTAGTTTTTTTGAAGTTATCTGCGAACCAGTTTTGCTCATTTCCAGGACATTCTGACCCTTTTTTTGTGAAAAAAATTTTCAGTTTCTGGCTTATTTTTCACACTTTTGCAAACCAATTTCCTTCAATTTCTCAACGTTACCTTCCAAATGCAAAATTTCTCCAATCGATCAAACCAATGCTCCAAAATGGCAACGGAAAAGTAATCTCGGCCCAGTCTACACTGATTTTTATTCATAAGTGTCATCCATTTCATATCGAATTCATCAACTGAATAATCGATTTGTTTCTCATCTTTAATGGGTTCCAATTGATAATGATCGAATTTCAGAGTGGGAAATCTGAAAGAAATAGGGGATTCTTGTAATTTTTTGGGAAAAATTCGCCGAAAAATGCGATTTTCGGGTAGCAAACTTCTAGAAAATCCAGTTTCCGTGGCCAAAAATTTCTTTTCTTCCACTTTTTGCACTTTTCCCAGCAAATTTCCCCGAAAACCCTTACCTTTTCAACGGAAATCCAAACTTCTCCTTCGCTGGACCTGTGATGTGTGCGATGGTGTGAGTGATGGCGTCTTTGCTGTGAATTATCTCCTTTTTTGTGATTTTTGGGTTGAAAATCTGAAAATTTTATTTTTTTAAGGAAGAAAACGATGGTTTTAAATGTTTTCAGACAGTTTTAGAAGGTTTTTTTTTGTAAATTTTTGGGAAAACTATATTTTTCCCCGTTTCAATGACAAAGTAACGAAATAAACAAAAACTTGGAATGATTACATTCGCCTATTATTTTTTTTACGAAAAATTTGAATAAAATTGGTCGCTTTATTGTCAAAATCAGTTCAGTTTGAAAATATGTCAATCTTTGGGACCACATTTCACACTGTTTTTCAACTGATTTATATGATTTTTTAAGAATTTTAATGTTTTTTCATCAGTTTAATCACAATTTTTACCTTTCTAAACTTGAAAGTCCTCGCATCCATTGTCATTTGAACATATCTTTTCTTTCTTGTCGTTAAATCAATTCCTTGAATTGGATGTCCCAATTGTTGCAAATCAACTATTTTACCATCGAGTAAACCAATTTCCGATTGTGTTCGATCTGCCAATTTTTCAGCCAAATCTTCTGGAATTTCAGAAGACGCTCCGCCCCCTCGTCCCCCTGAAAGTGGAGGACGAGAGGATTGAGAGGATTTTTCACGTCGCGGCGTTTTGAACGAGTTTTTGAATGAGACGAGGGTAGGGCTGAAAATATGAGCAAAATTAGGCTGGAATTGGGCTTTTGAAATTGATATAAAAAAAGAAAAACGGTAAATTACCAAATGTTTTTGTCAGAACGGTTCTAGAAAAAATGAAAAAAGGAGTGAACCAAGGACTAGACGCAGTGATTTTCACAATTTTTTTTTGAAAAAGCTGTGAAACCGCGAAATTTCAATTTTTGGCGAGATTCATGAATCATCAGATATAAGATTGTGGGGGGTTTTGAAGCAGAATAAATACAAGAAAACGAGGATGCTCAACAACCTTTTTTTTTAGAAAAAATCAAGAAACAGCATAGTTTTGAGATATTCCAATCATTTTTGAAAACCTGTCTTCGTGAGAAGTGTATTTAAAGTCGTTTTAAATTCTAAGTTTTCAAGCGAAAATTAGCTTTTACCGATATACCAAAATGTGTTCCCAAATAGCAATGGACAATTGTTTTTTTTTTTGAATTTCGAAAACCTATGAGAACAGAATGAAACGGGATATTTTTTTTCAAAAAGAAAAACTGAACTTTTAAGTTTTAGCCGAACTAGTTATTGTGCGACTGAAAAATAATCTTTATGCAGGGTTTTGAAGCTAAAAATATATATATATATAAAATGGAATTTTTTCAAAGCATTGAGATTTTGAAGCGATTTTTGTGGATTTTCGGAGCTGAAAATGAGAAAAATATGACCGAATTCGTGGTTTTTTTGAGGTGTTACAATAAGGAATTTTGAAAAAAAAAAAGGATTCTACGTTTTAAAAATTTCACTAACAAAACAGTTATTACCGCAAAGATCGATCAAAATTTTTTTGGAAAATTTCATGAAATCAAAATGAAACTGCAATTATCTATTTCGAAAAAAAATTTCAAATTGATTTTTAAATTCAAATTTACCGCCTTTCTCTGCTTTTTTTTTACTTCAAGACCAATAAAATTTGACCAATTTTGAAATAAATCGATAAGCTCCGCCTCTTCTTTTCTTCATTTCTTTTCCATAAAAGTACTAATTCTCGGAAAAAAAGGGAACGAATTAGAAAAAAAACACGGAGAAAAATCACATGGAAAACACCACCACACGGAGAACGAAGAGTCCCGCGAAAAAAGAGAGAGCACACAAAACGAAGAGAGTGCGAGACGACGATAGATACGAAGAACGCGTGAGAAGCTAGAGAGACGCAGAGAAAGAGAGAGGGTGAGTCAGAGAAAAAGAGAGAGAGAAGGAATACCACCACAATATGTGTGGTGTTTGTGTGATGTCAATGCGAAAATGAAGAAGAAGAAAGGCGGGAAAAAGAACATTTTGAGAGAAAAGGGAAGAGAAAATGAATCAAAGGAGAGGGCGAGAGATAATAGAGAATGGAGAGACGCAGACAATAGTTTATATTCGGAAGGGGAAAGGAAAAGAGAGAAAGGTGTCAAACTATTGGGAGAGAGAGAGACAAAGGTCGTATGATAACGATTTTTGGGGTTGGTAGCGGCGGCAGAGGTGGCGTAATTGGGAGGCGGTGAAGAGCTGGAAAAGGCCTAGAGAGGCATGGCAAAGGCCGATATGGACCTAGTTTAAGGCTTGTAGAGCGGAGGAAAGACTTGAATAAGGCCTACCAACTGAACGGAATAAAACATACTAGATTACTGATTAAGGACGTGGCGTACCGGATAAGCCTAAAAAAGGACTAATGAAGGCCTTGATTGAAATTCGACAAGCATCTAGGTAAGCCTAGACGATCTGCTAGGTTCGACTTAGGCTTCGCAGTGAGGCCTAAAGCAGACCTACCCACCGTTTTAGGCCGGGCTCGACAAGAATACCTGAGATTTAGGGAAGTCCGAAACTAGGGTTTCTGAACCAGTGATACCTAAAATTGGTCCTAACATGTGATTCGTTTTAAAAGCCTAAAGCAGCCTATGCAGAACAGAAAAGCCTGAGATGGCCTGAAACACCTAGAAAAGCACGCATGAAGCCGCTGAATCAATAGATAAAGTGTAGCCTAGGCTTGATCAGAAAAGAGCAGAACACTCCTAGACTTGGAATTCAATAAAAGCGCTTATCGGAATGTAGACTCGACAGGAAAACCCCGGAATTGATTTCTCTGTCAACGGAAATAGCAACGGCTGACATCTCAAGGAAACAGGCTGAGGCAGGCTATGAACAACATTTTCAGGCTATTCGGGTTTTTAAGACAAGCTCTGAACGGCCAGAAAACAATTAGATCACCGAGGCCAGAGCACAATTTTAAAGGCGCACCAGTCTCCATTTTTGCCTCTACTCTTAGCACCAATTTTAGGCTTTTTAGGCTTGCAGAGCAACCTTTAGGTGCCTAACACGTCTGGACATGGTCCTCCTTTTTAAGGTGTACTAGCCGAAAACCTCCAATTTCACAATTTTTGAGAAAAACTCTCTTTCTCTCTTCTCAAAAAAAAAAAAGAAGTGTTATGCATGTCATGCCTTTCTTTTCCTCCTTTTCATTTTTCTAACGAGAAGTCGACGACGAAAAAGAGAAAACTGAAAAAAAAGCAGAGGCAACAACTAAAAAAACAGAAAACGTCGATAAGATTGAGCGGTGGTGGCAGATTGACCGAACATACACACACAAACACTCACTCTCCGACATATTTCCTCACTTTTTAACTGATGATGAGCAGAGAAAAATAAGAAATTGAGAAAAAGAGGGGAGGGGGGGGGGGGGGGGGCTGGGGCGTTTTTCAGAGAAGAAAAGGCAACGAAAAGTGGCCAAAATTAGACGGGGGAGAATTTGAGAAATTGAGAAATTTTATTTTTGGAAAATGAAAAATTTTTTTGAGAGAATTTGGAAGGGTTCGGGAAAGGAGAATTTTCGAGAAAAATAGATCAGAGTTACTGATGAACTCGAGATATTCTAAGACAACTATCAACAGAGAAACAGCATTTTTTGTGACGAAAATTCCGTTTTTTTTGCCAGAAAAATTCGATTTATTATGAAAAAAAAGAGCTACAAAAAGTATGGAGACCTCCAAATTTCTGGAAAAAAGAATTCGAAAATTTTCCAAATTTCAGACTATTTTTTTTCAAAAATTTCACAGCGATTGATAAAAATGCGAAATTAGCGAAGAGTGGCAATCAATGTAATTGGGAATATTAGGCGAAGATTTAACCGCGAAACAGTGAAAAATTATAAAACTTTTCTTTTCAATTGTTTGGACTTTTCCGGTTTTATTTATTTTTTCGAGAATTCTCCCTAAACAGAAGATGGAAATACCTTGGAAAACAAAATTACTATTGGTGGAATTAGTGACAAGAAAATTTGAAAATGAAACAGCGAAAAAATCCGAAAAAAAGTTCAACTAAAAAACGGAGAAAAAATTTTCTTTCGCTGTTTTTAGGCAATTTCTTAATACATTGTTCATTGATAATTAAATCCCGGGGAAAATTAACATAAGAAACATAAAAATTCGAACTTTCGGCTTAACGCTTACAGAAACCTACTTCTGATCGCTTCTCTGCAAATTTTCCGCATGGAAATAGTTTAAAAAAATTAAATGCCCAAAATCAACAAAAAATTGACAAAAAATGGAAAAAAATCCGTTGAAAAACCACAAAAAACGGCACCAATCCGTTAATTATCCACAAATAAAAAAATGTTCGCAATGGAGCGCGCTTGCTTCTCTTTCCTGTCTGGGTCTCTTCCATTCGCCTCCTCTCTATTTTTCATCAGTGTTTTTTCTTTGTTTTTCCTTAGATTGTCTTCAATTTTCTTCGTATTTTCTCGTTTTTCTTCGAATTTTCACCAATTTTCTGCATTTTCAGCCCAAAATGATCACATCTGGCCCATTGGAACCATCGGATCTGCCCGAGCACGACTTCTATCCGGAACCAATCGTCGTTCCACTCGATTTCATTGAATCTCAGACGAAAATGGCAAAAAACAAGTCGGAAATGGATGAGACTGGATTGTACATGATGTCGAAAGCTGTGGTGAGTAGGAAAAATAAAGAAAAAGCGGAAAAAAAAGCAAAAAAAGCTGAAAAAAACCTTGAAACCTTTTTTTCACAAAAAAAATTAAAAATATAATTTTTGAACGAAAACTCAAGTTGAAGCGACGGAAACCGGCTGAAAAAAGCTCCATTCGTTTCAGAATTTCAAAAAAAAAGAAACCGAAAAAAAATCGAATTCCCGCTGAAACCCAATTTTTTTTCCAGGAAGAATTCGTTCGACAATTGATTCAAGAGACCACTCAAAACGGCGCCAAAGAGTTCAACTACGATACAATGGCTGAATATATTCAAAAATCCGAGTTCGACGCATTGAAAGGTACCTTTGGGGTTTGAAAATTCAAACATTTCTTAATTTTTATTGAAAACTTGTTGAAAATCTGGCGAAAACACGAGAAATATGAGAGAAGAATGACATTTTTACTGAAAAGTTGAGTAAAAAAGATCTGTTCCGATATATTTTTACTGTTGCTAATTTCTGACATGTAGTTTATAGTTTTCTCAAAATTGGTCCGATTGAAAAGAAACATGTGTTTTTACGCATTTTCGATTACAGTTTGATGGCCTAGAATCTGTTGGCCTAGGAACCATTCGCTTCCCTGATTCTAGGCCATGAAATTAAAAACACCTGAAAATTCTCGATTTCCAACCAAAAACCTTCCAAAAATTGCAGATTTCTTCCCAAAACGTGTTCGATTCGGTGATATTTGTCACGATCTCTTTCCACCACAACCAAAAGCTGATCCTCCATCAACAGAACCATCCACTTCTGCTTCTTCTAATTAATCATTTTTCTTCTCGATTTTCCTCCAATTTTGATCCGTTTTTATCACCCGAAAAATTGTATTGTTATCGATTTTTTAATCTTGGATTAATGTATAAAATGGTTATTTTATGCCTGGAAAAAAAAAGAATTTGGAAGAAAGCAAATTTTGGTTTCAAAAAAAAAAGAGTTTGTCCAATCCGAGGAGAATTGTTAAATTTTCATATGAAATTTTTATGAAAAATGGATGGAACAGTAATTTTCGTAGTGTATTATTGGTTTCAAATGAACTGACACCTCGTGACGTCACTCTCATGGGGACCCAAGTTGGAAAACTTTCATGGTAGCTATTTATTTTTTTTCGGGATTTTTTTCAGGCAGTTTTCGCCCACACATTCAATTCTTCTACCCGAAATAAAATTTTTGAGCAAAAAAAAAATAATTTTTGCTTGCGGAACCTGCCTGAAAAAAATCAAAATAAAACTACCATGAAAGTTTTCCAACTTGGGTCCCGGGCAGTGTGACGTCACGAGGTGACAATTCATTTGAAATCAATAATATTTGTAGTTTTTATTATTCTTGTTGATCATTAGAATAGGGAGAGAAAATTCTCTCTGCGTCTCTCTCGCGCGCATACTCTTTTTGAAAATTATAAAAAAAAACGAATAGCTTTATCGCTATAAGAAATTGGCGATATTGTATAAATTACACGTGGAACAGTGTTTTTTATCGTATTCTTTTGCATCCTTGCGTTAAATTCAACTGGCCAATAGAGCATTCTTAGCTCAAGGTGACAATTCAAATTATTGAATTGTAGTTTGTAGTCTTTGTAGTTCTTGTAGTGTCTACTCATTCACTCTTCATTTCACTAAAAACGCTTCATTCTTTCAATTTTTTCAAAAAGTTCAAATTTCAATTAGATTTTTTAGCCGAAATTGGGTTGTTTGTTGTTGTCAAGAAGAATGGAAATCGTCTTTTAGGCAGTTTTAGATTTGTCATTTTGTCGGGAATGACGTTATGAATGGATTAATCAGCAAAAAAATATGAAGGTGATCAAGCTAATTTTTTGAAACTGGAAGATTTTTTTTCCAATTAAGAACACCTGAAAGCTTTGAACTACATTGAATCTAGTTAGGTGTGCAGGTACAGTAGACATGTAGTTCTGTACAGTACCTCCATTTCGAAAAATTTCTAGAAAAGATGGTGAACTTGGCTTTGGGTCAATTACATCAGAGGTACACACCCATGAGGCAACAATACCAGTTTATTGATAAATAATTTTGATCATTGAATATCGGAAAACAAAAGTAGTAATAACTTTTATTCGAAACTGAATTTATTTTGCAATAGCTCCAATTATGACTCTAGATAATCCAAGTTCTTACGTTTACTATTTTCAGATTGCTGGTAAATTCGCATGGATTGAATAATTAAAAAAAAACTACCCTTTCGAAACATTTATGAAACTGAAAAATTTCTTTGCATGGCTAAAATTGCCTGAAATCCATAAAAAGGAAAACCCGAAAAACTGGAAAATAGCGAAAAAAAAGAAAAACGTTTCAAGTCTTCTATAAAGTTTACGAACACTTTCTATCAACTAATGAGCAAATGCCATGCACCGTTTAATTAAATATAGTGAACGCAACTGAAAAAGAACAAACCAGTGAGAATGGAAATAAAAAAGTGCTTGAAATTTTCAAGGAGAAAAAAGAAAAAACCCAACGGCAGGTTCATTAATAGCTGACTGCTATATAGTGTAGTTAGATGTGCAGGTACAGTAACAAAAATTTCAGATATTGGTGTTTTACTTCTTGTACACTAGCGATGAAATGCCTTATAAGATTTGAATTTTTTAAAGAAAAATTTTTGAAACATAAAAGTATTCTCTATATGTTTTCAGAAATTGGAATTTTCGGTCCTTTATTTTTGCAAGTCTCGTTCTTGCTTTAACAAAACGTTTCGAATCCGATCTTTTTTCAAACTTTGGCGGAAACAGGAAATTTTGTTAAGTGGGCTATCAGGCTTTTCAGCTGCACGCTTATGTGAACTTTTTTTTCGGAAATTGGTTGGAACTGTAAAATCGTTGAAACATTTATCCATTTTTCCCAAGTTTTTTGCAAATGTAGAACGGTGAAAATGTAGAGCTTTTGTAGTTGGTGTGACCTCGGTTACTCAGTGAAAAACTTCAACTCCTAGTTGATTAAAATTATTTCTGAAATCGTTTTTTTTTCTAAATTTTGAAGCATGTGTCTTGCAACCTTCGTAGTGAACACAATAGGCTATCGGTAAATCGAAGATTAGTTTCGAGAGAGCTGTGAAAGACAATTTTATCAGAAGAAAATTATTTTTAGCTTTTTTTGATTTCTAGTTTTTGTGTCTTACAGTCCCTGTTTTTTTCAGTCAGTTTTGTGGTTTTTATGATTCAAGTATGGATTATATAATGCCTAATAGAAGACCTGAACATATTCAAAACATAATTGAAACATGAAAATTTAGTTTTCGCTCCCAGTGTTGGCGGTCTTCTATGAAAACCGTCAAATTTTCAATAGAAGGTTGCTAATTTTTTACGTTTTTCATTTTTGAAAGTGTACTCGCAAGTCGAATAGTTAGACTTCACTAATGAAGATTGTCCGAAACACGAACATTTTTGGAGGGATTTCCAATTTACGAATGAGTCAGTTACTGTTTCAGATTCTTTTTAAAGTGTAGTTTTGAGCTACTGAGCTCCTTTTTCTTCAATTTTGTAAATTCACTGTCTGAAACAGTAATATTATCCAAAATTCCAAATAGTCTTTTTTAATTCTTGTAGTTAGTGAATCGAGACCAGGTCACCCATTGAAAAACTTTAGTTTCCCAGTTTTTTAAAAACTGTCTGAAATCGCAATTTTTCGAATCTGATTCTTGTTGTTTTGTATTATTGGTTTCAAATGAACTGACACCTCGTTCCGCACGCAAAAAATATTTTTTTTTGCTCAAAAATTTTATTTTGGGTAGAAGAATTGAATGTGAGGTCGAAAACTGCCTGAAAAAAATCCCGGAAAAAAAATAAATAGCTACCATGAAAGTTTTCCAACTTGGGTCCCCATGAGAGTGACGTCACGAGGTGTCAGTTCATTTGAAACCAATAATAGCAACGTCGGTATTGGTAAATTCAATCCCTTGTTACTTTCAAAAACCTGTGAAACACAATTTTTTTCAGAATATACAGCTTTTTTTCTGGTTTCCAGTTTTTGTTTCTTATAATTTTCTGTGTGTTGTGTTTTTTGATTTGAAGACTTTTATTGGCGAACACGAGAACTGAGTTGATTTGAGATTTGTTTGAAACATGAAACGTCACCTTGCAGTTTTGTTTGTATAATATAGTTTGTAGTTAGCTCACCTGGCATTTCATAAATAAATAGGTATTGTTCCGAATTTCACTTCGAAAACTTTATGAAACCGTCAATTTTTCAATACAAGGTGGTTATTTTTATGAGGGCTTTTATAGTTACCAAAAATATCGTTGATTTAAATATTTCGTCTCAGGTTTTATTCAAACAAAAAGTCTGTGAAACCAAAAATTTTCCAATGATCAGTTCAATGATTTTTTAAGCTTCTTGTTAGTGTAATGTTTGTTTTCCATGTAGTTATGCTCTTCTAATACAGGTTTCTGTTACAGGAAACAGAAACTGAAGGTTTAGTCAAGTTTCGAAATACACTATAAAATCTATTTAGATCTGCAGGTACAGTAGCTACAAAAAATATATTCGAAGTGAAAGTACCAAAAAAATTATGTTTCAAAATGTCATGAGAAGGGTTGCAAAGCATGAGCAATTGATGAAGCCTTTGTCTCAAGAAGAAAAAGTTAGAGCTGGTTGATGTGCAGGTACAGCATACTCTTAGCTGGAGTAGACTAACTGGAACAACGCGAAAACATCTTCTATTATAAGAGCCCCTTTTTGTAAATTTTTGTCATTTTATCAATTTTTTGCAAAATTTTGTGAGAAAATTCACTTGTTTACTTCATTCCCTCTAATAGAAGAGCTCCTACACAGAGAAACCGGAAGCACAGAACAATGCGCTCTTCTAATACAGGTTTTCTGGTAATTTTTGTAAGTACATATATAAATATCTTGTTGATTTATTGACCATTATAAAAACAATTAAAAAAAGGAAATGAAAATTCTTTCAGAGAATTCCAAAGCAAGCACAAAAAAGCAACATTAAAAAAATTAGCAAAAAAAGCCGGAATATTGTTCCAAAAATTCCATTTTACATTGGATAATCTGGACGTTTCGCAATCCATTTCTTGATACTTTCAATGCTTTGAATCTTTTTACGATGTGCAAGAACTCTTTTGAATTCTTCAACAACAGCCAAATCCTGTTTCAAAACGTCCGAAACGTGTTCAGAAATCAAAAGATCCACCCATGTCAAAGAGTTTCCAACGAAGAATCCAGATGGATTCGATTCCAGAATTTTCTCGAAAAAAGCGAAATTTTTCTTGAAATTCGGAACGAAGACGTCCTTTCTCAATTGATTAACGTCTCCAGTTTTCTTTCCTCCTGCCACATGAAGAAATGGAACAATTTCATTCAAATAATCTTTGAATTGATCAGCAATTGCATCCACTTCCGCTTTTTCGATATCATTTTTCCCGGCGATTCCGAATTGTTGAGACAGATAACGAGCGATTGCATAGGATTGTCCGAGGGGTTTTCCGTCGACTTCTAGGACAGGAAGTTGACCGAATGGGGTGTCTGGAATCGACTGGTTTATGCGCTGGTAACACTATTTGAGAGTCTTTCACATTCTGATTTGAAAATAAATTGAAACACGATTTTTCGGTTTCACAAAATTTATATTGGTATAAGTACCTGGAGTAGACAGTCCCGGTATTCTGAATTTTAGACGTTTTCCATTGTAAGGTCCTCGAAAGGGTTTTCACAAAAAACAGAGAGATTTGAACAGATTTTTTCTCTGTCTCAGGTTGAGACGAACAGATTTTTCGACAAAATTAAAAATAATTTTCGGTAAACGTTGTACGGTTCTATGATGACTAATCTAGGATTTTTATATCTTGATTTAAAAATACTTCGAAACATGAAAAGACCTCGATCTCATCGAATCTTATATTGAACTAATAATAAATCAACGCAAACAAAGAAATATCAGTCAGTTTTTCAGTATATTTTAAAATAGGCCATGTGAAACCGAATTGTTTGAACTGTTTCATGAAAATGATAAATATTTTATGAATTGGTCTTTTCTCTAATGTTTCATCGCAGTTTGCAAATGCGCTCCATTGATGAAGTTTGAAATTCTAATTTTTGGGTTTTGGAGCCTTTTTTTTTGTGGTCTAGCAAGAAGAAAATAGCGCGTTTTACAAATCAGCGAAAATGCGCTCTACTGTAAATTTCTTTTTTTTTTCTTTCAGTTCATTTTCAGATCTTTTTTTTCGGTTTCTCAAAATTCATATTGGTAAGAGTCACTGGAATGTTAGATAATTCCATTTTGAATTTCAGACGGTTTCAATTTAGAAAATTTCCAAAGATAGTATGAAGTTGTAAATTTTTATTAGGCCGTTGAAAGGTTTTCTCAGAAAAAATCAGGGGCGCTCTCGGTAATTGATAAACAGATTTATCAGTGGTTTTCGGAAAACTATCTTCGGGTTATGGACAATTCTGAACATTTTCATCCAAAATAACATTTTTCGTAATCCAGACCTAGATTTTCGAATTCATAGTATCAAAAATGTTGAATTCTCATTATTTTTTTTAATACTTACGAGTAGTTCTTAATTGGAATAATTTGAGACAATCCAAAGCAAAAGGGAACCGGTCAAATTTTCAGCATATTTTCAGAACAGGCCATGTGAAACCGAAACTTTTTAAACTGTTTCATGAAAATGATAAATATTTTACGAATTAGTATTTGGGAATCACTGTTCCATTCGCCGTTGGCAAATGCGCTCCATTGATAAAATTTGAAATTCTAATTCATGGGTTTTGGAGCTTTTTTGTGATCCAGCTAGAAACTAGAAAGGCTATGCAGCGCGTTTTACAGATTAGAAAGCGTTGAAAAAGCGCTCTACTGTAAATTTCTTCAGTTTATTTTCAGAGCGCGTTTTCACCATAATTTTTTTCGGCTTCACAAAATTTATTTCGAGTTAAGTCATTGGAATGTGATAATAGGTTACCGAGAAATTCTGAATTTCAGAAGTTTTAAAATTTTAAAAAATCCGAAAGAAAGTATGAAATTCCGAATTTCTGTTAGGACGTTGTAATGTGTTCCAAGAAAAAAATCAGATAGGCTCTCGGTAATTGATTAACAAATTTTTGGAGAGATTTTAAAGTAGTTTTCGGTAAACGTTGTAAGGTCCTAGGATGACTAATCTAGGATTTTTACATCTAGATTTACAAATATTTTGAAACATACAAATTTTTTAAAAATTTCATCCAAGAAACTTTTTTCACTGTTTCAAAAAAATGATAAGTATTCTATGGATTAAACAATGGGAATTGATTTAATGTTTCATTAGCAGTTTGCAAATGCGCTCCATTGATAAAATTGGAAATTCTAACTATTGGGGGTTGGAAAAAAAATCGCAATTCGGTCATGCAGCGGTGCGTTTTACAGATTAGTAGGCGTTGAAAATGCGCTCTACTGCCAATTCTTTCAGTTTATTCTCAGAGCGCGTTTTCACCATTTGCATTTTTGTTAGGCCATAGCAGATTTTTCGATAGTGTTCAAAATGATTTTTGGAAAACTTTCATTGGTGTTTGAACTCACTATGCTAGGATTTTTGTATTTTGATTTGAAAATACTTCGAAACATTTCTGAAAATTTTCAGTCATAATAAAGGGCTTTTTATCTATCCAGAACGTGATTTTTCAAATTACAGTATCAAAAATAGTCAATTTCCGCCATTTTTACATTTTTAGAGGCTGATCGAATCTTATATTAAATAAATATGAAATCAGCTAGTTTTTCAGTTTATTTTCAAAACATGCCATGTGACATCGAAATTTTTTGAACTGTTTCCCAAAAATGATAAATATTTTATGAATTAGTCTTTGGTAATTGATGTTTCATTCGCAGTTTGCAAATGCGCTCCATTGATAAAATTGGAAATTCTAATTTATGGGGATTGGAGCTTTTTTTGTTCTCCAACTAGGAAAATATGAAATATATAAAATGCGCTATACTGTTAATTTCTTCAGTTGATTTTCAGAGCACGTTTGTACCTTTTTTCGGTTTCACAAAATTTATATTGAAATGAGTCACTGGTGCATGATAGTAGACAATAGAGTCCCGTAATTCTGAATTTTAGACGTTTTCCATTTTAAAAAAATGCGGAAAAGAGTAGAATTTTAAGAGTGAATTTTGAATGTTTTCAAGGTCATTGTAAGGGGTTCTCATGTAAAATCAGAGAGGCTCTCGGTAATTGATAAAGATTTTTCAGAAGTTTTCAGTGTAATTATTGAAAATTTTTCTTCGTCAGACACTATTTTTGGGTTTTTTAATCTTGATTTAAAAACACTTTGAAACATGAAAAAATTTTGAAAATTTTCAGCCAGAAAAGTTTTTTTCTCGTCTATCCAGAACGTGGTTTTTGAACTTACAGTATCAAAAATAGCCAATCTTCAGGATTTTTTTCATGATTACAGGCTGATTGAATTCTATATTGAATTGATAAGAAATCACCACAGACAAAGAAAATATCAGCCAGTTTTCAGTAATTTTTTTAAAACAGGCTTCGTAAAACAGAAATTTTTTTCAAAAATTTGGGAAATTTCCAAAAAAGAAAGACTCACTTTTCTGATAAGTTGGCCATTTTTCAAACGGAATACTCTCCTCTTCATAATCTTTTTCAGCGAAAGCAAAGATTTGGCGAGCAATTTCTCCACGAGCTCTCATTGGGAAATAGATTAATTTGTAGTGGACCATGATTAATAAAAAATTATTGATAATAATTGATAAAAATCCGTCAATTGCTATCACTTTTATATAGAATTTTTCGTCAACATTGTTTGCTCTTTTCTCGGGGGTTTGATGACAAAAAGTGAGAAAAAGAAGGAGGAGGGGAGGGGGGAGAGCACAAGTTTTCGGGTCAAAATGTGCTCAGAAAGAATAAATAAACATATCCAGACATGAAATGACATAATTTTCATGATATATTTAAATTTTATGTTTGAAAATAAGCTCCGCCCATTTTTTGCTGATTTTCTTCCATGGATTTTTGCCAGAAAGATTGAGTTTTTTTTCTGAATTTTTTTTCTTCCTTTTATTATTTTTTCTTTTTTTTTTCAAAAATTCCTGCTGAAATTTGATAAAATTCAATCTTTATGGCGAAAATCCATAAAAAAAGGAAAAAGAATAGCAAAAAGTGGGCGGAACTTATTTTCAGACACATTTTAAATCAAATTTTTGACATAAAACTTCCTATAAAAATTGCAAGAAAAAGCGGATCATTAAAAAAAATTCCAAAAAAAAATTTTGAATTTGGCGCGCAGTATTTTTTTTTCAGTTTTGGGATACTGGTGCATCGTTGCACGTTGGTCACTGCAATTATTTGAGGCACGATTGAAACTGCAAAAATAGGCGGAGCTTTCGAAACTTTTTGAAATTGTAATTTCTTGTCATTATATCGGAATGTTTGGGTATCATTGTCCACGGACTATATATATTTTTTACGACATAGTTCAAATTGCACAAAGTGGGCGGAGCTTATTTTAAAATAAATTGACTCAAAATTATTTTTTCAAAACTCATCTGAAAAAACCTACGTTCTTCAGAAATTCTAAAGAAAAATAAAAAAATTTGAATTTGGCGCGCAATATTTTTCTTTTTCAGAATTTCTAGGTAACGTAGCGTCGTTGCACGTTGGTAATAGCTGTAATCGCTTGGCACAGTTAAAATTGCACAAAAAAGTGGGCGGAGCTTTAAAAGTCTTTATTCAATTACTACTTCCAGGAATCGGTATGGCTAGTTTCTTGACATTTGGAGCCTCGAAAAATAGAAAATTTCCACGCATCGAAAGAAAACCACAAAAGAAGAGAGCCGACGAGAGAATCAGAGCAAGAATGATTCCGCCCATTCCACACAGGAAATTTTGTTTCTGAAAATATTTGAAATTATTTGGGAAAAACAGGGTTGGGAAAGTGTGCTCTACTGATAATTCTCAGTGAGTGCACTTTTTCATACCAGTATGCAAGGGCGCTCAATTGATAAGTTTTGTGTGGAGAAAGTTTGAATTTTTCAAACCAGCAAAATCGCTCCATAAGTAGATCAGCGAGTGCGCTCTACTGTTGAATCAGGGATTTTCGCAATAGAGCGGGCTTTGAATTTATAATTATGTTTTTGTGGAGAAGAATAAAAAATGGATCTGTTAGGTGCAGTTCGGAATAACGGATACACATGACATGAAACTGAAATCCATGAAAAAAAATTGGCGGAGGAATTGCGCTATTGATAATTCGAAGTTCAATTTACAGAATGATCGTTATCAGAGCGCATTTTCAACACTGAGAAATTGAAAAACCCTCAAAGACTACTTTTTCTCAATGGAGCGCGTAAGAACGAAAATCAGTCGGTATTACTCTCCAAATTATTGTACAGACAAAGTTCTGATTTTGAAAAAGTACATTAAGAAAATTAGTGAAAACTAAACTTTCAGAGCGTTAGTTTTGTTAGTTTTTAGACGGCTTTATTTCGAAGATTCATCGATTTGGAATCAATCAGTGTCTAAAGAAAAAGTGCAATATTGAAGAAGTGAAACCGGGAAAAAAATAATTTCAGTGGGAATGTGCTCTATTGATAAGGAGAACAATTGACAAAAGAGCGCAGTTGTAAATGTAAGGCGAATGCTCTAATAATTTCCATTGAGAAAAAGTAGTAGTCAAAACAGGATCCTTTATGATTATTTTTTTCCCCGTAGATTGTAAAATTTAATGAAAAACTGAAAGAGTAAAAGTCTTCACGAAATTAAAGCGCACTTTCGTTGCTAAATTGAAGAAATTATTATTAGAGCGCATTCAGGATTGCGAAATTAATGTTGAGTAGTTTTAACGATGGATTAACTATCATATTTTAGATAAAAATATCAATATGTAAGGCTTGAAACTGCAAGAAATTTCGTAGTGAAAATACGCTCTATTGTTAGTCTTGAAAACAGATAGGAAATCCGGAAGTTGAGATTGCAAAAACAAAAAATCTCGCAATTTTTGCATTAGAGCGCACTTGCATACCTTATATTGAACAAAACGACTAATAGGCCTCTTATCAACATGAAAGCTGATTCCCAACATATTCCTTGTTCATTTGAAACAGTTACAAAATGTTTTTCGTATGAAATTTTTCGTACGCGCTCTATTGATAACTCTAAAAACAGATCTGGAAAACGCGCTCCATCACGAGCCCCATGTCAAATTAGCATTGGAGCGCACTTTCCTCACCCCCTTGATCCAACTTACAACTTTATTCCGAAGTTTTGTCACATTTCCTGACGTCTCCGGAGGGCTAACCCGTTTCGGCGCCTTGACTACTCCGTACAATGATTCGGTGAGCAATCTGTAAAAAAAATTATGGAAAAGTGTGCAAGAACGCTCTACTGGACAAAAAGCTCGATGGAGCGTATTTGCATTTTCCGGTCATTCAAAATCGCCAAAAAATGCAGTCGCGCTCCATCGAACTCTTTCAAAATTTTCAAAAAATTCTCAATAGAGCGCACTTACTGAGAGCGTTCACTTGCTCCGGCTCCAGTAGTTTTACTCGCTTGGCTAGCAGCAGAAGCACCATTAGCCGATAATTGAGACATTCCACCGGCCATATTTCCACCAGATGCTCCGGCTCCTGTTGATGACGTCATATCGATATTTTTTGCTCCGCGATTATCGATCGATTTTTGTGAAATTTTTTCAGAAATGGCTTGGCGGGAAATTTGAAAATATTACGGGAAAAATGCTTTTTTACACGTGGTCAGTAGAGCGTAAACTTGGTTTTTTTGTGGTTTAAAATGGCGGGAAATTCAAAAAAATTTGACCTTCACGTGGCAAAATGCCCTAGCCTCCACGTGGCAAATTCAATATCGATTTTTCATCGAAAATTCAAATCAGTACTGATTCCCAAAATGACATTTTCGTTCATTTTGCTCGTCGCCTTCTTCGCCTCGACGACGTCGATTTTACTGTTTCAATGCGCCACGGCGAAAAGAACCAATCAACATCAGAAGAAGAAGAGTGGAAAATCACACAAGGTAAGTGCGCTTTATTGAGAAATTTTGGCGGGAAGGGAAAGAGTTGGCGGTGGAGCGCGTTTGCTGTGTGGGAAAATTTGAATTTTTAGAGCTTTGAAAGTGCGTTCCAACGTTCAAAGGCAAGTAAACGCGCTATGTTGAGAATGAAAAAAAACGCGCTATGTTGAGAATGTGAAGGAAGTTAAAATTTAACAGTGGAGCGCGTTTCCTGACTCCAATGAACAAAGGAAATTGCAAAATTTCTAAAATTCTCAGCAGAGCGTATTTGCAAAATTTTTCACGATTTCAAAAAAATATTTTTAGCGATATGTTCCCGAAAATTCGGTTGAATATTCTCTTTCTGGGGTGATTTTACAATTCAGCCTTGTTGGGTTGCAAATGCGCTCTGACGCTAATTTTTGTCCAGTAGAGCGCACTCGCCAGCCTACCAATGTCACTTCATCAGCAAATGCGCTCTACTGGGAATTTTCTCATAATAGCGAATTTACAATATTGAAAGTGCACCCTTTTGCCAAAAAAAGATCTTCTTACTTGTTAGATTTCTCATGTCTGAAGAAAATGCGCTCCACTTGGAAATTTGAAAATAAATTGAAAATTCAATGCTACGACTGCGCAAGTGTAGATTGTTAGACTCATTGAAAAGCGATGAAACAGTAAATGCGCTCTATTGCTAATTTTTGCAAAATTAGCACTGGAGCGCATTTGTATTTTTAACCGAATCGGATGGATATGAGTGCGCTCTAACGCAATCCAATAGAGCGCACTTGCTTCCTTCAGTCTGAAAATGCGCTCCATTGCTAACCCTTCCTAAACTCCTCCCCAAAGCTATGCAAATTCGCTCCACTGTCAAAAACCACCTAAAATTATCAATAGAGCGCATTTTCAGTCCTCCAAATCGTCTCGTAAATCGAGCCGAAGCAGCACCAAAAGTAGAAGATCCGGAAAAAGTAGTCGTAGTGGAAAATCGTCAAAGTCTGGAAAGTCTGGAAAATCTGCGAAATCCTACAAATTGAAGTCGAATCCGAAGAGAGGGAATAGTAATGTGAGTTGGGGGAATACAAAGACTACAAAGACTACAAAAACTACACAGTGAGGTAGTAATCTAAATTACTGTTTCGGAACATTTTCATATTGATGACTAGGTTTCCGTAACACTTCTCCAAGCAAACTGTCAAGACGCTACAAACTACAAAGACTACAAAAACTACAAAATCAGAGCCTCATTTTGAGGAAAAAAAAACTGTGTTCCAGAAAATTTTTGATTGTTTTTTGCAACAAAAATTTCCCGATGCTTTTTGTAGATGAGCAAGATTTGAAAAAAAGGGGGTAAGCAGAATCAGATCTGTTTATTATCAGAACTGTCCCGTATTAGAACTACTTCTCATGAAAAAATAGTTCTGATGATTCTGATTAGGGGCAGTTCCGATTCTATCAAGTTCGGGTTCGGCACGTCTCCAAAAAAGTAAAAAACCGAAAACTACCCTGAATTTTTTTTTGCGTTTCAAACTCTCTGGATAGACCCAGATGAGACATCATTCCATTAGCACATTTATATAAAAGATAGACTACAAAAACTACAAAACTTACAAAATCTGGAATATACCAAAAACCCATGACAGAAGTTTTCAGTTTCAGTCGATTTACGAAACTAATAAACGTCTCAACAATATCGATAATAATGTGGGCGAGTGTCATAAAACTTTGAACGATCTACATTTCCCTACGAAAACTACGATAAATATTGATTAATCTTATTATTCTAATATAGAATTCCGTGTGTCTGTCAGTATGTTGTGTTTCCGCGACCCTCCAGCCTTTCCTAGAAATACGATTTTCATGGAACAAAGACAGATCGATACAGAATTTCCCCGCGATGATGCCCGTCTTTTTTCTACTTCATTTGGAGCTCTAGGAAGCTCTGTGCCATCTATGCACTAGCTTAAGCCCCGCCCCCGTCAACTGTCGGCTGCTAGATTCACTAATTTTAGAGAGTATGCTGCCGCCGCCTATTCAAAGCACCGTTGTTGGCGTAGTGTAGTGGTGTAAAAAAATTTCGGTAAATTTAGCATCCGAGTTCGATTCCTCGGTAGGCCAAATACTTTTGGGTTTTCGTTTTTCATAGGATTTGACCGAAAATTTTGGGAAATCCGGGCGGTTGAGGCGCGGAGCGCCGGAAACCGTCTGGTCTTTACTATTAACAATCACCAAATTCTGTATGTTTGTCCGTGTTTCCGGGATCCTCCAGCCCTTCCTACTGAACCAATTTTTATGAAACAAAGACAGTTCAATGCAGAATTTGACCGCGATGATGCCCGTCTATTTTTCTTTCCATTTGGAGCTCTGTGAAGCTCTGTGCTCTCTATGCACAAAGCCTAAGCCCCGCCCACCTGCACACAAAAATAGCGGTCATCGCGAGCCTGGATTGGTGTCCGCTGCGCGCATTAGAGAGGTCGCGACGCTCCGCCCACTGCCCGGTTTAATTACCCCAGTTTGAGGTAAGAGGGTCGATTGATTCAACCGATTTTTGTGTTTGATAGCTCATTTTGTTCGTCTCGGTCTCGAGAGACAAAAAAGCTTTTCAGAATGAAAATCGGTCTTATAGTTTTTGAGAAAAACTCATTTGAAATTTGACTATTGAAGCAGCGTGGTGTAGTGGTGAACACAAATGTACGATGATTACACGTCTAGGGTTCGATTCCAATATAGGGCAGATTTTTTTTTACTTTTTTTTTTGAATCATAAAACACTTGACAGAATGGCGTCTGTGGTAGATTTTTCGATATTCTCAAGACTGCCATCTTGAATTCTATTTCGAAAGTCTGCAGGAAGTACTCTCACATTGTTTTGTGCTGCGAATGTTATACAACTGTATGGGCTTTGCAAAAAGCGCCCAAGTTTCGGTTTGTTGATATGGCCGAGCCGGGCCAGAGAAATTTCTGGCCCGCCTCGGTCCAAAAAAATGCACTTCTGCTTTTTTGCTTTGTTTGTGAATCATGATATTCATGATTTCCAATTTTGAAACGCCAAAACGTAAGAAAAACCAGACGGTTTTCGGCGCTTCGCGCCTTAACCGCCTGGCTTTCCCAAAACTATTAGAAAAACGAAAATTGTAGACCCACTTTATTAGCCAGAAAAAAAGCCAGAAAGAGAGACGACTACCTTTCTCTTGCCTCGCGGGAAAACACCGAGAACCCCATTTTGACTATGTGCATAGATAGCACAGAGCTTCTCAGAGCTCCAATCAGCAAGCGGAAAAGACGGGCATCATCTCCGACACGGGCTCTATCGATCCATGCAAAATTCATAAAAATCGGTTTATTAGGAACTGCGCTATGGTACCGGACAGACAGACACACACAAAGATACACAGATTCTGTACAGTAATAATAGTAAAGATTGCTTCTTTCCAGAATTACTCTGAAGCTTTGGGAGCCCTGTTATCCGAATGAATTCGTCAATAGTTTTGAACCGGGAAGAATTAAATTATTTTCTGGATTCTATCTTAGAACCTAAGGTCTGTATACAGGCTAAGGTAATTTGAAGCCATGATAAGTTTAGGAGGAAAATGGATTTAATCTAAGAGAATGTTTGCCAAGAGTTCTCATACGAAGATATATTAACTCTAACCAGTGTTCAATAGGGCAGTTTTGAGCTGTAGTAGTGAATGTAGATAGAAGTTCCAAAAACAAGACTGAATCTCATGTGTTCTAATACGCGACAGGGAAACGGAAATGGTAGTAGGAATCAGAAGCAGAGTATTTTTAATCTAGCTTACCGGGCTACTTTACTAAATACTAAACGTATCAGTGAAGCTGACACATAGAAATAAAGTTAGTTTCCAAAGTTTATTTTATCAAAAAATCAGGGAGACACACCTACCCAGGCTTCAAAGAAAATGGAGTCGCCGGAGGCGACGCAATTTTCTGGTACTACAAAATTCATAGACCCATTTTGAGAAAAAAATTTCGGTTCCGAACAATTTTTGAAAAGATTCGAAACGAAAATTGTTTTATTGGGTACTTTCTGTAACTCTGCAAATACTGAAAAGACTACGAAATGCAATCATTCACTAGGAAGATTTCCGTTTCAAAGGATTTCAAAAAAAATTTAGGACGAGCTTTTTTTGTTAGATAAATAGTTTTTGGAAAACAAATACTACAAATTTAGACAATTTCTGGAGAAAAGTTACAGTTTCAACCAAGTTTTTTTTGACCATACCGGCCAGAAAACGTTGATTTGTGATCGATTATTCTTCCCGAAAATAAATGCTCATACTAGGCAGAAAATTTGATGACTGCAAAAACTACAATGCCCGAAAACAATTTTGAAAACTTGACGGTTTCATTTTTATTTCGAAAGTTGAAAAAAAATATTTAACCGATTTTCGTCTCATACAGTGTTGCAAAAACATTAATTATAGAATTCAAAATCCATAGACCCAGTTTGAAGAAAATTTTTGGTTCAATACAATTTCTAAGGAAATTCGAAGCAAAAATTGTTTTATTGGGAACTGCTTCTGTAAATCGCAATAATTTTATCGATTACAAAAACAGAA
Source organism: Caenorhabditis doughertyi (assembly GCA_963572265.1). Classification (NCBI taxonomy): domain Eukaryota; kingdom Metazoa; phylum Nematoda; class Chromadorea; order Rhabditida; family Rhabditidae; genus Caenorhabditis; species Caenorhabditis doughertyi. Next base: position 9,659,862 of record OY751556.1, on the reverse strand, counting down.
TCCCTGAAAATACACTAGAAAAATCTTCGGTTTCGGGAAACTTTTAGAAACAAATTGATACCAAATCTTTCGTTTGGTCCTCTGTTGGGTACAGAAATTACAAAATTTAGAAAATTTCTGAAAAAAGATTTAAAAAAAACAAATAAGATTTTTTTAAACAATACCGGACAAATAACGCTAACCGGATTGCTCTGATGTTCTCTCTCAAAAAATATTTCTGATACTAGGCAGAAAACTTTAAGACTACAAAAACTACAAATTTCGAAAACAATTTCAAAAACTTGACGGTTTCATAGATATTTTTAATATTAAAGAGATAAAGTTGATTGATCCTCCAGTCGCGTGACAGATTAAAGCTACATTGGCTACAGAAACTAAAAATTAGTCAGTAGAAACTGTAAAAAAAATTTCAGTAAGGGTTTTCTTAGTAAGTAAAAATTTCGAAAATAGTTCGAATCCTAAACTTTTTATTAAACGAATCAATATCAGAATTTTTAACTACAAACTTCAATCAGTTAATCGAAGAAATTTTATGTTTCAAAAATTTTGAAAATACTTTGCAGTTTGAAATGCTGTATTGGAAGCATAATTTGTTTCAGACTACAAACTACAAATACTACAAATACTACAAATATTGACACTACAAAGAAAAAAACTACAAAACTGGGAGCTTATTTTTGGAAAAAAAAGCCGATTTCATAATATTTTAAAATAAAGTCTGTGCAAGCAAGGCTCGTTGGATAGCTACTATCAATTCGAAGCTATAAACTATAGCGACTACAAAAACTACAAACATTTGATTTTTTTCAGAAAAAAGTGCAAGCAGCGATTCTAGCGGACCAGAAAGCGGCTCAAGACGCCATCAATCCTTCATTAACAGAGCATGAATCAAAGGACAATCAGTCTCAGGGACAAGAGAAACCATCTCCATCTAATTCCTCTTCTTCTAAAAAAGTCTCATATACAAATGTTCGAGTGATTCCACATGAAATATCATTCCCTCCAATTGGTGGTCTTAAACATGTTCGAGTCAAAAATTCGACAGGAAAACGGCTCGTTTTTATGTGTAAATGTTCGGATAATATGTTGTATAGTATTAATCCAGTGTATGGTGTCATTGAACTCGACCGGGATGCTCAAATTAATATTTTGAGAGAGAATGCCGAGGCGAAACATGACAAGATGGTTATTATCACTGCTCCCGTGAGTTCTTTTTTTGGGGGTTTCAAAGTTATGGGGTACTGTACCTGCACATCTAACTGCGAATTTTTGTAGTCTTTGAAGCTGCCCAACCTTGTTGGATGTGCAGGCACAGTAAGTTTATTGGAATGCTTTTAAGTCAGTTGTTCTGTAGTGGGAGGATTACTGTACCTGCACTTCTAACGAGAGAATGTTAGATGCGCAGGTACAGAACTCCATTAAAACTGAATCACTGTACCTGAGAGACTTGTTATCTGTAGATTACTGTAGTTAGATGTGCAGGTACAGTACTCTAATATCCTACGATTACTGTACCCATAACATAATCAAATTGATTTATTTCAATTCCGAGCATTTATCAATTCAACCGGCGTTGAAGTTTCTTTATTAAAATTTTGAAACATATTATTTTTTTCAACTTTCCCATCTACTAGGTTACTGTAACCCTGCACATCTAATTGTTCCTGCCTGAATAATTATTCGAACACTTTAGATACGCAGGTACAGTACTCTAGAAAAAGCAGGTGTATGGTACCTGCGAATCTAATCAGTAAATGCAAGCTCCTCCAGTTTTTTTGTTGATGTGCAGGTACCGTAATCCAAAAAAAGTAGGATTACTGTAACTGTACATTTCTAGGGTCGTTTTCAAAGCCAAGAGATTACTGTACCTGCACATCTTACTCTGAAGATATTTTTCAAAGCCCTTTGGTATCGAGCAGCCGATTTTAATCATTTTGAGGAGCCACTGAATAGTTAGATGTGCAGGTACAGTATTGGGGAATACTTAAGGTTACTGTACCTGCACATCTAACTAGGCTCTTGAAAAGCCTATCCTTGAGATGTTCTCAACTGAAAAAAATTGGCAGTTTCAAAACAATTACATACTTTTTCTCAACTTTTTAGATTAATTCGATCACATTTACAATTTTTCTAGCAAAATGACAAATCAAAGACACCGGAACAGACATTTGCCAGTCTTCATGACAACAACTCGCACAACTACAGTATCAATGTCGTACCACTTTTGACACAATAATTCGATTGGTTTTTTATTTGAAGAAAAAAAAGAGATGAATAATGCATTTTTCTATGAGAAAATAAAGAGTGATTTGGTATGAATTTTTGGGGAATTACACAGATTATAAAAACATAAAAAGACAAAAAATGTGTTTCAAACAATTAGAATATAAGCTGGACGGAGTTGTTACATTAGTTCTATGTTGATTACCAAAGCTGTGGAAACTACAAACACTACAAAAACTATGAATCCTGAATACTATTAGAATAAAACTGTAGGGAATACAGGAACTACAAACTACACTCACTACAAACTACGAACTCCCAAAAGCGGGCAGAATTTTTCAAAGTTTCGAAATTTTGATATTGAACCTGGATCAAAAACTATTTCGTTAGCACTATGATCTGTTAAAAAAGCTCAATTTTTTTGGAAAATGGAATTTCTGTCTGTCTTTTTGAATCGGTGCTACTCGTCGGCTAAAAACTGAGCAAATCGGAACTGACCATTATAAGAACCGACCGTTTAAGAGCTGTCCCACATAAGAACTTTTCAAATTACAATCGCATTTTTCATAGTGAATTTTCAAAATTAAAAAAAATTCTCGGTTACAAGAGATTTTTATCAAAACTCTAGCGCAAAACTCACAAATGTTTTATTGTGTAAGCATTGTGTGGAATCCAAATTATGAATATGGGGGTGTGCCGGATCAGAACCGTTTCCCATGCCAGAACTGTCATGTATCAGACTACTTCCCGCGAAATATTAGTTCTGAATCGAGACACGGTTCTGATTCGGGCAAGTTCTGTTTCAGCGGACTTTAAAAACTTTTTGGACTTTAAAAATTGTAAAACAATTTCAGTTTCAAGAGACTTATGTCAGAACCCTACTGTTTTAGTATCTTGTTGGGTCAGCATGGTTCACAACTTTTCCCATTTTAGTAATCGAGTAATACGTTTTTTCAGCAAAATGACAAATCAAAGACACCGGAACAGACATTTGCCAGTCTTCATGACAACAACTCGCACAACTACAGTATCAATGTGGTACCACTTTTGACACAATAATTCGATTGGTTTTTTATTTGAGAAAAAAAAGAGATAAATAACGCATTTTTCTATGAGAATAAAGAGTGATTTGGTATGAGATTTTGGGAATTACACAGATTACAAATACTACAAAGGCTACTAAAAATGATGAAAATACCAAAAATGTTTGTATTTCAAACAATTATAATATAAGCTGGACAGAAAATTGGTGCATTGGTCCTTTGTTGATTTGCAAAGTTATAGAAACTACAAGCATCACAATGAAACTACAGGTAATACAGTAACTACATACTACACTCACTAAAAACTACGAACCCAAAAGCTGACAGAATTTTGTGTTTCAAAAATTTGATATAAAACCTGGATCAAAAACTATGTCGTTAGTACTAAAACCTGTTAAAAGAGCTCAATTTTTTGAAAATTGAATTCCTGTCTTTCTTTTTGAATCGGTGCTACCCCTAATCAAAACCGGGCAATTCAGAACTATCCAGTATAAAAACCGACCGTTCAAGATCTGTCCCATATAAGAACTTTTTCAAATTACAATCGCATTTTCATAGTGGATTTCCGAAATTGAAAAAAAAGTTTCAGTTTCAAGAGGTTTTTATCAAAACCCTTCTGAAAATAACAAATAATAACCCGAAAGTTTGTAAGTTTGCATTGTCTGGAATCAAAATTATGAAAATGGGGGGTATGCCGAATTAGAACCGTGTCCCTAATCAGAACTGTACCGCATCAGAACTACTTCACGCGAAATAATAGTTCTGTAGCGGAACGCGGTTCTGATTAGTGACAGTTCTGATTCGGCATACCCCCATGAATATGCTTTTATTATTATAAAGATTCTTAATTTGACTTTTCATAATCCGTATTCAACACGAATAATGAGCCAATTGCAGTGAATTGTGGTACTCTCGAGGTATAGAATATGAGAAACATTAAAATTATTTCAGTTGAATATACTTTTTTCCATAACTTTTACTGACCCTCATTATGCAATTCTAGACCGAAATCAGTTGTCATTAGTCAGTAAACTCCATCACAGAAACTGAAATTTTTCGTGTTTCAAAAATTTCAGATCAAGCCTGGGTGACAAGTTAACCAATTCGACTACAGCTATAGAAGCAATTTTTCACTCAAAAACACAATTAGATTTCCGTCAGTTCATCCAGAATAAGATTTGCAATCAGTATTATTTTCGCAGATTTTGAAAAGTTCGGGCGGAAAATTAGAAAATAGTTTCATCAAACTTCAAAAAATTTCTGCTTCAAGTGTCAACACCAAAAATTTTACACCAAAAATGACTGATTTCAAAAGTACTTTAATTATTTCTTTTTTTTTTGTATATTTTTTTCGATTCATGGTGTTTTTTGATTTCCAAAAATTACAGAACGGACACATTGCCAATTGCAATCAATAGTAGTACTCTTGAGATAAAGAATATGAGAAACATTATTTCAGCTCAGATATATTTTAAAACAATTCCATACCGAAATCAACTGTTAGCAGTTGAGTTCAGAGAAATCATAAAAACTTCACCACAAATGCTGGAATTTTTCGTGTTTCAGAAACTTCCGATCAAACCTGGGCGAAAAGTTACTCACTTCAAACACTGAAGTTGACATAAACGCGATAGAACCAATTTTTTAGTGAAAAACACAACTAGACTTCCATCAGTTTATCTGGAATAAGATTACAAATCAATAGTATTTTCGCACAGTTGAAAAAATTCAGAAAATTGTAAAGTAGAAAACTAAAAAATTTTCTGCTTCAAAAGTCAATTTTCAAACCAGAATTGACTGGTTTCAATAGTGCTTTGATTATCCCTTTTTTGTATATTTTTTTTCGATTCAGGGTGTTTTTGACTTTATTAATTTTAGTAATTTTCCGAAAATTGCATAACCTTTTGCAATCTCGAGGTATAGAACATGAGAAACATTAAAAATATTTCAGTTGAAGAAACTTTTTGTATTATTTTTCACGGCCATCATAATGAAAGTACAGACCGAAATCAGAAGTCAGTATTCGAGTCAAAAAACATCACAAACCTCCATCCCAAAAGCTGAAAATTTTCGTGTTTCGAAAATTTGAAATCAAATCTGAACCAAAAATTATCACATTGGGTTGCAAGTAAATGTAACATAAATACAATAGAACCCACTTTTTATTCAAATAATAAAATTAGACTACGTCGTTTTGCCTGACTGATATTTTCACCGTTTTTTCCAGTAATTTTTTTTGCCATTCAGCTAGTTTCGTGTCACTTTTATGAAAAATCTTCGCAGTAACTTCGGCTACTCTTAGTAGAAGAGCATGAAACATTAAGATTAATTCAGTTCAGATATATTTTTGAACAATTTTTACCGACCCTTTATATGCAATTCCAGACCGGAATCAGTTGTCAGTAGTTGAGCTCCAAAACATTGAAAAACTCCATCACAAATCACGAAAAAAATCATGTTTCAAAAACTTCAGATCAAAACTGGATCAAAAACTTTCTCATTCTGACGTCAACTGATTGGGATCTAACAGCCGAATGTAACTGGAATTCAATAGATTTCAATTTTTTTTTAAATGACGCCTTTGGAAATATCTGTAATATAAGCTCTATTCCGAAATATTTCTTAAAATTTCAGAAAATCCAGAAACTTGCCCTAGTTTTCGGCAGAGCAGTTGTGAAAAACTTCACGGTTTCATGAGGTTTTTTTGATAGAAATCTGAAACTAACTGATCGAACTATTACTTCGAATTTTTATTTTCCGAAAAATTGAAATTTTTCACCTTTTCTTTCAAATTTGTTTTGGGAATGGATGATTCAATGCGCTTAACACGGATAACCGTCTGTCAATTTCAAAACATGAATAGAGAATCGCCAAAATCCACTGTTCCCAACAAAACTTATAATGATTTGAAACTTTTTCGAAACCGCTTCATTTGGGATATACGATCTTTCAAAAATGCAAGTATTCGTAGTCTGTTTGAACAATCTTTACTATTATTACTGTACAGATTCTGTGTGTGTGTGTGTGTGTTTGTGTGTCTGTCGCCGGCCCTAGCGAGATTCCTACTGAACCGATTTTAATGGGACCTGGCCAGGTCGGTCCAGAATTGCGACGCGATAATGCCCGTCTATTTCAAGATTTGAAACTGATAGAAATGAGGCCAACAGGTTCGAAAAACCACATTATCAGGCCTTTTTTAAATTTCCATTAGTGAGAGAGACACACAGGGGGACACGTGAATATAATAGACCCCGTGAAACTTTTCATAATTTTTTCATTTCTAAAAAAGTTTTGTGAAGCCGGAGGCGCGGAGCGCCTATGACCGACTGGTATCCCTTACCACATTACCATTTTTTGGAAATATTTACAAATGAAGATTCTCGGTTTCACGTGGTGATTATTACAAATTCATTGACAAAAAACCTTTGATGCTCAGAGGTGACACCCGACACAGAGTCCTGAATTGTGATAAAATTACAGTTTCAAATTTGAAATAAAAGTTTTCAGGTTTAAAATTTTGCAATAGTTCATAAATAGAGACACAGCGACTAGACCTTCCAACGATGCTGAAAAGAGTGAGTGTGTGCAGAAAAGAGACACAGGAAAATGTCTTCGTCTGGTTCCTTTGGTGTGATTTTTTCGACTGTCCCAATATTTTTTAATCATTAAACCAAAAATTGTTGTTCAATTTACATAATGCGATATCGAATCTGAAAATTGCAGCTAAGAATTCAAAAATGGCTGAATTGACACGTGCCGTTCCGCCAGAAAAATTGTTTCCCTCACAAAAAAATCCAAAAGGGGTATCAGAACGGATATTATCGATTCATGGATATTCAGAGCCCAGTGATCCGTATATAGTCATCACAAACCCGAGGAGTTGAACTAGCAAACAACAGAAGAGCGGGCAAACACTCTAGCCACTACACCACGCGTCATTTCGTCTCTCCCCTTCTTCTCGGTCTCTTATATACAAGGGGTAGGTTGGGGTCAGTGTGGTCTCTTTCTCCGACAATCTCTTTTACTGGGCTGCGACCTGAGATACGCAGAGTAGAGCATGGTCGGAGAACAAACTTTTCGGAAAATCGGAAAATGAAAGAATCTTCCGAAAAATTAATTCAAAAATTGTTTGATGAAATTATTATTCAACCAGCCTGATTTTCGCGCCTACGGCGCTCCAACAGGCTTCTTTATACTGTTCGTCGCTGCGCTCCTCACTTTTTTCACTGGTCGCGGCTACGCCGCTCCATATGGCTGAAACCCGCCGACACCTGTAGGCGAACAGTCCTTAAACTTTTCGTGGTCCCGATAGCGCAGTCGGGTGTGCTCTCGGCCAACGCTCGCAAGGCCGCAGGTTCGAACCCTTTTGGGGGCAAATCTCTTTCTCTTTCTTCTTGCCCAAAAAGTGCGAACATCGTGACAGACATAGCCCTCTAGCGTTTTATATATAAGAATGATTGGGAATTCGCCAATTTATTGGGTAAGGTAGTCTTATCCGATTTTCTTAAAAATAAGTTCGGAAAATTCTGCGACAGAAAAGTTTTCCGATTAAAGTCGGGAGTTTGAAATTTCCGTATCCCGACTCTGGCCAACCCTTCACACTGAATCACAGAATACATCTCGACAGTCTCGACAGAATATTTTTGACTGTTTCAGTATATCTTATAATCAATGTCAATATTTTTAGTTTACTTGAAGCAGTTCATGAGATTCACAACATTTGTATTTTTGGAGAAGAAAAACGTGTTCAGTATTGAATTCTTGATCGATATCTTGACCGGATATTTTTGACATTTCTAACATTCTCAGGATTGTGATATAAATTTCTGTTTCAAGTTGAAAATGAAGGTTTTCTTATTCTTTCTTTTGCGATATTTGCAAAGGAAACTCACAGAAAAATTAGGAGAATGCGTCTGCGTCTCTTGCTATCTCACAATATCTCGTTCGGCAGAAATGGTGCAAAATATACAAAAGCTCTGTAAAAACTACAGTTTCACTCAAACCATTAGAAGTATTTTAGACGAAAGACATTATTGCGAAGGACGTCACAATTCACTTATAAGATTAAAACTTTCTCGAGAAATCGTTCATATTTTATCACAATCTCTCGGATTTTTCCTGTTTCCAACATACCAAAAATCCTGATTGGAACCAATTTTTCTGCTCTGATTCATTCTTGTCAAGCGATGGGAGCTAAGATTTCACACAAAATAACAAGAGGATTATGAAAGTAAAAAGGTCCTACAAAAAATACTGTTCCACGATAAGCACATGAGATTTTAATATGTTTTTCGAATATTATTGAAAATTGTACTAATTCGCGGTTAGACAGAGGCAAGGGAGAGGCGCCGAGAAAATAGTGTGTCTGCGTGTCTCGCCAGCTCACACTAGTTCTCTAGATGTGATTTCTTCTTTGCAGTTTCAGAGTTCTCATATGTGTAGATTCATAGTTGCGTTTGTTAGTCCCAAGACTGAAATCTGAAAAAAAAGAAGCAGGGTTTATTTCGGTTTCAAAACATGTGTTTTTATGATATTATTCGTTTTTAATGTAGTGTCACCCAGTACGACACTCCGCCGGGGACCCATATTGAATAAGTTTACTTCCTACTGTAATTTATTTTTTGATCGTAAGCCGCGAAACTATTTTCAGGCTGTTTTCGCGCTCATTTGTGTTGGTTTTGCTGATTTTTGGCATGAAAATTGGCTTGAAATGGCATGAAAAGTTTGCCCGCGAAAATAGTTTCGCGGCTTACGATCAAAAAACAAATTACAGTAGGAAGTAAACTTATTCAATATGGGTCCCCGGCGGAGTGTCGTACTGGGTGACACTACATTAAAAACGGATAATATCTTTGTTTCGTTCGGCATTACTGAGTTGAAAAAAACTTCATTTTCAGATGAAACATGCCAATAAATCGTTCAAAATCACAAAAAATTATTTTAAAAAATCAATATCTCTCCTTCATCACCACTTGATAGTTTCTTGCTTTCATCGTCAGTCTCATGTCCTTTTTAACACTAGCATTCAAATTATCCGAATGCAATTTGATAACAAATTTGTTAAATAAATTGGAAAAGAATAAAAATAATTCCATTTTTGCTAATCCCTCTCCCAAACATTGTCGTTTTCCAATTGAAAATGGTACCAATTCTTCAACTTTTTTTAATGATCCATCTGTTGAATCGATGAATCTTTCGGGACGAAATTCATATGGTTCAGGAAATATTAAAGGATCATACATAACTGAACTAATTTGTGGAGTGATTACTGTATTTTTTGGAATACGGTAACCACCAATTTCAACGTCAGCTGTTGTTGTACGAGACAGATTCATTGGAAGAAGATTGGCAAGACGTTGCGATTCCTGGAACGTATAATCAGGTTATCGGAGAAATCAGAAAATCTTACATTTTATTATTTTCTAAAAACAGAAAAGTTAAAGTCCGGTTGGTTTATTCATTCGGTAACTTTTTAGATATTTCTGGATATTATCCAGAAAGTTCCAATGAGATTCAAATCCAAACCTTCAGTGTGGTGAACATTTTCAAAGTTTTAGGCCTTTTTACTTATTTTCCATTCGAACTGACTAGTGAGGATAGAACAGAATCAAATAGTCAATACGTACTTATAAATTTCAAAAAACAGAGAAGTTTTATAGAGATATAAGAAAGATGAAATTTGAAAATTTTTTATTTTGTAATTCACGTTTTAAATTTCCAAAATTTCTGTCATTTCACGCCTTTTTCTGTCTTTGACAGAGTTGTGCCGCGGCACAACTCTGTCAAAAAAACAGAAATTTGAAGAAATGAAAACGTGAATTACAAAATAAAAAATTTTCAAATTTCATCTTTCTTATATCATATTTTTCCATACTTTTTGTTCTTGTCCTAATGATTGATTTTTTTCAAAAAGTCCCTTCCAATTGAGAAGATTGCACCGTAAAACCTTTATATTACCGACACCCCTAATAGAACGGCACCCCTAACAGGCCGGCAAACAGATTTATGCCTCAATAGAGCATCATGCCGATGTATAAGAATTTTTTCGGTGATTGTAGAAAATAAAATAGAATAGCGCAGACATTGAAAACAATTGAAAACAGCTGAACAAAATCTAGTTTTGAAAACTTTCCGAAACGGTCTATTTTGACCGATTTCTAAATTTTCCGTCTATAAATATCTTTACTATTATTACCACAAAGATTCCGTGTGTCTGTTTGTTCGTCCGGCGCTGGCCCTAGCGAGGCTCATACTGAACCGATTTTCATAAACTTTTGACTGATCGATAGAGAATGCTTACGGGATGATGCCCGTCTTTTCCGTTTTTTGATAAGATCACTGATACGCTCTGTGCTATCTATGCACATAGTCAAAATCGCGTTCCCCAGCGGAAGCCAGGCGGTTGAGGCGCGAAGCGCCGGAAACCGTCTGGTATTACTGTTACTATAGGCTATCATCTAGTTAGAGTAATTCAGAGGTATGGTGCTGTGGCGTTTTCATGTAGAATTCAGTGAAACCGGAATATTGGTTTGATTTAGATTCTAAACTAGGGTTTCCACGCCCGTTCGTCCGCCTTCACCTGCGCGCACACTGTTACTTGCTAGAACTTGCCTGTTTGAACCTAAGAGGGAAATAACACAACTTTTTCAGTATTTTTGTATGGATAATGAAAAGATAGTGATGTTTTTCAGAAAAAATAGCTCAAAATTTCAGAAAATATTTTTTTCTGAATGAAAGTTTTGTGATTTTTTAATGAAAAAAATAGAAGAATATATATCTCTATCGATGCTTTATCATAAATTTTATGTCTGAAAAGTTCGAGTTAACAGCCATTTTCACCACAAACACGAGAAACGAGTGAGCAGGCGGACGGGCGAGCGGGCTGGCGAGGGCGCCCGTTTTTTCGCCCGCCCGGATGAAAACCCTATTCTAAACTACCCTGAACCGTACTACATTAGTCTAAATCAGACAATCAAGTAATGAACCCCCCCCCCCCCCCCAAAAAACTCACATTGATAGTGGCATTAATATAGTTCAAATGATTCCTATCCGAAGTTGTAATAATTCGATCCGAACCAATTTTTGAATCCAATTCTTCATATATTTTTTGAAGTACATTTGGATTAAAAAGAACATATAAAAGTGACCAATAGAGAGTATTTGAAGTTGTTTCCATTCCGGCAACCCATAAATCAAAACATACACTATCCAATTGTTCCATTCTGTAAACAAATTAGAGGGGTTAGGGGGTTTTCAGATTGTTGTAGGCCGTTTTCAGGCTTTTTTTGGTCCATTTTAAAAAAGGTTACTCAAAAAAAAATTAACTGTCTCAAAGCATATTCTTGAAATATTCAAGTTTCTTAATTTCGATTCCATAGTCATAGTCAATACTCCCCCGATTTTTCAGCCTTTTCCGCCCATTCCAAACTCACTCATATCCACCGTAACCCTCTTCATGTTCATGCTTCTTTCTCTCTTTTAAAAATGCTTCAACATAATCTGAATATTCATTTGAATCATAATCAATTGTTGCCAATTTCTCTTCTGCTTGTTTTCGGAATGTTTTCATCAGATGAGCCCAATTGTCCATTACAACTGAAAAAAAAAGATTTTTTTCCGGTTTCAGATGAAAAGTTAAAAAAATTTTAGTTTTACGATATGATTCCGTGAAGAATGGACCAATATTTGAAGCGCCGCCCCTTTTTAAGTTCAGGAAAGAAAATCAAAACATAGCTGGTATTTCAGAAAACGAAAAATTTTGAGTTTCAAACGAAAAAAGTTCAAAAAGTTTACGTAATTATGGGCGTGGCTTACCATTTTTGAATCCTTTGAATATTGGAAAATGGCCCAACCATGGATACATTCCAACTAGTGCTCCAAGTGGTTCACCTGACATTTTAAAATGTTTTCTCAATCGATCTTTTAGTTCCAAGAACTCGGCCATGTTGGTCTGAAAGCTTAGAGTTTTTGAAACAGGAAAAAACAAAGATTATTGGCCGACTTGTCGGATTCAAGGCCATGAATACTCGGTCATGATTTCGAGCGCCGTTTTGTACTGTACTGTTTGAAATGGTTTTTAATTTTTGGAAAGATATTTTTTGATTCAATTTCCTGGAAGTTCAAAGAAAACCAGTTTCGAATGAACGATTTAGTTTCCACTTTACAGAAATGAATTCAGTGCTTGACCTATACGATGATAAGTTCAAGATTCCAAAAAAAATCAGTTCAAAGATGTTCAATTCAGCATAGAAAATTACTTCCAGAAGTCCACAAGAACTCAATGAAATCACAGTTTCAAAAATGTTATTGCTATGTTTAAAGAAAACGCTTTCTATTACTATTCAAACTGGAACTCCTGGTTTTCTTCGCGTCTCTTACTTGCACACGCTCTCTCACTATCTCCAAAAAATATTTCTGCGTCTCCAAGTCACACACTGTTTTCCATTATAGGATCTTTCTCGAAAAAAATTTCAGTTTCTTGTATTAACAAAGTTGGTTGCGCGAACGTCAGTGTGTTTCATGTTTCTATTCAACCTCTATTACTCTATTAGCGACACGCTCTTATCAGTGATAGATTGGCCGGTTTTTCGAGATACAACTTACCTCATCATATCGATATCCGAATAACAAATTATTGATAACAGATCCAACGGAAGCATCAAATACATTCTGCATATCCGCATCCTTCATTGATTTTTTGATTGTATCAATCATTGATTGCACTTCGATTAGGACCTGAAATTTGTGAGAAAATTTTTTGAATACCTATTATAGTTGAGAGACTATATTCATAATTGAAAAAGAGAAATGCTATACTTGAAACAGCGTATGTTTTTTCAAAAATAGTTGAATTTTTAGTTTTTGTCACTGTTTCAGACAAGTCACTAGAGAGATACAAGAACGATTTTATTCAGTGCTTTGCCGAGAGGGTTGATATCTAACGGAATCTTTACTAATGACAATCAAGAACTTCTGTGTGTGTGTGTGTCGCCGGACCTAGCGAGATTTGTACTGAACCGATTTTTCTGAAACTTAGACAGCTGGACGTGGAATTCTTCCGCGTCGATGCCTGTCCAATAAAATGAACCCGGAAAACTTTTCACATTTTTTTCATTTCACTTTTATGCTCTTTTGAAAAAAAAATAAATCTGGAAAAATACTGTTTCTAAAACCGGATAGGAGAAGAAGTTGGAAAATCGTAACATTACATCGTTGAATTCATGCAAATTAATTGATAATGACAAATTTTTGAGCTCCAATCAATAAGAAAAGTGTTTCGAAGTTTCACTTGTTTCTAGTCGTTTTCCATGAAATTTCTGTTTCAAAAAACTCATAACCGTTTCTTAAAATTTATGAAAAACTTATTTTTCAAAATATTTCGGAAAGTTATTTTTTTTTGGAAAGTTGGAAAGTCTGCATTCTGGAAGAATACTGTTTCAAAAAGCAGATAGGAAGGATAGTTGAAATTCTGAATCAGTGCAATTTGGATAGAAATGGATATAATATTATTTTTTTGAGCTCAATCCAGCAAAGAGTTTCAAAATTCCACCTTTTTCTACTTTTTTTTTCCAAAAAATTCCGTTTCAAAACATTCGTAATCGTTTGATCAAAATTAATAAAAACTAATGACAAAACGGGAAATCTTGGAAAGTTGTGCTGCTCTGCGCGGAAAGAAAGTTGAACTATATTAATGCTACAGTCAATTTGACATTTTTTGGGTTTTCATGGGACATTGTAGGCTGATTTCCTTTTTAGGTAAGTTTAGGCCTGTTCGGGGTGGTTCGGACTGCTCAATCCAGCAAAAAGTTCCAAAATTTCATTTTTTTTCTAGTCTTTTTTCCATAATATTTCTGTTTCAAAAAACTCAAAAATGTTTTCAGAAATTGATGAAAACTAATGATATCACAAGTAAACTTTCGGAAAATAAAAGCCTCATCACCTTCTCTTCCATCAAATTTTTTCCCAATCCGAAATCTTTCAACACGTGAAGGGCAAATCTTCTATGCTGACTCCATCGATTACCATGAGATTCAAGGATACCGTATGGTCCTTCTGAAAAATTGGAACGTTTTGTAGTTTTTGTAGTCTTTATAGTCTTTGTAGTCTTTTTCCTGTTTTTTTGTTTGATCATGGAAACGACCTTCAGACAGTTCTTTCATTAATTTTCAAGGCTTGAAACTGCAATTTTTTCGTTCAAAAAGTATTTTCTCATTTTTATACACTTTTTTTCAAAATTTATCCAATTTTCTACTAAAAATTTTCAAAAGTACCGTTTTTCCTGGCTTTTTTTTCGACATTTGTCCCCTTTCCAAAAAATTTTTATTTTTCCAAAAAAAATAATTTTTTTTCAATTTCCAAAAAAATTCCTCACTTCTCATCTCAATAGAAATTGGAAATTCTGGCCTTCCAACAAAATTTCCTCCATCCTTGATAAAATGTTGTTTTATCAATTTCCAATCAGTTATCATAACCAGTCGGTTCACGCCGCCTACGGCGGCTAAACCTCCTGGCAACACTTGACCGATAACAATCTCAAAAACAGAGTTAAATTCACAATCTAATGAGAAGCAAACAAACGTGAATAGTCTGAGCTGATAAACTCAGGTATATTCATCGATGAAGTTTCACTTCATAAAAGCGTTTTCGTTTTACTCCAATGTCAAATCCATTTCAAGGTGGATGAGTATAGATCTCAGCTTGGAGCAGAAAAATTTGTCTTGATTTATCCAAACTTTGATAGAATTATGTCTTGAAGTCTCCAAAGTTTCCAAAGTTTGCCATAAACATGGCCTAACTTCCGCAAAGCTTAACGGAACCGTGGCCTAACTTTCCCATAGCTTGCCAAATTATGGCCTAACTTCCCCAAAACTTAACGGAACCATGGTCTAACTTTCTATTGCTGGACAAATAAATGACCTAACGTCCGCGAAGTTTCACAAAAACATAGCCCAACTCCCGCGAAGTTTTCCATAATCATGGCTTAACTTTCCGAAAAATTGACAAAATCATGGCCTAACTTCAGCAAAGTTTAACGGAATCATGGCCTAGCTCCCCATAGTTCGACGAAACCATGGCATACGCAAGTTATGTATGTAGCTGAGTTGTACGGAATGGATATTCTCGATTCCGGAAATCGGAATCCGGAATTCGGAATAATTTCTTTTTTTCCGGAGTACGGAATTCGGAATCCGGAAAGATTGACTTTGCGGGATTCAAAGCTTAAAACAGCGAATGAGCTCGAAAAGTAGTTTGGCTCCGTTTTTCAGTGCATTTTAGAAGTCAGATAATGCTAGAAGCATTGACTGACGGAGTATCGCTCATTTATTCTCCATAATTCTGCTATTTTTCTTGAGTTAAAAATTTTCAGTTGTAACGGAATGAAATATATTTTTTCGGAATCCGGAATTCGGAATGCGGAAAGAAAAAAACCGCGGAATACGAAATTCGGAGTCCGGAATTCCGTATAACTCTGTTACTGTTGAAAAAATAAAGTTTGGGCAAAGAATTTCAAAGTTGGCACCGTGCCAACGACCGCCTCCTGCAAACGCAACTGCGGCGCGCAATATTTGCAACGCCCCCGCATGAAGTTCTGTTTCTAGATTTTTGCAGTTTTCGGTGGAAAGGAGTACTAATTTCAGCTTTTTTGCTGACACAGATGAATCCTACACTTATACACAACGTGATATGTCAGCAAAAAAGCTGAAATTAGTACTCCTTTCCACCGAAAACTGCAAAAATCTGGAAAAAAATCTTTGTGCGGGATAGTTGCAAATATTGCGCGCCGCAGTTGCGTTTGCAGGAGGCGGTCGTTGGCACGGTGCCAACTTTGAAATTCCTTGCCCAAACTTTATTTTTTCAACAGTATGTGGGTGTTAAAAAACTTTTAGCTTCCATTCGTTTTTCTGATCACTTGAAATTATTTTTCAGGTAAAAACAGTTTTCTTACTTAAGAGGAACAATCTCTAAGGACGAGACTTTCCCCACTAGGCCTTGGCACAAAAACAAAAACTTATTTCGATTCAAATGATTGATTGATAGTATGTACCAATAGGTAAAGTATTTCCAAAAAAGATACCACCAAGTCCATGTGACGTCATCACCCAGAGATAAAGCTGAAATATGGATTTTCAGTCCGAAAAGTCCATTTTTTTTCAACTTTCAGATAACTTTTTGAAATTTCTGGGAGGTCATTTGGCAAGTTTAGGGCACATGCACAACAATTTTCAGCCAGCTTTAACTACTGAAAACATGTTTTTCAGAAAAAATCTAACGTTTTTTCAATTTTTCTCAAAAAAAATATACAGACCGGGTATTTGAAATTTTTTTCCCAGATTCCCCATGCAACTTGCTACAAAAAAGTCTCTTGGACCATACCGAATTTCGAGGACTTAAATTTGCTACGCGCGATTTTCTGAAAAACGCATAAGGGTCCCCCCTTATGAAAACTTTTTTTTTCGAAAAAAATGAAAAATTTTTTTTTCTTCGATTAAGTATTTTTCTTGAAGAAATTATCATAAAA
The DNA here is from genome assembly GCA_963572265.1 of Caenorhabditis doughertyi. NCBI lineage: Eukaryota > Metazoa > Nematoda > Chromadorea > Rhabditida > Rhabditidae > Caenorhabditis > Caenorhabditis doughertyi. The sequence goes on along the minus strand of OY751556.1, from coordinate 9,643,077 downwards.
AGGTGTCCGGTGAAGTTTGAGACCTTAATTTCAAGTTTTAGACGAATTGGAGTTCAATCTGGCAAATCCTTCAAAAAGTAATGGGGTAATTCATTGATTCTAGATTGTGAACTCCAATTCGTCTAAAACTTGAAATTAAGGTCTCAAACTTCACCGGACACCTTTTTATGATAATTTCTTTAAGAAAAATACTTAATCGAAGAAAAAAAAATTTTTCATTTTTTTCGAAAAAAAAAGTTTTCATAAGGGGGGGTCCTTATGCGTTTTTCAGAAAATCGCGCGTAGCAAATTTGAGTCCTCGAAATTCGGTATGGTCCAAGAGACTTTTTTGTAGCAAGTTGCATGGGGAATCTGGGAAAAAAATTTCAAATACCCGGTCTGTATATTTTTTTTGAGAAAAATTGAAAAAACGTTAGATTTTTTCTGAAAAACATGTTTTCAGTAGTTAAAGCTGGCTGAAAATTGTTGTGCATGTGCCCTAAACTTGCCAAATGACCTCCCAGGAATTTCAAAAAGTTATCTCAAAGTTGAAAAAAAATGGACTTTTCGGACTGAAAATCCGTGTTTCAGCTTTATCTCTGGGTGATGACGTCACATGGACTTGGTGGTATCTTTTTTGGAAATACTTTACCTATTGGTACATACTATCAATCAATCATTTGAATCGAAATAAGTTTTTGTTTTTGTGCCAGTGGAAGTCTCCACCTTAGAGATAGTTCCTCTTAAAAAAAAAATTTTCCGTAACTTCGCAACTGTTGACCTGCAGCGGCAAGTTTCCAAGTTCTTTCTAAAAATTGGAGAACTTTTTCAATGACAGTTCTCACTGTAATTGTTTAGCGTTTCTTTCGTTCCTCAATCCCTTTCCTTCTCTCTTCCATTCGCTAGTTGACGACCGACAGTTGAGCAGCGGCGGGGGTCTTTCAATGCAGCAGCCGACATCTAACGGGTTCCGCGCGTCGCTATGGGTTCTATTACGAAGCCCCGCCCACTCCCGTCGCGCAATTTTGCACTGGAACTCCACTATTTTCGCTGCATACGGCTTCAAACTTTGAATTTTGAAAAGCGAAAAAGACGGGCATCATCGCGTCAGCATTCTCTATCGATCAGTTACAATTTCATGAAAATCGGTTCAGTAGGAGCTTAGCAAGGGCTCTGGATACACAGACAAACAGACACACGGAATTTGTGTGGTAATAATAGTAAAGATCATTGGAAGATTAGCCATCCAAAATGTGAAAATTCCTCCGTATTGGTCTCTGAAAAATGCCAGGGATTTTGGAGCCAAAATGGTATTTTTCATATAGATTTAGTTGAAAGTTTTTGCGGTTTCAATACCTTTTAATTTTTAAAAAATATGTTGGTGAATTGTTCGAAAAGAAAAATCAAAATAAAATTGGGCATGATGACCTAATAATCCAAATTAGGATTTCTAGGCCTTCTAATCCTTTTCAGTTTTCCAAAATGCTGAGAAAAATTAGAAATTTTTTTACATTTTCAACATTTTTTAATATTGAAGAATTTCAAAAAGCATGCTGGTGCATCAATTGAGACGACCAATAAAAAAATGACCTAAAAATCCAAACTGAAGTTTCTAGGTCATCGTCCTCTTTTCATTCCAAATATTGGAAAGATGAGAAACTTTTGAAATTTTTCGCGTTTTCATTGAAATTTCGAATAAGGCTTGATTCTAATTTTTCAATCCAATGTGCACAAATAATCTAAAAAAGACCCGTGAAGAATTTTTTAGGCCACCTTCAACTTTTTAGGCCATGTTTTCAGACCACGCCAAAATCAGCTTTTGATATTTGGAAAAATGTGGCAAAAAAACAAAAAAAAGTTTGCATTTTCACCGAAAGCTCAAACAAATTTCCCTGAACCTACATTTGATACGCTGTTGCAAAAATGATTAAATTCTAAAAGAAAATATTCAAGGGTTTTCTAGGCCATGTTAGACGAGTTTGTAGGCCACTTAAGAAAATGAGCTTCTGAAAATATGAAAAATAAGCCAAAAATTTTCAAAGAAAAATCTCTGGAAGTATGTCTCTGATGAGCATTCAACTGTTTCGAAAAAGTAAGTTTTGGCCTAGAAAATATAATTTAGCAGTTTGTAGGTCATAATAAAAAATTTCTAGCCCAACCCAAACGAGTTTTCAAATTCCGAAAAAAAAAATTGCAGTTTCATCGAATTTTTTGATAAAACAGTGATTACGAATTTTTCAATGACTTTTAAAAGTTTTGAGGTGCCTTTTTTAATTTTGTTTTTTTTTGTAGTCTTTGTAGTTTCTGTAGTAATCGTACCTTTCAAAAAACTCACCTCAATTTCTGATACATCTTGTATCCAGGCCTCACATCTTCAGTCATCAAGTACAAGTTTCCAAGTAGTGGTAGGGGAAGGGGACCTGTAAAAAAAGGTTAGACAAAGAGTTTGTGCAAGTGCGAGACGCAGAGAAAATTCTAATTTTCTCTGAGTCAAAAATTCGAAATTTTCCAAAAAACGCCTTCAAAAATTTTCTGAAATCTCACCTGGAGGTAAATTCCGCCTTTTCCAGTAGAATAGATCAAATAAGTAGATGAAAATAATGGAAAGAGTTATCAGTAGAATCATTCTGAAATAAAAAAAGTTAGCGGAAAACCTCTAATAAACGGGCATGCCCTTTTAGTTTTCAAGGTTTGTGGCCGGGTGCCCTTTTACTAGAGGTGCCAATTTATAAAGAGCGTTGGTTTATGAGAGGTGCCAGTATATTAGGTATTCAAGGCTAAATAAATGAAGGAAAAAATTCAAAACCTGAAATTTTCTTCAAAAATCTGAAAAAGTTGCCTTAAATTTCTCGAAAAAATGTTTTATTTATATAGGTAAACCCTCATAGACACTTCGAGAAAAGTTTGTTCAAAAAAGCCATAGACACAACACACAATGAAGAGAGTGCAGAGAAAAAGAGAACACAACTGGACACGAAAAATGAGGCAGAAACCATGAAGAGGGGCGGAGTCGAGGAGGGAAAGAACACGGGAAGTTGTGATAAGGATTTTTTAAAGATTATCGATGATTTTTGGTGATTTTTGTGACAAAAACTGGGTCGTTTTTTGATGATCAGAATAAACTTCTCAATTTTTGCAAAGGGTTACGGTAGGTTAGGATAACTATACGATATACTAATACAGGTTACTGTACGATGTTTAAAAAAGCACTACTGTTTGTAGAAGTTACAGTAGTAAAGTTTTTTTTTCAATTTTTTTAATTGAAAGCCTCATTGTAATCTAGCGGGCTATACTTCTATTTAATGATAGATTATATGAAATATGAAAATATTTTCTGTTTTTCAGTTTCTTTTTTGAAAACCAATTGAATCTTCTCTGATAAAGTGCTACAAAAATGATCAAAAAAATTTTTTTACAAAGATTAAAATAACTACAAACTATAAACTAAACTTCGAGGAATGTGCAACGATTTTCGAAATCATTGAAGATTTGTAATAGGCAGTTTGGGAGCCGTTTACTAAATTCAACAATGTCAAAATTGAAGATTTGAGCAACATTTTCAATATTGTCTACCTGCTGAAACAGCATATACGATAGAAATCTTTATGTTTCTCGGAAGCGAGGAGCAGTAATCAGTAAAATAGGGAAAATTTTAAGAAAAGTTTTCTGTTCGGATCGAGGTACAGCCTCTTGGGCATTGTACAGTTTTCAGTCGAAGTGAATGTCCTACCTGCGCACTGAAATTATCCAATCGACTCAATTATTGTGTATTTGTTGAAACAGAAAATGAATGAGTCGAACTTATCAATTTCAAACTTTCAAAAAACCATACTACAAATTGCTCTAGCTGAGCAATGAACATACCGTAGAACCTGTAATTGAGCGGGCCCTCTAATTGAAAGGTCCCCCTGGATTAGTGCGGCGCCTAGAGACATTTTGAAAAATATAGCGACCCCCAAACGGTCTTCTGAAATGAAGCGGTCTTTCGAGTAGGTAGCAAAAAATAGTACATCAGTGCCCCTCTATTACAGGTTATACGGTGAAAAATATCACCATTTCATATGCAAAATTTCACTTTTCCAACAGTATTTGAGTGTTAGATCGTGAATTTACTAAAATTTACTGAGATTTATAAGAAATACTGCTTTTCTTCAAAAAAGAGTGATATAGAAAAAGCAGAATGCATTTCAAATACTTTGACTTTTCATGCAAGTTAGAAGTGACGCGAAGATAACTGAAGTTCCACAAGACACTTTCAAAAAACACCTGGAAAATATGAGGAAACATTTTTTTTTGTTTCTGAGTCATTATCTGACGACAACCATTCAATACAGAAATTGTTTCGAAGTCCAATGGATTGTTGAAGAAATAAACGAGGTCCCTGAAATAAAGCGGTATCTCAAGTAGAAAGCGGAAACTATTATAGCCCGCCGCTCTTTAACAGGTTCACCGGTAAAAAATTTTCACCATTTCATATTGAGCATATTCACCATTCCAGCAGTACTTGACTGATAGATTTTCAATTATCTTTTCAGGTAAATGAGGTGAACTAACTATTATACTTCTAAAATCCCCGAATAAAAACCCTAATCTGGAACAATTCGGAAATTTTTTTCTGTTTCTGAGTCATGTGAAGAAACGCATGCACTAGAAAAAAATTTTAAAAATCCAATCGATTATTTAATAATATTTATTGAGATCTTAAAGAAATGAAAGAGTTTAGAACATAATTATGAATGGGATATGTGTAAACGAATGGGGGAGATCGGAAATAGAAAACAGGATAATTATTACTGATAAAATGGTAGATAGGGAGAAATGATTATGATAGAAAAAATATCGATTATTGCCACATGACGTCACACTGAATGTTCTCCTTGTTGTCGATTTGAACCTCCTCAAGCTCCAACATTTCCTCCAACTTTTTGATTTTCTCCATCAGTCCCTCCTCTCGTTTTGAAGCCGTTTGAATCTGTTTCAGAAGGGCTTCTTCGGCTCCTCGAACATCGTGATATCCAGCGTCAACCATATTCTGAAGACGTTCAACTTCAGAATCCTTCTCGACAAGTGTCTCTTGTAGAGTGGTCAGAAGAGCCTCCTGATTTCTGAGCTTAAGCTCATACTCTTCATTTTCAGCAAAACTGGATTGATAGGATTCATGGATATCCTCAATTTCTTTCTTCTTTTCCTCCAGGAATCTAAAGTGGCTCGAGCACATTTGAGCCAATTTATTATTCTTGATTTTCAGATCTTCAAGGTGATCATTGAGCTCATTGATAGCCACCTTGTTATCTCGGAGCTCTTTTTCTTGTTTTAGGACCAGATCCTGACAATTGGACAACTCCATTTTGGTCTCCGAATCAGTCAAATTAACTTCGACCTCCTCCCTGGATTTCTCTTGAATTTCTCCACATTTAAGCTTAAAAATATCAAAAGTGAGCTCATCAATTTTCTTCTGATGAATCATTTCGATTTCTTTTTTCTCCTGGGACAAATCCGTAATAATTGAATTGGCTCTTCGAATACTTTCTCGCAATGTGGCAATCACTGCCGCTTGTTTATTGATTTCTCGATCTTTGACGGCCATTTGAATCTGTTTTGGAGTGAGTTTTTCACTGGAATTGATCACTTTTGGACATGTATTCCAATAATCTTCGACGTTGTTTTCCTGATTTCCGAGAAGAATTGTTGGAAGAGTGATTGTCATGTTGAATCTGGAAATTTAAAGGGGTTAGGGCTGGAAAAAAGGGGGTAAGAGGGAAGAAGAGGAAGAAAAATCAATATTAAAAAAGGTTTGGTTTGGTGGGAAGGAAGAGAAAAAGAGGGAAAAACGAAAGAAAAAAATCAATAGGACCAAAAGGGACCCGCCAAGAAAGGAGACGGTATGGGGAGAAAAGTAGGCTCAAAAGAACTGGAATGATGTGTACCCGTCTTCCAGTTCTCTCCTTTTATAGTCTTGGGTTTACGACTACGCTCACTGTGCGAGCGCACAGCGTCGTTGGACAAAAATCAATAAATAATCACTTCTCTATACTAAGAGGCGAATTCTGTGTGTCCGTGCCGTGCTTCGGCCTGAATAACTTTTTTGCCTGTAGACCGATCTGTACCATAATTGGCATGTGACCATAAGTCCCCGAGCGCTTCATTTCCAGGAAGTTCGAGGCTCGGATTACTGTAGGGGTACTGTAGCTACAGTAACCCAAGTGTTCAAAACCCTGTTCAGACTGAACGGAATGACTCTAATTTTTAGTGGACGCTTGCATGGGACCCACTTTGTGTACCGTCCGAACCCGGTCCGGATTACTGTAGGATTACGGTAGTTACAGTAACCCGAAATTTTTCGAATTTCTTCAGAATGAACGGAATGACTTCCAATTTATATCGAAGTACAGGCGGGACATAAGTAGTGCACAGTCAAAAAATGAGACGGATTACTGTAGGATTACGGTAGTTACAGAAATCTGAATTTATCCTAGATGCTTGAAACAAGGAAAACTTCGTGGATTTGTAGGTATATATATTATAACATGAAACTTCACACAGTGCGAGGTGTACTCAAAAATTGCCGCGGTTGAGAGAAACAGGCCTATCAAATTAAAAAAAAATTCTAGAAAATTCTACGAGAAAGCGAGAGACGCAGAGATGTTTCTTTTTTTCCAAAAAATTCTAAAATTCAAAATTCAAAAAGCGCGGAAATTCAAAAAATTTTCCAGAAAGTTCTAGAATTCGACATTCAAAAAGTGCGGGAATTTAAAATTTATTCAGAAAGTTCTAGAATTCAAAATTCAAAAAGCGCGGGAATTCAAAAAATTTTCCAGAAAGTTCTAGAATTCAAAATTCAAAAAGCGCGGGAATTCAAAATTTTTCCAGAAAGTTCTAGAATTCGACATTCAAAAAGCGCGGGAATTTTAAATTTTTCCAGAAAGTTCTAGAATTCGACATTCAAAAAGCGCGTGAATTTAAAATTTTTCCAGAAAGTTCTAGAATTCAAAATTCAAAAAGCGCGGGAATTCAAAACTTTTTTCAGAAAGTTCTAGAATTCGACATTCAAAAAGCGCGGGAATTCAAAACTTTTTCCAGAAAGTTCTAGAATTCAAAATTCAAAAAGCGCGGGAATTCAAAATTTTTCCAGAAAGTTCTAGAATTCAAAATTCAAAAAACGCGGGAATTCAAAACTTTTTCCAAAAAATTCTAAAATTCAAAATTCAAAAAGCGCGGGAATTCAAAAAATTTTCCAGAAAGTTCTAGATTTCAAAATTCAAAAAGCGCGGGAATTCAAAATTTTTTCAGAAAGTTCTAGAATTCAAAATTCAAAAAGCGCGGGAATTCAAAACTTTTTCCAAAAAATTCTAAAATTCAAAATTCAAAAAGCGCGGGAATTCAAAAAATTTTCCAGAAAGTTCTAGATTTCAAAATTCAAAAAGCGCGGGAATTCAAAATTTTTTCAGAAAGTTCTAGAATTCGACATTCAAAGAGCGCGGGAATTTAAAATTTTTCCAGAAAGTTCTAGAATTCAAAATTCAAAAAGCGCGGGAATTCAAAATTTTTCCAAAAAGTTCTAGAATTCGACATTCAAAAAGCGCGGAATTTCAAAATTTTTCCAGAAAGTTCTCGAATTCAAAATTCAAAAAGCGCGGGAATTCAAAACTTTTTTCAGAAAGTTCTAGAATTCGACATTCAAAAAGCGCGGGAATTCAAAATTTTTCCAGAAAGTTCTAGAATTCAAAATTCAAAAAACGCGGGAATTCAAAATTTTTCCAGAAAGTTCTAGAATTCAAAATTCAAAAAGCGCGGGAATTCAAAATTTTTCCAAAAAGTTCTAGAATTCAAAATTCAAAAAGCGCGGTAAGTACAGAAGCTTGAAAAATCGTTGAGAATTACAATTTTTCAAAAAGTACATAAAGTTTTCCTAGAGTAGCAGTAGTCCAAGTTCAAACAAAGGCTCTGGAATTCGAATTTTAGTTCTTTGAAAAAAGGAAGTTACATTTTTAAAACGAGTGTGAACTGAACGATGAAGGACCGTTTTCGGTTCCGAGAAAACATCATCACGATAAGTTTCGAAAATAAATAGTTGTATTTTTTGTGTAGCAACCCGCAGTTTGAAAATAGCGACCGGGAACTACGGGAGAGTTTTTTGAGAAAGCAATCGCCAGATTGTAAATACGGCAGTACGTTGCAACTTTCCGCTAACCTCTATTCAAGCTTAGGCAGAGTTGAAATAGCAGAACAGTTTTCAAAGTGAACTTTACTATAGAGCCAGCAGACGCCAGGAGAAAATCCGCGACGTAGTCGCGGTTTTCTGCTGGTTTCTCACTAGAGCAAATTTGCGAGAAAAAATTGGAAACCATTTCAGTTTCAAAAACTTCGAATAAAAGTTTTGATTAAATTTTTATCGATTTCTTTTTGGCGGACTTACACATAAAATTTATAAACACTGCAATGACAGTTATTAAATTACCCGAATGATTATTTTCTAAAAAAATTGTCTGTTTGGGCATACTCATATTTGTACACTTTTTTATTTAAAAATGATATTCTTCAGATAAAAAACTGTCGAATTGAAATTCCTTAAAGGAGGACTGAACTCGGGTTTTTTTATTTCAAATTCTGGTGCAGTTTTTTATTCTGATCATTTTCTTTCACTACGACTGTACTCAAAAATCACTCTAAACGGTTGAAAAACGCATTTGAAGGCATGGCCGCGTACAGATTGACGGCCTAGGAATTTGAAAAAAAGCGCGCGTGAAGGCGCTCACGTGTCGGATCCTAGGCCATCAAACTGTATTTCGTGATTCTTTCAAACAATTTTTTCAACCGTTTAGAGTGATTTTTGAGTGTAGTCGTAGTGAAAGAAAATGATCAAAATAAAAAATTGCATCAGAATTTGAAATTAAAAAAACCCGAGTTCAGTCCTCCTTTCAAAGGGATATTCTTCAGATATCGGATATAAAAAAGCTTTATTAACAGGCCTGTGCATAGACAAAAATTTTTGCCGTTTCGGTAAATCGGTAAAACCAAGTTACAAAAATTTACCGAAACGGTAAAACGGTAAATCTGTTTTTCCTTAGACCGGTAAAACCGGTAAAATCGGAAAAACCTGAAAACTTCTGAAAATAAGCTGAGTTGCTGCCAAAAATGAAAAATATCGTTATTTGGAGTCATAAAAGGTTATTTTTAACTTCATAATTTCCGATTGTATGAGTTGAAAATCAAAAAAAAAAGTTTTCTCTAAAAGTCGTTTTTCAAGATATCACTTGAGCTTCATTTTTAAGACGTTTAGATTGAAAAAATTAAACGAATTTACCGAAAAACCGAAAAAATTTTTACCGGTGCTCACCGGTAAAATTGAAACAATTTACCGTTTACCGGTTCGGTAAAGTTTTACCGAAAAATGTCCGGTAAATCGGTAAAACCGGTAAAACGGTAAACGGTAATTCCCACCCCTGTTTATTAACTACAGTTTCACTCATATAACATCAAAATATCATCCAATGAAAGACATTATTGCGAGGCAATTCATAATTCATTTATAAGATTAAAACTTTTTCAAGAAATCGTTCATATTTTATCAAAATCTCTCAAATTTTTTCCCGTTTCAAAGTCTCCAAAAATAATTATTTGGAACCACTTTTTCTGTTGTGTCTTCCTTTATCTTCCTCTTCCTTTTTACACGAAAAAATACTTTTGTTATAAACAAAGGATCAGTTAGAAAGTGTACCAAAAATACTGTTCCACTAGGAGCACATAAGATCTCAATAAGTTTTTTCGAATATTATTGAAAACTGTACTAGTTCACGGTTAGACAGAGGCAAGGAAGAGGCGCAGAGAAAATAGTGTGTCTGGGTCTCTCACTAGTTCACACCAGACATGAGCGGAAGAGAAATTTTTGAATCCGGAAGACGGAAGACGGAAGTCGGAACAGTTTTTGAAAACTCGGAAGACGGAAGACGGAAGGCGGAAGAAATTTTAAAACTCCGGAAGACGGAAGGAAGGAAACGGAAGGAACAAAAAGTGCTCAAAACTGCTCCGGCGAAAAAAAAACTAAATTTTGTGGCATAAAATTGCAATTTTTGGAACAAAAACGTAGTTTGATGACTGAACAAGTATGTTGAAAAGCGCTAAAACCGTGTTGAAAAATTGAAAAATTTGGGAAATTTTCCCCGAATTTCCGTTTTCTCACATCTCCTTACCGTCCGGAAACACGGAAGACGGAAGCCGAAGACGGAACAGATTTTGAAAATCCGGAAGTCGGAAGACGGAAGACGGAAGAGAAAAAAACCCGGAAGACGGAAGGCGGAAGACGGAAGACGGAATTCCGCTCATGTCTGGTTCACACTATCTCTCTCGGCGTTGTTTTTTTACAGTTTCAGAATTCGCATATAGGGGACAGTTATACAGGGTGGCCCATAATTACTGCGCTTTTTGTTCAGTACAGCATAACCATTGGCTAAGCACTTCCACAACCTCTATATTCAGCAATTTTGTTGAAGAAGTAGTCAGTTAGTGTTTTGCAAAGTTTCGGCCCAATCAGAGAAGTTTGAGCCTGACCAATACACTCTGCATCAGATTCATCTTGAAAAGTACTGATAATGAGCCAAAATTATGCCAAGTTGGCGTCGAGAAATATGCGGTAATGAGTATCGTATTAATTCAAAAGTGACGTAAAATGTATTCCAACTACATATACTTGAGAATTGATGTGTATGCTTAATCTTATAGAAGCTCACTAGCATCACCTTCACGCTGAAAAACCACCTCATTTGGCTTGGCACGGTCAAAAGTGAGATGTCAGTGTCGAGGGAGTTGACAGAAAATTTTCCGAAAAATAGAAAGGCCTGTAAACTCAAACTGGTTTTGGGATAACTCACGATGCTTATGAACATTTTGGCATAGATATTGAAATTATTATCTGTTTTTCCAGGACACAATAGTGCCATTAAGTAACCTGTTCACAATCAGTGATGTTAATGCCATTTTTGCCCAAGAACCTAGCATAATTGGTAAAACTCTTACAATTAGTCGAGATTTGCGCTCTTGCGTTCCAGAATAACCTTATACAACTCGAAAAATTGATCACCAAAATAGAAAACTGCCAGGTATCACAATTGTCTCATTTCGACTGTCTTTCACAGAATTTATCAATGACTATAGGTTGCGGTTTTTTTCACAGATGGGTTAGCCATTTGTTTTGTTTTTCTGGAATTTAGATTAATATGATCTGAGCATAACCCAATTCATTTTTGAAGTCGTTTGAATAAAAACTCATTGAGAAACAAGGCTACATACCTGTTAAAAAGCTGCGTGCCACGGTACGTGAGTGCTGATGACGTCATCAAGCAGCCGTGCGTGCTAACTGTTTAGAATCGAATAGTCTTTTTTTGTGACTTATCTTTAGACAAAAGCCTACCATTTTGCCAATTCTCAGCTCGTTTTCATTCCTACTTCAAAAGCTATGATGTCAAACAAAAAGCGCAGTAATTATGGGCCACCCTGTATTTGGGTATGTTAGTCTGGATTTGAAAGAAAGGCAGAATTTATTTCAGTTTCAGAAAATTTGTTTCTCTTTAAATTGTACCTTTATGTTTATTTACTCAGTTACTGTTGAAACTATCACATTAAAATAAATTTATTCAGATGAAAAATGCCAATAAAAAGTTCAAAATCACAAAAAATCAATTTAAAAAATCAATATCTCTCCTTCATCACCACTCGATAATTCCTCGCTTTCATCGTCAAGCCCATGTCCTTCTTCACACTAGCATTCAAATTATCCGAATGCAATTTGATATCAAATTTGTTAAATAAATTGGAAAAGAATAAAAATAATTCCATTTTTGCTAATCCCTCTCCTAAACATTGTCGTTTTCCAATTGAAAATGGTACCAATTCTTCAACTTTTTTTAATGATCCATCTGTTGAATCGATAAATCTTTCGGGACGAAATTCATATGGTTCAGGAAATATTAAAGGATCATACATAACTGAACTAATTTGTGGAGTGATTACTGTATCTTTTGGAATACGGTAACCACCAATTTCAACGTCAGATGTTGTTGTACGAGACAGATTCATTGGAAGAAGATTGGCCAAACGTTGTGATTCCTGGAACATACAATTGAGATATTTTGAAGACATATTGCAGAAATTATCGAGGATTTTATTTTCGAATTTTTAGAAACGGGTTTTTTTTTTAAATTTCGAGCAAACCATGTTCGGAAAGTTGAAATGAAATTTGATTTAAAATTTTCAGTTTCATGAATATTTTCAAAGTTTTAGGCCTTTTTACTTATGTTCCGTGCATTTCCGTATCAAAAAGTTATCAAACAACTCTAAATTTGTACTTTTTTTTCTAATTCTTGTGAAAATTCTGTACTACATAACAAAAGGAACAATAAAAAAAATGAGCGGGTCGTATATAAAAATTTCGTGAAACCGAAATTTTTCAAAAGAAACCACTTTTTTCATGGTTTTTGGTTTTACCGTGAAAACTGATTTTTCCTTCCGAAACCTTTTTCCAAATCAAGGAGCTTTTATCGCAAATCCTTTATTACACCGGCACCCCTAAAAAATGGCACTCATAACAGTCCGGGATCCCTCAGTTGATTCCTCATGAATTCCTATTATAGCGGCATACCACCGTTGATTTTTGAACGGTTTTTTCTAGATACGACAAACCTCATCATATCGATAACCAAACAACAAATTATTGATAACAGATCCAACGGAAGCATCAAATACATTCTGCATATCCACATCATCCAATGATTTTTTGATAGTATCAATCATTGATTGAACTTGGATTAGGACCTGAAAATGAAGAGGGTTTTTTCAGAACTTTTTTTGAATCGCTGGTCCAGTTTCATCGATTCGATGCATAATTAAAAATGACAAATACTTTACTTGAAAAAGCATTTCTTCCAAAAAACAGTTGAATTTTTAGTTTTCGTCACTGTTTCAGACAATTTACTAGAGATGTACACGAACAATTTTATTCAGTGCTTTGCCGAGAGGGTTGATATCTAATGGAATCTTTACTAACAACAATCAAGAACTTCTGTTTGTGTGTGTCGCCGGACCTAGCGAGTTTCTTACTGAACCGATTTTTCTGAAACTTAGACAGCTGGACGTGGAATTCTTTCCCAATGATGCCTGTCTATTTCAATTTTTGAAAACATAGGAAATAAGGTCACCAGGTTTAAAAAACCACGTTTTCAGGGCCTTTTTAAAAACTTCCACTGGGGAGAGGAAAACACAGGTGGCCACATGAATATAATAAACCCCGTAAAACTTTTCACAATTTTTACATTTCTAAAAAAAAAAGTAGAGCCAGGCGGTAGGAGGCGCGTAGCGCCGATGACCGACTGGTTATTCAAAGATTCAAACATTTCAACGATTCTTGCAGAATGGAACAATTGGATAGTGTATGTTTTGATTTATGGGTTGCCGGAATGGAAACAACTTCAAATACTCTCTATTGGTCACTTTTATATGTTCTTTTGAATCCAAATGTACTTCAAAAAATTTATGAAGAATTGGATTCAAAAATTGGTTCCGATCGAATTATTACCACTTCGGATAGGAATAATTTTAACTTTGTAATCTGCCACTTCTAGTTTTTCGACCGGCTTAGGCCTGGTCAAGGCTCAATTTAGCCGGCTGATTAGGCTCTATGCTGATTTGGCCATTCATAGCTTCACGAAGAATTCAGTTTGAAGCAATTCGCTAAAAAACTTCAATTTATTGTGTGATAATCATCGATTCTATCTCTTGAATACAAATTGGAAAATTTAGATTTTATCACGTAACTTTTCTGTCCGCTCTTAGGCTGGTTCAGGAGTTTATAGGTAAGTTTAGGCCTGTTGGGCTGGTTCGGACTGGTCTAAGATGGCTTATAAGAATAAATAACTAACTTTAATACATTCTGAACAAAAAAATTTTGGGTTTTCCGAAAATACCGTTTCTAAAACCAGATAAGAGAAGAAATTGGAAAATCGTAACATTTTGATGTTCAAATGCGAATGATAATGACAAATTTTTGAGCTCCAATCAATAAGAAAAGTGTTTAGAAGTTTCACTTATTTCTAGTTATTTTCCACAAAATTTCCGTTTCAAGAAACTCATAACAGTTTCCAAAACTTGATGAAAAACTAATCTTGCCACAAAAGTTGGACCTTCTCGGAACTATGCCCAGCTGCTCTGCGCGGAAAGAAAGTTGAACTATATTAATGCTACAATCAGTTCGTCATTTTTCCGGTGTTCATGAAAAATTTCAGGCTGGTTTTGTTCAAGGTAACTTTTGGCCTGTTGGGACTGGTTAGAACTGCTTTACATTGATTTTTGAGATTGATTAAAGCCACATAAGAATACTGTTTCAAAAAACAGATAGGAAGGATAGTTGAAGTTCTGAATTACTGAAAATTTTCGAAATTCCACTGATTTCTATATTTTTCCATAAAGCTTCCCTATCGAAAAACTCATAACCGTTTGAAAAAAGTAATTAAAAACTAATGACAAACGGGGGAACTATGCTGCTCTGCGCGGAAAGAAATTTGAACCATATTAATGCTACGATAAATGTGACTTTTTTCGGTTTTCATAGGAACTTTTAGGCGGGTTTCCTTTCAAGGTGTTGGCCTGGTCGGGCTGGTTCGGACTGCTTTTGGTTGATTTACGAGGTTGATTGAAGCCACATAGGGCATTTTATAGAAAGTCAGCATTCTGGAAGAATACTGTTTCGAAAAACAAATAGGAAGAATACTTGGAATTATGAATTACTTGATTTCTAATATACATGGCCATAATCTTATTTTTGAGCTTTTTAACAGCAAAGAATTTCAAAATTCCATTCATTTTTAGTCTTTTTCCATAAAATTTCCGTTTTAAAGCAATAATAAATTTTCCTAAGTTTCATGAGAAATATTGAGTCAAATGGAATCACGAATTTTTTGAAAAACAAAAAAACCAACTTTTTCCTCCATCAAACTCTTTCCCAATTCCAAAATCAATTTCAAAATTCCACCTTCTTTCTACTTTTTCTTCCATATAAGTTTCCGTTTCAAATAACTCATAACCGTTTCCAAAAATTGATGAGAAACTAATGACACTAAAGTCTTAACTTCCCGTAAAGTTGTGCTCAGCTGTTTTGCGCGGAAAGAAAGTTGAACTATATTAATGCGACAATCAATTTGACATTTTTTGACTTTCATGGGAGTCTTTAGGCTACTTTCCTTTCAAGGTAAGTTTAGACATGTTGGGGCTTGTTAGGACTGCTTTAGGTTGGTTAATGGGATTGATTCAAGCCACATCGAGCACTTTTCAAAGAGTCTGCGTTCTGGAAGAATACTGTTTCGAGAAGCCGATAGGAAGGATAGTTGAGATTCTGAATTACTCGATTTTGGATATACTTGGCCATAATCTTATTTTTTGAGCTTTTTGACAGCAAAGAGTTTCAAAATTCCATCTTTTCCCGCTTTTTTTCCATGAAGTTTCTGTTTCAAAAAACTCATGATCATTTCCAAAAATTGATGAAAAACTAATGACACAAAAATAAAACTTCTCGGAAAATTATGCTCAGCTGCTCTGCGCTTAAGGAAAGTTGAACTATATTAATTCTACAATAATTCTACAGCCATATCGGGCATTTTTTTAAAAGAAAGTCTGCGTTCTGGTAGAATACTGTTTCGAAAAACAGATAGGAAGAATAGTTGGAATTCTCAATTACTGCAATTTTTGATATGCTTGGTCACAATCTCATTTTTTGAGCTTTTTGACAGCAAAGAGTTTCAAATTTCCACTTTTTCCTACTTTTTTTTCCATAAAATTTCAGTTTCAAAGCAATCATAAATTTTCCTAAATTTCATGAGAAATAATATTGAAGCTCTTGTGAGCTACATGCTTTATTGAAAAGATAAAATGATAACAATCAAGAGGGTTTATATACTGTCAACAAAGTGACAGAATTCGATTAAATAGATTGTGTGGGAGGAAAGAATGCACTCAACTATTGCACAATCGAGATTGCAAAGTTCAAGTGATTCTTGATACAAAAGAAAAGTGCGAATCCAGCACATTCCCGGCTTTAGAAGATGAAAAGGGTGACTTAAACAAATAATTATAAATTGATCATTATTCGATAATCAGCCGATGGTTAACCTTCCTGACAATCTTCCAACCTGATTGAAGCTTTCTCCCGTCGAAAAGCGTTCACTGATGTAGGTGTCTGGAAATATTGATAGTCCTTGACAACTTCTGATTTGTCTCCCGACAGAAAAAGGTCTCTCATGGAGAGAGGCTCCGGGCGAAAAAATATGCTGCTGTGTTGTCTGGAACTGTCCTGAGTTGGGTTCTTGTTGCACTCGTGGAGAGTTGAACTGAATGAACTGAATGTTGATCTTGATCGGCCAAAACTGAATTTGTCCGCTGGCTGAGCTGAAAGCTCAATACTTGAATGGACTTATTCCCTTGTCCAAATAATTCTGGAACAACCACTTTTTTCCAACCATGTGGTACCTTCTTTTCCGTTTGAAAGGTTAACCACTCCCTCGGAACTCTTGGTGTCCAGTTGATCTTCCTCACCAATCCAAAGGAAACTACTTGAATTGACCCACTACTGCCTGTTATCCAACTGTCTGTTACCACCTGCTTCTCTGCTGGCCATTGAATTTTGTTGACACTGAATGCAAATTCTTAGTCCGGCGAAATTTTCCCTTTGTCGACTGTTTTTTACTTTCAGAAGTGGTAATAGATGAATAAGTAGTAGGAGCATGTAGTTCACCCTGCCACGCGGGTCTGAATTGTGACACCGAGACGAAAAGTCGTCGATGCACCATATTGAAGCTCTTGTGAGCTACATGCTTTATTGAAAAGATAAAATGATAACAATCAAGAGGGTTTATATACTGTCAACAAAGTGACAGAATTCGATTAAATAGATTGTGTGGGAGGAAAGAATGCACTCAACTATTGCACAATCGAGATTGCAAAGTTCAAGTGATTCTTGATACAAAAGAAAAGTGCGAATCCAGCACATTCCCGGCTTTAGAAGATGAAAAGGGTGACTTAAACAAATAATTATAAATTGATCATTATTCGATAATCAGCCGATGGTTAACCTTCCTGACAATCTTCCAACCTGATTGAAGCTTTCTCCCGTCGAAAAGCGTTCACTGATGTAGGTGTCTGGAAATATTGATAGTCCTTGACAACTTCTGATTTGTCTCCCGACAGAAAAAGGTCTCTCATGGAGAGAGGCTCCGGGCGAAAAAATATGCTGCTGTGTTGTCTGGAACTGTCCTGAGTTGGGTTCTTGTTGCACTCGTGGAGAGTTGAACTGAATGAACTGAATGTTGATCTTGATCGGCCAAAACTGAATTTGTCCGCTGGCTGAGCTGAAAGCTCAATACTTGAATGGACTTATTCCCTTGTCCAAATAATTCTGGAACAACCACTTTTTTCCAACCATGTGGTACCTTCTTTTCCGTTTGAAAGGTTAACCACTCCCTCGGAACTCTTGGTGTCCAGTTGATCTTCCTCACCAATCCAAAGGAAACTACTTGAATTGACCCACTACTGCCTGTTATCCAACTGTCTGTTACCACCTGCTTCTCTGCTGGCCATTGAATTTTGTTGACACTGAATGCAAATTCTTAGTCCGGCGAAATTTTCCCTTTGTCGACTGTTTTTTACTTTCAGAAGTGGTAATAGATGAATAAGTAGTAGGAGCATGTAGTTCACCCTGCCACGCGGGTCTGAATTGTGACACCGAGACGAAAAGTCGTCGATGCACCATATTGAAGCTCTTGTGAGCTACATGCTTTATTGAAAAGATAAAATGATAACAATCAAGAGGGTTTATATACTGTCAACAAAGTGACAGAATTCGATTAAATAGATTGTGTGGGAGGAAAGAATGCACTCAACTATTGCACAATCGAGATTGCAAAGTTCAAGTGATTCTTGATACAAAAGAAAAGTGCGAATCCAGCACAGTGTGTGATATAGAATTTTCCGAAAAACAAACAGAAAACCAACTTTTTCCTCCATCTAGTTCTTTTCCAATCCAGCAAAAAGTTTCAAAATTCCACCTTCTACTACGAAAGGAAGTTGGATTATTGGAACATTAAATCAAAACAGTTCATGATGATAAATTTTTGGGCTCCAACCAATACGAGAAGTGTTTAGAAATTCCACCTCTTGCTACTTTTTCCCCAAAAATTTCCATTTCAAAAAACTCATAACCGTTTACAAAAATTGATGAAAAACTAATAATGCTACATGAATTTCGGAAAATTAAGAGCCGCATTACCTTTTCCTCCATCAAGTTTTTTCCCAATCCAAAATCCTTCAACACATGAAGTGCAAATCTTCTATGTTGACTCCATCGATTACCATGAGATTCAAGGATACCGTATGGTCCTTCTGGAAAATTGGAACTTGTAGTCTTTATAGTCTTTATAGTCTTTGTAGTCTTTTTTCTGTTTCTTTGTTCGATCATGGAAACGACCTTCAGACAGTTCTTTCATTAATTTTCAAGGCTTGAAACTGCAATTTTTTTTTCTTTGATACATTTTTGTTCAAAATTTATCCGATTTTTCACATAAAAATTTCAAAAATTCCGTTTTTCCAAGATTTTTCC
This sequence comes from Caenorhabditis doughertyi, assembly GCA_963572265.1. Classification (NCBI taxonomy): domain Eukaryota; kingdom Metazoa; phylum Nematoda; class Chromadorea; order Rhabditida; family Rhabditidae; genus Caenorhabditis; species Caenorhabditis doughertyi. The sequence continues at coordinate 9,624,464 of OY751556.1, read as the reverse complement.
CGCTAATTCCCCCAAATTTCTCAAAAACTCACTTCTCATCTCAATAGAAATCGGAAATTCTGGCCTCCCAACAAAATTTCCTCCATCCTTGATAAAATGTTGTTTTATCAATTTCCAATCAGTTATCATAATCATTGGAAGATTAGCCATCCAAAATGTGAAAATTCCTCCGTATTGGTCTCTAAAAAATTCGAGGGATTTTGGAGCCAAAATGGTATTTTTCATATAGATTTAGTTGAAAATTTTTGCACTTTCAACATTTTTTTAAGTTTGAAAAATTAAAAAAATGTTGGTGAATCGTTCGTGACGAAAAATCAAAATAAAGTTAAGCACGATGGCCTAAAAACCCAAATTGAGGTTTCTAGGCCTCCTAATTCTCCTTTCTCAGCTTTCAGAACTTTGGAAAGTTGAGAAAATTTCGAATTTTTTTGCATTTTCAATGAATTTTGGAATAAAAATTGGTTCTCACTTTTCTCAATAACAACGTGATAAATATTTAGAAAGCCCTGTGAAGACTTTTTTAGACTGGCTTCAACTTTTCAGGCCTTTTTTAGGCTACGCGAAAAACAGCTTTCGGTATTTGGAAAAATGTGGAAAAAAAACGAAAAAAAGTTTGCATTTTCACCGAAAGCTCAAACAAATTTCCCTGAACCTACGTTTGATACGTTGATGCAAACAAAAGTTAATTCTAAAAGAAAATATTCAAGGGTTTTCTAGGCCATATTGAACGAGTTTGAAGGCCACTTAAGAAAATGAGCTTCTGAAAATATGAAAAGTAAGCCGAAAAATTTCAGTTTCAAAAAATCTTCAAAGAAAAATCTCTGGAAGTATGTCTCTGATGAGAACTCTACTGTTTCGAAAAAGTAATTATTGGCCTAGAAAACATAATTTAGCAGTTTGTACGCCATTTTAACAAGTTTCTAGGCCAACCCAAACGAGTTTTTTGAGTTTGGAAAATCCAAAAAAAAAGAAAAAGTTTCAGTTTCACATAATTTTCAAAAAAAAATTCTAATTCTAATTTCTCAATCCATTCTTTGCGGACCACCGGATGTTTTTGTTTGTAATTTTTGTAGTATCTGTAGTACCTGTATCTTTCAAAAACTCACCTCAATTTCTGATACATCTTGTACCCGGGCATCACATCTTCAGTCATCAAATACAAGTTTCCAAGGAGTGGAAGGGGAAGGGGACCTGAAAAAGGATCGAGAAAGAGTTTTTGCAAGTGAGAGACGCAGAGAAATCTCTAAATTTCTCTGCGTCTCTCAGTTGCGCGGACTCTCTACGCTCGAATTTTCTTTCTCAATTTTCAAAAAAATTTCAAAATTTCCAAGAAAAAAAACTGAAAAATCTGAAAACGAACCTGGAGGTAAATTTCTTCTTCTCCAATAGATGAGATCAAAAAAGTAGATAAAAATAATGGAGATAGTTATTAGTAGAATCATTCTGAAATTTAAAAAAGTTAGCGTGAAACCTCTAATAAACGGGCATGCCGCACTAATTTTCAAGTTATTCGACGACGTGTCTTTTTATTATAGGGAACATTCTATAAGTGAAGCAGGGTTTTCAGGGGTGCCCGTATATTAGGGGGCTAGGGTAACGAAATTCAAAAAATTCAAAATCTAAAAAATGCTTTTACTTTCTCCAAAACATGTTTTATTTATATAGGAAAACCCTTCATAGACGCCACGAGAAAAGTTTGTTTAAAAAGGTCATAGAAACAACACACAATGAAGAGAGTGCAAAGAAAAAGAGAACACGGGTGGACACGAAAAATGAGGCAGAAACCATGAAAAGGGGCGGAGTCAAGGAGGGAAAAAACACGGGAAGTTGTGTGGAGAATTTTTGAAGATTTGCTATGATTTTTGGTGATTTTTGTGGCAAAAATTTGTGTTTTTTGGAATTTTCTGAAATTTTCTTTTTGGACAGGATAACGGTAGGTTAGGATTACTGTAAAATATACCAGAAAAGTAACTAATTTTGAAGTAATAGTTACTGTATCTAGAAGCTACAGTACCGTTACAAAGTTACAGTAGTAAAGTTTTTTTTTCAATTTTTTTAATTGAAAGCCTCATTGTAATGTAGCGGGTTATACTTCTATTTAATGATAGATTAAATGAAACATAAAAATATTTTCTGTTTTTCAGTTTCTTTTTTTGAAAACCAATTGAATCTTCTCTGATAAAGTGCTGCAAAAATAATCAAAATTTTTTTTTACAAAGACAATAACTACAAACTATAACCTATACTTCGAGGAATGTGCACCGATTTTCGAAATTATTGAAGATTTGTAATAGACAGGGAGCCGTTTAGGAAATTCAACAATGTCAAAATTGAAGATTTGAGCAACATTTTCAATATTGTCTACCTGCTGAAACAGCATATACGATAGAAATCGTTATGTTTCTCGGAAGCGAGGAGCAGTAATCAGTAAATAGGGAAAATTTTAAGAAAAGTTGTTCGGATCGAGGTACAGCCTCTTGAGCATTGTACAGTTTCCAGTCAAAGTGATGCTACTACTTGCGCACTAAAATTGTCCTATCGGCTCGATTATTATGAATTCGGTGAAACAGAAAATGAATATTCCGATTGAATCGATTTCAAACTTTCAAAAAACAGTTTTATAAGTAACTTTAGCTGATAGTGAGCAATGAACATACTGTAGAACCTGTAATTGAACCCTTTTATCAGAGGGGTTTCTGAAATAGTGCGGTTTCTCAAGTAGAAAGCGAAAAATTTTATAGCCCACCGCTCTATGACAGGTTTTACGGTAAAGAATTTTCACCATTTCATACCGGGCATGTTTACTATGTCGACAGTGTTTGGCTATTCGATCTTCCATTGTTTACCGTTAGCAAAAAACTGTGATATAGAAACAGCAGTATGTACTTCACATTCTTTATATTTTCATGTAAGTTAGACTCCAAACTAATTTTTGAAAAATTTATGGAAAAATTCTGAAATTTTTTCTGTTTCTGAACCATTATGTAAAGACATCCATTCGATGTGAAAGCTGTTCCGAAATCCAATGAATGATTATGATTTAATTTTAATTTTAATTTTAATTTTAATTTTAATTTATTTATACGATTGAGAAAATCGTGAAAAGACGGAAGAAACGTACATAAGAATTGGTACAAGTAATGCGAAAAAAAATAGTTAAGTAAATAGGAAAAGGACAAGAAGAGGTGGGATGGTGATCATACATAAAATGAGAAGTACATAAGATGAGAGAGTTTAAGAAAAAAGACTAGTTGATGAAACAAAAGTTGGTTATATTCGATCGGTTAAGGTGTTAAGATAATAGGCGGCCTAAAGTTCGGTTTATGAAGAAAGAACGCCTAATTTTGGTTTTTCCTTGTTTCCAGAGGTAGCTGTGGTTGCGGCGAGTTTTTGTCTTTTGTATTGTGAAAAAGAGATTTTTGTCTAGGTCTATTTTGTTTAATTGCATTCGTGTTAGGAATTTCGAATCAATCTATTTTCTTCTATTTTCTAAACTGTGTAGTCCATATTTTTCATTGCGTTGCTCGGCAGTAAGATAATCTTGGTCAGTGGGCGTTAAGTATTTTCCCTTTTGTCTACTAAGGAGACGGCGGGTAAACGAATTCTGAACTGATTCAATAGCTTTAACATCTTTCTTAGTTGTGGGGTTGCTAATAACAGTGCCATACTCAAGAACAGGACGGATAAATGTTTTATATAGTAATAAGAGAAGTCTGGAGTTTTTGCTGCAGTAGTGAGTGAATATGCGAGAGACAAGAAATTTTGCAGAGTTAATGGCCTTACGCCAGTGATCACTAAAGTCTAATTTCCCTGTCACTAGAAAACCTAGATCACGGACTATTCGTGATTTGCTAATAGGCTTAGAATCTATACAGGGTGGCTCATAAGTATGGAGACTTTTGTGCTGGTGAACTTTGGCTCTGTGCCAACCTACCAGATCATAAACACGGGATCTAACAAAAAATTTTTAACGTACAAATAGTGTAGTAACTGCTAATAAGAGTAGGACTCATAATATGATCTCACCTCGAAGCTATGGGAGCTTTCTCCCAAAATAAAATCGCAAAAACACAGGTACTGCGGCGGAGGTCTTTTAACACTGAAATCTCAATGAGGAAAAGTGCCGGCATCAGGTCACTAGAAGAGCTAATCGAATACCCGTTTTTGTGGACTGATAAACACCCCAGTTGGTCATTTTTGAGCATTCAAAATGTTATGAGACCGCCTCATAAGCTCAGTTTCGAAAACACTGCCGAAAAATTCAAACTTCAATTATTTGGTATCAATGTTTGGGACCATACTATGGGCTTCATTTTCATCCGGCGGTCTTATACTTTTAAGTACTTTGAAACTGATGTTCAAACTTACTCGGATTGAACTTTGGAGTCATTTGGTCAGATACATCATCTGCTATACCATGAAGTAGTCATCGAAACCTCCGCCGCAGAGGGGGGTCTCGCGCTTACATGTCAGAAGACGCGGAACGCCGCAGAAACTTCCGATTTTGGTAATCTTTTTTCCTAACTATTGCATAAGATCGTAGCAATCAGAAAATCACCCTGGTTTTTATACTACTACTCTACTTTTCGAAATACACACAGAAACAAAAGTCTCCATACTTATGAGCCACCCTGTAGTGTAACTAAATTGCTTCCTTTCTTTACCTAATGTTATAAACTCAGTTTTACTGTTATTAAGAGTTAGTCCAGCCTCACGAGACCAGTCTAGGATTTTATCGATGGCTGACTGTAACGGGCTGGTTAGGGTTGACTTACTAATAGTGGTGAAGATTTTCAAGTCATCGGCGAATTGTAGGCATTTGACCCCAGGTGGTAGTATGCTAGGAATATCGATTTGAAGGAATATGGATTTAATAATATTCATTGAGATCTTAAAGAAATAAAGGAGTTCTTGAAATTTGAAACATTTTGAAAAAAAGAGCGGCCCCCGAACGGTCCCTGAAACAGAGCGGTTTCTCAAGTAGAAAGCGGAATCTATTATAGCCCGCCGCTCTATAACAGGTTCTTAGGAAGCAAATTTTCACCATTTCATGTTAATCATATTCACATTTTAATAGTATTTCGCTAATAGATTACCTAGTCCCAGTGTTTTAAAAAAGTAGGTGGAAACTGTAATGTAGAAATACCAGTATGTACTTCAAACTCTCTTACTTTCATATAAGTTTAGAATTTACACGAGAATTTACTGAAGTTTTTTTTCATACTCAAAATCTCAAAAAAAAGTGGAAAAATCCTGAAAAAATTACTTTTTCAGAGGAATTATATGGAGAAACGAATTTAATAGAATAATTGTTTCAGCGTCCGGTTACTGACTTGATTCAATAGTATTTTGTTGAAATTAAAAAAAAGGGTTTGGATTATAATAAGTTCGAGAGAACAAGAAGGCCGAGGAATCACAGGTGGAATCTCTAGGCCACGTTGTCTTCTCGGACTGCCCTTTTTAGAACAATTGTCACGGTTTAGAGCGGTTTTCTAGCAAAGTCACTATGAAAATCGCGATCAGCGTAGAATTTTCATGCAGAAACAATGATAAACTTGAGTGATTTTTGTTCCTCCTTCAAAAGTCAGACTTTGAGTTACTGAAATTTTACAATGAACTCAATTACTTAGGAAAAATCTGGAAAAATTCGGAAATTTTTTTCTGTTTCTGAATCAATATATACCTAACGTTCAATCGAGAAATTGTTGCGGGCTTAATGGACAGATTATTTTATTTAATATTATTTATTGAGATCTTAAAGAAATGATAAGAGTTTAGAACATAATTATAAATGGGATATGTATAAACGATTGGGAGATCGGAATTTTAAAAAAAACAGGATAATTAATTACTGATAAGAGACGGTTGATAGGGAGAAATGATTATGATAGAGAAAATTGATTATTGCCACATAACGTCACACTGAATATTCTCCTTGTCGATTTGAACCTCCTCAAGTTCCAACATTTTCTCCAACTTTTTGATTTTCTCCATCAGTCCCTCCTCTCGTTTTGAAGCCGTTTGAATCTGCTTCAGAAGAGCTTCTTCGGCTCCACGAACGTCATGATATCCGGCGTCAACCATATTCTGAAGACGTTCAACTTCAGAATCCTTCTCGGCAAGCGTCTCTTGTAGCATGGTCAGAAGAGCCTCTTGATTTCTGAGCTTAATTTCATACTCTTCATTTTCAGCAAAACTGGATTGATAGGATTCATGGATGTTCTCGATTTCTCGCTTCTTTTCCTCCAGGAATCTAAAGTGGCTTGAGCACATTTGAGCCAATTTATTATTCTTGATTTTTAGATCTTCAAGGTGATCATTGAGCTCATTGATAGCCACCTTGTTATCACGGAGCTCTTTTTCTTGTTTTAGGACCAAATCCTGACAATTGGACAATTCGGTTTTGGTCTCCGAATCAGTCGAATTCACTTCGACACTATCATTTTCTCCACATTTGAGCTTATAAATATCAAATGTCAACTCATCAATTTTCTTCTGATGAATCTTTTCGATATCTTTTTTCTCCTGGGACAAACCCGTAATAATTGAATTGGCTCTTCGAATACTTTCTCGCAATGTGGCAATCACTGCCGCTTGTTTATTGATTTCTCGATCTTTGACGGCCATTTGAATCTCTCTTGGAGTGAGTTTTTCACTGGAATTGATCACTTTTGGACACGTATTCCAATAGTCTTCGACGTTGTTTTCTTGGTTTCCGAGAAGAATTGTTGGGAGGGAGATTGTCATGTTGAATCTGTAAGTTTGAATGAGTTAGGGCTGGAAATATAGGGACAAGGGGGGAAAAAGAGGAAGAAAAATCAATAGAAAAAAGAGTTTGGACGGGTGGGGAGGAAGAGAAAAAAGGGAGAAACGAAAGAAAAAAATCAATAGGACCAAAAGGGACCAGCCAAGAAAGGAGACGGTATGGGGAGAGAAGAGGGCACAAATGAATTGAAATGATGTGTCTGGTCTTCCAGTCCTCTCCTTTTATAGTCTTGGGTTTACGACTACGCTTACTGTGCGCGCACACAGCGCCTTCGGTCAAAAATCAGTCAATAATTTCTCATTGGAGCGAATTTGCATTGGTGTACAGGCAAAAAGATCACAAGGGTTGATTAGGGCGGGAAAGTTATTTTGAAAGAATGAATCCACAACCAGTATTGATTTCTGAAGAATAACGTGACTATAACTCAGCCATGAAACTGTATTTTCCAAATTTCACTGGAGCGCATTTGCATTGGTTTTTAGCCATAAAGGTGACAAGGGAATTAGTAAAGGTGGCAAAGGTTGTTCAAAAAAAAGCATAGTTCATGGAGAAGGTCTTACTAAATCTCAACCATGGAACTGCGTTTTTTTATGTTGACCGTACTGTTTCATCTGTTTTTTTTTTCATGTTTCAACGTTTCTGGAATACTCCAGATGCCATCAGAAACGGTGTTTGGACTGGCGTTTGGACTGCAAAAAGAGGGAAAAACAAAGAAAAAAAACCAATAACACCAAAAGGGTAAGACTCTTCAAGAAAGGAGACGGTATGGGGAGAGAGAAGAGGGTTCAAATGAACTGGAATGATGTCCTCTCTTCTACCAGTCCTCTCCTTTTATAGTCTTGTGTTTACGACTACGCTCACTGTGCGCACGCACAGCGTCTTCGTTCAAGAATTAGTCAATCAATAAAAGTTCAATGGAGCGCATTTGCTTTGGTGTATAGGCGAAAAGGTCGCAGAGTGGAAAGTAAGGGTGGGAAAGCTTTTTTTCTGAAAGGCTATCATACAATATCGATTTCTGAAGAAGAACGAGATTAAAACTCAGCCATGAAACTGGCTTTTCCATATTTCCCTGGAGCGCAATTGCCTTGGACAAAGGCAAAAAGGTAGATGGGCATGAAAAGGGTGGATAGACAATAATTCCTCATTGGAGCGCATTTGCATTAGTGTACAGGCAGAAAGGTCACAGAGTGGAAAGTAAGGGTGGCACAGGGAAAGCACAGGCGCATCGTTAGTTCATGGAGAAGGTTTTACTAAAACGAAACCATGAAACTGTGTTTTTCATATAAACGTAAGTTTCATTACTTTTTTTATGTTTCAACGCTCCTGGAACAATCCAGTTGCCATCAGAAACGGTGTTTGGACTGGTGGGGGGAAAGCAGAAACAAGAGGGGGAGAAACAAAGAAAAAAAAATCGATAACACCAAAAGGGAAAGAATCCTGCAAGAAAGGAGACGAAGCGGAGAAAAGAGGACCCAAATGAACTGAAAGTACCGTCCTTCACTTTCAGTTCTCTCCTTTTATAGTCTTGGGTTAACGACTACGCTCACTGTGCACACACACAGGTTCTGCGGTTGAAAATCACACAATAATTTCTCATTAGAGCGCATTTGCATTGACGTACAGGCGAAAAGGTCACAAGGGAATCGGTAAGGGTGGCGAATGATCTTCAAAAAATAATCATCGTTCATGGAAAAAGTGTGACTTAAACTCCACCATGAAACTGTGTTTTTCATATTAACCATACGTTTCAATTACAGTTTTTTTTAAGTTCCAAAATTTTTTTTAACGTTCGAAAAATGCGTCTGGAATAATACAACTGCCATCAGAAGTAGTTTGAAAATCAAGATTCAGATTGGTCTTCAAAAAATCATTCTTTTTCGAATTTTTTTCTGAAGGGTCCGCATCAATAAGCTTCTTCAATTTCTGTATAATTTGTGAACATGTTTTTCTATTATTCAATCTCTTCATTTTAGTGTCCTTCTATTAGAGGTAATCTTCTAGACTTTACGGTGATATCAAAAAAATTGTGTCTAAAAAACTATGGAGTCGGGAAAAATCCACTGTTTTCTAAAGACCATAACAAGATTTTCGAACTCATGAATATATTGCTTCGTCATTGTTGTATAAAACCAGTCGGCTTTTTTTAGAAATGAAAAAACTGTGAAAAGTTTTACGATTTTATTCACGCGGCCCCCTGTGCGTCTCTCTCCCCAATGAAAATTTTTAAAAAGGCCTGGAAGCCTTGTTTCTTGAACCTGGCGACCTTATTCTTTTCCATCTCGAAAATTGAAATAGACGAGCATCATCTCGAAAGAATTGTTATTTTTATTGTTACTTGATTGTTATTAGTAAAGATAAAGATACCATTTTCAGCGTAAAACGATAATTTCGGCCGGCTATATGTCGATTTCATTAATTACGGAATAAAATCAGACTAAGAAGCTTTAGCTGAAACAGTACTAATTATTGAAAAGCGTAGGCCACAAACCATCAGAAATAGGATCCACAAACGTTATCGTAGAAGTCGAACCTTTTTTGTTCCTCTGTTTCAAGAAAGTTTAAAGAGGAAGTACATGATCTGAGTGCTAATTGTTTTGGAACGTAAAAACTTAATGGTGAACGTTTTGTTATAGGTATATTCGAACTTTCGCACACAGTTCATCAGAATCGTTTAACAGAAATTCCATGAAAAAATCGAGCATTTGTCAGTTATATGGTGGCACACGAATTTCGATGTTGATTTTCTTGGACTATGGTGCTGTACTAACATAGTATGAAGTCTTCTGAAAGTTTGTACAAAAGTTTGATTAGGCTCCGCCCCTTTTTCCCAACTCCCAACTTTTTTTTAACCTCAAGAAATTGGAATTCCGGTTGAGTTCAGCTTCTGTTTCTTTACAGAACAACTAAAAGAATTGAGAAGACAAAAAAATTTTCCGTTCCAAAAGAGATTTAAAAAGTGTTTTATTAGAAGTTTTATATAGTTGGACAGCAATTGCTGATTTGGGAGTTTCCAGAAAAACGTGACATTTTCAGATGGTAAAATAGTTTTTTTCGTTTAAAAGCTTGTTAAAAATTAGCTGATAATTGAGAGAAAATTCGATAGAAGTTGTCATTGAAACGGTACAAATTTTTCTGAAAATTTGTGAAATTTCGGAATTTTTTCACTGTTTCTAAAAGTTTTTTTAGTGGGTGTACTGAAACACCACTAATCTGGAAAGAGTTTGTCGAACCGTATAAAAGTACGAGGGGAGCTGCAGGCCTATTACTTTTTTTGGGATAATTAGTTTAGAATATTACAGTTGAAAAAGAAATAATTGCTCAAATATTGGAAAATTCCTTAAAAAATTCCAAATTTCATGTCAATTCTTCTTACTGTTTCTTGAAAAGTTTAATCGATTTTCAGAACCAGTGAGTTTAGTGCTCCATCTCCAACTATTCGGAAAGACAGTGAAAACAAAGTCCCGGCGAATAAAATTGAACTTTTAAAAAACGTTCAGTGTAAATTTAAGTGTTTACTGTCTTCGAAGGAAAACTGAAAAAAGATGTGGTGGCCTAAAAACCGCACAAAATGTTTTCTAGGCCACACCTTATTTTAAAATTCCCAACGTTTCGTCTTCTCCGCAAACTGTGTTCAATGCAAATGAGAGAAATTCACAACAAAAACTTGAAAAAGTGAAGATTTTGAGAAATGTTTCCCACGGTTCCATCAAATCTTCATCACGATTTTCTACCACACAGAAATAATACGTCAAGCTTTGCAATAATTTTAATAAACACCATCAATCCGACAACAACTCAATTCATAAGCATCAATGAACACATTTAACTGAAACAGAAACGTATTTTCGAAATTTTTTTTTGTTGAACCAGTATCCATATTTAAAGTAGGACTGAACTCGGGTTTTTATTTCAAATTCTGATGCAGTTTTTTACTCCGATCATTTTCTTTCACTACGACAACACTCAAAAATCCCTCTAAACGGTAGAAAAAGGCGTATGAAAGAAGTACGCAATACAGGTTGATGGCCTAGGATCCGACAAATGTGCGCGTTGCGCGGGTTTTTTTTCAAATTCGTCGGAATTTGAAATAAAAAAACTCGATTTCTTCCTTTAAAGCTTCATTCGGATTGTGTTATCTAATGAAAATGCCTTAGAACGGATTACAGCAAAAAAAAACGAGACAACTGAAGTTGAAGGGTGAAGTTGAAACCAGTAAATTTTTAAAGATCGAATTAAAAAACTTTTTCTCACTGTTCCATCGAAAATCTATAGAAAGTATTTTATTGATACAAATATTACATTAAACAAATGAGTTTCAAACCTTTGCTAGGTCTTGTTAGAGTGCGCCATTAAAAAAAATTAAAAAAAAACATTCTGGATGAAACGAAAAGTTATCAGTTCGGAACTGGCGCATATTCTCGAAATGAGAACTCGATAGAAATTAGTATTGTCAAGATTCTGCGATCAACAATTTGAAAAAATCTTTGATGATTTTCAATATTTCAGTGAAACTGCACAAGTTTTACTAAAAAATAGCTTTTTTAATTTTCCCTGTTTTAATAAACCTGATAAAATCGATTTGAAATGAGGACTTGGATAGTATTTTATCCAGAAATTGTTTGCGGTTTTCTCATTTCGAATAATATATGTTCAAATCGATTGATTCTCAAGTTGTTAGCATAATTGGAATTGAAAATTTGGAGAATTACTGAAAAAATAATACAGGAATTTTAATAAAAGTTAATTATACAGGGTGGCTCATAAGTATGGAGACTTTTGTTTGTGGGTATATTTCGAAAAGTAGAGTAGCAATATAGAAACCAGGGTGATTTTTTGATTGCTACAATCCTAAGCAATAGCTAGGAAAAAAGAGTTCCGAAATCAGAAGTTTCCGCGGAGTTCCACGTCTTCTGACATGTAACCGCGAGACCCCCCTCTGCGCCGGAGGTTTCGATGGCTACTTCATCGTATAGCAGATGATGTATCTGACCAAATGACTCCAAAATTCAAACCGAGTAAGTTTGAACATCAGTTTCAAAGTACTTAAAAGTAGAAGACCGCCGGATAATAATGACGCCCACAACATGGTCCCAAACCTTGTTACCAAAAAAGTGAAGTTTGAACTTTTCGGCAGTGTTTTTGAAACTGAGCTTATGAGGCGGTCTCATAACATTGTGAATGCTCAAAAATGACCAGCTGGGGTGTTTATCAGTCCACAAAAACGGGTATTCGATTAGCTCTTCTAGTGACCTGATGCCGGCACTTTTCCGTTTTGAGATTTCAGTGTTAAAAGACCTCCGGCGCAGTACCTGTGTTTTTGCAATTTTTTTCAATGAGAATGCTCCTATATCTTCGAGATGAGATCTTATATTTAGTCCTACTGTTATCGGCAGTTACTACACTATCCGTACTTTGAAAATTTTCTGTTAGATCCCGAGTTTATGATCTGGCAGGCTGGGACAAAGCCAAAGTTCACCAGCACAAAAGTCTCCATACTTATGAGCCACCCTGTATTTATCACACAATTGCCATATCTACCAATAAAAATTGCAAAAAAAAATTGTCAAAATTAGCAATTGAAACAGCTGAAATTTGGCTGAAAAGCTAGAATGTTTCCCAATTTCCAATTTGTATACTGTTTCTGATCAGCTTTAATTCAAGTTGTGAAGTACAGTTTTTCACTTATTTTCTAGAGGCTACTCGTGATAATCAGAGAAGAAAATATGAAAAATGACACTGATGAGGTGTTTTCGATAAGAAAAGTATTCTCTTTTCACAGAATTAAATTTAAAAAACGCTTACAACATCAGTGACATAAATTTACAAAGAACACAAAAAATATAGTTGAAACTGTATAAAAATTTTTTTTTAAGTTTCCGAGCAAAAATCTGAATTTCGGAAAAAAACGCTGTTTGATGGAAAGCTCAACACATTTTCCATATATTGAGTTTACAATTTTTTAACCTATTAACTACATAATTTTCCGCATGAAACCCACATTTCAGTAGGGACTTTTAGGGGAGTTATATGTATTGATATTATCCATGAATGAACAAAAACGGACTGAAAACTGATAGCTGAAGCATCAATATTTTTTTTTGTTATAGCTACCTCTCAATTAACAAAAGTCGATTTTAATGGGATCTACAAACTTTATTGTGGAAACCGAGTTTGTTGTACAGAAAATTTGGTCCCAAAATCTAAAATTTACATATTTTTCCACAGTTTCAAAGAACTTTCAACAGGACATATTGATGATAACGCTTCCATTCAATCATTAATTAATTTTCAAATGACAGAAAAAAGTTGAAAAAGGAAAATTCTTTGAAAAAAATACAATCTTTGAGTTTCAAAAGTCGATCGGACCTGGAATCAGAAGTACTAGTCGGTTCACGCCGCCTACGGCGGCTAAACCTCCTGGCATCGCTTTAAATAGGCAAATTCTAATGGGATGTAGGTAGTCACAATTTGTTCTATAAAGACTTTATTCTAGAGAAACAATAACATGCAATGATTATGAAAAAAACAATTTGAGAGTGGGGCGATAACCGGGATGGGGTCCAATGAGGTAATACACTTGTTTGTGGATACGGTAGCAACATGGACCTCCATCCATATTGACGACACTTGCTTCCATGCATGCCATTGCCAATGAGTTATTATACTGCCTGATGTTTTCTTGGAAATTTTTGGCATCTTTCCATAACTTCTGATCGCTGAACATTCTGTTGGCCATAAAAAAGTTTCTTGAGTTCCTTTGGAAATTGCTCTTTTTGTTCCGGTTTCACTAATTCTTTGATGCAACACGCAGTGAATTCTCCTTTTGTGGTTGTTTCACCTAAATCCATTCGAAGTCAGAAACAGAAGTTTCTTATTTAAAACTCACATTTAAAATAGAGAGCACCGCAATGAACACATTCATTATCCATCCGTCCGAGATAGTGAGCATCTGGAAGAGCATCTCCGCCGGCCACACCGAGGAGAACACTCGGTTTTGATCTCCTTGCTCTGTCAGCTTTTTTCCTGGCTTTCGTTTGTTCATCCGACTCTTTTGCTCTGGAAATAGCCGTTCTCGAAGAATTTGACTTGTTTCTCTTCTTCTTCATATTAGCTGGCTTTACCGATCTTCTGGACGCAGCTCGTCTTGCATCGGATTGAGTTCTTTGGCTTCTGGCTTGTGGGGATTCAACTGATCTTGAAGCTCTCATTCGCTTGGCACTATCACGAACTCGCACTTCTTTCTGATCGGTTGACTCCTCTTTTCTTTCCAAAGCTTTCCTCGAAGCATCTCTATGGTTCCGGTTAGACCTTTGTTGTTTGGATTCCACGGACCGATTTCTTGCTATCCGCTTGGCATCAGCAACCTGTCGACGTTCTCTTTCGTATTGGCTCTCCAGTTGTCTTTTTGCAGCTTGTCGAGCAGCATTGGCGGCCTTCATGCTCTGCTATTTCACAATTTATGCAAGCAAATCACTCTTAAGTATTACCTTTTTCTTGTCCCGTTTCCTCAAAGATCCTTGAGACATGAGCTGCGTCGATTCGATACCATCAATGGATCCAGTTTCCATGACGACATCATCCTCTTCCTCTTGTTTGACATCATGGACATCGACTGATTCTTGTGTCAGAAGCTGTGTCGCTTCGATGCCAAGAATTCCAGTTTGCGTGTCGTATTGGGTGTCCATGACAACTTCGTCCTCTCCGTATTGCTTCACATCACCGAAATCCATTGATCCTTGAGTCATCAATTGTGTCGCTTCGATTCCATTGATGGCATTCGGATCGTATGAACCGTCAGAATCGGAGTCAGGTGGATGGGCAGACGTAGACGGGCGCATTGGATATAGCAGAATAGTAGTAGAAAACAGAATAAGATGAAAATGATAATAGAATGCTTCTGGCTGATTTCAGCTCCTTTTATACTCCAGAATCTCTGATTCCAGAAACTTCTAAAGCTTCTGGAGCTTGATCAAACTTCAAACTTATGTTCCTTTTCAATAATCTCTACTCCTTCTTCTGGAGGCTTCAAGCTTCTCCGGAAAATCAAAGAACTTTCTGGAAGAAAGCTCATACTATAATTTTTTTCCCGTTTCTTTCCCTTTTCAATTTCATTCTATCCCCTTCCATTCGCACTGTGACGACCGGTAACCCGCCGCGGCGAGGGTGTTTAAATGCAGCAGCCGACATCTGTCGGGTTCCGCGCGTCGCTATGGGTTCTATTACGAAGCTCCGCCCACTCCCATCGCGCAATTTCGCGCTGGAACTCCACTATTTTCGCTCCAGAAGGCTTCAAAATTCGATTTTCGAAAAGGAAAAAAGACGGGCATCATCCCGTAAACATTCTCTATCGATCAGTCAAAATTTCATAAAAATCGGTTCAGTAGGAGCTTAGCTAGGGCACCTGACAGACAGACAAACACACACACGGAATCTTTGTGGTAATAATAGTAAAGATTGGGGGAATGTGATGATTGAAAACTAAAGAAATCTTAAAGTTTCAGAGGTTTCAAACTTTTTGAATTGTTCCTTGGAAAATTGAACAATATCTACTGTAAATCTAGGAAAGAAACGTTTTTTGGAAAACATGAAAAAAGAAAGGTATAGTTGAAACAGTTTTCATTTTTCAGCGATGAATATTCCAAAATCCCGCAAAACTTGGCATTTTTTTGCTGTTTCTAAAGTATTTTCACGGAGGAAAATAATTTCAAGGCCAAAAGAAACAGAAACTTTGTTTTTCTACCGTTTCAATGCGTGATGTTTTGAAAAATTCGGAGTTCCTCTCAGTAAATTTCATCTTTGCTATTGGTAGAAAAATTACGTTCTTCTCAGATATTAATCGAAGCAAGTTTCAATTTTTTTCTCGTTTTTTTTTTAAATTTTACAGAAAACAGAGCAAGAAAAGAATCGGCGTCCAAGTGTTTTGAGAATCCTTTAAAAATGTTGAGAAACATTGATTTTTTCTTTTTTTTCAAGTTTCAGTTTGAGGAGGAAACCGGAGTCGAGCTATATTTTCTGCTCAAAAATTGACTTTTTCTTTCCTCCATTTTTTTTTTCTGTTTCAGAAAATTTCTATCATTGAGAAACAATCGATCCCTGAGTTTTGTTGGTAAACTTTTTCTTTATTTCTGCTTTCAGTTGTTTTTGAAATTCAACTGTTTCAAAGAGCAACGAGTTTCTTCGAATATTGATCAAAATTTAATGAGTCTGTAAGATTTGTATCATTTTTCTTCTGGAAATCATCCAAAAAACTTGGGAAAAACAGTAAATTGTTTTTATTCAGATTTGATATTTGAAGGACACAGATTAGGGAAATTTACTACGTAACTTGAACAAGTTATTGGTGAAACAGTAGAGAATTTACGCAAAGGCAATCAGAAATTATTGAATTTCCCAACTGTTTCTTGGAAAACCTAACACGGGAACATCTCTCAGCTATCAGTTCACCGACTCTTCGAAGAAGTTATCGACTTATTTCCAAAACGTTTCTCGAATTTTCTCTGTTTCTGGAAGTTTCCATAATTGAAAAAAAAAAATGATTTCCTGAGTTTTGTTGCCATAAATTTAAGAAAATATTTCTAATTTCAGTTGTTTTTGCAATTCTACTGTTTCAAAAAATACTGAGTTCCTTCGAATATTGATTCAAAGTTGATAAATATACAGCATCTGTATCATTGTTTTTCTGGAAATCATCCAAAACTCTTGGAAAAAAAAGTGAGGTATTTTTATTCAGATCTGATGAAACTACACATATTAGAGAAATTTGCTGCAGGACTTGGAAAAACTTCAGTTGAAACAATGGAGAATTCAGACATAACCATTCAGAAATGTTGGAATTTTCCTGCTGTTTCTTGGAAAACCAAATAGAGGAACAGCAACAGCTCTGAGTTTATAGTTCATCGATAAAGACTCTTTGAAACGCTTTTTTTTTGTTTATTGACATTCACATTCAATAGGATCTCGAACTCATCTGATTGATTATTGCCATATGCTTCCGAAATAAAAATGCTGTTCAAAATGAATTGAAAAAACATTAGATAAAATATTATTAGTTCGTATTTTCGAAACAGAGTTTTTGGAAACACCAAGTCACTTATTGTCACTAATTATCTGTTACCATTTTGAAACTATTTCGAAAAACAAACGAAACAGAATTGTTTTTCTTTTGTCTTCAGATTTTACTAATTTCAGGCATACCAACCGCCTGTCCACTAGGTAAAAAACTAGTTTGCAGTAAGAATTTCTAAAAGTTCTCGTACAATTCTCACATAATTTTTCAACTTTTCCTTACTGTTTCTGTAGTTTCGTATATGACTATGGTTCTAGAATTTTCAATTTCTCGCAGCACTTGCACTCAATGAATAAAGAAAAAAAAAGATAAAGTCCCTTATTTTGAAAGTGTTCTCCTTGTTTTGAGTAGTAAAATTTTGAAATTTTTTAGGATTTCGGGTATTTTTTATAAAATGGAGAAGAGAAAAATAGGAAAATAATTTTTGTCCTTTCTTCAAACTTGTTTTGTTATTCCGGCAAAATTGAACATTTTTTAAAGTTATTCTGAACTTTCTAGTAGGTACTGTTTCGATAAGTCAATATCTTGTGAGCCAAATCTTGATAGAAATTAATTTCTTGAAGCTAGCCCCGAAATAAAATTATCTTCTCCTTCATCAGGATTCTTTCCCAAACCTCGATTCCATAATACCGTCGACTCCTTCTGCAATTAGAAAACGTGTTGTATTTTGTGAAAATTTTAGTCAGCAACTCCAGAACAGACCTATCGGATTACATGTTTTTCTGGAATTCATAAAAAATACGGTGAAACTGAAAATTTTTTCTAAGATAAAGGAGAAAATTTCCTTCTTTGTTGAAAAATTCTCGACGCAAACTCGCAGAAGTTCCCATATGAATAACGGTTCAATTTTGATCAATTCTAGGGTAAAACTCTCGCTAACACTTCCAAGATTAATCACAAAAAATAGTTTTGTAGTTTTTGTAGTCTGTCTTCAAATACGAAACGGAGTAACCCCAAAAAAAGTGTCACAATCATATTTTTATTAAGGGAAACGGAGAAAAATCTACCGTATGGTTTTTTTTTTGAAATTTTTGGTTTTTGTAACGTAGATGTCGGATCGATCAATCATTAATATAATTATAAACAAATAATTTAGAAATGATAAAACAGTAAAAACTGTTTAGAAAGTTCTGAAATCCTCAAAAAGATGTGTAAACAATTGCATGTGAAATTGAAATTACAGATTAGAAAAAATACTGGAAGAATCGAAACGATTGAGTAGCACAACTACTCATTTCCTGAATGAAACTGAAAAAAATGCAAGAGCTGCTGTTGGTATCAATTTTTCAATTTTCTGAAACTTTTAAGGAAATCAGAGGAAACAGAAATTTTCTCCAGATTTTATCAATTCTAAAGCTATTCAATCCGATACAGAAACTTTCGGGAAAACCTAAAAATTAACTATAAGTACCAAGGAAAAAATGTAACTGCAAAAAATGTTGATGAGAAAATGTTTCACTGTTCCGGGAATAAATAAAAATTCATAGAAAAAACTTTTTGACGCTCTCACCATCACGACGAATGAAATTGAATATGTGAAAACAGGAGAAAACTGGTCATTTTGAGAATAGTTCGATTCATTTTGAGTAGTAAAATTTTGAAACTTGTTCACTGTTCCTGGTATTTTGCATAGTTGGGGAAAAGAATAGTAGAATAGTTGTTATTTATTTTTCTAGACTTTTTTCTGAAGATTCGACAGAAAATGAATAATTTTTGAAGTGAGTCTAAAGTGTCAACTCTCTTGCAGGGATTTCCAAGAATTTTTTTAAAAATCAATAGCTTAACAAAATCTTGATGGAAATTCAATAACTTCTCGGAACCAAATTCATTCCCGATACAAAGCTGACACCGTATGCTTCCTCTGGAATTTGAAAAAAGTTGTACTCTGTTTAGATGTTTCGAATAACAAAACTACCGCTTCTTTTTTGGAAATAAACAAAAAGTTATGGAACCGGAAATTTTATATGTAAAAAAAGAAGAAAACTATTTACTTATCAAAAGAAACTGGGGGCGTAGAAAATCAGGGGCTTTTCAGTAGGTATTTCCAAGAATGTCTGCTTCCAAATATCAATAATTTAATCAAATTTTGATGGGAATTCAATAATTTTTTTTTGACCCAAAGCAAATGTATCTCTTCGTTCACTAAATGCTTTCCCGATCCAGAATTCAATAACACGCTTCTTTTGCAAATGGAAATTAAGCTTTGGTATTTGAAATCTTTTGTGGAAAACTCATCTAAACACTTCGGATAGTTTTCGGAGAATTTCAAAAACTGGGAAATTTTTTCGTAAATAAAGAAAAGATCGTTTTTTATTTTTGGAATTTGCGACGCGAAAGTTTCTTCTCAAGCCTGGTGAAAAATCTCGATTGAAATTTTGGATTAAGTAACAAAATTATTTATTTTCCGACTGAAACTGACTAAAAATTGAGGTTCACAATGTTAAAAAAAAAGGTTTATTTACATGAAAAAATATCAGAAAATCAAGAAAACATCATTAAAAACCCACTACAGACACAATAAAAAATCAATATCTTTCTTTCATTGTTACTCTGAAATTCTTAGCCTTCATAGTAACTCCACACTCTTTTTGAATACTTGGTTCTGGGTTATCCGAATGTAATTTGATATCAAATCTGTTAAATAAATTTGAAAAGAATAAAAATAATTCCATTTTTGCTAATCCCTCTCCCAAACATTGTCGTTTTCCAATTGAAAATGGTACCAATTCTTCAACTTTTTTCAATGATTCATCTGTTGAATCGATGAATCTTTCGGGACGAAATTCATATGGTTCAGGAAATATTAAAGGATCATACATAACTGAACTAATTTGTGGAGTGATTACTGTATCTTTTGGAATACGGTAACCACCAATTTCAACGTCAGCTGTTGTTGTACGAGACAGATTCATTGGAAGAAGATTGGCAAGGCGTTGGGATTCCTGAAATTAGAGATTTTTCCGCAAATTTTTTTGTGGCCGTAATCTATTTGTATATTTTTCTACTTTTATTACGTCGTGAGTCGTCTATCAATGATATAACACCTCTGCAGTGTTTTCCATAAATATTGATACAGTAATCTTTAGAATTACATGACACGTTAGAAAATTTTCCCTGTTTCAAATTTTTCGGGAATGGTCAGAAACTGAAATGATGTGATTGATTCTAAACCAGCATTGATTCCCAGCTTTTGAAAAAATTTGGAGCCGCGCTAACTACAGTAATCCATGAACCGCATTACCCTTCAATACGTACAGTAGTACCAAGTATGAAGTACTAACTTTTACTATTCTCGTGAAACATTGTTTTTTTTTCACCTAACCTTAATCAAAATTTCTTTGAAGTTAGGTCTGAATTATTCTGAAATTCCCCTTTCGATTATATGAAAACTCACAAATCCAAGGTTCAAATTTCAGGGAAACCGTAATATTTTTGAAAAATTTTAATTCCAGTAAAAACCTCAAAAGGGTCTTATTCAAAAACTAACTGATCTGTCATTGGAACAAAACTTGATCGGTTACTGTACTTTGATTATTGTGCTCACTCATACTACTGTGACTAATTTGAAAAAAGATTGATTGGACCACTAAAATAAAAATAATCTGTTTCGATTGAAACATTTTTGGGAAACCGAAACGAATCCGGCGATATCATTCCGCTAGTACAGAGGATTCAATTTTGAGTTGATATTTCTGAACTTTGGTTACTGTAGTCAAATTATTGTAGTGATTATGTCGACCGATCTAATTAAAATCGTATGAATCGGTAAGGAAAATCAAGTATTCGCTAAACTGTAAAATTCTACAGTATTCTATCGAATTATTGTCAAGGAGTACTGTAGTATGAGCATAACCTAAGCTAATAGAGTAATCTCTACAGTAACCTAACAAATCTCTGATGTGGGATTTCTCACTTTTGTAAGGAGCAATGTTTGAATTCTATTCATTATCAAAAAGCAAGAAAGGTGGATTTTCAGAACTTTCTAAAACACATTTTTCCTCACAAATCTCATTAGTTTCAGAGGTTACGGTAGCTGGGATACTGTAATTAGTTATATCAAACCAGTTACCGTAAAAACTGAATTAGTAGTGCATGCACCATTATTTTTCAACCTCTTCATTTGGAGGGCACTACTATTAGAGGGACACGTGTCAGATTAAATTGCCCGAAAAAAATGCATTTTTGGAAACGTTTTGTGCGACACAAATTTGTTCAAGTCAGCATAATTTATCCTTAGCCAGTGTATTCAGAACTTGGTAAAACCGTAATCAATAGTATGAAGTTTGTCAGTACAAATCACAGAAATCAAGCTTAAGCTGGCTCAAAACATTTTCAGATACGCGGGAAAGGCCTAAGCCTAAGCCAGACCGAGTCAACCTAAAATAGCCCAAAACCCCTCCGAAAAAAAAAACCACAGACCAAATAAAAAACTCACATTAATAGTCGCATTGATATAGTTCAAACGATTCCTATCCGAAGTTGTAATAATTCGATCCGAACCAATTTTTGAATCCAATTCTTCATATATTTTTTGAAGTACATTTGGATTCAAAAGAACATATAAAAGTGACCAATAGAGAGTATTTGAAGTTGTTTCCATTCCGGCAACCCATAAATCAAAACATACACTATCCAATTGTTCCATTCTGTAAAAAAAATCGATGAGTTTAAGGTTTTTTTAAAAAAAGATTTTCAGATTTTTTTCAGGTTTTCTAATGTAAAGTTTGTGCCTTGTTTCAGCAGAACATTTTTTTCAATGTTTCAAGTTTTTTGAAAAATTTTAGGCAGAGTTTTTGATCAGTTGTAGGGTTTATATGTAGAATTATGACATTGTCATATGGTTTTTCAAGCCAATTTGTCTTGGTTTCGACTTTCCCCGAGCAAAATCAGGCTAAATTAGACAAAGAATTGTTCGATGTTTCAAATATCTTCCAAATTTTGTCACTAACCTTCCGATTTTTGAAAGAATTTGCCGAGTTTAAGCTTAGTTTTTGATGTTTCTACTGATAAAGTATTTTACGCTCAAAGACATTTTTTCCGAAACACTGTTTCAGAAGCATATTTTGATCTTTTCCACAATAATTGAAACACTGATTTTCTAGTCGTTTTTATTTGAGAAATTTGGCAATTTTGTGGATTTTTGAGCTTCTCTAGGCTGCTCCAAGCCTACTAACACTGCTTAACGCCTGTTAAGACGTGTTAAAGCTACTTTCAGCCATTCCAAATTATTTTCACCAAAAAAATTATTCCTGTTCCAAAAAAATTGGAATTCTCAAAAATTGAAATTTTGAGATAATCCGAAATGTGCATCTACAGAAATTAAAAATACACTTGAAAATAGATTTCAATATAATTTTCCACTTTTCGAGTTAGATGAGGCTCCTCTCAACAATCGTTTATTTTGGTTTTCAAAATAAATTCATGATTTTCAAATTAGGACTTCCTTCCAAAAACTTGAAAAAGAATGTCGATAGTCAGATTTTCCTATGTTTCTTTGAACTCGTTCAATTCGATGTCAAAAAAGATTCAAACGTCAACAAGACTGTTTCAAAAACATATTTCATTCTTTTCCACAATTACTGAAGCGATATTTTTTTAGTCGTTGTTTTTTGTGGGATATTTGAAATTTTGTGGATTTTTTGAGCTCTTCTAGGCCAGTTCAAGCCAATTAAGGCCGATTCCAGCCTGTTCAGACCTCTTCAAGCTAGTTTCAGCCATTTCAAGTTATTATCACCAAAAAAATTATTCCTGTTCCAAAAAATTTGAACTCCCAAAAATTAAAATTTTGAGATAATCCAAAGTGGGCATCTACAGAAATTGAACATGATACTTGAAAATAGATTCCAATAGAATTTTCAGAGGGAATTGTTTTATAAATTTCCTATTGATAACTTTAAGTTTTTGGTTGAAATTTCAGACAGCTGTTTCGAAAATCTGTTGTAGCCTTTTGAATTGGTATTGAAAAGCTGAGAGAGACGTGATACCAATACGATTTTGTGAGAATTCCAGGATTTTGCAGACTGAATCAAGCTGGATCAGATTTTAAAGGTTCGATTCAGGCGAATGTAGACCTGTTTTTTGGAATTATGTAAACCCGAAGTGTCTCTGAAAATTTATTGAAAACTGTTTCAAAAAACAATCTTCAGAAACATAAAAAAATTCGGAGTTGATGGACTCATGTTATGCCCTTCATTAAAAAAGCTTTTGACATTTCGCAAGAAAATTCAACAAGTTCCTCTAAATTTCTTTTTATTTGTTTACAGTTTCAACTCAAATTTTTAATTTCTGATTTTTTTTGAATTTTCAGTACTAACATTCTTTTCTTGAGAAAGTTCAATACAACAAGGACAAAATCTGTTTCAAATTATTGTTTTGACTTTGTAGAAATGCCATAACGGCAATCGTTTTTCGTTCAAAATAACTATCCTGATCTAATAATAAAGCAATTTCTAAAAATAAAATACTATTTTCCGCAATCACTCTAAGAGTGCCGCACTATTACAGGGAACCATTCTATAAACAGATTCTTTCTATTAAAAGCTTTGAGCCAACTTTTGTCAAAATTGAAACTAAATTTATAATTTTTTTCTGTTTCATTAAAACATTTTCAATTTTCCTGTTTTTTCTTGTTTATTGTGTGAATAGCTACCAGATTTCTACAGTATTCTTTAGTTACCCTAGTCGCTTTGGATTGTGAGCCATTCTTGAGAAAGTTGCATCAGGCTTTAGTGACTTTATGGAAATTTAGGGTAAAAATATAGTTACAAACAATGGTCTTCAGGTGCAGAAATTGAGAAAGAATCATGCTTGATTCAAACGAACATCAACAAATGGTGGAAATTATTACGAATTCTCTCTTTTTTTCAACGTATTACAGTTCCATAGACCCAATTTATTCATCGAAAGTAAAAAAATTGTTGATTTCTTTAATTTTCGAATACCTACCACACCCTATTAAGAAAACTAGCACTCTCTGGAGCAACTGGAGCAAATTCAAATTTAAACAAGAAAAAAAGCACAAATCTATTGCTTCCAATATTTTTTCTTTTGCAGTTTCAACAAAAAGATTTGGTTCCCAGACTTTTCTCATCTCTTCATTATGCTTTTCATGTATTTAGGAGCTGTTTTTTTCTATGCAGTTTTCAGATTGAAATAAAAAAAAACAATTGTTTCAAATTACAAAGTTATGGCACAGAATTGGCTATGAAACGATGCGAAAAAGGCGAATTCAAATTTAAACTAGGAAAATAACACAATTGTTGTTTTACCATTTCTTTTTGCAGTTTCTTCGAAAAAATTTAACTTCACTGAGTATTGATTTTCAGTTCCAGTTGCGAATTTATAATTCTGGGTTTCTTTTGATCAATTTGGTGCTCTTGTGTTTGATCAGGAGCGTTTACCATGTAACTTCGGAATTGAAAATAAAAAAGAACTATTTCAAGTTATTATGTTATGGCGAAGAATTGGCTAAGCAACTGTTGTGTTCGCACTGTATAGAGAGAAAAACTAGTTTATTTAGACTGGAAAGTCTAGGAATGAATAACTAAAAGAGTTCAAATAGAGCGTTGACCTTCCCACGTGTCGTAATACTTTATTGCCAACGTGGACGACCTCGGGCCGCCACAATACCTCCCCCCTTTGAGAAGTTGCTGTTTGTCTGATCCTGACCAGGGATCGTCCGTCTTCCCGAGCGGTAGATTCCTCGGGTGCGAGTAGGAGCTTGACCAGTAGAAGAGTTTGATCCTCGCTGTGCAGATCCAGTGGAGACCGACGGATTTTCCATACATGGATCATAACGTTTAGGTGCACGACGGATGCGGTTGCTTCTTCGCAAAGAATGACTAGAGGTTGGCAAGTGGCTAGAGCTCGTTCTATCCAGTGGCAACATCGACTGTTTCTGTTCATCCAGTGGGCTCGTCTTTACATTCCGTTGTGTATCTCTCGTTTTACTTCCGTGTTCACTTTTGTCCTTCTTCTTATTCATGGATCCACATCGACCATCACTCGACTCGGACTCATAAACAAAAGACGACGGACTAGAAGCAGATGGAGGAGAGAACAACGACGACCTAGCCTCAAAATCTTGGGTAACAGAAGGATCTGTAACATTCAAAAGATTATCCAACCCCGGCGCCCCCCTTGAAAAATTAGCGCGTGGCTCATTAGCGTGAAGAGCGGGCTGGAAATCGAAAAACTGAGGGAAAACTGTATCGATAAAAAGTTCTTCTGGACTCTGATCACCGTAGCGCTGGCGTAATTGATTTACATGCGAGCGATGAATTCTCTCTCCGACTTGAACCTCGTACAGGACCTTACCAATTCGGGACCTCACTTTACCATATTCCCATGACCAATTATTGCCACTTTGCACACGTACATAAACCGATCGGTTAATCTGAAAAGATTTTGCGCGCGCCGCGTTTTTAGCGTCATAATTGGTTTTCATTTTGAGTTGATACTTTGACAACTCTTTCGATTTATCTGATTGCTTTGATGGCATCAGAAGTGACATTACTGTCCTAATTTTTCGACCGAAATGCTTTTCAGCTGGCGTTAATCCATCAAGTGATGCATGAGGAGTGTTTCTGTAGTTTAGTAAAAAACTGTTCAACACTTGTTGGGTTATGGAACCTGTTCCTCGAATCTTTGCAATTCCTCTCTTCAATGTATCAACAAAACGCTCAGCGGCACCATTCGATCGTGGGTAATAAGTAGCAGTTTTCATGTGTTCAATTCCATGCGACTGACACATTTTTTGAAACAATTGACTCGTAAGCTGAGTTCCATTGTCACTAACTATTACTTCCGGGAACCCATGTGTGGCGAATATCTCTTCGAGAAGATCCACCGTAGCCACCGCGGATATTTTCCTAGTTAGTTTTACTTCCGCGTATTTGGTAAGCGCATCTACTACTACCAAAAACCAAACACCATCAAGTGGTCCGGCGAAATCAATATGGATACGAGTCCATGGTTTCTCTGGTACCGGCCAAGGTTTTAATGAATGTTCTTGACAGTGGTCGCAGAATTTCACATGATTCTCAATTTCTGAATCAAGACCCTTCCAGTATACAAAGGAACGAGCTTTTTGTTTCATCCGCACCACCCCTGGGTGACCTTCATGGAGCTGTTTTAACACAGAGGATTGTAAAGTTTTCGGAACAATCACTCTCTCGTCGAGCATCAGGCAATGATTAATTATCTTTAGCCGATCTTTCACTCGCGACCAAGCTTTTTCAAGGTCAGACGTTGGTTTCACTTTCCAACTATTCTGATTCACCCAGTCAAATACTTGGAGAAGTTCAGAATCTTTCGCAGATTCCTTAGCAATATCTGATTCTAACACAGGGGTTAAAGAATCACTCCTCCACTCGTCATCAGCCACTTCAGCTATGACTACATCATCTTTATCCTGTGGAAATTTTTGGATAACTCTTGATAGCCAGTCTGCTTTTGCAAACTTATTCGTCGAAACGTAGCTTACATCAAAATCGTACGACATCAACGTCATTGCCCATCTTACTAATCTGTTCTGCGAGTGAACGGGGAGATCTTTGGAAGATCCAAAAATCGCCAGTAGTGAACGGTGATCAGTTTGTAAATGGAACTTGCGACCGAAAAAAAACTTGTGACACTTTTTTATAGTGTAAACAAGGGCTAATCCCTCTTTTTCGATTTGGGAATACTTTTTTTCAGTCTCGGTCAGGCTTCGAGCGAAATGAGCAACTGGCACTTCTATCCCGTCTGAATTGATATGAGTTAATACCCCACCAATACCATAGGCACTTGCATCTGCTGCTACATTTATCGGCCAACTTTCTTGAAAATGAGATAACAATGTGCTATCTGCTACAGCTGTTTTTAGCTTTTCAAACGCCTCTTGTTCCACTGAAGTCCATCTCCATGGCATGTCTTTCTTCATCAATTGATCAAGCGGTGCTCTTAGAGTACTCAACTTGTCTACGAACCGGGAATAAAAACAGATAGCGCCTAGGAACGAAGACAACTGCTTCTGATCTTTCGGAGCTTGCATAGTTCTAATCACCTCGGTTTTTGCTGGATCTGGACGACGTCCATTCTTGTCAACAATGAATCCTAAGAAGCTAATTTGCTTCTTAGCAAATGAACATTTGTCCGGACTAACTCTGAAACCGTATTCTTGAATTCTCTGAAACAGTTGTTTCAGCACGGATTCATGTTCCTCGTAAGAGTTAGATGACACAATGACGTCATCAAGATAGGCCGCAACACCTGGCAACCCTGCAATCATTTTGTCAACGATTTTTTGGAAAATCGCTGGCGCCGATTTGATTCCGAAAGCCATACGCTTGTACTTGTACAAGCCTTTATGAGTGTTAATCACAACTAGTTGTTGAGATTCTTCATCCAGCTCAACTTGCAGATAAGCGTCTCGAAAGTCAATTTGCGTAAAAATCGATCCTTTCAACTGACCGAAAATATCCTCAATAGTAGGAAGTGGATGATACTCATCTAATAGAGCATTATTAAGTCCGGAGGACTTAAAATCACCACAGGCACGGATTTTTCCCGTATCTTTCTTCCGAATCACCACAATCGGCGAAGCCCATTTTGCGTGTGATACCTTTTCGATTACGCCCATATCAACAAGTCTCTGCAGTTCAGTTTCAACTGCTTCACGTGATCCGTAAGGCACTGGCCTAGCACGTTTAAATACCGGTTTAATGGTATTGGCGGTTCGCAATTGTGCTTTTTCTTTCACACAAAGTCCCAAACCATCGGAGAACACCCCAGGAAATTGCTGTACCAACAATTGTTCCAGTCGAGAACATTCAGAACTCGGTGTCTCCACCTTATTGACCATAAGGTCTAACACCTCTCTCATTTCAGGAGAGTGATTGATCCAACTCATTCCGATGAGATTAGATCCAAAATCTTTACGAACGTACAAATACTCTTCGTATTGTACATTCTTCAACGAGAAACGAACTTTGACTCTTCCGAGAACTTTCAGCGGTGATCCGTTAGCACACGTGATCCCATGATCGACTTCTTCTAGTGATGGACGTCCGAGTCTATTCCAACAATCGGAACTCACTAAAGTGATCATACTTCCCGTATCCAAGTCGAATGTCAAACTAACTCCATTCACTGGTATCGACATAGAACGCTTTGACGGTCTACTAATATCAATTCCAGACACCCGAATGCAGTTTGAGTGCTTGACTTCAGAATTTCCTTTCTTCTTAGGAAAACCATTTGGACATTTTGGAGCCAAATGACCCACCTTTCTGCATCTGTAGCAGACAGGCGGTTTTTTCTCGTCCAGCGGTTTTTCAGACTTTTGTCTGTAACCCTCTCTATTTTTTGATTCCTTGGTATCGAGTTTATTCACTTCGATTGGTGTGTGATTTTTCGAGGCGGATACCACTTTCGTTTGCTTTTTCATTTGTTGGAAACGTATCCATTCGTCGTGAAGATTGGAGAGTGTGATGGACTCACCCTTCTTCTCTGCCGATTCACAATACTGCATGAGATACTGTTTAGCGGTGGCATCAGCTGGTGAGTCTAATCCGCGAAGGAAAATAAAGACAGACCAATCATCTGATGTCTTCTTTGACAGCTGTGCGTCGGTGACGGATTCTCCAATGAAATTAGTATATTCCAATGGGTCCTCAAATCTACCCGAACTTCGGCTAATCTGTAAGCATGCCTGACGTCTTATCATGATACTCCGTTGGCTACTAAAAACTTTCAGCAGCGCCTTTACAGTATCTTCAAACTTGGCATCATAGATGTCAGCGACATCTCTTTGTGAGTCCAGAAAACGTTGATACGTATTCTCCTCAAGGCAGCCCAACAGTAATCGTGTACGTTCTCTTTCCGAGAGTGCGGCTCCATCCTCGCAAAAAATCAGCTCATGTCTTGCGATCCATTTTTTGAATGAATCAAATTCATTTATGCTATACGCATATTCAGGTAGCCTTCGCGACAGATCACTCATCAATTTCACATTGTTAGTGTACGGAGAACCGCCGGCACGCATTCGAGGAGTTTCCTCTGACGTCGCTGATTCTCTCAATCTGTTATTCTCTTCCAGTAGACGCTGTGTCAACTGTTGAGATTCAGGCAATTGACGCATGATGGTTGAAAGAACCTCAGTCAATTCTGGAGTGACTGGTGTCGCTGGCTGCGTCTGGTTTGATGACGCGGACTGCGCTTGGTTTGGCTGCTTAGTCTGCTTTGGTGGCGACATTTTACCTTCTGCTTACCTCGCGAGTGCTCGCTATTCCTGATCGCCAATGTTGTGTTCGCACTGTATAGAGAGAAATACTAGTTTATTTAGACTGGAAAGTCTAGGAATGAATAACTAAAAGAGTTCAAATAGAGCGTTGACCTTCCCACGTGTCGTAATACTTTATTGCCAACGTGGACGACCTCGGGCCGCCACAATAGCAACAATTTGAAGATTCTCGATGGCAGAGCAAAAAATAGCTTCCTGAGAACTTATAAACGTTTGGTGACAATGTTCTATATATAGTTCTACAGTTTCATGTGAAACATGAATCTGTGTTTTTTTCAAAAATTTCAATCGTTGATCGTTCTGATTTCGCAGCATCTCCATTTAGTTGTTTTTAATTGTTTCGCGCCAACTTTTCGCTCTGTTTTCAAAATTTTCAGATCGAAATTTGAAAATGAAAAAAAAGTGTTTCAATATCTAATTATAAGCTTTGTAGTTTTTTAAGAATGTTTCATGATTAACAATAGATTATTTTCCGAAAAATTGAAAATTTCAGTGAAAAAAAACAAAATCGTGACACCGTTTCAACTAAAATGTATATTTCACAGGGCTTTCCAATTTTCAATTCCTCAAGAGACTTCGAATCAAGTATACAATTTTTAGCATTTTTCAGCATTTAATTTCGAGAAAAAAAATTTTTTTCGGAAATTCGAAAAAAAATAGAGCCGTTTCAAATGGTTGAGTTGAAGCATAGAAGTGGTTATTCAGCATTGCGATCTCCACTTCTTTTTAAAAATTCTTTGCTATGAAACGAATCATTTCCGGAAACTAAAATTCATCGTTAGTATAGACTTCAGGAGATTCGGACAAAATTCAGAGTCGTTGTTGCATATTTTGATTCTTCCAGTCCGAAACTTTGAGAAAAAAGATTCCCGCGAAATTTGAATTTAGGGTTTTTTTTTTCAGTTTCACCGAAGAGATTTTGTGTTTCCAACTTTCTGTACCAGTAATTTTTTAGAATATTGAAAGGATTCTTCAAGCTTAATGAGAAATTATTAAAATCTTCAAATAAACAAAGATTAGCCGGGAAATTCAAATTTTTCCTAGTCAAAGTGAGTTGCGAATATCTCTTGTTTCTAATTTTTCTCAGTTTCATTGGGAAAGTATTGTCAGCTTTTGGTCCCTTTAGACGCTCATTTTTTCTATCTGACGCTGATAAAATTCTAACTTCGGTTTAGTTTGAAAATTTATTATCTAATTCTGGTTCCTAAAACAGTTTTTTTCTAAATTTTTTCAGTTTCGTGAAGACAATTTCGTTTGCTTTATCAATCATCAATGTTGAAGCGGACGGCCAAGAACGTATTTTTCAAACATACTGATAGTCCAAGTCCGGATGGTTCCAAGCCTATTTTAGGCCTTTTCAGGCCCATTTTTAAGCCCTTTTTCACCCATTCCAAACTCACTCATATCCACCGTATCCCTCTTCATGTTCATGCTTCTTTCTCTCTTTTAAAAATGCTTCAACATAATCTGAATATTCATCTGAATCATAATCAATTGTTGCCAATTTCTCTTCTGCTTGTTTTCGGAACATTTTCATCAGGCCAACCCAATTGTGCATTACAACTGAAATTAGGAAAGTATTTTTTTAGGTTTCAAATAATTTTGAAAAGTTGTGGGGGGTTTGTTGGTAATTTTACTGTATTGTAAAAAAAAAGTTTTTGGGCTCCACCCTTTTGAGCAGAATTTTTTGGTAAAAAAATCTCTGATAGTGAAACAGTTGTATCTTGTAACAGATCATGTTAGAACCAGGACGTTTCAAAACTAAAAAAGTGGGCGTGGCTTACCATTTTTGAATCCCTTCAAAATGGGGAAATGCCCCAACCATGGATACATTCCAACGAGTCCTCCAATAGGTTCTGCTGCCATTTTGAAATGTTTATTCATTCGATCTTTTAATTCCAAGAACTCGGCCATATTGCTCTGAAAATATACATGGAAAATTAAAAATTGAGATATTCATCAATTTAGATATAACTCAGATAAATGATGACGTGATTGAATTAAAATTGAAGGTAAATCGAAATTTAAAACGAGATTTTGAAGCAGAAAAGTTCCGCATTCTGATTAGCAAGTCAGGGTTTCCAAATAGCGAAAACGTATAAACTTCGGAAAAAAGCTGTTCTAGAAGAACAGAAAAATCTTGAAAATTATTGGAAAAAAATATGTAATTTATCCGTCAATTCCTACACAAAATAAAGGTAACGTTCCGAACTATTATTTACAAGGAATCCCCATACCTTTTTGAGAGTCGAGTTCTCATTTTCTTCAAGTATTGACTGTTTATCCCTAAACTGATCCTGTTTTTCAATCTTCTCATGAGAAAAATATAAAATTCGGAAAAAAGTCGTTCTATGAGCACAGAGCCGAGCCGGAGGAAAAAAAAAGTTTAATTTTTCAGTTTCCATTCCTACACAAAATGAGGGTGTCGTTCGGAAATGTAGTTCACGAGGCAATCCAGTTTTTTCAAAATAAAATCTACTGAGTTTCTTTAGGTTTTCACTGTCCGTTCCTAGGCTGGTCCTGTTTTTCAATCTTCTCATGAAAATTACAAAGCAGAAAGAGAATTTGATACTTTTAAACCAACGTTGAGAGATCACATAAGAACTCAATGACTCGCATTGATAACATTTTTGAAACAGTAATGCAAATTTTTTCTTTTGATCAAATTCAAAGAATTGATATAGAATGAACATCAAAAACGAAAAATAGCTGTTTCAACTTGAGCTCAATACGAGTTTACTCTTCCCGAGTTTAGTTTTCTGATCGTATTGATACCCATGAAAAGTAACCCAGCTTTTATATCGAAAAATTTCGCGTTTTCACAATAATCTCAAAGCTAATTTGTATATTTAATTTCCGTTTGGTTGCTATCCAAAAGAACAAATAAGTTGTAGTCTTTGTAGTTTTTTTAGTAATTGGAGCCTTCGCAAAAACTGATTCGTAATAAAAACATTGACTAATTCGTGTTAAACTGGGAGTCTCGAGAGCCTTTTGATTTTTGACACCACTTCGTAAGATTTCTTGAGTTATATTGAGCTTACCTAGTGAAAAAATAAAATTTGAAACGTCATTGAATTCTCCACCGGTATTCGCCCACACTTTTCCTGAAAATTGAGTTCTTTATTAACACATTTGGAATTGTATTAACTTTTTTTTACCCAAAAACAGATTACTAACGCACTGTCAGAAATGATCAAGAAGAACAACAAACAATGAATTCAAAACATAGTTAACTAAATTTGGAAGTATTGCTGGGTACTCTTAAAAACTTGGAAAAAAACTTGGAAAACTGTTTATCGAAAGCCTTAACAACGACTATGAACTGATAAAATAATTGACGTTTCGCTGGCTTCGAAACAAAAAACAATGTTTTTCGTCAAGAAAAAAGCGATGAAAAACAAAGTGGAGCTCCTCATTTTCAGATTTAGAGAAAACGCAAACACGAAAACCATACACATTCCTCCTGAAAAAAATTTTTGAAATCTGTGAAACCTGAAAACTTCTCTTTTAAACTCATAAAAAAATCTAAATCAATATCACAAAGGTAACGTTGAAAAAATCCTGATTTCATAGAGGAAATTTTTATTTTTTTTACTGTTTCTAGAAGAGAAATTTCAGAAAATTGAGATTAGTATCATAGTGTTGGAACGTTTTGTAAAAAAAAGTAAAAAAAAAAGGAGCTTCGAACTTTTGAGGTTAATACGTTAACTTCATGTTTGTGGAAAAAATGCAAATTACGCCCTCAGCCTGCTCAATAGACTTATTCT
Organism: Caenorhabditis doughertyi; assembly: GCA_963572265.1. NCBI lineage: Eukaryota > Metazoa > Nematoda > Chromadorea > Rhabditida > Rhabditidae > Caenorhabditis > Caenorhabditis doughertyi. The sequence continues at coordinate 9,591,582 of OY751556.1, read as the reverse complement.
GAAAATTTTAAATGGCTTTTTTTAACTCTCCTGTTTCAAAAACTTCTAAAATTAAACAAAATTTGTTGAGATTCAATACGTCCACGCAAACAATGTTTAAGTTTATGAAATTGAGGAAATCGACAAATAATCGATGAAATCAAATTCAAACCCATTTGAAATTTTTTTGTTTTGAAAAAGACGATTTTTTGTTCTGAACTCATTCAATTATGAAGGAAGAAGATAGGGAACAGCTGATCAGTTGGTTTTGATTTCATTTTGAAAAAAAAGCAGCGAAAAATATCGGTATTTCAGATTAAAAAACGTTTTTCTCTGTTTCTGGAACTTTTTGTAATTGAGCAATAGTACATTAAAAAATATTGAAACCACAGCACTTTCTCATTTTAAAAACTCTTGAAATTCTTCAAATATTTTTCGAGATCCAATAGTTCTACCAAATCTCCATCACAATTTTCCAAGAATTATTTCAATTTTTTGAAAGCTGTAGTGAATAAATTTTTTTTGTTTGTCATTCATGTCAACAATCAGTGAAATTTACTGCAGAACTTTGAAAATGTGTACCTGAAATAGTGGAGAATTCAAGATCAACAGGACCATATGAGCTTATGGGTGTATGGGGAGATTTCTGAAGAATTGGACTTTTTTCTTTTTTCAATACAGGTTTGATAATGAAGTTTTGATATGAAAAACCACTTTCGAGCACTGGTGGGAAATCTGAAAAATTAGAATATTCTTTTCCGTTTCTTGGAAGACTCAATAGAAAATTCAAAAATCATGAGATAATCCTTGTTTCGTTTTAGCGATGCATGAAAACTATGTTCTAAATGAATAGATGAACGATGATGTGAAGTTTTTCATTTGCAGTTATGAAGCCCACGGCAACAAAAACTGCAAACTATAAATATTACAAAAATTGCTGTTTTTCGATTGACTGATAGTTTCAAAGGTCTTTAATTCCGTAATCTGGTATCTTTTTGCACAGGTCAATGTTGTAATTTGTATTTTGTAGTCGAAGTGTTCATTGTAGTCTTTGTAGCCTTTGTAGTCTCTGACGATCTTCAGTTTAAGGTCACTTTTGTTTTAACTTTTTCTGATAGATACACAAATTCAAGGATGTACTTCATTTACATGACAAATATCAGAAAAATATCAGAAAAAATGATGTCAAAAAGAATTCAAACGTCAACAAGACTGTTTCAAAAACCTATTTCAATCTGTTCCACAATTATTGAAACGCTAATTTTTTAGTCATTGTGCTTTCTGGAATTGTGAGATTTTACAGGCTGGTTTAAGCCTGTTAAGGCCTTTTTCAAACTAGTTTGCGACAAAATAGGACTTTTTCGCCAAAAAATTATCCCTGTTTCCAAAAAATTCGAAACTCAAAAGAATAAAACTTTGAGATGATCCAAAATGGGCATCTACAGAATATGATACTTGAAAACAGATTCGAATAGAATTTTTTATAAGGAATTGTTTTCTAAACTTCTTTTAACTTTGAGCTTGAGGTCAAAAAATGTCATAACACTGTTTCAAAAATCTGTTGTAAAAACTGTTTCTGTTTCAAATACTGATTTTCAGAAACATGAAAAATTTAGAGTTAATGGACGCATGGTATGCCCTCATTCAAAAAACTTTTGACATTTCGCTGAAAAACTCAAAAAGTACCTCTATATTTCATTTCATTTGCTCGAACTTTACAGTTTCATCTCGAAAATTTAATTTCAGACTATTCTTTGAATTTTCAGTACTAACATTATTTTCTTGAGAAATTCAAAGTGAAATTCAGTGAAACTAGAATAAAAACAGTTTCATATTATTGTTATGACTTTGTAGGAGTTTCATAACGGCAATTGTTTTTGGTGAAAAAACCTATTCTGATATAATAATAAAGCAATTTCTAAATGGAGCTGACTATTTATCGTTATTTTTTAGTGATGCCCCACTATGACAGGGTACCATTCAATACACAGATCCTCTTTATTAGAAGCTTTTTGACAACTCTTATCAAAACTACAACTAAACTTACAATTCTTTTCTGCTTCATGAAAACATTTCCAATTATATTTGTTTTTTCTCAATTAGTCCAAGTATCGCTTCTCATTTTCTACAGTATTTCATATTGCGCTTTCAATCCATACTAACCGTATAATCTTTAATGGAAGGACACCAAAACATATGAGTTGAGAATAGAAGGGCCCTCTCTTACAGATTTTACAATAAGTCGCTTCTAGCTAGTTCAAAAAAGTCAAAATCACTGCTTCGATTGATTTTCTTGAGGTACATGAATTTTGATGAAACAGTGAAGAAGCACGAGTAGCAGTGTGTGCAGATGAGAAGTTTTTACTCACCATATTTTTGAGAATTTCTCCAGAAATCTGTTATTGAGAACTACTCATCTGCATACATTGACCAGCAGCATCCACCTTTTTCCACTTTTGTTTTCAACCAATTTTCAGTTTCATAGACACACCTTCATTTATCGAAAATATAAAATTGTTGATATGTTTTTTCTATTTGGAATATCTACCATACTGCTAGCCTAACTGAAGAAATCCTAGAAAACTAGGATTTCTATCATCAATTAAAATTTAAACTACAATGAAATACAGTATCTGTTTCCTCCATTTTTTGTCAGTTTCAAAAAAGAATATTGATTCTTAGGCTTTTTAGCTTTTCGGTTTCAAAACAAGTTTCTCCAACTTTAATACGCGCTCATAAACTCTGTTATTTTTTCATGCAGTTTTCAACATTGAAATTTAAAAAAATAACTGTTTCAAATTGTAACTTTATGGCGCCAAATTAGCTATGAAACGATGCGAAGGAAGGGGAATTCAATTTAGAACTAGGAAAAAAAATCGTTGATTCATCATTTTCTTGCAGTTTCATCGAAAAAATTTTAGATCACTGAGTTTCGATTATCAATGCCACAAGGCTTGCACTGGAATTCTGGATTTCTTCTGAGAAATTTAGTGCTCCTGTTTCTTTTCAATGTTGAATGATAATGTTCTATACATAGTTTTACAGTTTCATGTGTAACATGAATTGGTTGTTTTTTTGAAAATTTCAATCGTTGATTGCTATAGTTTATCAGCGCTTCCATTTGCTAAAGATAGGCTATTTGAAACTGTTTTCCGCCAACTTTTGCCTCTGTTTTCAAAATTTTCAGATCAAAATCAAAGAAATAAAAGAGAAATGTTTCAATATTTGAGTTTAAGCTTCATAATTTTTTTTATCGTTGTTAGAAATCGAATTTTCGCCGAAAAATCAAAAATTTCAATGACAAAAGCGTTACACCGTTTCAACGGAAACACTTGCAATTTCCAGCAAAGCACTACTCATTTCCAGATGGAAATTTGAAGAAAAGAGCCGTTCCAAATGGCTAACTTGAGGAAAAGAGATGGTTATTCAGCATTAGGATCATCACTATTTTAACAATACTAATTGTCAAATTAATTATTTACGGAAATTCAAGTTTAATTTTAGGGTAAACTTCACGAGGAATGGCAACTCTTCAGAGTTTTTGTTTCATATTTTGCCTCGAAATTCAATCTCGAATAAAAAAATATATTCCCGCGAAATTTGAATTTTCGGTTTTTTTTCAGTTTCATCGAAGTGATTTTGTGTTTTCCGCTTTCTGTACCAGTAATTTCTTCACTTTTTTGCACTTTCTTTTCAAAAAATTTGGTAAGCTTTCAGTGAAATCATTTCAAAATTTTCAATAATCATACAAGTTAGCCGGGAAATTCAATATTTTCACTCAACGTGGGCTCTGAATATATCTATTATTTCAAATTTTTCTCAGTTTCATTGGCAAAATGTTGTCAGGTTTTGATCCTTTTAGACGTTCATTTAACGCTGTTATAATCTTGAATTCAGTTGATTCAAAAATTTTATGATCTTATTCTGGTCGCAAGGACAATTTTTTATAATTTTTTTTTCAGTTTCGTAAAGACAATTTTGTATTTGATTTCACAATAACCAGTGTTGGGATCGATACTCATAGATGCCATTTTCATACATACTGATAGTCCATACTGATAATCTTCAAAAAATGGTAAAACCGAAATAATTTTTTTTTATTTTGAAAAAAGAGAAAAATTTTATACCAGAAGTTTTAGAATTTTGAAAAACACCGAGGTTCGTCCCAATTTCAAGTGCTCTTCTATTAGAGGTTCCGATATTCAAGGATGCCTGTGTAATAAAGGTAATTTTGCCCGTCATGACTCACTTCGAATCTCAATAGAAATTGAAAATTCCGGTCGTCCAACATAATTCCCACCGTCCTTGATAAAATGTTGTTTTATCAATTTCCAATCAGTTACAGTAACCATTGGGAGACTTGCCATCCAAAATGTGAACACTGGTCCGTATTGTTCCCTGAAAATATTTTGTTGTTGAAGTGGAAATTCAGAAAAAAAATTCAATTTCATGAAAATCATAAAAATATGTGCGAAAAGAGTGAAAACTGATTGGATCGTGGTGGTATGTTCGGAAAAAAGAAAAAAGTTCCTGAAATGGCTACCTGTAATAGAAGGGCCTGCCCCTCTATTACAGCTTTTCTACGGAACCAAAATTAACCATTGTAGTTGAATCTAACTATCGAAAAATTTCGCGTTTTCACAATAGTCTCAAAGCTAATTTGTATATTTAATTTTCGTTTGGTTGCAATCCAGAAGAACAAAAAAAGTTTAGTCTTTGTAGCCTTTGTAGTCTTTATAGCTTTTTTAAATACTCACTTCAATTTCTCATACATTTTGTAACCGGGCTTCACTTCCTCAGTCATCAAGTACAAGTTTCCAAGGAGTGGGAGAGGGAGGGGACCTGAAATGTCCTGGATGAGAGAGTTTGTATTTAGAAGAGACGTAGAGAAAAAGGTTTCTCTGCGTCTCTTATATGCACGCACTCTTTGCAGTAAGATAGGTTCCAAAGATTTTCTGTTTCTCTTGTTCATCAGTATTTTTTGATTCAAAAGAAAAACATTGCCTTGGCCAGTTCATTTTCATCAAACAATTAAGATAAAAAAGGCTCATCTGGCGGCAACTTTTTCTTTTTCCAATAGAAAAGATCGAAAAAGTAGAGGAAGATGATGGAGAGAATTAATAGTAGAATCATATTGAAAAATAGGTTTCTCACAAAGAAATTAGCTTGATAATTGAAAAAAATTCAATAGAAGTTGCCATTGAAACTGTAATAATTTTCCTGATAATTGTGAAATTTCGAAGTTTACTCACTGTTTCTAAAAGTTTCAATATTGGATGTACTTAAACATCACGCTAATACCATTGTAATTCGTTCTTCAAATGAAGTTAAAAGTGAAAAAAAAAAACAATATGGAAGGGATTAGATTTTCTCTGGGATAATCAGTTAGAAAGATTCTGGAAAATTCCAAATTTCATGTCAGTTCTTCTCACTGTTTCTTGAAAAGTTTAATATATTCTTTGAACTAGTGATCTTAGTGCTCCATCTCCAACTATTCGAAAAACAAAAACAACGTTTAAATCGGTGAAAATGTAAATGTTCACGTTTTCTTCTAACTCTCTCAGAAAGAAAACTGAAAAAAGATGTGATGGCCTAAAAACCGCACAAAATGTTTTCTAGGCCATATCTTATTTAGTCAAAAGTCTGGGTTTCCAATTCGCTTCTACAGAAAAAAAGCGGTTATTGGTGATTCATTTCAGTTTCTTCTTTTTCACAAAATTTGTTTACTAGCTAAATGAGAGAAAACCGTACCAAAAACTTGAAAAAGTGAGAATAATCTGATTTTGGAAAAAATTTCCCACTGTTTTATCAAATCTTTATCACGAACTTCTACCACACAGAAATAATACGTCAAGCTGATTTGTATTTTTGAAATTTGATTCTTGTCGGAAATAATTTTTATAAATTATTTTATGTATCCAAGAACAACTTGATTCATAACCATGAAAGAACACATTTAATTGAAACAGAAACGTATTTTCGAAATTCCATATTCGTTGAATACAGTATTTTTTTTATTCGGATTGTTTTATTTAATGGAAATGACTTTGAACGGATTAGAGCAAAAAACAACGAGACAACTAGGTGACGTTGGAACAGTAATCTTTGAAATATCGGATTCGAATCTTTTTCTCCCTGTTCCATCGAAAATTAATAAGAAGCATCTTATTGATACAAATATTACGTTGAGTAAGTGATCTTTGAGCGTTTTTAGAATCGCATAAGGTGCGTCGCAGGCACGACAACCAGGAGGCTGATTATCAATGAAATATTTAAAAAATTGTGGATGAAACGAAAAGTTATCAGTTCGGAACAGGCGCATATGATCGAAACTCGATAAAAAACTCTGGAAAAAAAACTTTTGAAAAATATGTATTTTTTTTTTGAAACGAGCCGATCAACGATTCGGAAATTAAGGAATTGAAATGTTCCAGTGAAACTGCTAAAATTTCAAAAGGAAACAGTAAATTTTGCTACTGTTTCATCAAAACTGATAAAAGCGAATTGAAATGAGGACTTGGATAGTATTCATCCGGGCATTTGAAAGAAAAAAAACGTTTGAGATTCTCTTTTTCCCGAGTGATATCGGTTCAAATTCTCAAGATTCTCAAGTTGCTAGCATAATGGAAGCTGAAAAATATCATAAAAAAGACTGAATATCACTAAAAAATTCTGTCTAGTAAGGTTTTTTGTAAAAGTCAATTTCACTTGTCAAGCTAGTGTCATACCTAACAACTGAAATTGCGGAAAAAATTTGTCAAAATTAGCAATTGAAACAGCTGAAATTTGGCTCTAAAACTAGAATGTTTTCCATTTCCAAATTTGTATACTGTTTCTGTCCAGCTTCAATTCAAGTTGTGAAGTACAGTTTTTCATTTTTTTTTTTCTAGATGCTGCTCGTGATAATCAGAGAAAAGAATATGAAATATGACACTGATAGGGAGCTTTCGATGAGAATAAGGTTTCATTTATCTCACAATCAGAATCCGACTAGAGCATTAGTGACATGAACTTAAGATAACTACAAAGAATATAGTTGAAACAGTGTTAATTGTTCCAAAAAATTAGGGAGAAAACATTTGAATTTTGGAAAAAAAACGCTGTTTGATGGAAAGCTTAACAAGATTTCTAAATTCCTGAATATATTGAGTTTACAATTTTCAAGCTACTAACTACATAATTTTTCGCATGAAACCCACATTTCAGAGTTATCATAATAACAATAAATGAAGCAGAAACGGACTGAAAACCTTTAGCTGACACATTATTTTTTTTGCTATATTGGACTTTAAATCAACAAGAGTGGTTTTTAATGGGATCTACAAACGTTATTGTTGAGTTTGTTTTACAAGTAAATTGATTCCGAAATCTAAAAATTTCAATTTTTTTTCCACAGTTTCAAAGAACTTTCAACAGGATGTACAGAGTGCTGATAACGCTTCCTTTCGAGCTACTGCACTTCTTCAAATGATTGATATAAGTTAATTCTCGAAAAAAAAGTTTTTTTTGTAGTTTCAAAAATCGATCGGACCTGGAATCAGAAGTCTTTAAACAAAAAGAGGAAATGTGATGATTTCAGCTATCAGGAATTTGAAACTGTTGAATTGTTTCTTGGAAATCTGAATGATCGCTACTGTACTTTCTACTGAAAAAAAAGAGTTGTAGTTGAAATAGTCTATATTTTTCAGATATAAATGTTTGAAAGTCTCGGGAAATTTGACATTTTTTCGCTGTTTCTAGAAGTAGTTTCAAGGAGAAAAAAACAGCAGAACATTAATCAAATCAAGTAATATTCATCCAATGATTTTTTCTGGAAGTTTCGACTCTGTTCCAGAAAAGCGGTCCATTGAGTTTCGGAGGGTCCAACAGTAGGTCCAAGGGTCCCATGCAGACGACAAGAGTCCCACAAAAATAGTGAAGTTCAATTCTAATCGGGCAACATTGATATCAAATTTCGGCCTCATTTTGGATGGAAAAAATGAGGTGAATGTGACAGTTTTCTGGTTTCTGACTACGATTTCTCAAAAAATCATGCTTCGTTCGAGCAGTTTCATAATGGATAAAAAAATACTTATTATTGCAAAGATTAAAATAATCTTTTTCAGAATAACTTCAAGACCAAAAAAAAACATGACCATTTGTTTTAGAAAGTTGAATTGTTATGAATAGTTTGGTACTTCTGACAGTTTCATTGTTTATATAATTTTACCGAAGATCGAGCATACAAGGGGCTATCCCTAATCAGAACTGGATATTTATGAACTGAACGAATCACAACTGACTCTTATAAGAACCGACCTTTTAAGAACTGCCCCGAAATATGAACTTTACAAATTCACGTATTTGGGCATTTCTCACATCTTGCAAGTCACTGTAGAAAAGCATTGTCAGTTCTTATCCGGGCAGTTATTATATGGTCCAGTTCTGATTTGGAGTAACACCGAAAAAAGTTATCGATTTCTAAGTACTATGAGAATTGTTTGAAAATGTTGAGAAACATTAACTTTTTCATTCTTTTACGCTTCAGTTTGAGGAGAATACCGGAGTAAAGCCATATTTTTTGTTCAAAAATTGACTTTTCATTTCCTCCATTTTTTTCTGTTTCTGGAAGGTTCTATATTTGAAAAACAATGAGTTCCTGAGTTCTGATGGCATCAATTCAAGAACATATCAAGAATATATTTTCAGTTGTATTTGCAATTTTACTGTTTCAAAAAGCAATGAATTCCCTCGAATATTAATCAAAATTTGATAAGTTTGCCACAATCATGTTCTTGGTTTTTCCAGAAATCATTAAAAAAAGTATCGGGAATTTCGGGAAAATCGAAAAAAATAAATATGAAGGCAAAAAATTAAGTAAGAAGCTTCAGGAGTTCTCTCCCAATGCTCACAAGATTTTCAACTTTTTCTCACTGTTTCTATTAATTTGTAAATTAATTCGTATGACTATGGTTCTAAAATTTTCAATTCTACTGCGAGCCTGGACTCTATTCAATGAATAAAGAAGAAAATGATAAAATCCCTCATTTTGAAAGTGTTCACCTGTGTTTGATATTAAAATTTTGCAGACTTGTCCAAAACCCGGGTCGGCCCGGAAAGCCCGGCGGGCCGACCCGGGCCGTGCCGGGCCTGTGGACAATTTCTCCGGCCCGGCCCGGGCCGGTCGGCCCGTGTTTGAAAATTTTTAATTTTTGGAGCACGTTTTTCCCGATTTTCAGTCCTTTTTTGGTACTTTTCCTGGGTCTTTTTACTCAAAAATCGATCAGAATTTCCTCCCTGAAAACATAGGCCAAAAAAGAGAAAAAAACCGCGAAAAAAAAATTTTCCAAACCAAACCTGAAGAAAACATGTTTTGCCTTGAACTCCGGGCCGACCGTGCCGGGCCGATAGAAATTCCTCCACCGGCCCGGCCCGGCCCGGCCCGCGACAAGTCTGAAATTTTGAAATTTTTCCAATTGGTTTTGGTATTTTTTGTTGATTGAAAAATGCCAAAAAATGAAAATTTTTTTAAATGGATGATAGGAATCCATAGGATATGCTATTTTAATTTTTTTTTTAAACTTTTTCTAAAGTTCCGTCGAAAAATTGAATAAATTTCGAAGTAATCCTGAAATTTCTCATAGGTATTTCCAAAAATAACTGTTTCCAAAAATCAATAATTCAACCAAATCTTGATGGAAATTCAATTCTCTCAGGAGTGTGCAAGACATTCACCTAAACTTTTCTTACATCAAAATTTCTTCTCAGTTCCATGATACCGTTGACTCCGTCTGCAATTAGAAAACGTGTTGTATTTTTTGGACATTGTAGCCAGCAACTCCAGAACAGACCTATCGGACTTTTCATGTTTTTCTGGAATTCGTGAAAATATGGTGAAACTGAAAATTTTTTTCTTAGATAAAGGAGAAAATTGATTCTCTTTCCGATGCAAAGCAGGGCTGTGCATAAACGAAAATTTTTACCGTTTCGGTAAATCGGTAAAACCAAGTTGCAAAAAATTTACCGAAACGGTAAAACGGTAAATCTGTTTTTTCTTATACCGGTAAAACCGGTAAATTCGGAAAACCTGTAAATCTTCTTAAAATAAGCTAATTTGTTCTCAAAAATAAAAAACATCATTATTTGAATCCACAACTGGTTGTTTTTAACTCCATCATGTCCGATTAAATGAGTTGAAGTTCGAAAAAGTAGTTTTCCTAAAAAATCGTATTTCAAAATATCTTTTGAGCTTCATTTTCAGGATGTTTTGGTTCAAAAAATTTACCGAATTTACCGGAAAATTGAAAAAAATTTTACCGGTGCACACCGGCAAATTTAAAACGATTTACCGTTTACCGGTTCGGTAAAGTTTTACCGAAAAAAGTTCGGTAAATCGGTAAAACCGGTAAAACGGTAAACGGTAATTCCCACCCCTGATGCAAAGTCGTAAAATCTCCCATATGAATAACGGTTCAATTTTGATCAATTCTAGGGTAAAACTCTCGCTAAAAATTCCAGAATTAATCTCCAAAAAAATAGTTTTGTAGTTTTTGTAGTCTGTCTTCAAATAGGAAACGGAGTAACCCCAAAAAAAGTGTCACAATGATAAGTTTATGAAGTGAAACTGGAAAAAATATCTACAGCATGCTCTTTTTTCGAACTAAACTATTTTTGGTTTTTGTAACGTAAATCTCGATAGGATCAATCAATACGTGATATAATTATAAACGAATCATTTAGAAATGATAAAACCGAAAAAATCGTTCAGAAAGTTCTGAAATCTTCGAAAAGATGTGTAAACATTTGCATGTGAAATTGAAATTACAGATTAGAAAAAATACTGGAAGAATCGAAACGATTGAGTAGCACAACTACTCATTTCCTGAATGAAACTGAAAAAAATGCAAGAGCTGCTGTTGGTATCAATTTTTCAATTTTCTGAAACTTTTAAGGAAATCAGAGGAAACAGAAATTTTCTCCAGATTTTATCAATTCTAGGGCTCATCCGCTACAGAAATCCGCTAAAATAAAAATTTATAGAAAAAACTTTGTGACGCTCTCAACATCAGCTTTCTCCATCACGACAAATGAAATTGAATATGTGAAAAAAAGAGCGAAAATTAGTCGTTTTGAAAGTTTCCACTTGTTTTTTGAGTAGTAAGTTTTGAAATGTCAACTTTCTAATAGGTATTTCCAAGAATGACTGTTTCCAAAAGAACAAATTAACCAAATTTTAATGGGAATCCATTAACTTCTCGAAACCAAATTTATTCCCGATACAATGCTGACACCGTATGCTTCTTCTGGAATTTGAAAACAAGTTGTAGTCTTTTTTGATGTATGAAATTATAAAAATACCGCTTCTAAATATTTTTTGAAAATCATCAATAAGTTATGAAACCGAAAGTTTTTTATGTAAAAAAAAGAAGCAAAAACTGTTTACTCATCAAAAGAAACCGGGGGCGTAGAAATGTAGAAAATCTTAGATTTTTCCGATTCCCAATGATAACTGTTTCCAAAAATCGATAATTTGACCAAATCTTGATGGGAATTCAATTATGTCTTGGTTCCCAAATAATTAAAAGTTTCCCTTCTTTTGCGATACCCATTTAAACAATTCTGATAGTTTTCTGAAAAATTTTCAAAACTAGGGAAACTGGGATATTTTTCCTTAAAAAAAAGGGAAAATCGTATTTTTCATTTTTTTTAAAGGAAACTTCGCCGCGAATTTGTAGAAGTTTCTTCTCGGAAACAACTCAATTCTGGAAAAATATTTCGATGGAAATTTTGGAATAAAAATTAAAAATGTAAATTTTTATTGTTTGGCTTTGAACAGGGAAACGTAACAACCCACAAAGAAGCATCGTGATAAAAGTATCCTTTTGCGAACGAAACCGGTAATTAGAGTCGTAAAAGCGACAAAGAATCTAAAAACGTTGAGAAAAGTTATAACGGAATCATTTAGAAATAGTGAAACCGAATAAGTTTTGTTCCGAAAGTATTGTCATTTCAAAAAAAAACTAAAATTTTTGAATATAAAATTTTGAATATATCACTTTCGTACTCTTATTTGGCTTCAAAATAGCGAGAATAGCCTCAAAAGATATCATAATCATAACTTTTTCGGATGAAACAAAAATTTTTCTTGAAGAAAATATAGTGGTATCACTCGAAAAAGTAACAAAATTATTTATTTTCCGACTGAAACTGAATAAAAATTGAGGTTCACAATACTAAAAAAGAGATTTATTCACATGAAAAATATCAGAAAATCAAAGAAAAATCATTAAAAATCCATCACAGACACACTAAAAAATCAATATCTCTCTTTCATAGTTACTCTGAAATTCTTTGCCTTCATAGTAACTCCACACTCTTTCTGAATACTTGGCTCCGGATTATCCGAATGCAATTTGATATCAAATTTGTTAAATAAATTGGAAAAGAATAAAAATAATTCCATTTTTGCTAATCCCTCTCCCAAACATTGTCGTTTTCCAATTGAAAATGGTACCAATTCTTCAACTTTTTTTAATGATCCATCTGTTGAATCGATGAATCTTTCGGGACGAAATTCATATGGTTCAGGAAATATTAAAGGATCATACATAACTGAACTAATTTGTGGAGTGATTACTGTATCTTTTGGTATACGGTAACCACCAATTTTAACGTCAGCTGTTGTTGTACGAGACAGATTCATTGGAAGGAGATTGGCAAGGCGTTGCGATTCCTAAAATATGAAATATTTTGCAATTTTTTGGGGCCGTAGTCTGTTTGTATATTTTGCTAGTTTATTTGCCAAAACCAGACGTTATAAGATTTTTTTTATTTTTATTCTTACAATCTAGATACATTTTCAGGTCAAATCGACATTAATCAAATAAAACCTTAAAATTTGTACTTTCACAATTCTAAGAATCCGTAAACTTTTACTGAAATTTTCCAGAACTTTTTTTCAAAAAGAAATTTCAATGATTCTTATTAGACGATTCTTAACAAGGCTGTCACACGGCCGCCTTCATAAAACAGTAAGAAGCCTTGGTCTTACCATATTCCAAACAAGATTTTGATAGCTACTGTACCCTGGTTACTGTAGTTGTTTTACAATGCAAAAAAGGAAATCAAAGACAAAAGAATCATCAAACAGAGATCAATCAATTCAGAAATTCGCCTTCGCATGAAACTGGAAAATTCATTACTGTGGGATCACTGGATAGTATACGGTAGTCATAGTTTCCTTTATCAGTGGTATCTCCAGTTTTCTTAATTTTTTCGAAAAATTTTCACAAAAAATTTGATTATTCAGAATTTTTTTATCTTACTAGTTTTATGGATTTACTATCGAAAAATACAAAAATCTCAATTTGAATCTTTTCGTGAAACATTGTTTTTTCTCAACTAGTCTTAATCAAATCGTAGTTCATAAGAAAACTCACAAATCCAAAGATAAAATTTCAGAGAAGCCGTAATTTTTGTTGAAAATTTTCTGAATTTTTGTTTACAATAAACACCTCAGAAGGCTCTTGTTGACTGATAAGGCTAATTTATCTGTGGTTCTGTCCTAGTTTAGAGGTCCCATGAGAAAAAAAAGGTCCCATCAAAAATAAAAGGTCCCATCAGAAAAAAGGTCCCAAGATAAAATAAAGGTCCCAAGATAAAATAAAGGTCCCAACGAAAAAAGGTCCCATGACAAAATAAAGGTCCCAAGGCGGAATAAAGGTCCCATGATAATTTTTCCAATGAGAATGAATGAAACGATCACTGAGAAGTGTTCCGAATGATTTTGAAATGTATTTTGAAGCTTCCATCATTCAATTAATCCGATTTTTAGTTAAGTTTTTTTTTTTCAATATCACCAGACATAGTTTGTTTCTTGAGTAGTTTTTAAGTTAGGCTTATGAAACTCAGGAAACAGAAGAAACAATGAAAGTTCAATGAATCAATGCTTTTCGGATTTGATAGCCATACTGTGAGCTTCTCTGGTCGCTGATTGTGTGGAGAACAGGATCTTCCTAACAAATTACAGTTTATGGTTGAAAGCTCTAAATCCAAACCAAAAATTTTCACTTTTGGTTTGACAAGATACCTGAAGTCAAGGCAGTCGATGCGATAATTGAATCTGTGCTATTAGCTTGAGTCAATAGTTTCTGACTTTTTGAATGGTGAATTTTCAAACGTTCATATCTAAACAGCCAATAGAAGATGAAGCTTGCGATTCAAGCATGTATTAGTACTATGATGTGGCTCATTGAGAGAGTTTTATCTTGCCCTCTGCTTATACCCCAATGTAGGCATACGAGATTCTATCGATGTCAATTATACTGTTTTTCAAAAGTACTTTCGATTATGGTTTTTTTACCAATAAGAGTAAGGCAGAATGAGGGAAATGAGAAATATGTTTGATGGGAAGGTTATGAACTTCTAATATTAGGTTGGCTACAAAGTTTCTGTGCATTTTTGATTTTTTTCCCTTTTGAGAACGGCAAGGGGCATTGACAAAAGGGTAACAGCAAAAAATATATAAAGAGTCAAAACATCTGTTAGTGAAATCCAGACCCTTTTCTCGCCCCTCTCCTGTTAACACTAGGCTCGTGTTCCGAAGGCCTTAGAGAGGCTCTGACATTTTCATAAATTTCTCTCTTCTTATTATCCAATGAAGCTTAGCTCATGGCGGGGTTTATGAAGGACATTGTTCCTTACAAAACCCATAACAGACATAAAGCTGTTCAGTGAAAAAATTTTGAGATATCGATAAAAGAACAAAAATGACTATTCCGCCATAGTGATAGCTCCCGCAAGAGGATCAATTCCAATCTTTTGGTGGAATGTCACAAGCAACAGTACCTACCTATAGCAGCATTAAAACCTTCCAGAACAATCTTGGAAGAGCGAAAAATTTTGGTCGTGAACACTATCCCAAATTTTCCACATTTTTCCTACCTCATAACTGACCTAATGTTGCAGAACTCATGAAATATCTCGAGACTAAGTTTAAGTTGATTGTTCTTATTTGACCTTTGAACTCTCCATATAGTGGCTTTTCTTCATTTAATTTTTCTGGCAACATGATCTACGTCTAAAGCAACAAGGGGTCCAAACTCACCCTACTGTCGAAAAATTGACTACTTTATGTCCAGTTCTAGCCACTCGCGTTTTGAAAGATGGAACCCCTAAATTTCGATATCAAACAGTAGTCTTACTAGTTCAAAAATAAACAATAAATCAGAACCTGGGAATGTTTCTTGTTTGAATAAAATCAAAATCAAAATTGCACAGAAACTTAGTAGCCAACCTAATAACATGTTGAAACCGATTTGGTTCAGGGAATGGTCTGTGCGGTTACTGTACGTCATTCAGCGTAGGATTTTCCATTGGGGAACGCTATACAGGAACATAAATGATCTGTTGGTTCCCCAATTCACCAGGACTGTTTGAGTTACCTAGATGAACGTTTGGGACAATTGCCAGCTTACGGTGAAAATTTAAAAACAAGAAAAAAAATAATGACCTGTTTGAAGGAAAAAAAGTATATAGGTTATTAGATATTGAACTTTCATTGTTTCTTCTGTTTCCTAAGTTTCATAAGCCTAACTTAAAAACTACTCAAGAAACAAACTATGTCTGGTGATATTGAAAAAAAACTTAACTAAAAATCGGATTAATTGAATGATGGAAGCTTCAAAATACATTTCAAAATCATTCGGAACACTTCTCAGTGATCGTTTCATTCATTCTCATTGGAAAAATTATCATGGGACCTTTATTCCGCCTTGGGACCTTTATTTTGTCATGGGACCTTTATTTTATCTTGGGACCTTTTTTTGATCATGGGACCTTTTTTCTGATGGGACCTTTTATTTCTGATGGGACCTTTTTTTTCTCATGGGACCTCTAAACTAGGACAGAACCTTATCTGTCATTGGAACAAGACTTGAAAGGTTACTGTATTCAGATTACTGTAGCTAGATTGAACAATGACCGTTTGAACCACTAAAATAAAAATAATCTGTTTCGATCAAAACATTTTGTGAAACTGAAAGGAATCCGGCGATACTTTGGAGGATTCGATTTTGGGTTGATACTTTTGTACTATCTTACTATTCTAATACACAAGTTCCGTTTGTTTGTCAGTATGTCTGTGTTTCCGCGACCCTTGGGCCCTTCCTAGAAGTCCGATTTTTATGAAACAAAAACAGGTCGATACAGAATTTCCCCGCGATGATGCCCGTCTTTTTTCTACTTCATTTGGAGCTCTAGGAAGCTCTGTGCTATCTATGCACTAGCCTAAGCCCCGCCCCCGTCAACTGTCGGCTGCTAGATTTACTAATTTTAGAGAGTCTGCTGCCGCCGCCTGTTCAATGCACCGTTGTTGGCGTAGTGTAGTGATGTAAAAAAATTTTCAGTAATTTCAGCATCCGAGTTCGATTCCTCGGTGGGCCAAATATTTTTGGTTTTTCATTTTTCATAGGAATTGACCGAAATTTCCGGGAAATCCGAGCGGTTGAGGCGCGAAGCGCCGGAAACCGTCTGGTGGTTACTGTAGTAAGATCGGTGCTCGATCACCGCATGGAATCGCTGTTAATCAAGAGAAAGCATCTCTAATTTAGGATAAATCTGTCAGGAATATCAAGCGTTCGCGAAACTGTGAAATTCTACAGTATTCTTTCGAATTACTCTTGAGGAGCACTGTAATATGAGCACTAAACTAGGCTACTACGGTAATCTTTACAGTGACCCTACTGTGACAAAACTCTGATATGGGAACTTTTGTAATCAGAGCAACATTTGGTATATCAACAATCGAAAAACAAAAAAAGGTGACTTTTCAAAACTTTCTGAAACACATTTTTCCTCACGAATCTTATGAGTTTTAAAGGCTGCTGTAGCTGGAATACTGTAACTAACTGTTTCGAACCATTCACGGTAACAATTGGAACAGTAATGCATGCTATTCTTTCTAACTGTTTCTCAACTTCTTCATTTGGAGGCACTACTATTAGAGGGACACGTGTTAGATTGAAATGCCAGAGAAAATTATATTTTTGGAAACGTTTTGGGAAACAAAAAAATGCGTCCTATCAGCCTAATTATTCTTAACCGGTATATTGAAAATTTGGTGTAACAGTGATCGATAGTAGGCAGTATGTCAGCAAAAATTACAAAATTGTAACTTAAACTTGCCCAAAACTTTCTCAAATAGGCTGAAAAGGCCTAATCCAGCTTGATCCAGCCTAAACCAACCTAGAATGGTCTAAAACCCCTCCAGAAAAGTTCACACTAGCCTCGTTCAGCTCAAACTGGTCTAAAAACCTGCCAAAAAAACTAAAAAAAACTCACATTAATAGTGGCATTGATATAATTCAAATTATTCCTATCAGAAGTTGTAATAATTCGATCCGAACCAATTTTTGAATCCAATTCTTCATATATTTTTTGAAGTACATTTGGATTCAAAAGAACATATAAAAGTGACCAATAGAGAGTATTTGAAGTTGTTTCCATTCCGGCAACCCATAAATCAAAACATACACTATCCAATTGCTCCATTCTGTAAACAAACATCGATGGGATTTTAATATTTTTAGACTGTTTTTAGGCTTTTCAGCTCTGTTAATGTAAAGTGAGGCTAGGTTCGGCTGTTCTAGTCTTGGCCTGCCTTGTTTCGATAGAAAAGTCGTTTAATGTTTCAAATAATTTGGAATTACCAAAATTTGAAGATGTGTTATTGGCAGAATATTTCATTCTGCAAAAATCTATGAGTTTTTGGGACTTTTTAGGCTTTTTCATGTGTACTAATGTAAAGTTAAACCAGCCTTGTTTCGGAATTTTTCTTTCAATGTTTCAATTTATTCTGAAAATAACAAATTAGAGGGTCATGATAATTGTTTAATGTTTTTCTTTCATTTGAATAATTTCCGTGGGTTATACTTAGATTTTTAATAAATTTTCAAGTCACTTTAGACAGGATTCGACTTTTCCGAGCTAACTCAGGCTGAATTAGACAAAAAAATTGTTCAATGTTTCAAATAATTTTCAAATTTTCCCACTTAGCTAACCTTCCGATTTTCCAACGAATTTGACGAGTTTAAGCTTAGTTTTCGATGTTTCTACATACTGTTAAAATATTTCACGCTCAAAGACATTTTTTCCGAAACACTGCTTCACAAAACGTATTTTATTCTTTGCCACAATTTTTGAAACACTGATTTTCTTGTCTTTTTTATTTGTGAAATTTTGTGGATTTTTGAGCTTCTCTAGGCTGCTCCAAGCCTACTAACACAGCTTAACGCCTGTTAACACGTGTTAAAGCTACTTTCAGCCGTTTCAAATTATTTTCGCTAACATGTAATGCTTCCATACTTCGCCCCTCCGATTCCAGATGTTATGGGGGCAAAAGTTAGGCCTAGGGATGGGTAAAATAACCCGCCAGTCAAAAGTTTGCCAAATTGATTTTTTATCGATTTATTGATTGTTTTCACTTTTCCTAGTTTTTTGACCGTATCTCGCTCAGTTTTGAAGATTTTTAAGAAGTTGAAAAACAAAATTGTAGTACAAAATGTGATACAACTTTTTGGTCACTGCTCCAAAAAATTTGGAGCCCACTGAAGAGCCGAAAGTGTGCTCCAAAGTGAAGTCGAAAAATTCAAAAACGTTGAATTTTTTCTGAAGTTTTGGAATTAAGTTTGGCATCAAAAATGATGCATATAATCAAATTTTTTAAAAAATCGTTCGCTAATTTTTCGAGAAAATTTAGTTCAAAGTTTAATTTTGTACTTTTCGGGTTTTCAAACTCAAAATTTCAAAAAAGTGGTGTTAGTAAAACTTGTAGCCCGTAAAAAGACGCATCTTTTTGTTTTTTAACCATCCTAAAACATTCAATTTGAACCGAGTTAAGTATGGTTGAAATATTGTCAATCATAACAATTGCTATCCGATCACGTAGGGGTCAATGGTTTCAACCATACTTAACTCGGTTCAAATTGAATGTTTTAGGATGGTTAAAAAACAAAAAGATGCGTCTTTTTACGGGCTACAAGTTTTACTAACACCACTTTTTTGAAATTTTGAGTTTGAAAACCCGAAAAGTACAAAATTAAACTTTGAACTAAATTTTCTCGAAAAATTAGCGAACGATTTTTTAAAAAATTTGATTATATGCATCATTTTTGATGCCAAACTTAATTCCAAAACTTCAGAAAAAATTCAACGTTTTTGAATTTTTCGACTTCACTTTGGAGCACACTTTCGGCTCTTCAGTGGGCTCCAAATTTTTTGGAGCAGTGACCAAAAAGTTGTATCACATTTTGTACTACAATTTCGTTTTTCAACTTCTTAAAAATCTTCAAAACTGAGCGAGATACGGTCAAAAAACTAGGAAAAGTGAAAACAATCAATAAATCGATAAAAAATCAATTTGGCAAATTTTTGACTGGCGGGTTACTTTACCCTTCCCTGTACCTAACTTTTGCTTATGAAACATCTGAAATCGGAGGGGCGAAGTATGGAAGCATTACATGTAAAAAATACTATTCCAGTTTCTAAAAAAATGGAATTCTCAAAAATTAAAATTTTGAGATAATCCGAAATGTAATCCGAAAAATTTTTCACTTTTCGAGTTGGATTAGGCTCCTCTCAACAATCGTTTTTTTTGGTTTTCAAAATAAATTCATAATTTTCAAATTAGGACTGCCTTCCAAAAAATTGAAAAAGCAATGTTGACAGTCAGATTTTCCGATTTTTCTTTGAACACGTCCAATTTGATGTCAAAAAGGGTCAAACGCCAACAAGACTGTTTCAAAAGTATATTTCGATATTCTCCACAATAATTGAAACACTGATATTCTAATCGGAATTATTTGTGAAATTTTGGAATTTTGTGGATTTTTTAGCTTTTACAGGCTTTTCAAGTCAATTAAGGCCAATACCAGCCTGTTCAGGCCTCTTCAAACTATTTTTAGACAAATTTAGCCATTTTCGACGAAAAAAATTATTCATGTTTCTAAAAAATTTGAAGTCCCAAAAATCTAAATTTTGAGTTAATCCGAAGTGGGCAAATCTACAGAAATTCTACAGGATACTTGAATAGATTTTTTATAAGGAATTGTTCTCTAAACTTCTTGATGGATAACTGTTTTTGGCGGATCAACCGTTTACTGTTTCAAAAATCTACTGTAATCTTTTGAATTGTTATTGAAACAGTAATCCTACTCTGACTGTTCACTAGAATTTTGTGGGATTTTCAGGAGTTTTCGGACTTTATTAAACCGGATCAGGTTTCTGTAGACTGGTTCAGGCTGCTGTAGGCCTATTTTTTGGATTAGGCTAAACTCGCATGGTCAGTGAGAGTTTTTTGAAAACTGTTTCAAAAAATGATTTTCAGAAACATGAACAAATTCGGAGTTGATGCACACATGTTATGCCCTTGATTCAAAAGAAAATTCAAAAAGTACATCTCTATTTCTTTTTATTAGCTCAAACTTTACAGTTTCATTTCGGAATTTTAATTTCAGACTTTTCCTTGAAATTTCAATACTAACATTCTTTTCGTGAGAAGTTCAAAGTGAAACTCAGTGAACCTAGAATAAAAACAGTTTCAAATTATTGTTTTGATTTTGTAGAAATGCCATAACGGCAATCGGTTTTTATCGAAACTACCTGTTCTGATAAATAGAAAAGCGGTTTTTGAACAGAATACACTATTTCCGCAATCTCTTTAGAGGTGCCGCACTATTACAGGGAACCATTCAATAAATAAATCCTTTCTATTAGAAGCTTTGAGGCATCTTCTGTCAAAATTGAAACTAAACTTACAATTTTTTTCTGTTCTATTAAAACATTTTCAATCATTGTTTTTTCTCAATTAGTCAGTAAGTAGCCGACAATCTTCAACAGTATTCCATAGTTACACTAGTCGCTTTTAATCCATTTTTCCATACTTGTGAAATTCCGGGCGGCAAGCGGGGCGTGCAGGGGCGGTAAAAAAAATTTCTCCCGCCCCCGCCCGCCCCATCTGCCCGCACTCAAGAAAACTGTCATTTTTTTGAATTTCTCACCACTGGATGGCATTAGGGATTTTCAAAAAGTGAGTACTAGACCGTCAAAATGGTTACAGTAGGCATATAAGACCCTGTTTACATTTTGGCGTTTTCCGTTTTTGGCCCCACCTCTTCCAGCAAACCACGCCCACTTCAAGATTGAAAATTGACTTCTTTCGCCTTGGGGGGCAGAAAGAGGGGCGGGCGGGGGCGGACCGGGCGGGCGTGAGAAAAGCTTTGGGAGCTGCCCGTCCCGGCCCGCGACAAGTATGCATTTTTCAGAGAGTTTCTTCAGGTTCAAGTGACTTTATGGAAATTTAGGGTAAAAATGCAGTTACAAACATTGGGTTTCAGGTGCAGAAATTGAGATGAAATGATTCTTTAATCAAAAAGATTTCGTTTTTTTTCATCACATTTTTTTCTTTATTTCAACAGATTTCAGTTTCATAGACCGAATTAATTCATAGAAAGTTAAAAATTGTTGATATGTGTTCGTCAATTACCATAATGTTAGCCTATTAACCTTGTCTATAATGAACACCAAGATTTCTTCAGACAAATTTGAACTAGAAAAAAAAAACACAAGAACATTTTTTTTCCAACATCTTTTATTTTGCAGTTTCAACAAAACGTTTTGATTCCTAGACTTTTTTGTTCCTTCAATACGTTTATCTTGTATTCAAGTGCTGTTCTTTTCATTTTCAAATTGAAATTTTAAAAAAATAACTGTTTCAAGTTATAGCCTTATGGCACAGAATTGGTTATGAAACGATGCGAAGGAAGGAGAATTCAAAGTTGAACTAAGAAAAAAAAATCGGTTTTCACCATTTTTTTGCAGTTTCATCGAAAAAATTTCAGTTCGCTGAATTTTGATATTCAGTGCCATAACGTTTGTCATTCGTGTTCATAATCCTGGGCTTCTTTTGAGCGATTTAGTGCTCTTCAGAAGCTTTTGCCATGTAGTTTCGGAATTGAAAATAAAAATAACTGTTTCAAATTATGTTTTTATGGCGTAGAATTGGCTACGAAACAATAAAAAATGTTGTCGATGGCAGAAAAAACAAAATAGGCTGAGAGTTTTTCAATTCTAGATGACAATTCATAGTTTTACAGATTCATGTAAAACATGAATCTGTTTTTTTTTTTTCAAAAATTTTAATCGTTGAACGCTTTGGTATCTCCATTTGCCAAAGACAGGTTGTTTTGAACTGTTTCCCGCCAACTTTTAGCTCTGCTTTCTAAATTTTCAGATCGAAATTGAGAAAATGAAAGAAAAAAGTTTCAAAATTTAGTTTTAAACTTTGCAGTTTTTCATGGTAGTTAAAATCGAACCATAGAACCAGTAAAATGAAGCAAAATCGTCACACCGTTTCAACTAAAATGTATATTTCACAGGTTTTTCCAATTTTCAATTCCTCAAGAGACTGCGAATCAAGTATACAATTTTTAGCATTTTTCAGCATTTCCAGTTGGAAATTTGGAAGAAAAAGAGCCGTTCAAATTGGTTACCTTAGGCATAGAAATGGTTATTCAGAATTAGAATCCTAACTACCGAACTACTTATTTCCGGAAACTAAAATTCATCGTTAGTATAGACTTCAGAACAGGGCAAGATTCAGAGTCTTTGTTGCATATTTTGCGTCTAAATTCAGTCTGGAATATAAAAAGGGCTTCCGCAAAACGTGAATTTTCAGTTTTTTTTTCAGTTTCATCAAAGTGATTTTGTGTTTCCAACTTTCTGTACCAGTAATATATATCTAGAAATTTGAAAGGATTCTTCAAGCTTAAAGAGAAATTATTCAAACAAACTCCAAATAAACAAAAAAATTTGCCGAGAAATTCGAATTTTCCTAGTCAAAGTGAGTTCTGAACATCTTTATTATTTCTAATTTTTCTCAGTTTCACTGGGAAAGTATTGTCAGCTTTTGGTCCCTTTAGACGCTCATTTTTTCTATCTGACGCTGATAATATTTTAATTCCAGTTTAATTTGAAAATGTAAGATCTTATTCTGGTCTCGAAGCCAGTTTTCTTTTTTTTTTGAAATTTTCAGTTTCGTAAAGACAATTTTTTATTTGATTTCTCAATAATCAATGTTGGAATCGACATCCATACTGTCTTTTTTTATACATACTGATAGGATAGTCCGGAAGGTTCCAGGCTGATCTTAGGCCTTTTCAGGCCCATTTCAGGCCCCTTTTCACCCATTCCAAACTCACTCATATCCACCATAATTCTCTTCATGTTCATGCTTTTTTCTCTCTTTTAAAAATGCTTCAACATAATCTGAATATTCATCTGAATCATAATCAATTGTTGCCAATTTCTCTTCTGCTTGTTTTCGGAACATTTCCATCAAGCCAACCCAATTGTGCATTACAACTGAAATTTGGAAAGTTTTTTTCGGTTTCAGGTAATTTTGAAAAGTTGTGGGGGTTTTTGGGTAATAATCCTGTAGTGACACAAACATAATAAAAAATTTGAGCTCCGCCCCTTTTCTGCAGATTTTGGGGGTATAAAAAACTCTGGATTAGTTTATCTTGTAACAGATCATTTCGGAACCAGGACGTTTCAAAACTTTTTAAAAAGTGGGCGTGGCTTACCATTTTTGAATCCCTTCAAAATGGGGAAATGCCCTAGCCATGGATACATTCCAACAAGTCCTCCAATAGGTTCTGCAGCCATTTTGAAGTGTTTATTCATTCGATCTTTTAATTCCAAGAACTCGGCCATATTGCTCTGAAAATATATACGGAAAATTTACAGATTCTTATCCATTTTTGATATAAAGCAAATGTATACGAAGTGGTCGAATTGAAATTGAAGCAAAATCACAAAGTTCTGAATTCTGAGTAGCAGGCCATGGTTTCAAAACAATGGAAAAATGAAAATTTTGGAAAAACTTGTTCTAGGAGCACGGAAAAATCTTGATAATTTAGGAAAAAAGTTTTTTTCAGTTTCAATTCCTACACAAACTAAGAGTAACGTTCTGAAATATAATTTACGATGAATCTCCATACTTTTTTGAGAATCGATTTCTGATTTTCTTCAAGTATTGACTGTTTATCCCTGTTTGTTGTTCTTAATATGGAATCCTGTTTCAAACACTTTGTATTTTCAAACTGTAAAATGAAAAGCATTGTGTGACAAAAAGGTCCATCCAAAAACAGGATTTTTATGAAAAATTTTTATCTCTTACTTGCACACACTCTCTTTCTAATTTCACAACAAGAAAAATCAACTGTTTCAATTCTAGCCCTTAAAAAGACTGCCATGGAAAACTTCGATCTCTAGTCGTTTTTTGGCAAACTTTGTTTAGACAAACCTCATCATATCGATAACCGAACAACAAATTATTGATAACAGATCCAACAGAAGCATCAAATACATTCTGCATATCCACATCATCCATTGATTTCTTGATTGTATCAATCATTGCTTGCACTTCGTTTAGGACCTGAAATTTGAAATGAACTCAACAAAAGATCAATATGGAATCAGAAAATTATGAATTAAAATATCTGAAACCCTGTATTTGGGACAGTAATAAATGTTAAATAATCATTCTGGAAAAGAAATATATCTGGATTTCATTTAGAATTCGTGATTGCTTTTAGGAAGTTTGGAGTCCAAAAACTCGAAAAAAAATTGAAAAAAACAAGTTTCAAAATTATAAAATACTGTTTTTTGAAAAATTTAATAGAACCTTATAATTATACGATCATTCCGTTGAATATGTACACACCATTTTTTAGAATTGAAACTGAAGGAATAATTGGTTTTGAAAAACTGGATTTTTAATGAACCTGTAGGAGGAGTACTTTTTTTCGAACTTTGTAATCACTTTTCTTCTACAATAATAGGAGGATCATCAGAGAAAAAATAAACAAAAACTATGAAAGTTGATACTGGAACAGTAAGTTTTCGAAATGAAGTGTAAAAAAAACCTAGTTTGAAAAATATTCCTCACTGTTTCGTAAAATGTTCAAAAACGCAATCTGGTTTCATTACAGCAATTGTAGATCAGGCTGAAATCGACATTCAGACGAGGAATAATATTGGTCAAACTAGTTTTTTTTTGCAACTCAAATAGATCCAAAGGGAAGCAACAAATCGATATTAGATTTTTTTACTTTTACAAAAAACTTTTCGGAAACAGTAAAGAAATTTCAAAGTTTGCTTTTTCGAACCAATTTTTCATTGGAAATAATATTGTTTCAGCTGTAACATATCTGGTTCAACTTCATGGAAATGTATTGTATTTGCAATGTTGTTACGAACAAAATTCTTTTTTATGTATTGCAAAAAAACATTACTCATTGTGAGCTTTTACTTTTTACTCACTTCAGAAATTTCAGAAACAGTAGGAAAATATCAAATTGATAGAGCACATTTTCCTTTAAAGTTTCGGTAAAAAACACCAAAAATTCATACATTTTTGAGTCTAAAATTTCGCAAAACGATTGGGTAAAACAAATTTCGAAAAAAAAAATTGAAAAATGCTGTTTCATGAAAAAGTCAATAGGACCTTTTAATTTTACAATAAAAATGACATTATAAAAACAGTATTTTATTTATTCTGAACTGTAATCAATTGTCTCATAGTTAGTTGTTAGCAATCCTATCAGAGGAAAAAAAGAGCAACAACTATGAAATTGCCAAAATTGGCAACATTTGTCACAGATCAATAATTTGTAAAGGTAGAAAGCGATCAATATCATACTCGTTTTGTTCTACATAAATCGACTTTAAGAGAAATGAGAGTGAAACTTATTAATAGAGTTCAAGTGAAAATTGTAACCAAAAAGCTCATACTTGAAACTGTGCAAAATTTCTAAAATCAACAGGAAGCCGCTTATTAAAATAAGACTTTTCCGGAATAATTTAAAAATGGAAAGAAACCGATAAAAATGGGAATTTAAGAGGTTGTTTTTTGAAGAATTTTTACACTGTTTCTGCATATTTTTTCAGTTAAAAATATTAATCACATAGTGATAGGTTTCAATTTTCTTCAATTTGTGTAAAAATTCGACAACTTTAGTCCCTAGCCTAAATTTTGAAAACTTTAAAATCTGTTCCAAAAAATTCGTAATATCTGAAAACGATGCAGGAAATTCAATGTTGAAATAGCATTTGTCCTTCTACCGTATGATCGAAAATAAGCTCAAAACTGTTAGAAATTGCATTCTTTTAAATAGAATTTCTTTTTAATAGATTCGTCAAAAAATAATTTCCGTTTCAAAAAGTCTAAAATCCTTCTGAATCTAGATGGAAATCCAATATTTTGAGAATATCACACGAAAATTAAACGAACCTTTTCCTCCATCAAATTCTTTCCCAACCCGAAATCTCTCAAAATATGCAATGCGAATCTTCTCTGTTGAATCCATCGATCACCATGTGATTCAATAATACCGTATGCTCCTTCTGAAAATTTGGAAAATTTTGTAGTATTTGTAGTTTTCGTAGTGTTTGTTGCTGTCATCATCTTACCAGATCATTTTTGATAATCTTTGAGGGATTATCTGGAAATGGTGAGACCGAAATTATTTTCCCCGAAAAAAAAGGAAAATTTTTTACCAGAATTCTTAGGATTTCAAAAAACCACCGAGCTTTATCCAAATTTTGAGTGCTCTTCTATTAGAGGTGCCATTCTATTAGGGATGCCGGTATATTAACTTCATCCCATCATAACTCACTTCGAATCTCAATAGAAATCGGAAATTCTGGTCGTCCAACATAATTTCCTCCATCCTTGATAAAATGTTGTTTTATCAATTTCCAATCAGTTACAGTAACCATTGGGAGGCTTGCCATCCAAAATGTGAACACTGGTCCGTATTGTTCCCTGAAAATATTCTGCTACTATAGTCAACGCAAGCGTCTGCATACCTGCTCCATTGCAACCCCGCCCACCGTCGTCAAAATAGTTCTCCTTTTGGAGAGAGCGGCCAGACACGCAGACAGTAAGTGTCTGGCCGCTCTCTCCAAAAGGAGAACTATTTTGACGACGGTGGGCGGGGTTGCAATGGAGCAGGTATGCAGACGCTTGCGTTGACTATAAAATCGAAATTTGAAAAAATATTTCGAGTTTCATAAAAATCATAAATAGGTCTGAAAAAAGTGAAGTTTGATTGGACAGTAAGGAGTGAAAAAAAAAGAAGAAAAAAAATTCATGAAACAGCCACCTCTAATATAAGGGTCTGCCGCTATATTACAGGTTTTCTGGGAAACCAAAGTTATCTTACTTGACATTTATAGTTTTAATTGAACCAAAATTTTGCGTTTTCACAAAAATCTTAAAACTAATATGCAAATTTAATTCCTGACTAGAGGAATGCAAACAAACAAAGAAATTGTAGTTTTTGTAGTTTCTTTAGTAATTGTAGCCTTCGAAAAAACTCACTTTAATTTCTCATACATCTTGTATCCGGGCTTAACTTCCTCAGTCATCAAGTACAAGTTTCCAAGTAGTGGTAGGGGAAGGGGACCTGAAATACCTTGGATGAGATAGTGTGTATTAAGAAGAAACGCAGAGAAAAAATTTCTCTGCGTCTCTTACTTGGACACGCTCTCTGAGGGGCTCCGAAGATTTTCTGTTTCTTTGGCGTATCAATTTATTGTTTGGTTCAAAAGAAAAACATTGCCTTAGCCAGTTCGTTTTCATCAAAATTTTGAGAAAAAAAATGAGTCACCTGGCGGCAAATTCCTCCTTTTCCAATAGAAAAGATCGAAGAAGTAGAGGAAGATGATGGAGAGAATAATTAGTAGAATCATTCTGAAATTTTGTTTTCATTTGCGAAAAGAAAATCGAAGTATTAAATAAATGAAAATATGAGGTCGTCATAAAGGAGAGGTGAAACCGTGAACTTTTGGGTAATTTCAAGAAATATTTTTTTTTTCGTTAAAAAATACTGATTCAGTAAGTTTTCATGAGGATTCGAGATTGCATATGTTTAGTTTGAGTAGTTCTCTGATTGGTTCTCGGTTTGAAGCTCATTTTACAGGATATCATGTTGAAATCTCTAGAAACGCCCTCTTCGTCATAGTTTTAGTAGAAGAGAGACACGGACAGACACTAGATTTATAGAAAATCGGATTTTTTGTCCTTTGAACTATAAATTAGGTTTTTCCCGAGACTTTTTTGATCATTTTCTGTTTCAAAAAGAAAGGAAATCTAATCTATAGGATTCATAAAATTGATGTGTTGAAGGATTCAATAAGTATAATTTTTCAAAAAAAATATACATTTGAAGTTCTTTTTTTGTCATTTCGACGTACAAGCAAGGGCCGATTACTTTGAGATTTACGAGTTCTTTATGCCATAATTTTAAAACAGCGACCAAAATTAGTCTGAACTACGCCCAATTCGGTCCAAGAAAGTCAGTTTCTACATCATGTTTTTCATAAACGAACAAAAATATCGAAATGTGTTTTTCAAAATAATCTTGACCTTCCAAAATC
Source organism: Caenorhabditis doughertyi (assembly GCA_963572265.1). Lineage (NCBI taxonomy): Eukaryota > Metazoa > Nematoda > Chromadorea > Rhabditida > Rhabditidae > Caenorhabditis > Caenorhabditis doughertyi. Next base: position 9,563,124 of record OY751556.1, on the reverse strand, counting down.
ATCGGAAACTTTAAATAATTTTTCCGTTTCATTTCGTTCAGAAAATGAATAGTTCGAAACAATTTCAGCCCTTGAGCAAACTAGGTTGCAAAAAAATATGCCAAATCTTCAAAAAAAGACCCATCCAGTGAAAATGTTTTGAACGTTTTTTAATAAAAAACCGTTATTCACATTGTTTTCTAAATAATATCTTTTGCTAAATATTAGTTCCGGAACAGAAATGAAAATTGTGTACAGTATTACTAGAAAAATGGAAAAAAAAAGAGAAAAGGACAAAAAAACTTAGGAGCGAAGGAGCGAAAAAGCCTAATTTGGCAGAAAATAAGTCGATTAATTCAAAGTTTTGAAATAAAATTTCCGTACCAAGAAACACAAAACTACCGAGAACACGAAACTGTCTGAAAATTCAAAAAATTGATTCTTGGGAGAAGAATGAAACAGTGGAAAAATATTTTGAAAATAGCCCAAAAATGAAATTTTGAAGAGAAGAACAGAAAAAGTCCTCAAAACAAGGACAAAAAACGTAAAAGTACCATTGAAGAGTCTAAATTTGCAGAAAACAGTCGAAAAAATTCAAAGTTTTGAAAATTTTTTTTCGAAATACCTAGCAATTGTTAAATAACACCTGAACTGTCTGAAAACTCAGAAGATTAGCTTTCGGGAAAAAATTGAAATAGTGAAGAAAAAATTCAGAAAATAGTCAAACAAATAAAATTTTGGGCAAAAATTTGAAAAAAAAAACAAAAAACGACCTCAAAACTCTCTAAAATTTTCCCTCTCTACCTCAAATATTGTTGATTTATATAGAGAACCACACAAACATCACCTCCTCCTCCTTCATTGGAAAAAAAGTTTGTTGAAAAAGAGAGTGGAGTATATAGAGACAACATAGAAACAAGAGAGCGCAGAGAAAAAGACAAAAATCAAAGTCTCTTCATTTCCCATACTCTCTCATTTCTTCGGGTAGAGATCACAAAATTGGCCACGGGAATGAAGGCAGAAACCATGAAAAGGGGAGGAGAAAAAGAGGAGAGAACACGAGTATTTGTGATAAGAAAAGTAGAGAAAATTGGGAGAAGATTATCAGTGGTTTTTGGTGATTTTCGAGTCGGAATAAGAAGATTTCGGGAGGAGATTTCGATATATAAGATATCGAAATTGAAGAACTTCAGTAGCTTAAAACCCCTATTAGAAAGGCATGCGGCAGAAAAGTGCCGGTCTATTAAAGAAGTCTTGTGATTTTTGCATCATTCGAACTCTCGCTCGTTCGATGCTACCAGAAGTGCCATACTATTAGAGGTACCTTAAAGTCAACAATCGATTCCCCCTTTCTCTTTTGAAGATATGAAAGCTTTTTGAAACGTAAATTAAATGAAGAGAAAAGTCAAACTTTTAACTTTCCAGTTTATTTTTTTCCCGCTGATCACGTTTTTCATGAACAAATTGCTCAAGAAATCGCTCTGAAGCGCACCATTTACTACAGTTCCTTGTATTTTTCGCTTTTTTTCATACATTTCACACAAGCAAAAAAAAACTGGAATTAGCGAAAAAAACGCAAAACAAGGCGGTATAACGTTCCAGAACTTTCCCGTGCCAGAACTGTGGCCATATCAGAACTGTACTACATCAGAACTGTCCCATGCCAGAACTATCCCGTATCAGAACTGTTTCGTATCAGAACTGTCACGTATGAGAACCGAGAAATTCCCACGTGAAAATAACATTTTCAGTTCTGATGCAGTACAGTTCTGATACGGGACAGTTCTCGCATGGGACAGTTCTGATATGGGGCACGGTTCTGATACGGGACAGTTCTGGTGAGGGACAGTTCTGATGAAGGACACGGTTCTGGAACGTCCTACCGCCCAAAAAAAATGTTTAAAAAAGCCACCAGAAAAACCAAAAAAAAAACCAGTTCTGCTCAAAAATATTCTGTTCCAAAAATGTTTCATATTTTTGGAAATGCAAGCAAGAAATGATAAGTAGTTCAATCAGGTTAGATTCGAAATTTCAAAGTTTTCAATTTTTTGGACGAATTTCTGATTATTTTCATAATGAAAAACATTGAAAATGAAGCCAAAAACGTTAAAATGCGCCAAAAAAAATCAAATACTTGAGCTATTGAGCATTTGGTATTTTAATCAATTGCAGCATATGAAAGGCTCCGAGGACTGAATAATTGTGACAAGAAAGCACTTGTCATGTCATTATAACAGATAACGTTACAATATCTACAAACAACTTCTGTTTCTGAATTTTTTCATATCTTTGGAGAGTGATAGTAAACCAATCATTTGACTAGCAATTGATGAAAAATATATACGACGAAGCCTTCCATTTCAAAAGCTAGTGTCCATTATCATCGAATATTTAAAACAAGTATATGAAACCTATTAAAAGTTTGAAAAAACCTTCAAACCAGCTATATGTTCTTGAATTGGAATTTGATTGAAAAAAAGTACTGTTTCAAACTGAGAGCGAATTAGCTCATCAATTCAAAAAAATGCTTGGAATTGAATATCCTCCTTCACTATTTGCAAGCATTTTTTTTCATTTTTCGACTATGGTACGGCATACCAACAAAAGGTCAGCAAGCATAACTTCCGGCATAAAAGTTTCTGCTGAGGCTTGAAATACAATTAAATTCCGCCAATTCAATTTATTTCCGTAATTGGAGAAGTTGAAAAGTTTCTTTTTCAAGGGTTTTTTGAACAGTTAGGCCAAAATCTTCAACTTGGTGTATCTATCAGAACACATTTATAATTCGATTTTCGTAGATCCCGGTTTCAAAGAATAATTATTGGATGACACATTCATACTAATTCATTCTCTCAGGCTTGTTTGAATCAATATTCAGATGCAATTAATACAAAATCTAATACGTCAGAAAATCAAAAAACCAGAGATGAATTTTCGAAAAAATTTCAGTTTCGAGAATCTTGATAATGTTTGAGACAATTTTCAGTATTTGCTACGGGAAACTGTCATTTCCAAGAACGGAGAAAAATTTCACATAAAAAAGTTGTTGACAAGAGTCAGTTATCACCACTATAGCACCTGCTTGAATGTATAATATGTAAACAAAACTCAATTTTCTTACCGTGTTTATCAAAAATAGAAATGAAAACAACGATTTTCCGAATAACAAACTTACAAGATGGTAGCTGATAGAGAACAAAGGTGGGCTCCGCGCATTAAAACTACCGTAATCACTGTATTAGAGAAACATGTTTTTCTATTGTCCCCAGCACCTTTTCGGGGACTCTTGTATTAGAGGGACAGTTTTACGGTAAAACCAAAAATTAAAAAACCGAATTATTGCCTTTCCAGCCGACTGTATTGCACTCATGAAACTGAAAAATAGATTTTATTTTTCCGGTTCCAGCCATAACTGTTCTGTTTTTTAATTTCTCATTCACACTGTTTCTTTGACACAAAAAAATTATCTATCTCTTTCAAATTTTCAATGAAACACAACAATTGAGCTGTTCAAAGTAGTTCTCGATGACATCTATTTTGAGGTTCACTTTTGAAGTTAGTAAGATTACAGTTTCTGAAAGTACCATAGTTGTGAAATTCCGGGCGGAAAGCGGGGCGGGCAGAGCGGGCAGGTAAAACAATTTCTCCTGCCCCCGCCCGCCCCATCTGCCCGCACTTAAGAAAAATGTCATTTTTTCGAGTTTCTCACCACTGGATGGCACTAGGGATTTTTGAAAATTGTCTTCTTTCTCCTTGGGGGCAGATAGCGCGGCGGGCGGGCCAGGGCGGCCCGCCCGCGACAAGTATGGAAAGTACGTTTTGTGGCTTACCCATATTTTTTGCCAATGCAACCAATCTTTATTTGTTGATGACTTTATACAATTGACATCAAAAAGAAGTTAACAAATCGAGATTATACTCAACCGGCGAAACCGAGAAAAAATTGACGAAAAAAAATGCTTGGTTTTCAGCCAGAACAGTAAACATTTTCGCTTTTTATAGTCTAAAATTAGCACCGATCCCTTATTTTTCACTTTTTAAATACATCAAACAGACGATATTGATTATTATCTTAATTCACAATCAGCTTGCCAGATTTTCGAAACAGGAAACACTTTCGATTGGAATGTTCCCATTGAAAAAACACGGAACTATAGAAGGCGAACAGCGTCAATCACATTTCACTAATGAAACCGATTAAAACTGATCAAAATGAATGTTTTCTTCGGTTTCGGGAATTTTTCGAAAATTGTATGATTCTTCATAATATATTTGAAATTTCTATATTTTCAAAGGTTAATATTCTTCGTAAAAATAGCTGAAAGAGAAAGTGAGAACTCGAAAAAAAAGTTGCTGTAGCAGAAATATCTGATAACATATTTACTGCAACCAAATTGTGATAACATTTTTGGAACCGTGGGTTTATCTTAGCCAATAGGTGGATCTCCAATCCGTTTTTTCTTACAAAAAAAAAACGTTTTTGAAGTTAAAAAATATGGATTGTGGTGTTTTCAAATTGGTATCCCTACGATAGTACATCTAGATATGACGAAAATCTGAAGACTAAAACCTGAAACAGACAAAAAGCAATCGATTGGCAATTCATCGGATACAAAATAAACTGAAACAATTACTTGAAAGACAACCTCACTATCAGTTTGACAAATGTTTGAAACCGAAAAAAAGTCATAATTTTTTTATTGTCAATTATTTCCAAATTCTGATTTTCATGATAAAATATCAGGAATAGAAATATCTGAAGTGTTTTTTTATTTCTAAATTATAAAATCAAGTTCAATGAAACCAATTATCTACCGGCGATGTTTAAAAAAAAAGCACGCGAATCTTGTTATTGCCGAACTCTGGATCGTTGGAATTAAAATGTTGTTCACGAAACAGAAATGGAATAAAACACTAACCAAAAACATTTTCTGGAATTACAGTTTCAGTGTTCTCATTTGTCATTGAAACAGAATGAATAATTGATTCATCTGAAATGAGCCAATTGTAACAAAAATTTTCCTTTTTTTTCATATTTGAGTGACCCAATTAATTTCCATAGCTGAATGGAGCTTTATTTTAATCTTAAAAGATGTAAACTTTTCTGAAAAATTCAAGAGAGTTTGGTAGCATATCCTCAGCATGCATCACAAAATAATAATCACTAAGAAACAGAAAATTTATTAGATTTTCAGTTAAAAAAATTTTTGCTGCTCCTTTTGTATTATAATTTCCTAACAAATGTATAACTTTTTTTTTAGAATTTATCGGAATTAATTTAGCAGCATTTTTGAAAATCGCTTACCACAAGTATGCTCCAACAAACAATGTTCTTACACTGGTTCAATAAGTTTCTCATTATTTTTTCCAACTTTTTGAATCAGTTATTTTTCAGAAATAATTTCGAAACTTCATCATAAACTTTTGGTCTCATCCAAAAAATGACAGAGAATATTTTAAAAAAATAATTGATGATGATTTATGAGAATATAGAATTTCAGATTGTTTTCTCAAAGAAAACTGATTGAAAATTAAAAATTTAGATCTAGGAATACCGAAAATCGAGAAAATATTCAGAAATACAGAACTGACCCTTGTCAACAACTATTTTATTTGAAAGTTTGCTCCGTTTTTGGAATTAAAAACACGCTCGCTAAACAGAGCCATGACTTTAATCGAAATATTTATTAGACAATGTTAGCCAACATCAATGAATTTGTCTGATCATAGATGCTTTCGATCTCTTCCACAACAAATTTCAAATCATTTTCCATTTCTGTCAAATGTTTCTGCATATCAGCAATGATAAATCCCATGTATACTGTAGGTCCGCCAAGCAAAAGAAGTCCAGCGACGGCGCCCGCGCCGCAAGCGATACGTTGTTTTTCGATCCAGTAGCCTTCGTTTCTGGAAAAAAGTAGGTTGGATTACGTTATCTTGTAAAGAAACGGTAGCTTGCTAAACTCTGCAAGCCATAGGTGACAGTAGCTACAGTACTCCATATGAAGTAAATAGTTCTGTAGAACTTCCGTATGAAGACAAAAGGTCTGGATGGGTTACGGTAGTTTGTGGTTCAGGGTACCGTATCTAGGGGTTATGGTAGTTATGGGTTACTGTAGGATACTGTGATATGGATCGATGACTTATTTATAGTGAACGCAAGCGCTTGCACCCGCGCTCTAATCCAATGTCAAAAATAGCGTTCAAAATAAAGTGACGCAAAGAAAAATTTTTCTGCGTCTTTTAATTTGAACGCTATTTTCGGACATTGGATTAGACCGCAAGTGCAAACGCTTGTGTTCACTATACTGTAGTTGCTTGTGAGTAAAAAACAAGAAATCAGACTGATAATAATTGGAGCGAAGTACAGTAAATTGTTTATTGAACATAAAGCCACGAAAGTCAATAGTACGGTCATTTTTTAGAGTTTTAAGGCATTTTGAGGATACAAAAATAAGACTCCTACCTCAAACATGTGAACAATGAATAGTTGATCCCATCTCCATTAGTTCCAGCAAAGCCATGATAATGTTTATAAGTGACCAGACTCGCCACTTTTCGAAGTCTTTCCGGAATACGATGCTTGTTGAAATCACTGATAAGCTGCTTGTTAGATGAGTGAGACACTCTTTCTGGAAAATATAGCTTCTATTAAACGATATTAGCAATTCGATAAGATTCAATACTTTAAATTTCAGGTACTGCCAAAAAAAATAAAGTTTGGGCAAGGAATTCAAACTTTTATTTTCGCGGGCGGGTGGCCACTCCAACTGGAAACTGTAGAAATTCAAATTTAGCTTGCAGACCGAAATGGGCGCACCGCCCGCAAAAATGAAAGTTTGAATTCCTTGCCCGAACTTTATTTTTTCAACAGTAGGAAATGGACTTTTTTCGACATTTCACGGATACCAACTTTCGATAAAATCTTGGGTGAGAATATAGTATTTTTGAAACAAAATTTTTTTCATTGAACTTTTTAGGTTTAGATTCCTTTTTCTATTTACCCATCATGGTCTCCAACACTGCCACATCGTCCAATGTCCTATGTTTCATCAATTTTTTAATTCGTTTTTTTCATTTCTTCATCAATCTTTTGCAGAGCACTGTTGATTTTCTTAGCAAGTTTGACGTATTCCATGATGATCTCTGAAACTTTGAACCTGATAAAATTCAAAAGAAGTTGGATTTGCGTGTCCACACTGTGCATTAAATTTGAATTTCTACAGTTTCCAGTTGGAGTGGCCACCCGCCCGCGAAAATAAAAGTTTGAATTCCTTGCCCAAACTTTATTTTTTTTGGCAGTACCTGAAATTTAAAGTATTGAATCTTATCGAATTGCTAATATCGTTTAATAGAAGCTATATTTTCCAGAAAGAGTGTCTCACTCATCTAACAAGCAGCTTATCAGTGATTTCAACAAGCATCGTATTCCGGAAAGACTTCGAAAAGTGGCGAGTCTGGTCACTTATAAACATTATCATGGCTTTGCTGGAACTAATGGAGATGGGATCAACTATTCATTGTTCACATGTTTGAGGTAGGAGTCTTATTTTTGTATCCTCAAAATGCCTTAAAACTCTAAAAAATGACCGTACTATTGACTTTCGTGGCTTTATGTTCAATAAACAATTTACTGTACTTCGCTCCAATTATTATCAGTCTGATTTCTTGTTTTTTACTCACAAGCAACTACAGTATAGTGAACACAAGCGTTTGCACTTGCGGTCTAATCCAATGTCCGAAAATAGCGTTCAAATTAAAAGACGCAGAAAAATTTTTCTTTGCGTCACTTTATTTTGAACGCTATTTTTGACATTGGATTAGAGCGCGGGTGCAAGCGCTTGCGTTCACTATAAATAAGTCATCGATCCATATCACAGTATCCTACAGTAACCCATAACTACCATAACCCCTAGATACGGTACCCTGAACCACAAACTACCGTAACCCATCCAGACCTTTTGTCTTCATACGGAAGTTCTACAGAACTATTTACTTCATATGGAGTACTGTAGCTACTGTCACCTATGGCTTGCAGAGTTTAGCAAGCTACCGTTTCTTTACAAGATAACGTAATCCAACCTACTTTTTTCCAGAAACGAAGGCTACTGGATCGAAAAACAACGTATCGCTTGCGGCGCGGGCGCCGTCGCTGGACTTCTTTTGCTTGGCGGACCTACAGTATAGTCACAAAATTCAGGCTCCACCCCTTTTTTGCATAAATTCCGCTTCTGACCAAATTCCTAATTTTTAACTACAGATGAGTCACTTTTCGCTCCGAAAAACCTCATATTTACATGACTTTTTATGCAGAAAAGTTCGAAATATTTACACAAACATGTAAAACCGATAACGATAGGAAGAATTTTCTCTTTTCTCAGTTTCATTGAAAATGTATCTTTACTTTTCGATTTCGCTGTTTCAGTCTTCAGAACGACTTAGTTCAGATGAGTTTGAACGGAAAATGGGCGAAATTTTAAAAAAAATTTGATTTTATCAAGGGTTTATCAGCGATTCCATGAGGTGATCGAGCATACGTCCGCACAGTATTTTCAAACTCTTTATTTCTTGTTATTTTATCATAAGTTTACAGTTTTAGATCAACGGTAGACAAAAAAATAGTTTCCGACTGATTCCGCACACTTCTGAATTCAGAATATTGATAAGAATTTCAGTGATCATTTCATTCATGATGTTGTAGTACTTTCCAAAACAGTTTCTAACAGAAATATTCAAAATTCAAAATTTCAGAATTCCCGACGTCCAGATTGTGTGAAGGGCTTTTTGAAGTGGTGCCACGCCTTCAGAAGTGATTCGGATGAGCTGATATTTTGTGGAGGTATTAGGCATGAGTAGGACATTACGTGGTAAAAATATTTTTGAAATCGGTGACTATGACCATTTTCACCATGGAGGGGGGTACGTTGAAATTAGTGAATTTTTCTCATATATTCGACTGAAACTCCAAAAAGGTCCTAGTTTATCGGACCAAACTTTTTTTTGTTCAAAAGCTATGTGGTAGGGGTATCTTATGCTGAAGGAATCTCGTCGGAAGTAGTGGAAAAAATTTTGGGGAGCGGTCATTTTCCACCCTGATGGCAACACTCTGCACTTCAACGATGAATTTCACGCTGAAGACGTTGTGCTGGAATTTAGTGTACAACACAAAAAAAACTTCAAATATGGTCTAGTATTCATTACCGGTTGTATTTTAAAATTTTATCTTATGGGAAAAATTCTAGGAACGTCACGTCTTCTGAAATTCTGATCAATATTCTGAATTCAGAAGTGTGCGGAATCAGTCGGAAACTATTTTTTTGTCTACCGTTGATCTAAAACTGTAAACTTATGATAAAATAACGAGAAATAAAGAGTTTGAAAATACTGTGCCGACCCTCAGTTCACACTTGCTCCATTTTCTCATGGAAACGCTGTTATATTCTTTCTGAAAAACCAACAAGAAATAATGCTATTGAATTTTTGCTTTGTGTAATACATTGTTTAGCGGATTTTTCGGAAAACTTCCTAGGAAAACTGTAAAATTATCGGAAACTTTTCTGAACATTTTCCGGATAGTTCACCGATTTTTACAACAACTCGGATCTGGAGCAGGCTTGGTAGGAAAATAATTTTTGGTAAATCGGAAAATATAATAATTTCTCGGAAGTAACTCCGGAAAACATCCGAATTTTTTTCCGAAAAAAAACTCGGAAAAATCGGATAATCTAGAAAATTTTTCAAAACTTGCTTTTTCACTGAGTTTTTTACTTGAAAATGGACAAATTCATGATTTTCTATTATAAAATTAACTGAAGGTGGTCTTTTGAACTAAAATTGCGCTAATAAAAAAAAAGACTTTTGAAAATTTTCAGAAAAAAAGTCGGAAAACCGGAAAATTCGGAATTTCCGTTTTCCGACTCCGATCAACCCTGATCTGGAAAGAAGAGCCTATGTTAATTGAAATAATTTTTTCGTTTTGAATGATTTTTTATTCGATTATCGGTGAACCTCGTTTTTAATAGGAGGCTACATCAGATTTTTCGGTTTCATCAAGTATGTATTAATATATCACAGAATCAAGTATGTATTAATATATCACAGAACCCCTTACAATGTATTACACAAAGCAAAAATTCAATAGCATTATTTCTTGTTGGTTTTTCAGAAAGAATATAACAGCGTTTCCATGAGAAAATGGAGCAAGTGTGAACTGAGGGTCGGCACAGTATTTTCAAACTCTTTATTTCTCGTTATTTTATCATAAGTTTACAGTTTTAGATCAACGGTAGACAAAAAAATAGTTTCCGACTGATTCCGCACACTTCTGAATTCAGAATATTGATCAGAATTTCAGAAGACGTGACGTTCCTAGAATTTTTCCCATAAGATAAAATTTTAAAATACAACCGGTAATGAATACTAGACCATATTTGAAGTTTTTTTTGTGTTGTACACTAAATTCCAGCACAACGTCTTCAGCGTGAAATTCATCGTTGAAGTGCAGAGTGTTGCCATCAGGGTGGAAAATGACCGCTCCCCAAAATTTTTTCCACTACTTCCGACGAGATTCCTTCAGCATAAGATACCCCTACCACATAGCTTTTGAACAAAAAAAAGTTTGGTCCGATAAACTAGGACCTTTTTGGAGTTTCAGTCGAATATATGAGAAAAATTCACTAATTTCAACGTACCCCCCTCCATGGTGAAAATGGTCATAGTCACCGATTTCAAAAATATTTTTACCACGTAATGTCCTACTCATGCCTAATACCTCCACAAAATATCAGCTCATCCGAATCACTTCTGAAGGCGTGGCACCACTTCAAAAAGCCCTTCACACAATCTGGACGTCGGGAATTCTGAAATTTTGAATTTTGAATATTTCTGTTAGAAACTGTTTTGGAAAGTACTACAACATCATGAATGAAATGATCACTGAAATTCTTATCAATATTCTGAATTCAGAAGTGTGCGGAATCAGTCGGAAACTATTTTTTTGTCTACCGTTGATCTAAAACTGTAAACTTATGATAAAATAACAAGAAATAAAGAGTTTGAAAATACTGTGCGGACGTATGCTCGATCACCTCATGGAATCGCTGATAAACCCTTGATAAAATCAAATTTTTTTTAAAATTTCGCCCATTTTCCGTTCAAACTCATCTGAACTAAGTCGTTCTGAAGACTGAAACAGCGAAATCGAAAAGTAAAGATACATTTTCAATGAAACTGAGAAAAGAGAAAATTCTTCCTATCGTTATCGGTTTTACATGTTTGTGTAAATATTTCGAACTTTTCTGCATAAAAAGTCATGTAAATATGAGGTTTTTCGGAGCGAAAAGTGACTCATCTGTAGTTAAAAATTAGGAATTTGGTCAGAAGCGGAATTTATGCAAAAAAGGGGTGGAGCCTGAATTTTGTGACTTTACCAAACTTACATGCAAAGTAATGTTTTTTTTTGAGATTTATACTCAATTCTTCCAACTTTTAGTATTACGAAACACATTATTTTTTAAAGGTGGCGGGACATGAAAAAATTGAATGTTTAGTTACTTATCTATTATGAATAATGGACCATTCTAAACTCATATTTGAAGTCCACACAACCATAATTAGTGGGAGGTGAAAATTGTCACGCACTCAAGATTGTGGGCGCGAGAGGCAGATTCATAGGTAGGGACCGCAATGAGGAGGGGGCGGGGCGTCCAATTTTTTCAGCCGGGGGTTGCGCGCGGGTTTGAAGACTCATTTTACCCACTCAAAATTGATATTTTTCTTAGAAAATTTAAGTCCCTATGTAATCGACCCCATAGAATCATCTGGTTAAGTCAGTTTTTTGCTATCTGAATTCATAAGTCCAAAAAAATGAAGAAACGAAAGGGAAAGTGGAAAGTCTTGAAATTAAGCATGAAGAAAGGCAGAGCCGCGGAATTTTAAGATTGATTTCTTTAACCAGATAGTTTATCTAATGGAAAACGGAAGGAATAAGGATTCTGATCGGTGGAATTCTTTTCAGAAGACGTCAAACTTCGACGAGATTCAGCAAAAAATTTTCAGCGATGACCCCCGATTTTTATTGTTTCGTTTCTTTAAGTGTCTTCTATAGAGCTCCCGAAAAAAATTTTTAGAGCTTTGAGACCGGTTTGAAGCACTGTTCAATCTGTCAAAGTGTACGATGTTTTCGAAGAAATTCGGTTTTCGGTCATTTTGGTGGTCAAAAAAGCAAGAGCCGCGTGATCTGACAACGGAATCTTGATCTACGCAAAATTTCCAATCGATTGGCTTATATTAGGCCAAATTCTGATCGGTAGAACTTTAGAAATTTTCATTTTAATTCGTCGGTTTTGATAAAATTCGCATTAAAATAACTTCTACCGCGTGAAAGGGGTGGGCGTCAGTGTGCGTGGTGGCGCAGTGGCAGAGCGCGCGGCTGCTAATCAGTTAGTGTTCGCGTTTTGCGTTCGCTTCCTCTTTGGACCCGGTCGGCGCTAGACTCCGCCCACAAGTCGGCTGAACTCGTAGTAGTAATGAGAAACCTTGAAGACGTGCGTAACTCAGGAACCACTGAACATTTTTGAAAAATTTTTTGGGGACGTACTTCCATTGAGGTTTCAAGCGGAATCCACAATTAAAATTAACGAAAAAAGAAGTTTGAAAAAAATGTTGCGGTGCCTATTCATAGGCGCCAATAGAGGGCCACCGCGTTTCCGTCCCTGAGGCTCAGCCGGTAACGCGCTCGACCACCATCGGTACGGTAGCTTAGTTCGACCCCTCCGATGGTAATGGTTTTTGTTTTTCTTGAAAATAATCAAAATTGAAAAATTAGTGTATACACCACATCTTACGACAAAATGCATGCAAAGTCTACAAAAAAGTCTACGAAGCTTTCATGTCCCCCCACCTTTAAAATATTTTGAAAAACACAAAAAAAAACTTTTTTTGCGCTCTTACATTTTGGAATTGCTTATTGCTCAGTCTTAGTAGAAGAAACAGTGAGAGAAGAAAAAAATGAGAGGAAAAAGAGAGAGAAAAAAAGAGAGAAGAACAATAAGTCACAAGTAGAAATGAGAGATAGAAAACTATGCATTGTTTCAATGGTGTTTTTTCCTTCTTTTTTTTTAGAAATGTTATATCAACAGAAGATCATTATGAAATTAACAGCCATAAAAATTGCATTCTTCATATGAATTTCAGAAAAACAGAAAAAGTCGAACTTTCACCGTTTCAAAATCTCGATGTCCAAAATAGAAACAAAGTGCCTTCAATAAGTGCCACGAATCAAACTATCCAGAATTATTTTTTTGCAGCCTGAACATATGTAAAATACTCAAAAGTATTGAACTTTCTTCTTTTCATCGAAATAATCGAAGAACTTAAACTATTAAAAAAAATTTCACTGTTTTAGTGTTATTTCTTCAGGTTTTGAAAGTTTGAAACTAGGCTCGTCGAATAGATTACATATGTTTTTAAAAGAAAACCAATAAAAACCGGAAACTCGACACATTTTAATGTCAGAATATTGGCAACAAAAAAATTGTTCATCAGCGACCGAATTGGGGAAAAACCGGCAGAGAATAAAATTTTTTTTCGAAAATCCAATTATTTTCCACTAGTTTTAAAAATAATTTTAACAATTTCAGTATTTCTATATGATATTATAAAAAAAACTATCAAACAATGACGGTATAACTATTTTGATACTGAAATTTCGAACACTTGTTGTTACAAATTCGCTACATGTTAATTTTTTTTTCCAGAATCAATTTTTCTGTTTCAATCAAACCTTATGTCATAACATGAACATTAATTCCTAACATGTAATGCTTCCGGAATATGCCCCTCCGATTCCAGATGTTATGGGGGCAAAAGTTAGGCCTAGGGATGGGTAAAATAACCCGCCTGTCAAAAATTGTCCAAATTGATTTTTTATCGATTTATTGATTTTTTTCATTCTTACTAGTTTTTCGACCGTATCTTGCTTAGTTTTGAAGATTTTTCAAAAGTTAAAAAATGAACTTGTAGACAAAAACGTGTTCCAACTTTTTGCTCACTATACAAAAAAATTTGGAGCACGTTGAAGAGCCGAAATCTTGCTCCAAAGTGAACCCGAAAAAATCAAAAACGTTGAATCATCATGGCATTTCAGAGTTAAGCTTGGCACCTAACATAATGCTTATCACCAAATTTTAAAAAAATTTTATCGATAAATTTTTGAGAAAATCGAGTTCAAAATATATTTTTGTACTTTTCGAGTTTTCAAACTCAAAATTTCAAAAAAGTGCAATTGGTAAATCTTGTAGCCCGTAAAAAGACGCATCTTTTCGTTTTTTAACCATTCCAAAATACTAAGTTTGAACTGAGTTAAGTATGTTTGAAAAGTTGACCATAATAGCAAACTCTATCAGATCGGGCATAGTTTTCAATGTTTTTTTTTTTTTCAGGTTTCAAACACTCCTAACTCAGTTCAAACTTAGTATTTTGGAATGGTTAAAAAACGAAGAGATGCGTCTTTTTACGGGCTACAAGATTTACCAATTGCACTTTTTTGAAATTTTGAGTTTGAAAACTCGAAAAGTACAAAAATATATTTTGAACTCGATTTTCTCAAAAATTTATCGATAAAATTTTTTTAAAATTTGGTGATAAGCATTATGTTAGGTGCCAAGCTTAACTTTGAAATCCCATGATGATTCAACGTTTTTGATTTTTTCGGGTTCACTTTGGAGCAAGATTTCGGCTCTTCAACGTGCTCCAAATTTTTTTGTATAGTGAGCAAAAAGTTGGAACACGTTTTTGTCTACAAGTTCATTTTTTAACTTTTGAAAAATCTTCAAAACTAAGCAAGATACGGTCGAAAAACTAGTAAAAATGAAAAAAATCAATAAATCGATAAAAAATCAATTTGGACAACTTTTGGCTGGCGGGTTAATTTACCCACCCCGGGACCTAACTTTTGCCCCCATAACATCTGAAATCGGAGGGGCACATTCCGGAAGCATTACATGTAATTTTTCGTGAATGGGATGTGGGCAAGCTAGAGACGCAGAGATAAAATTTCCTCTGTGTCTCTTCTTTCCTTACGAAATTTCAAGAAAGTTTTCATAGTTTAGCATGTTCACAACATAAAACTCAAGTAAAAAGCACGAAGAAACATAATTTTTATTTATTATTTTAGTTTCAAATCTTCGATTTTTCTTCGGAAAAAATTTTTTTTTTCGACGTCATCTGAATTCTCCAGAATCAGACGTGGGCGGGGCCAAAAATTTTGTTTGTATTTTTACTTAGGGGGACCTATTAGTTGCTTAAATGGAAAAAGAACTTGGATCGGATCGGTTTGGGAAAAGTGTGCGGACGTCAATAGGCCATTGCTCGATAATCTCAGAGAACCCGATTTAATCAGTTAAATTTCAAAAATTACTCTGAAACTCCATCGAAAACTTGTGATCCAATTTAAAAATGACAGAAAACATTTAAAAAACAATTGATGAAAATTAATGGGAATCTAAAATTTCAGATTGTTTTCTCAAAAAAAATCGATTGAAAAATAAAATTTTGGATCTAGCGATACTGAAAAATGGGAAATATATAACAATTTGGAATTGTTTGAAAACAGAAAAAAAGAAAATTTTTTCGAAATAAATTTGGAATTGGAACTATACAACTTTGTTACCTTTTCAATGCATTTTTTTAATGTCTCGCTATTTCGATACGCCAGTGAGAAATATAGACAAAACAATTATTCATGAGAATCAGGAAACATGAATTTTTTGAAATTCATTTATCGTTTTTAGCTGAAATCAGTGCAATCAAGATGCTATTTTTGATTTAAGCTCCGCCTTTTCTATTTGGAAACAATCGTTGAATAGCCTGACAACTAGTAACTTTGAAAAAAATATACAAATATACTTTAAAATATTCTGATACTGTAAAAACCGGAAACTCTTGAGCTAATTGTCTGGATGCCTAGCAATTTCGGTTTTTTTTCGTAACGGCTATAAACTGTAAATTGAAAAATAGAATGCAAATCGAATTTTTAAAAATATAAGCTTATTTATCAGTTTATATAAGTTTTTGATGATACAAGATTCGACGATTTTTAAAAATAAATTCATCGTGTTATAAATGCGACAGTAATATCAAATCAAGAAGCGGAGAAATGAAATTGATCAGGAACTGTAAATTTACCTGGAAATATCTTGAATATCAAACGAATCACCGTTCACTTGAAGATAAATATTTGAATTCTAATTTGTCGTCAGTAAGTAATATATGCATCTTTTAATGCTGAAACGGGTATAAAAAACTGTATTTTCTGAAACTGAATCTTTTTCCGAATTACAGAAATGTATCAGAAATACATAGTTGATTGATTGTTTTTTCTTCCGAAATTTCACAATTGTTCGGTAAACAAATTTCAGTTTCCCTTCTCTTTATTATCATAAAATCAACCAGATTATCACCACCAAAAATCAACATTATGTGCAATAATTATTGTATTAATGTATTCTTATCAGTTCAGTGCAAACCACCTTCTTCATTCACAAACTAAACATACTTAATTTGACTCATTTCTTAATTCTTCTTCCCCCTTTTTTCCGATTTTTATGGGTTTTTATTGTTTGATTTTTTGGTTTCTAGTGGAAAATGGAAATGGTGTTTGAAGTTGAAACAATTTTGATGTGTATTTCCAGAAAACCTTCAGTAAAGTTTTTTTGTTTTTACTGCAAATGTATTCTACGGTTTCATTTAATAATTGAAGAGATAATAGCAATATTGCCGCTTTTCTCGATAGATCCTTCCAATTCGATTGTTTTTTTTTCCAGATAACTGTCTAATTTCTGTTGATCTGTGATTCCCAGGATTTCCAGAAATCTATTTTTCCATTCAAATTCCTACTTTTTAAATCTAATTCTGCCGAAAATTCCTATTCTTTTTTACTGTTTCTCTTGAAAGGTTTAAAAACAGGTGCTAAATTTATTTTGATTTTCCCCGACTTCTACTCATTTCCTTATACTTTCTCATATTTTTTTCTGTTTTTCTCAGAATGTACAGTAAACTTTTGTTGCATGTGAACGTTGGATACGACATTATTTTGGATTTACCAAAAATCTAATTTTTTTGACAGGTTTTTATGGTTTTCCAGTTAATTAGAATGTTTTTTGACGATTTCCAACCATTTTGTTTTCAAATTATGTACTGTTTCCACTGAAAAGTATAGTTAACTGCAGGAACTTCAATTCGTTTTCCTGTTCGAGTCGGTTTCACAGTTCGACCTAAAATCTAGAAAAAAACCAGACTTGTTGAAATGTAAACCGGGGCAGTAAACGCGTTTCAAAATTTTTTGTTTTTTTCAGCATGTATTACCCGATTTTTAGCCCAATTCACAAATCTTTTCTGGTCTTTTTACCTAAAAATCGATGAAAATTTCCATCTGGAAAACATAAGCCAAGTTAGTAGATGAAAATGCGCGAAAAATTATTGCTTTGTTGGGCTCAGCGAGCCAGGAAAATTCACTCCTTGCTGACAGAAAGCTTACTGAATAGAATT
This sequence comes from Caenorhabditis doughertyi, assembly GCA_963572265.1. Taxonomy (NCBI): domain Eukaryota; kingdom Metazoa; phylum Nematoda; class Chromadorea; order Rhabditida; family Rhabditidae; genus Caenorhabditis; species Caenorhabditis doughertyi. The sequence continues at coordinate 9,545,598 of OY751556.1, read as the reverse complement.
CAATTTATCAACTTGACCATTACTTCTAATTTTGTGTTTCCAATGGTTTAAAATCAAAATTTCAACTGTTTCATTAAAAAAATAAAGACGGTTTCTTGTCGATTTGGTGCTGCTTCATCGATGATTCTCGTTCTATCCTACTTTCTGATTTTCTGGAAATTTCCAAAACAACTTGGACTATTATAGTTATTGAGTTTCCATATGGAATTTGGATATTTCGAAAAACTTTCAACCAGAAAAACACAAATTTTCTTACAGTTTCATTTGAAGCTTATGAAATTGTTTCTGACATTTTCAGTTGCTAGGCATGTAAGTGGAATAACTTGTTTGTGAAAGTCTCCCATCTCAGTTTAAAGGCGCAGCGACGAGTCCCGTCACGATTACAGTTATTTTCAACCGAGAATTACTGTAATCTTGGCGGGACCCAATAGAATTTTGTCGCGCGCAATTTTGATCAAAGTTTCATGGAGCGGTTTCTTTTACACTTTTTTTTTAATGTCGAGCCGTTTGACCAGTTTTAAAAAAACTTTGAACTAATTTCCCCATGTCACGAAACAGTTTTTTTCCTGTTTCACTAAAAATATTTCAAAAACTTGTTGATAGTTTCTTTTGGTCCCTTCACTTTTCCAAAGTTTTTCGCAATATTTTCCTTTTTTCCAGCCACATCCCCACCAAAATGGAAGCCCTGAAAGTGTTCAACAATGCTGCTTCCGGAGTCAAGAGCATCGCAAAAATCGTTTCGGTTTATGATAAAATCGATAAGAATTTGAAGGAACAAATGAAAATGATATTGAAACCAAGGACTCTTCAGGATATTGCCATTTTGCAGACTATGTTGGGTGAGTACAAAGTCTACAAAGACTAACTAGATTTTCTCTATAAACTAAATTTTTCGAAAAAAATTTAATTTTTACTGGCAAAAAATGAATGCAGAGACATTTTTGAACTGATTAATTGGAAAAATAAGCACATAAATAAGCAAGTACAACTAAAAAGAAAACACAAAAATTTGTTTAATTTTTAATTGAAACTGTAGTTTTTTTTTTTGAAAATAAGGCGCACCGAAAAAAAATCGCGAAGAAAATAACGTAACTTTGAGCCTTGTTGGTTCGTGTTAGACAAGCAAATTGAGAATTTTTCGAATAAACTATTATTGCTTTCATAAAAATCCAACCTCGGTATTTGGACAAAAAAGCTCGGCAGGCGAGACACACGAGACCCTTTCTGCAACCCGCTGCACTGTTTTTTGCACGGGTGCGGCACGAAGTTCATACTTTTTCTAATCGTGAAATAAGGAATTCCTAGCACCTTTTTATGTACAAAAAACATGATAAGAGGTTGCTTTCGGCCCGTAAGCTGCAAAAATTATTATGGAAAGACGAAAAAGTTTTTGGGAACCATGTTTTGTATCGCCGAAGAATAAATAGCAGGTTTTTTCTGTGCGGTAGAATTGCAAAACGCCCACATTTTGGCAAGAGGCAAGGCGTCCGGAAATTGCGGCGCAGTTAGTCCAGGTTGCAATTTTACAAAAACATACAATATGATAAATTGTCTGAATCATACCGATAGCATTGAAACATAATAAAATAAGAAGCTGAAGTGAAACCGGGTTTCTTCTATTAAAACTACACAAAAGTTTGAAAAAAAAATAGAATAAGACATAATTTCTCGAACGTTCGAGGAATCCCTTGATATGTTTACCCTTAGCTTTTCTGTTTTGCCTGAAACTGCATTTTTGAGCAAACCTATTGAAATGTTCAGTGTAAAACTTTGAAAAATATGAGATCAAGGTTAAGATATTTCAATTTAAAAAAAACGTGGTAGAAAAGCAATAATTTTGGGACATTTCTAATTGAAACTGACCTTTTTCTCAAGCTTAAAAAATCTCAAGCTCACAACTAGTTTTGTAAAATTCTGTCGCAGAACAAAATAGAATCAATATCCCAAAAAAAGTTGATTCTTGGATAAGCCCGGATGAAAACAGTTAATTTTTTTTCATTCCGACCTCAAGAAAAAAATACAAAGGCTACACGTCTTAAGAGTTTTAGCAGCATCTTCAAAAGATGCTGTTGCATTCCGACATTTAAAAGAAAAAACTGAATAAATTTCTAAATTTACATGTCATTGGTAATTTTAAGGATAAACTCTGAACGTATTGAACTGAAACCGGGTTTTTTTCTTGAAACTTGCAAACGGTTTGTTTGAAAATGACTATGAATTGATCCATAACTTCCTTCGAAAATAAATTGTCTATTAAAAACAAATGATCAAAAAAATCTCAAATTTTTTGCCTGAAACATTTTTTGTATTTTTCTGTTCCAAATTTTTCATTAAAAATACGGGCGAGTCAATCGATTCAATATTGTTTTTATTTACACACTTTTGAGCTACAAAGGCTACCACAATAATTTATTTTCTGAATAAAAAAGAATGACCGAAAGATCAAAATGAAGAAACGAGAAATTCCGAAAGTTTTCGGTTGAAACCGTTTTTTTTGTTCTAAAAACTAGGAATACTTTGTAAAAACTGAAAGAATTTCACTGTAAACTTTGGTTACTGTAGACAACAAGATGGAAAATTTGAACAAAATTCTGAAAAATTTCAGTTCCAGAAAATTTTGACTTTGACTGGAAAAATTATTTCAAATACTGTTCTCAGAGTTCTTATACATGGTGAACAACTCTCAAGAATACGAAGACTACAAACTACACTAAAATCGCCAAAAAAATTTGAAAATTTCCAGTTTCAAAACGTCCAGATTCATAGATTTATTGAGTCACTTCTGATAATTTTGTGATTCTTCTGCTAAATACAAAAACTACAAACTACCCTAGGGTTAGCAAAAATTTCTCAAAATGGGAATTTCAAAGTGGATATCAAAAAACTGAAAACTACATAATTTATAACCGGAAATACCGAAATTTTCTGTTTCAAAAACTCTATTTTTAAACAAAAATTTTTATTTTGCTGATTTACACATAGAGAGAAGACCAAAACTAAAATACCTTTTCCCAGAAAAAGTAGCGAAATCACAAAACGAGGAGCTTATCACTGATTTCAATGAGCACAAAATCACGGAAAGACTGGAAAATGTTGCATTGCTTATCATTCAATATCAACCAAGAGATGGCCAAAATTTGAGTAAAAAAGAGAAAAAACGATTGGGATTTGTGGTTCAAGAAGTTGAATGTATTTATGATCATGCAAGAACTTTAATGTTGGCTAATGTCTTATCGGCGACCTCTTCGACTACAAGGTTTTGATTCATAATTTGTCTTTTTTTGGGGGAGATTCTGATGAATAAACATACTTCGAAAGCAGTTCTGTCTCAAACCATATATAAAAGTTTTATCATAAAACCTCACAACAACAAAAAGGTTGAGAAAGGCATCAAAAACTGAGTTTTTCGCTTGACCATGAGAACTTTTACCTGTGCACAGCCTGTCAACAGCCTGTCGACAGCCTGTGTACAGAAAAGGCTCTACGAAGAAAAAAAAAAGCTCTACGAACAAATACAGAAAAGGCTCTACGAACAAATACAGAAAAGGCTCTACGAACAAATTCAGAAAAGGCTCTACGAAAGAAAAGGCTCTACGAACAAATACAGAAAAGGATCTACGAACAAATACAGAGACAGGTTTTTGACAGGCTGTGCACAGGCTGTGCACAGGCTGTCGACAGGCTGCTGACAGGCTGTACACAGGCTGTCGACAGGCTGTCGATAGGTTTTTGACAGGCTGTACACAGGCTGTCGACAGGCTGCTGACAGGCTGTGCACAGGCTGTCGACAGGCTGCTGACAGGCTGTACACAGGCTGTCGACAGGCTGTCGACAGGTTTTTGACAGGCTGTGCACAGGCTGTGCACAGGCTGTCGACAGGCTGCTGACAGGCTGTACACAGGCTGTCGACAGGCTGTCGACAGGTTTTTGACAGGCTGTACACAGGCTGTCGACAGGCTGCTGACAGGCTGTGCACAGGCTGTCGACAGGCTGCTGACAGGCTGTGCACAGGCTGTCGACAGGCTGCTGACAGGCTGTACACAGGCTGTCGACAGGCTGCTGACAGGCTGTGCACAGGCTGTCGACAGGCTGCTGACAGGCTGTACACAGGCTGTCGACAGGTTTTTGACAGGCTGTGCACAGGCTGTCGACAGGCTGCTGACAGGTTTTTCACAGGCTGTGCACAGGCTGTCGACAGGTTTTTGACAGGCTGTGCACAGGCTGTCGACAGGCTGCTGACAGGCTGTACACAGGCTGTCGACAGGTTTTTGACAGGCTGTGCACAGGCTGTCGACAGGCTGCTGACAGGTTTTTCACAGGCTGTGCACAGGCTGTCGACAGGTTTTTGACAGGCTGTGCACAGGCTGTCGACAGGCTGCTGACAGGCTGTACACAGGCTGTCGACAGGCTGTCGACAGGTTTTTGACAGGCTGTACACAGGCTGTCGACAGGCTGCTGACAGGCTGTGCACAGGCTGTCGACAGGCTGCTGACAGGCTGTACACAGGCTGTCGACAGGCTGTCGACAGGTTTTTGACAGGCTGTGCACAGGCTGTGCACAGGCTGTCGACAGGCTGCTGACAGGCTGTACACAGGCTGTCGACAGGCTGTCGACAGGTTTTTGACAGGCTGTGCACAGGCTGTCGACAGGCTGCTGACAGGCTGTACACAGGCTGTCGACAGGTTTTTGACAGGCTGTGCACAGGCTGTCGACAGGCTGCTGACAGGTTTTTCACAGGCTGTGCACAGGCTGTCGACAGGTTTTTGACAGGCTGTGCACAGGCTGTCGACAGGCTGCTGACAGGCTGTACACAGGCTGTCGACAGGTTTTTGACAGGCTGTGCACAGGCTGTCGACAGGCTGCTGACAGGTTTTTCACAGGCTGTGCACAGGCTGTCGACAGGTTTTTGACAGGCTGTGCACAGGCTGTCGACAGGCTGCTGACAGGCTGTACACAGGCTGTCGACAGGTTTTTGACAGGCTGTGCACAGGCTGTCGACAGGCTGCTGACAGGTTTTTCACAGGCTGTGCACAGGCTGTCGACAGGCTGCTGACAGGCTGTACACAATTTTTAGAACCCAAATCTTATAATGCATTTTTTATAATGCAAATTCAAGAATGCAAATTTTGTAATGCAAATTTTACAATGCAAATTTTGTAATGCGAATTTTATAATGCAATATTTTGGTGCAATTTGGTGCAATTTTGGAGCTTCGTAGAGCCTTTTCTGTATTTGTTCGTAAAGCCTTTTCTGTGTGCACAGCCTGTCAGCAGTCGACAGGTTTTTGACAGGCTGTGCACAGGCTGTCGACAGGTTTTTGACAGGCTGTACACAGGCTGTCGACAGGCTGCTGACAGGTTTTTGACAGGCTGTGCACAGGCTGTCGACAGGTTTTTGACAGGCTGTACACAGGCTGTCGACAGGCTGCTGACAGGTTTTTGACAGGCTGTGCACAGGCTGTCGACAGGTTTTTGACAGGCTGTGCACAGGCTGTCGACAGGCTGCTGACAGGTTTTTGACAGGCTGTGCACAGGCTGTCGACAGATTTTTGACAGGCTGTGCACAGGCTGTCGACAGGCTGCTGACAGGTTTTTGACAGGCTGTGCACAGGCTGTCGACAGGTTTTTGACAGGCTGTACACAGGCTGTCGACAGGCTGCTGACAGGTTTTTGACAGGCTGTGCACAGGCTGTCGACAGGTTTTTGACAGGCTGTACACAGGCTGTCGACAGGCTGCTGACAGGCTGTACACAGGCTGTCGACAGGTTTTTGACAGGCTGTGCACAGGCTGTTGACAGGTTTTTGACAGGCTGTGCACAGGCTGTCGACAGGCTGCTGACAGGCTGTACACAGGCTGTCGACAGGCTGCTGACAGGCTGTACACAGGCTGTCGACAGGCTGCTGACAGGCTGTACACAGGCTGTCGACAGGTTTTTGACAGGCTGTGCACAGGCTGTCGACAGGCTGCTGACAGGTTTTTGACAGGCTGTGCACAGGCTGTCGACAGGTTTTTGACAGGCTGTACACAGGCTGTCGACAGGCTGCTGACAGGCTGTACACAGGCTGTCGACAGGCTGCTGACAGGCTGTACACAGGCTGTCGACAGGTTTTTGACAGGCTGTGCACAGGCTGTCGACACGCTGCTGACAGGTTTTTGACAGGCTGTGCACAGGCTGTCGACAGGTTTTTGACAGGCTGTACACAGGCTGTCGACAGGCTGCTGACAGGCTGTACACAGGCTGTCGACAGGTTTTTGACAGGCTGTACACAGGCTGTCGACAGGCTGCTGACAGGCTGTACACAGGCTGTCGACAGGTTTTTGACAGGCTGTGCACAGGCTGTCGACAGGTTTTTGACAGGCTGTGCACAGGCTGTCGACAGGTTTTTGACAGGCTGTACACAGGCTGTCGACAGGTTTTTGACAGGCTGTACACAGGCTGTTGACAGGTTTTTGACAGGCTGTGCACAGACTGTCGACAGGCTGCTGACAGGTTTTTGACAGGCTGTACACAGGCTGTCGACAGGTTTTTGACAGGCTGTGCACAGGCTGTCGACAGGCTGCTGACAGGCTGTACACAGGCTGTCGACAGGTTTTTGACAGGCTGTGCACAGGCTGTCGACAGGCTGCTGACAGGCTGTACACAGGCTGTCGACAGGCTGCTGACAGGCTGTGCACAGGCTGTCGACAGGCTGCTGACAGGCTGTACACAGGCTGTCGACAGGCTGCTGACAGGCTGTGCACAGGCTGTCGACAGGCTGCTGACAGGTTTTTGACAGGCTGTGCACAGGCTGTCGACAGGCTGCTGACAGGCTGTACACAGGCTGTCGACAGGTTTTTGACAGGCTGTACACAAGCTGTCGACAGGCTGCTGACAGGCTGTACACAGGCTGTCGACAGGCTGCTGACAGGCTGTACACAGGCTGTCGACAGGCTGCTGACAGGCTGTACACAGGCTGTCGACAGGCTGCTGACAGGCTGTGCATAGGCTGTCGACAGGTTTTTGACAGGCTGTACACAGGCTGTCAGCAGCCTGTCGACAGCCTGTGCACAGCCTGTCAAAAACCTGTCAGCAGCCTGTCGACAGCCTGTGTACAGCCTGTCAAAAACCTGTCGACAGCCTGTGCACAGCCTGTCAAAAACCTGTCGACAGCCTGTGCACAGCCTGTCAAAAACCTGTCGACAGCCTGTGCACAGCCTGTCAAAAACCTGTCAGCAGCCTGTCGACAGCCTGTGCACAGCCTGTCAAAAACCTGTCGACAGCCTGTGTACAGCCTGTCAGCAGCCTGTCGACAGCCTGTGTACAGCCTGTCAAAAACCTGTCGACAGCCTGTGTACAGCCTGTCAGCAGCCTGTCGACAGCCTGTGCACAGCCTGTCAAAAACCTGTCGACAGCCTGTGCACAGCCTGTGAAAAACCTGTCAGCAGCCTGTCGACAGCCTGTGCACAGCCTGTCAAAAACCTGTCGACAGCCTGTGTACAGCCTGTCAGCAGCCTGTCGACAGCCTGTGCACAGCCTGTCAGCAGCCTGTCGACAGCCTGTGTACAGCCTGTCAGCAGCCTGTCGACAGCCTGTGCACAGCCTGTCAAAAACCTGTCGACAGCCTGTGTACAGCCTGTCAGCAGCCTGTCGACAGCCTGTGTACAGCCTGTCAAAAACCTGTCAGCAGCCTGTCGACAGCCTGTGCACAGCCTGTCAAAAACCTGTCGACAGCCTGTGCACAGCCTGTCAAAAACGCTTTTTTTACTTTTCTTTGTAGAGCCTTTTCTGAATTTGTTCGTAGAGCCTTTTCTGTACACAGGCTGTCGACAGGTTTTTGACAGGCTGTGCACAGGCTGTCGACAGGCTGCTGACAGGCTGTACACAATTTTTAGAACCCAAATCTTATAATGCATTTTTTATAATGCAAATTCAATAATTATAATTATACAGGCTGTCGACAGCCTGTGCACAGCCTGTCAAAAACCTGTCAGCAGCCTGTTGACAGCCTGTTCACAGCCTGTCAAAAACCTGTCAACAGCCTGTGTACAGCCTGTCAAAAACCTGTCAACAGCCTGTGCACAGCCTGTGCACAGCCTGTCAAAAACCTGTCGACAGCCTGTGCACAGCCTGTCAAAAACCTGTCGACAGCTTGTGTACAGCCTGTCAAAAACCTGTCAGCAGCCTGTCGACAGCCTGTGCACAGCCTGTCAAAAACCTGTCGACAGCCTGTGTACAGCCTGTCAAAAACCTGTCAGCAGCCTGTGCACAGCCTGTCAAAAACCTGTCGACAGCCTGTGCACAGCCTGTCAAAAACCTCTCGACAGCCTGTGTACAGAAAAGGCTCTACGAACAAATTCAGAAAAGGCTCTACGAACAAATTTAGAAAAGGCTCTACGAACAAATACAGAAAAGGCTCTACGAACAAATACAGAAAAGGCTCTACGAAGCTTCAAAATTGCACCAAAATTGCACCAAAAAATTGCCAAAAACCTGTCGACAGCCTGTCAAAAACCTGTCGACAGCCTGTGCACAGCCTGTCAAAAACCTGTCGACAGCCTGTGCACAGCCTGTCAAAAACCTGTCAGCAGCCTGTCGACAGCCTGTGCACAGCCTGTCAAAAACCTGTCGACAGCCTGTGTACAGCCTGTCAAAAACCTGTCAGCAGCCTGTGCACAGCCTGTCAAAAACCTGTCGACAGCCTGTGCACAGCCTGTCAAAAACCTGTCGACAGCCTGTGCACAGCCTGTCAAAAACCTCTCGACAGCCTGTGTACAGCCTGTCAAAAACCTCTCGACAGGCTGTGTACAGCCTGTCAAAAACCTGTCGACAGCCTGTGTACAGCCTGTCAAAAACCTGTCAGCAGCCTGTGCACAGCCTGTCAAAAACCTGTCGACAGCCTGTGCACAGCCTGTCAAAAACCTGTCGACAGCCTGTGCACAGCCTGTCAAAAACCTCTCGACAGCCTGTGTACAGCCTGTCAAAAACCTGTCGACAGCCTGTGTACAGCCTGTCAAAAACCTGTCGACAGCCTGTGTACCGCCTGTCGAAAACTTGTCAACAGCCTGTGTACAGCCTGTCAAAAACCTGTCGACAGCCTGTCGACAGCCTGTGTACAGCCTGTCAAAAACCTGTCGACAGCCTGTGCACAGCCTGTCAAAAACCTGTCGACAGCCTGTGTACAGCCTGTCAAAAACCTGTCGACAGCCTGTGTACAGCCTGTCAAAAACCTGTCAGCAGCCTGTGCACAGCCTGTCAAAAACCTGTCGACAGCCTGTGTACAGCCTGTCGACAGCCTGTCGACAGCCTGTGCACAGCCTGTCAAAAACCTGTCGACAGCCTGTGTACAGCCTGTCAAAAACCTGTCGACAGCCTGTGTACCGCCTGTCGAAAACTTGTCAACAGCCTGTGTACAGCCTGTCAAAAACCTGTCGACAGCCTGTGTACAGCCTGTCAAAAACCTGTCGACAGCCTGTGTACAGCCTGTCAAAAACCTGTCGACAGCCTGTGTACAGAAAAGGCTCTACGAACAAATTCAGAAAAGGCTCTACGAACAAATTTAGAAAAGGCTCTACGAACGAAAATAGAAAAGGCTCTACGAACAAATTCAGAAAAGGCTCTACGAACAAATACAGAAAAGGCTCTACGAACAAATACAGAAAAGGCTCTACGAAGCTTCGAAATTGCACCAAAATTGCACCAAAAAATTGCCAAAAACCTGTCGACAGCCTGTGCACAGCCTGTCAAAAACCTGTCGACAGCCTGTGCACAGCCTGTCAAAAACCTGTCGACAGCCTGTGTACAGCCTGTCAAAAACCTGTCGACAGCCTGTGTACAGCCTGTCAGCAGCCTGTCGACAGCCTGTGTACAGCCTGTCAAAAACCTGTCGACAGCCTGTGTACAGAAAAGGCTCTACGAACAAATTCAGAAAAGGCTCTACGAACAAATTTAGAAAAGGCTCTACGAACGAAAATAGAAAAGGCTCTACGAACAAATTCAGAAAAGGCTCTACGAACAAATACAGAAAAGGCTCTACGCAGGCTGTGCACAGGCTGTCGACAGGCTGCTGACAGGTTTTTGACAGGCTGTGCACAGGCTGTCGACAGGTTTTTGACAGGCTGTGCACAGGCTGTCGACAGGTTTTTGACAGGCTGTACACAGGCTGTTGACAGGTTTTTGACAGGCTGTGCACAGGCTGTCGACAGGCTGCTGACAGGTTTTTCACAGGCTGTGCACAGGCTGTCGACAGGTTTTTGACAGGCTGTGCACAGGCTGTCGACAGGTTTTTGACAGGCTGTACACAGGCTGTCGACAGGTTTTTGACAGGCTGTACACAGGCTGTCGACAGGCTGCTGACAGGTTTTTCACAGGCTGTGCACAGGCTGTCGACAGGCTGCTGACAGGCTGTACACAGGCTGTCGACAGGTTTTTGACAGGCTGTGCACAGGCTGTCGACAGGCTGCTGACAGGCTGTACACAGGCTGTCGACAGGCTGCTGACAGGCTGTGCACAGGCTGTCGACAGGCTGCTGACAGGCTGTACACAGGCTGTCGACAGGTTTTTGACAGGCTGTGCACAGGCTGTGAAAAACCTGCTGACAGGTTTTTCACAGGCTGTGCACAGGCTGTCGACAGGTTTTTGACAGGCTGTGCACAGGCTGTCGACAGGCTGCTGACAGGCTGTACACAGGCTGTCGACAGGTTTTTGACAGGCTGTGCACAGGCTGTCGACAGGTTTTTGACAGGCTGTACACAGGCTGTCGACAGGTTTTTGACAGGCTGTACACAGGCTGTCGACAGGCTGCTGACAGGCTGTACACAGGCTGTCGACAGGCTGCTGACAGGCTGTGCACAGGCTGTCGACAGGCTGCTGACAGGCTGTACACAGGCTGTCGACAGGTTTTTGACAGGCTGTGCACAGGCTGTCGACAGGCTGCTGACAGGTTTTTGACAGGCTGTACACAGGCTGTCGACAGGTTTTTGACAGGCTGTGCACAGGCTGTCGACAGGCTGCTGACAGGCTGTACACAGGCTGTCGACAGGTTTTTGACAGGCTGTGCACAGGCTGTCGACAGGCTGCTGACAGGCTGTACACAGGCTGTCGACAGGCTGCTGACAGGCTGTGCACAGGCTGTCGACAGGCTGCTGACAGGCTGTACACAGGCTGTCGACAGGCTGCTGACAGGCTGTGCACAGGCTGTCGACAGGCTGCTGACAGGTTTTTGACAGGCTGTGCACAGGCTGTCGACAGGCTGCTGACAGGCTGTGCACAGGCTGTCGACAGGCTGCTGACAGGCTGTACACAGGCTGTCGACAGGCTGCTGACAGGCTGTGCATAGGCTGTCGACAGGTTTTTGACAGGCTGTACACAGGCTGTCAGCAGCCTGTCGACAGCCTGTGCACAGCCTGTCAAAAACCTGTCAGCAGCCTGTCGACAGCCTGTGTACAGCCTGTCAAAAACCTGTCGACAGCCTGTGCACAGCCTGTCAAAAACCTGTCGACAGCCTGTGCACAGCCTGTCAAAAACCTGTCGACAGCCTGTGCACAGCCTGTCAAAAACCTGTCAGCAGCCTGTCGACAGCCTGTGCACAGCCTGTCAAAAACCTGTCGACAGCCTGTGTACAGCCTGTCAAAAACCTGTCGACAGCCTGTGTACAGCCTGTCAGCAGCCTGTCGACAGCCTGTGCACAGCCTGTCAAAAACCTGTCGACAGCCTGTGCACAGCCTGTGAAAAACCTGTCAGCAGCCTGTCGACAGCCTGTGCACAGCCTGTCAAAAACCTGTCGACAGCCTGTGTACAGCCTGTCAGCAGCCTGTCGACAGCCTGTGCACAGCCTGTCAGCAGCCTGTCGACAGCCTGTGTACAGCCTGTCAGCAGCCTGTCGACAGCCTGTGCACAGCCTGTCAAAAACCTGTCGACAGCCTGTGTACAGCCTGTCAGCAGCCTGTCGACAGCCTGTGTACAGCCTGTCAAAAACCTGTCAGCAGCCTGTCGACAGCCTGTGCACAGCCTGTCAAAAACCTGTCGACAGCCTGTGCACAGCCTGTCAAAAACGCTTTTTTTACTTTTCTTTGTAGAGCCTTTTCTGAATTTGTTCGTAGAGCCTTTTCTGTACACAGGCTGTCGACAGGTTTTTGACAGGCTGTGCACAGGCTGTCGACAGGCTGCTGACAGGCTGTACACAATTTTTAGAACCCAAATCTTATAATGCATTTTTTATAATGCAAATTCAATAATTATAATTATACAGGCTGTCGACAGCCTGTGCACAGCCTGTCAAAAACCTGTCAGCAGCCTGTTGACAGCCTGTTCACAGCCTGTCAAAAACCTGTCAACAGCCTGTGTACAGCCTGTCAAAAAGCTGTCGACAGCCTGTGCACAGCCTGTGCACAGCCTGTCAAAAACCTGTCGACAGCCTGTGCACAGCCTGTCAAAAACCTGTCGACAGCTTGTGTACAGCCTGTCAAAAACCTGTCAGCAGCCTGTCGACAGCCTGTGCACAGCCTGTCAAAAACCTGTCGACAGCCTGTGTACAGCCTGTCAAAAACCTGTCAGCAGCCTGTGCACAGCCTGTCAAAAACCTGTCGACAGCCTGTGCACAGCCTGTCAAAAACCTCTCGACAGCCTGTGTACAGAAAAGGCTCTACGAACAAATTCAGAAAAGGCTCTACGAACAAATTTAGAAAAGGCTCTACGAACAAATACAGAAAAGGCTCTACGAACAAATACAGAAAAGGCTCTACGAAGCTTCAAAATTGCACCAAAATTGCACCAAAAAATTGCCAAAAACCTGTCGACAGCCTGTCAAAAACCTGTCGACAGCCTGTGCACAGCCTGTCAAAAACCTGTCGACAGCCTGTGCACAGCCTGTCAAAAACCTGTCAGCAGCCTGTCGACAGCCTGTGCACAGCCTGTCAAAAACCTGTCGACAGCCTGTGTACAGCCTGTCAAAAACCTGTCAGCAGCCTGTGCACAGCCTGTCAAAAACCTGTCGACAGCCTGTGCACAGCCTGTCAAAAACCTGTCGACAGCCTGTGCACAGCCTGTCAAAAACCTCTCGACAGCCTGTGTACAGCCTGTCAAAAACCTCTCGACAGGCTGTGTACAGCCTGTCAAAAACCTGTCGACAGCCTGTGTACAGCCTGTCAAAAACCTGTCAGCAGCCTGTGCACAGCCTGTCAAAAACCTGTCGACAGCCTGTGCACAGCCTGTCAAAAACCTGTCGACAGCCTGTGCACAGCCTGTCAAAAACCTCTCGACAGCCTGTGTACAGCCTGTCAAAAACCTGTCGACAGCCTGTGTACAGCCTGTCAAAAACCTGTCGACAGCCTGTGTACCGCCTGTCGAAAACTTGTCAACAGCCTGTGTACAGCCTGTCAAAAACCTGTCGACAGCCTGTCGACAGCCTGTGTACAGCCTGTCAAAAACCTGTCGACAGCCTGTGCACAGCCTGTCAAAAACCTGTCGACAGCCTGTGTACAGCCTGTCAAAAACCTGTCGACAGCCTGTGTACAGCCTGTCAAAAACCTGTCAGCAGCCTGTGCACAGCCTGTCAAAAACCTGTCGACAGCCTGTGTACAGCCTGTCGACAGCCTGTCGACAGCCTGTGCACAGCCTGTCAAAAACCTGTCGACAGCCTGTGCACAGCCTGTCAAAAACCTGTCGACAGCCTGTGCACAGCCTGTCAAAAACCTGTCGACAGCCTGTGTACAGCCTGTCAAAAACCTGTCGACAGCCTGTGTACAGCCTGTCAAAAACCTGTCGACAGCCTGTGTACAGCCTGTCAAAAACCTGTCGACAGCCTGTGTACAGAAAAGGCTCTACGAACAAATTCAGAAAAGGCTCTACGAACAAATTTAGAAAAGGCTCTACGAACGAAAATAGAAAAGGCTCTACGAACAAATTCAGAAAAGGCTCTACGAACAAATACAGAAAAGGCTCTACGAACAAATACAGAAAAGGCTCTACGAAGCTTCGAAATTGCACCAAAATTGCACCAAAAAATTGCCAAAAACCTGTCGACAGCCTGTGCACAGCCTGTCAAAAACCTGTCGACAGCCTGTGCACAGCCTGTCAAAAACCTGTCGACAGCCTGTGTACAGCCTGTCAAAAACCTGTCGACAGCCTGTGTACAGCCTGTCAGCAGCCTGTCGACAGCCTGTGTACAGCCTGTCAAAAACCTGTCGACAGCCTGTGTACAGCCTGTCAAAAACCTGTCGACAGCCTGTGTACCGCCTGTCGAAAACTTGTCAACAGCCTGTGTACAGCCTGTCAAAAACCTGTCGACAGCCTGTCGACAGCCTGTGTACAGCCTGTCAAAAACCTGTCGACAGCCTGTGCACAGCCTGTCAAAAACCTGTCGACAGCCTGTGTACAGCCTGTCAAAAACCTGTCGACAGCCTGTGTACAGCCTGTCAAAAACCTGTCAGCAGCCTGTGCACAGCCTGTCAAAAACCTGTCGACAGCCTGTGTACAGCCTGTCAAAAACCTGTCAGCAGCCTGTGCACAGCCTGTCAAAAACCTGTCGACAGCCTGTGCACAGCCTGTCAAAAACCTCTCGACAGCCTGTGTACAGAAAAGGCTCTACGAACAAATTCAGAAAAGGCTCTACGAACAAATTTAGAAAAGGCTCTACGAACAAATACAGAAAAGGCTCTACGAACAAATACAGAAAAGGCTCTACGAAGCTTCAAAATTGCACCAAAATTGCACCAAAAAATTGCCAAAAACCTGTCGACAGCCTGTCAAAAACCTGTCGACAGCCTGTGCACAGCCTGTCAAAAACCTGTCGACAGCCTGTGCACAGCCTGTCAAAAACCTGTCAGCAGCCTGTCGACAGCCTGTGCACAGCCTGTCAAAAACCTGTCGACAGCCTGTGTACAGCCTGTCAAAAACCTGTCAGCAGCCTGTGCACAGCCTGTCAAAAACCTGTCGACAGCCTGTGCACAGCCTGTCAAAAACCTGTCGACAGCCTGTGCACAGCCTGTCAAAAACCTCTCGACAGCCTGTGTACAGCCTGTCAAAAACCTCTCGACAGGCTGTGTACAGCCTGTCAAAAACCTGTCGACAGCCTGTGTACAGCCTGTCAAAAACCTGTCAGCAGCCTGTGCACAGCCTGTCAAAAACCTGTCGACAGCCTGTGCACAGCCTGTCAAAAACCTGTCGACAGCCTGTGCACAGCCTGTCAAAAACCTCTCGACAGCCTGTGTACAGCCTGTCAAAAACCTGTCGACAGCCTGTGTACAGCCTGTCAAAAACCTGTCGACAGCCTGTGTACCGCCTGTCGAAAACTTGTCAACAGCCTGTGTACAGCCTGTCAAAAACCTGTCGACAGCCTGTCGACAGCCTGTGTACAGCCTGTCAAAAACCTGTCGACAGCCTGTGCACAGCCTGTCAAAAACCTGTCGACAGCCTGTGTACAGCCTGTCAAAAACCTGTCGACAGCCTGTGTACAGCCTGTCAAAAACCTGTCAGCAGCCTGTGCACAGCCTGTCAAAAACCTGTCGACAGCCTGTGTACAGCCTGTCGACAGCCTGTCGACAGCCTGTGCACAGCCTGTCAAAAACCTGTCGACAGCCTGTGCACAGCCTGTCAAAAACCTGTCGACAGCCTGTGCACAGCCTGTCAAAAACCTGTCGACAGCCTGTGTACAGCCTGTCAAAAACCTGTCGACAGCCTGTGTACAGCCTGTCAAAAACCTGTCGACAGCCTGTGTACAGCCTGTCAAAAACCTGTCGACAGCCTGTGTACAGAAAAGGCTCTACGAACAAATTCAGAAAAGGCTCTACGAACAAATTTAGAAAAGGCTCTACGAACGAAAATAGAAAAGGCTCTACGAACAAATTCAGAAAAGGCTCTACGAACAAATACAGAAAAGGCTCTACGAACAAATACAGAAAAGGCTCTACGAAGCTTCGAAATTGCACCAAAATTGCACCAAAAAATTGCCAAAAACCTGTCGACAGCCTGTGCACAGCCTGTCAAAAACCTGTCGACAGCCTGTGCACAGCCTGTCAAAAACCTGTCGACAGCCTGTGTACAGCCTGTCAAAAACCTGTCGACAGCCTGTGTACAGCCTGTCAGCAGCCTGTCGACAGCCTGTGTACAGCCTGTCAAAAACCTGTCGACAGCCTGTGTACAGCCTGTCAAAAACCTGTCGACAGCCTGTGTACCGCCTGTCGAAAACTTGTCAACAGCCTGTGTACAGCCTGTCAAAAACCTGTCGACAGCCTGTCGACAGCCTGTGTACAGCCTGTCAAAAACCTGTCGACAGCCTGTGCACAGCCTGTCAAAAACCTGTCGACAGCCTGTGTACAGCCTGTCAAAAACCTGTCGACAGCCTGTGTACAGCCTGTCAAAAACCTGTCAGCAGCCTGTGCACAGCCTGTCAAAAACCTGTCGACAGCCTGTGTACAGCCTGTCGACAGCCTGTCGACAGCCTGTGCACAGCCTGTCAAAAACCTGTCGACAGCCTGTGCACAGCCTGTCAAAAACCTGTCGACAGCCTGTGCACAGCCTGTCAAAAACCTGTCGACAGCCTGTGTACAGCCTGTCAAAAACCTGTCGACAGCCTGTGTACAGCCTGTCAAAAACCTGTCGACAGCCTGTGTACAGCCTGTCAAAAACCTGTCGACAGCCTGTGTACAGAAAAGGCTCTACGAACAAATTCAGAAAAGGCTCTACGAACAAATTTAGAAAAGGCTCTACGAACGAAAATAGAAAAGGCTCTACGAACAAATTCAGAAAAGGCTCTACGAACAAATACAGAAAAGGCTCTACGAACAAATACAGAAAAGGCTCTACGAAGCTTCGAAATTGCACCAAAATTGCACCAAAAAATTGCCAAAAACCTGTCGACAGCCTGTGCACAGCCTGTCAAAAACCTGTCGACAGCCTGTGCACAGCCTGTCAAAAACCTGTCGACAGCCTGTGTACAGCCTGTCAAAAACCTGTCGACAGCCTGTGTACAGCCTGTCAGCAGCCTGTCGACAGCCTGTGTACAGCCTGTCAAAAACCTGTCGACAGCCTGTGTACAGAAAAGGCTCTACGAACAAATTCAGAAAAGGCTCTACGAACAAATTTAGAAAAGGCTCTACGAACGAAAATAGAAAAGGCTGTCGACAGGCTGCTGACAGGTTTTTCACAGGCTGTGCACAGGCTGTCGACAGGTTTTTGACAGGCTGTGCACAGGCTGTCGACAGGCTGCTGACAGGCTGTACACAGGCTGTCGACAGGTTTTTGACAGGCTGTGCACAGGCTGTCGACAGGTTTTTGACAGGCTGTACACAGGCTGTCGACAGGTTTTTGACAGGCTGTACACAGGCTGTCGACAGGCTGCTGACAGGCTGT
This sequence comes from Caenorhabditis doughertyi, assembly GCA_963572265.1. Lineage (NCBI taxonomy): Eukaryota > Metazoa > Nematoda > Chromadorea > Rhabditida > Rhabditidae > Caenorhabditis > Caenorhabditis doughertyi. The sequence goes on along the minus strand of OY751556.1, from coordinate 9,528,272 downwards.
ACACAGGCTGTCGACAGGCTGCTGACAGGCTGTGCACAGGCTGTCGACAGGCTGCTGACAGGCTGTACACAGGCTGTCGACAGGTTTTTGACAGGCTGTGCACAGGCTGTCGACAGGCTGCTGACAGGCTGTACACAGGCTGTCGACAGGTTTTTGACAGGCTGTACACAGGCTGTCGACAGGCTGCTGACAGGCTGTACACAGGCTGTCGACAGGCTGCTGACAGGCTGTACACAGGCTGTCGACAGGCTGCTGACAGGCTGTACACAGGCTGTCGACAGGCTGCTGACAGGCTGTGCATAGGCTGTCGACAGGTTTTTGACAGGCTGTACACAGGCTGTCAGCAGCCTGTCGACAGCCTGTGCACAGCCTGTCAAAAACCTGTCAGCAGCCTGTCGACAGCCTGTGTACAGCCTGTCAAAAACCTGTCGACAGCCTGTGCACAGCCTGTCAAAAACCTGTCGACAGCCTGTGCACAGCCTGTCAAAAACCTGTCGACAGCCTGTGCACAGCCTGTCAAAAACCTGTCAGCAGCCTGTCGACAGCCTGTGCACAGCCTGTCAAAACCCTGTCGACAGCCTGTGTACAGCCTGTCAGCAGCCTGTCGACAGCCTGTGTACAGCCTGTCAAAAACCTGTCGACAGCCTGTGTACAGCCTGTCAGCAGCCTGTCGACAGCCTGTGCACAGCCTGTCAAAAACCTGTCGACAGCCTGTGCACAGCCTGTGAAAAACCTGTCAGCAGCCTGTCGACAGCCTGTGCACAGCCTGTCAAAAACCTGTCGACAGCCTGTGTACAGCCTGTCAGCAGCCTGTCGACAGCCTGTGCACAGCCTGTCAGCAGCCTGTCGACAGCCTGTGTACAGCCTGTCAGCAGCCTGTCGACAGCCTGTGCACAGCCTGTCAAAAACCTGTCGACAGCCTGTGTACAGCCTGTCAGCAGCCTGTCGACAGCCTGTGTACAGCCTGTCAAAAACCTGTCAGCAGCCTGTCGACAGCCTGTGCACAGCCTGTCAAAAACCTGTCGACAGCCTGTGCACAGCCTGTCAAAAACGCTTTTTTTACTTTTCTTTGTAGAGCCTTTTCTGAATTTGTTCGTAGAGCCTTTTCTGTACACAGGCTGTCGACAGGTTTTTGACAGGCTGTGCACAGGCTGTCGACAGGCTGCTGACAGGCTGTACACAATTTTTAGAACCCAAATCTTATAATGCATTTTTTATAATGCAAATTCAATAATTATAATTATACAGGCTGTCGACAGCCTGTGCACAGCCTGTCAAAAACCTGTCAGCAGCCTGTTGACAGCCTGTTCACAGCCTGTCAAAAACCTGTCGACAGCCTGTGCACAGCCTGTCAAAAACCTGTCGACAGCCTGTGCACAGCCTGTCAAAAACGCTTTTTTTACTTTTCTTTGTAGAGCCTTTTCTGAATTTGTTCGTAGAGCCTTTTCTGTACACAGGCTGTCGACAGGTTTTTGACAGGCTGTGCACAGGCTGTCGACAGGCTGCTGACAGGCTGTACACAATTTTTAGAACCCAAATCTTATAATGCATTTTTTATAATGCAAATTCAATAATTATAATTATACAGGCTGTCGACAGCCTGTGCACAGCCTGTCAAAAACCTGTCAGCAGCCTGTTGACAGCCTGTTCACAGCCTGTCAAAAACCTGTCAACAGCCTGTGTACAGCCTGTCAAAAACCTGTCGACAGCCTGTGCACAGCCTGTGCACAGCCTGTCAAAAACCTGTCGACAGCCTGTGCACAGCCTGTCAAAAACCTGTCGACAGCTTGTGTACAGCCTGTCAAAAACCTGTCAGCAGCCTGTCGACAGCCTGTGCACAGCCTGTCAAAAACCTGTCGACAGCCTGTGTACAGCCTGTCAAAAACCTGTCAGCAGCCTGTGCACAGCCTGTCAAAAACCTGTCGACAGCCTGTGCACAGCCTGTCAAAAACCTCTCGACAGCCTGTGTACAGAAAAGGCTCTACGAACAAATTCAGAAAAGGCTCTACGAACAAATTTAGAAAAGGCTCTACGAACAAATACAGAAAAGGCTCTACGAACAAATACAGAAAAGGCTCTACGAAGCTTCAAAATTGCACCAAAATTGCACCAAAAAATTGCCAAAAACCTGTCGACAGCCTGTCAAAAACCTGTCGACAGCCTGTGCACAGCCTGTCAAAAACCTGTCGACAGCCTGTGCACAGCCTGTCAAAAACCTGTCAGCAGCCTGTCGACAGCCTGTGCACAGCCTGTCAAAAACCTGTCGACAGCCTGTGTACAGCCTGTCAAAAACCTGTCAGCAGCCTGTGCACAGCCTGTCAAAAACCTGTCGACAGCCTGTGCACAGCCTGTCAAAAACCTGTCGACAGCCTGTGCACAGCCTGTCAAAAACCTCTCGACAGCCTGTGTACAGCCTGTCAAAAACCTCTCGACAGGCTGTGTACAGCCTGTCAAAAACCTGTCGACAGCCTGTGTACAGCCTGTCAAAAACCTGTCAGCAGCCTGTGCACAGCCTGTCAAAAACCTGTCGACAGCCTGTGCACAGCCTGTCAAAAACCTGTCGACAGCCTGTGCACAGCCTGTCAAAAACCTCTCGACAGCCTGTGTACAGCCTGTCAAAAACCTGTCGACAGCCTGTGTACAGCCTGTCAAAAACCTGTCGACAGCCTGTGTACCGCCTGTCGAAAACTTGTCAACAGCCTGTGTACAGCCTGTCAAAAACCTGTCGACAGCCTGTCGACAGCCTGTGTACAGCCTGTCAAAAACCTGTCGACAGCCTGTGCACAGCCTGTCAAAAACCTGTCGACAGCCTGTGTACAGCCTGTCAAAAACCTGTCGACAGCCTGTGTACAGCCTGTCAAAAACCTGTCAGCAGCCTGTGCACAGCCTGTCAAAAACCTGTCGACAGCCTGTGTACAGCCTGTCGACAGCCTGTCGACAGCCTGTGCACAGCCTGTCAAAAACCTGTCGACAGCCTGTGCACAGCCTGTCAAAAACCTGTCGACAGCCTGTGCACAGCCTGTCAAAAACCTGTCGACAGCCTGTGTACAGCCTGTCAAAAACCTGTCGACAGCCTGTGTACAGCCTGTCAAAAACCTGTCGACAGCCTGTGTACAGCCTGTCAAAAACCTGTCGACAGCCTGTGTACAGAAAAGGCTCTACGAACAAATTCAGAAAAGGCTCTACGAACAAATTTAGAAAAGGCTCTACGAACGAAAATAGAAAAGGCTCTACGAACAAATTCAGAAAAGGCTCTACGAACAAATACAGAAAAGGCTCTACGAACAAATACAGAAAAGGCTCTACGAAGCTTCAAAATTGCACCAAAATTGCACCAAAAAATTGCCAAAAACCTGTCGACAGCCTGTGCACAGCCTGTCAAAAACCTGTCGACAGCCTGTGCACAGCCTGTCAAAAACCTGTCGACAGCCTGTGTACAGCCTGTCAAAAACCTGTCGACAGCCTGTGTACAGCCTGTCAGCAGCCTGTCGACAGCCTGTGTACAGCCTGTCAAAAACCTGTCGACAGCCTGTGTACAGAAAAGGCTCTACGAACAAATTCAGAAAAGGCTCTACGAACAAATTTAGAAAAGGCTCTACGAACGAAAATAGAAAAGGCTCTACGAACAAATTCAGAAAAGGCTCTACGAACAAATACAGAAAAGGCTCTACGCGGGCTGTGCACAGGCTGTCGACAGGCTGCTGACAGGTTTTTGACAGGCTGTGCACAGGCTGTCGACAGGTTTTTGACAGGCTGTGCACAGGCTGTCGACAGGTTTTTGACAGGCTGTACACAGGCTGTTGACAGGTTTTTGACAGGCTGTGCACAGGCTGTCGACAGGCTGCTGACAGGTTTTTCACAGGCTGTGCACAGGCTGTCGACAGGTTTTTGACAGGCTGTGCACAGGCTGTCGACAGGTTTTTGACAGGCTGTACACAGGCTGTCGACAGGTTTTTGACAGGCTGTACACAGGCTGTCGACAGGCTGCTGACAGGTTTTTCACAGGCTGTGCACAGGCTGTCGACAGGCTGCTGACAGGCTGTACACAGGCTGTCGACAGGTTTTTGACAGGCTGTGCACAGGCTGTCGACAGGCTGCTGACAGGCTGTACACAGGCTGTCGACAGGCTGCTGACAGGCTGTGCACAGGCTGTCGACAGGCTGCTGACAGGCTGTACACAGGCTGTCGACAGGTTTTTGACAGGCTGTGCACAGGCTGTCGACAGGCTGCTGACAGGTTTTTCACAGGCTGTGCACAGGCTGTCGACAGGTTTTTGACAGGCTGTGCACAGGCTGTCGACAGGCTGCTGACAGGCTGTACACAGGCTGTCGACAGGTTTTTGACAGGCTGTGCACAGGCTGTCGACAGGTTTTTGACAGGCTGTACACAGGCTGTCGACAGGTTTTTGACAGGCTGTACACAGGCTGTCGACAGGCTGCTGACAGGCTGTACACAGGCTGTCGACAGGCTGCTGACAGGCTGTGCACAGGCTGTCGACAGGCTGCTGACAGGCTGTACACAGGCTGTCGACAGGTTTTTGACAGGCTGTGCACAGGCTGTCGACAGGCTGCTGACAGGCTGTACACAGGCTGTCGACAGGTTTTTGACAGGCTGTACACAGGCTGTCGACAGGCTGCTGACAGGCTGTACACAGGCTGTCGACAGGCTGCTGACAGGCTGTACACAGGCTGTCGACAGGCTGCTGACAGGCTGTGCATAGGCTGTCGACAGGTTTTTGACAGGCTGTACACAGGCTGTCAGCAGCCTGTCGACAGCCTGTGCACAGCCTGTCAAAAACCTGTCAGCAGCCTGTCGACAGCCTGTGTACAGCCTGTCAAAAACCTGTCGACAGCCTGTGCACAGCCTGTCAAAAACCTGTCGACAGCCTGTGCACAGCCTGTCAAAAACCTGTCGACAGCCTGTGCACAGCCTGTCAAAAACCTGTCAGCAGCCTGTCGACAGCCTGTGCACAGCCTGTCAAAACCCTGTCGACAGCCTGTGTACAGCCTGTCAGCAGCCTGTCGACAGCCTGTGTACAGCCTGTCAAAAACCTGTCGACAGCCTGTGTACAGCCTGTCAGCAGCCTGTCGACAGCCTGTGCACAGCCTGTCAAAAACCTGTCGACAGCCTGTGCACAGCCTGTGAAAAACCTGTCAGCAGCCTGTCGACAGCCTGTGCACAGCCTGTCAAAAACCTGTCGACAGCCTGTGTACAGCCTGTCAGCAGCCTGTCGACAGCCTGTGCACAGCCTGTCAGCAGCCTGTCGACAGCCTGTGTACAGCCTGTCAGCAGCCTGTCGACAGCCTGTGCACAGCCTGTCAAAAACCTGTCGACAGCCTGTGTACAGCCTGTCAGCAGCCTGTCGACAGCCTGTGTACAGCCTGTCAAAAACCTGTCAGCAGCCTGTCGACAGCCTGTGCACAGCCTGTCAAAAACCTGTCGACAGCCTGTGCACAGCCTGTCAAAAACGCTTTTTTTACTTTTCTTTGTAGAGCCTTTTCTGAATTTGTTCGTAGAGCCTTTTCTGTACACAGGCTGTCGACAGGTTTTTGACAGGCTGTGCACAGGCTGTCGACAGGCTGCTGACAGGCTGTACACAATTTTTAGAACCCAAATCTTATAATGCATTTTTTATAATGCAAATTCAATAATTATAATTATACAGGCTGTCGACAGCCTGTGCACAGCCTGTCAAAAACCTGTCAGCAGCCTGTTGACAGCCTGTTCACAGCCTGTCAAAAACCTGTCGACAGCCTGTGCACAGCCTGTGCACAGCCTGTCAAAAACCTGTCGACAGCCTGTGCACAGCCTGTCAAAAACCTGTCGACAGCTTGTGTACAGCCTGTCAAAAACCTGTCAGCAGCCTGTCGACAGCCTGTGCACAGCCTGTCAAAAACCTGTCGACAGCCTGTGTACAGCCTGTCAAAAACCTGTCAGCAGCCTGTGCACAGCCTGTCAAAAACCTGTCGACAGCCTGTGCACAGCCTGTCAAAAACCTGTCGACAGCCTGTGCACAGCCTGTCAAAAACCTCTCGACAGCCTGTGTACAGAAAAGGCTCTACGAACAAATTCAGAAAAGGCTCTACGAACAAATTTAGAAAAGGCTCTACGAACAAATACAGAAAAGGCTCTACGAACAAATACAGAAAAGGCTCTACGAAGCTTCAAAATTGCACCAAAATTGCACCAAAAAATTGCCAAAAACCTGTCGACAGCCTGTCAAAAACCTGTCGACAGCCTGTGCACAGCCTGTCAAAAACCTGTCGACAGCCTGTGCACAGCCTGTCAAAAACCTGTCAGCAGCCTGTCGACAGCCTGTGCACAGCCTGTCAAAAACCTGTCGACAGCCTGTGTACAGCCTGTCAAAAACCTGTCAGCAGCCTGTGCACAGCCTGTCAAAAACCTGTCAGCAGCCTGTCGACAGCCTGTGCACAGCCTGTCAAAAACCTGTCGACAGCCTGTGTACAGCCTGTCAAAAACCTGTCAGCAGCCTGTGCACAGCCTGTCAAAAACCTGTCGACAGCCTGTGCACAGCCTGTCAAAAACCTGTCGACAGCCTGTGCACAGCCTGTCAAAAACCTCTCGACAGCCTGTGTACAGAAAAGGCTCTACGAACAAATTCAGAAAAGGCTCTACGAACAAATTTAGAAAAGGCTCTACGAACAAATACAGAAAAGGCTCTACGAACAAATACAGAAAAGGCTCTACGAAGCTTCAAAATTGCACCAAAATTGCACCAAAAAATTGCCAAAAACCTGTCGACAGCCTGTCAAAAACCTGTCGACAGCCTGTGCACAGCCTGTCAAAAACCTGTCGACAGCCTGTGCACAGCCTGTCAAAAACCTGTCAGCAGCCTGTCGACAGCCTGTGCACAGCCTGTCAAAAACCTGTCGACAGCCTGTGTACAGCCTGTCAAAAACCTGTCAGCAGCCTGTGCACAGCCTGTCAAAAACCTGTCGACAGCCTGTGCACAGCCTGTCAAAAACCTGTCGACAGCCTGTGCACAGCCTGTCAAAAACCTCTCGACAGCCTGTGTACAGCCTGTCAAAAACCTCTCGACAGGCTGTGTACAGCCTGTCAAAAACCTGTCGACAGCCTGTGTACAGCCTGTCAAAAACCTGTCAGCAGCCTGTGCACAGCCTGTCAAAAACCTGTCGACAGCCTGTGCACAGCCTGTCAAAAACCTGTCGACAGCCTGTGCACAGCCTGTCAAAAACCTCTCGACAGCCTGTGTACAGCCTGTCAAAAACCTGTCGACAGCCTGTGTACAGCCTGTCAAAAACCTGTCGACAGCCTGTGTACCGCCTGTCGAAAACTTGTCAACAGCCTGTGTACAGCCTGTCAAAAACCTGTCGACAGCCTGTCGACAGCCTGTGTACAGCCTGTCAAAAACCTGTCGACAGCCTGTGCACGGCCTGTCAAAAACCTGTCGACAGCCTGTGTACAGCCTGTCAAAAACCTGTCGACAGCCTGTGTACAGCCTGTCAAAAACCTGTCAGCAGCCTGTGCACAGCCTGTCAAAAACCTGTCGACAGCCTGTGTACAGCCTGTCGACAGCCTGTGCACAGCCTGTCAAAAACCTGTCGACAGCCTGTGCACAGCCTGTCAAAAACCTGTCGACAGCCTGTGCACAGCCTGTCAAAAACCTGTCGACAGCCTGTGTACAGCCTGTCAAAAACCTGTCGACAGCCTGTGTACAGCCTGTCAAAAACCTGTCGACAGCCTGTGTACAGCCTGTCAAAAACCTGTCGACAGCCTGTGTACAGAAAAGGCTCTACGAACAAATTCAGAAAAGGCTCTACGAACAAATTTAGAAAAGGCTCTACGAACGAAAATAGAAAAGGCTCTACGAACAAATTCAGAAAAGGCTCTACGAACAAATACAGAAAAGGCTCTACGAACAAATACAGAAAAGGCTCTACGAAGCTTCAAAATTGCACCAAAATTGCACCAAAAAATTGCCAAAAACCTGTCGACAGCCTGTGCACAGCCTGTCAAAAACCTGTCGACAGCCTGTGCACAGCCTGTCAAAAACCTGTCGACAGCCTGTGTACAGCCTGTCAAAAACCTGTCGACAGCCTGTGTACAGCCTGTCAGCAGCCTGTCGACAGCCTGTGTACAGCCTGTCAAAAACCTGTCGACAGCCTGTGTACAGCCTGTCAAAAACCTGTCGACAGCCTGTGTACAGAAAAGGCTCTACGAACAAATTCAGAAAAGGCTCTACGAACAAATTTAGAAAAGGCTCTACGAACGAAAATAGAAAAGGCTCTACGAACAAATTCAGAAAAGGCTCTACGAACAAATACAGAAAAGGCTCTACGCAGGCTGTGCAAAGGCTGTCGACAGGCTGCTGACAGGTTTTTGACAGGCTGTGCACAGGCTGTCGACAGGTTTTTGACAGGCTGTGCACAGGCTGTCGACAGGTTTTTGACAGGCTGTACACAGGCTGTTGACAGGTTTTTGACAGGCTGTGCACAGGCTGTCGACAGGCTGCTGACAGGTTTTTCACAGGCTGTGCACAGGCTGTCGACAGGTTTTTGACAGGCTGTGCACAGGCTGTCGACAGGTTTTTGACAGGCTGTACACAGGCTGTCGACAGGTTTTTGACAGGCTGTACACAGGCTGTCGACAGGCTGCTGACAGGTTTTTCACAGGCTGTGCACAGGCTGTCGACAGGCTGCTGACAGGCTGTACACAGGCTGTCGACAGGTTTTTGACAGGCTGTGCACAGGCTGTCGACAGGCTGCTGACAGGCTGTACACAGGCTGTCGACAGGCTGCTGACAGGCTGTGCACAGGCTGTCGACAGGCTGCTGACAGGCTGTACACAGGCTGTCGACAGGTTTTTGACAGGCTGTGCACAGGCTGTCGACAGGCTGCTGACAGGTTTTTCACAGGCTGTGCACAGGCTGTCGACAGGTTTTTGACAGGCTGTGCACAGGCTGTCGACAGGCTGCTGACAGGCTGTACACAGGCTGTCGACAGGTTTTTGACAGGCTGTGCACAGGCTGTCGACAGGTTTTTGACAGGCTGTACACAGGCTGTCGACAGGTTTTTGACAGGCTGTACACAGGCTGTCGACAGGTTTTTGACAGGCTGTGCACAGGCTGTCGACAGGCTGCTGACAGGCTGTACACAGGATGTCGACAGGTTTTTGACAGGCTGTGCACAGGCTGTCGACAGGCTGCTGACAGGTTTTTGACAGGCTGTGCACAGGCTGTCGACAGGTTTTTGACAGGCTGTGCACAGGCTGTCGACAGGTTTTTGACAGGCTGTACACAGGCTGTTGACAGGTTTTTGACAGGCTGTGCACAGGCTGTCGACAGGTTTTTGACAGGCTGTACACAGGCTGTTGACAGGTTTTTGACAGGCTGTGCACAGGCTGTCGACAGGTTTTTGACAGGCTGTACACAGGCTGTTGACAGGTTTTTGACAGGCTGTGCACAGGCTGTCGACAGGCTGCTGACAGGTTTTTGACAGGCTGTACACAGGCTGTTGACAGGTTTTTGACAGGCTGTGCACAGGCTGTCGACAGGTTTTTGACAGGCTGTACACAGGCTGTTGACAGGTTTTTGACAGGCTGTGCACAGGCTGTCGACAGGTTTTTGACAGGCTGTACACAGGCTGTTGACAGGTTTTTGACAGGCTGTGCACAGGCTGTCGACAGGCTGCTGACAGGTTTTTGACAGGCTGTACACAGGCTGTCGACAGGCTGCTGACAGGCTGTACACAGGCTGTCGACAGGTTTTTGACAGGCTGTACAGGCCGACAGGCTGTATCATCAAAAACTTGTATAAATTGATAAATAAGCTTAGATTTTTAAAAATTCGATTTGGATTCTATTTTTTTCAACTTACTCCTTATAGCTACGAAAAAAAGTTACGAAAAAATACCAAATTTGCATGGATTCCAGACGAAGAGCTCAGGAATTTTCAGTTTTGTACTATTTCCGAATACTTTGGAGATTGAATATTTTTCCATATTTGTTAGTTGCCAGGCATCCAACGGTTATTTCCAGATAAAAGAGGCGGAGCTAAAATCAAAAATAGCATCTTGATTGCACTGATTTCAGCTAAAAACGCTAAATGAATTTCAAAAACTTCATGTTTCCTGATTCTCATGAATAATTTTTTTATCTATAGTTCTCACTGGCGTATCGAAATAGTGAGACATTTAAAAAAAATGAATTGAAAAGGAAACAAAGTTGTATAGCTCCAATTCCAAATTTATTTCGAAAAAATTTTCTTTTTTTCTGTTTTCAAACGATTCCAAACTTTTTTATATTTCCCATTTTTCAGTATCGCTAGATTCAAAATTTTATTTTTCAATCGATTTTTTTTGAGAAAATAATCTGAAATTTTAGATTCCCAAATTTTACAATGCAAATTTTCTAATGCGAATTTTATAATGCAATTTTTTGGTGCAATTTTGGTGCAATTTTGGAGCTTCGTAGAGCCTTTTCTGTATTTGTTCGTAGAGCCTTTTCTAAATTTGTTCATAGAGCTTTTTTTACTTTTCTTTGTAGAGCCTTTTCTGAATTTGTTCGTAGAGCCTTTTCTGTACACAGGCTGTCGACAGGTTTTTGACAGGCTGTGCACAGGCTGTCGACAGGCTGCTGACAGGCTGTACACAATTTTTAGAACCCAAATCTTATAATGCATTTTTTATAATCAAAAACCTGTCAGCAGCCTGTCGACAGCCTGTGTACAGCCTGTCAGCAGCCTGTCGACAGCCTGTGTACAGCCTGTGCACAGCCTGTCAAAAACCTGTCAACAGCCTGTGTACAGCCTGTCAAAAACCTGTCGACAGCTTGTGTACAGCCTGTCAAAAACCTGTCAGCAGCCTGTTGACAGCCTGTTCACAGCTTGTCAAAAACCTGTCAACAGCCTGTGTACAGCCTGTCAAAAACCTGTCGACAGCCTGTGCACAGCCTGTGCACAGCCTGTCAAAAACCTGTCGACAGCCTGTGCACAGCCTGTCAAAAACCTGTCGACAGCTTGTGTACAGCCTGTCAAAAACCTGTCAGCAGCCTGTCGACAGCCTGTGCACAGCCTGTGTACAGCCTGTGCACAGCCTGTCAAAAACCTGTCAGCAGCCTGTCGACAGCCTGTGCACAGCCTGTCAAAAACCTGTCAACAGCCTGTGCACAGCCTGTCAAAAACCTGTCGACAGCCTGTGCACAGCCTGTGCACAGCCTGTCAAAAACCTGTCGACAGCCTGTGCACAGCCTGTCAAAAACCTGTCGACAGCTTGTGTACAGCCTGTCAAAAACCTGTCAGCAGCCTGTCGACAGCCTGTGCACAGCCTGTGTACAGCCTGTGCACAGCCTGTCAAAAACCTGTCGACAGCCTGTGCACAGCCTGTCAAAAACCTGTCAGCAGCCTGTCGACAGCTTGTGCACAGCCTGTCAAAAACCTGTCGACAGCCTGTGTACAGCCTGTCAAAAACCTGTCAGCAGCCTGTCGACAGCCTGTGCACAGCCTGTCAAAAACCTGTCGACAGCCTGTGTACAGCCTGTCAAAAACCTGTCGACAGCCTGTCGACAGCCTGTGTACAGCCTGTCAAAAACCTGTCAGCAGCCTGTCGACAGCCTGTGTACAGCCTGTCAAAAACCTGTCAACAGCCTGTGTACAGCCTGTCAAAAACCTGTCGACAGCCTGTGTACAGCCTGTCAAAAACCTGTCGACAGCCTGTGTACAGAAAAGGCTCTACGAACAAATTCAGAAAAGGCTCTACAAAGAAAAGTAAAAAAAGCTCTATGAACAAAATCAGAAAAGCCTCTACGAAGCTCCAAAATTGCACCAAATTGCACCAAAAAATTGCATTATAAAATTCGCATTAGAAAATTTGCATTATTGAATTTGCATTATAAAAAATGCATTATAAGATTTGGGTTCTGAAAATTGTGTACAGCCTGTCAGCAGTCTGTCGGCAGCCTGTTTACAGCCTGTCAAAAACCTGTCGACAGCCTGTGTACAGCCTGTCAAAAACCTGTCGACAGCCTGTGTACAGCCTGTCAAAAACCTGTCGACAGCCTGTCGACAGCCTGTGTACAGCCTGTCAAAAACCTGTCGACAGCCTGTGTACAGCCTGTCAAAAACCTGTCGACAGCCTGTGCACAACCTGTCAAAAACCTGTCGACAGCCTGTGTACAGCCTGTCAAAAACCTGTCGACAGCCTGTCGACAGCCTGTGTACAGCCTGTCAAAAACCTGTCGACAGCCTGTGTACAGCCTGTCAAAAACCTGTCGACAGCCTGTGTACAGCCTGTCAAAAACCTGTCGACAGCCTGTGTACAGCCTGTCGACAGCCTGTGTACAGCCTGTCAAAAACCTGTCGACAGCCTGTGTACAGCCTGTCAAAAACCTGTCGAGAGCCTGTGTACAGCCTGTCAGCAGCCTGTCGACAGCCTGTGTACAGCCTGTCAAAAACCTGTCGACAGCCTGTGTACAGAAAAGGCTCTACGAACAAATTCAGAAAAGGCTCTACGAACAAATTTAGAAAAGGCTCTACGAACAAATACAGAAAAGGCTCTACGAACAAATACAGAAAAGGCTCTACGAAGCTTCAAAATTGCACCAAAATTGCACCAAAAAATTGCCAAAAACCTGTCGACAGCCTGTCAAAAACCTGTCGACAGCCTGTGCACAGCCTGTCAAAAACCTGTCGACAGCCTGTGCACAGCCTGTCAAAAACCTGTCAGCAGCCTGTCGGCAGCCTGTGCACAGCCTGTCAAAAACCTGTCGACAGCCTGTGTACAGCCTGTCAAAAACCTGTCAGCAGCCTGTCGGCAGCCTGTGCACAGCCTGTCAAAAACCTGTCGACAGCCTGTGCACAGCCTGTCAAAAACCTGTCGACAGCCTGTGCACAGCCTGTCAAAAACCTGTCGACAGCCTGTGCACAGCCTGTCAAAAACCTGTCAGCAGCCTGTCGGCAGCCTGTGCACAGCCTGTCAAAAACCTGTCGACAGCCTGTGCACAGCCTGTCAAAAACCTGTCGACAGCCTGTGCACAGCCTGTCAAAAACCTCTCGACAGCCTGTGTACAGCCTGTCAAAAACCTGTCAGCAGCCTGTGCACAGCCTGTCAAAAACCTGTCGACAGCCTGTGCACAGCCTGTCAAAAACCTGTCGACAGCCTGTGCACAGCCTGTCTAAAACCTCTCGACAGCCTGTGTACCGCCTGTCGAAAACTTGTCAACAGCCTGTGTACAGCCTGTCAAAAACCTGTCGACAGCCTGTGTACAGCCTGTCGAAAACTTGTCAACAGCCTGTGTACAGCCTGTCAAAAACCTGTCGACAGCCTGTCGACAGCCTGTGTACAGCCTGTCAAAAACCTGTCGACAGCCTGTGCACAGCCTGTCAAAAACCTGTCGACAGCCTGTGTACAGCCTGTCAAAAACCTGTCGACAGCCTGTCGACAGCCTGTGTACAGCCTGTCAAAAACCTGTCGACAGCCTGTGTACAGCCTGTCAAAAACCTGTCGACAGCCTGTGTACAGCCTGTCAAAAACCTGTCGACAGCCTGTGCACAGCCTGTCAAAAACCTCTCGACAGCCTGTGTACAGCCTGTCAAAAACCTGTCGACAGCCTGTGCACAGCCTGTCAAAAACCTGTCGACAGCCTGTGCACAGCCTGTCAAAAAACTTGTCAGCAGCCTGTGCACAGCCTGTCAAAAACCTCTCGACAGCCTGTGTACAGCCTGTCAAAAACCTCTCGACAGCCTGTGTACAGCCTGTCAAAAACCTGTCGACAGCCTGTGTACAGCCTGTCAAAAACCTGTCAGCAGCCTGTGCACAGCCTGTCAAAAACCTGTCGACAGCCTGTGCACAGCCTGTCAAAAACCTCTCGACAGCCTGTGTACAGCCTGTCAAAAACCTGTCGACAGCCTGTGTACAGCCTGTCGACAGCCTGTGTACAGCCTGTCAAAAACCTGTCGACAGCCTGTGTACAGCCTGTCAAAAACCTGTCGACAGCCTGTGTACAGCCTGTCAAAAACCTGTCGACAGCCTGTGTACAGAAAAGGCTCTACGAACAAATTCAGAAAAGGCTCTACGAACAAATTTAGAAAAGGCTCTACGAACAAATACAGAAAAGGCTCTACGAACAAATTCAGAAAAGGCTCTACGAACAAATACAGAAAAGGCTCTACGAACAAATACAGAAAAGGCTCTACGAAGCTTCAAAATTGCACCAAAATTGCACCAAAAAATTGCCAAAAACCTGTCGACAGCCTGTCAAAAACCTGTCGACAGCCTGTGCACAGCCTGTCAAAAACCTGTCGACAGCCTGTGCACAGCCTGTCAAAAACCTGTCGACAGCCTGTGCACAGCCTGTCAAAAAACTTGTCAGCAGCCTGTGCACAGCCTGTCAAAAACCTCTCGACAGCCTGTGTACAGCCTGTCAAAAACCTCTCGACAGCCTGTGTACAGCCTGTCAAAAACCTGTCGACAGCCTGTGTACAGCCTGTCAAAAACCTGTCAGCAGCCTGTGCACAGCCTGTCAAAAACCTGTCGACAGCCTGTGCACAGCCTGTCAAAAACCTGTCGACAGCCTGTGCACAGCCTGTCAAAAACCTGTCAGCAGCCTGTCGACAGCTTGTGCACAGCCTGTCAAAAACCTGTCGACAGCCTGTGTACAGCCTGTCAAAAACCTGTCAGCAGCCTGTCGACAGCCTGTGCACAGCCTGTCAAAAACCTGTCGACAGCCTGTGTACAGCCTGTCAAAAACCTGTCGACAGCCTGTCGACAGCCTGTGTACAGCCTGTCAAAAACCTGTCAGCAGCCTGTCGACAGCCTGTGTACAGCCTGTCAAAAACCTGTCAACAGCCTGTGTACAGCCTGTCAAAAACCTGTCGACAGCCTGTGCACAGCCTGTCAGCAGCCTGTCGACAGCCTGCCGACAGCCTGTGTACAGAAAAGGCTCTACGAACAAATTCAGAAAAGGCTCTACAAAGAAAAGTAAAAAAAGCTCTATGAACAAAATCAGAAAAGCCTCTACGAAGCTCCAAAATTGCACCAAATTGCACCAAAAAATTGCATTATAAAATTCGCATTAGAAAATTTGCATTATTGAATTTGCATTATAAAAAATGCATTATAAGATTTGGGTTCTGAAAATTGTGTACAGCCTGTCAGCAGTCTGTCGGCAGCCTGTTTACAGCCTGTCGAAAACCTGTCGACAGCCTGTGTACCGCCTGTCGAGAACTTGTCAACAGCCTGTGTACAGCCTGTCAAAAACCTGTCGACAGCCTGTCGACAGCCTGTGTACAGCCTGTCAAAAACCTGTCGACAGCCTGTGTACAGCCTGTCAAAAACCTGTCGACAGCCTGTGCACAGCCTGTCAAAAACCTGTCGACAGCCTGTTTACAGCCTGTCAAAAACCTGTCGACAGCCTGTCGACAGCCTGTGTACAGCCTGTCAAAAACCTGTCGACAGCCTGTGTACAGCCTGTCAAAAACCTGTCGACAGCCTGTGTACAGCCTGTCAAAAACCTGTCGACAGCCTGTGTACAGCCTGTCAAAAACCTGTCGACAGCCTGTGTACAGCCTGTCGACAGCCTGTGTACAGCCTGTCAAAAACCTGTCGACAGCCTGTGTACAGCCTGTCAAAAACCTGTCGAGAGCCTGTGTACAGCCTGTCAGCAGCCTGTCGACAGCCTGTGTACAGCCTGTCAAAAACCTGTCGACAGCCTGTGTACAGAAAAGGCTCTACGAACAAATTCAGAAAAGGCTCTACGAACAAATTTAGAAAAGGCTCTACGAACAAATACAGAAAAGGCTCTACGAACAAATACAGAAAAGGCTCTACGAAGCTTCAAAATTGCACCAAAATTGCACCAAAAAATTGCCAAAAACCTGTCGACAGCCTGTCAAAAACCTGTCGACAGCCTGTGCACAGCCTGTCAAAAACCTGTCGACAGCCTGTGCACAGCCTGTCAAAAACCTGTCAGCAGCCTGTCGGCAGCCTGTGCACAGCCTGTCAAAAACCTGTCGACAGCCTGTGTACAGCCTGTCAAAAACCTGTCAGCAGCCTGTGCACAGCCTGTCAAAAACCTGTCGACAGCCTGTGCACAGCCTGTCAAAAACCTGTCGACAGCCTGTGCACAGCCTGTCAAAAACCTCTCGACAGCCTGTGTACAGCCTGTCAAAAACCTCTCGACAGCCTGTGTACAGCCTGTCAAAAACCTGTCGACAGCCTGTGTACAGCCTGTCAAAAACCTGTCAGCAGCCTGTGCACAGCCTGTCAAAAACCTGTCGACAGCCTGTGCACAGCCTGTCAAAAACCTGTCGACAGCCTGTGCACAGCCTGTCTAAAACCTCTCGACAGCCTGTGTACCGCCTGTCGAAAACTTGTCAACAGCCTGTGTACAGCCTGTCAAAAACCTGTCGACAGCCTGTGTACAGCCTGTCGAAAACTTGTCAACAGCCTGTGTACAGCCTGTCAAAAACCTGTCGACAGCCTGTCGACAGCCTGTGTACAGCCTGTCAAAAACCTGTCGACAGCCTGTGCACAGCCTGTCAAAAACCTGTCGACAGCCTGTGTACAGCCTGTCAAAAACCTGTCGACAGCCTGTCGACAGCCTGTGTACAGCCTGTCAAAAACCTGTCGACAGCCTGTGTACAGCCTGTCAAAAACCTGTCGACAGCCTGTGTACAGCCTGTCAAAAACCTGTCGACAGCCTGTGCACAGCCTGTCAAAAACCTCTCGACAGCCTGTGTACAGCCTGTCAAAAACCTGTCGACAGCCTGTGCACAGCCTGTCAAAAACCTGTCGACAGCCTGTGTACAGCCTGTCGACAGCCTGTGTACAGCCTGTCAAAAACCTGTCGACAGCCTGTGTACAGCCTGTCAAAAACCTCTCGACAGCCTGTGTACAGCCTGTCAAAAACCTGTCGACAGCCTGTGTACAGCCTGTCAAAAACCTGTCGACAGCCTGTGTACAGCCTGTCAAAAACCTGTCAGCAGCCTGTGCACAGCCTGTCAAAAACCTGTCGACAGCCTGTGCACAGCCTGTCGACAGCCTGTCAAAAACCTGTCGACAGCCTGTGTACAGCCTGTCGACAGCCTGTGTACAGCCTGTCGACAGCCTGTGTACAGCCTGTCAAAAAACTTGTCAGCAGCCTGTGTACAGCCTGTCAAAAACCTGTCGACAGCCTGTGTACAGCCTGTCGACAGCCTGTGTACAGCCTGTCAAAAAACTTGTCAGCAGCCTGTGCACAGCCTGTCAAAAACCTCTCGACAGCCTGTGTACAGCCTGTCAAAAACCTCTCGACAGCCTGTGTACAGCCTGTCAAAAACCTGTCGACAGCCTGTGTACAGCCTGTCAAAAACCTGTCAGCAGCCTGTGCACAGCCTGTCAAAAACCTGTCGACAGCCTGTGCACAGCCTGTCAAAAACCTCTCGACAGCCTGTGTACAGCCTGTCAAAAACCTGTCGACAGCCTGTGTCAAAAACCTCTCGACAACCTGTGTACAGCCTGTCAAAAACCTGTCGACAGCCTGTGTACAGCCTGTCAAAAACCTGTCGAGAGCCTGTGTACAGCCTGTCAAAAACCTGTCGACAGCCTGTGTACAGCCTGTCAAAAACCTGTCGACAGCCTGTGTACAGAAAAGGCTCTACGAACAAATTCAGAAAAGGCTCTACGAACAAATTTAGAAAAGGCTCTACGAACAAATACAGAAAAGGCTCTACGAACAAATTCAGAAAAGGCTCTACGAACAAATACAGAAAAGGCTCTACGAACAAATACAGAAAAGGCTCTACGAAGCTTCAAAATTGCACCAAAATTGCACCAAAAAATTGCCAAAAACCTGTCGACAGCCTGTCAAAAACCTGTCGACAGCCTGTGCACAGCCTGTCAAAAACCTGTCGACAGCCTGTGCACAGCCTGTCAAAAACCTGTCAGCAGCCTGTCGACAGGCTGTGTACAGCCTGTCAAAAACCTGTCGACAGCCTGTGTACAGCCTGTCAAAAACCTGTCAGCAGCCTGTGCACAGCCTGTCAAAAACCTGTCGACAGCCTGTCGACAGGCTGTGTACAGCCTGTCAAAAACCTGTCGACAGCCTGTGTACAGCCTGTCAAAAACCTGTCAGCAGCCTGTGCACAGCCTGTCAAAAACCTGTCGACAGCCTGTGTACAGCCTGTGCCCAGCCTGTCAAAAACCTGTCGACAGCCTGTGCACAGCCTGTCAAAAACCTGTCGACAGCCTGTGCACAGCCTGTCAAAAAACTTGTCAGCAGCCTGTGCACAGCCTGTCAAAAACCTCTCGACAGCCTGTGTACAGCCTGTCAAAAACCTCTCGACAGCCTGTGTACAGCCTGTCAAAAACCTGTCGACAGCCTGTGTACAGCCTGTCAAAAACCTGTCAGCAGCCTGTGCACAGCCTGTCAAAAACCTGTCGACAGCCTGTGCACAGCCTGTCAAAAACCTCTCGACAGCCTGTGTACAGCCTGTCAAAAACCTGTCGACAGCCTGTGTACAGCCTGTCGACAGCCTGTGTACAGCCTGTCAAAAACCTGTCGACAGCCTGTGTACAGCCTGTCAAAAACCTGTCGACAGCCTGTGTACAGCCTGTCAAAAACCTGTCGACAGCCTGTGTACAGAAAAGGCTCTACGAACAAATTCAGAAAAGGCTCTACGAACAAATTTAGAAAAGGCTCTACGAACAAATACAGAAAAGGCTCTACGAACAAATTCAGAAAAGGCTCTACGAACAAATACAGAAAAGGCTCTACGAACAAATACAGAAAAGGCTCTACGAAGCTTCAAAATTGCACCAAAATTGCACCAAAAAATTGCCAAAAACCTGTCGACAGCCTGTCAAAAACCTGTCGACAGCCTGTGCACAGCCTGTCAAAAACCTGTCGACAGCCTGTGCACAGCCTGTCAAAAACCTGTCGACAGCCTGTGCACAGCCTGTCAAAAAACTTGTCAGCAGCCTGTGCACAGCCTGTCAAAAACCTCTCGACAGCCTGTGTACAGCCTGTCAAAAACCTCTCGACAGCCTGTGTACAGCCTGTCAAAAACCTGTCGACAGCCTGTGTACAGCCTGTCAAAAACCTGTCAGCAGCCTGTGCACAGCCTGTCAAAAACCTGTCGACAGCCTGTGCACAGCCTGTCAAAAACCTGTCGACAGCCTGTGCACAGCCTGTCAAAAACCTGTCAGCAGCCTGTCGACAGCTTGTGCACAGCCTGTCAAAAACCTGTCGACAGCCTGTGTACAGCCTGTCAAAAACCTGTCAGCAGCCTGTCGACAGCCTGTGCACAGCCTGTCAAAAACCTGTCGACAGCCTGTGTACAGCCTGTCAAAAACCTGTCGACAGCCTGTCGACAGCCTGTGTACAGCCTGTCAAAAACCTGTCAGCAGCCTGTCGACAGCCTGTGTACAGCCTGTCAAAAACCTGTCAACAGCCTGTGTACAGCCTGTCAAAAACCTGTCGACAGCCTGTGCACAGCCTGTCAGCAGCCTGTCGACAGCCTGCCGACAGCCTGTGTACAGAAAAGGCTCTACGAACAAATTCAGAAAAGGCTCTACAAAGAAAAGTAAAAAAAGCTCTATGAACAAAATCAGAAAAGCCTCTACGAAGCTCCAAAATTGCACCAAATTGCACCAAAAAATTGCATTATAAAATTCGCATTAGAAAATTTGCATTATTGAATTTGCATTATAAAAAATGCATTATAAGATTTGGGTTCTGAAAATTGTGTACAGCCTGTCAGCAGTCTGTCGGCAGCCTGTTTACAGCCTGTCGAAAACCTGTCGACAGCCTGTGTACCGCCTGTCGAGAACTTGTCAACAGCCTGTGTACAGCCTGTCAAAAACCTGTCGACAGCCTGTCGACAGCCTGTGTACAGCCTGTCAAAAACCTGTCGACAGCCTGTGTACAGCCTGTCAAAAACCTGTCGACAGCCTGTGCACAGCCTGTCAAAAACCTGTCGACAGCCTGTTTACTGCCTGTCAAAAACCTGTCGACAGCCTGTCGACAGCCTGTGTACAGCCTGTCAAAAACCTGTCGACAGCCTGTGTACAGCCTGTCAAAAACCTGTCGACAGCCTGTGTACAGCCTGTCAAAAACCTGTCGACAGCCTGTGTACAGCCTGTCAAAAACCTGTCGACAGCCTGTGTACAGCCTGTCGACAGCCTGTGTACAGCCTGTCAAAAACCTGTCGACAGCCTGTGTACAGCCTGTCAAAAACCTGTCGAGAGCCTGTGTACAGCCTGTCAGCAGCCTGTCGACAGCCTGTGTACAGCCTGTCAAAAACCTGTCGACAGCCTGTGTACAGAAAAGGCTCTACGAACAAATTCAGAAAAGGCTCTACGAACAAATTTAGAAAAGGCTCTACGAACAAATACAGAAAAGGCTCTACGAACAAATACAGAAAAGGCTCTACGAAGCTTCAAAATTGCACCAAAATTGCACCAAAAAATTGCCAAAAACCTGTCGACAGCCTGTCAAAAACCTGTCGACAGCCTGTGCACAGCCTGTCAAAAACCTGTCGACAGCCTGTGCACAGCCTGTCAAAAACCTGTCAGCAGCCTGTCGGCAGCCTGTGCACAGCCTGTCAAAAACCTGTCGACAGCCTGTGTACAGCCTGTCAAAAACCTGTCAGCAGCCTGTGCACAGCCTGTCAAAAACCTGTCGACAGCCTGTGCACAGCCTGTCAAAAACCTGTCGACAGCCTGTGCACAGCCTGTCAAAAACCTCTCGACAGCCTGTGTACAGCCTGTCAAAAACCTCTCGACAGCCTGTGTACAGCCTGTCAAAAACCTGTCGACAGCCTGTGTACAGCCTGTCAAAAACCTGTCAGCAGCCTGTGCACAGCCTGTCAAAAACCTGTCGACAGCCTGTGCACAGCCTGTCAAAAACCTGTCGACAGCCTGTGCACAGCCTGTCTAAAACCTCTCGACAGCCTGTGTACCGCCTGTCGAAAACTTGTCAACAGCCTGTGTACAGCCTGTCAAAAACCTGTCGACAGCCTGTGTACAGCCTGTCGAAAACTTGTCAACAGCCTGTGTACAGCCTGTCAAAAACCTGTCGACAGCCTGTCGACAGCCTGTGTACAGCCTGTCAAAAACCTGTCGACAGCCTGTGCACAGCCTGTCAAAAACCTGTCGACAGCCTGTGTACAGCCTGTCAAAAACCTGTCGACAGCCTGTCGACAGCCTGTGTACAGCCTGTCAAAAACCTGTCGACAGCCTGTGTACAGCCTGTCAAAAACCTGTCGACAGCCTGTGTACAGCCTGTCAAAAACCTGTCGACAGCCTGTGCACAGCCTGTCAAAAACCTCTCGACAGCCTGTGTACAGCCTGTCAAAAACCTGTCGACAGCCTGTGCACAGCCTGTCAAAAACCTGTCGACAGCCTGTGTACAGCCTGTCGACAGCCTGTGTACAGCCTGTCAAAAACCTGTCGACAGCCTGTGTACAGCCTGTCAAAAACCTCTCGACAGCCTGTGTACAGCCTGTCAAAAACCTGTCGACAGCCTGTGTACAGCCTGTCAAAAACCTGTCGACAGCCTGTGTACAGCCTGTCAAAAACCTGTCAGCAGCCTGTGCACAGCCTGTCAAAAACCTGTCGACAGCCTGTGCACAGCCTGTCGACAGCCTGTCAAAAACCTGTCGACAGCCTGTGTACAGCCTGTCGACAGCCTGTGTACAGCCTGTCGACAGCCTGTGTACAGCCTGTCAAAAAACTTGTCAGCAGCCTGTGTACAGCCTGTCAAAAACCTGTCGACAGCCTGTGTACAGCCTGTCGACAGCCTGTGTACAGCCTGTCAAAAAACTTGTCAGCAGCCTGTGTACAGCCTGTCAAAAACCTGTCGACAGCCTGTGTACAGCCTGTCGACAGCCTGTGTACAGCCTGTCAAAAACCTCTCGACAGCCTGTGTACAGCCTGTCAAAAACCTCTCGACAGCCTGTGTACAGCCTGTCAAAAACCTGTCGACAGCCTGTGTACAGCCTGTCAAAAACCTGTCAGCAGCCTGTGCACAGCCTGTCAAAAACCTGTCGACAGCCTGTGCACAGCCTGTCAAAAACCTCTCGACAGCCTGTGTACAGCCTGTCAAAAACCTGTCGACAGCCTGTGTACAGCCTGTCGACAGCCTGTGTACAGCCTGTCAAAAACCTGTCGACAGCCTGTGTACAGCCTGTCAAAAACCTGTCGAGAGCCTGTGTACAGCCTGTCAAAAACCTGTCGACAGCCTGTGTACAGCCTGTCAAAAACCTGTCGACAGCCTGTGTACAGAAAAGGCTCTACGAACAAATTCAGAAAAGGCTCTACGAACAAATTTAGAAAAGGCTCTACGAACAAATACAGAAAAGGCTCTACGAACAAATTCAGAAAAGGCTCTACGAACAAATACAGAAAAGGCTCTACGAACAAATACAGAAAAGGCTCTACGAAGCTTCAAAATTGCACCAAAATTGCACCAAAAAATTGCCAAAAACCTGTCGACAGCCTGTCAAAAACCTGTCGACAGCCTGTGCACAGCCTGTCAAAAACCTGTCGACAGCCTGTGCACAGCCTGTCAAAAACCTGTCAGCAGCCTGTCGACAGGCTGTGTACAGCCTGTCAAAAACCTGTCGACAGCCTGTGTACAGCCTGTCAAAAACCTGTCAGCAGCCTGTGCACAGCCTGTCAAAAACCTGTCGACAGCCTGTGTACAGCCTGTGCCCAGCCTGTCAAAAACCTGTCGACAGCCTGTGTACAGCCTGTCAAAAACCTGTCGACAGCCTGTGTACAGCCTGTCAAAAACCTGTCGAGAGCCTGTGTACAGCCTGTCAAAAACCTCTCGACAGCCTGTGTACAGCCTGTCAAAAACCTGTCGACAGCCTGTGTACAGCCTGTCGACAGCCTGTGTACAGCCTGTCAAAAACCTGTCGACAGCCTGTGTACAGCCTGTCAAAAACCTGTCGAGAGCCTGTGTACAGCCTGTCAGCAGCCTGTCGACAGCCTGTGTACAGAAAAGGCTCTACGAACAAATTCAGAAAAGGCTCTACGAACAAATTTAGAAAAGGCTCTACGAACAAATACAGAAAAGGCTCTACGAACAAATACAGAAAAGGCTCTACGAAGCTTCAAAATTGCACCAAAATTGCACCAAAAAATTGCCAAAAACCTGTCGACAGCCTGTCAAAAACCTGTCGACAGCCTGTGCACAGCCTGTCAAAAACCTGTCGACAGCCTGTGCACAGCCTGTCAAAAACCTGTCAGCAGCCTGTCGACAGCCTGTGCACAGCCTGTCAAAAACCTGTCGACAGCCTGTGTACAGCCTGTCAAAAACCTGTCAGCAGCCTGTGCACAGCCTGTCAAAAACCTGTCGACAGCCTGTGCACAGCCTGTCAAAAACCTGTCGACAGCCTGTGCACAGCCTGTCAAAAACCTCTCGACAGCCTGTGTACAGCCTGTCAAAAACCTCTCGACAGGCTGTGTACAGCCTGTCAAAAACCTGTCGACAGCCTGTGTACAGCCTGTCAAAAACCTGTCAGCAGCCTGTGCACAGCCTGTCAAAAACCTGTCGACAGCCTGTGCACAGCCTGTCAAAAACCTGTCGACAGCCTGTGCACAGCCTGTCAAAAACCTCTCGACAGCCTGTGTACAGCCTGTCAAAAACCTGTCGACAGCCTGTGTACAGCCTGTCAAAAACCTGTCGACAGCCTGTGTACCGCCTGTCGAAAACTTGTCAACAGCCTGTGTACAGCCTGTCAAAAACCTGTCGACAGCCTGTCGACAGCCTGTGTACAGCCTGTCAAAAACCTGTCGACAGCCTGTGCACAGCCTGTCAAAAACCTGTCGACAGCCTGTGTACAGCCTGTCAAAAACCTGTCGACAGCCTGTGTACAGCCTGTCAAAAACCTGTCAGCAGCCTGTGCACAGCCTGTCAAAAACCTGTCGACAGCCTGTGTACAGCCTGTCGACAGCCTGTCGACAGCCTGTGCACAGCCTGTCAAAAACCTGTCGACAGCCTGTGCACAGCCTGTCAAAAACCTGTCGACAGCCTGTGTACAGCCTGTCAAAAACCTGTCGACAGCCTGTGTACAGCCTGTCAAAAACCTGTCGACAGCCTGTGTACAGCCTGTCAAAAACCTGTCGACAGCCTGTGTACAGAAAAGGCTCTACGAACAAATTCAGAAAAGGCTCTACGAACAAATTTAGAAAAGGCTCTACGAACGAAAATAGAAAAGGCTCTACGAACAAATTCAGAAAAGGCTCTACGAACAAATACAGAAAAGGCTCTACGAACAAATACAGAAAAGGCTCTACGAAGCTTCAAAATTGCACCAAAATTGCACCAAAAAATTGCCAAAAACCTGTCGACAGCCTGTCAAAAACCTGTCGACAGCCTGTGCACAGCCTGTCAAAAACCTGTCGACAGCCTGTGCACAGCCTGTCAAAAACCTGTCGACAGCCTGTGTACAGCCTGTCAAAAACCTGTCGACAGCCTGTGTACAGCCTGTCAGCAGCCTGTCGACAGCCTGTGTACAGCCTGTCAAAAACCTGTCGACAGCCTGTGTACAGCCTGTCAAAAACCTGTCGACAGCCTGTGTACAGAAAAGGCTCTACGAACAAATTCAGAAAAGGCTCTACGAACAAATTTAGAAAAGGCTCTACGAACGAAAATAGAAAAGGCTCTACGAACAAATACAGAAAAGGCTCTACGAACAAATACAGAAAAGGCTCTACGAACAAATTTAGAAAAGGCTCTACGAACGAAAATAGAAAAGGCTCTACGAACAAATTCAGAAAAGGCTCTACGAACAAATACAGAAAAGGCTCTACGAACAAATACAGAAAAGGCTCTACGAAGCTTCAAAATTGCACCAAAATTGCACCAAAAAATTGCCAAAAACCTGTCGACAGCCTGTCAAAAACCTGTCGACAGCCTGTGCACAGCCTGTCAAAAACCTGTCGACAGCCTGTCGACAGCCTGTGCACAGCCTGTCAAAAACCTGTCAGCAGCCTGTCGACAGCCTGTGTACAGCCTGTCAAAAACCTGTCAGCAGCCTGTGCACAGCCTGTCAAAAACCTGTCGACAGCCTGTGCACAGCCTGTCAAAAACCTCTCGACAGCCTGTGTACAGCCTGTCAAAAACCTCTCGACAGCCTCTGTACAGCCTGTCAAAAACCTGTCGACAGCCTGTGTACAGCCTGTCAAAAACCTGTCAGCAGCCTGTGCACAGCCTGTCAAAAACCTGTCGACAGCCTGTGCACAGCCTGTCAAAAACCTCTCGACAGCCTGTGTACAGCCTGTCAAAAACCTGTCGACAGCCTGTGCACAGCCTGTGTACAGCCTGTCAAAAACCTGTCGACAGCCTGTCAAAAACCTGTCGACAGCCTGTGCACAGCCTGTCAAAAACCTGTCGACAGCCTGTGCACAGCCTGTCAAAAACCTGTCGACAGCCTGTGCACAGCCTGTCAAAAACCTGTCAGCAGCCTGTCGGCAGCCTGTGCACAGCCTGTCAAAAACCTGTCGACAGCCTGTGTACAGCCTGTCAAAAACCTGTCAGCAGCCTGTGCACAGCCTGTCAAAAACCTGTCGACAGCCTGTGCACAGCCTGTCAAAAACCTGTCGACAGCCTGTGCACAGCCTGTCAAAAACCTCTCGACAGCCTGTGTACAGCCTGTCAAAAACCTCTCGACAGCCTGTGTACAGCCTGTCAAAAACCTGTCGACAGCCTGTGTACAGCCTGTCAAAAACCTGTCAGCAGCCTGTGCACAGCCTGTCAAAAACCTGTCGACAGCCTGTGCACAGCCTGTCAAAAACCTGTCGACAGCCTGTGCACAGCCTGTCTAAAACCTCTCGACAGCCTGTGTACCGCCTGTCGAAAACTTGTCAACAGCCTGTGTACAGCCTGTCAAAAACCTGTCGACAGCCTGTGTACAGCCTGTCGAAAACTTGTCAACAGCCTGTGTACAGCCTGTCAAAAACCTGTCGACAGCCTGTCGACAGCCTGTGTACAGCCTGTCAAAAACCTGTCGACAGCCTGTGCACAGCCTGTCAAAAACCTGTCGACAGCCTGTGTACAGCCTGTCAAAAACCTGTCGACAGCCTGTCGACAGCCTGTGTACAGCCTGTCAAAAACCTGTCGACAGCCTGTGTACAGCCTGTCAAAAACCTGTCGACAGCCTGTGTACAGCCTGTCAAAAACCTGTCGACAGCCTGTGCACAGCCTGTCAAAAACCTCTCGACAGCCTGTGTACAGCCTGTCAAAAACCTGTCGACAGCCTGTGCACAGCCTGTCAAAAACCTGTCGACAGCCTGTGTACAGCCTGTCGACAGCCTGTGTACAGCCTGTCAAAAACCTGTCGACAGCCTGTGTACAGCCTGTCAAAAACCTCTCGACAGCCTGTGTACAGCCTGTCAAAAACCTGTCGACAGCCTGTGTACAGCCTGTCAAAAACCTGTCGACAGCCTGTGTACAGCCTGTCAAAAACCTGTCAGCAGCCTGTGCACAGCCTGTCAAAAACCTGTCGACAGCCTGTGCACAGCCTGTCGACAGCCTGTCAAAAACCTGTCGACAGCCTGTGTACAGCCTGTCAAAAAACTTGTCAGCAGCCTGTGTACAGCCTGTCAAAAACCTGTCGACAGCCTGTGTACAGCCTGTCGACAGCCTGTGTACAGCCTGTCAAAAAACTTGTCAGCAGCCTGTGCACAGCCTGTCAAAAACCTCTCGACAGCCTGTGTACAGCCTGTCAAAAACCTCTCGACAGCCTGTGTACAGCCTGTCAAAAACCTGTCGACAGCCTGTGTACAGCCTGTCAAAAACCTGTCAGCAGCCTGTGCACAGCCTGTCAAAAACCTGTCGACAGCCTGTGCACAGCCTGTCAAAAACCTCTCGACAGCCTGTGTACAGCCTGTCAAAAACCTGTCGACAGCCTGTGTACAGCCTGTCGACAGCCTGTGTACAGCCTGTCAAAAACCTGTCGACAGCCTGTGTACAGCCTGTCAAAAACCTGTCGAGAGCCTGTGTACAGCCTGTCAAAAACCTGTCGACAGCCTGTGTACAGCCTGTCAAAAACCTGTCGACAGCCTGTGTACAGAAA
This sequence comes from Caenorhabditis doughertyi, assembly GCA_963572265.1. Lineage (NCBI taxonomy): Eukaryota > Metazoa > Nematoda > Chromadorea > Rhabditida > Rhabditidae > Caenorhabditis > Caenorhabditis doughertyi. Next base: position 9,501,235 of record OY751556.1, on the reverse strand, counting down.
AGGCTCTACGAACAAATTCAGAAAAGGCTCTACGAACAAATTTAGAAAAGGCTCTACGAACAAATACAGAAAAGGCTCTACGAACAAATTCAGAAAAGGCTCTACGAACAAATACAGAAAAGGCTCTACGAACAAATACAGAAAAGGCTCTACGAAGCTTCAAAATTGCACCAAAATTGCACCAAAAAATTGCCAAAAACCTGTCGACAGCCTGTCAAAAACCTGTCGACAGCCTGTGCACAGCCTGTCAAAAACCTGTCGACAGCCTGTGCACAGCCTGTCAAAAACCTGTCAGCAGCCTGTCGACAGGCTGTGTACAGCCTGTCAAAAACCTGTCGACAGCCTGTGTACAGCCTGTCAAAAACCTGTCAGCAGCCTGTGCACAGCCTGTCAAAAACCTGTCGACAGCCTGTGTACAGCCTGTGCCCAGCCTGTCAAAAACCTGTCGACAGCCTGTGTACAGCCTGTCAAAAACCTGTCGACAGCCTGTGTACAGCCTGTCAAAAACCTGTCGACAGCCTGTGTACAGCCTGTCAAAAACCTGTCAGCAGCCTGTGCACAGCCTGTCAAAAACCTGTCGACAGCCTGTGCACAGCCTGTCAAAAACCTGTCGACAGCCTGTGCACAGCCTGTCTAAAACCTCTCGACAGCCTGTGTACCGCCTGTCGAAAACTTGTCAACAGCCTGTGTACAGCCTGTCAAAAACCTGTCGACAGCCTGTGTACAGCCTGTCGAAAACTTGTCAACAGCCTGTGTACAGCCTGTCAAAAACCTGTCGACAGCCTGTCGACAGCCTGTGTACAGCCTGTCAAAAACCTGTCGACAGCCTGTGCACAGCCTGTCAAAAACCTGTCGACAGCCTGTGTACAGCCTGTCAAAAACCTGTCGACAGCCTGTCGACAGCCTGTGTACAGCCTGTCAAAAACCTGTCGACAGCCTGTGTACAGCCTGTCAAAAACCTGTCGACAGCCTGTGTACAGCCTGTCAAAAACCTGTCGACAGCCTGTGCACAGCCTGTCAAAAACCTCTCGACAGCCTGTGTACAGCCTGTCAAAAACCTGTCGACAGCCTGTGCACAGCCTGTCAAAAACCTGTCGACAGCCTGTGTACAGCCTGTCGACAGCCTGTGTACAGCCTGTCAAAAACCTGTCGACAGCCTGTGTACAGCCTGTCAAAAACCTCTCGACAGCCTGTGTACAGCCTGTCAAAAACCTGTCGACAGCCTGTGTACAGCCTGTCAAAAACCTGTCGACAGCCTGTGTACAGCCTGTCAAAAACCTGTCAGCAGCCTGTGCACAGCCTGTCAAAAACCTGTCGACAGCCTGTGCACAGCCTGTCGACAGCCTGTCAAAAACCTGTCGACAGCCTGTGTACAGCCTGTCAAAAAACTTGTCAGCAGCCTGTGTACAGCCTGTCAAAAACCTGTCGACAGCCTGTGTACAGCCTGTCGACAGCCTGTGTACAGCCTGTCAAAAAACTTGTCAGCAGCCTGTGCACAGCCTGTCAAAAACCTCTCGACAGCCTGTGTACAGCCTGTCAAAAACCTCTCGACAGCCTGTGTACAGCCTGTCAAAAACCTGTCGACAGCCTGTGTACAGCCTGTCAAAAACCTGTCAGCAGCCTGTGCACAGCCTGTCAAAAACCTGTCGACAGCCTGTGCACAGCCTGTCAAAAACCTCTCGACAGCCTGTGTACAGCCTGTCAAAAACCTGTCGACAGCCTGTGTACAGCCTGTCGACAGCCTGTGTACAGCCTGTCAAAAACCTGTCGACAGCCTGTGTACAGCCTGTCAAAAACCTGTCGAGAGCCTGTGTACAGCCTGTCAAAAACCTGTCGACAGCCTGTGTACAGCCTGTCAAAAACCTGTCGACAGCCTGTGTACAGAAAAGGCTCTACGAACAAATTCAGAAAAGGCTCTACGAACAAATTTAGAAAAGGCTCTACGAACAAATACAGAAAAGGCTCTACGAACAAATTCAGAAAAGGCTCTACGAACAAATACAGAAAAGGCTCTACGAACAAATACAGAAAAGGCTCTACGAAGCTTCAAAATTGCACCAAAATTGCACCAAAAAATTGCCAAAAACCTGTCGACAGCCTGTCAAAAACCTGTCGACAGCCTGTGCACAGCCTGTCAAAAACCTGTCGACAGCCTGTGCACAGCCTGTCAAAAACCTGTCAGCAGCCTGTCGACAGGCTGTGTACAGCCTGTCAAAAACCTGTCGACAGCCTGTGTACAGCCTGTCAAAAACCTGTCAGCAGCCTGTGCACAGCCTGTCAAAAACCTGTCGACAGCCTGTGTACAGCCTGTGCCCAGCCTGTCAAAAACCTGTCGACAGCCTGTGTACAGCCTGTCAAAAACCTGTCGACAGCCTGTGTACAGCCTGTCAAAAACCTGTCGAGAGCCTGTGTACAGCCTGTCAAAAACCTCTCGACAGCCTGTGTACAGCCTGTCAAAAACCTGTCGACAGCCTGTGTACAGCCTGTCGACAGCCTGTGTACAGCCTGTCAAAAACCTGTCGACAGCCTGTGTACAGCCTGTCAAAAACCTGTCGAGAGCCTGTGTACAGCCTGTCAGCAGCCTGTCGACAGCCTGTGTACAGAAAAGGCTCTACGAACAAATTCAGAAAAGGCTCTACGAACAAATTTAGAAAAGGCTCTACGAACAAATACAGAAAAGGCTCTACGAACAAATACAGAAAAGGCTCTACGAAGCTTCAAAATTGCACCAAAATTGCACCAAAAAATTGCCAAAAACCTGTCGACAGCCTGTCAAAAACCTGTCGACAGCCTGTGCACAGCCTGTCAAAAACCTGTCGACAGCCTGTGCACAGCCTGTCAAAAACCTGTCAGCAGCCTGTCGACAGCCTGTGCACAGCCTGTCAAAAACCTGTCGACAGCCTGTGTACAGCCTGTCAAAAACCTGTCAGCAGCCTGTGCACAGCCTGTCAAAAACCTGTCGACAGCCTGTGCACAGCCTGTCAAAAACCTGTCGACAGCCTGTGCACAGCCTGTCAAAAACCTCTCGACAGCCTGTGTACAGCCTGTCAAAAACCTCTCGACAGGCTGTGTACAGCCTGTCAAAAACCTGTCGACAGCCTGTGTACAGCCTGTCAAAAACCTGTCAGCAGCCTGTGCACAGCCTGTCAAAAACCTGTCGACAGCCTGTGCACAGCCTGTCAAAAACCTGTCGACAGCCTGTGCACAGCCTGTCAAAAACCTCTCGACAGCCTGTGTACAGCCTGTCAAAAACCTGTCGACAGCCTGTGTACAGCCTGTCAAAAACCTGTCGACAGCCTGTGTACCGCCTGTCGAAAACTTGTCAACAGCCTGTGTACAGCCTGTCAAAAACCTGTCGACAGCCTGTCGACAGCCTGTGTACAGCCTGTCAAAAACCTGTCGACAGCCTGTGCACAGCCTGTCAAAAACCTGTCGACAGCCTGTGTACAGCCTGTCAAAAACCTGTCGACAGCCTGTGTACAGCCTGTCAAAAACCTGTCAGCAGCCTGTGCACAGCCTGTCAAAAACCTGTCGACAGCCTGTGTACAGCCTGTCGACAGCCTGTCGACAGCCTGTGCACAGCCTGTCAAAAACCTGTCGACAGCCTGTGCACAGCCTGTCAAAAACCTGTCGACAGCCTGTGTACAGCCTGTCAAAAACCTGTCGACAGCCTGTGTACAGCCTGTCAAAAACCTGTCGACAGCCTGTGTACAGCCTGTCAAAAACCTGTCGACAGCCTGTGTACAGAAAAGGCTCTACGAACAAATTCAGAAAAGGCTCTACGAACAAATTTAGAAAAGGCTCTACGAACGAAAATAGAAAAGGCTCTACGAACAAATTCAGAAAAGGCTCTACGAACAAATACAGAAAAGGCTCTACGAACAAATACAGAAAAGGCTCTACGAAGCTTCAAAATTGCACCAAAATTGCACCAAAAAATTGCCAAAAACCTGTCGACAGCCTGTCAAAAACCTGTCGACAGCCTGTGCACAGCCTGTCAAAAACCTGTCGACAGCCTGTGCACAGCCTGTCAAAAACCTGTCGACAGCCTGTGTACAGCCTGTCAAAAACCTGTCGACAGCCTGTGTACAGCCTGTCAGCAGCCTGTCGACAGCCTGTGTACAGCCTGTCAAAAACCTGTCGACAGCCTGTGTACAGCCTGTCAAAAACCTGTCGACAGCCTGTGTACAGAAAAGGCTCTACGAACAAATTCAGAAAAGGCTCTACGAACAAATTTAGAAAAGGCTCTACGAACGAAAATAGAAAAGGCTCTACGAACAAATACAGAAAAGGCTCTACGAACAAATACAGAAAAGGCTCTACGAACAAATTTAGAAAAGGCTCTACGAACGAAAATAGAAAAGGCTCTACGAACAAATTCAGAAAAGGCTCTACGAACAAATACAGAAAAGGCTCTACGAACAAATACAGAAAAGGCTCTACGAAGCTTCAAAATTGCACCAAAATTGCACCAAAAAATTGCCAAAAACCTGTCGACAGCCTGTCAAAAACCTGTCGACAGCCTGTGCACAGCCTGTCAAAAACCTGTCGACAGCCTGTCGACAGCCTGTCGACAGCCTGTGCACAGCCTGTCAAAAACCTGTCAGCAGCCTGTCGACAGCCTGTGTACAGCCTGTCAAAAACCTGTCAGCAGCCTGTGCACAGCCTGTCAAAAACCTGTCGACAGCCTGTGCACAGCCTGTCAAAAACCTCTCGACAGCCTGTGTACAGCCTGTCAAAAACCTCTCGACAGCCTCTGTACAGCCTGTCAAAAACCTGTCGACAGCCTGTGTACAGCCTGTCAAAAACCTGTCAGCAGCCTGTGCACAGCCTGTCAAAAACCTGTCGACAGCCTGTGCACAGCCTGTCAAAAACCTCTCGACAGCCTGTGTACAGCCTGTCAAAAACCTGTCGACAGCCTGTGCACAGCCTGTGTACAGCCTGTCAAAAACCTGTCAGCAGCCTGTGCACAGCCTGTCAAAAACCTGTCGACAGCCTGTGCACAGCCTGTCAAAAACCTGTCGACAGCCTGTGCACAGCCTGTCAAAAACCTGTCGACAGCCTGTGCACAGCCTGTCAAAAACCTGTCAGCAGCCTGTGCACAGCCTGTCAAAAACCTGTCGACAGCCTGTGCACAGCCTGTCAAAAACCTGTCGACAGCCTGTGCACAGCCTGTCAAAAACCTGTCGACAGCCTGTGCACAGCCTGTCAAAAACCTGTCAGCAGCCTGTGCACAGCCTGTCAAAAACCTGTCGACAGCCTGTGCACAGCCTGTCAAAAACCTCTCGACAGCCTGTGTACAGCCTGTCAAAAACCTGTCGACAGCCTGTGCACAGCCTGTGTACAGCCTGTCAAAAACCTGTCAGCAGCCTGTGCACAGCCTGTCAAAAACCTGTCGACAGCCTGTGCACAGCCTGTCAAAAACCTGTCGACAGCCTGTGCACAGCCTGTCAAAAACCTGTCGACAGCCTGTGCACAGCCTGTCAAAAACCTGTCGACAGCCTGTGTACAGCCTGTGCACAGCCTGTCAAAAACCTGTCGACAGCCTGTGTACAGCCTGTGCACAGCCTGTCAAAAACCTGTCGACAGCCTGTGTACAGCCTGTCAAACTGTGTACAGTCTTTGGTACAATTTTGGCACGATTTTGGTACGATTTTGGTACAATTTTGGTACGATTTTGGTACAATTTTGGTACGATTTTGGTACAATTTTGGTACAATTTTGGTACAATTTTGGTACGATTTTGGTACGATTTTGGTACGATTTTGGTACAATTTTGGTACGATTTTGTTACAATTTTGGTACGATTTTGGTACAATTTTGGTACGATTTTGGTACAATTTTGGTACAATTTTGGTACAATTTCGGTACGATTTTGGTACAATTTTGGTACAACTTTGGTACGATTTTGGTACGATTTTGGTACGGATTTGATACGAATTTGGTACGAATTTGGTACGATTTTGGTACGATTTTGGTACGATTTTGGTACGGATTTGGTACGATTTTGGTATGATTTTGGTACAATTTTGGTACAATTTTGGTACGATTTTGGTACGATTTTGGGACAATTTTGGTACGATTTTGTTACAATTTTGGTACGATTTTGGTACGAATTTGGTACGAATTTGGTACGATTTTGGTACGATTTTGGTATGATTTTGGTACAATTTTGGTTCAACTTTGGTACGATTTTGGTACAATTTTGGTACAATTTTGGTACGGATTTGGTACAATTTTGGTACGATTTTGTTACAATTTTGGTACGATTTTGGTACGATTTTGGTACAATTTTGGTACGATTTTGTTACAATTTTGGTACGATTTTGGTACAATTTTGGTACGATTTTGGTACAATTTTGGTACAACTTTGGTACAATTTTGGTACGATTTTGGTACAATTTTGGTACAATTTTGGTACAATTTTGGTACGATTTTGGTACGATTTTGGTACAATTTTGGTACAATTTTGGTACGATTTTGGTACAATTTTGGTACAATTTTGGTATGATTTTGGTACAATTTTGGTACAACTTTGGTACGATTTTGGTACAATTTTGGTACAATTTTGGTACGGATTTGGTACAATTTTGGTACGATTTTGGTACAATTTTGGTACAATTTTGGTACAATTTTGGTACGATTTTGGTACAATTTTGGTACGATTTTGGTACAATTTTGGTACAATTTTGGTACAATTTTGGTACGATTTTGGTACAATTTTGGTACAATTTTGGTACAATTTTGGTACGATTTTGGTACGATTTTGGTACGATTTTGGTACAATTTTGGTACGATTTTGTTACAATTTTGGTACGATTTTGGTACAATTTTGGTACGATTTTGGTACAATTTTGGTACAATTTTGGTACAATTTCGGTACGATTTTGGTACAATTTTGGTACGATTTTGGTACAATTTCGGTACGATTTTGGTACAATTTTGGTACAATTTTGGTACGATTTTGGTACGATTTTGGTACGGATTTGATACGAATTTGGTACGAATTTGATACGATTTTGGTACGATTTTGGTACGATTTTGATACGGATTTGGTATGATTTTGGTACAATTTTGGTACGATTTTGGTATGATTTTGGTACAATTTTGGTACAATTTTGGTACGATTTTGGTACAATTTTGGTACAATTTTGGTATGATTTTGGTACAATTTTGGTACAACTTTGGTACGATTTTGGTACAATTTTGGTACAATTTTGGTTCGATTTTGGTACGATTTTGGTACGATTTTGGTACAATTTTGGTAAGATTTTGGTACAATTTTGGTACGGATTTGGTACGAATTTGGTACAATTTTGGTACGATTTTGGTACAATTTTGGTACAATTTTGGTACGGATTTGGTACGATTTTGTTATGATTTTGGTACGATTTTGGTACGATTTTGGTACGATTTTGGTACAATTTTGGTACGATTTTGGTACAATTTTGGTACGATTTTGGTACAATTTTGGTACAATTTTGGTAAGATTTTGGTACGATTTTGGTACGGATTTGGTACGAATTTGGTACGAATTTTGTACGATTTTGGTACGATTTTGGTACGATTTTGGTACAATTTTGGTACGATTTTGGTATGATTTTGGTACAATTTTGGTACAATTTTGGTTCGATTTTGGTACGATTTTGGTACAATTTTGGTACAACTTTGGTACGATTTTGGTACAATTTTGGTACAATTTTGGTACGATTTTGGTACGATTTTGGTACAATTTTGGTACAATTTTGGTACAACTTTGGTACGATTTTGGTACAATTTTGGTACAATTTTGGTTCGATTTTGGTACGATTTTGGTACAATTTTGGTACAATTTTGGTACAACTTTGGTACGATTTTGGTACAATTTTGGTACAATTTTGGTACGATTTTGGTACGATTTTGGTACGATTTTGGTACAATTTTGGTACGATATTGGTACAATTTTGGTACAATTTTGGTATGATTTTGGTACGATTTTGGTACAATTTTGGTACAATTTTGGTACGATTTTGGTACGATTTTGGTACGGATTTGGTACGAATTTGGTACGAATTTTGTACGATTTTGGTACGATTTTGGTACGATTTTGGTACGATTTTGGTAGTACCAGTGTAGTTCAAGCATTCCAATTTTCTGGATGGAAGCGATTCCATATCGATTTCTCTACATTGGCAATTTTATAAGAAAAATTGTTGAAACTGATAAAATTTTTTACAGTTTCCCCAGATTTTATTAAAAAAGTTCCTTCGACCTTTGCTAGAAGAACACCTATAAAATGCCGTACTCAAAGCATCCAAATTTTTACTCGAGCTTCTGGAACATTTTGAACAAATCAAGAGAAAAATTGAAATTTTATTAGAGGTCTTTTCAAGGACAAAGTCCACACGTCTTCGGGCAGAGCTTTCTCGTGTAATCTCTGATCTTCACATCACTAGAGTTACAGTATCCAGCTTTCCCAGTACAAAGGGTCCCATCTGGTCCTCTCAAATCGACGCAGGTTCCCGGAGCGCTGCCTGGAAAAAATTTCAAAATAATGTTGAAAAAATAAAGTTGGGGCAAGAAATTTTCAACTGTGCACCGAGCCAACGACCGCCCCCTGAAAATGCAACTGCGGCGCGCAATTTTCGCAACTCTCCCGCACACAGATTTGTTTCGAGAATTTTGCTGTTTTCGATGAAAAGGAGTACAAATTTCAGCCTTTTGCTGCCTCCTTTTCACCGAAAACAGCAAAATTCTCGAAACAAAACTGTGTGCGGGCTAGTTGCAAAAATTGTGCGCCGCAGTTGCGTTTTCAGGGGGGCGGTCGTTGACACGGTGCCAACTTTGAAATTCGTTACAACAACTTACAGTAACCACAAGTCTTCGCGCACAATGTTGGCTCTTCTTCCCATTTCAAAAATTGTTTTCCACATCCCAATTTTGTGATTGGACAAAGGCTATCACCATTCGAATCAGTTTTATCAGCGCATGGAACAGTTTTAATGCATTTTGGGGCGACACACCATCCGTTGGTGATGGGGGCGTAATCTCGAGGACATGATCCAGTTAAAGCATCAACTTCTGGAAACGGTGTGTGTAGACGAGAACATTTTCTCGAGAAATTCTCGAGAAAAAATAAAAATTCTGGAGAGTTCTCGAGAATCCTCGAGATATCATCGAGAAATATTTCTCGAGAAAAAAAAGTTTCCAGAATCTATTTTTAAAATTACCTCCAATAATGCATCCCAAATCATCCGTCACTGTCATTTGGGCCGATGAAAAAGCCACAAAAAATACGAGGAAACATCCACTGACACCTATCATTTTCAGAAAGGAAATAGATACTGAATGGCTTCAAAATTGGCTTTATAGGACTAGAGTAGAGATCGCCCACTTGGCACCATCTGTTCAAATAAGACTTCCTTTTGTGTTAAACCTGTGAACTTTGGATTTTCACACCTGGATAAATATAAATAATTGAGAAAATGTTTGCTCAAAACTGGCTAAAATCGAAAAATTACGGTAAACCCTCTGTTGGTCCACCTTTTTTTTGGTCCATTTTTTTTGGTCCATTTTTTTGTCGACTTTTTTTATTTACTTTTTTTGATCCACTTTTTTTTTAAATCCACTTTTTTGGTCCACTTTTTTTAATCCACTTTTTTTTGATCCACTTTTTTTTTTGATCCACTTTTTTTTGATCCACTTTTTTTGGTCCAATTTTTTCTGGTTCCCTTTTTTCATTCAAGTCTTGTACATTTTTTGGTTCGCTTTTTTTTGGTCCTTTTCGATCCACCTTCTTTGGTCCATTTTTTTCGATCCACTTTTTTAAATCCACTTTTTTGGTCCACTTTTTTTGGTTTACATGTTGGTCCCGTTTGGTCCACTTTTTCTGGTCCTACTTTCTGTTCTATTTCCTTGGTCTACTTTTTTGTGTTCACTTTTTTGGTCCATTTTTCCAGTCTACTATTTTTGGACCACTTTTTTGTCTACTGTTTTTGATCCACTCTATAATTTTCCAATAAATTGCTCACATTAATTTTCGGACAAATGTCGTCCCACTGAATCTGAAATAAAATCTGCACTTTTAATGAAAAACATGAAACACGAAATATATGTAAAACAAAATTTTATTGATAAAAAACCAACAAATGATAATAAGAACTTGGGGAGCATCTAAAATAGGAATCGAGAAAGATTCTGGGCAATCGTTGTTGAAAATGTAAACGGAAAAAATGAAGAAAGTAACTGGTAAGAGCAAATAAAATGTATAAAAACAATAACAAGATGAAAAATGGTAAGGAAAACTGAAAACGGGTGAAAATTATGAGGAAAAACAAAAGGAAGAAAATCAAAAAAAAAAACCGAAATGAGGTGTGTAGAATCAACAGGAATTGGAGCGATTGAGAAATATAGAAACTCAAAAGGAACACAGGAGAAACGGGTGAAAATTGTTGTAAATTAGATGAAAAATGAGATAGAACTGGGGGAAAAAGTTTGGTTAATGGTGAAATTAATGTAAAACTATGCATAAAAATTGGAAAAATTGGCTGAAAATCATTAAAAAAAATGAAAAAAAAAGTCTGCTAGAAAAGCTCAAGAAGCTTAGAAAACAAAGAAAAAACAACCGAGGCGGCTGAAAATGATGAAAATTCTAGAGACCAAAGCAAGAACGTGGGGAACAAAAGAAGAATATTTTACACGTTGTCTGAAACTGTTGCAATTTTCAGACGATTTTTAGACAGGAAAACGACAAAATTGGAGAAGAATCGAAGTAAAAGTCGTGAGGAGTTGAAGCTGAAAATTGAGAAGAATGTGTGAGAAAAGCAAGTGACGATCGAAGCCAAATTGAAGAGAAGATTTGAAGGATTGCAGTTGAAACAGGAAGGAGTTTTTGCTGAAAAAATGATAGATTTGTTTTTGAAAACCCAAAATAAGGCTTTCATCTAAAAATAACTTGTTTTAAAAAGCTGAAAAAAACACCTAAACAATGATTTGAAAATTCTTGCGAAAAGTGCAATTTTATTTTTTCAAAAATTGAACTAAATTGAACCCTTCTCTTTTACGATTCAGTTCGAAAAATGTGGACTTCGATCAAAAACTCACAGTTTCTCCCGATTAAAAAAAAACCTTCAAACCAACCTCTCTTGAATTTTTCAGACAATTTTCGAAAAGCGGTAAAACTGGAAAAAATTGTCGTCGAAATCTTGAAAAATGGAGGTGAACTTGGTATAATAAGATGAACACAGCCGACGATTGGAACGATATTGATAACAAAAATTGATGAATTGCAGTTGGAACAGGAATGAATTGGCCTGAAAAATTGCATTTTTTAGGGTTAAAATCGGAAAATGGGGAGAATTTTTGTTCGTAAATGAAGTTAGAGTACTGAAAAAAGTGACTCGAAAAACTGATTCTGCAAGAAATGAGCTCAAAAGGTTGGCAAGTTCCAAAGCTCAGAAGCTCAGAATCAGCCTAAAATCTTGGAGCATTTTGAACCAAAATGTTTCCGGCCACACCCCGTTCCAAACCAACCTCTAATCCTCTTTGCTCTTCTTATTCTTTCCACGGCCTCCACTCGCTGGTCTCTTTTGGGCTCTTCGACGGCGTGAGGCTTCTGGTTCTTCTTCTTGTTCTGGCCTAGAATCCTCTTGTGGGTCCTCCACTCTTTCATAGCCAGCTGGTAGAACCATATGGACCAAGTGGATATGTTTCTCTTCCGAATCGATTTTGTCTTCCGCCCAAATTCGATCCGACAGAACATTTCCATTTTTGCCTATGCATCCAATTGTAGTGATATCCGCGACTTCGGTCTCGTCGATTTTCAGCAAATTGAGGTATTCCTTTTTGTTTGACACATAATTCCAGAAAGTGACAGTGGTTATCTTCTCGTGTGGAAGGATATTGCAAGGCGCGGCTTTGCGTTTTTGCTCTTTGAGTTTTTGAAGCTTGCCGGAGGGTCCTGGAGCCCTGGATGGAGTAGGAGGTTGGTAGTCCTCGTAAATCGAACGGCTTGAGCTGCGACTCGAGGCTGGGCTCCCTGGGGTCTGCGCTCTTCTAGCTGAAGCCCGAGTTTTTCTAGCTGAAGCCCGAGTTTTTCTAGCTGGAGCCCGAGCTTTTCTAGCTGGAGTAGGAGCTTGGGGATCTGCTGAAGTGGAAGGTTGGTCAGAGAGCTCAGCCGGACTCGACTTGGAAGCTCTCGACTGTCCTTGACGGCTTGAGCTGCGACTGGATTTGGGGCTCACTGAAGCCTTAGCTCTTCCAGCTTGAATCGGAGCTTGGGGATCTGCTGAAGCGGAAGGTTGATCGGAGAGCTCAGCTGGGGTTTGAGAAGATCTTCTGTTTGGAGCTGGACTCGTCTTAGAAGCTCTCGACTGTCCTCGACGGCTTGAGCTGCGACGGGAGACTGGGCCCACTGGAGCTTGAGCTTCTTCAGCTGGAGGTGAAGCTGGCTGTCTGGAAGACAACCGAACTGGAGTGCTTCGAGTGGAAGCTGACTCGGACACTTTAAGATCCCGAGGCGGTGATGTTGCGGGGGGTGGAGTGCGAGCTCCAGCAGGTTCCGATGGTCCAGCCTCTCTCAGATCTTGAGACATGGATCTACGGGACGATGAAGCCCTGGAGGAAGAAGCCGGTAGTTGGGGAACAACGAACCCATCATCATCTGAAGCTCTATGAATATAAGGCTTCAATTCTGAACGAGGATCCATTTCATCCTGAAATAAGCAAAATACGTGAAAATTTGGTTTTTTTTTGGCTTTGTGAAATGTTTTGACGCCAGAGAACATCAAAAGACCGTAAAATCTGTAATAGAAGGGCATGTCCTTCTATTTTTCAAACCCTCTAGTCAGATCCCCTTCTATTACAGATTTTACGGTAAGTTTTTTTTCTTTCAAAACAGAAAAAAATGTTTTACGGTTTCAAAAAATTTTAATATGATCGAAATATTACAATTTTTGGTTTTTGTAGCTGAGTAATTGTCGCGTAAGAATCATTCTCACACACGGGTTCCCAGCGAGGGTAGGAAAGCGCGCCCTAATGCTAAAAAAGTTTAATACTCAGTTTCGCCAAATTTCCCTAAAAATTCGGTTGAAAAAATTCGTCCGAAGTTGAGGTACGCGCCGAAATCGTCATCAATTTAGCATTAGGGCGCGCTTTCCTACCCCCCCCCCCCCTTTGAACTTTTTGAATTTCTTTATTGAATGTTTACACTGAAATTTGACCGATACTCTTCTGATAGGGGTATTTTTTAGTTTGTCTCATTTGATATTCCAGAAATAAATTTTTTTTTGTTGGAAGGAAAATTTTTTGAAAAAAATGAGTCCAGTGGAGCGCGATTGCTGATTAACACAGAAAACCTACTTTTTCCTCGGGTTCCGGCCCTTGTCTTTGATAAATAATTTTGATTTGCCTTTTGAACTCTCTTCGAATCTTAAAACATGAATTTTTTCAAATTAAAATTTTTTTACCACTAACTTCATCTTGGATACGTCCAAGATGCAATCCGTCCACCAATTGTTCAATATCGCAACCTCGTACTTGGAGCATGTACGAAGATTTTTGTAGAATTTTAGCGACGGCTGTTTTCACAATTTTCCTGTTGTCCTGAAACGACAGAGAGAGTGTGTGCAAGAAAGAGAGTTAGAGATAACTTACAGGGTAGATTGTGGCTTCAATGATTTTACTTCCATTTAAATAATTATTGATTATTTCCGAGTAGTTGTCCACTGTATTTTCTGTGTGCTTGGTTTTGTTGAACAAATCAGTGTACTTGACCTTCAACTGAAAATTTTTTGGGATTAGTTTTTGAAAAAAAAAAAGAAACTACTGACAAAACTGAGTGCATGCATCATTTTTTTTCAGCCTATTCATCCGGAGAACACTACTATTAGAGGGGCACCATTATTTCTTGATCACTTTTTTCCAAATATTTTAAATATTATGATCTGATTTCACTGGCAATTTTTATGAAAAAAACGAAAGCAATTGGCAAAATGATATTAAAGGAGCACAACTAAAACGGTGTTTACGGCAAACAGAAGCAATCCACATACCGTAAAAACTGTATTAGTAGTCCCCCTCAAGTAGTCGTACCCCTCTAATAGCGGTGCCCCATTTTCAAAAATTTTTTTTCCGAATTTTTGACTTTTTTCACTTTTAAAAAAGTTGATGAAAACTTTTTCATAAAATCGGCAGTCAAATCAGATCAAAATATCAAAAAATAAATTTCAAAAAAAAGTGATCAAACAATAATGTTGCCCCTCTAATAGTAGTGGGGAGAATCCAAAAAAAGTCCCCCCCCCCCCCCCCCCCCCCATCCTATATACAATTAAAAACCCCCAAATTCAACCTTAGTAGAAGCCCCCACTTCCCATTCCAGTAATGAATCCACAATCAAACCCCCACCGTCCAAAATTAAGCCCCCAACATCCTAAATCAAGCCCCCACCGTCTAACGTTTCAATTTTTCAGGCCTCTGAAAACCTACTACTAGCCGCCCGGAGGGCGGCGTGAACAACTTGAACGAAGAAAGACGGATATTGGATGGCGGGGGCTTGATTGTGGACGGTGGGGGCATGATTTTGGAGGATGAGGGGCTTGATACTGGATGTTGAGTGATGACTTTGCGAACGGTGGGGGCCTCTGGAGGGGTGGGGGTTATATTTGGAGAATCCCAGGTTCTCAAATAAGAAGCCCCCACTTTGTACTGGTGGGGGTTTTTTATTGGATCGGCTCGTCCAATTCTAACCCCCCCCCCCCCCCCCCCCCCCCGACGTCATGAAAAAGCCCCCACTCGATTTGTACTGGGTGGGGGTTGCTCCTTAGGTTCATATCAACGTGGGGGCTTCTATTGGGGTGGGGGCTTCTACTTGGATTAACCCTAGTAGTGCCCTCCGGAGAGTGGTGCATGCACTACTAATTCAGTTTTTACGGTAATCCGAGCTCCCTTAAACTTACTTCATTTGGCTCCATGCCTACGAATTCGGCAATCTTCTTGGCCCATTTTTCATTCAATTTGCAGACGTATGGACAGTTTTTCACTTCTTTTACAATGGCCTTGATTATTTCATCCTTTTGATCTACTTTTTGTCGAACATCCTCAAAAATCCGTTCCATAGTTGTATCTCTTCTCTGAAAACAAATTTTTCCGTTTTTTTTTAATACGAAAATTCCTAAACTAACCAATACATAGTTCTTCTCCATTTTTCTTTGCAGTTGATGCAGATAATCTGAGATCTGGAAAACAAAAAAAAAATGTATAATTCTCTGGATTTTCCTTACAACTTACATCTGATCTATGCATTTTCAATTTCTTCTGAAGATAATTCTTGAGGGGATCTTCAAAATAAATGGTACGATCTTCTCGGAGCATCAGAGCCATAATGTCCCATAGCCTTACGTCTTGGGCTTCTTCCAATTTCTGAAAATATTTATATATTCATTGTAAAACCTGTTATAGAGAGTCATGCCCTTCTATTTTCAACCCCATTTTTGGTTCCCTTCTATTGGAGGTGTCCTTCTAACACAAAAACTTACTTCTTTTGTGAGTCCGCTGTCGATTTCTCCTCGTTTCTTGATGACTTGTTCCAGAATGTCGCTTCTTTTCATCAGCTGAAATACCGTAAATCCTGTAATTGAAGCCCACCTGTATTAGAAGCACACCTGCAATATAAGCCCACCCTCAGAGCCTATTCGAAAAATAGAAGCCCACCCTATATTAGACGCCCACTCTCTAATAAACGCCCATCCATAAATAACTTTTTTCAAAGAATCGCTTGAATTTCAAACAGAAACCGCTGGGAATCATGATTCTGATAGCCACAACACTATAAAAGCAGAGTTTAGGTGTTCCTAAAACAAAATTCAACTGATTTTTATCGAAAATTAGAAAAATTGCTCTAAAATTTTGAAGAAATCACTTCAAAATGCTTGGGAAAAGTGCGATTTCAAAAACAGGGTTGAAAAATAGAAGCCCACCCTGTATTAGAAGCCCACCTGTAATACAAGCACACCCTCAGATGACCTTTGAAAAATAGACGCCCATGGGCTTCTATTACAGGATTTACGGTAACAGTAATTTTTCGATATTTTTTGGAAAAACAAAAAGGTTTTAGCCTAGGGTGGAATTGAACCCGGGTTTGTGGAATGGAAGACAAGAGCATACCCAGTTGCGCCACTTTCCCAACTTTGCGCAAGCGCTTTCTAGGTGAGCGTGATGGGTTTTTTTTTCAGCAAAAAAGTTAGGTATTTTTAGAATAAATTCCGAACTGAAAATATTAACTCACTTGACTTCTCTTCACATCTTGGTACAATTCATCTTCTCCAAAATAATCGAGGATATCTTTGTGCTTCTCGGCCATTTTCGCAACTCGAGCTTTTATTTCTTTTGGATTGCTCTTCTTGAATGAGTCTTTTTGGGTTCTTTTCGGTACTTCTTTCCGTTCTTTTCCATTTTTTTCAACTTTTTCAGCAGATTTTTTTGCAGTTTCAGATTCATTCTGTAAGGAAGTTGATTTTTAGGCATCTTTAATGAGGAAACAGATGTCATATGAAATGCGCTCTACTGTAACTAAGTAAAAATTAACTTAGGAGAATTTGTAAGAAATCCGTCAAGAATAATTCAAGAAAAAGTGTGGAATTAGTGGGAAATCAACGTTAAGACAAGTTTTCCTTACGGCAGGAGGAACAGCCTGTTGGTCACTGTACAGTTTTAAAAAAGTATAGTCCATATGAGTTGACATTGTGTCTGGTGGATACCCAAACACTTCTAAGACTTATGGTACATGTCTCATTAGGCTCCGCCCCCTACCTACAGTAACCCAACTTCTGTGTGTAAAAAAAATTATTTCTTTCCCGATAGAGATAATGACAAAATCTCTTCGGGAATTGATTAAGCGTACTTTTTGAAGGTTTTTTTACTAACAAAATTTTTTTCTAAAAGCACGTCTTCAGGGAGAAAATTCATTTTTCTCGAAAAAGGACCAGTTTCTTTCAGTTTTTCGACTCTGGTGCCTCGGACTGGCCGAATTAATGACCGATCTCTCCGGATTATTGTTCCTCATAAAATTTGCCACCGATTTGCTATAATTCGAAATAAATTCGTTGACACAATGTTCGAGATATTTTCGGTTTTTTGTGAAATTTCACGAAAATTCAACGTATAGGGATACATGATGAAAAACTCAAAGTCTCAAATTTTGCTCAAAATTATTTTCTGAGTTTTACTGGTCTTGATATACCATTCCCAGAGTTTTAGCTCATTTCGATCAGAGCTGAACACGTGGCAAAACATTTAAAATCCATTGATGTGCATACTTTTTTGAGATCCTGATTCTCTGAATTGTAATCGAGATGAGCTAAAAATCTCGGAATGGTATATTAAGGACCAGTACTACTCAAAAAACAAATATGAGCAAAATTTGAGACTTTGAGTTTTTCATCATGTACCCCTATACGTGGAATTTTCGTGAAATTTGACAAAAACCCGAAATTATCTCGAACATGGTACCAACGAATTTTTTTCTAAATATAGCAAATCGGTGGCAAATTTTATGAGGAACAATAATCCGGAGAGATCGGTCATTAATTCGGCCAGTCCGAGGCACCAGAGTCGAAAAACTGAAAGAAACTGGTCCTTTTTCGAGAAAAATGAATTTTTCTCCCTGAAGATGTGCTTTTAGAAAAAAATTTTGTTAGTAAAAAATCCTTCAAATAGTACGCTCAATCGATTCCCGAAGAGATTTCGTCATTATCTCTATCGGGAAAAAAATATTTTTTTTTACAGACAGAAGTTGGGTTACTGTAGGTAAGGGGCGGAGCCTAATGAGACATGTACCATAAGTCTTAGAAGTGTTTGGGTATCCACCAGACACAATGTCAACTCATATAGACCATACTTTTTTTAAACTGTACAGTGCATTCCTCGCTCCGGGAGGAGAGATTGTCTTAAAACAAAGCAGAATCGATAGAGAACCAGTGAGGGAACAGCGACAAATCAGCGTGGAATCACTGAAGAATCAGTGAAAAAAACGTGAGTAATCAGCGAGGAATAAGTGAGAAATCGGAGAAGATTTACGGAGAAACCAATGAAGAATCCGTGATGAACAAAATACGAATCTTTGAAAAATCAGTGAGAAATCCGCGAGAAAACAAAGGTGAATCGACAGAGAATCAGTGAGGCAATAGTGAGGAAACAATGAGAAAACACTGGAGAAACAGTGAGAAAAACATGAATAATCAGCGAGGAATAAGTGAGAAATCAGTGAAGAATTGGTGATGAACCAAAGAGGAATCTTTAAAGAATCAGTGACTTAAAAGCGAGCGAACAGAGAGAAAATAAGAAAAAAATAAAGAAGAACCAGTGAGAAACTATCAGGGGATGGGATAACAAAGCGTATTTAGCAATAAATCAACGAGGAATCACTGAGGAAACAGTCAGAAATCAGTGAGGTATCAGTGAGGAAACGTTGAGAAACCCGAAAACCAACGAGGTATCTGTGAACAATCACTGGGGAAACCGGGAGTTAACAACAAGAGACCAGCTCGGACATTTGTTTGAAAAAAAGCTAGTTCGTTCAAAATAAGGCGCGTCTCAGCATAGTTTCGTTAAGCCGGTTCACTTCAAAAAACTCACAATATTCTGAGCCAATTGGTCTCCAATTTGACAAGACGGTCCAGGTTCTTGATGTGTTTTCTGTTGAACTTCAGCAACGGCTTCTTCTTCTTCTCTAACATTATCCTCGACGTCCATCCTCTCCTCCTCAGCAACTTCAGCAACAGTTTCTTCTGCCCCAATATGATCCACAGCGTCCATTCTTTCTTCATTTCCATCATTTTCAGCTTCCTCTTCCTTCTCTCCAATGGGCTCCAGAGCATCCTCGGAGAGCATTCTCGGACTTCCGCTGGCCTCAGATTCCGGTGGAATGTAATCGGGAGCATCATCATAATCGACCTCGGAATCGCGGATGCTCGGTACCAGAGACGGTGACCTTCTTGAGGATTCTTGAGGAATCGGCAAATTTGGAGTTTTTCGTCTAACTCCCTGAACACTCGGACAGGGACTAGAGGTGCTGGGCTCACGGGAAGCCGGAGCTCCATATCTCTTTCTTGAGGCCTTGTTCCTTGGTGCCATTGAGACTTGTGGGGCCACAAAGTTGTTTTGAGGACCCTGGTTTCTTGAATTTGCCTTAGCATTGATGTCATTGAGGTAGCTCATAACACTGAAAGCTCGATCTCTTCGATTTGGTCTTTCTGGAACGTCGTGAAGCCCTGATCCATCGAGATCATCGGAGCCACGTGGACTGGAGGCGAAGCTAGAAGAAGTCGAGCTGCCCAAGGAGGATGTCGGGTTGTTGAGAGCCTAAAATGTTTGACTTTTTTGATTGAAAAGTAAAGGTTCCAGTTAATTTTTATTGAATTTTATTTTGCATCCGATCGATATTAATACCTACATTTCTTTGACGAGCAACAAAACTTGAAGCATCCATTCCCCTTTCAATTTCTTCTTCAATCTCTTCAACTTCATTATCTTTCTCTCTTTCAACCTCCATTCGATCCCCTCGAACGGCCTGAAAATCATTCCATTTTTTCAATTTTTTGAGTGATAAAAGTAGAAATTTGTCATCAAAACTCACATCTTTTGCTCTCATCGCCTGTACTTCATATGGAATAGAATTCACCAGTTTCTTCTCGTAAACCTAGAAAATTTCATGGTTTTAACTGAAAACAAAATATGGAAAAACACTCACATAAGCAGGTTCAAATTCCAATATTTCTGCAGCTTCATGAATATCTTCCATGCTTAACCGAAGCGTGTTTTCGCCCAACTTTTCGAAGAAAACATCAAAAAGCTCTTTTTTTCTATCCTCGTTTTCCTGAAAAAAAAGATCATCGTAAAAACTGTATTAGTGATATTTTTTTGTTTTTTTTTTGTCAAGACTTTTTTTTTAATACTTTAGACGAAACAACTCACCTCTTGCGGAAGACCTTCAACTGACATCTCGAGCCATATCATCATTTTTCTCTGTAATTAAGAATCTCTTTGTTTTTTCGAAAAAGAGGGTAACTTTAACTCACGATTTTTTCGGCTGAATCCACTTTGGAACTCATTTTGAAGGCGATGAAAAAACTAGTACACTATCGCAAAGGTTATCTGAAAATAATTTTTTTTTTTTTGAAAAAAAAAACGGAAAAAGAGAAAAAACAAATTTAGTACAATAAGCAAAGTAGGAACCAAAGTAGGAAAAAAGAAATTTTTGATAGAAAAATATTTGTTCTAGACAAAAAAATTATAGTTCGTAGTGTTTCGGCGGTTTTTTTTTAAAGAACTGTTTCAGAAAAAACATAAGTTTGAACAAAAAAAAGAACTTATATTATTATACGAAAAGGAAAAAAAAACGATTTGAATTTTTTTTCTCTAAAGTTCGGAAAGTAAATGAAAGAAATTGATTTTTTTTAGAAATTTACTGAAACGAAATTCTTTTGGTTTCTATTTTTTCAGCAAAAAACAGCTTTTTTATGGTGAAAGATGGTAAATTTTTCAAAAAATAGCGAAAAACTGTTTTGAAAACTTGAAATGGGAAAAAATACTTAACAAATCAGCGATTTACAAATGAAATCACTAAAAAAAAATCGAAAAAATCCTTGAAATTAACCTCCCCTCTCTCTTCAAACATTCGAAAAATACACTGCAATCAATATGTTTTTCCTTCTTCCTCCCGTCGAAGAAGAAGAAGGCATGTGGAAATAGAACATTGAAAGAAGAGACGCAGAGATAGGAAGGGAGGTGCACGTTGAAAGGCGTTGTGTTGAAGCAAAGAACCGAAGGAGAGAGACTATTGGGGGTAGAAGAGACGCAGAGATCCGTTTGATTAAACGGAGTGGAGAAGAGAGAAAGGAAATATGGAAAGAGTAAGGTGAAATGGGCAGATAGGTGGCTGGTAAGAAGCGTAATAAGATGGGATTTATATTTATTTTCATGCAACTTTGCAAGAATGAATTTTTTTTTTCATTTTTAAGGAAAAGGACATGTGGAAAATAAAAGAAATAAAAGAAATTCTAATTCTAAATTTCGAAATTTTTGAGAGTTCTCGTTATTTTCCGACAAAAGAGGTTTTTCAAAAAAGTTGTCTATCTCGGTCTGACAATGTTGAAAAAGATGGGTCTAGAAGTTAATTTTTTTCCAAAACTGGAAAAAATAGTTTTGTGGGCAGAGACTGATCATGTCGTTTGTTTACAGCCAACTTTTAGGGATCCATATATTTTTTAGGCAAAATTGTTCTGAGAAAACGATTTGAAATCAAATATTCTTTCAGAAACTGAAATTTTTATATTCCCATTTTTTAAAATATTAGGTCGGGTCAATGGTGAATTATTTTTGGTCGGTGATTGGAAAATGACAAACACTGAATATTATTTCAAATTTTACTTGCTCATCGCGAACAGTCTTGAAGTTCTTTTCAAGAGACCTTTTCAAAACGGTAATTAAGATTCTCGTTCAAAACAGGAATTTTAATGATAAGCAATGAACGTTATTGATACGTTCCAATAATCTCCGATTCCATAAATTTGTGATCGACGTATACTAGAAATGAAGTCCAAATTTTTTTCAAATGTTTCGAGTTCCGTTTTTATAGAGCTTTGCATGAGCTTTAATTTTTTTTTTTCAGAGGGTTGCCAGTTGCCGTTCCTATTACCGGAAAAAACATTGTTGAATCATCATAAGGTACTGAAACAATAAAAATATTTCTGCTTCCTTGAGTCATGATGTTGGAGAATGAGTTCACTATTTGTTCGTTCAGAAAGGCTGTTGTTTAGAACCTTAGATTAATAATGTTTTCTCAATGAAAGCAAAATTTCAGATGTCACATGATATCCGTGATGTTTTAGGGCACATATTCACAGTTAAGTCAAAATGTTTTTTTTAAACCAGGCAGGTTGGAGGCATGAATAACAGGCGAAAATCAATCAGATAATGAGGAAACTTCAGAATTACACGTTACTTCTCGATCCAATTTTCGAAAACCATCTGAAACAGCAAAAAAAACGTAGAATTCATGTTCTCCAAAGAAACTTTACTGTTCCAATAACTTTTAAAATTTTCCATAGCTATGATGAGTCGTACCATCAACCTAAAAATACCTTGCGTATTTGCCGGTGGGTGCCGTTCCATTAGAGGTGCCGTTTATTTAAATCCAATACAGAGACATACATTTTCTTGCCAATTTATCAGCCATGCCGGTCTAATAGGGGTATCACGGTGTGCGAAATTCGCTATTTTCTCCGAGCATTTTCACCAGTCTTCATAGAAAATTATTTGTCTTTCAGCATTATTTCAGAGCCCGGTTCTATGAAAGGTTCGCTGCTTTTCGTGTCTTTATATTGGCATCCACAACCAAAAGTTACTTATTCTCAGCCAGTCGGCTTGGTTTTTGCTGGATTTTCAAGTTTGTGGTGTTGCAAAAAAATTATTTTTGAATTGAGAACAAAAATAAATTCAAAAACTTTCCCGTTTCTTCGAATCTTTGAATTCTTGGAAGTGTGATTCAATTGTTCCTTTGAAACATAGAGCATTAAGAAAATAATACTACAAGACCAGTCCAATATCACCTTATATCTCTATCACACCGAAACGTGCTACTTTTGTTCAAAATACCTGTTTGAGTGCCAATTTATTAGAGGAGCCGTACTATTAGGAGCACAGGTTCATTGTTGGAAACACTCCATAAAAAATACATTTCAGACATGCCTGTTCCCAATCAGACGAGCAGAAAAGAAGATTTTGAACCGTTTCAAACAACTAATAATCTCAAACAGAAACATAAGTTTTGCGATACTATGAGGTACTTCGGATTAGAAAACTGATTTGTAAAACATGAAAAAGCTTAACATATATAGTATAACAAACTCATTGTTGCAAAACTTGAGAGCTATCTGAAACAGAATAAAAACGTCTTGAATTCTCGAGAGATTCCCACCCATTCAGACTCATTAATAAAAATCGTTTTCAATGTTTCACCAACAAGAGAAGAATTCAAAACATGCCCAATTCATTGTTGTCGTTTTCATAACTTTTTGAATATTTCAAAGAAAACTTGCAGTTTCAAGACATTTTGATAATTGATCAAAGTAGCTCCTATTCAGTTGGCAGTCAATTGATGTACATCTGCGCTTCAAAAAGCCTTCAAAGAAAAAAGGGAGTATGCCGTTCCGGAACCGTGTGCAGAAACAGAACTACCGTAAAACCTGAAATAGTGGTGCATGCACCACTATTGTTCAACTACCTCGTCTGAGGGCACCACTATTAAAGGGGCACCACTGTTTTTCGAACACTTTCTCCTCCAAATTTCGAAATGTTATTATCTGATTTTATTGGCGACTTTTATGAAAAATGAGAAAAATAACTAATAAAATTCAATCTGTTCTTCAGTTTTCATCAACTTTTTTCAAGTTTAGGACAGTTTTCAGTCCAGTTTGTAGCCGACAAGTCGAAAATTCGATGGAGGAACCATGATGAAAAACGGGCACCATTATTGAAGGGGCACTATTAATTGAGGGGCACCACTACTTCAGGTTTTACGATATCCGTTTTTAGAACTGCCTCTAATCAGAACCATGCCCCTCACCAGAACTGTCACACGTCAGAATTGTCCCCAAATCAGAACTGTCCCGTATCAGGACTACTTCACGTGAAATAATAGTTCTGATTCGGGACACGAATCTGAAAATGAGAAAATTTGAACTTTTGACTAGAATCTCAGAAAGTGTTTTGGGTTTTTTGACATGAAATATAAATTAATTACCTACAGAGACAGGAATGGAAAAATATAATTGTTGCAAAATTCACAAACCTTGTGAAACAAAAACATTTCAATTTCAAATTCAACTGAAAATTTGATGCGGTTAGTTTGGAAAGTTGATAAACAAAATAAGGAACAAATAAATATATAATGGAACTGGTTGTAGACACCTTCTTCATTTTGAATAACAGTTTGGCTCACTAGATTTTTGAGCTGCGACTAAAACATTTTCGCAGTTTCACAGGTGAATTAAACTAATGAAGTTTTTAATACAGCTGATATAAATCTTTTTTTTAGTGCAAAATACAATAAACACTAGAAGAAATAACCTATTCTGATGTGGTTTTTTATTGCTCAAATAATTCCACTGCCTAAAATCAATTTGCCTTTTGCGCCTACATACTAACTGTCGCACAGTGCAGATTCAGTTTTATTACTTGTACGTCAAATTCGATTTTCACTATTCCAGCAACTTCTGAAAAACAGTCATACAGGGTGGCCCATAAGTATGGAGACTTTTCTTCTACATTTCTTTGGCTTGGTGTGAGCTTTGTTGGTGTCATGACCTATATCTCTCAAAACTTTTACGAAGTTCAGGTAGTGTACTAACTCACATTAACAGCAATTCCCAAAATATAGCCTCATCCCGTAGTTATAGGCGGTTTTCCAGACCAGAAGTTTGAAAAAAAGCACGTTCTGCGGCGCTAGTGCTAAAAGCTGTTGAGAGAACAGCCTGGCATTTATCCAAAATTAAAGATTTCGGAAATTCCTTTTGAACTTTTCGATAAAATCACCTATTCATGCATTTTCAACATTCAGAAGGCAGCGCGACCGTCTCGAGCGTTCAGTTTAAGAAGCACTGACAAGTCACACAATTTTAGCTCTGAAAATTGTGTGTGAACGTGAGCATTTTGGGCGCCTCCCTCTGATCGGTTTAACTTATCCTCACAAGTACTGTGAAACAATGGGACAGGCATTCCCGGTTTGAATTTTCAAGCAATTCGGTCACAAACGTCCCGAGATATAACACGAAGAAGCTTGAAAAAAATGCGCCGCACAAGGGGGTTTGATGCCACTACGTCTGAAGACGTGCAACTCAACGGGAACTTCAAATCGCGCCGATCTTTTTTCAAAACTGTTGTATAGGATCACAGCATTCAGAAAATATACCATATTCTTTGAACACTGCTCTACTTTTCATATTATATTGAAAAACAAAAGTCTCCATACTTATGGGCCACCCTGTATTGCTTGTTGAAGTGATAAAAGGCAAATATTCGGTTTTCTCTCTGATATTTTAAAATACAAAGTTCTCCTTTTAGTAGAAGTTTAAAGCGTTGTTTTTTTATGTGATAACTATTACATCCTCAATTTTTTTGCTATTTCATTGCCAATTTTAATTTTGACAAGTTAAATTGCAGTTGATTGGTCGCTGAAACAAGAATTATATGGTCATCAAGAACTAAGAAATTGACACTATTCAGAAGTCTTTTTGTTATTTTTAATGCGTTTTGAAGCCTGTGAAAATTTGTTTATCTCTACTAAATTATCGTGTTCCGATCTTCAAACTTGAAGTTCACTGTTCCAGCAATTTCTGATAAACACTCATAGTGTTTGTTAAAGTAATTGTAGGGTGATATTTTCTGACCGTATATTATTCGAATTGGAGATGGTTTTTACATTTTTAGGCTATAACTTCATTTTAATTTTTTTATTGCTGTTTTATAATTTGTGTGAATTACGACTTGATTTGAATGTGGTTGATTTCTATACCATGGGTTTTGGATTAAAAACAATTGGATTGAGAAAGCCACCAATGACCGATCACATCAATTCATAGTTCACACTTTTGTATAGATTGAATGGAAAAGTATTATATATCCATGAGTTACTGTGCACCAATCTTGCCTGAAAAGATGAATGCTCAAATAGTAAACAAGGAACGCTATTGCAATCGACTTCTCTCGATATATTCATTATGAAATAGCCTTGAAATTGAAAGTGCTATTAGGAAACAAGTTTCTAGGAATTTTATAAAATGTCTGTTTCAGAAATTTGCAATCGACCTCTCTTAATTCTCAATTCATTATAAAATTGCTTTGAAACTCAAATTGCTATCAAGAAACAAATTTTTAAAATGTCTGTTTCAGAAATCTAATGAATCTTTCTTTTTAATCTTGCTTTGTTTGTGTTCTATACATGATTCTCATATTCTGATAGCTTTCAGTTAGAAAACAGAAGTTTGATGCCAACGGCGTGTATTGCATATTGGATGTTTTTATAAATCACTCAATTCCAGAATTTCTTGAAACTGTAAAAAAATACATATGCAGAATTGTATACTTCCTCATAAATGACGCTGATTTTACATGATTTTCGTTAGCTAAAAGATGATAATTTTAATGATAATAAGCTTAATGTGATACTATCTTCCAAAGACTCTGCTAATACTACTGTTTCACAACAGAAACGAAAACTGCTTTTAAAAATTCTCATGGATGACAAACAGAGATTTCCATATATCTAACTTCTGGATCACAAAAACTAAGAAGAATGGTGTTCAATAAACTGTAAGTTCGTTGTCGGGGAGTTTTGGAAATACATATCTAGTTCATGATAAATATCTTACTTTTTCGGGAACCCTATGAAACTGTGTTATAATCAGACATGAGCGGAAGAGAAAACTTTGAATCCGGAAGACGGAAGACAGAAGTCAGAAGTAATTCCAAAATCCCGGAAGACGGAAGAAAGGAAACGGAAGGAACAAAAAGTGCTCAAAACTGCCCCAGATAGAGAAAAAACTACATTTTGTGGGACGAAATTGAACTTTTTGGAACAAAAACGTAGTTTAATGATTAAAAAAGTATGTTGAAAAGCGCTAAAACCGTGTTGAAAAGTTGAAGATTTTGAAAATTTTCCCCCAAATTTTCGTTCTCTCAATGCTCCTTAACGTCCGAAAACACGGAAGACGGAAGCCGGAAGACGGAACAATTTTTGAAAATCCGGAAGTCGGAAGACGGAAGACGGAATTTCGCTCATGTCTGGTTATAATTATGCATTTGATTGACAAAAAATATACTTTGAAGAGCTTGAAACTGAATTAGACTGAACTTATGAATAAGAAATTATTCAAGAATGTTGTAAGAGTAAGTAGGACCATTGACCTCGAAGATTCATAAGACATATATTATTTCCACTTTCTTGCCACTGAGGTAAGGAACAATAAAATGCACTATTTTTAATCCGTTAAGGTTACTACTGTCTATGTTTATGAAATTTCTTCAAGCAATAACAAAGAGATCAATTGAAACCAGGAAATTGTACACTTGAGTTTTAATATTCTGGATAATCAGCACAAATTAAGCAGGATGCTGAAGGAAATCCGGATAGAAAAAGCCAAAACCTTCTTATCATTCATGAAATTTTCCAACTTTGACTAATTGGAAAAAAGAAACAGTAATATTTCCTGATATCCATAATGTTCAGTGGTAATATGAGAATATTTATTTTCATGAACAACATCATCATGCAAAGTCCGAATAGAGCTCCAGGAGTCTCAAAAAAATCAGCAATAATTTCTCGTTGTGAAATCTGTAAAATGTAAGTTTTACTACCTGTAAAGCTGCTTGACTACCTGATGAAATTTCATACGAACCTGTCATGAAATGTTGGAACAGTGAAAAACCGCATGCTTAATTCTGAAGAATGTTGTTCATAGAGTTATTCTGAAGTCAAATAATCATACTGTGACTCTGTTCGTAATTTTGAAGGCGAAACAATGATAAAAACTGAATTCCATCAGTGCCGCTTATGTTTCAACTTTTATATGAATCAGTTATTTTTTCATTGGAATTATTTAGTTTTTCCTTCCGTTTTACTTATGAAAATTTATTCTAAAATTTTGAAAAAATTTGAATTTTTTACTGCTTTATGAGGATTTCTATTGTTTCAAAATATAATATTTGATACTTTGTTTTGAATATCCACTCTTTTCCCGTTTAGCAATAAACTCTTTGTTAAATTTGCTTAATTTACTGTTTCTCGTTCTCAGTTTCAGAATTTTCAATTCTGAGTGAGCATTCAAGAAACCACGAATTATCTTACTGTAACCGTAAAGCTTCAACATGAGGAATTCAGAAAAACTTTGGCTGTTACGCATCATTTTTATAGAATTGATAGTTTTTTTTTCATTGGTTACTGTGACTTTTCATATTACAGAAAATGAAAAGACCAATTTATAATATGACACAATAACAAGTCAATATTGAATGCCGGGCATGTTGAACCAATGAAAAACATCATTGAAACAGTGATAATTTGAGAAAAATAAACTAAATTTTAACGGTTTCGAAACAAAATTAAAGACAAATGTTATGAATTTTGAACGCTTACTTATTAGTCTTTTCTTTTCAACAGATTTTGGTTACTCGAACATGTGGAATTTCGAAATAATTGGAGACGTCGTCCAGAAATTTCGAGACCAAAAATTACGGTTTCAACGGAAAATCGTAATCTCAGACATTACCGGAACAAAAAAATCTAACCACCAGGTTTTCTTACTATTTCATCAGAATCTTAACTCAAAATAAAAAAAATTAGTTAAAGGTGGGGGGACAGGAAAGTTGTGGAGACTGAGTTTGGGGACTGAGTATGCATATTGTCGTAAGATGTAGTGTATACACTAATTTTTCAATTTTGATTGTTTTCAAGAAAAACAAAAACCATTATCATCGAAGGGGTCGAACTAAGATACCGTACAGATTGGTGGTCGGCCGGGTTACCGGCTGAGCCACAGGGGCCAAAACGCGGGCACCATTTCTTGACCCCTCTGAAATTGCTTCTCGCGACCATAAACTAGGTAGCGTGATAATTTTGCTCCAATACTATTTTTCATGTTCCAGTATTCAAATATGGGTTTGCAATGGTCCTTTCTTTATAGAACAGAAGTCCCAACGATTTGAATTTTTTCATGTCTCACCACCTTTAATTAGTTTTTTTAAATATATATATATATAACTTGGACTAAGCACTCAGCTAGAAAAATGAATATATCTAACAATTTTTCCAAGCGTTTTCAAACTGACCACCAGGTTTTTTTACTGTTTCACCAAGACTTTCCTCACCTAAAAATTATTCTGTTCAGCTCTTGTTCATGGTTATTGTCTATTGGCTATTTCCCTTTCTTTCTAAAATAGTTTTTTTTGTTCGAAAAACTCCAATCAAACCACATTTTTCTTATTGGAGGAAAACAATAATGTAAAACCAGACGGTTTTCGGCGCTTCGCGCCTTAACCGCCTGGCTTCTCCCGAATTATCAAAAATAACCACAATTGTAGACCCACTTTCTTACGCAAAAAGAGAGAAGACCCCCTCTCTCTTGCCTCCCGGGAAAACACAGGGAGACGCGATTTTGGCTATGTTTTGGCTATGTGCATAGATAGAACAGATCTTCTCAGAGCTCCAATCAAAAAACGGAAAAGACGGGCATCATCTCCGACACGGGCTCTATCGATCCATGCAAAATTCATAAAAATCGGTCCATTAGGGGCTGCGCTATGATCAGCGACAAACAAACACACACACAGACACACAGATTCTGTACAGTAATAATAGTAAAGATAAGCGTTTTTAATACCAAAATCTGACAGTAGGCTTGAAATTTTTTTTTCAATGAACAATGAAACTAAAATCCCGGTGTTGATTTCAATCGGATCAGGGCTGGGCGTAAAATGTTTATTTTACGGAATTCGTAAAACGTAAAATTTACGGATGGAAAATTTGTAAAATCCGTAAAAACGTAAAGTTTGTTTCAGAATCTGCGGAGCACACTGTTGTCTCTTTAGAATAAAACTCTTTTTTTTTCGCTTTCAAAACTTTAAATTAGAATTTTTTTCAAATTTCATTTTTTGAGCCTTTCTTATCAAAAAAAAAAGAGCACATCAACTTTTGAAACTTATTTTTCACAATAAATAAGTCCAAAAATATCAAATTTCTGCTCAAAATGCTAAAAAAAAAAGACCTGAAATTCCTTCACGGATTTTACGGATTTATATTTTTACGGTCCACGTAAAATTTTACGGACGCTCAAGAAACCGTAAAAACTGTAAACGTAAAATCCCAGCCCTGTTGAGCGAGATATTTTTTGTTAAATATGCTCAAATTACTGCTTCTCGTGCTCTTTTTCAGAATTATGAACTGCACTTTTGTTAATATGTTTCTTGAAATTTTTTCAATGAATCATGAAACAAAAATTCAAATGTTGATCTATCCCAATCATGCATACTTACTGTTGCTAAAGATTGTTTAACTTTTCATCTGAAATTTGATTTAATCCTAGTTTGGTTAGGCAACCTGTTGGGAATTTCTGTTTTTCTCATTCCCTTTGTTTCTTTCCCTCTCTGAGCCACATCTGTCATTGCCGGTTCGAGAAGAGGAACGGCTCTTTTCAAAACTGCCTCTATTCAGAACAATGCCCGCACCAGAATTGTCCCACGTCAGATTAGACCCGAATCAGAACAATCCTGTATCAGAACTACTTCACTTGGAATAATAGTTCTGATTCGAGGCACGGTTCTAAAAATGAGAAATTTTGTCCACTTCTGTATCTTTGACTAGCATATCAGCAATTGTTTTGGGTTTTTTCGTTATGGAGTTAATTACCTATAGCGTAGGGAATGGAAAAAAAGAGTTGTTGCAAAATTCACAATGCTTGTGAAACAGAAAAATTTCCATTTCAAGTCCAACAGAAATTTGATGTGGATAGTTTGGAAAGTTGATGAACGCTTCAATTTGAAAATCATTTTTGAAAAACGAACAAAATTTTTGAAAAATTTTTGAAAAATGAGAAACATACTATTGAATTGGGTTTAGACAACCTTTTTTGTTTCGCATAACAGTAAGCTCACTAGATTTTTGAGCTGTGACTAACTAAATCATTTTTGCAGTTTCACAGGTAAATTGAAAGAATGAGAAGTTTTGAATACAGCTGATATAGAGATTTTTTTAAGTCTCGAAAATACAGTCAACACTGGAAGAAAGAACACATCCTAGTATCATTTTTATAGTTTGAATAAAACTGTTGCCTAAAAAAATTTTGTCTCTTGCGTCTACATACTAAAGGAAGCGACAATGCAGATTCAGTACTATCAATTGTACTTCAATTTCAAATATCACTGTTCCTGTAACTAACAACAGTCATAGTGCTTGTAATAAAAGACAAACAAATATCCCATTTACTCTCTGAAATTTCAAATTACAAAGTTCTTCCGTTTGAACAAATTCAAAGCGGTGGTACTTTTTTATATGATAACTATTACATACCTCAATACTTTTGCTATTTCATTGCCAGTTTGAAACTCGACAAAATTTGAATGCAGTTGATTGGTCTTCGTGAACATTTCATATCAAGAATTTAGCAATTGTAAATATTTAGAAATATTTCTGTTAGTTTTAATGCATTCTGGAGACAGTTTTTGTGCCCGTACTAAATATCGTGTTCCGGTCTTCAAATTTAAAGTTTACTGTTCCAGCAATTTCTGAAAAACAGTCATAGTGTTTGTTAAAGTAGTTGTAGGGTGATATTTTCTGACCGTATATTAATCGAATTGGAGATGGTTTTCACATAATTAGGTTATAGCTGTATTCCAATTATTTTATTGCTGTTTTCTAATTGATATGAAGTTCCTTTTGATTTGAATGCAGTTGATTCGCATCCAATTGGTTTTCGAGAACAATTGGATTGACATTCATCAATTGAACGATCAAGGTAATTAAAAATTCTCATTTTTGTATAGATTGTATAAAATAGTATTGTGTTTCTATAAGTTACTGTGCACCCATCTTGTCTGAGGAACTAAATGCTCTTATAGTAGAAAAGTAACGCAATTTGTAATCGACTTCTCCTAATACTCACTTCGTTGTAAAATCGCTTTGAAACTCAAAGTTTTATCTTAGGAAACAGTTCAAAAATAATTCTATACTAAACTTCTAGAATTCAAAAATGTCTGTTTCAGCAACTTTTTAAATCAGTTTTTCTAGCCTTGTTCAACTCATTCAATTGCTTTGTCAAACTTCGGGTATTGTGCAGTTGGTGCTACCTCTAATCAGAACTCTGGTGAACTGGACGATTTAAAACTGCCTGAATCAGAACTGTACTTTATCAAAACTGACACAACTTTGCTGTAATGGCCTGCAAGATGTGAAAAGTGCCCGAATACGTGCATTTCAAAAGTCCTTACTTGGGAAGTTTTTAAACAGTCGGTTCTCATAAGGGTCAGTTTTGGTTCGTTCAGTTCTGAATAGAGGTAGCACTGTACATAATGGAAGTCCGTATTTGATACCAACATTACCAACGATACCGTCAC
Source organism: Caenorhabditis doughertyi (assembly GCA_963572265.1). NCBI lineage: Eukaryota > Metazoa > Nematoda > Chromadorea > Rhabditida > Rhabditidae > Caenorhabditis > Caenorhabditis doughertyi. Next base: position 9,469,099 of record OY751556.1, on the reverse strand, counting down.
TATACCATTGCGGACTGAATAGACAAAAAATCACGAAAATTTCAAGAATTGTTGAAACTGTAATGTAAAACTAATAATTTGAGCAATATGTTATCTAACAGTTTTATCAGTAGCAGATCTTCGAAAAAACAAAAAAAACCGTCAAAAGACAACAAAATTTAATGGATTCCGTTTGAGATCTCCAAAAAATGCTTTATGGAACAGTCTCTAACACTTTCACTGGACTAATCGAAATAAATATGAAATTGAAACAACTCGAAGAAATTTTGTAGGCATTTTCTGTTTTTGATATTTTCTCATTTTGTTGGATTATTTGTCAACGAGCTTATCAGATTTTCAGAAAAACCGCTCAATTCGAGAACTTCTTGAAACTGTAAAAAAAATACTAGTAGAATGTGAACCTTTTCATGAACGACACTCTTTTTGCATGATTTTCGTGAGCTATTAGGTTGGCTAAATTGAAATGCGCGTTTTTGTTTTTTGCTGCTTCTATTATAAAAACAGATGTTGACAAGCTCAATTCAAATGGTATTTTGCATTAGTATTGGACCAACGAGATCAAGATTTGAGACAAGTTTCAGTGTCTTTACTAGAGAACTAAGCGAGCTGTTGTTGGATGAAAACTAGCCATCAAATTTCAGCACTCCAAAGTTTCTTGAGCTTTTCACGGCCTGGAAAGGCAGCACGGGTCCGAACAAATGCGCATTAGACAGCTCGAAAACTAGGCTGTTAGGCGGCAAAACTTTAACTTCTGAGCTTGCTCCTTCGTTCTACAGAAACTCATCAAGTCAGTGCAGTAGGACTATTGAAGGCTCTAGAAATCAAGAAAATTGCGTCTCATACCGATTTTCAGTGTCAGACGGCTTTTTCTGTCATACCAAAATGATATCATCCTACTTTTAACATAATTTTACCCAGTTTCAATTGGAAATTGAAATAATATCACTGTTTGTCACATCGTTATCGGGGGCTGAAAGTGAATTCGGGAGAAATTCTCTTGAAACCCCTGTAGCCGTTTTCAAAAGAGCTGCGGTAAACATAAAAAAAAACTACTGGATAGAGCAATGTATCCATTCACTAAACATTAAACATTAAAAGTTTGGAAAACCGTTTGGGCTCTTAGAAATTCTTATGTTGATCAAGCTGGAAGGCGAGATTTTCAACAAAATTTTTTTAGACTCTTGTTTCTCGATGAAATTAATTGTGAACATAGACACAATTAATATCAAAATGGCCATCAGAATTCCCTTCTTCTAATAGAGTAATCAGATCGAAAAAAATATTTAGATTTGCGAAATTCGTATTCGAGCAAACATAGCGCGCATTTCAATTTAGCCAACCTAATATGTGGAAAAAAGCTATATTTTTTGAACAAAATGTGAATACCTTCGAAAGACCCTGCTAATACTACTGTTTCAGAATAGAAAGAAAAATTGTTCTTAAAAATGCTCATGGATGACAAGTATGCATCAAAAACTAACTTCTGTGTTTCAAATCAAATCTTAGTTAGAGGAATGGTGTTCAAAAAACTGTAACTTTATTGTCGATGATTTTTTCAAATCCTAATCAAGTTCACGATAATTATCACATTGTTTCCGGAATTTTATGAAACTGTGTTATAATTATGTATTTGATTGACAAAAAATTTACTTTGAAGAGCTTGAAACTGCACTAGACTGAACTTATGAATAAGAAATTATTCAAGAATGTTGTAAGAGTAAGTAGGACCATTGACCTCGAAGATAAATGAGATCCACCGTCTTGCCACTGAGGTCAGGAACAAGAAAATGCACTATTTTTAATCCGATAAGGTTGCTACTGTCTATGTTTATGAAATTTCGTCAAGCAATAACAAAGGGATCCAGGAAATTGTACACCTGAGTTTTAATATTCTGGATAATCAGCACAAATTAAGCAGAATGCTGAAGGAAATCCGGATAGAAAAAACCAAAACCTTCTTATCATTCATAAAATTTTCCAACTTTGACTAATTGGAAAAAAGAAACAGTAATATTTCCTGATATCCATAATGTTCAGTGGTAATATGAGAATATTGATTCTCATGACCAACGACATCATGAGAAGTCCGAATAGAGCTCCAGGAGTCTCAAAAGAATCAGCAATAATTTCTCGTTGTGAAGTCTGTGAAATGTAAGTTTTACTACCTGTGAAGCTGCTTGACTACCTGATGAAATGTCATACGAGCCTTACACGAAATGTTGGAACAGTGAAAAACCGCATGCTTAATTCTGAAGAATGTTGTTCATAGAGTTATTCTGAAGTCGAATAATCACACTGTACAGGGTGGCTTTTAAGTTCGGGCAACACCTCTGCCAAAGTTTGTCGTTTTGGTGGAGCCGTTCAAAACATTTCCAATGCGCCGTTACTCATTTTTTATATAGTTTACATCAAAATAGGTATGTTTGCAAAATTTTAGGGTGATCGGATTAATTTCAGAAAAATGAGAACATGAGAGGTTGAGGGCGCTAAAATTGAAACGTTCTTGAAAGGCACGCAAAAAGGCAAGATTTTGATAAGCCTTTCTTTAACGTTAATATGCTTCTTTCTAAGGCAGATGATTACCTAAAAACGAGTGAAAATATCTTATAGGGTCCTTGTTAACACTTTTGAGTGACACTAACATGATTCCGACTTCGTATTGGGTCAGTACCAGGCTTGGTCGGAAAAACATTTTCGGAAAATCGGAAAACAAAATATTTTTCCGAAAATTTTTTTCGGAAAATCGGAAAATGAAATAATTTTCCGAAAACTAATTTCGGAAAATCGGATATCCGAATTTTTTTCCAAAAAAAAAACTTGGAAAAATCGGAAAAATCGGAAAATTTTGGAAATCCTTTCAAACTTGCTTTTTCACTGAAATTTTCACTTGAAAGAAGATAAAATAATGATTTTTATTATGAATTTGGCTGGAAGAGGTTTTTTGAACCAAAAAGCCGCTCAATTAATAAAAATTCATTTTATGAAAGCAGTAGCTAAAATGAATTTTGTCAATTTTCTTATCCGATTTTCCGAAAATTAAGATCGGAAAATTCTCCGACGGAAAAATTTTCCGAGCTATTTTTTCGGAAAATTTTCCGTCGGAAAAAATTTCCGAAAAAAGTCGGAAAATCGGAAAATTCGGAATATCCGTTTTCCGACTCCGACCAACCCTGGTCAGTACTTTTGTCAAAAGTATAAGATAATTAATTGATGACATTTGGCAGAATATGCGGTCGAAGCAAAGAAAATCAAAACGGAGTTGACTCCAGTTGTGAAAAATACTTTCCTTGGCATAAAACAACTTCGAAAAACAATATCAGAAGATCTATAATCTTTATAGGCTCGTACTTAAGGAAAAGTTCGAAAAAAAAGAGAAAAACTATCACTTTTCGGGATTTTTTCGATGTGACGAATGTCCCTTATTTCGATTCGAAATGTTATCCGATCGGTTTCATCTTTTGTGATCTCTCAGAATATAGTTATCACAATACTCCCAACAATTTTAGAGACCTAGAAATGAAAACTGATCTTTAAACAAAGCCAGCTATGAGGAAAGTCGGTGCGTGCCTACAAGCATGCGTACCCTCGGCTTCTTTGTTCTACCTCCGAACCCGGGAGTAAATAATTCCAATTTTTTTTTTCTTGATTCACTATCTTTAGCTATTCACCAACATTTTTGTTAAGTTTCATCCAGTAATCAGTCCAACCAGTGGAGATATAAGGGAAACAGTTGTTGCCCGAACTTAAAAGCCACCCTGTAACTCTGTTCGTAGTTTTGAAGACAAAACAATGATAAAAACTGAATTCCATCAGTGCCACTTCTGTTTCAAATTATACTTGTAACAGTTATTTTTCCTCGGAATTACTCAATTTTCCGTCAACTTTTTCTTTCGTTTCACTTTTGACAATCGATTCGAAATCTTTGAATTCTTTCACTGTTTTATGAGGATTTCTATTCTTTCAAAATATAATATTTGATAATTTAATACATTCTTTGTTAAATTTGCTCAATTAACTGTTTCTCGTACTTTTTAAAAAATAATTTTGAACTGGACTTTTGTTAATATGTTTTGCATATCTTATTATTCTTGTATAGAATTCCGTGTCATACTTCTGAGTGAACATTTGCCAAATCGAGAGACAGAAACTTGCTTACTGTAACCGTAAAGCTTCAACGTCTAAAGTTCAGAAAATTTTTTGCTATTACACATCATTTTTATGGATTGGGAAGTTTTGCTTTATTGGTTACTGTGACTTTTTATATGACAGGAAAAGAAAAAAAAAACATTTTTCAATATGACGCTATTATCATTCCATATTGAATTCTCAGCATGTTAAATCAAGAAAAAAACATTATTGAAACTGTAAACGTTTGAGAAAAATAAACTAAATTTTAATGGTTTCAAAACAAAATTAAAGACAAATGTCATGAATTTTGAACGCTTGCGTAGTTTTTTCTTTTCAAAATTTTTTTTGTTCCTCAAACATACGGAAAATTGAATATATTGGAGACGAAATTTTGAGACCAATAATCACTTATTCAGCGAACCATCAAATTTGATATCTGTATCGGAGAAGATGATAAAACAGACAAAAATTTGTACTCGACATGATGTCAATATTCATATTCTAGGGCAGTTTTTGAAACTTCTAGCAATTTCAGATATTAGGTTGGAACATAAGTTCTGCACCTTGACCAAAATTAATACCACGAAGTTTCAAGAATTCCTCGGATATTTATTGTGTCATATACTAGTACTATACTATATGGGCTTTAACCAGAAAATTTTTGCGGGTCCTGCCTCTGCCTGATTTTCAGCAGTGGGACTTCCTAGTAATTTTGTCAGAAAACCTCACTGGAACAACCTTGAATAAGTGACTGTTTTCCATCCATTGATAAGATCAGTTTTCTTAAGTTTTTCTTGTCAATGCTACTGGATCATGTGCAAAAACAAAACAGAAGAGATCTTTTGAATTCCTTGGGAAGGAACGGTATGGTGAAAGAAATCCTGAGATTTTCACTAGATGAAGAATTCACTCTGTTCCTGCTTGGAAGAGAGAGGAACATGGTTCCGGGAATCTTTATCATTAGATTACAGTTGATATTTATTCCACACAATCATAGAAATTAGCCAACTCAATCGGATAGAAATGGAAAAAATTACCGATAATCATTTTGTAATATGTGATTTTTTGATTTCCCATGGAAGTTTGCCCTTATACGAACCTACGAGGTGGCCTCAAAGTTCATACTTTTTTTGTTAGATTATTCGATTATATCCTCTCATACAATAACCTTATCTTAGCACAAAAAGCTCTTCCCGCCGAAAAAAAGTTGGATGATTATCATCGACTGAGAATTGTCACCTTATTTTCTGCGACAAGTAATTACGGTAGTTTTAGATGCTCGGTGATATAAATTTGTTGGATCATTGCACAACTATTTAGATTACTTATAGTAAAAATAAAGAAAATCTGAGTTTGTTTTGAATGGAGTTAAAACATAATTTCGACACTAGTCGCTTAGGTGCAAGACTTATGTTCCAACCTAATAGTAAAAAAACAAATACTGAGAATGTTTCCCATTCTCTTACAACCAGACCACTAACTTTTGCTTACTGTTTCAACGAAGTCTTAATTTTCTTTACTTGAACAATTATTTCGTTCACATGCTGTAGATATAACCTAACTTCTCAATCTGTTACTTTTTCTGTCTCAAACTGACCATTTTCTATTTTTTGAGCCCAATTTTTGAAAATTTTTTAATTTTTTTCAAAGTTTCTACAACCAGGCATCAATGCATATTTTTTCGGATATTAACGAAAATTCTGTGAATCAGTTTTTTTCAAAATTTTCACAACATTTTGAGCCGAAAATCTACTTTGACTGGTGTTGAATTTTTGAAATAACAGCTCACCGTTAATTTTCAGAATCGAAATTTGTTAGCTTCAGAAAATTTTTCAGAATAGGTGTTTATCATGCGTAAATCGAAAAAACAGCCAAAAGAAAGGGGTATGCCAAATCAGAACGTGTGTGCTTCTGATTAGTGGTAGTTCTGATACGGGATAGTTCTAATTCGGACCCCAAAAAGAAAGGATCATTCGCTGAAAAAAGTGTGGTGCAGATGTTTAAAGCTAATATTCTTACTCACTGTTTCTACAAAAACTGAAATTTCCCATCTAAATCAATATTTTCATTCCAATGTACTGTTCGAAATTCTTATTTTTCTCATTTTCTCATTCCCTCTCTCTCTCTCTCTCTGAGCCTAATCTGTCATTGTCGGTACGAGAGGGGGGAACGGCTCTTTTCCCCCCTTCTTTCCGTCCAAACAGTCCTCTCTCTTTTCTATTGTTTACTCACTTTCAATTTCCGATTCTTTTTGTTTGTACTATCACCTAGCCATGTACCAACAACAATTTTTGTGGTCATTTTAAGCAAAAATCGTATGAAAATCTGAAAATTTTGAAAGTTTTAGGTCAAAAACCCGATAATCTCAGAAAGAACCTTTGAAAAAGTGACATAGTTCAAGATGTGTGTTTGTATTTGTTTTTCACGATTCGATTCCGTATCAAATTTCCTGTTGGAGGTGCGAAATTCGCGAAATCTCCATCGCCTCGAAGTGAACAACAAATTATGTGGGTTTGGGTCAAAAATCATTTGGGTTTTTTTGGGATTTTTGGGATTTTTTTAAAGTTTTGAGGCGAAAAATACCTTATTTTTTAAATTTTTTCAAAACTTTTTTTTGTTTTTTTCACTGTTTCAACTTCATTCTAATTGAATTCCAACTTTTTCCCTACGCTTCTTTTGCGACTTTGCACAGTTTTATTCAAGCTCCATATTGATTTATGTTTTTTGAATCAAAAATCATTAGGCCTTTTTAGGCAATTTCAGGATTTTTTGGAGCTAAAAAAACGCTTTTTTCACTGTTTTTCCTAAATTTTTCAGTTTCTGAACATCGTTATCAATTTTGCCAAACTCAATTCGTTGATTCATTTTCCAAACCTTCTTTTTCGAATGTTTTTTTTGAACACGAGTATTTTGAACACAAACTATGTGGGGTTTGGTCAAGAATCACTTGGAAGTTTTGCAATTTTTTTGATTTGAATCTAAAATATCGGATTTTTCTGGGATTTTTTGAGTTTTTGGGGCTAAAACACACATTTTTTAAATTTTTTTTTTGTGTTTTTTTTCACAGTTTCTGAACATTGTTTTCAATTTCCCCAAACTCAATTAGTTAATTTTGATCTAGTCGAGCGTTTTTCTCAGTTTTGTTCAACTTTTTTTTTCCAAAAGTTATTTCTCGAATACGAGTATTTCGAATACTAACTATGTGGGTTTGGGTCAAAAATCATTTGGGTTTTTTTTAGTTTTTGGGGGTTTTGGCGCCAAAAATTCACCGTTCCCTTGAAATTTTCAGATATTTTTTCGCAGTTTCATCTCAATTTTAATTGATTATCCATCTTTCTCCTTTCATTGGCGTTTTTTCATTGGTGTTCTAGGGATCTTGCAGTGTGTGCAGACGAGAATTTTTTTCTCGAGAAACGATGTTTTTCTCGAGAACAGAATTCTCGAGAAATTCTCGAAAAATATTTCTCGAGAATTTCTCGAGAATTCTCGAGAATTTTTCGAGAATTTCTCGAGAATTCTCGAGAATTTTCTCGAGAAATTCTCGAGAATTCTCGTTTTCTCGAGAAAAATTTCGAGAATTTTATCTCATTTCGTGAACAAGCTTGTTTTGAAAGCGCCATTTCTGTGGGAATACGCTCAAGAGCTGACTATTAGCAATAATTTTAACTTTTTTTCCGGTTTCACGGTAGTTTGAAAAATTATAATTTTTAAAAAATTCTCGAAAAATTCTCGAAAAAATTCTCGAGAAATTCTCGAGAATTCTCGAGAATTATTATTTTTTCTCGAGAATTTTTCGTGAATTCTCGAGAAATTCTCGAGAAATTCTCGACCTCGTTCTCGAGAATTTCTCGAGAAAAACTTCTCGTCTGCACACACTGGGATCTTGCATGGTTTTATACTAGCTCAAAAGTGATTTGGGTTTTTGAGTAAAAAAATAATCCGCTTTCTCGGGGATTGTTTGAGTTTTTGGTGATAAAAAACACACACTTTTATCTATATTTTCGGAGATTTGTTCACAGTTTCTGAACATCTTTTTCAAATTCACCAAACTCAATTTGTTGATTTGTAATAAGCATATTATGAAGACTTTCTGCACTAATAGACTGCTTATTACCCATGGGAAGGTGCAAATTTCAAACCTTTTTTTCGGATTTTGTCGAGATTCTTCCAGATATTTTTTTTCAGTTTCAGTGATTCATTTTCAGTTTTTCTAAACGAAATTAGTTTGTTCCATATTTTTATTCAAACTAAAATTTTTGCAAATTTTGGACTTTCCTCTCTTGTTAAACAATGGTTTGAGATTTCTCTTGCAAAAAAAGCGTTCTTTAGGTCACATTTTCAAGTTTTTTTCTTCAGTTTTTCATCCAAAACTTTTCTGTTTTCCTCTATTTTATTGAAATTTTTCGAATTGTCCTTTTTTGGTGCTAGTATTTTAGTTACTTCTAAACGGAGATTTTTTGTGAAGATCTGATTTTATCATTACGATCAGTAAATAAAAACCAGTTCCGGAATATACAACAACATGTTTCGCGTCAAAAACGACAGATTTTTTGAGGTTACACGAGGTTTATCTTTGCATTTTTTTCGCAGTTTCATTTGCTCATTTTTAACTTCTCTAAAATGATCGACTTCTGTTTATAAGTTATTTGTTAAATTAGTTAATTGTCAGTGAAAGTTGGGTTTTTGATAAACTCAACTTCATTTTTTTTGGAGATAATTTTCTTCGGTTCTAAATCCGAAAGTAGCTAACGCAAAAATATTCAGTAATCTCTGAGCTTTTTCCGTTTTCTTTGAAGGTGTTATGGGAAATGGAATGTTTTTTTTTGGTTATTCCTCTGTTTCAGGTATTCATTGAGTCATTATTCGAGCTGATATAGTTGATTTGTTTTCGTGATTTTCGCCGTTCATAGATTGGTAATTATTCTCGGGAAAGCTCAATTTTCAGTTAATTGTAGGTGTTTTTGGTTTTTTGGTAAGCCCCCGAGTCCTTGTGGGATGAAACCTGTTTTAATATAGTTTTTTTTTAGTTTTTCCCCTAATTTCACGGTTTCAGTGAATTCTATATCATCAGTTCAAATTGATCTTTCTCGATTCTTGTTTTCTAATGTTTTCGGTCATGATAGCTCAATTTTTAGTGGAAAAAAAAATCAAAAAACTGATGCATTTGGTCTGCAAAAGAAAAGTTCATTTTCGGATGATATCCACAGTTTCAGCGGTTAATGTTCATGTTTTCAAAACTGAATTTCAGTTAATACCTCCAAGTGTGTGGGTGACCTGTATGAGTAAAACATCATTCAAAAAGTTTCTACAATTAGAATCTTGAATAACTGAATTAGCAGAATTCATTATCAGGCTATGAAAAAAACAGAGTTACTATTGCACTGATAAAGTTCTGAAAATTCTGATGGTGTTTTTTGATTTTTGAGCCATAAAAACAGCATTATATTGTTTGGGACAGTTATAACTTTGGTTGTAATGTTTTAGAAACAGTATAACTTTCGGATTGAAGAGCCTTCCAAGCCTTCAAATACTTCCATTCCACTTTTTTTTTCAAAATGTTATCCAATATGGAAGTGCAGCATAGATTACTTTGGATCGAAAACTTTTCTGTTTCCGAAGGGAACTGAAACTGAATTTTTTTTTGTTGATATCTTAAAAATTGTAACTTTTTGAGACTTTCAAAATATGAACCCATAAGCAAGTGTTGTATTCAATTAAGCGTCTCTTAACTGTTCGCTGAAACAGTAATCCTTTTCTAACAGATAACTTTCAAAGCTAATATTACAATCAAACAATTTTTTTTTTTCTGTTTCAATATTTGATAGAACCGGATCGAATCCCCCAAAGTTCTACTTGTTCTAGTCCTGTTCTACTCCAAAGTTCTAATTATTTGAATTTTCACACTTTGCGCCTAAACTATCTTGTGAGAATTTCTAAGTTCTTTTTGAGAAACTTTGCTTTTTTAATTCAATATTCGCCATCATTTCCTGATGAGAATTTGAATGTATCAAATCTCTTATATTCCATCTTGACAAGTCTTAATTTCACAATTGTATTTTAGAATGTATATAATCAGACAATCAGTTTTTCTAACATTTATTAGCACAAACTCCGTTGTTGAAACTGATCTTTTTCTCCAAATTTTCAAACTTTGCACTGGTGTTTCCCTAAATACATAGCTTGAAATGCCAGCACAATTTCACTCATGCTTCCCCTCCTCCCGGTTTGATTAAAAAAAACTTTTCAGTCAAGGAATGATTTTACCACTGTATTTATGAATATAATTCCTAGACAATCAGTTTTCCCAACATTTATCAGGACAAATTCCGTTATTGAAACTGTATTTTTAACAACTCCAATTTTGATTTTAAAAAATTACAATAACCTTTGAAATGATTATTCTTGGATTTTTTTTGTGAATATCAAAAAATAGGAGATCAACCAGTTCTTCAAAAACTCAACTTGTCAAATTTCGAGTTTGGAACGGTAAAAAATTATATTTGTTTCTGATTGAAAATTATGAAACATACGGACAAATCAGGAATTTATGTTTTTTATGTGAGACTCCAAATATATTAATAATGTTAACATTGAAACCTACAAATGTTTATTAGATAACAGTACTTTTTTTTCGTAAAATTTTTTTTTCAACAGGAAAAAACGAAACAATCTTCGAATAGTTCTAATTCCTACTCTTTATGAAAATTTCATTTGGAAACTGTATTTTTTTTCAATTTTTCATTTTTTTTTTAAATTCCCGCCTACCCAGTCCCTCTCTACTTTTGTATCTCTGGTCCCTAGAATCCTAGTTCTGTATTGAAATCGGACATTTGTAGCTTTCACCACCTCTAGGTTTGTTAAAAAATAATGTTTCAATAAAGAAAAAAACTGATAAAACCCTCGAAATTATTGGTTAACCAGTTCTCTCAAAAGTTCTTTCTGACAAATTCCGATTTTTTTTGAGATTAGAAATTTTTTTGGACTGCCATCATTTATTGTCGGTACTTTCTTTGCTCATAAACCCTCTTTTGTCATGAAGAATTTTAATTTTGGAACTTATTTTTAGTTGATTTTTAATTCTAAAAACCAACGCAATCGCCCACCAGTTTTTCCTATAGTTACTTGGAAAATTTAGTTTTTGAAACTGTTTTTTTTCTTTTTTTTTCAAATTTTCCTTTTTTTTTTGAATTCCCGCCTAGCTGGTCCCTCCCCACTTTTGTACCTCAGGTCCCCTTAACCTCTAGATTACTAAGCCGTGAGTAGCCTTCTCCGAGGTGAGCTTAACATTGTTTGGCAATGTGCCAAACACATATCTCCCTCTCTTTAACCTTAGAAATGTCTCTTGTGAGGAAGTATGAAGAAAAGAAAACAAACCACACTGTCGGGAGGGGAATGAGGAGGAGGCGGTTAGATGGGAGAGAGGACTAGTGGCTATGTGAAGGAGACTAATCAAATAAACACTGACTTTTGATTGACTGGCGACTCTGACTGACTGATCATAGGTAAAGTACTTGGAATGACTTGGTTGAGATAGTGAAGAGAATAAAATAAATGGAAAAAATTAAAAAAAAAACATTTTATGGGGTGAATTGGTTTTTCAGGCAGAGGTTAATTGAGTAAAAAACACACCTGAAAACCGGTTTTTCTAGTGAATTCTGCTTTTGGAAATGATGATTACAGTACTCTGAATCGGATTACCGTAATCCCAGATAACTGTTCCACACAGTTTAGATACTGTAGCAAAAGTTATTTTTGGAATTTTCATTTTCAGATCGTTATGATAATGACATTTACTATGAATACCCCAATATTTCAGTTTCAAATGATTGAAATATTTTCAAAGTAAAAAAGTTACGACGCGTGAACCTCACAAAGCTGTGAAAAACTCTCTCGTATAAACTCCACATTTTTTGCAAGAGTGCGGCGCACTTCTCAGATTTTCTGAATGCAATAGATTCCTTGCGTTAGTCTCGAATTAACTAATTGAAAAGTTACGATTTGATTAAAATAGCAATAAAATATCCCTAACATCATACATTCCCGTCGATTTCTCTTTGAAAAGGTTAGAAAACGGCGTAAGATAGCCAAAAGTGCGCCGCACTCTTGCAAAAAAAGGTGGAGTTTATTCGAGAGAGTTTCTCACAGCTTTGTGAGGTTCACGCGTCGTAACTTTTTTTTACTTCGACAATAAAAATGTATGCTTAGATTTCTGTTACATGAAATTTTGATATACTAGAACGATAAATACGAAACATTCAATTCACTTTTTTTTAAAGCTCATGAAAACATTACTGTTTCGCACTATATATTTATCGAAGTGTTTGGATATTTTATAATTATGCAGTCCTCCACCTACGCCTTTGTTAACGCTTGCATATTTCTGTTGAAGGCAACGATGAAGAAGGCAACGATACTACTGAGCATTACTTTGGCTCGTGGAGCTGTACTTTTGTATTAAAAAAGAGTCACCGGGCTTTACGATACATTGTAAAAATAGTTTGAACTGGTGTTTTAAAAACTTACAGAAACAGGAAAGTTATGTTAACGGTCCTCCGTGCTCAAATTCTGTCTGAAATTCGTGAAATTAATTACGGTTTCTCTAAACATATAGTTGGTTTCCTTGAAACATTGAGCACTGAAAGTCCTACCATCATAGAGGCAATGAAGAATACTGTAGTACAATCAGCAAAACTTTTTTAACTTTTTAAAGTAGAGAAGAGTAATCGACTGCAATGAGTTATCAGTACGATAAGAAAACGGACTCAAATTTTGACATTTTCTAAAAACTGTAATCTCAAATCAGGAATTGTGCATATGCTGGCGTACGTGTTTTTCTTGAAATTCGGAGATTCAATTACTGTTTCTCTATGTACATAGCTGGTTCCGTGAGATTTTTGATCATTACAGTACGATTGGTTTTTTTTTCCATTTTTCTGATCATGCCACTAGGGTAAGAGACTAGAGGTTACTTTAGCACAAGCAAGAAAAGCTTTGAAGTAGGGAGAGGTAATCAATTGTCACATGACATCAATTCTTTGTCTGAAATAAAGTTAATAGTGACAAAAAAGTATACATTTTTTTCAAACTTTCTCGAAACTGTAATTTAAGATTACTGTTATACACAAAATTGATAATGTAAATAGAAGAATTGGAAAGGTTGATGAGAGCAAACTTCCACTATTTTACGGAGCATTCCAAAATATTTCACGGTTTCGGTTTGTACAAAATTGGTAATCCTGGTAGTTGTTGCGTTTTGTCGAAGCTAACCATTATTTGATATGAAATCCATATATAGGGTACGACAGAGGGTTACTGTATCACAACAATGTTGAGTTCCTATTTAGAAACGTTTGTCAATAAAATAAGAGTTTCATTAGAATTTATTGAACTAAAAATATAGCTCTACTCACTTATGTATTGTGCCCAAAAATTAGATTCCGAATTCATAAGTTGAAAGCGTATTTTGAGATTACTGCTACATCCTGAATTGAAACTGAACAAAGGATTGATGAAATCGTTATCTGAATCAAACTAGAAATATGGTATCATCTTTTTCGCCGCGCCTCTTCACTTCTCACGCTGCTCCTGAATAAGCAATTGCAGTACTTTTTTTTTTTAGATTTTCTGACCATTATGAATAGCGTTCCGCAGTTTTTCTTTAATTACAATCTTGCATAGAACAGTAACCAAAAACTACAGTTTCCAGAAAACTTCCAAGACAGGCTTTAGATTTTTGTCACAATTGCAAATTCGATTTCCTGCAAAATACCTGGCGGTTTCTTTGTATACACAATTGGTTCTTTTGTTTGTTCGGGTATTAGACAACCGATGTCTATGATTTGAATAATTCACTGGCATAAGCCTGCTGTAAGCCGGTAAAATATTGAGCAAGTAGGTAAAATTTCGAACAGCCCAGAGGGATTGTGATCAGAATTTAAGATCGGAATTCATAGTCTTCTAGAAACCGTAATCTCAGATTACCGTTATACTTGTAATTTATTCTGTGGAAGTGAATGCAAAAAACGATGTTGAAACGGATTCTGAAAAAAAAGGCTTCTGCAGAAACAGTGCGTAGAGCTGCGAGACGCAGAGTTTTTTTTTCTCTGCTCGTCTTGATTCTATTCGACCCAATATTCGCCATTCATCGCATCACTTATCCAACTTCTTTCACATTATCAGTTTTGCATGTAACGGTCATCAAAAAATACAGTTTCCAGAAAATTTCAAAAACAGAATCTCACTTTTTGTCACAGTTTCAACTCCTTTCCATAAACTTTCTTAGCCTTTTCTCCTAAAGTTCCCGCGAAATGAGTTACGGTTTCCCATTATTAACTTCAGTACTTCTAAGTGTTTTTAACACTGATCGTGAGATAGAATTACCGAAGCTCCCTAATTCACTGAAGATTACTGTAGCACAATAACTTTCTGAATTTTAGCGCCCACCATGTCTTGTAGACTAAAGTGACTGAAAAGTCCTCAAACTATAATTTATAAGAAACCGTAAGCTTCGATTACTGTTACGAGGAGTTTTGATACTGTGCAACAATCCGCGACGAGATTCTTCGAAGCATTGCGTATGCTCTAAAATCCAAATCGTCCTATATTTAAAAAATCAAAGGAATGACTTTTCTTGTCCTGACATCGGCACGTTTCAATGTAGCTAGTTTTCAATATACTATTTCCTTGACACACTAGTTTGTGAAGTCCATTATATTTAGCCAAAAAGAGTTTGTAGCTATTGGTTCCAATGACTGTACTAAACTTTTGTGAATAATTAAAATGTATCAGTTCGAAAAACTCAGTCCAGTCGCGTTTGAAAAAATTATTGTATATCAGGCTCTAAAAGTTTCAATGAATTTTAGTTTACTGTTACAAAAATCTTTTAATCCCGCAGCCTATTTTTGATCTGTAATGGGTATGGTGCTGATTTTGAAAACGTCAGTTGTTTGTGATATAATTCTATCGTAGCGTCAGAATCCCAAATTTCCACAAAAATTTTCAGTTTTAAAATGAACAGTTTATGTTTTTCGTTTATATTCTTTCGTTGCGTCTATTTTTGGCTCGTAGGGCAGCAGCGGGAATTCACTAAAGATTACTGTAACACAGGAACATTGAGTTTTAATATAGAGATTTTTTGCGGGAAGCAACATTCTCTCCACTGAAGTGACAAAAAAATTTTTTAAACTATTATCTATGAGAAACCGTAATTTTAAGTTACTGTTACAAGGAGTTCTGATACTGTAGAACAATGCGCGATGGCAATCTGTCGAACATAGCATGTCCTCTTTGAAAAAAATCAAAAGGAATTATTTATATAATCTTAGCCAAAAAGAGTTAGTAACTGTAATTCCAGCGACTGTACTAACGTTTTGTGATCAATTTTTATGCATCAGTTCGAAGAAGTTAGTCCAGTCGCGTCTGGTAAAATTTCTGTAAATCAGGCTCTAAAGGTTTCGATGATTTTTAGTTTACTGTTACAAAGACCTTTTAATATTGTAGCCTATTTTTGAGCTGTAATGGTTGTTGCGTGATCAGTTTTTGTCTCAAGTGGTTTTTTGAGGTTATAGGTTCATTTACACTCTGCCATTTTTTCTCTGTTTCAATATTTCAAAATAAAACGTTAGATGTTTGCGATGTAATTAGTTATATCGTCGCGTAAGTGTCCAAAATTTCCAT
This sequence comes from Caenorhabditis doughertyi, assembly GCA_963572265.1. NCBI lineage: Eukaryota > Metazoa > Nematoda > Chromadorea > Rhabditida > Rhabditidae > Caenorhabditis > Caenorhabditis doughertyi. The sequence continues at coordinate 9,453,295 of OY751556.1, read as the reverse complement.
AAAAAATGTCAGTTTCAGAATGAAGACTTTTTTTCCGAATGAAGATGTTTTTGACTGTTCGATCGATTTTGGGCACATTCTATCATTCTGAAAAACTTATCGATTTCCTACAAGTCATCAGTTCCGAAATTAATGGAGTAGGCCAAATCAACGTTAGTGATTATCAAAAATGTCTAATCTTTATGTTTTCATGTTGAAATAGTATTATTTTTCAAATTTTCATCTGGTTTTGGCGCATTGGTAAACACAAAATTACTGCTCCACATCTTCAAAAAGTATAATTACTGAATTTGGAAAAGTCAATACTTTGCTTGCGTCGATTTCCAAAAAACTATATTAAAACATATGAAATTCAGTTCTTGTAAACTGATCAGAGTCTGTTTGTTTTTTTTAATAGAAAAATCAATAATGATCGTAATATTAAAATTTGCTGAATTTTACACAAAGATTCTTGGTGAAACAGTTGTTTTTTTGGAATTAGAATTACAGCGCGTTTTATTCAAATAGCATCTCACAAATATAAAAAATTTTTATAATGACATGTGGAAACATTAATCGTTTCCAATTTCGAAATGAAAATTGTGGAACTTTTGGATGAACATAATTACGGTTTTGAGCATCACATTTATATAACAGAAGTTACTGAAACAGTTGATACTGATAGTAAATAACTGATTTTGATCAAAATATCCAGAAATTCAGGTTTTTCTTCACTAAGATTAAGAACAATTCAGGATCTTTGTTTCCACAGTTCATCAGCTAAAAATGACGGATTTGTTTCAATTTAGATACATTTTGTGTCGTCTCAACCATGTGTATAGGTCAACTAAAAATAGATCAGGTTATCAAGCTCCGCCCTTTTCAGTTCTAACTAGGGAACCTTTTATATGGAACCAGCCTGATTTCTGCGCCTGCGGCGCATCAACAGGCTTCTTTATACTGTTCGTCGCTGCGCTCCTCACTTTTTTCACTGATCGCGGCTACGCCGCTCCATAGATAGGCACCGCAATGAAGAGGGGGCGGGGCGTCGAAAAAATTCCACCTGGAGGTATTGCGGCACTTTGAACGCTTGTATCTCGGCTTATGTCTAATAAAGTTGGGATGTTATTAATTCTCCTCACGTAACTTTTTACGGGGAATCCAATGGTGGATTCCGTTTTTCGATAGAATCTCTAGTTTTTTCAGAAAAAGCAGGAAACCGGAAAAAATTCCAACCAGTCCCGGAAAATTGAGAATTTGAATCGGTTGTTTTGACATTGCCCAGAGTTTTTTTGCTATTTCTAGCATTTCTAGATGTACTTGAATGGATTTAGCAATAATCTCGAAAATTTAGCATGCGCAAAAATTTTCAGAAGACGTCAAACTTCTGGAGCGGTTCGAGAAAAATTTTCAGCGATGACCCCCAATTTTTATTTTTGCATTCTATTTATTGAACATTCAATAGTACAAAAACACATTTTCAGCCCAATTGGGGCAGTTTGAAGTATTTTACTACCTTCCAGAAGATACTGTGTTTCTGAAAACTATAAGTTTCTCGAAGTTTTAGGCCTGATGCAGGGAGATTGCCCAGAGTTTTATTTCAGAATCGGATTCTACACAAAATTTGCAACAAATTCCTTTTAAAAAACATATAGTTTGAGCATCAGCTTTTTGAGATATTTCAGTCTAAACCGGTTTGAAAGCTGAAAATATCCTGCTTCTATCAACTCCTCCCACTACCGGGCGCCGCCCACAATGTAAAGACAACCAGGGAGACGCGTGAGGTGCAGGTCCGTGGCGCAGCCGCAGAGCGCGCGTTTTGCGCGCAAACGGCCAGGGTTCGTCTCCTCTTGAGGCAACTTTTGTTTTTCTCTACTGATTTGCGCTGACTCCGCCCACCTCTCGGTGGAATTTTCAGTAGAAAATGAAGCAACAAAAAATGACGATATCTCGAGAAGTAGCGAACATTTTTGAAAAATTTTTTGGGAATGTACTTCTATTGAGTTTTCAAACGTAATGCACAAGTAAAATTATCGAAAAAAGCCGTTTGAAAAAAATGTTGCGGTGCCTATCCATAGAACTGAAACCCGTCGACAACTATTGGCAAACAGTCCCCCCAAGTTTCCGTGGTCCGGTGGCGCCGTGGATAAGCGCGCGGCTGTCATTCGCAACGCGCAGGTTCGACTTTTGCTGTGGCCAATCTCTTTCTTCTTGCTTTGAAAAAGCGAACATCCTGACCAACGGACACACATAGCCCTCTAGCGTTTTATATATAAGAATGATATCCGGTTTTGGTATGAAACTTATATGAGCAGATAGCTGACAGTCTGCTAATTCCAAATCCATTTTCCGTTTTTGCTGAAGGGCCATATTGACCGGGAAATTCGGCTTCAAACAGCATTTCATGCCTATACAAACTTTCACGTGAACCCTTTATTTTAATTATTTTTCTCGAAAAAATTGGGGGATTTCTATAGAGCTCACTCCTGGAGCCCATTTTGGCCCCCATTCAACGGGTTTGCACAATTTTTTTCGACATGTTCAGTGATATTCAGACAAATGTGGACATCCACTCTTTCTTCATTACCAGAAAGCGGAAAATTTGAATAAAATATGAGGTTCACGTGAATGTTTGTATAGGCTTGAAATGCTGTTTGGAGCCGAATTTCCCGATTAAAATGGCCCTTCAGCAAAAACGGAAAACGGATTTGGAATCAGCAGACTTTCAGCTATCTGCCCATATAAGTGTCATATCAAAACCGGATATTCCATATAAAAGGTTCCCTAGTAAGAAAACTTCCTAGCTTGAAAAACTTCCGAAGCTCGAAACCCCTCTCATATTTCAAATGTTCGCATTTTTTGACATTTTGATGACAAGTTTCGACGCTTTTTTCATAATTTTTTCTTACAAATTTGTTCGACTGTATGTGCAATATTAACGTGAAGAAAACTGTGAAATTTCCGTTTCACATTATTTTTGAATAAGAATTCAGTTAAACTAGTAATGCTTATACGTCATCCTTTTGTGGAATCTTCAAACGCAAAAAAATCTTCCCAAAAAAAAAACATTTTTAAGTAAAAATGTAGAGTGAAAACGTCATTTGAAGCCAAGGGAAAGAAAGGGCAAACAATTTGAGGAACCTTTAAAGAAAACGTTGCTGAAATCCTCATTTGAAGCGAATTTTTACCACTTTTACTGCTCGAAATCGCAAAAAAAAAACCTAAATTTCCGGTTTCACATGGTCTTGTTTAAATTTCCTATCCAAATCTGAAATACTAGTTGTTCAGTGTGCACTATCAAAATCGTTTTTTTTTTCAAAAGCCATTTTTCCATTTTTTTTGTTTTAGCAAAAATTGGTAAACCCCTATACAAACCCTGAAAAAATCTGATAACTATTCAAAAAGTACAGTACTGAATTTCCCTTCTGGAAGCGTATTTTAGTAAAGTTTTCTGTTAAAAAATGAAAAAAGTAATAGAAAAATTTTCAGTTTCTAATTATGTTCAATTGCTCCCATATTCAGGTCTCAAATACTGATATTCCTTCTGAATGGGCACAAAATATAAAACATTTTCGGCAGAAAAATTAAAGAATTCATTGAAATACACTGTAAAAAAAACCTCGTCAAAACGCATTTTGGTAAGGTTTTCAGCCCAAAGTCGTGAAAAAAATTCGATATTATCTGTTCAACTTATCTGTTTAAAAATGAAAAGTAATAGAAAAATTTTCAGTTTCTATTTATGTTCAATTGCTTCCATAGTCAGGTTTAAAATATTGAAATAGCGGTTTAGCAAAAGATTAAAACTTTTTAGTGAGAAAATTTACGAAATCCATTGGAATTCACTCAAAAATCTGTTTATTAAAAAACCTGGAAAAGAACGTATTTTGGTCATGTTTTCTGCTTAAAATCGCAAAAAAAAGGAATTTTTTTTGGTTTCAAATCATTTTCAATTACTTTTTTAGCCAGGTCTGGAATATTAGTTCTTCGAAATCTAGGTATATAAAAAACCTGTTCTCAATAGAGCGCATTTTCTCCTCACTGTTTTTTCCAGTTCAAAAACATATTTACTTTGCATGTTCCCTCCCTTTTTCCCTCTTTTCTCACAATACAAAAGTCATAAAACTAATAAATATAACAAAAGTAAAAGAAACTCAAAAGTTCGTGTCCCCCCTCCTCTAAATCGGCGCCTCCCTTTAAACTGTCTATATTTGTGAGTGCTCAGAATGTCTGCGTCTCTTCGATTTGTATACTCTCTAAACACGGGGGGACTCCAAGAGGCAACAGAGAGTGACCACCCCTCCCGCACCCTCTTCAACCCAAAACTCAAAAATATTGGAGAAGGGAGGAGGAAGAGGTGAGGAATAAAGTAAATACAGTATACTCTCTGAGTGACCGCGAAAGGAGAGAAATGAGAGAGAGAGAATTTACTTTAGCCTTTCCTTTCTACCCCCGTCATCTTATCTCTTTTTATATATTATTATTATCATAGCTTTATTATATCAATTTTATCAATTCATTTTGTATAGTCTAGTTCTAGGTTTGAAAAAAGTGGGCGGAGCTTGATTAAAATGGTTAGACAGCACGTTTTTCCTAGAAATTATCATATGACACTCTAAGAAAGATGATCCTGTTTGGAGTTTCAGGCTCCTTTAGGTCTTAAAAGTGGGCGGAGCTTATTCTTTTTTTTTCAGATTGAATTAGGCAATTTTTCTTCTTCTTGCTCATCATCTTATCTCTTTTTATATATTATTATCATAGCTTTATGGGCGGAGCCGATAACTTCTTGAAATTAAAACTTTGGTTTTTCAATTTCTTGATATTCTGTTTATGAAACTGTATTCTTATCAGATCAATTTGAGCCCAGGTCCGACAAAAAGTGTGCGGAGCTTATTCTATTATTCGTTTAGTTTTCGGTTTGGAAATGCGAGCGGGGCCGAATTCTTCTCAATCATTGATTTTTGGTTTTTTGAAATCTTAATATATTGCATTTGAAACTGTAGTGGGCGGAGCTTATTTTCCAAATTTCCGGAAGTTTAGTTCACGTTAGCTTCTTTTTCTTCCCCGTCATCTTATCTCTTTTCATTATCATCATTGCTTTTTTATTTCTATTTTATCAGTTGATTTCGTATAGTTCTGTGTTTCAAAAAGTGGGCGGAGCTTGAGCAAAATGATTAAACCACTGTTTTTTTATATACCAAATATCTTTTCAACTGCCAACTGACTCATAATTTTCATTGACTATGGTTACATCCTTTTTGGAACGGAAGTCTTTATGGAAGTGGGCGAAGCATATCATTTAAGTTTTTGAGAAGATTTTTTTTCCCCAAAATTTCTCTGATAATAAGTGGGCTGGGCTAGTAGTTTTACTCAAACATTGATAGAGCCGATCGAATCACGTCATTAATTTATAAATGTTTTATATGATATGAAACTGAGTTTTTATCATACCAGTCTAAGCTTTTTTTGCTAATTTTTGACAGAAATGGGCGTGGCCTAACTAAATTAAAAGTTTTTTTTTTCTGTTTAACTTATCAATTCGACACTTTCGGAAGTTTTTAAACTTTTGTTCGAGAAACTGACTTTTTTTAAGTGACTTTTTTTCAATTTCCAGCAGAATAACTCAATCAACTCCCGGTAATTCGAACTTGCTGTCCAATGAATGCGATTAAAAAAGAGGACAGAGAATTATTTGTATTTCTTGGGTGTATCACTTTAGTTTCATCATGAGATTTTTGAAGAGAAAAAGTTGAAACTGAAAGGGTTTCTTTCAATTTTTATCTGGGATTTTGATGTTTGCAGATTTCTCTCAAACAGTAAAATCAGTTCAATCGAATGTATAGCAAAGATTTCTGTCTGAAAAACATACCTTTTTCGAACTCTTTTTCTGAATAAACTACATCTGAACATTTCATTAGAAGCTAATCTATTCCTCTCATGAAAGTTATATTGTGAAACTGAAGAAAAATTCTAAATCACTTTGTTTTTAGCAATTTTCGAACACCGAAACTTAGAATTAATATCCACTTATTCTAAAAATATGTATTGAAACAGGAAAAGTTTATAAGGTACCGCCTTAAGAATGGCGGTTTTTGGAATAAAAAATACAGTTTCCAAGCTGAAAAATATTGAATTTTTTTCTTATCTGAATCGTTGGTCGAGACGCCGTGGCTTCATCCTTCATATTTCCCTTTTATGCTTATAAGCCAGCTAAATACTTTTTTCAACCGTTTTTTTAGACTCTTAGGCTAGTTTTGGCTACTTTCGAATTGCTTAGAATAGGGGATCGTAGTGAAACATAGATCATCGATCGATTCTCAAAAATGTAGACATAGATCTTTTTTTTGAAGCCTGAAACAGTAAAATGATTCAGTAGTTCCACATATTCTCGAGTGGTCGGTGCCTTGATAACAAAATGTTTACAGCCAATTGGCATATTGGTCGATTCTCAAACTATATAGTCATGTAAAGGTTTTGAAACAGTGAGAAAATTATGAAACTTGACCATGTAACGTGGGAAAAAATACTGTTTCAAAAGGAATATTTATATCTTGATTAAAGTTCTCACCAGTGTGTCGAATTCCGGTGTATTTCTTATTGTGAAGGGCTTCAAATATTGACGTGGTGTTGAGCCGAGAAGATACTAGAAGCCGATTACACGTAGATGAGGTTTTAGTCGATAGGACTGAACAAGTTCAAATGAAGCGAACATGAATATTTTTCAATAGTGTGGAACAGAACTATGACCCAGTAGTCCCACCTGTCCCAGTGGGCGGGGCTTAAATAAGGGAATGTTTGGTTGTTGAAAGTATTGGTTGAATTTCTAAATTATCTAGTTTATTTTTCATAATGGAACTTATAAAACTAATGCTTCAAATTTGAGTTATTTATAACTTTACTGACATTTTCATCAGTTCGACTTCTCGATCATTAATTTCAACACAGAAAATTTTGAAATGGGCGGAGCCGAGTAGAGAACACGAAGCCGATTGTATGAAGGTGAACATAATGAACTTATATAATTGATTTGAAACTCCAAAAAACTTTTTTTTTCAATTTTCAAAAAAAAACGCATTGTGCGATATTTTCTGCAATAAAAGTACTGATTCAAAAGCAATATTTGGAGAAATTTGAGTTAGTAAAGTCAATCCATTTGTATGTTGAATATGGAGAAAAACATTCGAAAGTATTCTGTTCCAAATGGAACATTTGTGAATAATCAAACCTTATTTGTTAATATGTATATAGCAAACTAATCTAGTCTAATTTTCTCAGTTTTGCGTCATTTCAGTCTATTCTTGGCGTTTTCGCATACTGTTTTAGACTTTTTTTAATCGTCTCGAACGCAGCAAGCACTTGAAATTTTTGCTGTTTTCCGAATGAAAATAACTGATTATCCCAACTTTTTTTGATCAATCGACGACCTAACCTATCAAGTCAGTTTGCCTAAAAGTGAGAAAAATATGCTGTTTCCGGGCTAGAATATTTAGACGTATCAATTTTTTGGGTCAGTGAATGAACTGGTACATGTATTAAGCTAAGCTAAATTAGATTGGTTTGGGAGCGTGTTCAGGTAGTTGCTAGGCTATATCATCACAATCGCGAACAGTATTGATAGCAATTTGAAATTTTCAAAATTCTTCGTATTAAAAACTACTACACCAATTAGTTTATCGATAATTATTGATTCCTTCAGAAAAGTGTTGAAACAGGCAAAAATTTAGATGATGGTCGCCAGGTTAATGCTAGGTTAAACCTTTCTTTAATGGATTTTTATACTGTAAAAAAGTTCAAAAGTAAACTGTTTCTATTGGAAATGAATAGGACGAGCTTTGAAATGATTACGATGATACTCATCAATTTAGTTCCAATCAGTTTATCCTAATTCAATTTGAAAAAAAAAATGCTGATTCAGAATCAAAATGATAAAAAGCATGAACTATTTCTGTTAGTAGCTAGTTCGGAAAACTTGGGCTAAAAACTCAGTTTCACAAAAATGATTTCCAGAAGTTTCGAACAAGGAGTGCAATAGTTATTGTCCATTATTATCTGCAGACCAGCTGAAACCGAAAAAGTTGTAAGACTGAGTTAGATTTTCTTAGGCTGTTTAAGCTTTCCTGGAAGTTTAGGCTAGACTAGACTCTGGGTGAGACCGTTCAGGCTGACTTAGGCTTAGGCGTAGGCTGGCCTAGGAAGGCTTAGGCTGACCTAGACTGTTTTAGGCTTGGGCTTGGACATTGTTAGGCAGGCTTAGGCTGGCCTAAGTTTTTTGGGCTAGTTCAGACTGGCTTGGACTTTTCAGGCTTTCTCAGGCTAATATAAGGTGCTCCTAGCCTAACCATTCCCCTATAGCAATTTATGTACACCTTGTTTTCTTGTTCCTTCGCCTCCAAAACCTCCCTCCTCCCTTGACCACAAAAATCCCATCAACAAACATTCCATTGCCAATCTTCTCCTTCTCCTTTCCAACCTTAGCTTCACCATCATAATTCCATGTTTGACCCCTCCTTTTCTTTGTCCCCTTCCCCCGACGTAATCGCTTTCGTTTTGCTCATCCCTTCACTCGTGCTCTTCTCCGACGCCAATAATATAATACAGAAGGCTCCGTCCCTCCTTCTCTTCTCCGAGAGCAAGGAGGCGCCTAATCCCTTCTTTTCGTTCTTTCCCCTTTTTGTTTGATTCTTCGGAATAGTGACCAGCATGGTATTTTTGGAATTTCGTTTTGTTTTCCTGGATTTTTGTGATTTTTAGGAAAAAAATACAGTAATTTTGAGATTTCAGCCCAGGTTTTTGTTTTTGATTTTTGTAAATTTTGAATAAGAAGCTGTGAAGTTTTAGTTTTTTTCTGAACCCTATTCTTGAACTTTTTTGGTTGATATTTGCGACTCAGTAGAATTGCGATTATTATTCATTTTCCTTAAAAACTTAATCTTGGAAACAGTATTTTTTTTTCTTAGAAGATGTTTTCAAAATTTCCCGTTTCAAATTTTTGTTTATTTCTCTAGTTTTCAGATAAAATTTGTTAGGTAGGGCGAAAAACCAGCTTTGTTCAGTGGTTCTATGATGGTTTCCAATTTATAGGTGAACATTTTTTTAAAATTTCTAAAGGCAATTGGACTGATAAATTTTATATATTCATCATAAACTTAACGACTGAAAAAGTAGATTTTCGAACTTTTTGAAATTTTTATCTCTGTTTCAAAAAAGCTTTTTTTTTGGAATTGAGAAGCCGATTAATTAAGATTTTCTGTTATTTTTTCGAATTGAGGCTACTGTAGAACGTTAGGTTACGGTGGCATTCACAGTAGTACTGTCGATAGCATCATGGAATTATTGATAACAATCCAATATTTTTTGTATGCAGTTGTCAACCGATTGATGAATTCATGTTGTTTTTCCAATGAGTTTGTGTTGAAACCGACAACTTCATTTTCAAAAAGTTTTGACCGCTAACTTTTGACCCTTGGAGCGGCGAAGTTGAAAGGGATTGTTTTAGGAAAAACTTGCCATAAAGGAATAAGGGATCAACTTTGAATTATTTCCAATTGAAATTCATCGAAAACAGTGAAAATTTTTTAATTTGCAGTGTTTTAACAGAAACTTTGACTGTTTTTTTTTTTACTTTGAGATGTTCTCATCGTTTAGTCAGTAAACGAAATTTTGAAACATTGATTTTGAAACTGGAAAAGTATACTTCAATTTTTGGTATGACAATCCTGACTCTTCAATACTAAAACCATCACTGACCTCCCATATAATCAAAAAAAATATAATGAAACCGAAAAATATTACTAAGTCACTAAAATTTGAAGGTTCGATTTAAAGGTGCAACAACAAATGTTCACGATATCTCACAACACTTACAGTAATATTGCACTGAAAGTCACTGTAAACGTGGTACATTTACCGTCGCGTCTTTAAACAGCACCTTTACTTTTCCTTGTCTTCGTGGTACGAATTCCATTTATCGAATTTTAAACTACCAACAGCGCAGTGATTTCAGAGATCTCTCTTTGAATATTAAACTTTGAAACATGATTTTTCAAAATATAATAGTGGAACAGTAAATTTTTAAACTTTTAATCGTTTTTTGAATAATATACTTAGTTTCATTCTTTATCTTTGTTCTTTACGCTGGTATAGCACTTAAACCATTTTTTTTTATGGGACACAGTCTACAATTATTGGTGAAGTTAAAACTGAATCAGTCAAGGAATCAAAAAATGAAAACTTTTTTTCTGTTTCAAATCTTCATGAAATCGTAATTTCTGTGCTTTTCTGTGCTTTTTTTCTGTGTTGATTGATCTTTTCACACTGTTAATTATAATCTCGAATTTTTCACTAGTAGTAAGTACATTCAGTTTTATATACTTTTTCATCCCTCTAGCCCACGTGAGAGAATATATCTAGAATATCATCAAGCACTTTATGAAAAATTTTGAAACCGAAAAATTCATTTATTTAGTGTTTCAAAATGTACATATGTTATTCTGGAATTTTTTTTCCGATGCTTCGCAGCTTGACAAATCTCTCTAGAAGTTTCTCGCCAATATGTCAATATTCTTCATTGTTTTTCCGGTTTTCATTGGTTTTCAAAATTTTACGTCTTCCATGCTCAGAGTCTAGTTAATTTTAACGTTTTCGGGAAGCCAAAACTCGAAAACCACTGCTGCTGAGCTCTTAATTATGAACTTTTTTTCCAGAACTTTTGCTACGAACGATGCGGAAAATGAGCGAATTGAGACAGATATATAATTTACTCACGATATTAAACAGATGCTAAAAATTTTGAAAATTACGGAATTGTTGAAAAAGTAAAAAAAAGAAACTTCTGCTCCATTATGAGGTTAAAAAAAGATATTTCAAATTGACACAAGGCTTTCCCGTCAGTCTAGCTAATTACTAGAGTTCCTACCAGTACGTAATCAAAATTGCTCCAAAACTGATTAAAATGAGGGAAGTATGATAAAATTTGAAAGAAACTGTTTCAACTTTTGATGGAAATTCGGGATATTCCCCTAAAAAATGATAGATACTTGTAGAAATTTAATAGAGTAGAGTGATTTTGTTAAATATATGATTTGTATGTCATCAGAACAATTTCGAATCGGTGAATTTTCGGCATTTTTGAAAATGCAAAAAAAGTTTTGCCTGTATCAGATTTTTGGTAAAGCTAAGTGGAGAAAAATATCTATAATTGACGATCAATTGGCGTTTGATAGATTTAACAAAACGGTAATTAAAGAGACAGTTATTTAAGACAGATTAAGCCCACTTCAGGCCAATTTCAGGCCTGTTTCCACAAGGCTTTCTAGGCTCGCTCAGGCTGATCATATAAATTCCGAACTCCCGTAGTATCAAAAATCCAATTCTAGAATTAGAAAAAAGTCGAAACTTAAGGAAATACATATTGGAATTCTTCCGGAATAAGTAACATATGAGTAGATTTTGAAAAAGTAAAATAACACGATTTATTCCAGGTTTGTCTGGCGCTATCCATGAGCGAATAAGATTGATCTTAAGGCCTGGTTGAGGCCGGCTAAGGCGGGGTCAAGCTGGTTTAGGCCTATTTAGGCTCATTTAGGCTGGTTAAGGTCCTTCAGGCTTGCTCGAGCCAGCCTAGATCCATTCAGAATTACAAAGCTTCATGTCTAAACTCCAAACCTCACAATGTTTGTAACATCATCTCCAAAAAAAGAACAATGGCTCAACCTTTTTTCTCCCCTTTTTCACCCGTATTTTCCACCTCTTTCTCCTAAAAGCGTCGGTCATTTCGAAACCTAATCACCTCTTTTTCTTTCCAAACCTTTTTCCCCTTAATTCCACATAGCCACATAAGATTCCGTCTCTCTTTTCGTGTTGACTGACCAAAGAGAAAACTATCTTTGTTTTCCCCCACCCTTTCACTCATTAGGCTCTTGCTCTTGCTTCTCGGGCTCCGCGAGCTCTATTTACCTTTTGACCGTGCTCACGCACGTATACTTTCGTAGAGATAGATAGATAGAGACAATAGACGAGTGATGGTCACCCACTTTTGTGGGGTTTTCAAAGCCAAAAAAAGACAGGTATTTGACAACTTTTGTTTCTTCTTTTTTCGTTTCGAGACCCAACAACTCATGACATCCACTTTGCACCCTGTTAGTACTTCAGAACTTTTACATATGTATCCCACTCCTCCTCTCCCTTTTTAAAACGGTTATTGATACCCCCTCATTCCCTCTCTCCTGATTCTCTACAAGATAGGCTCCCATTTTGTGCTGCTCAGCAGGCTTTTTTTTTGTTTGAGCACGCTTCACACACTCATTTAGGAGTCGACTTCGATTAGCGACTGGGTGACAGACTCTTTTCGGGTAGCTTTTAATTTATTGATTAATTGGGTTTACAAGTTTTTTTTTGGTTTAATTTGCTTGTTAGATTTTGGTACCGTAACCTGTTCCCGGAATACTTCTCTGTTCTTTTATTAGAGGTGCCCTTCTATAAGAAGTTTACCTGAATCACTTTTTAAAATTTCCATTTTATTACACATCCTGTCATAGTTCGGCAATTTTTTTCGGTTTCTGGTATGCAACTTATAGTTTTACTTTTGTTATACGTCAATGAAAACAAGATAAGTCGCATTAGCCCTGATGATTCCAATTTCCTCAAGATATATTTCAGCAATTTTTCATATGTTCAAAGTCCAAAAATACCGTAAAAACTGTAATAAAAAAACACACTTTCTTCTATTCTCAACCCACTTTTCAGATGCCCTTCTATTGCAGGTTTCATGGAACTTTGGGTAATTTTTTCGGTTTCTGGAATTCAGTTTATTGTTTTGTTCAGAGTAGACATTGGTTGCATTAGCATTCGATCTTCCTTTTTATAGCTTCAACTTTGTTGATCATTTGATTTAAAATGATTTTTTTTGGATTGGTTTGCGAATGGACTTTTCGATATCGCATTCTGTTCTATAAACATTTATTCCAGTTTCATTATCTTAAAGGTTTTAGCGTACTCCAACGAAAGTTTTCAGTTTCTGATATTGAAATTAATGTTATGCATCAATCACGCTATGAATGATTTTGATGTCCACGTATTCTCCACCATTTTTCATTGATCAATTTCTCATGTGAAAACTCCCCATCCATTTTTGGCCTTGCTGACTATTCAGCTCAAAACTTTTTCACATTTATAAGATAAAAAATTCTAACCAAAAATTACTGTTATCTATCACAGTAAAATTGTTTGATAATGTTCAAATTTGGATACTGTTCCCTTTCTATTTGCGCAATGTGGTTAAAGATGCAATCCCTAAACCACAGAACTAAAAAATTGCGTTTTGAATTTTAAAGAATTCGGTTTCATATTTTCTTGAAGTTACCTTCACTGGTTATCATTATGGTATGATATTCATCTTTTTACTACTGAAACTTACCGCTTCATGGGATTCAATTAGGTTTTTGTAAAATAATGATTGTCCAAATTTTAATTTTCTAAGAACTTCCTGTTTCACAACATACATATGTATTCTCCAGTTGGATTAACAAATGATTGAAAAGGAATTATGTATACTTTCTTCAAAATTATTTTTTCTGAACATAAAATAACGAATAGCAATTCACGGTTTCAAAACTAACATTTTCCCTTGAGTCTCCTTGTTCGATGATATTTTTGTTGGTTTCGTAATCATAAATGCTTTTCCCAAAAACGACAGTTTCATAACTATTTCCTTGGTTTTTTTACAACGATTACTAGAAGAAATCGGCTGAAAAGTTTTCTGTTTCTCACAGTCTTTATTCTCTAATTCTTGGCGTCCACAATATTACTGGGACCGATGAACTTCCCATTTCTTCAATTTATATTTCTATATATTTTTTCTCTGTTTAAGACAACTTATTTGAAAGTTTCAAGTATTGGGACTGTGCTTTTTCACTTGGTGAACATTAAAAAATAACTCCTATCAGTTTCATATTCCGATGATAAAATATGGATTTTCCAACGAATCCAGTTCATCTTCTATCCTCATAGTCAAATAAAACTTGGTTTTTTTTCGAGAGTCTAACTTTTTATCACTTTCTTAAATGATCTTCACATTTACTCCCATTTTATTTACCTGAAATTTCCCCAAAAAAATCCGAATTCTATTTCAGTAATCCAACATAAACCCGCAATCACATGCCAAACATCGAACAATGAGGCATCGACATCGACGTTCCTCAATTCTTCTTTTCTCTCTTCTTTTCTTATTATTTTCTTCTTCTTTCACTCAAGCACAAGACTCAAAAATTGCGGATCAACCAATTATTTCAAATCATGCTCCAGTTTTACAAATCTCATCGACAGAAGGATTTTTGGCTGAAACTGCTGAAATTGGAACAACTGTAAGGGTGTCACCGAACAGTCAATCCGAGTCTTTGCAGATTTTGGTTAATGATGAGGATTTGGTGAGTTTTTGAGGGGTGAGAGTGAAGGGGCGGGGCTTAATCGAGCTGAAAACCCTGAACAGTTAGACGGAGAATATGGATGAGTGGAGTGAATTAACAATATTTCTATAGTTTCATCTAGTCAACTATGGTTTAATTGAAACGGAATTTTTCGTTTATTTTCTGGCATTTTTCTCCCGTTTCAAATATTTTTTTTTCTTAAAACTGTCAGTCAGAAAAATTTTTTGTCATTTTCAAAAGAAATTCCGTTTCATTCGTCATGAAATTTCATTGATTCAAAATCTGTTCGATGAACTTGTAGCAGCTTCTTTGCATTACAGTAATCCAGCTTGTATTCATGCCTCACCAAAGACATTTTTTCCCGTTTCGAAATTAAAGTTTTGCCAACATTACCTAAAAAAGCAATGCGGATATTCTAATCTCATGCTGTTAACAATTTTTTCTTGAATGCCGGATTACTGTAACTAGATTCTATTGTATTTTCATTTTTTATCAACTGACTTATAGCTAGGTTGACTTATAGGAATCTTTAAAAAATTCTGATTCATTGATCGCTTATTCTAATGATGGATATCATTTTTTAATACCAATATGGATGCAAAAGAACAATTTCATATGAAACTTTCGGTGAAAATTCTCTAGATTACTGTAACGCTCTATGAACCAGATGCAATACAAGCATTTCAAAACCATCGACATCCCAAAAAGAAACTTTCTGGAACTGTGTTCTTATTTTTTCAAAATCTTTATTTTTTCAGCAACCCGGAATGCCTCCAGCCACCTATCAATATATATTGACCGGTCTGGGTGCTACTATATTCGCTGTGGATCAACGTGGATATGTCTATTTGAATGTACCAAAGATTGATGCAGATCCACCAAATCCATCGACTTATCAGTTAAATGTAAGTGATTTTTAAATTTTTAGGTCATTTCAGGCCTTTTCAGGCTCGTTTTCGGGCTATTTTTAGCCAATTCCAGCCATTTTTACCCCTAAAACTCCCTACTTTTTCCAGGTTGAAGCCCGTGAAGTCAACACAATCCCCACTCGGCGAAGTGAGCCAGTGACCATCACAATTCATATTTTGGACGTCAACGACAATTCTCCACAATTCGAACAACCGATTTATATGGCCAATACGACAGCAAATGAAGATGAAAGAGATGTTGTGAAAGTGGTGGCAACAGATGTTGATTCAGGAGCATTTGGACAAGTTTCCTATGCTATTGCTCAGGTTTGTTTTAGGGAGTTTTTTTTGTTTTTGTTTTTTTTTATCTTGCAAATTTCGGATATTTCCAGGTAACAAACGGTGCCGAAGACAAATTCCGTTACGAGACAGCCACGAATATGCTCTTGGCTACTGGTCCCTTAACAGCTGGAGAACGTTATCAAGTGGTGATTGAAGCAACTGATGGAGGTGGTAGAAGTTCTCAGGCTATCGTTATTGTATTGGCATTGGATCCATTTCAACATAAATTTAGTTCATTGGCTCCGTTACCTGGAATGGAGACTTTTATGCCGAATCCATTGGCAATGGGTACTACTCCTGGGCCTATGGTTACTAGTGCAGGTTTGTAGTCTTTGTAGTTTTTATAGTCTTTGTAGTGTTTGCATTTAGTTTGTGATGAATGAAAGAGATGATTGCTTTTGCTATTGACAAGACTTGGAAAAAATATTTCTGAGACAGTAATTTTTTATCGGGAAGTATTTTGTAGTTTTTGTAGTCTTTGCAGTTTGTAGTCTTTGTAGTCTTCGAAGTTTTTTTTAGTTTTTGGTAAGCCATCAACACTGTTTTTTATTCAACAGGATTATTGCTTTCTTATTGACAAGTCTTTTAAAAGTGTTTCTGAAACAGCAATTTTTAAATGAAAACGTAGTCTGTAGTTTTTGTAGTTTTGTGGTTTTGTGGTTTTCATAGTTTATTTAGTGTTTTTTTCTGTTTTAGAACCGTTAGAAAAACTGTTTTAGTAATTGACAAGGTTACTGAAAGAAATCTTTCTGGAAAGATAACTTTTCTCGAAAACATATTTTGTTTTTATTGATTTTTTTATCTTGTGGTAACTGTAGTTTTTGTAGTTCATCGAAATTCCATATTGAATAACTACCGTCCGAAGAAGAATGATTAATGAAATTACTTGTTAAATTTCAAATGTTTATTTTTTTAACTTCTGAAACAGATTTTTTTTCCAAAGTAGTTTGTAGTCTTTGTAGTTTCTTACTTCCAGTTTGAGGGGTTTTCGCAATATTTTTAAAATTTTGCAGTTTTCGTTTTCTTTCGTAGTCTTTATAGCCTAAAAATATACCTAAGTTTCAGAATCCGAAGAAACAATTCAAACATTTGTCACTGAAGTCAATGAAAACACTCCTCCAAATACGGTAGTTGTGTCTCTGGGTGATGAATCTTCTCGTGATTTGACATATTTTAATATTGTTGGAGGAAATGAGGAAGGCAAATTTGCAATTGATGACGTGTAAGTTTCTCAGGAGTTTTTACTGATTTCAAAGATTAGGCTTAGGCTTTTTAGGCTTGTAAAACATATAAAATTGGGTAAAGCTACCAAGGACTTCCAAGAAAGTCTTTCATATTTTTAGAATAATGCGCGGATTCAAGTTCTCTTCATTCAGAATTATAGCCCGGTCTTCTAAGGGAAACATTGTTTTTATTTACGAAAGTTCTGGAAATCTGCCCATTTTGGAACAGGGAATGTTTTTCAACCAAAATGTTTTACTAATGAATTTCGATTACTGTAGGGGTACTGTATCCCAAATGAAGTTTGAGCTAATGGATATGTTTTACGGGAACTAAAAATACAGATATATCTCAAAAATTTGAACAAAAAGTGAAACACGAAAATTTTCTGTTTCGAGACAACTTTTATGTTAATGCTCGGTGTTGAGAATTCATTAAGTGACCTACTAACATTGCTAGGATTACTGTAGCTGGCATATTGTACTTAGGGTTGCTGTAGGTGTACTGTACCTGAAGTACCTGAAATTCGAGCAGAAAATACCTGATAGAACGACTCCAAATTTGAGTGAAAAACCCAAAATGCTGGTTTTCATGAAGTCAGGTTGTTTTAGTTCAGGCATTTTTAGGCATTTTTTCATTTTTGGTATCCATTCAATCAATAATGCTGATAAAGGCTGTTTCTAGACAGTATTGGAAATACTTTGGAACACCATATTTCACAAAACACTGAAACCGAGATAAAAATAAAAATTCAGACAAATTTGATCTTGAAATGATATTCAGACCGTTTTTCAAGTAGTTTAGACCATTTTAACAAGCTTAGACTGACCTAAAAGCAATGTAGGCCGTTCTAAGCCTAAGCCTAAGCCAGCCTTAGCTATTCCTAGACCAGCTCAAACCGGCCCAAACCAAACCTATTTTCTTCCAGCGGAACCATCGTCACCGCCGATGAATTGGATCGTGAAAAGACGGCAATGTACTCTTTGCAAGTGGAAACTCGTTCTCGTAATCCAGATCAACATTTATATTGGACATTGGTACAGGTTACTGTAATGGATGTGAATGATAATGCACCAATATTCACTGATCCTCAACCAATTCGATTAAGATTAAGTATTGATGATATTGAACAATTGACTGCTAATATGATTATTGGGAAAATTGGAGTTGAAGATGCGGATTCTGATGATAATGGACGATTGGAATTAAGGATTATGCCACCACATAATAAGTGAGTTGATGGGAGATTTAGGACAGAAGTTGAGTTTTTGAGAGAAAAATGTTCGGTTTCTCATAATCCATTTGTTGGTTTGAGAAGAAAACATGTCTCATTGGGAGTTGAAAATGTCAATAACAGTTCCAAAATTTTTAGGATTATTTTTCACCTCGAAATCAGAAAAGCTCAGATTTTTAAAGGAGCCAAAAGGGTCCCGAAATGTCAAAAAAACCGGTTTCGTACGAAATTTTTCACATTTATCCTGCAATGAACTGGCGACAATCTTTCAACGTCTAATTCATTTTCAATTTTCATTGGGGAAAACAGCGGTTTCAGAATATTGTTCTCTGATTTTTCATTCAGAAATCGGTTGATGTTCGATCGTGAAGATAGTAACCTACAGAAAATTGGATGCGGAAGAAACCGAAAAATTCTCGAAGCTCAAAAAAAGTTTCGGTATCATACAATTTTTTTAAAACTTGAATTTTGAAGTCAAGTGATTAGTCCATCCAAGAAAGTCGCAAAACTTAAAGAAAATAGCTGCAAAAATCCGGTTTCAAATTAATTTTTTCACATTTTTACTGCGAAATTCGAGTGCTTCATATACTGATACATCGGCCTAACAACAGTGAAAATTCAACAATAATAATAAACACATTTTGAAAGTGAAAAATTCCGGTTTCGAACCAATTCTTTGTGGCTTTATTGTTAAAGTCGAGTGATCTGGTAATAGATGCAATTAAGAACTTTTAAAAAAGATAATTTTTGAATAAGCAATTGAGAATTCGATTTCGAAATGAAGCAAAGTTACAGTTTCAGAACACTTATTTCCGTTTTCCAACAGATACAGAAACTAATGTGTACTTCTGAAGAAACGGTAAAAAACCAATCGCTTCATATTCCGAGCTTTCTGTAAATTTGAAAGAAACGAGAAAAAAATGCTCGAAGTAAGAAAAATATTTCCGGTTTCATACTAACTTTTTCTGATTCCGATGTCAAAGTCGGTTGGTTCGAATGCACTAATGATAGCAAAACGAAAAATCAAAATATTAGCCAAGATACATTTTGAAAAAGGAGAAAAAATCGGTCTTTTTTGCAGAAGAAAACTGAAAAAATAAGAACAGAAACTGTAGTTGAATCGGCATAGATGGGTACTGAAACTATACTATATTAATAGTGAGTCGAACGAAAGTGCAATTGAGAAATTATTGTTTGTAAGCAATTTAAAATTAATCAAAAGTTACTGAAACTGAAAATTCTCAATATTTTCGATAGAAAATTTTGTTTCTGCAAGTTGATAACATTAGAAAAGTTCAAACAACGAATCGTTGGGACTTTGCTTTTGATAGCTTTTGTTAGAACAAGTTAGTTAGGAGTACTGTAGTTACAATAATCTTTTGAAAAATCTTGGATAAAAAAAGGACAAAAATGTTGACATTTTGTGAAAACCTCAATAAAATTATTTAAAAAATCCAAAAAATAAAAAAATTTTTCAGTCTCAAAATAATGGTAAATAAAATCTCATGTTCAGAAGATTGATAGCAATAAACATTAATCATTCAACAAAAAAAACCATTTTGGAAAAGCTCAAAATTATCAAAATCTATGAAAAAACTCCGTTAAAATCCTAATTGTCACGATAAAATATTTCCAGTTTCAACACTTTCTTATAAAAATTGAAAGAAATTTCCACACACTATTACCAAAATACTTCTTTCCAGACTATTCGCCATATCGAACGAAGGAATTCTAAGTGTAAATGGTGATTTCACTGCTGCTCATTTTGGAGAGCATGACCTTACTCTCGTGGCAAGAGATCATGGAGAACCATCATTGGAAACAAGAGCACGAGTTCAAATTTCCATTTTTGGAACGCTCATTACAATGGCTACAGTCGCACCGACGGTAAGTAAATTGGGTTACTGTAGAAGGGGCGGGGTTCAGGTTGACTAGGTCTATAGGCTGGTTTAAGCGAAGCCTAGAGCCTTGGGTCAGTTTCTAGCTTAAATTGGCTTTTGACAAGTCCGGTTCTTTTTTTTTAAGCCTGTTTTGAAACGATTTTTAGGTATTTTAAATCAATTTTAGGCCTTTTATATCAAGTTTCTCGCTTCTGTTTCAGAAAGTTTTGAATCATTTTCGGATTCAGTTTTTAGCTAGTGTTTGTGCATTTGGGTCTTGTGTTCAAGTATGATTTCAGACTAACTTGAGGCCTGACTGGAAAATGAAGTCAATGAAGTCAAAATTTGTTTCAGCCTTTTCTAAGTTTTTGTTAGGCTTGAAAAGACCGGTTGCAGAACGGTTTTAGGTCTTTTTATTACCAAACGTCCGACTTTTTGTGAGACCACTGTTTCAGTCGTGTATTAAACATGCTTAAAACATAAATTAAGTCAGTATTGAATTTTTTGACTTTAAATAATTTTCCATCCCATTTTTCTATTCCAGAACGAGGTGTTCGAATACACATCATCAGTTGAAGAAGAGCCCCAAACAACGAATCCAGATGAATTCCTTCAAACTGTTACAATGTCTCCATCGACTAAAAATCAAGTACCTCAACAGATTTTCTCATCATTCCCAGCTCCAGTGGAGACACCAAAGACTACTGTACCTGAGCAACAACCCGAATTCCCACAGTTCCCAACTTTCCCGACACTTAGTCCACATCCTCAGGTTAGTTTTTGGAGATGGGGGACTAGTTTTGACAGAGGGACTAACTTTGGATTTCTAGACCATAAGAGTTTGGTAGCCTATGACGCTAGGAATGGGATTCTAGACTTTTTTTTAAACTTTCAGACTTTCAGGTCATTTGAGTTTGATGGCCTAGGTTTTTTATATAAGGTTATTTAGGCCATGAGTATTTGTTTTTGTAAAGCCAGGTTTTTAAACAGTCTCAAGTTTGATAACCTAGATTTTTAGCTGAGGATGCCTAGGTCATGGAAATAGTTTAAAAGTCGGTGGCCTAGGCTTTTAATTAGGGCTATCTAGGCCATCTTAAATCAGCTGGACTAGTTTTTATTAAATCGGATTTTTAGGCCACGGAACCTGAAATTGTTTTTCTAGGCGACCGAGTGAGACTTGGATTTCTAGGCCACTTAACCAAGACTAATTGCGACCATGGCCTAGAATTCCATAGCCGAACTTTCTAGGCCACCAAACTGTATTTTAAAAAAGTATAGATTTTCAGACGTTTTCAGAATCTTTTTTGTTCAGTTTCCTTTTCTTTTTAGTTTTCTTTTCAACCCCCACCGCTTTATTTTTTCACGCTTTTTTTTCAGTTATTTTCCCCATTTTCTCAAAGACACTACAAACTACAAAAAATATTTTTTCAAAATTTTCAAATTCCCGCCAAATCTCCCATCTTTTTTTCTTTTATTTTCCTCAGTTTCTCATCCCCTCCCATTATTCCAGATCGACGAGGAAACCGAGGAGGATGAATCTGAAACTGAAGAATATCCGGATACCGTACCACCTACCGTATCCCCATCACCTACAGTACCCTCGGATTATTCAGAGGAGTACGGTAGCCAAGGCCCCGCCCCCACAGAAGAGGCAAGTAGTAGTAGCACGCCAGTTGAAGGGATTTGGTCAGAATTTACTGAAAATTCTGAAAATGCATCTGAAAATCCGGAGACGTCACCTGAAAATTCTGAGAATTCTGAATTCTCGAATGGATATCCTGAGCACTTCCCAAGCACCACAGAATCACCACAAAACCCAGATTATGCACCTGAAAATCCCGTTGAAAATGTCACTGAAAATGCTGAAAATCCGTCTGAAATCCTCGAGGAGACCAGCCAGGTAGTGCATGCTTCTTTTCCCCCCGTTTGCACTTTATTTATACTAACAATTATTTTTTATTGGTTGATTTGTTGCTTGGAAATGCTAGCTGGGGTAAATGATGAATGTGTGCAAATGTGCTCTATTGAGATTTGAGAAAATTTTTTGAATACTGATGAAAATGTAGTGAATTTAGAGAATCTGAATGAGTTTCATGGTGGTTTTGAAGCGGAAATTTTTTTTAAATTTTTTAAAAATATTTATTGTTTTTAAGACTGAATTTTTATTTTGGTTGAATTTTTGCCAGCTTTTTCTTCAAAATTTTTACCGAGCTTTCGAAAACCGAAAATTCAAAAATTTAAAAAAATTCAGACCAGAAAGATTAATTTGGAACTGAAGTTGGCTGAAATTTATTCACAGTTTCAGTCTTATTTTGTGAAAGATTCATCAAAATCAGTATTATTGCTATGAGATAAAATTCATCTTGTTGTTGAAAAATATTAACTTGAGAAAAAACATATTTTTAGCCAAAGAATGTTTTTCTGGAACACTTTTATCAATTTGTATTTTGTAATTATGTTCATTTCTTCCAGCCAACAATTTCTGATTCCGGTTTTTTGATTTCGAAAAAAATTGGCCTAAAGTTATACTTGCCAGAATTTTTTTTCACAGTTTCAGTCTGTATTTTAATACTGTCCACCATTTATAGCTACGATTCTTCAATAGCCGGTAATTGTTGAAAATTTCAATAATTTCCAGAAAACTTCAAGATTTTCAGCCTAAAAAAGCTCTGTGAGTGACTTTTGCTAAAATTTTTCACGCTTTCAGACTGGTTTTGAATATTGATCGTCAATAAGAGGACTATTCATTCATGGGATGTTATTGTATTCTCAAATTGAGTATTTAGTTACAGAAAAAGTTGCAGTCGGAAACTTTTTCAGCCAAAAAAATGATTGAAAAATTCTGAAAATGCTTTTTAACTGAAAGTTTTTTTTTTCACAGTTTCAAATTCTTCTTGAAAATTGGTCAGAATTTTCGGAAACTTTTTCACCATAACAAGCTTCATGACCGAATCCGAAGAATAACAGTCCAAATAAATTTAAGCCAAAAAACAAGTCTAAAAATTTTTTAACTTGGCTGAAGTTTCTGTGATTGACAAAAAGTCTGAAAATTCCTTGAAAAACTCCATAAACCCAAAAAAAAAAAAAACAACCTCAAAAAACTATATTTTTCTGCTTCAAAACTTTCCGAAGTTCGTCAAAAATTCAAGCTTTTCATTAAGGATACACCAAACTTTAAAAAAAAAAGATTCAAATTTCCCGCCTTTTGCTCTTTTCAACTTCATTTCCTTCCTTTCTATCCAACAAATCTATATTTCCAGGAACTCCCAACAACAAAAATGGCTCCACCTCCCCCATCAACACCAAAAACACAAGCTCCGCCCCCTCAACGTCGTCTGGCTCCAGTATTCAAACCGTCTCAAATCACCGTACAAATCGATGAAAATGAGTCTCAAGTGGAAATTACAAAAGCCCATGCAACATATCCAGATGGTCTCGCAGGGACAATTACATATGTTCTTCATAAAGGAGATCCTAGTCTATTCTCCGTTTCTTCTTATTCTGGTTCTGTTAATTTGCTCCGCCCGCTTGATGCTGAAGCGAATTCAACGGTTACGATACAGGTGTCCACCTCGGAGGTTGGTTTTTTGATTTCTTAGGCTCCGCCCACTTTATGATACGCAATTGCCGAAAAATTTTCTGTTTCAAAAGCTTGGTTTCGTCTGTAGCGTTTTATAGGAAACTAGTTCGTTTAAGCTTACAAAATCTATTTTTTTCTAAAATTTTCTTAAGATATATTAGAAGGGCATGCTCTTCTATTATTCCTAGCAGCGCTCTGAGGCCGTTTTGAACATGAACCAGTAAAAACCAGACGGTTTCCGGCGCTTCGCGCCTCAACCGCCCGGATTTCCCAAAAATTTCGGTCAATTCCTATGAAAAATGAAAAACCAAAAATATTTGGCCCACCGAGAAATCGAACTCGGATGCTGAATTTACCAAAAATTTTTTTACACCACTGCACTACGCCAACAACAATGCGTTGAACAGGCGGCGGCAGCAGACTCTAAAATTAGTAAATCTTGCAGCCGACAGTTGACGGGGGCGGGGCTTAGGCTAGTGCATAGATAGCACAGAGTTTCCTAGAGCTCCAAATGAAATAGAAAAAAGACGGGCATCATCGCGGGGAAATTCTGTATCGGCCTGTTTTTGTTTCATAGAAATCGGACTTCTAGAAAAGGCTGGGGGGTCCGCGACGCACAGACATACGGACAAACACACGGAATTCTATATTAGAATAATAAGATTTCTTCCCGAAATTGACCATACCAGTTCCAATCGTACAGAAAAGCATTTCACAAGTTAAGAGAAACCCAAAAAAATTCTTCTGTTTCATTCGGAACTTTTTTTGAACAACTGATAAATATAACTGATAAGAGCGTGATTTTCGAGCACTAAACCATTGGAGACCAAGTTCGCATTTCAACCCCGCCCCCTTATTTTGATTCTAAGGCTTCCAAAGAAAAAAAAACAATTTACAGTTTCTTCGAAAATTTTTTAAAATAGTTTTCTTTGTGAATTCAGTTATTAACTCTGGTTAAAAGGGTACCTTTTTTGTTCAGGGCTCAAAGTAAGGCTATGCCCATTATAAGCTTTGCTTCTTTCATGAACAAAAAAGGAAAACTTGAAAAAATTATCCCGTTTCAATGACATTCCTTACTTGAACCGTTCAAATCGGATGCAATACAATGGTGTATCTAATTATATCTAATTAGAACTAAAAATATATCTAATTAGGTGTATCTAAATAGAACTAAAAATACAAGCTCCGACCCTCTTAAAAGAAATTTTCGGAAAAAAACTTGGAAAAAACAGCCAGTTTCAAACATTATGCTTTTCGGAAGCATTTCGTTCAGCACGATAATAAATCGTTCATGGAATTTTTATATTATGGATAGACTCCGCCCACTTTAAAACACGCCCTTTCCTCGGATTAGTTCTTGATTCCAAAAATCAGAGTGAAAATAATATCCAGTTTCATCACTGATTTATTCTCAAATTCATTTTTGTCTGCATGATGTGAAGAGTCTGGTACAATCTAAAAACACAAGCCTCGCCTAATTCAGGCCACGCCCCTTTTTCGAGATTTATATTCGAAAACTTGATAATAAGAAAAAAAAAGTCCGTTTCAGAATAAAATCAATTTTGAGAAATTTTTTCCAAACACACTTTCTTATTAGGTTTGCCCTAAAAATTGAGCCCCGCCCACTTTTAAACCACGCCCCGTTTACGAACTATTCTTCTTCAAATTGGGACTATTGGCGAGAAACATTCGCTGTTTCTGAAGTACTGTATCCAAAGTGTTTTTTATCTAGCATGTTCATTGAAACATTGGGTATGGTTTTTTGAAATGTGAGCTCCACCCACTTTTAGGCCACGCCCCCCTTTTCCGATCAAAAATGATGAATCAGCTGAATTATGTTCTGTTTTAGAAATGTTTTTTCTCATAGCGGTTGTTACTTGAAGCAATTTCTCATGATCTCATTCTAAACCATGCCCCTTTCTATCTACTCTAACTCCGCCCCCTTTCTTCCAGGCCCAATCGATGGATGTGGATCCAAAATTGGCTCATTTCGTCAGTATCACCATCAATGTTGCTGATAAAAATGATTGGATTCCAAACTTTGAAAGTGCTTCATATGAATTTGATGTTAAGGAAGACACCCTTCCAGGAACGATTGTTGGACAAGTCAATGCATTCGATCAGGATAGAGATGTAAGTTTTTAGGGGTAAAAAGGCTAAAAGAAGGCCTGAAACTGCCTGAAAAGCCTAAGTTAGGCACAGATAAATTACGCTAGTAAAGGCCCAGTTTCAGGCAGAAAAAGGCATGGAAAAGCCTAGCTCAGGCTCTTTGTCAGCCTAAGCTGGTTTAGCTCTTGCTCAGGCCTTCTTAAGGCGCATTTCAGACCCCTTCAGGCCTATTTTCTTTAACATTTCTCTATTTCCCCTTTCGTTTCAGGACCCAAACAACCGTATCCGATATCGTCTTTTGTCTGCTGGAGGTCTCGAAGCTCATTTCAATGTCAATGCAGAGAGTGGATTAATCACTTTGGCAAGGCCAATTGATGCTTTCGCTGGGGAGAAGATTACGGTAGGTTTGGGGATCAGCTGGGTCGTTTTTGGCTAAAATCAGGTTATTTTTTGAGCAAAGCCCCTATTAAAACGGCTTATTTGGTTTATAAAATCTGACGAAATTTTGAAAAAAACTTACTGTTTCTGAGATACTCTTTTGGATTTTTTGTAATTTTGTTCTCTTACTTATATAGCATCTGTTCTGTGCATATTCAGACAACTTCAAAACTTTTTGGTTCATTTCGTACTTTTCAGTTTATTGGTTTTGTTGACTTTTCTACCAAGTTTTGGTCCATTTTTGCGATTTCTAGTCTAATTTGAACAAATTTAACAAGTTTCCGGCCCATTTTCAACTTAGATTTTTGGAAAATTTCACTATTTTATAATATTTTGAAAAGCTTTTTATTCTTCGAGCCTATCAATGTATTATTTTCTCCAGATTAGTGTTTGCCTTTTTGCTAAGTTTTGGTGGTGGTTTGAACAGTTTGAACATTTTTTCGGCCTATTTCCAACCTTATTCCCCCTAATTTCTCTCTTATTTCCTGCTCCGAATCGAAATTTTTTCCCATTTCAAAATATTTAGATAATTTCAGTGAATTTCGAAAGTTTTCAGTCGAGTGGTGTTAATTACAGTAAATTTGAAACACTTTGAGCTTCTTGAAAATTATTGATTTTCAGAAATTATTTAGCAAATTTTGAAAAGATTTATCTGTTTCGGATCTATTATTACCAGTTCCCATCTACTCTTTTCACTAATTTGTGAAATTGTGAAACATTTTGAATGGGATTTTGCAATTTTTAATCATTTTTTGGGATTTCTATTCCAATTTGAACACTTCAGCAGTTTTTTGGGTTATATCTGCTGATTTTCAGCTGTTTTCCAGCCTATTTCCAATTTTTTTTCCTCTAATTTTCTCAAATTTCCAGCTTCGAATCGAAATTTTTTCCCATTTTAAAATATTTAGATAATTTCAGTAAACTTTGATAGTTTTCAGTATTGCTTGGCTATGCATACAACAAATTTGAAACACTTTGAGCCTTCTTAGAAACTGATTTTTACTGATTTTTAGAAATTATTTAGAAAGCTTTGAAAATATTTGTCTGTTTCGGGGACCATTATTTTTCGGAGCCATTATTCCGTCAACCATTTTCACTAATTCGAGCTTTGTTCAATTTTTGATCTACAATCACAATTTCTGGCCTAACTTGGACAGCCTTACCAACTTTTTTCGCCAATTTTAGCTTTTTTTTAGCCCATTTCCAACCTTACTTCCTTTAATTTTCTCATAATTCCAGCTCCGGATCGAAGGTGCCGATAGTGGATTACCCCCATTGTCCTCCACAACTACAGTACTCATAAACGTTGTTGCCACGTCTTCTCATTTGATTCCTGATGCTTCTCCAGTATCAAATACACCAAATGAAGGAGAGCTACAATTCAGTTTGAGGAATTATACGTGAGTTTTTGGTCCTTTCTCAGCCAATTTTCCCGTAGAAACTTCTAGAAAATCCCAATTTTTGCAGTGCCTCTGTCTCTGAAGCTGTCCGTCCTCCTCATTTGGTTCAAGTGTTATCAGTGATGAATAAGCCAACTGATACGCGTTTTATCATTTGTAATATCGTGTCTGGAAACTATCGTGGAGCATTTGGAGTCACTGCTGGAAATGATGGAAATTGCGAGTTGAGGACACAAATGGAATTGGATCGAGAGACTGTGGAAAGGTAAGGATTTTGGAAAAGAAAGGGGGGGGGGAAGAGGATGGACGAATAAGGAATCGAAAATCAAACTGAAATAGTTTTTTCGTGAAACAGTTGATAAAAGTCGTTTGATATTTTCGGACCAAAGTGTTGTTTTCAGCTTGTTTTGAGCTTATTAGGCTTTTTTAGACCCTTTCAGGACTATTTCGGCTTAAAAATAGAAATCACGATCCGAAGGTACTATTCCCAGAAAAAAACATTGACGGGAATTTTTTTTTAGTTGAGCATACTCGAGTAGGTTTAACAGCGTTTCCATGAGATAATCGAGCAAGGGCCTCTTGGGGTCGGCACAGTATTTTCAAACTCTTTATTTCTCGTTGATTTTTCATATGGGCAGAGTTATAGATCATTTGTAAACAAAAATACAGTGTTTGATTGGCTCCGGCCACTTCTGAATCCAGGATACTCAGAAAATTTTTAGAAGACGTGAGGTATCTGGAATTTTTCCCAAAAGAGATAATTTTGAAATCTTACCGGGAATCAATACTAGACCATATTTGAAGACTTTTTTGTGTTTTACGCTAAGTTCCAGCACAACGTCTTCAGGTAGAAATTCAGCGTTGAAGTGCAGAGTGGTGCAATCTGGTTGGAAAATTACCGTTCCCGAAAATTTTTCCCGCTATGTCCGATGAGATTTCTTCAGCATAAGATACCCCTACCACATACCTTTCGAACAAAAAGAAGTTTGGTCCGAAAAACTTTGACCTTAAAGAGGTTTCAGTCGAATATATGAGAAAAATTCACTAAATTCAACGTACCCCCCTCCATGGTGAAAATGGTCATGGTGACCGATTTGAAAAATATTTTCACCACGTAATGTCCTACCCATACCTGATACCTCTACAAAATATCAGATCATCTGAATCACTTCTGGAGGCGTGGCACCTTTTCGAAAAATCCTTCACATAATCAAGGACGTCGGAATTCTGAATTTCTGAATTTCCGATATTTTTGCTCGAAACTGTTGTAGAAGGTACTACAACATCATAAATGATCATTTAATGCAAAAACAATACTCCTGACATATCTGAATAGGCATAATGGCATTCGTATGGTAAACCATGCCCAGGCGGGATGACGTTTGTCGTCAAAACTGCGTTAGAATGCTGTAAGAAGATCCTATTTTTGCATAAAATGATCATTTATGATGTTGTAGTACCTTCTACAACAGTTTCGAGCAAAAATATCGGAAATTCAGAAATTCAGAATTCCGACGTCCTTGATTATGTGAAGGATTTTTCGAAAAGGTGCCACGCCTCCAGAAGTGATTCAGATGATCTGATATTTTGTGGAGGTATCAGGTATGGGTAGGACATTACGTGGTGAAAATATTTTTCAAATCGGTGACTATGACCATTTTCACCATGGAGGGGGGTACGTTGAATTTAGTGAATTTTTCTCATATATTCGACTGAAACCCCTTTAAGGTCAAAGTTTTTCGGACCAAACTTTTTTTTCTTCGAAAGCCATGTGGTAGGGGTACCTTATGCTGAAGAAATCTCATCGGACATAGTGGGAAAAATTTTCGGGAACGGTAATTTTCCAACCAGATTTCACCACTCTGCACTTCAACGCTGAATTTCTACCTGAAGACGTTGTGCTGGAACTTAGCGTAAAACACAAAAAAGTCTTCAAATATGGTCTAATATTGATTCCCGGTCGAATTTCGAAATTATCTCTTATGGGAAAAATTCCACATTACTAACGTCTTCTGAAAAGCTTCTGAATATTCTGAAGTCAGAAGTGGGCGGAATCAGTGGAAAACTGATTTTTTGTTCACAGATGACCTCAGAGTATCACTAAATGTCATATCATTGAGAAATAAAAATTTTGAAAATACTGTGCCGGCGTATGCTCGATCGCCTCATGGAATCGCTGTTAAAGCCTAGTTCATCCTTTTACGTTTATCCAGACTGTACTGATATGAATCCCCTTGAAGAAGAAACATGGCTCTGGTGTGACATTCGATTGGATACCGATCAGAAACCGAAACAATGCTTGAAAATAAGTTAATCTAGAAAATCGATTTGAATAAACTTTTTAACTTTTAGGCCGAATCGGGCTTCTGTTCGGTCCAAATTTAGTCTACATCCGTAACTTTTGAATCAGGTTTAGGCTTGTATGATTCAGTTTAGTACAACAACTTCTTAACAAAAAACAGGCGAAAACTGTACCTTCATTTCAAAAATGAAACAGAAATTGATTGAAATTTGGGAACAGGTACAACCAAATTATTTTGGAAAAAACAAGAAAATTTGCGAAATTTCACAAAATTACAGGTTGGTCTCAGATTCAATTTAGCCCGTTTCAACAGTGTTTGAATAATTTTAAAAACTTTTCTAAGACTAATTCGATCAGTTCATATGAATTCAACACAAAAAAACATTTGAAAAATTCCTCACTAAAATAAGAGTCTATCATTTCTCCTTATGAATTTCTTTTCAGATATCTCCTAAATGTAACAGTAACCGCTGGTACTCAAACGGACTATGCTCTTGTCTCTATCACAGTTTTGGATGTGAATGATAATGTTCCAAGATTTGTTTATGATTCTGATTTGGGTCTGTCAACATATTTTGGAGCTGTTTCTTCAGTGGCAAATGCATTCACAAGGGTTATTACAGTCAAGGTGAGTATTTGTAGTCTTTGTAGTTTTTGTAGTTTTTGTAGCTGCAGAGGTATAAGAACATTGATCTGTTTTTCACAAAATTCAGTTTAAAATTTGTCTGAAACTGCAAAATTTTTCATAGTTTGTACCCTCCATTTTCAGGCCGAAGACGCCGATTTGGGCAATTCGAGTCTTGTCAACTACGCATTGGATCCATTATCAGCTCATTCGAAATATTTCTCAATTTCACCATTTGGAGAGATTAGTACCAAACAGAGCATGTCAACGATTTTGAGCCGAAATAGATTGCAATTTTTCGAGTTCAGGGTGAGTTTTAGAGAGGAATTATAAACATTTTATTGTCTGGAACTGGAAAAACCCTTATTAGAGTGGCACCCAAGTATTACGCTTTTGATAAACAGCCACCCCTAATATACCGGCATCCCTATAGATGACGAGCAACCCTAAAAGTCTAGCAGCTTCTGATAGAGATGTACCCCTAATATAAGAGCACAGATACACTACGCTAGAAAGTTATCTTTTTTTAGATGGGAGCCTCTAATAGAAGGACACCAGTTGAAAAATGGAATCTCTAATAGAATGGCACTTATGGGAGAAACTCAACAAGCAAAAAAGCCATCTTTTATTTAAAAAAAACACTACTTTTGAAACAGTAGTTTCTGATAGAACTGAACCTTTAATAGAGTGGCACCTCTTTTAGAACGGAGCACAGATAGACCATTTGGACAATGGAACAATCCGAATAAATGAAGGATTCAACAAATTAAAAACCTCAGACAAATTGAAAACAAAATCAATTATTTGGAACGGTCAAAAATTTTCCAAAAATTCTCCAATTTTTTTCCAGGTTTCCGCTTGTGACTCCCCTATTTCTGGTCAACAATTATGCTCAAAAGCAGATGTAGTCGTCAATGTCATCGGATCAGCCAATCGATTTAAAATGATTATTTATGGTTTGAATCCACAACAATTGAAGAAACACGAAAAGGATTTGGTAAAATCGATTCGACAATTCACTGGAAATTGTAATTTGTTGACGATTGAAAAGATGATTGAGCACACGGCTATTGAGACGCAGGTGAGGAAATGGCCTAAAGAAAAAAAGTTAGGCCACCGAAGGGAATTGAACCCGGGTGATGAATTTATCAGCCATCCCTGTTAGCCACGAGACCATTGGGAACGGTGGGCGGCGGCGGCGGAAAACGCTCAAATAAAGGAAAATGAAGCTGCCGACATAATCCGGGTTTCACTTTTTAAGCGTCGGAGCCTGAAGTGAGATTTTAGAGCTACCCAGAGCTCCAATCGAAAAAATAATAAATCAGAAATAATCGGCGGGAAATTATCTATCACCCTGTCTTCGTTTCACTCAAATCTGATTACGAGAAAAGGCGCCAAATTCAAATTTTTCAAAATAAAAATTTCCAGATCCGCACTGACATTTATTGGTATGCTGTCAACCCGAATACCAAAAAGATTTGCAAGAAACAAGACATTCGAAAGTTGTTCGAGACTTCAAATGTTCAATTAATTGCTGGAAAAGTGCAGCCATGGTTCAAATTGGAAAGGATTACGGAGGATGTGAGTTGTTCTGAGACTACAAAAACTACAGAATTTCTGGAATTTGACTGAAAAATTCAATGTTTCAAACAGAAGTTTAGTACTCTAAGAAAAAAAAACACTAATTAACTCGCTCTGCCTTAGAAAATCGACCAGCACTAGCACTAAAAAAGTCAAACTGGTCCGAGCTGGCTGATGTTTAGCACACATCTACCCCCAAGGGTCCTCAACAAAAAAAGTCCATACCAGATCTGGCTCCGCCCCCTTGATCCAGATAAAAAATCGATAATTCATCGATTTTGACCGACATTCGGTCTGATTTTCCTGTATGAGATAGAGTCAAGATCTAAACGGAAATGAACTCCTGGTATGTTTTTCAGCATTTTTTGTATTCTAAAGAAAATTCTAACTCCACGTCTTCAGGGTGAAATTTTCGAAAATATATCAAATTTGTCACTTTTTTCCAAAAAAGTCGATTTTTGAGGCCTTAGATGCCCCAAATACAGGGCATTTTGACATCAAAAAATGAATCTACGCTTAATTTGGGTCCTGAGGGTACACTTTCGGAGCCGATTCTCCGCCACCATAGAAGCGTTTCAGAGCACTTTATATCTCATATACCTCAAAATTCCATGTATCCCTATACATGATGAAAATGTTCATAGTCCTCGATTTCCAAAATATTTCTGTGGTGTGTTGTCCTACCCATACCTGATACGTTCACAGAATTTCAGCTCATCAGAATTCCTTCTGTAGGTGTGACACGAATTCAAAAAAATTATCACTATCTTTCAGATCTGGAATTCTGAAATTCCAAAAACTTGATAAAATTGCTGGAAATTGTTGGGAATGATGGCAGAATTGTTATCATAGTCTACTCAAACCAAAATAGACAACAAAGATGATTTTGTCGAAGACATCTAACAATCTCATCATATATGAAACTGCTGCTGAACGGACTGATCGATTAGAACGTGATAATTAACAGTTGATGAGAGTTTTCATTTGAATATGAGTTTAAATAGACTATAATAACAATTCTGCCATCATTCCCAACAATTTCCAGCAATTTTATCAAGTTTTTGGAATTTCAGAATTCCAGATCTGAAAGATAGTGATAATTTTTTTGAATTCGTGTCACACCTACAGAAGGAATTCTGATGAGCTGAAATTCTGTGAACGTATCAGGTATGGGTAGGACAACACACCACAGAAATATTTTGGAAATCGAGGACTATGAACATTTTCATCATGTATAGGGATACATGGAATTTTGAGGTATATGAGATATAAAGTGCTCTGAAACGCTTCTATGGTGGCGGAGAATCGGCTCCGAAAGTGTACCCTCAGGACCCAAATTAAGCGTAGATTCATTTTTTGATGTCAAAATGCCCTGTATTTGGGGCATCTAAGGCCTCAAAAATCGACTTTTTTGGAAAAAAGTGACAAATTTGATATATTTTCGAAAATTTCACCCTGAAGACGTGGAGTTAGAATTTTCTTTAGAATACAAAAAATGCTGAAAAACATACCAGGAGTTCATTTCCGTTTAGATCTTGACTCTATCTCATACAGGAAAATCAGACCGAATGTCGGTCAAAATCGATGAAGGGTAGATGTGTGCTAAACATCAGCCAGCTCGGACCAGTTTGACTTTTTTAGTGCTACCCTCCACAGGCCAATGCTCGGTTTTCTCCGGTAGAGCGAATTAATCTTGGTTCGGCGAATCTTCTCAAAAAAAATACCCACCAAAAACTACAAACTACTGAAGTATCTACTTTTTTTTCTCAGTTTCACATAACTTTTTTAAAATTCTTGTTGATATGTTTTTTTTTGCTGTACAGTAAGAAAATCTTTCACAAAAAATCTCTAAATTACACAGGAGAAACAATCACTACAGAACAGTAATTAAAAGAGGGAAACCGTTAGAACCCAGCCATTCAACAACATTCAGTAATTCCTAAAACAGAAATATTTTTTTACTTTTTCAAAAAGGTTTCAAAAATGCAGATACAGTTTTGATTTTCGGTTCATGAAATACATTCAAGGTCATCTTCATTAGCTTTCATGACTTAAACGAAGACAACTTTCTACAATCAATTGTGATAAAATTAGCCGTTGGTCGAAAGACTGTTTTACATTTATGATAGCAACAGTTTAGATATACAAAAGCGATAAAGTTTTCAAACATTGAGCTGAAATTTTGCAGCCTCAACCCGCTTTGTTCTATAGTTTCTGAGAGAATGTGATGTGGACGAAACAAATACTCAGTTTCATATTTTTTAAAAATAAACTTTGAAACAGGATTTTCGATATCAAGTATGAAATTGACTGAAAACTTTTGAAGAATTTTCCCACGGTTTCACATAATTTCAACAGCTAACCGTTTCTATTTCCTTTACTAAACCTAGAGTACAAATGATAAAATGCAACAACTACAAGCTTTAAATAATACAAGAGGCATAGAGACTACAAAAAACAATTTAGTAAAAATTGAAAGGCTAAAAGAAGTCGACCATTAGAAACTACCTCCACTACAATCTTCTGTAACACCAAAAACAGAAAAAAATTTTGATTTCAAAAAGTTTTCAAACATCGAATTTTTTATTTTCGAGCGATGTGACATTCCTCACTTTTATGGAAAAATAAAATTCCTTTTCATTTTTAACATTGAGTTGAAATGAAGATTCCGAAACTCATAAGGTTTGTCAAAATCCACCTCACTACAGTTTTCCGTAATAAAAGAACACAGAAAAGTGTTCACAATTTCCGAAACTTTTCAAAACAAAATTTTTGACTTAAAGCTCAATCGGTAAATAGTCGACGACTGAAATATAGAGAACCAAGGAGTAGCTGTAGATCTAGACTACAAAAAACTACAAGAAAAGGGATTGTCAAAACACATCGCTAGAAACCGTCCGTTCAAAACTTTTCAGTACTTCCAAGAACAGAAGAAAAAATTTAAAATCGTTGAAATTTTTCAAAAATGAAAACTCTTTTTTCATTTTGATACGTGTGTAGCTGAATCTTCCATTTATATTACAAGAATTTTACAAGAAAAGAGATTCAGGAGCTCATTAGGGTTGTTAGAATCCACCCCTTCAAGAATCTTCCGTCAAAATACATTAAAAAAAACTAAAAAAAAAATTCACAGTTTCAAATATCTGTTAATAAAAAACTTCAAAACTAGTTTTTCAATAAGAACAATTTTCACTTTTTTCATTACAATAATCCTTTTCTCAATTCCAGGCCGGCGACGAAGGCACATCATCAGGTGGAATCCTCTCAACCAATTGGAAGACATCCAACATTCTTCTTATCATTCTGGCTGTTACAGTAGCCCTCGGAGCAATCATCGGAATCTGTGCCGTGTGTGTTTTCTGGTCCAGATATAAGACAGCTCAGAGGAATGCATCAAATTTCTCTCATTCATATCCACAAAAATTGGGACCAATCTATCATCCGACAATGGGCGGAGTCGATCCACGGACAGAATATGATTATGAGACACAAAATGTGAATATGTTGATTTCTGATGAGGATTTGACAATGAAAAGTGGATCAATTGGAGTTCCAGCACATCAGAGAATGGGTGGAGGAGGACCAGGAGGATTTCAAGGGGGACCAGTTGGGTTTGGAGGTGGAGGAGGACCACAAGGACCACAAGGAGGACCAGGAGGAAATCAGAGTTATAGAACTTATGGATATCGACCTGCACAGAGTACTGCTTATGAAGGAGATTTTAGGTTTGTTTTGTTGGGGGGATAAGGGGGAAAACACGTTGATTTTTATGACCAGGTTCTAAATTTTTTTTTTGAATATTAAGCCCAGAATCATATTATAAGCGAATTTTCTCAACTCAGATATTTTTACTGTTGCTATGAAACTGTAATTTGAGAATTGATTTTCTGGATTGTTTCTGTTTTTATTTCAATTTCAGGATTATAATTTCAGAATCAAAGTTGGTTGTGGGTTGCTAAAAAGCAATCCTCACTACTATCGATTAAAAATAGCTGTTTTCAGACAAAATTCCAATTTTTCGAACAGAAAAAACGAAGAATTATTGAAAACAAGTGATTCTGATTGAGATTAAAAGTTTTTTTTCACCGAATCAAAAATGAATTTCAAGAAACACTAAACTTTTACAGCCCAGCTGAAAAGCTGAAAATGATTCGTAAACTAATAAAATCACCCTTTTTTGTTCTGAAGTTCAATTTATTGGTAGATGAAAAACCCCTAAAGAAATTATTAGCGAAAATTTAAAACAATAGTTTAGCCTAAATAAATTTTTTTGAAAACAGAAAAATTTTTCTTAATTTTTGAGGGGAAACTTTAAAAATCGAAAGCGAAGTTTACTGATCTTAAATTTAGTTTATCAGTTTATTTTTTCTAGACATTTTGAAGATTTCCATGGGCTGAACTAAGATTTTTGAGTTATTTTTTGACCACATCAAACCAGGACTATGGCAGCAAATTTATTTCCATTCGAAAATTTTACTTTCCGATATGAAACCGAAATGTTTATTTTTCGATTTTCCTGATTTAATTTCAAGACAATTTTCTGATTCAAACGTTTGTCAAATCCGATACGCATGCAAAATATTCTGGTCTATCAGACGCCTTGACCAAAATGTAACAAAAGTGGCTCTGATGTTTCGTTTAAAGAAAAAATTTCCGGTTTCAGTTTATTTTTATGGTAGGCGAACAAACTCTTCACTAATTCTAGAGTGGACTCGCCATTCCGTCCAAAATTCACATTTTTCAGTGGAGCTGAGCTTTTCAGTGGTGCTGAACTGAACTTTCCAAAATTAAACTGCACTTTTTCTGTCCCTGAAACAGAATTTTTCATTTCGATTTTTCTAATTTTAGTGGTTTTCAGACCGAACAAGTTTTTCAAAATTCTCTTTTTTTTTCAGTCTCCGCGCACTTTGAGATACTAAATGTTCGCAATGAGAAAATAAAAAATTTCTGTTCCGAAAAATTCTGAAAATCTCAACTTGAAATGCGAAATTATTGCTGACGAAATTCCAGCGAACTTGTCACGTTTGAACTTCTAAAACTCCGCCTTTTTTATTCGTTTCATCGAATTCCAATAGCAATGCAGGATAAAAATCACAAAAAATTCTTTTCAGTTTCAAATTTCTCGTAAAATCACTTGAATAATTTCAAATTCAATAATCTTTCAAAAATATTCGAAAACCAATTTTTTCAATTTTTCAGCATAGAAGAATCAATGTACGCCATTAATCCATCCAGACGACTGGATCCTGTCACAAAGTGAGTTAAAAAAAAAAATTTTTTTTTAATTTCCCGCCATTTTTTAATTCAAAAAAATTCCAAGTTTTTTCCACATTTTCCATAATTTTCAGTCGTGTTATTCTACCGTCAAATTTACCACGAACAAGTAAGAAAGTTTGAGAATTTTTAGTTTCATTTCTTTTGGTTCTAATGCTTCTTTTCTAATTTTGTAATACAGTACCCCCACAGCTACAGTAATCCTGGACTTTGGGTTACTGTAGTTACGGTAATCCTTGAGTTTTCGGCTGATTTTTTTTGGCTTTGCATGGTTTTTTTTTGCTTTCTAATAAGTTCTGCTTTTTTTGGGGTTAAGCTCCGCCTATTTTTTTGGCTCCGAGAAAAATTATCTGTTTCTGATTTTTGCAAAATTTTATGATAATTTGGAAGTTTCAATCTTTTGGAAGTTTCAATTTTGAGCCCTAATGTTCATTTGGTATGTAAAATACAAACCAAGCTCCGCCCACTTTTCCTCCGAGCAAAAAGTATTCTCAGCTTCGAAAATATCTGAAAACTTTCGAATTGAAAAATAACTATTTTAATTGAATTCAAAAACTGCCAGAAAATTTAGGCTCCGCCCACTTTTCATGGTTTGTCAAAAAATATTTTCAGTTTCTGAAAGCCTGGAAAATTTATAGCATGGACCGAATTTTTCAATGAGTTCTCTTCAGACGTCAAACTCAAAAATTAGATAAATCAGGCTCCCCCCTTTTCTCCAAGCCCCGCCCTTTTTTTCGGCTTTTCAATCGCTTATAACCCCCTTCTAAGTTTTGGTTCCCTGCTTCTGTCCCCATTTTCAGATTTTCAAAAAAAATTGTTTTTTACGATCAAATTCATTTTCAGACGTATACAGACAATCGTGATTCCAACACCCGACTATCATCAACGTACTCATCCGAATCAACATAAAAGTATACTGTAATTATTGATTTTTTTTGAATTTGTTCAAAATTTTTTCTTTTCTCCAATTCCAAAGAATCTCATTTTTTTTCTTTTTTTTTTGAAATTTTTAGCCCAGAATTTGAATTTCCCGCGCGCACGCTCAAAACTTTCTTTAGGTGCTCAAAATGTCTTTTTTTTCTTTGAATTTTTTATTATTTTTCCCCCCATCATCCCTCCCCTCTCAATTTGCCAGTGATTTGTCCACCCATCCGCCGTTTTCAGTGACAAAAATCTTATAATTATTTAATTTAAGAAAATTTATGTATAACTTATTATATTTATTTATACAAATTGATTGAAACGGTGTATATTTATGTGAAAGAAACAAAGAAATGTTATGATGGTTTTTGAAATTTTTATAGGTTTTGGGGGATTTCATTTTCAACATGTTTTTTAGAATCTTTTTGGTCTTTCTCGTTGAGTTTTCACTTTCTGGGTGTTTTATCCCACATTGTTTTATTAGTTACTGTTACAAAATTTGCATATGCATTTCAAATTAGAAGTAACGAACGGTGCGGCTGGTTTCCGATCTAGAGCTTTTATTCAGGAGAAAATAAACTTCTATTTAGAAATTTTCTCTCACCAAGCATCTGTACAGAGTTTTTGTGATATCAAAAGATGCAACTTCCCAACTAAGAAAAAAAAACTATGTTTCAATTGTCTAAAATGTTCGAAAAAAAGTTTACTAAATGCTGGGTTTGCTCTTTAAAGTGTCTCTATATAAACTGCTCTATAGCTAAGATGCTCTGAATTTCCTAGTGCTAAAAATCTTGAAAGTTGGGAAGCTGTTTCTGAACCAGTTTACAGTCAGGGACGCTTTGAATCAACTTTAGTAATTGATTCCAGATCTTGCGAACATTGAATGAGTGTTTCAAGCATTCTATTTTGGTTGAAGTTGCTTAATGGATTCACTTTTTTGTTCGTTGTTTTAGACTCAAAGTGACAATGAAAAAATGCAGGTTCAAAATTAATTTTCACTTTTTTACTTTTCAAATTCAATGTTTCTTCATCATTCCCATGAAATTTCCCAAAAAATTTCCCATTCCCAAAAAGAAATATTTTCGATTACAAGGAAATTTTTCGAACTTACTAAATCACTTACCATCTAGTGTTCGATCTTTTCTTTTTGGGGTTAATTCCTGATACAAAGTAAAATCAGTTTTGCCCAGCAGGTCAAAAGAGCCTTAAACAACCCAGAATCAGTCTGAAATTTCCCTGCTTCTCGAGTTAATTTTCATAGTTACCCAGGTATGCGGCCCAATGGATACTTTGCATTTTTTTTTCAAATGATTTTTTCAATACATTTTTTCCTGTTTCAGTTAGCTCGTTTGAATGTTTGCAGATATCAAAAGTGTTATGTATCATTCATTGAAAGAAACAGTACTAGATTCAGCATAACATTCAACTTTTCTTATCAGTTTCACATTTTGATTTTGAAAATTCAATTTTCCAAAAAATCCAGTTTCTCATTGTGATAGCGACCCATAAGACTCATCATGAAAACTCTATTACACCGGCACGCCGCTCTATTGTCCAAAAATCCTGACTGGGGGCAGGTGCCGTTCTATTAGAGACTATCGGTTTGTTTTAGGAATCATACATCTGAGGGGTGGTATATGAGAGGTGCCTTTCTACTGGAGGTTCCGGTATAATAGAGGTTTTACAGTATGCGTTTTTTACTGTTTCCTCTACAACATCTAACTTTTATACTTATTCTAGTTCTATTTATTTTATTCATCCGTGTTTTTCCTCTAATTTCCCCCCGAAAAATTGTTTGCAGTAATCAACATAAACCCACATCACATGCCAAACATCGAACAATGAGGCATCGACATCGACGTTCCTCTATTCTTCTTTTCTCTATTCTTTTCTTATTATTTTCTCCTTTTTCTCAAGCACAAGACCCACAAATTGCTGATCAACCAATTATTTCAAATCATGCTCCAGTTTTACAAATCTCATCGACAGAAGGATTT
Organism: Caenorhabditis doughertyi; assembly: GCA_963572265.1. Classification (NCBI taxonomy): domain Eukaryota; kingdom Metazoa; phylum Nematoda; class Chromadorea; order Rhabditida; family Rhabditidae; genus Caenorhabditis; species Caenorhabditis doughertyi. The sequence continues at coordinate 9,413,084 of OY751556.1, read as the reverse complement.
TTGGCTGAAACTGCTGAAATTGGAACAACTGTGAGAGTGTCGCCGAACAGTCAATCAGAGTCGTTGCAGATTTTGGTTAATGATGAGGATTTGGTCAGTTTTTGAGGGGTGAGAGTAAAAGGGGACGGGGCTTAACCGAGCTGAAAATCCTGAACAGTTAGACTGGAAAATATGGATGAGTGGAGTGAATTAACAATATTTCTGTAGTTTCAATTAGTCAATTATGACCTAATTGAAACGGAATTTTTTTTATTGCCTGGCATTTTTCTCCCTTTTCTACTATCTATTTTTTTTCGTAAAACTGTCAGTCAGAACAATTTTTTTGTGTCATTTTCGAAAGAAAAAAATTCCTTCTCTTTTACTAGAAAAATTCATTGATTGAAAATCTAGGGTACTGTATGATGAACTTGTAGATTTCTTTGCATTACAGTAACACAACTTGTATTCAGGTCTCAGCTTTGATTTTCCGGGTCATTTTTTTTGAACTTTTTCTTTAGTTTCATTATTGACTGAATTCTCAACTAACTCTCCCCAAAATATGCTTTCTGAAACGGAATTTTCGACAGTTTTTTTCCGTTCCATAATGCACGTTTATGCCAAAATTATTTAGAAAAACAATACGGACATTCTAATTTCTTTCTGACAACTTTATTGTTTTGAAAGTCTGATTACAGTAACTAGAATTGATTCAATTCTTTTTTTTACAAAAACTGGATCTTCTTTGCTTTCGGAAAAAATTTTTTGCAATCGTCTTGAACCTTCTTTTTCTAGTTTTTTCCCGGTTTCAATAGCGAAATTTCAGCATTTTCAAATAACTTTTTTTTACTTCTCCGACTGCCTTAGGTTGACTATTTGAATTCCGAAAAAACAAATTCTGATTCATTGAACGCTTATTTCTAATGATGGACCTGATTTTATATTAACCATTTTGATGATTATGATCATAATTTCATATGGAAATTTCTGTAAAAATTCCCTAGATTACTGTAGCAGTGTATTCAGAAATTACATTGCGTTTCTGATAACAACAGTATTCTTATATTGTGTATCCAAAAACCTTTGCAGAACTTTCTTACGTTTCAAAAGATGAATATTTTATTCGTCCAAAAAAACGTGAAAATTTTCCAAGCCGTTTTCAACTGATTTCAGTGCAATTTGGTATTGAGGATTTTCACGTTTTTCCGGACGAATAAAATATTCATCTTTTGAAACGTAAGAAAGTTCTGCAAAGGTTTTTGGATACACAATAACAATAAATTTTTGAAAAATAAAAAATCGAAAACGAGAGGCAATAGAAGCATTTCGAAGCCATCAACATCGCAGAGACAGAATTTCTGAAACTGTGTTCATTTTTTTCCCCAATAATGTATTTTTCCAGCAACCCGGAATGCCTCCAGCCACCTATCAGTACATTTTGACCGGTTTGGGCGCCACTATATTTGCTGTGGATCAACGTGGATATGTCTATTTGAATGTGCCAAAGATTGATGCGGACCCGCCAAATCCATCGACTTATCAGTTAAATGTAAGTGATTTTTTTTCGGTTTTTTAGGCAGTTTTCGGGCCATTTCAGCCTATTTTAGCCCCTTTCCACCCCCTAAATCCCTCTATTTCTTCCAGGTTGAAGCCCGTGAAGTCAACACAATCCCAACCCGGCGAAGTGAGCCAGTGACCATCACAATTCATATTTTGGACGTCAACGACAATTCTCCACAATTCGAACAACCGATTTATATGGCCAATACGACAGCAAATGGAGATGAAAGAGATGTTGTGAAAGTGGTGGCAACAGATGTGGATTCAGGAGCATTTGGACAAGTTTCATATGCTATTGCTCAGGTTTGTTTTTGGGGTTTTTTGGTTGAAAAAATATAACGGACCAATATTTCTACACTGACCCTGAAGTAACTTAACAAACCTGTGCTACAGTAATCTCAAAATTCCGATAGCGACCTTGAGTGAAATAGACAGTACGTTTTCAATCAGAATTACAGTAACCAAGATACGGTATCGGCATTCTCAAATTCCCTTTTTTGCGAAATCTTTACTCAAAATACACTGTTATGTTCATTTAATTCTGAAATTTTCAAAAAGTTGGAACAGAAAATAATTTCAAAAATTTCAGTTTCGAAAAAGCTTGAATTTCTCTAATGGACTATTCGTTTTATTGAATAAAGCTTGTACAGTATACAGTATTCATAACTACAGTAACCCAGATTACTGTAACATATCACTGTGCTATTTTTTATTTTATGAAAATGAAAAGAATTGCGTTTTCGCCAATAGTTGCTCGTTTCCATGTAGAAAAATAGAACAAAATTGTAACGGAAACCTTTATTTTAATCTTTCTCCAGAATTTCCGCTACATATTTCTTACAGCAGATTGACTGGATAATACCGTCTAAGAGATTATAACAAAAATGGAACAGGAATCTTTTTCGAGAATGTTTCAAAAAACTACAGTCTCAAAGAATCTTGAATTTCGAACTGGGATTACTGGGATAATATAGAGAGTTTACGCAATCTACAGTAATCTTATCTACAGTAACCCATATTACTGTATCATATCCTTGCGCTACTTAGTTGTAGCTTAGCTTATTAATATTAAATTGGAAGCAAATACGGAACCTGAACTAATTGCTCGTTTCCATTAAAAAATTTTGAAACGAAATTGAAACTGTAACATTATTCCCATTTTTTCCCCAAACAATTCCCATTTCAAAGCGAGTTGAGTTTTCCTCTAGAAGTATACCGATCGGTACATCTTAGATTCTTCATTCTACAGTAATCCTTTTTACAGTATCCTGGATTTATGTGAATTTCTAAAAACATGGTCATTGTTTGGTTAGAATACAGTGGATTTTCACAACTTTCAGAAACTGACATTTATTATTGGTTAACTCGTAAAAGTTCATTATATAAGATTACTGTTTCTCACTTTTTGGAAATGCAGCCTTTTTTTAGAGCGAATCATTCACACTGATTTTTCTTATCAACAAGTCTCAAAACTTTATGTTTCAAAGAAGCTTGAATTTTTTTCGAGAGGTATTCCGATCATTAAATATCTTATTTTTAAAGCAATCCAATCCACAGAATTATAATCTACTGAATCCATTTTGATTACTTCAAATCAGAATGGAGAAGCATCAAACTTTATGAAATTTAGCCGAATTTGAATCTTCTCGAAAACAGGAATTCATCTACTTTTTTGATAAAAAGTTTTCAGTTTCGGAAAACTTTTTTCTCAAATCATGAACATGCTGAAAATGTTTAGTACGAGGCCTGCATTTTTCATGCGAGGATTACTGTAGAAAACGATTCTTAAAGGATTTGATTGTGCGATAACAAGTGAATAGTTCCCAGTGACCTTGACAAAACTTTTGAAATTGATTTTCCCGGGTTACTGTAGATAAAAACTTTCATGACTAGCGTATCAAGCTTTCCTTCATTTCAAGTGACTTTTCCATAAAAAGTTGAAACAGAATTCCGAATTTCAAGTTTTGAAGTTTTCAAATAATACGGTCGCAAAGAAGTTCAATATAGCATTTGTGTTGTTTTTGCTTATCATCCGGAAAATACTCCATCTAAAAAAAACTTCACGGGGATTACTGTAATGAAGGGTTACTGTAGTTATCTGAAATTCCCATGAGTAAAATTATTGTAGATACATTTCCGAACTCGTAAAAGCAATTTTTCTCAATGAGAACCTATTGGCAACTATTATTTTTAGTGTTTAAGGTTTCTATAGTTGAGGATTACTGTAGTTTCGGCGACTACAGTAGAATGAAGGTAACTATTTTCCGCAAAAAAACAATTTCAGTTTCATTAAGAACTTTTGTATGATTGAAGAATCAACTGTTTGTTCTTTTTTTCAACACATCACTGTAATTGCTAGGTTACTGTACCTAAATAACTTACTGGTAGATTACTGTAAACGGGTCATGCTTGCCTACAGTATACTGAGCTAAAAAATGTGAAACTACAGTTTCCATGTTTAAAAAAAACAGGTTTCACTGAAATTTCATCCTGTAGGCCCCATTGTAACATAGATTCTTTTCTCAAATCTTGCCAAAATAACAAAGTTTGGACGATTCTGAATAATTCTTGGTTAAGTGATGAGGTTATCATAATTACTGTAATTAAAATAATTACTGTGTGTTGAAGGTTATTATAGATCTCGAAAAAAAACTTCCTGTTACATTCAGAATTTTTGAGAAATTCAAAAGTCATTCATTTAATCCTTGCTGTGCTTTGTTGTCCATGCTGGTTACTGTAGCTATCTGCAGAAAATGGGATACTGTAAGATCACAGTACGTCTTCAGATTACGGTAGGATTACTGTAAACGGGCTATGCTATTAATAAACTATAGTTCAAATACAGTTACCATGTTTAAAATATCCTGTTTCATCAAATTTTTATCTGAAAATTATCTATTTTCCATAGCTTTCTCTCAAAATTTTTTGACATTTCCAGGTAACAAACGGCGCCGAAGACAAATTCCGTTACGAGACAGCCACGAATATGCTCTTGGCTACTGGTCCCTTAACAGCTGGAGAACGTTATCAAGTGGTGATTGAAGCAACTGATGGAGGTGGTAGAAGTTCTCAGGCTATCGTAATTGTATTGGCATTGGATCCATTTCAACATACATTCAGTTCATTGGCTCCGTTACCTGGAATGGAGACTTTTATGCCGAATCCATTGGCAATGGGTACTACTCCTGGGACTATGGTTACTAGTGCAGGTTTGTTGGTTTTTTGTAGTTTTTGTAGTTTGTAAGCCATCAAAAGCACCATTGCTTTGCTATTGACATTGCTTCAAAAAATTATTTCTGAGACAGGAATTTTTTTTTATTCAAAAAAGTAGTTTGTAGTTTTTGTAGTTCGTGTTACTCCATCCGCTCCTGCTTAGCTACCCTAGTCTATCAAAAAATACAAATTTTATAGAATGTAGTTTTTGTAGGCTATAGTTTCAGTAAGTTTTATAGTCGATTTTTTAATTCGTAGGAAGATTCGTAGAAAGATTGTTATTTTTTCTTTGAGAAGATTAAAACATTTTCTTCCGAAACAGAATTTTTTTTGGTTGAAAATAGCAGTTTTACATAATTTTTGATGCGACCACAGATAAATGAATGTTCTGGTCGTTGTCTAGTTCTCGAAAAAAATCTTTCTGAAATAGTGAATTTTTTTGAAAAAAATATAGTTTGTAGTACTTTTAGCTTGGGTTCGGCGTGAATATATCAATCAAGTCTATAATGAGTACTTTTGAAAATTTTTTTCTGAAAGAGTAAATTTGTTACGAAAAAATTTAGTTTGTAGTTTTTGTATTTTCTGTAGCGTGTATCTCGGAAGTGGGACAGAACGAACAACAATTCATGTTAACGGCCAAACCAAAAAAAAAACTTCCTGAAACAGTAGACAAAAGTTTTTTGCGAAACATAGTATATATTTGTTTTCCAACCAGGTTCCGAATACGACTACTTTGGTCAATAGCAATTTTTTTTTCAGAAACTTCTGAAACAAGAAACTTCATTCTTAAAATATTTTCAAAAAGGCTTGTATGTAGTACTAAAAGTGCTTTTAGTGTTCCAACCTAACAGGCATTTCTACAAAAAACCTCATTTTTGAAATTCGCGGGCATTCTTTTCGAATTCAAAATTTCTACATAAAAAAAGACTTTGAATTCCTGCAGCGAGTGTAAAGAATAAAGCACGTTTCCATATATTTAAAGGAAATCTATCTGAAACTGCAAAAAATTCGAGAGTTGTTTTTATTTTTAGAGCTTCCCAAATTTTGTAATCTACAAATGTATCAATTTCAGAATCCGAAGAAACAATCCAAACGTTCGTCACTGAAGTCAATGAAAACACTCCTCCAAATACGGTAGTTGTGTCTTTGGGTGATGAATCTTCTCGTGATTTGACATATTTTAATATTGTTGGAGGAAATGAAGAAGGCAAATTCGGCATTGATGATGTGTAAGTTTTGGCATATTCAGGCGTTTTTCAGGCTTTTTAAGCTGAAGGCTTTGAATTCGGAAAAATAGTTTGTTCTTTATTATTGTTTCAGTCATTCCAGAAGATAATTCCGATCAAACGTGGACTCATTGATTTCATTTCCGAAATTTATGAAAATCTGCCCACTTTGGACCAGGGAAAATTTTCCAACAAAAAATTTTCTAAACCTGATTTTTGTTTACTGTAGTTATGGCACTGAAATACACAAAAAAACAAAGCGGGAACTGAAGTTTCATTTATATCTCAAAATTAAAAAAATAGTGAAACACTAAAATTTACTTTCTCCAGACATTTTGATTTTATTTTTTGGTTGTGAGAATTCATTAAATAGCCTGCTATGGTCCCTACAAGTACTGCAGCTGGCATACTGTACTAAAGATTACTGTAGATATACTGTACCTGAAATATGTGGAAATCAATAATTTAACTGACAGAGCAGTCCCAAATTTGAGTGAAAAACACAAAATGCTGGTTTTCATGTAGTCAGGCTGATTTAGTTCATTTTGGGCTAGTTTAGACCTTCTAACCAGTTTTCTGTATTTTTTGGTGTTGAAAAATCAGTTATTATAAGACGGTTGTCGATGGACTGAAAATAAGTCCTAGAACCTACTTTTGACAAAATACTGCAACCGAGATAAAACATACAAGTTCTGTCAAATTTCAGCTTGAAATGGAACTCAAACCATTTTAGATGTTAGGCATTTTTGGCTTAGGCCTCCTAATCATTCTTTGCATTTTTTTAATGTAAAAAATTAATCATTATAAAAAGTGCCGGTTGTCGATGGATTGGAAAAAAATTCCTACAACCTAGCTTAGACAAAATACTGAACCCGGAATTTGAAAAAGAGCCTGAACCAGGTTAATAAGATTTAAGGCAGCCTAAGCCTTAGCCTAACCAAGCCTAAGTTATGCCTAAGCCTAAGCCTAAACCGACCTAAACCAAACCTATTTGTTTTCCAGAGGAACCATCGTCACCGCTGATGAATTGGATCGTGAAAAGACAGCAATGTACTCTTTGCAAGTGGAAACTCGTTCTCGTAATCCAGATCAACATTTATATTGGACATTGGTTCAGGTTACTGTAATGGATGTTAATGATAATGCACCAATATTCACTGATCCTCAACCAATTCGATTAAGATTAAGTATTGATGATATTGAACAATTGACTGCTAATATGATTATTGGAAAAATTGGAGTTGAAGATGCGGATTCGGATGATAATGGACGATTGGAATTAAGAATTATGCCACCACATAATAAGTGAGTTGAAGGAGGGTTTTTCGGGAAGAAAATGTTCGGTTTCTTATTTGGTGGTATGAGTAAAAAATATGCCTAATTGTTTTTCAATGTTCGATTGGAAAAACAGCGGTTTCAGAAGGTTTTTAATGACATTTCATTCATAAATTAGCTGATAGTACAAGAAGTGCGGTTAAAGAATATTGTAGAGCAATTCAATTTGAGAGTAACCAAAAAGTCGCAAAATGTCAAAGCAGCTGAAAAATCCAGTTTCAAACTAACTTTTTAATATTTTTTCTGCAAAATTTGAATATGACATCTACTGACCACTTGGCCTATAAACACTGAAAATTCCAAAAAAAAAAATAAACTCAACTTGAAAGTAAAAAAAAATCCGGTTTCGATCCAGTTCTTTGTGGCAAAAAAATGTGAAGAAACGCACAAATTGACCAAATTTATCAATTATCGAAAACTATGAAGAAACTCTGTTAAAATCCTAATTTTCAAAATGAAATATTTACAGTTCCATCAATTTTTTTTAAAAATTGAAAAAGTTTCATAAAACTGATGCCACGTTCTCAACCAAGTCATTTCCAGACTATTCGCCATTTCGAACGAAGGAATTCTGAGTGTAAATGGTGATTTCACTGCTGCTCATTTTGGAGAACATGACCTTACTCTAGTGGCAAGAGATCATGGTGAACCATCATTGGAAACAAGAGCACGAGTTCAAATTTCCATTTTTGGAACTTTGATTACAATGGCTACAGTGGCACCAACGGTAAGTAAATTGGGTTTCTGTAGAAAGGGCGGGGTTCAGGTTGACTAGGTCTGTAGGCTGGTTTAAGCAAAGCCTAGAGCCTTGGGTCAGTTTCTAGCTTAAATTGGCTTTTGACAAGTCCGGTTCTTTTTTTTAAAGCCTGCTTTGAAACGATTTTTAGGTATTTTAAACCAATTTTAGGCCTTTTATATCAAGTTTTTCGCTTCTGTTTCAGAAAGTTTTTAATCATTTTCGGATTCAGTTTTTCGCTAGTGTTTGTGCATTTGGGTCTTGTGTTCAAGTATGATTTCAGACTAACTTGAGGCCTAACTGGAAAAAACTTTATGAAGTCAAAATTTGTTTCAGCCTTTTCTAGGTTTCTGTTAGGCTTGAAAAGGCCTGTTTCAGAACGGTTTTAGGTCTTTTTATTACCATACGTCAAACTTTCTCTAAATAATTTCTACTGTTTCAATCGGATATCAAATATACTTGACAGTAAAATTTAGTCAATGTTGCATTTTTTTGACATGGTTTTAGATTGGTTCTCAGTATTCCAGATGATTTTCAAGTAATTCCAGACTATTTCAATACTTTTCCAGCCCATTCCAACCCATTTTTCTATTCCAGAACGAGGTGTTCGAATACACATCATCAGTTGAAGAAGAGCCTCAAACAACGAATCCAGATGAATTCCTTCAAACTGTTACAATGTCTCCATCAACTAAAAATCAAGTACCTCAACAGATTTTCTCATCATTCCCAGCTCCAGTGGAGACACCAAAGACTACTGTACCAGAGCAACAACCCGAATTCCCACAGTTCCCAACTTTCCCAACACTTAGTCCACATCCTCAGGTTAGTTTTGGGGGGACTAGTTTTGTCCGAGGAACTAATTTCGGATTTCTAGGCTATAAGGTTCGGTGGCCTGAAACCCTAGTTATGGGATTCTAAGTCATTTGAAGTATAAGGCTGGAAGCGCCGGATTAAAGTTTCGGGCTTTCAGGCCATTTTGAGTTTGGTGGTCTAGGCTTCTCATAGAGGGGTTTCAAGGCCATGAGTACTTGTTTTGTAATGCCTAGCCTTGATGGCCTAAGATTCCACAGTTTTCGGTTTTATAGGCCGTCTCAAGATTGATGGCTAGCTGGGAGTCCTTAGGCTATAGATGTTAGTTTTACAGTAGGTGGCCTAGGTTTCTAGTAAGCGTTTTAAGAGCCATTCAAAGAGCTTAGTTTTCTTCGATTTGGATTCCTAGGCCACTTAACCAAGACCGATAGTGACGATGGCCTAGAATCTCTTCTTCGTGGCTTAGATTTTCATGACTGAGATTTCTAGGCCACCAAAATTTTTTTTAAAAAAGATTTTCAGACGTTTTCAGAATCTTTTTTGTTCAGTACCCTTTACTTTTCAATCCCCCACCGCTTTATTTTTTCACGCTTTTTTCAGTTATTTTCCCCATTTTCTTGAAGACACTACAAACTACAAAAACTTTTTTTTTCAATTTTCAAATTCCCGCCAAATCTCCCATCTTTTTTTTTTATTTCCCTCAGTTTCTCATTCCCTCCCATTATTCCAGATCGACGAGGAAACCGAGGAGGATGAATCCGAAACAGAGGAATATCCGGATACCGTACCACCTACCGTATCCCCATCACCTACAGCACCCTCGGATTATTCCGAGGAGTACGGTAGTCAAGGCCCCGCCCCCACAGAAGAGGCAAGTAGTAGTAGCACGCCAGTTGAAGGAATTTGGTCAGAATTTACTGAAAATTCTGAAAATGCATCTGAAAATCCGGAGACGTCACCTGAAAATTCGGAGAATTCTGAATTCACGAATGGATATCCTGAGCACTTCCTAAGCACTTCAGAATCACCTCAAAACCCAGATTATGCACCTGAAAATCCCGTTGAAAATGTCACTGAAAATGCTGAAAATCCATCTGAAAATCCTGCTGAAATTGTCGAGGAGACCAGTCAGGTAGTGCTTGCTTCTTTTCCCCGTATTTGCACTTTATTCTTACTAACAGTCATTGATTTTTTTTTTATTGATTGATTGATTTGTTGCTTGGAAATGCTAGTGGGGTAAATGATGAATGTGGTGCAAATGTGCTATATTGAGAATCGAGAAAAGTTTGAATTTTTGAGTTCTTTTGTTTACGATGCAGTGACTTTGGAGATCCTGAATGAATTTGACGGTGGTTTTGAAGCGGAAAAGAAAAATTTTATTTTTAGAACAAAATTTTTTTTTGGCTGACTTTTATTTCAACTTTTTTTTCAAATTTTTTAACGAGTTCTCGAAGAACCAAAAAGCTTCAAGAATCCAAAAATCAAGAATTTTAGACAATTTTCAGACTAAAAAATATAAATTCAGGAAAAAAAGTTGGCTGAAACTTTTCCCACAGTTTCAGTCTTGTTTTGTGAGAATTTCACCAGAATCAGTATTATTGGAATGAGAAAAATTATCTTGTTGTTAAAAAATATAAACTTGAGAAAAAAAAACATTTCAGCCAAAAAATTTCTCTGATTTACTTTTTTAAATTTGTATTCTGTAGTTATGTTCTTTTCTTCCAGCCAAAAATTTCGGATTCGGGTTTTTAAATTCAAACAAAAAAATTGACCAATAATTTAATTTGCCTGAACTTTTTTTTCACAGTTTCAGTCAGTATGTCAATACTATCCATCATTTTTAGTTTCGATTGGTGAGCAACCACTTTTCTGCTAAGAATTCTAAAAATCTAGAAAACTTCATGATTTTCATTCAAAAAAAAAGTTCTGAAAGTTTACCTTGCTGAAATTTTTTTTCACAGTTTCAGATTTTTCTTGAATATTGATCGTCAATTTGAGAACTATTCATTCATTGCTGGAAGGTGCCTTTATTTTCAAATCGAGTATGTAGTTCCAGAAAGAGTGCCGGTCAAAAAAAACATTTTCAGCCAAAAATCGTTTAAAAAATTCTGAAAATGTTTTTTACTGAAATTTTGTCACAGTTTCAGCTTTTTCATAGACATTGACAAACAATTTTAGAACTAATTCAGCTTTTTTTTTAAAGAAAAGATTTCAGTCCAAATAAATTCAAGTAGAAAAAAGTATCTGAAATTTTTAAAATTGGCTGAAAATCCAGGTTTTTTGGAAAGTTTGAAATTGCTGGAAAAGTCTTCACAACCCACTGAAAATCCACCTCAAAAAACTATACTTTACCGCTTCAAAACCATCCTAAATCCTTATGAAAATCTGATTTTTCCATTATGAGAGGTCAAAACATACAACTAGAAAAAATTCAAATTTCCCGCCTTCTGCTATTTTCATTTCCATTTCCATCATTATTCAACAAAACTATATTTCCAGGAACTCCCCACCACAAAAATGGCTCCACCTCCCCCATCATCACCAAAAACACAAGCTCCGCCCCCTCAACGTCGTCTTGCTCCAGTATTCAAACCATCTCAAATCACAGTTCAAATCGATGAAAATGAGTCTCAAGTGGAAATTACAAAAGCTCATGCAACATATCCAGATGGTCTCACAGGGACAATTACATATGTACTTCATAAAGGAGATCCTAGCCTTTTCTCCGTTTCTTCTTATTCTGGTTCTGTTAATTTGCTCCGCCCACTTGATGCTGAAGCGAATTCAACGGTTACGATACAGGTGTCCACTTCGGAGGTTAGTTTTTTTTTTAATGGAGGAAGCTCCGCCCACCTAGACCACGCCCACCTAGGGGCTGATAGATATGTTAGGCCACGCCTCTTCGATCACTCAGGCTATGCTCATCTGTAGCGTTTTCTGTAGCGTTTTATAGGAAACTAGTTCGTTTGCTCCTAACAACACATACCGTTTCAAATTTTTTGAGCTTTAATAGAAGAGCATGCTCTTCTATTATTCTTAGCAGCATTCTGAGGCCGCTTTGAACATGAACGAACGAGTTTTTGCTTTAGGACACGCGTCTTTTCTACTTTAGGACACGCAACTTTTTCAAGATGCTTCTAAACTATTGTTCCTAAAGTTGAGCCCCGCCCACTTCGAACCATGCCCCTTTTTCGAATCGGTTTCCTTCAATTTTCGAAAAAAACATTTGCTGTTTCTGAATTTCTATAGGCAAAGGGGTGTCTTATCTAGCCTGTTAATTCTAACAGTACATTGGTTTTTGCAATTTAAGCTCCGCCCACTTTTAGGCCACGCCCACTTTTCCGATAAAAAATGAGGGATCAGCTCAAAAACATTTTCTGTTCCAGAAATATTTCTTTTCATAATGGTTGTTACTTGAAGCAATTTCTTCTTCCTCATTGACCGAAACCAATCTCAACTTTTTTTATTCCTTCTAACACCTTTTATTTTTCCAGGCTCAATCAATGGATGTGGATCCAAAATTGGCTCATTTCGTCAGTATCACCATAAATGTAGCTGATAAAAATGATTGGATTCCGAACTTTGAAAGTGCTTCATATGAATTTGATGTTAAGGAGGACACCCTTCCAGGGACGATTGTTGGACAAGTCAATGCATTCGATCAGGATAGAGATGTGAGTTTTTAGGGAGCAAATAGGTTTGAAACGGGCTTGAAAAAAGGCCTGAAAAAGACCTGAAAAGCCTAGGACAGGTTCAGTTAATTCAGAGTAGCAAAGGCCCAGTTTCAGCCGGAAATGGCCTGGAAAAGCCTAGCTCAAGCTTCTTGGCAGCCTGGGCTGGGCCTTGTTTGAGGCCCGTTTAGACCCAGATTAGGCCTTTTTTGCTCTTATTCTTTCCAGATACCCATTTCACTCATAACCCTTTCGTTTCAGGACCCAAACAACCGTATTCGATACCGTCTTTTATCTGCCGGAGGCCTCGAAGCTCATTTCAATGTTAATGCAGAGAGTGGATTAATCACTTTGGCAAGGCCAATTGATGCATTTGCTGGAGAGAAGATTACGGTAGGTTTGGGAGCCTTTTTGGTCTTTTTTAGTCAAAATCAGGTTATTTTTGAGCAGAAACCATTTAAAAACGGTTTATTTGGTCTGAAAAATTTGATGAAATTTTGAAAAATTTTCTGTTTTTGAGATACTTTTTAGGATTTCTTGTATTTTTGTTTTCTTACTTCTATAGCATCTGTCCTTTGCTTATTTTGAGCCAATTTCAGCCCATTTTCAGTTAATTTTCAGTCTATTTTCTGCTGATTTTGCCATATTTCCATCTTCGAATAGAAAATTGTTTCCCATTTCAGCATGATTAGATAATTTCAGGAAATTTCGATTTTTGTTAATTTTCTGACTTTTTCTAGTTGTACTGATTTTTACTATTTTTGCTAATTTTCTGCCCTTTTGCATCCTATTTTCAACTTATTTTCCTTAATTATCTGGTAATTTCAGCTCCGAATCGAAATACTTTCCCATTCCAAAATATTTAGATAACTTTAGTAAATTTTGAAAGTTTATTGTTACAAAATTCCAGCTCCGAATCGAGGGTGCCGATAGTGGATTACCCCCATTGTCCTCTACAACTACAGTACTCATCAATGTAGTTGCAACGTCTTCTCATCTGATTCCCGATGCTTCTCCAGTATCAAATACACCAAATGAAGGAGAACTACAGTTCAGTTTGAGGAATTATACGTGAGTTTTTGGTCCTTTTTTTTGGGATTTTGAGTCATTTTAAGCCAATTTTCCTCTAAAAACTTCGAGAAAATTTCCATTTTTTCAGCGCCTCTGTCTCTGAAGCTGTCCGTCCTCCTCATTTGGTTCAAGTGTTATCAGTGATGAATAAGCCAACTGATACGCGTTTTATCATTTGTAATATAGTGTCTGGAAACTATCGTGGAGCATTTGGAGTCACTGCTGGAAATGATGGAAATTGCGAGTTGCGGACACAAATGGAATTGGATAGAGAGACTGTGGAGAGGTAAGATCAAGGAATGGAAAGAGGGGAAAGGGGATATTTGAACGAATAAGTAATCGAAAATCAAACTGGAATAGCTGTTCAGTGAAACAGTTGATGAAAGCCATTTGATATTTTTGGACCAAGGTGTTGTTTTCAGCCTGTTTTTAGCTTTTTAGGCTTTTTCAGACCCTTATAGACCTATTCGGCTAATAAAACACATGTAATCACGATCCAAAGGTACTATTCCCAGCAAAAAACATTGACGGAAACGTTCAGCCTTTTACTTTTATCCAAACTAATATTATTTTTCACGTCCTTGACAAGTTTATCGAAAAAAAAGTTTGTTGAAAGTAATTCCCCTTGAAGAAGAAACATGGCTCTGGTGTGAAATTTCATTTGAAACCAATCAGAAACAGAAAAACTACTTGAAAATTAGTGAATCCAGGAAATTGGTTCAAATAAATTATTTGTGAAACTGTAGGAAAAAGTCACAAGAATATTCGAAATTCCAATTTAAGATTTAGTTTAGGTTTTTTAGGCCTGCTCAGGCTTTCTCAGGTCTACTTTTGATTTTGAAACCCTTATTTTTACTACCTACAACTATGAAATAAGCTGAAACTCTTTTTTTTTGGTGAAAAAAGGCTTAGTTGAAGATTTTTTGAATGTAGACTAGGCTTGTTTTTAGGCCCATTCAAGCCTATTCAGGCTTTTCTAGGCATGTCGGGGCAGAGCTTTTTTTGAGTTTTTGAAGTAGTTTGCATTTTTTTTTCACATCAATTGGAAAACTTTCATAAATCGGTCTGAATCGGATAATGAAACTTTTTTGTGAAACAGTTAGCAACAGTTGTAAAAATTTCAACTAATTTGCTTTGAACTTAGGGCTACATTAGGCTTCTGTTCGGTCCTTACTTAGGACCAGATATGGCTGTATCCGAAACTTTTGAACCAGGTTTAGGCTTGTGTTAATTAGTTAAGTACGATAACTTCAAACAAAAAAACCGGCGAAAACTGTACCTTTACTTCGGAAATGAAACAGACCTTAAAGGAGGAGGGACAGGAGATTTTCGGGGAAAATTTTGGGGAAACAGTGTGCATTTTGTCGTAAGATGTGCTGTATGCACTAATTCGTCAGTTTTGATTATTTTCAAGAAAAACAAAAACCATAATCAGCTGGGGGTTCGAACTAGCACACATGCTGGATTGGGGGCCAAGCGCGTTACCGGCTGAGCCACAGGGACAAAAACGCGGTAACCCACCGAGGGCCTATGTAAACTTGCTTCTCCCGCCTATAACCTAGGGGCCGTCATAACTTTGGAAACGGGCAAACTATGATGTTCGGAGTTTCAAACATGGGTTTATAATGGACCTTTCTGTACGTTTGAAAAGTTCAGACGAATTTAATTTTCTCATGTCCGGCCTCCTTTAATTGAAATTTGAAAAGAGATTGAATCCAACTTTAAAAAATGTATAACAAGTAAAAATGCAAAAATTTTAGAAAAATTACAGAGTTACGGGTTAGCCGGACTTTAAATATATTTAGCCTGTTTCAACAATTTTTGAATAATTGCAAAAACTTTTTTAGACTAATTCGGTTCTATTAATTGGTGCAAATCAAAAAATCAAAATTTCTCACTACAATACGATTTAATCATTTTTCACCTTGAACTTTTTTACAGATATCTCCTAAATGTAACAGTAACCGCTGGTACTCAAACCGATTATGCTCTTGTCTCTATCACAGTTTTGGATGTGAATGATAATGTTCCAAGATTTGTTTATGATTCTGATTTGGGTCTATCCACATATTTTGGAGCTGTTTCTTCAGTGGCAAATGCATTTACAAGGGTTATCACGGTCAAGGTGAGTATTCGTAGTCTTTGTAGTTTTTTGTAGTTCTTGTAGTTTTTATAGTGTTTGTAGCTTCCGAGGTATGAAGATATTGGTCTGTATTTGACTAAATTCAGGTTACAATTTGTCTGAAACTGTACATTTTTTATGGTTTGTACCCTCCCACGTGTTCAATTTGCAAAACGATGTATTTTCCCCTAATCTTTACTATTATTACCACAAAGAATCTGTGTGTCTGTTTGTCCGTCCGGCGCTGGCCCTAGGGAGGCTCCTACTGAACCGATTTTTATGAAATTGTAACTGATCGATAGAGAATGTTTACGGGATGATGCCCGTCTTTTCTCCGTTTTGAAATTCGAATTTTGAAGCCGTCTGGAGCGAAAATAGTAAAATTCCGGGGGAAAATTGCGCGATGGGAGTGGGCGGAGCTTCGTAATAGAAGTCATAGCGGCGCGCGGAACCCGTCAGATGTCGGCTGCTGCATTGAAACACCCTCGCCGATGCAGGCTGTTGGTCGTCAGGGTGCGAATGAAAGAGAAGGAAAGAGTATTGAAAAGGGTAACAAACGGAAAAAAATTACAGTAAGAGCTTTCCGTTAGAAAGTTCTCTAATTTTCTAGAGAAGGTTGGGAATCTCCAAAAGTAGGTGTAAAGATCATATAAAACGAGAAGGGATGAGAAGTTTGAAGTTTGTTGGAAAATGAAAAATCGGAGAATAAAGCAGCTAGCGTAACAATCTCGATGGATATTTGGGATGAAAGACTTTGCTTCTGTCAGACTTAAAGGAAAAGAGGAAATAGGAAACTGAAGAAAAGAATTTTGGCTTTTATTTTTTTTTAGAGTTAGGGGGCCTAAAGTTTTACCCTTCTATTTGCTCAACATCAGAATGTCATGCTATACTTTTACCGATTTTTTGGAGGTTTCGGATCTGATTTTGCTGGGTTTAGGAATGATTTGGGCTACGATTGTGCAAGTTATAGAATGTTAATTCTGCTGTTTTTGAAAGAAATAGGGATTGACTGTTTAGATTTTTAGAAGGAATTTAGGCTACGAATCTACCGGTTTTTGAGATATTCAGGCTTGGATTTTGTCGGTTTTTGGAATAATTAAGACTACGATTCTTGCAGATTATGGAAAGTTTGGGCTGAGTTTCTGCTGGATTTTGTGGGAATTAGGCTATGATCTGTTCTGTACGATCCTGGAATTTTAGAAAGGTCAGGCACAGATTTTAGGGGTATGCCGTATCAGAACCGTGTCCCTAATCAGAACCGCCTCTCATCATAACTGTCCCTAATCAGAGCTGACCCGAATTAGAACTGTCCCGTATCAGAACTACTTTACGGGAAATAATAGTTCTGATTCGGGACGCGGCTCTGTCTAGAGAATGTTCTGATAGGGAACAGTAAGGGGCAGCTCCGATTTAGCAATGTTTCGAATCGGCATACCTCCTGATTTCGCGGGATTCGAAAAGATCTGGGCTACGATTCTTTAAGGTTTTGGGAAACTTATATTATGATCCTGCGAGGTTTCGCGTAGTCCAACCTCTGAAATTGCAGGTTTTCGGATAGAACTTAGGCTATGATTCTGACAGATCATGGGAAGTTTCTGTTGCCCGTTTGTTTGCTATGCTCATTCACAAGTCGCATGGCTCATTAAATACCTCACAGTCAAAGGCATTGTCTATGACAATGTGGTTCTCTAATTTTTGCTTTTCTATGATGAAATGAATCTTTCGACAAATTGTGACCATCCAAGTTTCCTTAGGAATCACTCATTTTAAGCGATGCCAGGAGGTTTAGCCGCCGAAGGCGGCGTAAACCGACTGGTTTTCAGTTAAACTCTGTCTGAAACTGTAAAACTTTTATATCTTTACCCTCCAATTATTTCAGGCCGAAGACGCCGATTTGGGCAATTCGAGTCTTGTCAACTACGCATTGGATCCATTATCAGCTCATTCGAAATATTTCTCAATTTCACCATTTGGAGAGATTAGTACCAAACAGAGCATGTCAACGATCTTGAGCCGCAATCGATTGCAATTTTTCGAGTTCAGGGTGAGTTTTGGAAAAGGGAAAAGGTTTACTGGGAAATAACCTCTATTATAGTGGCACCCTAATAAAACATAATTATCATTGAAGCGACAATACTGTTAGACTGGCGGTTCTAATATCGTCCTTATAAATGACGGTCACCCTTGAAAATCTAGCAGTCTCTAATAGAGAGGCACCCCTATCACAAGAGCACACCTCAATTGCGCTAGAAAGTCACCTTTAATAGATGGGAGCCTCTAATAAAAGGGCATCAGTTAAAAAATGGCAACTCTATTGGAACGGCACAATAAGGAATTCAAAAAGCAGAAAAACTATCTTCCATTAAAAAAGAAACAGTTATTTTGAAACAGTATTTCCTAATTGTGCTGAACCTTAATTAGAGTGGCACCTTTATTAGAACGGCACATGCATGGACAGTAGCGCAATCCGATGGAATTGAAATTCGAGGGAACAAAACTCCCAGAAAAATAAAAAACAAAATCAATTTTTTGGAACAGTAAAAAATTTTCCAAAAACTCCTCCAAATTTTTCTTTCAGGTTTCCGCTTGTGATTCCCCAATTTCTGGTCAACAATTATGCTCGAAAGCAGATGTAGTCGTCAATGTCATCGGATCAGCCAATCGATTTAAAATGATTATTTATGGATTGAATCCACAACAATTGAAGAAACATGAAAAGGATTTGGTCAAATCGATTCGACAATTCACTGGAAATTGTAATTTGTTGACGATTGAAAAGATGATTGAGCACACTGCTATTGAGACGCAGGTGAGTAGATGGCCTAGAAAAAGAATAACAAAAAAGTTAGGCCACCAGGGGGAACCGAACCCGGGTGATGAATTTGTTAGGCATCCCTGTTAGCCACGAGACCATTGGGAACGGTGGGCGGCGGCGGCGGAAAACGCTCTAATATAGGAAAATGAAGCAGCCGACATAATCCGGGTTTCCATATATATGCGTCGGAGATTCGACAGACTGCCTTGGTCCCATTGTCTTGGCGCCAAATTCAAAATTTCAAATTTTGAATTTCCAGATCCGCACTGATATCTATTGGTATGCTGTCAACCCGAATACCAAAAAGATTTGCAAGAAACAAGACATTCGAAAGTTGTTCGAGACTTCAAATGTTCAATTAATTGCTGGAAAAGTGCAGCCATGGTTCAAATTGGAAAGGATTACTGAAGATGTGAGTTGGTTTGACGCTACAAAAAATACAATAAATTTTGAAATTAGACTGAAAAGTTCAATGTTTCAAACAGAAATTTTAAAAATTTTGATGAGAAAAAAAATTTGATGAGATTTCGGCGATTTTTTCTAAAAATACCGATCAAAGACTACAAGCTACGCCGATAAAATCAAACAATTGAGATGGAAACAAAACTTGAGAATGGTTCCTCAAAGATTCCTCATTCAAATCAGAAATGAATGAAACTGAGGTTTCTCTTTTTTACTTTTTCACATAACTTTTTAAAAATTCTTGATGATATGTTTTTTTTGATGTACAGAAAAAAAAAATCTTTCACAAAAAATCTCTAAGTTACACAGGAGAAACAATCATTACAGAACAAAGTTAAGAGAGAGAGAGAGAGAGATCGGTAGCACCCACCCATTCGAAACTCTTTATCAATTCCAAAAAAAGAAAAAAAAGAAGCTCAGAAAATCATTCGAGTTGATGAAACCCAATCCTACAAAAATACAAAAAACCCAGAAAAAAGTTCACAACTTCATAAACTTTTCAAAAAAAATTTTTTTGATTTACACAAGAAATTGAATCTTCACTTTTTCGATTACAATAATCCTTCTTTTCTATTTTCAGGCCGGTGACGAAGGCACATCATCAGGTGGAATTCTCTCAACCAATTGGAAGACATCCAACATTCTTCTTATCATTCTAGCAGTTACAGTAGCCCTCGGAGCAATTATCGGAATCTGTGCCGTGTGTGTTTTCTGGTCAAGATATAAGACAGCTGAGAGGAATGCATCAAATTTCTCTCATTCATATCCACAAAAATTGGGACCAATCTATCATCCGACAATGGGCGGAGTCGATCCAAGAACAGAATATGATTATGAGACACAAAATGTGAATATGTTGATTTCTGATGAGGATTTGACAATGAAAAGTGGATCAATTGGAGTTCCAGCACATCAGAGAATGGGTGGAGGAGGACCAGGAGGATTTCAAGGGGGACCAGTTGGGTTTGGAGGAGGACCACAAGGACCACAAGGAGGAGGACCAGGAGGAAATCAGAGTTATAGAACTTATGGATATCGACCTGCACAGAGTACTGCTTATGAAGGAGATTTTAGGTAAGGGTTTTATTGGGGATCAAGGGGGAAACAGGTTGATTTTCATGACCAGATTCTAAGTTTTTTTTTTGAAGAGAAACTTCAAATCACCGAACCAAAGCAAAATTTCTCAACTCAGATATTTTTACTGTTGCTATGAAACTGTAATTTTAGAATTGATTTTCCAGATTGGTTTCCTTTTTTCTTTCAATTTCAGGGTCAAAATTTTTGAATAAAAGCTGGTTTTGGGTTCTCAATTCCCACTAGTTTCGATTAAAAATAGGTTTTCAGACAAAATTCCAATTTTTCGAACAGAAAAAACGAAGAATAATTGAAAACAAGTGATTCCTATTGGAATTGAAAGTTTTTAAGCCGAATGAAATGAATGAAAAAAAAAAATGAAAGTTCCGTGAAGCCCTTTTTCAGCACAGCTGAAAAACTGAAAATGATTTGTAAACTAATAAAATCACCCTTTTTTGTTCTGAAGTTCAATTTATTGGTAGATGAAAAACGCCTAAAGAAACTGTTAGCGAATATTTAAAACAATAGTTTAGCCTAAACAAATTTTTTGGAAAACAGAAAAATTGTTCTTAATTTTTTGTGGAGAAACTCAAAAAATCGAAAGCGGAGTTTACTGGTCTTAAATATAGTTTAACAGTTTATTTTTCTAGACATTTTGAAGATTTTCATGGTCTCCACTAAGGTTTTTGTGTTGTTTTGTAGACGACACAAGATCAAGACTATGAAAGCAAATTTATTCCAATTTGAAGCTTTTTACTTTCCGATATGAAACCGAAATTTGTTTTTTTTTTGGTTTTTCCGATTCAATTTGAAAAAATTCGATGAAAAATTCTCTGTCTCAAATGTTTATCTAATCCGACACACGGGCAAAATATTCTGATCGATCAGACGCATTCACCAAAATGTAACAAAAGTGGCTTTGATGTTTAAAGAAAAAGTTTCCCGTTTCAGTTCATTATTTTGGTATGGAAACAAACTCTTCACTAATTTGAGCGTATCTTTCCATTCCGTCCAAAATTCACATTTTTCAGTGGAGGTACACGGTTTTAGACTGAAAAGAAAAGATTTTGATGAAAAAATCAACCCTGAGTACAGATGTCTAGTTTACTAACTTTCCAAATTTCAACTGCAGTTATTCCAGATCTGAAACAGAATTTTCATTTCAAGTTTTTAAAATTTCAATAGTTTTCAGGCTAAACCTAGATGAAAGAAAGTTATCCATTCCTTTAGTCTCCGCCTACTTTGAGGCACTGAACTTTTTTGAGAACATAAACAATTCTGTTCCGTAAAACTGAAAATCTCAACTTAAATTTGCGAAATTATTGATGACAAATTTTCCATGCAATTGCTATATTCGCCCTTCTAAAACTTCGCCTATTTTGATTTGTTTCTTCGAATTTCCATAGCAATGCAGCAGAGTTGTACGGAATGGGTTTTTTCGATTCCGGAATTCGGAATCCGGAATCCGGAATTCGAAATAATTGGACTGGTAGTGTAGTAAAGTAGTTTGGCTCCGTTTTTAAGTGCATTTTTGGAGTTATTTCATGCTAGGCACAGTGAATATCAAAGTGTCGCTCGAATAAGCTCTATAATTCTGCTATTTTTTTGGCTTGAAAACTTTGAGTAGTAACGGAATGAATTTTCATTTTGCGGGATCCGGAAAACGGACTCCGGAATTTGGAATACGGAATGGAAAAAAACCCCGGAATACTGAAATCGGAATCCGGAATCCGGAATTCCGTACAACTCTGCAATGCAGGATTAAAATCGAAAAAAAGTTTTTCCAGTTTCAAATTTCTCGTAAAATCTTTTAAAAGGTTCAAATTTTAATATACACTTGAGGTCAAAACTCAATTTTTCAATTTTTCAGCATAGAAGAATCAATGTACGCCATTAATCCATCCGGACGACTGGATCCTGTCACAAAGTAAGTTCCTTTTTTGAAATATTTCCCGCCATTTTTTAATTCGAAAAATTCCAAATTTTTTCCACATTTCCCATAATTTTCAGTCGTGTTATTCTACCGTCAAATTTACCACGAACAAGTAAGAATGTTTGAAAATTTTTGAGTTTCATTTCTTTTGGTTCTAATGCTTCTTTTCTAATTTTGTGATACAGTACCCCCACACAGCTACAGTAATCCTTGAGTTTTTGACTGTTTTTCTCTGTTTGCATGGCTTTTTTTCTGCTTTCTAATAAGTTGTGCTTTGGTTGGGGTTAAGCTCCGCCCATTTTTTTGGCTCCGCCCTCTAATATTAATTTTTTGACGAAAAATTATATCTGTTTCTGATGTTTTTTAATTGAGTGAGAATTCTGGAACTTCAATTGGTTGTCATGGACGAACAAGCTCCGCACACTTTTTTCGGTTTAGTCAATTCTTAGGCCCCGCACACTTCTAGCCATGCTTCAACTAAAATTGCATTCTTAAATTTTGAGTCTTGATTTACAATTTATATACAACAAAAAAGCCCAGCTCTGCCCATAAAAAATTTAGCTCCTCCCACTTTCTCTTCAAGCCAAAAACATTCTCAACTTCGAAAATATCTGAAAACTTGACTTTATTTCAAAACTCTGTTAATAAACTTTAAAAAGTGCATAAGAATTTAGGCTCCGCCCACTTTTCGAAGAGGATCAAAAAATATTCTCAGTTTCTGAAAGTCTGGAAATTATACAACTTAAATCAATGAACACTTTTCAAACTCTACAAAACGTATTATATTGAGGCTCCGCCCCTTTTCTCTAAGCCCCGCCCACTTTTTCGGCTTTTCTATTGCTTATAACCCATTTTTAAAAACTTTGGTCCCCGCTTCTGTCCAGATTATCAGATTTTCAAAAAGCTATTTTTCAACCAAAATTTATTTTCAGACGTATACAGACAATCGTGATTCCAACACCCGACTATCATCAACGTACTCATCCGAATCAACATAAAAGTATACTGTAATTATTGATTTTTTTTCTTTTTGACTTTGTTCAAAACTTTTTTTTTCTCCAATCCCAAAGAATCTCATCTTTTTCCTTTTTATATTCAAATTTTTACTCCAGAATTTGAATTTCCCGCGCGCACGCTCAAAACTTTCTTTAGGTGCTCAAAATGTCTTTTTTCTTCAAATATTTGACTAATTTTTATTATTTTTCCCCCATCATCCCTCCCCCTCTCAATTTGCCAGTGATTTGTCCACCCATCCGCCGTTTTCAGTGACAAAAAAATGTTATAATTATTTAATTAAAAAAAAATTATGTATAATTTATTATATTCATTTATACAAATTGATTGAAACGGTGTATATTTATGTGAAAAAAATAAAGAAATTTAATGATAGTTTTTGAAATTTTTATGGTGTTTGGTGGGGGATTTCATTTTAATCATGTTTTGTAGATTCTTTTCGATTTTGGA
The DNA here is from genome assembly GCA_963572265.1 of Caenorhabditis doughertyi. Classification (NCBI taxonomy): domain Eukaryota; kingdom Metazoa; phylum Nematoda; class Chromadorea; order Rhabditida; family Rhabditidae; genus Caenorhabditis; species Caenorhabditis doughertyi. The sequence goes on along the minus strand of OY751556.1, from coordinate 9,389,613 downwards.
CTTTTTTTACATGTGTACAACCTTATTTAGCTTTAAAATTTCTGATTGATTTCTTTTGAAACGTTCTTTTTTCGAATCGGTTTGCGGATTGAGTTTTTGGTACTGTAAACTGCTTCCAAGATATTTATTCCTGTAAGGTTCATAATTTTAAAAGGGAGGACATATTTCAGGGGATTTTTTCGGTTTCTGGTATTTAAGTTAATGTTATGTTTCATTTGGGCTTTAGTATATTCACTAAAACATCTAATCATTTCTTTTTTCTTTTTTTTCAAATACATTCACATACCTTTAACTTTTCTTACGGGTCTACTTGACATTCGCGAAATAATACAAAATTTTACCCGAAAATTACTGTTTTCGCAATGTTTTTTATCATAGTACCACTGCTTTATAATGTTCACATGTCGAGACTTGTTATTAACCAATAGATTTTTGCATTGGCTAGTTTAAGCCGAAGCTTTTTGTAAGATGACTAGGCTAAAAGTAGAAACAATAAGCTTTTTCCTTCTAATATTATTTTAGTTTGAAATTGCGACTTGCAGTAAAAAATGAAAATTTTGTTGTGGATTCTAAAAAAAGTTCGGTTTTATAACTTCTTGAATTCAATTTCACTGGTTTTCAAAACGATTTCTCCTCCCGTGTTAGTGCGGTCTTTCTCGTTAAACTTTCATTTTCTGGGAATTTTTCCCGCATTTGTTTATTAACTCACTGTTACAAAATATGCATGTGTGTTTCGAATTAGGAGTAAAGAACGATTTGCTAGGTGTTTTCATCTGGTAATATTATTTAGTGAAAATTGGACTTCGATTTAGAAAAAAAATTCTCTTACAGTGTAATCGTGCAAAGTTTCTGAGATATCAATGGATGCAACTACCCAACTAAGAAAAAAAAACACTGTTTCAATTTTCTGAGATTTTCGAAAAAATGTTTACAAAATGTTCGGTGTGGCGCTCTTATTGTCCCAAAATGAAGTCTTTACAGCTGACAGGTTCCAAACTTCATAGGACTAGAAATATCAAAACTTGGAAACTGTTTCTGATCCTGTTGATAGTCGGTAACGCTACCAATGACCGTTTTTCTTTTGATTTGTTTTAGTGATTGATAACAGTTCTTGTGAACATTAAATGAGTGTTTCAAAACCTGGTTTTTTGGTTGAAATTGTTTTAGGGATTCATTTTGCTGTTAAGGCTCATTAGATTCATAATCATAATGAAAAATGCAGGTTCACGGTTTCGAAACTAATTTACTTTTCGAATTTTTAAATTCAAGGCTTCTTCCTTTTCCTCATCCTCCTGTATGTATGCTCCTCCTAAAATAACATTTTCGGTTACAAGAACATATTTTGAAACTATCAGCATCACCTACAAACTATTAAGCAATCTTCTATTAGAACTTAATTCTTCATACAAAGTGGGGTCAGATTTTTTCCACTGCTGGCCAAAAAAGAGACCGAGAAAACCCTGAATCAGTGAACAAAAAAACCCTGCTTTTCGAATTCATTTTCTTAATTCCTTAGGTATGCGATTCAATGGATATCTTTCAATTATCAAATTATTCTATTGATACATTTTTCCTGTTTCAAATGGCGCGTTTGAAAGTTCCATGTATTGAAAATGTGTTCTGTCATTCAGCAAGTATGAACTAACAACATTGAATTCAGCTGTTGAATTATGACGTTTCTTATCAGTTTCAATTTCTGATTTTAAAAATTTACTTTTCTAAAAAATCCAGTTACTCTTTGATCGATCCACATCAGAGTTGCACGGAAGTGAAAATTTCCTAGACGGAAGTTGGGCGTGGAAAATCTCCCAAAATTGTCGAAATTTGTAAATATTTTCGAGTTTTTGATTGTTGCCCCTGCGTTTCCCGTGTTTTTTGGCCTAATTTCACTGAATTTACTTCAAGTTCCAAAATTTTTTTTCCATTCTTCAACTTCCGACTTCCGTCTAAAATTTGGTTTTAAAACGGAAGTCGGAAGTCGGAATTCGGAATTAAAATTCCTTAGACGCAGACTTGTCACGGGCCGGGCCGGGCCGGGCCGGGCTTTTTTCAGAAGTTTCACCGGCTCGGCCCGGCCCGGCCCGATCGGCCTGGGGTTCAGGGCAAAACATGTTTTTTTCAGGTTTTTTTTTGAAAAAATTTTTTCGCGGTATTTTTTTTTTGGCCTATGTTTTCAGGGAGGAAATTCTGATCTATTTTTGAGTAGAAAGACCCAGGAAAAGTTTCGAAATAGGGCTGAAAATCGGGAAAACCGTGCTTCAAAATTCAAAAATTTTCAAACCCGGGCCGACCGAGCCGGGCCGGAGAATTTTTCATCGGCCCGGCCCGGCCCGGATTTTGACAAGTCTGCTTAGACGGAAGTCGGAAGTCGAAATTCCGTGCAACTCTGATCCACATATAAGACTTATCATGAAAACTCTATTACATCGGCATGCCGCTTTCAAAGTTCCTATCTGGGGGCAGGTGCCGTTCTATTAGAGACTACCTGTTTGTTTTTGAAGGCGCACGTGGCATTCTTTTAGTGGTGCCGTTGTAATCGAGGTTTTACAAGAATTTTTTTTACAGTTTCCTCCACAAAATCTAACTTTGATAGCCATCTTGATTTATAGTTACTTCTACTCCTTCTGTTTCTTCTTCTTTAAATCACCCAAAAAAAAAATCCAATTTCTATTTGCAGTAATCCAACATAAACCCGCAATCACATGCCAAACATCGAACAATGAGGCATCGACATCGACGTTCCTCTATTCTTCTTTTCTCTATTCTTTTCTTATTATTTTCTCCTTCTTTTTCACAAACACAAGACCCACAAATTGCGGATCAACCAATTATTTCAAATCATGCTCCAGTTTTACAAATCTCATCGACAGAAGGATTTTTGGCTGAAACTGCTGAAATTGGAACAACTGTAAGGGTGTCGCCGAATAGTCAATCCGAGTCATTGCAGATTTTGGTAAATGATGAGGATTTGGTGAGTTTTGGAGAGATGAGAGAAAAGGGCGGGGCTTAGCTGGGCCTAAAAGCCTAGAATTTTTGGGCTTAGAGTTAGAATATGGGCTGGTCCCAGTAGCATAAGATAGGCTGTGATGAACTCTTTGGCTCAGTTTTTAGCGTAGCTAGGTCCATTTCTGATTTTTTTATGGTTTTTAACGTTCGGATGAATATTTCTCTTGTTTCAATAAGTAAATTATGACATATTTGGAACAGAATTTTTGGCATTTTCTCACTTTTTTTAGAAAGTTTCAAAAAACTTGGCTCATTTCAGACAATTTAAATTGAGCTCAAAACCCTTTGTTGGGTCAAATTTAAAGCTCATCTGAGGTCAAGTATGTAGGCTTGATTTCTGTGATTTTAATCATTTTGGATTACGCCTAAATCAATATTTTCTCGCTTTGATTAGATAATTATGATTTATTTGAAACAGGATTTTCGAAAACTTTCTGGCATTTTTTCCCGTTTCGGAAACTTATTTTCTCCAGACCGTTTCATGAAATTTTCGATTCGGATGTGCTTCCGTATACTCAGTAATTTTACGCCTTTAATTATGAGAAACTGAAGCTACAAGAAATTCTAGTTGCCTTGAAAAACACTGTAGTTTCACCAAGGAAACAACAGTAAACTTTGATGCTCTACAGTAATCCTATCAGACTTTTCACAGCGACTCCAGTACTCGATCGAGGAAGCGTCTGCACAACTTTTTAAAACTGGTTTATTTTTTGTTTTCATCTATTAAAACCTTATTTTAAAACCTTATTTTGTCTTTCTTCTAATATTTAAAGTGAACAGAAAGCACTCACAAAACTGTGAATTATCAATAAAATGCTGTTGAAACCTAAATTTCATCTTTTTCAAAAAAAAAAAGATTCCGTTTCATAAACTCAATTTTTGCCAAAATTACTTGAGAAAATCAATATAACGCGGATGTGTTTTGCTGAATTTTCTCATTTCGACACCTTGGTTACTGTAGCTTCTATTGTCTCAAACTGAACTAGGAAAAATAGGGGTCTTTTTTGTTTTCAAACAAAAGTATTACTGTTATCATTTTGAGTTTTTTCAAAATATTTCTTTTCTGATTCCATAGCGAAACTGCGTTTTTTTATAGAAATCTCTATTTTTCAGCAACCCGGAATGCCTCCAGCCACTTATCAATACATTTTGACTGGCCTCGGCGCCACTATCTTTGCTGTGGATCAACGTGGATATGTCTATTTGAATGTGCCAAAGATTGATGCAGATCCACCAAATCCATCGACTTATCAGTTAAATGTAAGTGATTTTTGGAAGGTTTTAGGCCAATTTAGGTCCTTATAGGCCTTTTCAGGCCTGTTTAGGCTGTTTTCGGACGATTATCAGCTCATTTTCAGCGAATTACCCCTAAACTAAACCCCAAAGCTTAGATCAGATTAGGCCTTTTCAGGCATTTTCAGGCAGGTTTGAGCTGTTTTAGGCTTAGGCTTCGTTTGGTTTTTGACCACTTTCAGCCGATTTTCAGCCATTTTCACCCCAGTTCCACCCCAAAATTCCCTTATTTCTTCCAGGTTGAAGCACGTGAAGTGAACACAATCCCCACGCGGCGAAGTGATCCAGTGACCATCACAATTCATATTTTGGACGTCAACGACAATTCTCCACAATTCGAACAACCGATTTATATGGCCAATACGACAGCAAATGGAGATGAAAGAGATGTTGTGAAAGTGGTGGCAACGGATGTTGATTCAGGAGCATTTGGACAAGTTTCATATGCTATTGCTCAGGTTAGGGTGTCTTTTGGTTGAGAAAAAAAATAACAGACTAATATTTCTACGCGGACACTGAAGTAACTTAATAAACCTGTGCTACAGTAATCTTTTCGATAGTAACCTTGAGTTAAATAGACAATACGTTCATAATCAGAATTACAGTAATTTTTTCAGTACAGTAACAAAGATACGGTATCGGCTTTTTCAAACTCGTTTTTTGGTGAATTTTTTCGGACAAAAACTCTGATATAATTAATAGGATCATTAAATTCGGAAATTTTCAAGCAAAATTGGAACAGAAAAGAAGAATTTGAAAATTTCCGTTTCGAAAAGATTCTAATTTCTCTGTACAACTATTCATTTTATTAAGCTGGCAAGTCTACAATAATCATATCTACAGTAACCCACGTTACTGTAATATATCACTTTGCTACTTTTTAGTAGCTTATGAAAACGAAAAGAATTTTAGGCAATAGAAGCTCGTTTCCATACAGAACATTAGAACAAAATTGAATTTTATTTTAAACTTCCATCAGATTTTTTGCTACGAATTCGCTAAAACGCATTCACTTGATAAGACCGTCTGAGAGTTCATAACAAAAATGAAACAGGAATCTTTTTCGAAAATTTTACTAAAAAACTCAAGGAATCTTGAATTCTGGGCTGGGACTGTTGCGATAATTTTGAGCCAGTTTGTGTACTACAGTATTTCTACCTACAGTAATCCAGATTATTGCAACAAATCAAGTATATGTTAAACCGTCACTAACTGCTCGTTTCCATTAAAAAATTTTGAAACGAAATTGAAACTTTAAGATTATTTCCATTTATTTCCAAAATAACCGTTTCAAAATGAGTTGAGTTTTCCCCTAGAAGTATGCCGATCGGTGAATCTTAGATTCTTCATTCTACAGTAATCCTTTTTACAGTATCCTGGATTTATGTGAATTTCTAAAAACATGGTCATTGTTTTGTCAAAATACACTGGGTTTTCAAAACTTTCAGAAACTGACATTTATTATTGGTTAACTCGTAAAAGTTCATTATATAAGATTACTGTTTCTCACTTTTTGGAAATGCAGCCTTTTTTTTAGAGCGAATCATTCACACTGATTTTTCTTATCAACAAGTCTCAAAACTTTATGTTACAAAGAAGCTTGAATTTTCTTCGAGAGGTATTCCGATCATTTAATATCTTATTTTTAAAGAAATCCAATCCACAGAATTGTAATCTACTGAATCCATTTTGATTACTTCAAATCAGAAGTCAGAAGTCAAATCAGAAATCAGAAATCAAATCAGTTTTCAATAACAAGTATGAAATTGACCGAAAACGTTTAATTTTGGGGATTTTTTTTCGCAGTTTCACATTATTCCAATAGCAAACCGTTTCAATTTCCTTTACTAAACCTAGGGAGAGGCTACAAAAAAAAATTAGCGAAAAATAAAAAATGCTGAATGAATCGTTGGGAACTATCTCCACTAAAGTCTTCTGTAACACCAGAAACAAAAAAAAGTTTTCAAACATCGAATTTATTTTCGAGCAATGTGATTGTTAAAAATCTTTCTTGTCGTCATTTTTTTTTGAATAAAATTCCTCCTCATTTTTGAAGGTGCTACCTCTAATCAGAACATTCAAAACTTTTCAGTAATTCCAAAAACACAAGAACAATTTTACAATTTCAAAAAGTTTTCAAAAACATAATTCCAGTTTTAATTTTGATACGCGTGTGACCATATCTACCATTTTTGGATTTTACAGAAAAGGAAGTTCAGGAACTCATTAGAGCTTCTAATCCTCTATCCTACAAGAATCTTCCGTGAAAGGCATAAAAAAACAGAAATAAATCACATTTTCAAATATCTTCCGATTAAAAACTTTGAATTCAGTATTTTCATCATCGCAACATACTCAGTGCTCAATTTTTCTATTACTATTTTCTATTTCCAGGCCGGTGACGAAGGCACATCATCAGGTGGAATTCTCTCAACCAATTGGAAGACATCCAACATTCTTCTTATCATTCTGGCAGTTACAGTAGCCCTTGGAGCAATCATCGGAATCTGTGCCGTGTGTGTTTTCTGGTCAAGATATAAGACAGCTCAGAGGAATGCATCAAATTTCTCTCATTCCTATCCACAAAAATTGGGACCAATCTATCATCCGACAATGGGCGGAGTCGATCCAAGAACAGAATATGATTATGAGACACAAAATGTGAATATGTTGATTTCTGATGAGGATTTGACAATGAAAAGTGGATCAATTGGAGTTCCGGCACATCAGAGAATGGGTGGAGGAGGACCAGGAGGATTTCAAGGGGGACCAGTTGGGTTTGGAGGAGGACCACAAGGACCACAAGGAGGAGGACCAGGAGGAAATCAGAGTTATAGAACTTATGGATATCGACCTGCACAGAGTACTGCTTATGAAGGAGATTTTAGGTAAGGAAATGTTTTTTGAGGGATTTCGGGGTGAATACGTTGGATTTTATGACCGGCTTCTATGTTTTTTTTTTGAAGAGAAAGTTCAAATCACCAAAAGCTGCAGCAAAATTTCTCAACTCAGATATTTTTTTCTGTTGCTATGAATTTGTAATTTTAGAATTGATTTTCTGGATTGTTTCTGTTTTTATTTCAATTTCAGGATTATAATTTCAGAATCAAAGTTGGTTGTGGGTTGCAAAAAAGCAATTCTCACAGCTATCGATTAAAAATAGATGTTTTCAGACAAAATTTCAATTTTTCGAACAGAAAAAACGAAGAATAATTCAAAACAAGTGATTCTGATTCAGATTAAAAGTTTTTTTTTACCGAATCAAAAATAAATTCCAAGAAACACTAAACTTTTACAGCACAGCTGAAAATCTGAAAATGACTTGTAAACTGATAAAATCACTTTTTCTGTTCTCAAGTACAAATTATTGGTAGATAAAAGAAGGCACTAAAAAATAGTTAACGAAAATTTAAAACAATAGTGTAGCTTATAAAGTGTTTTGAAAACAGAAAAATTGTTCTTAATTTTTTGTGGAGAAACTCAAAAAATCGAAAGCGGTGTTTACTGATCTTAAATTTAGTTCATCAATGACTTTTCTAGACATTTTGAAGATTTTCGTGGCCATAACTAAAGTTTTCGTGTTGTTTTTTAGACAAAACGACAGAAACGGAAAAGCATTATCAAAAATTTAACAAAAGTGACTTCGATTTTTTGTTTAAAAAAAGTTTCCGGTTTCTTTACATCATTATGCTATTATACTTTGCTATTTATAAAATGGACTCACTCAAATATCGGTCAGAAATTCACATTTTTCAGCGGAAGTACACAATTTTAGAAAAAGAAAGGTTTTGAAGAAAAAAACATAGATCGACGCCGAAACGGGATACCTAAACTAATAGCTCTCCAAAGATGAATTGCAGTTATTACATTTTTGAAACAGAACTTTTGATTCAAGTTTTTTTGTTAATTTCAATAGTTTTCAGGTTAAGCCTGGATGAAAGAAAGTTTTCTTAAATTAAGTTTTCTTAATCTTTCAGAGCTCCCATCTTTCAGTCTCCGCCCAGACGCCGAATTTTCGCAATGAAAAGAAATTTCTGTTTCGAAAAATTCTGAAAATCTCAACTTGAAATTTACACCTAATAGCATCTTTTCTTTGCATTTATTAATATTAAGCTTCGTCCTTCCAAAAATTTCCCTATTTTTATTTTTTGTTTGAATTCCTGAAGCATGCAAAGTTAAAATTAAAAAAAAAATCTTTCCACTTTCAAATTTCTCATAAAATCCTTCAAAAAATTTCAAAATTCAATAATCTTTCAAAAAACTTTTTTTGTAGTCGAAAACCATTTTTTTCTATTTTTCAGCATAGAAGAATCAATGTACGCCATTAATCCATCCGGACGACTGGATCCTGTCACAAAGTGAGTTTTCTTTTTTTTTTTAAATTTCCCGGCATTTTTTAATTCAAAAAATTTCGAAATTTTTCCACATTTCCTATAATTTTCAGTCGTGTTATTCTACCGTCAAATTTACCACGAACAAGTAAGAATATTTGAGAATTTTCAGTTTCATTTCTTTTGGTTCTAATGCTTCTTTTCTAATTTTGTGATACAGTACTCTCACAGCTACAGTAATCCAAGGTTTTGGGTTACTGTAGGCACAGTAATCTTTGAGTTTTCAGCTGATTTTTTTTTCGGTTTTGCATGGCTTTTTTTGCTTTCTAATAAGTTGTGCTTTGGTTGGGGTTAAGCTCCGCCCATTTTTAGACTCCGCCCACTTTTTTACTGATATTTTTCCAGAGAAAAATTATGTCTGTTCCTGATTTTTCCTAAATTCAGTGATAATTCTGGAACTCCAGTTTTGTTCATGTGGTAATGAATAACTTTGAAAAACAAGTTCCGTCATACATCTTCGGTTCGACTAATTTTTAAGCTCCGCCCACTTTCAGCCACTAGAAAAATATTTCTGATTCAAAAAATTCTAAAATTTCAGTCTTGAATCTTGAGTGTTAATGTTGAATTGAAATTCACAGAAAAACAAATCTCCGCCCACAAAACATCTAGCTCCGCCCACTTTTCCTTCGAGCCAAAAACATTTTCAGCTGAGAAAATACCTGAAAACTTTCGACTTGAAAAATAACTATTTTAATTGAATTCAAAAAGTGCCAGAGAATTAAAGGAGGACTGAAGTCAGAATTTTTTTTCATTTTTTCTGAATTATTTTGTGATGCTGAATTCAACTAAACACGTGAAAACTGCCAAAAATCTCTCTAAATGGCACAAAACCGTGTTAAAAAACAATGCGTTCGATTCTGATGGAAGAGTTTTCTTTCCCACTGTGTACTACTCTCGGACAATTGATTTCTTGATGTGTACTCCTCTCTGACAATCGAGTTTCTCAAAAGGTCACTTTCTGATGATTTTTGTACAATAAGTTGTGATTTTCCTTGTTCTTCTGTTATCTGGAGCGAAATCCATAAAGATTGTAACATTTTCAATCAAAAAATCATCAGAAAGTGACCTTTTGAGAAACTCGATTGTCCGAGAGGAGTACACATCAAGAAATCAATTGTCCGAGAGTAGTACACAGTGGGAAAGAAAACTCTTCCATCAGAATCGAACGCATTGTTTTTTGACACGGTTTTGTGCCATTCAGAGAGATTTTTGGCAGTTTTCACGTGTTTAGTTGAATTCAGCATCACAAAATAATTCAGAAAAAATTTTAAAAAATTCTGACTTCAGTCCTCCTTTAAGGCCCCGCCCACTTTTCGAAGAGGGTCAAAAAATATTTTCAGTTTCTGAAAGCCTGGAAAATTTATAGCATGGACCGAATTCTTCAATGAGTTCTCTTCTGACGTCAAACTCAAAAATTAGATAAATCAGGCTCCGCCCCTTTTCTATAAGCCCCGCCCTCTCTTTTGGCTTTTTCTATCGCTTAACCTTCTTCTAAGCTTTGGTCTCCCGCTTCTGTCCCCATTTTCAGATATTTTCAACCAAATTTATTTTCAGACGTATACAGACAATCGTGATTCCAACACCCGATTATCATCAACGTACTCATCCGAATCAACATAAAAGTATACTGTAATTATTGATTTTTTTTTTGAATTTTTTCAAATATTTTTTCTTTTCTCCAATCCCAAAGAATCTCATCTTTTTCTTTTTGAAATTTTTATCCCAGAATTTGAATTTCCCGCGCGCGCACGCTCAAAACTTTTTTTAGGTGCTCAAAATGTTTTTTTTCTTTAATTTTTTTATTATTTTCTCCCCATCTTCCCTCCCCCCTCAATTTGCCAGTGATTTGTCCACCCATCCGCCGTTTTCAGTGACAAAAATTTTCATTTTTATTTTCTAAATTTATTTCGAATCTATGTTAATTAATATATTTATCTATACAAATTGATTGAAACGGTGTATATTTATGTGAAAAAAATAAAGAAATGTCATGAAAGTTTTAAATGTTATGAAAAATTTTTTCGAGGTTCCGGGTATTTCATTTTCATCACGATTCGAAAAGTCTTTTTTGTGGATTTTTTGGAGGCAACGTAGGTAAAGACCAGATATGAGCAGAATTCCGTCTTCCGGCTTCCGCCTTCCGGATTTCTAAAATTTATTCCGTCTTCCGAGTTTTCGGACGATAAGGAGGTTTGAGAAAACGGAAATTTGAAGGAACTTTTTCCAAACTTTCAAATTTTCAACTTTTTTAGCGCATTTCAATCATCGAACTACGTTTTTGTTCCAAAAATTTCAATTTCATTCCATAAATTTCAGTTTTTTTTCTAGCTGAAGCAGATTAGAGCACTTTTTTTTCTTCCGTTTCCTTCCTTCCGTCTTCCGGGATTTCAAAATTTCTTCCGCCTTCCGTCTTCCGTCTTCCAAGTTTTCAAAAACTGTTCCGACTTCCGTTTTCCGTCTTCCGGATTCTATATTTTCTTTTCCGCTCATATCTGGTAATGACCCACGCATTACGCCTCCCTTATCAGTGATATTGAGATCAGGAGTAGAGCTGTACGGAATTCTTTATTCCGTATTCCGGGGTTTTTTCATTGCAAAAATATTCGCAGTTTCAAAATCATTTCAACTCATTGCGAACTTTATTTTTGATAATCATACTTCTACAGCGCTCCACATTATTATTTTATGATCAGGTGACTTTTTTCGGGGAACTCGAAAATCGCGAATCGAACGGATTTGGTCCGACTTGCAAAAATGTGTCATTTCAGTTCCAGTTGTATGTTTCATTAACGTTAACAAGTCGGCCAAATCCGTTCGATTCGCAATTTTCGAGTTTCCCGAAAAAAGTCACCTGACCGTATAATTAGGTGGAGCGCTGCATACTAGCCCGTATCAGAAATGTCCCTAATCAGACCCGTGTCCCGCATCAGAACTATTATTTCAGGCGAATTAGTTCTGATACGGGACAGTTCGGAACACGGTTTTTGTCATACCCCCGCAATTTTGCATAAATTTTAAAACTCACTGTTCCAAAATGCGTTGATGAATAATCAACCGTTCAGCATATTATTCCATGAATGATCGAGTTCTCAGGTAATTTTTTTTTCAGAGAATAAAACTGTTTCACTAACCCTTGTTAAAGATTTCAAATGAACTACTAATAATAGGATAAAGGAACTAAGTCAAACAATAAGATTACTTTTTCCTGCATTTTCAAAATTTTCCGACTGTTTTACATAATATTATGCTTGCGTATGTGTCACCTGTAGTACTTTTTTTTCCAAAAATTGAATTTTCTGCTGATAATTCATCAACTGAAACTGCTGTTTCAAAATATAAATTTTAAACCTGCTTTGCAGTTTTTCGGACGTTGCAATTTTGGATTAATATTTTCATTGTCCTAGTCTTCTTTGCATCTTTGACTTTACCGATTCGTGGCTCCAACCTTATCTTTTTTTGCCTAGTTTTTCCCGATGATTTTTCCTGTCTGTTCGGACAAATTTCCCCTGGAAAAGGCCAGTTTTTATTCTGAAATAAATGGGTTCTGCAATTGTATGGAAGATTCAAAATTCACTTTTCCAAAACCATTTTCCAGAATTTCGGTTTCTATGTTGTTTCCGACTTTTTTTGGGGCTATTAGTTAAGTGAGACTTTGCTAATATGGTAAATTTTCAGTTTCAGCATTTAGGAGTCGGATTCGATTAGCGACTGGTGACAGACTAAACTCATCTTATGTGGCTTTTAATTTATTGATTAATTGGTTTACAAAATTTTTTTTTGGCTGATTCGCAAATTCAGGTTCTGGTACCGTACTCTGAAATTCAGTTTTTTTGATTCTCATGAAACTAAAATCCGGTCATAATTAAAACAAAAAATTGGTTTCTGGTATCTTACTTATCGTTTTGTTAGAGTTAGTGACAGTGTTCTGTATGTTCGATTTTCACGTTTTTCAAATTAAATTAAAATTATTCGTGCATGCCCTTTTAATACAGTTTTACTGTTTTAACCAATTCTTTTTTTTCTTGAACATTTTTCATATTCTCATTCTGATTGGTGAACAACATGAGTTTATCTTGGTCCTTTAATATCATCTGTTAGTGTATGCTATCGGTATCATTTTCCTCGGAATCCAGTTTGTGAGCTACAAGAAAAAAAATTACGGTTTTTGAAGCTCTTCAACTCCCAACTAACTTACTCTGACGTCGATGCTTGATTCGGATTCCTGATGCGCAACTTTTCAGTTTGTCATGTGATTTTTGTGAAAAAAATTTAGGTTTCAATAATTTTATATTGGAATTGTTTTGAGCTTATAGTGTTCATTTTTCACTCCGCATCGAAACTCTAATTAACTAAACAAGAATAAGTCTTACAGTTTCTGATTTCTGGTTAGCTGTTCATCGAATCGCAATTATTATGATATTGTGTCCCTTCTCAAAAGTCCGGACATACCGTAAAACCTGGAATAGAGAAATGTTGGTGTACTTCCATTAGAGGTGTCCTTCTATTAGAAGTATTCTCTTTTTACAAGTTATAAGGTAGTTCAGCTGATCTTTTCGGTTTCTGGTATGCAATTTCCCGTTTTGTTCGAATTAGACTTTAATGGGGTTGTAATCATCATAGTGTTCAAAATCCAATCGTACCGTAAACTTCCTAATAGAGCGGCATGTTCTTCAATTCTCAACCACGCTTTTGAGGTGATCTTCTATTGCAGGTTTTATGGTGGTTCAGCTTACTTTTTTTCGGTTTCTGCTAGGAAATTTACCATGTTTGTAAATTAGGCCATAGTTTGACTAAGAGTTCATAACAAACTTATGTAGCTTTGAAATTTTTGATTGCTTCATTTTCAGAAGTTTTTTCGGATAGGTCGGCGATTAGAACATTTGATACAGCAGTCTGTTTTCTGAATTTTTATTCCAGCTTCGTTATGTTAAAATTTTGGACGTACTGCAACCAAAGTTTTCAGTTTCTGATATGTAACTTACTGTTAGGTATCAATTATGCTATGGTCGATTTAGAATATCAACTCACTCTTCGCCTTTTTTCATCGATCCATTTTTTATGTGAAAACTCCTCATCAATATTTGACCTTGCCGACTATTCAGCTCAAAACTTTTACACATTTATAAGAATACAAAATTCTAACCAAAAGTAACTGTTATCAATCGTAGTAAAATTGTTTCATAATGTTCAAATTCTGATATTGTTCGCATTCTGCTTGCGAAATGTGGTGTAAGAAGCAATCCCCGAACCACAGAAGCAAAAAAAATGAGTTTTGTTTTCTAAAAAAATTCGGTTTCATAATTGCTTTGAGTTAACTTGGCTGGTTACCATTATGTTGTGGTGTCAATGTTTTTTACTACTGAAACTGACCGCTTGATGGAATTCAATCAGGTTTTCGTGAAATAACGATCGGTCAAATTTTAATTTTCTGCGAACTTTCCAATTCCACTAACTTCCTGTTTCGCAACATACATATGCATTCTCAAGTTGGATTAACAAATGATTGTACAGGAATTATACTTTCTTCGAAATGATTCTTCTAAACATAAAACAACAAACGACAATTCACGGTTTCAAAACTAACTTCTCCTATTTTTTTCAATGTCTTCTTCGTTTTCTGTATTATCATGAGTACTCTTCCCGAAAAAGTAGAAATGTCAGTTTCATAACTATTTTTTACCTCACTTGTTTTTTATAACCTTACTGGAAGAATCGGCTGAAAAGTTTTCTGTTTCTCACAGTCTTTATTCTCTAATTCTTGGTGTCCATAATATTACACCGGTATTACTAATAACGATCAAATCATTCAGCATCTTTTCATATGCTTAAACTTATATTTTTTTTATTTTTCCTCTGTTTGACACAACTTATTTGAAAGTTTTAAGTATTGAGAGTGTGCTTAACTCCTACCGGTTTCACAATCAGATGATAAAATTTCGATTTTCCAACGAATCCAGTTCTTCTTCTGTCCTCTAAGTTGAATATAATATTTTAAAGTAGGACTGAACTCGGGTTTTTATTTCAAATTCTGATGCAGTTGTTTATTCTGATCATTTTCTTTCACTACGACTACACTCAAAAATCACTCTAAACGGGTAAAAAAGGAGTTTGAAAGAATCACGCAACACAAGTTGATGGCCAGGGTCCGACACGTGTGCGTCTTGCGCGCGCTTTTTTTCAAATTCCTAGGCAACCAATCTGTACGCGGTCATGTTTTTAAGTCGTATTTTCGTTTTTTTTTCGAACATCTTTCTTCTCTTTCTTATCAGATTTTCACGTTTACTTTTATCACACTTACCTGAAATTTCCTCAAAAATATTCAATTTCTATTTGCAGTAATCAACATAAACCCGCAATCACATGCCAAACATCGAACAATGAGGCATCGACATCGACGTTCCTCTATTCTTCTTTTCTCTATTCTTTTCTTTTTAATTTCACCTTTCATTCAAGCACAAGACCCACAAATTGCGGATCAACCAATTATTTCAAATCATGCCCCAGTTTTACAAATCTCATCAACAGAAGGATTTTTGGCTGAAACTGCTGAAATTGGAACAACTGTAAGGGTGTCGCCGAATAGTCAATCAGAGTCGCTGCAGATTTTGGTTAATGATGAGGATTTGGTGAGTTTTAAAGAGAGGGGAGGAGTGGAAAGGGGTGGAAAGGGGGGGGGGGGGGGCTTATCGGAACCTGAAAGCTTAGAATGTTAGGGCTTGGATCTAAAGTATAGGCTAGGCCCCGTATCCAGAATTAGGCTGAGTCTTTGACGTAGCATAGGATCATTTCCTCTGATATTATTTGGCAATATTTCTCTCGTTTTAGACAATAATTTATGATATAGTTGAAACGGAAATTTTTTGTTTGTTTACTGGCATTTTTTCCTGTTTCAGACATCTTTTTTTTCAGACCATTTTATGAAATTTCCAATTCAGAGGTTCTACCATACACTTAGGAGTTTTACGTCTCAAATTTCGGGGTACTGAATCTACAATCAATTCCAGTAGCCTTAACAAGTATTACAGTCTCCCCAAAAAGTACTGTAACCTTGAATGTCCTACTCTAATCTTATCAGTATTTTGGCCTTATTTTGTCTCTCCTCTAACTAGTAACATCTATAATGCAAGAAAAGCTCTGACTAATTAGTCAATCATGAATAAAGTGTTGTTGAAACTGAAGTTTCATTTTTTCAAAAGAAAATCCGTTTCAATAATTGAATATTCGCCGGAATTACTTCAGAATATCAATTTGATATGGGCCCTCAGGTTGATTATTTGGATTCCAAAAAACAAATTTTGATTCACTGAACGCTTGTTTCTAATGATGGACCTTTTTTTTTTAATACCAATAAGCAATGCACATGAACATAATTTCATATGAAACTTTCTGTGAAAATTCTCTAGATTACTGTATCACTCTATCCAGAAATTACAGTAAGTTTCTGATAACAACAGTAATCTTCCAACAATAAATGTTTGAAAAATAGAAAGATCTTGAAAAGAGGAAGCATTTCAATACCATCAGTATCCCTGCAATAAAAATTTTGAAACTGTGTTCATTTTTTATAGAAATCTGTATTTTTTCAGCAACCCGGAATGCCTCCAGCCACCTATCAATACATTTTGACCGGTCTGGGTGCCACTATTTTCGCTGTGGATCAGCGGGGATATGTTTATTTGAATGTTCCAAAGATTGATGCGGATCCACCAAATCCATCGACTTATCAGTTGAATGTAAGTGATTGTTAAATTTTTAGGTCATTTCAGGCCTTTTCAGGCTCGTTTTCGGGCTATTTTTAGCCAATTCCAGCCATTTTCACCCCTAAAACTTCCTACTTTTTCCAGGTTGAAGCCCGTGAAGTCAACACAATCCCCACTCGGCGAAGTGAGCCAGTGACCATCACAATTCATATTTTGGACGTCAACGACAATTCTCCACAATTCGAACAACCGATTTATATGGCCAATACGACAGCAAATGGAGATGAAAGAGATGTTGTGAAAGTGGTGGCAACAGATGTTGATTCAGGAGCATTTGGACAAGTTTCATATGCTATTGCTCAGGTTTGTTTTGGGTTTTTTTTGTTTTTGTTTTTTTTTTATCTTGCAAATCTCGGATATTTCCAGGTAACAAATGGTGCCGAAGACAAATTCCGTTACGAGACAGCCACTAATATGCTCTTGGCTACTGGTCCCTTAACAGCTGGAGAACGTTATCAAGTGGTGATTGAAGCAACTGATGGAGGTGGTAGAAGTTCTCAGGCTATCGTTATTGTATTGGCATTGGATCCATTTCAACATACATTCAGTTCATTGGCTCCGTTACCTGGAATGGAGACTTTTATGCCAAATCCATTGGCTATGGGTACAACTCCAGGGCCTATGGTTACTAGTGCAGGTTTGTAGTTTTTATAGCTTTTGTAGTCTTTGAATTTTTCGTAGTGTTCGTATTTAGTTTGTAGTTGGAAAATATGATAAACATTGAAATTAACTATTCACATTCAAATTTTTATTTTTCAACTTTCTGAAACAGAATTCGTTTCAAAGTATTTCTTAGTCTTTATCATTTCTCATTTCCAGTTCCACGCTTTTTCCGCAATATTTTCAAAATTTTTAGTTTTCGTAGCCTAAAATATCTTAATTTCAGAATCCGAAGAAACAATTCAAACATTCGTCACTGAAGTCAATGAAAACACTCCTCCAAATACGGTAGTTGTGTCTTTGGGCGATGAATCTTCTCGTGATTTGACATATTTTAATATTGTTGGAGGAAATGAGGAAGGCAAATTCGGCATTGATGATGTGTAAGTATTCAAAGAGTTTATAGCGTTTTCAGGCTTTTTGGGCTTGTGAAGTTTACAAGGCATTTCAATTCTAGGCTCCGCCCACTTTTATTATTTTTTTCTTTGAAAAATGGGCGGATTCAAGTTACCACGTTTTTTAAAAATTATAGCCATGAGCTGAGCCTTTAGAGCGAATATTGATTTCACTTCCGAAAGTTTTGACAATCTTCCCATTCTGGAACAGAGAATATTTTCCAACAAAATTTTTTAAATGAGATATTTCGATACTGTAGGGGTACTGTACCCAAATGAAGTTTGAGCTAATGGATATGTTTTACGGGAACTAAAAATACAGATATATCTCGAAAATTTGAACAAAAAGTGAAATGAAAAATTTCCGTTTCAAGGAGTTTTTATTTTGGTGTTCAGTTTCGAGAATTCACTTATAAGCCTTGTCGATGATTACTGCGGCCGGTATACTTTAGGTTACTAGGGTCACTGTTGGTGTACTGTACCTGAAGTACATGGTAGAACGTTAGAGTTTATCAGATAGAGCGGCTCCATTATTGATTGAAAATCACAAAATTCTGATTTTCATTTCTCTATAGGCAGGCTGACTTAGTTCATTTTAGGCTAGTTTAGGCCTCTTAAACCCTTGTTTTGCATTTTTTTGGTGCAAAAAAATCAAGTATCGTAACAATCGTCAGTTTTCGACGTACTGGAAAAAAAACCTTGATACCACTTTTGACAAAATACTGGAACCGAGATAAAAACATGCAATCCAGACCGTTCTAGTTGTTTTCAAGTCATTTAGGCATTTTGAACAAGCCTAGACTTATATAAAACCAATTTATGCAATTCTAGTATAGCCTAAGAGAGCCTAAGCCAGCCTAAGCCATGCCTAAACCGACCTAAACCAACCAATTCTTTTTCCAGAGGAACAATCGTCACCGCCGATGAATTGAATCGTGAAAAGACAGCAATGTACTCTTTGCAAGTGGAAACTCGTTCTCGTAATCCAGATCAACATTTATATTGGACATTGGTTCAGGTTACTGTAATGGATGTTAATGATAATGCACCAATATTCACTGATCCTCAACCAATTCGATTAAGATTAAGTATTGATGATATTGAACAATTGACTGCTAATATGATTATTGGTAAAATTGGAGTTGAAGATGCGGATTCGGATGATAATGGACGATTGGAATTAAGGATTATGCCACCACATAATAAGTGAGTTTTAGGGAAATTTTGGCCAGAAAAGTTGGGTTTTCGAGAGAAAAAAAAATTTGGTTTCTTATAATTTATGTGTTGTTTTGAGTAAAAATATGTTTAATTGACTTGCAATTATCGATTGGGAAAACAGCGGTTCCATAATGTTTTTTGAAAGAGTTTTCATTCACAAATTAACTGATTGTACACAAAAAGAATCATGTAGAAACAATTCAATTTGGAAGTAACCCAAAGTCGCAAAATATCAACAAAATATTCTTAAAAAATCCGGTTTCAAACTAACTTTTTAATATTTTTTTTTTGTAAATTTGAATGTTATATCTACTGATCACTTGGCCTATAAACACTGAAAATTCCAAAAAAAAAAGGTAAACTCATCTTGAAAGTAAAAAAAATCCGGTTTCGATCCAGTTCTTTCTGGCTTCAATGTCAAATCAGAGTGATTACTTGATGGATTTCCAGAAAAGATAAACATTTCAAAAACTTATTGAAATTTCAATTTCAAAAATTAAAAAACTACAGTTTCGAAACATTAATTTTCGTTATTCCAACAGAAAACATTTGATTCGCTTTGGATCTCGATAAAAATGTATTGTAGGAATATCAGATATATACTTTACATAGACGGTCTATACCATACTTGATTATTGCTTTCAAAAAATGGAAAATCAATCTGAAGTTACTGAAACTGAAACTTTTTGCAATAAAAAACTGTTTCTGCAAGTTGATAACATTAAGATAGTTAGAACCGTTCGATTAATCGGTCTTGTTCTGAATACTATAGGAGTACTGTAGGTACAGTATTATCAAAAACAAGCTTTGACGAGAAAAGGGAAAAACATGCCTGAAGGCAATAATGGAAAATTCAATGAAATTATAGAAAAATCCACAAAAATTTAACTTTCAGTTTCAAAATAACGCTAACTAAAATCTTATATTCAGATGGTTGATATTCAGACAGCCAAACAACAATCTTTTTGCAAGAAAAAAGTGTGAAGAAAAGCACAAATTCACCAAATTTATCAATTAACGAAAACTATGAAAAAACCCAGTTAAAACCTTTTTTTCAATATAAAATATTTCCAGTTCCATCAATTTCTTATAAAAATTGAAAAAGTTCCATCACACTGATACCACGACTTCAACACAATTCTTTTTTCGCAGACTATTCGCCATTTCGAACGAAGGAATTCTGAGTGTAAGTGGTGATTTCACTGCTGCTCATTTTGGAGAACATGATCTTACTCTTGTGGCAAGAGATCATGGAGAACCATCATTGGAAACAAGAGCACGAGTTCAAATTTCCATTTTTGGAACGTTGATTACAATGGCTACAGTGGCACCGACGGTAAGTAAATTGGGTTACTGTAGGGGAGGGGAAGGGTTAAAGTTGGTTAGGTCTGTAGGCTGGTTTAGGTCTGTTTAGGCAAAGCCTAGAGCTCATCTTGGGCACGTTTCTAAGCTTAAATGGAATTTTTTAAAAGTCCGTT
Source organism: Caenorhabditis doughertyi (assembly GCA_963572265.1). Taxonomy (NCBI): domain Eukaryota; kingdom Metazoa; phylum Nematoda; class Chromadorea; order Rhabditida; family Rhabditidae; genus Caenorhabditis; species Caenorhabditis doughertyi. Next base: position 9,369,412 of record OY751556.1, on the reverse strand, counting down.
ACAAACTTTAGGCCGTTTAGAGCCAATTGAACACAGTTTTAGACAAAAAATGAACGATAGTCCCAACAAGTTTTAAGGCGATTGGTTGCGAATTCGCAATGCTTCCAAAACAGTTTTCAATTTTCTTCAGACCATTTTAAGTTTTTCAGCTCGATTTTCAGTCTGTTTCTGACCGAATCAGAGAAGTTTTAGGTCTATTTAGATCCCATTTTTTGCTTTCTTAATCCACGTTGGGCCTGTTGCCCAGCTTGAAATGGCTTTTTACAAGTCGGTTTCAGGCTTTTTTCAGGCTATTTTGTACACATTCGCTACGGTTTCAAAAGATATTGATTCTGCTCCTAACAAACTCTAATTCGATATGTTATCGATATATGACTTTTCTGAAGCAGTCCCAAAGTGTTTTTCAGAGCGATTTCAGGCTTTAATTTTTTAAAAAGACATTTTTAGACGGTATTTTAGGTCACTTTTGAAATTTTCGCAGATCGATTTATAATCAGCTTTGACCAGTGTTTTTTTTCTTTTTCTAGTCTATTACATGAGGCATTCAGTCTGTTTGAATCCATTTGGATATTTCTTTCAGTATACTTCCATTTCAATTCTTTTGTTTATTACAGCATCATGTTGACCAATTTTAGTTTTTTTTTACAAATATAGTTTAAGCCATTTCTAGCCCGTATCAAGACTTATATTCGATTTTTTGAATATTTTTTTATGCGGGTTTTAAGATTTTTTCAGAAATTGTCGATTCTTATTCCGGCCAGTAACTCTGTTTTTCTCTGTTGGGTCAATTCCGATCATTCTAGACTGCATCATACCAACTTTAAGCTTGATTTGAACCAATATTTAGGTATTCTAAAACAAACTTCGGTCTTCTCTATCAGTTTTCAAGCTTACTGAGGTCAATTTTGAACATGATGTTAGTCTGTTTCAGAACGTTTTTAATTGTATTCGGATTCAGTTCTAAGTTAGTTTTTTCAGAGGGGACGCTTCTAATATAACGTTTTTGATTCCCCTTTTTGTGATTGAAGAAGTTTCAGAACGGTTTTTGGTGCAGAATTCAGGGCTTACCAGTGTTCACTGTTTCGGGTATCAAACATTCTTGAAACAAAAAATTAGTCAATATCCTTTTTATTTTTCTGTATAAGTTTTCCCCATTATTGATCATTTCCAAGTAGTTTCAGACTATTTGAATACTTCTTCAACTCCATTCCATCCCATTTTTTAAATTCCAGAACGAGGTTTTCGAATACACATCATCAGTTGAAGAAGAGCCCCAAACAACGAATCCAGATGAATTCCTTCAAACTGTTACAATGTCTCCATCGACTAAAAATCAAGTGCTTCAACAGATTTTCTCATCATTCCCAGCTCCAGTGGAGACACCAAAGACTACTGTACCTGAGCAACAACCTGAATTCCCACAGTTCCCAACTTTCCCGACACTTAGTCCACATCCTCAGGTTAGTTTTTGAGGGCCGGGGGACTAGTTTTGTTAGAGGGACCAGTTTCGGATTTCTAGGCCATAAGGGGTTGGTGGCCTAGCACATTAGCTATGGGATTCTAGGCCATTGGGAGCTAAAATCTGGGATCGCCTGGCGTTAATGGCCTAGATTTTTTTATTTCGGTCTTCCACGTCATTTAAGTTTGGTGGCCTAGGTTTCCTAAAAAGAGGTTTCTAGGCCATCAATATAGTTTCTGAAAAGACCAGGTTTGGTGGCCTAAGACTCCTCAGTGTTTTGGAAGCATAGACCGTCTCAAGTTTGGCGATCTAGCTTTCTCTGCTCGGAGTTCCTAGGCCGTCTATGTTAGTTTTACAGTAAGTGGCCTAGGTTTCTTGTTATGGCTATCTACGCCATCTAAAATTTGGTGACCTAATTTTCTTCAATTTGGACTTCTAGACCGTGAGGCTTGGATTTCTAGGCCACTTACCCAAGACCAATAGTGACGATAGCCTAGAGTTCCTTTTTTATGGCCTAGATTCCCATATCTGAATTTTTTAGACCACCAAAATTTGTTTTTAAAAAATAGATTTTCAGACGTTTTCAAATATATTTCTGTTTTTTTACCCCCCAATGCTTTATTTTTTCACGCTTTTTTCAGTTATTTTCCCCATTTTCTTGAAGACGCTACAAACTACAAAAACTATGTTCCCGTTTTTTCAAAAATTTTCAAATTCCCACCAAATCTCCCACTTTTTTTTTCCTCAGTTTTTCATTCCCTCCCATAATTCCAGATCGACGAGGAAACCGAGGAGGATGAATCCGAAACTGAAGAATATCCGGATACCGTACCACCTACCGTATCCCCATCACCTACAGTACCCTCGGATTATTCCGAGGAGTACGGTAGTCAAGGCCCCGCCCCCACAGAAGAGGCAAGTAGTAGTAGCACGCCAGTTGAAGGAATTTGGTCAGAATATACTGAAAATTCTGAAAATGCATCTGAAAATCCGGAGACGTCACCTGAGAATTCTGAGAATTCTGAATTCACGAATGGATATCCTGAGCACTTCCCGAGCACCACAGAATCACCACAAAACCCAGATTATGCAGCTGAAAATCCCGTTGAAAATGTCACTGAAAATGCTGAAAATCCGTCTGAAAATCCTGCTGAAATTGTCGAGGAGACCAGCCAGGTAGTGCATGCTTCTTTTCCCCCTTGTTTGCACCTTATTCATACTAACAATTATTGATTGTTTTATTGATTGATTGATTTGTTGCTTGGAAATGCTAGTGGGGTAAATGATGAATGTGGTGCAAATGTGCTATATTGAGAATCGAGAAAAGTTTGAATTTTTGAGTTCTTTTGTTTACGATGCAGTGAATTTGGAGATCCTGAATGAATTTGACGGTGGTTTTGAAGCGGAAAAGAAAAATTTTATTTTTAGAACAAAATTTTTTTTTGGCTGACTTTTATTTCAACTTTTTTTTCAAATTTTTTAACGAGTTCTCGAAGAACCAAAAAGCTTCAAGAATCCAAAAATCAAGAATTTTAGACAATTTTCAGACTAAAAAATATGAATTCAGGAAAAAAAGTTGGCTGAAACTTTTCCCACAGTTTCAGTCTTGTTTTGTGAGAATTTCACCAGAATCAGTATTATTGGAATGAGAAAAGTTATCTTGTTGTTAAAAAATATAAACTTGAGAAAAAAAAAACATTTCAGCCAAAAAATTTCTCTGATTTACTTTTTTAAATTTGTAATCTGTAGTTATGTTCTTTTCTTCCAGCCAAAAATTTCGGATTCGGGTTTTTAAATTCAAACAAAAAATTTGACCAATAGTTTAATTTGCCTGAACTTTTTTTTCACAGTTTCAGTCAGTATTTCAATACTATCCATCATTTTTAGTTTCGATTGGTGAGCAACCACTTTTCTGTTAAGAATTCTAAAAAATTCTAGAAAACTTCAAGATTTTCAGTCGAAAAAAGTTATGAAAGTTTACCTTGCTGAAATTTTTTTTCACAGTTTCAGATTTTTCTTGAATATTGATCGTCAATTTGAGAACTATTCATTCATTGCTGGAAGGTGCCTTTATTTTCAAATCGAGTATGTAGTTCCAGAAAGAGTGCCGGTCAAAAAAAACATTTTCAGCCAAAAATCGTTTAAAAAATTCTGAAAATGTTTTTTACTGAAATTTTGTCACAGTTTCAGCTTTTTCATAGACATTGACAAACAATTTTAGAACTAATTCAGCTTTTTTTTTAAAGGAGGCAGGACATGAAAAAATGAAATTCATCTGAACTTCTCATATCCATAGAATGGGTTCTTATAAACCCGTATTTGAAAAACAGAACATCAGAAATTACCCGGTTTTTAAATTATCTCACTCCCTAGCTTGTAGGCGAGAGAAGCAATTTCATATAGCCCCTCGAAGGGCGCCAGCGTTTTTGTCCCTGTGGCTCAACCGGTAACGCGTTTGGCGCTCAATCCAGCCTGTGTGCTAGTTCGAACCCCTGCTCCATAATGGGTTTTGTTTTTCTTTGAAATATTGAAAATTGACAAATTAGTGTATACACCACATCTTACGACAGAATGCACACTGTTTCCCCAAAGTTTTCCCCAAAAATCTCCTGTCCTCCCTCCTTTAAAGAAAAGATTTCAGTCCAAATAAATTCAAGTAGAAAAAAGTATCTGAAATTTTTAAAATTGGCTGAAAATCCAGGTTTTTTGGAAAGTTTGAAATTGCTGGAAAAGTCTTCACAACCCACTGAAAATCCACCTCAAAAAACTATACTTTTCCGCTTCAAAACCATCCTAAATCCTTATGAAAATCTGATTTTTCCATTATGAGAGGTCAAAACATACAACTAGAAAAAATTCAAATTTCCCGCCTTCTGCTATTTTCATTTCCATTTCCATCATTATTCAACAAAACTATATTTCCAGGAACTCCCCACCACAAAAATGGCTCCACCTCCCCCATCATCACCAAAAACACAAGCTCCGCCCCCTCAACGTCGTCTTGCTCCAGTATTCAAACCATCTCAAATCACAGTTCAAATCGATGAAAATGAGTCTCAAGTGGAAATTACAAAAGCTCATGCAACATATCCAGATGGTCTCACAGGGACAATTACATATGTACTTCATAAAGGAGATTCTAGTCTATTCTCGGTTTCTTCTTATTCTGGTTCTGTTAATTTGCTCCGCTCACTTGATGCTGAAGCGAATTCAACGGTTACGATACAAGTGTCAACTTCTGAGGTTAGTTTTTTTTTCAATTTGGGGGGTTCTCTAGGCTCCGCCCACTTTCATAGTTTAGCAAAAAAATAGTGTTTTATGATACGAAAATGCTGAAAAATTTCCAGTTTCATAAGCTTGGTTTTACGTGCAGCGGTTTACAGGAAAGTAGTTCGTATATACTTTTTGGATTTTTGAGGTGTACATACTAGAAGAGCATGCCCTTCTATTATTCCTAGCAGCGTTATGAGACCGTTTTGAACATGATGTAATCTTCGTGAAATTGACCACTTTTCATCAAAATACACAGGGCTCTTCTGAAAGAAAAGGGCTCTTCTAAGGTTATCAACACTAGCGAGGGCTCTAGTATTAGAGGGACTCTATTTCTTTTGTTCCCTAGACTTGACTGTTTGAATCGTACAAAAACGTCTTTTCACAAATCAGGAGAAACCGCAAAGAATTTTTACAGTTTCATTTGTAACTTTTCTTTGGACAACTGAAAGCTTGTACTGATAGAGCCTGATTTTTCGTTCCTAGCACGAGACAAAATGAAAATAAATCTTTGGAGATCCAGTTCGAATTTCAACCCCGCCCACTTTGAGTACGAACTTTCCAAAAACAACAAAATTATACAGTTTCTTCGAAAATTTTTTAAAATAGTTTTCTTTGTGAACTCAATTAATCTAACATACAGTACTGGCCATAAAGAATGCGGGTTTGCCTGTTTTCAGTTGAAAATGGTCATTTTTGGGACTATGCTACAGAGCGTGTGATTGACATAGGGCTCCAAAATTTTTTGAGTGTATTCTAACACTCTAGAGCTCCACTTTTGTAGTTCATGACTTTTCTGGATAATCAATTTGAATACTTTTTATGGACCGTCAAAGAAAAAAAGCGCAAAAATCGCATATTTTGCACTGAAAACCTCGTTTTTTCTGATGTTTTTTCTTAGACGGTCCGTAAAAAGTATTCAAATTGATTATCAAGAAAAGTCATGAACTACAAAAGTGGAGCTTTAAAGTGGTAGAATACTCTCCAAAAATTTTGGAGCCCTATGTCAATGCCTATTTTTGTGACATCCTCTCGAAAAAGGCGAAAAACCACGATGTACCACTGAAAAAATAAAAACGCGCATTCTTTATGGCCAGTACTGTATGACGGTCTATTTTTTTTTGAATCGGAGCTCAAAACTAGGCTCCGCCCCACATTGCGCCGTTCCCCTTTCTTCAACAAAAAAGGAAAACTTGAAAATTGATGGGAAAATATTCTGTTTCGATGAAATTTCTTATTTGAACCATTCTTATCTGCTACAAAACATTCTTTCTATTGATTTAAGACTACAGCGCTCCACATAATTATACGGTCAGATGACTTTTTTTGGGAAACTCGAAAGTGGCGAATAGAATGGATTTGGTCCGACTTGCAAAATTGACGAATTTCGGTGCCAGTTTTATGTTTCGTTAACGTTAACAAATCGACCAAATCCATTCGATTCGCCTCTTTCGAGATTCCCGAAAAAAATCATCTGACCGTATGATTATGTGGAGCGCTGTATAACACAAGCTCCGCCTTCTTTAAGAGCAATGTTTTGTAAAAAAAAGTTGGAAAATTGGAAAGCATTATTTCTTTTGGAAGCATTTTCATTCAGCAAGGTAAGAAATCGTTAAGGAAATTTTTTATTATTTTTAAACTCCGCCCACTTTGAAACAGGCCCAAATCAATTCTTGAATCCCAAAATTAAAAAGGAAAAAATATCTACAATTCCTCTTGTGGACATTATTTTGATAGAGCAGTCCTAAAAGTTGAGTCCCGTTCGCGTTGAACCACGCCCTCTTTTTCGAACCAGTTTGCTTCGTCGTGGAAATATGGCGGGAAACATTTGCAGTTTCAGGATTTCTATATGCAAAGGGGTGGTTTATCATGTTAATACAAGCATTATATTTGATAATTTGGAACGTAAGCTCCGCCCACTTTAAAACCAAGCCTCCTCTTAGATTGAAAAATTGTAGAATTAGGTGAGAACGATTTCTGTTTCAAAAATGTTATTTGTCCAAAGTTTTTGCTCAGTTCAATTACTCTAATGAAAATAATCTGAGCTCCCCCCATTTCAATCTAAACCACGCCCCCTCTCTATCTTCTCTAACTCCGCCCCTTTCTTCCAGGCTCAATCAATGGATGTGGATCCGAAATTGGCTCATTTCGTCAGTATCACCATAAATGTTGCTGATAAAAATGATTGGATTCCAAACTTTGAAAGTGCTTCATATGAATTTGATGTTAAGGAAGATACCCTCCCGGGAACGATTGTTGGACAAGTCAATGCATTCGATCAGGATAGAGATGTGAGTTTCCAGGGATGAAACAGCCTGAAAAAAAGGCCTAAAAGAGCCTGAGATAGGACTGAAACAGCCTGAAAACCCTGGGATAGATCCAGGAAGTTTGGACCAATATAGGTCAAGTTCAGGACTGAAAATGGCCCAGATAACCCTTAAAACTTGAAAGAAGCCTGGCTTGGGCTTAAGGCCAGCCTAGCCCAGTTTAGGACTTTTCAGGCCTTTTTTAATATTCTCTAGCTTCACTTCTAGGCCTTTTTGGTTCTTTTCTCGCTGAATTTTTCTATCTATCTTTCGTTTCAGGACCCAAACAACCGTATCCGTTACCGTCTCTTGTCTGCTGGAGGTCTGGAAGCTCATTTCAATGTCAATGCAGAGAGTGGATTAATCACTTTGGCACGGCCAATTGATGCATTTGCTGGGGAGAAGATTACGGTAGGTTTTGGGATTTTCTGGGCCAAAAGTAGGCCATTTGTGGGCTAAATCCTAGATGGAAATGACATGGTTGGTGGAAAAAATGTGACAAAATTTGGAAAAACTTACTGTTTTTGAGATACTTTTAGGTTCCCTTATCAACAGATATTGTTTTGGCAATTTTTGACAATTTCAAAACTTTTTGGCTAATTTTGTCACTTTTCAGCCTAATTTGATAGGTTTCGAGCAAATTTTAGTCCACTTTCAGTCTATTTTCTGCTGGCTTTCCCATATTTTTTAGCTCCGAACCCATTTTCACTTATTGGAGTTTTTCTTCAAAATTTTTTTCTGCCACGTTTTGCCCAGCTTTGGTCTATTTCCAGTCTGATTTGAACCGTTTGAACAACTTTTTTGGCCAATTTTAGCCCATTTTCAACTAATTTTCAGTTTACTTCCTTTTAATTTCTCCCATATTTCCAGCTCCGAATCGAAATTTTTTCCCATTTCAAAATATTTAGATGATTTCAGTAAATTTTGAAAGTTTTCAGTTAATCTTGGCTGAATACAATCAGTTTGAAACATTTCGAGCCTTCTTAAAAAGTACTGATTTTTAGAAATTATTTAGCAGTTTTTCAAAATGTTTATCTGTTTCGGGCCTATCATTACCAGTTTTCATCAACGATTTTCAGCGATTGCGAGCGATCTATAAAGTTTTTTTGATACTTTTTTGCCCAGCTCTGGTCTATTTCCAGTCTGATTTGAACAGTTTGATCATTTTTTTTGGCTAATTTTAGCCCTTTTTCAACTAATTTTCAACCAATTTTCTGCTGATTTTTCCATATTTCCAGCTCCGAATCGAAATTTTTTCCCATTTCAGCCTATTCAGATAGTTGCAGTGAATTTTGAAAATCTCTAGTTACGTTTAGCTATTGACCACCAATTTGAAACACATTGATCCTTCTTGAAAAGTTTTTTTATTTTCAGAAATATTTACTCATTTAACAAATTTTGAAAATATTTATCTGTTTCGGGCCTATTATTACCAGTTCCCATCAACAGTTTTCACTAATCGGAGAAATTTTAAAACATTTTGAATGGGATTTTGCAATTTTTGTCATTTTTAGGATTTCTAATCCAATTTGAACATTTTCAGCAGTTTTTTGGCGATATCTGCCGATTTTCAGCATTTTTCCAGCCTATTTCTAACCTTATTCCCCCTAACTTTTTCCCATTTCGAAATATTAAGATAGTTTCAGTAAATTTCGAAAGTTTTCAGTTATGTCGCGTTAGTCACAAAAAATTTGAATTTATTTGATCCTTCTCAAAAATTACTGATTTTGAGAAAAAATTTAACAAACTTTGAAAAAAATTGTCTACTTTCACAATTTCTAGCCTAACTTGGACAGCCTTACCAACTTTTTCGCCAATTTTAGTTTATTTCTAGCCAATCTCCAACCTATTTCCCCCTAATTTTCCCTATTTTTCTAGCTCCGAATCGAGGGTGCCGATAGTGGATTACCCCCATTGTCCTCTACAACTACAGTACTCATAAACGTAGTTGCCACGTCTTCTCATCTGATTCCGGATGCTTCTCCAGTATCAAATACACCAAATGAAGGAGAGCTTCAGTTCAGTTTAAGGAATTACACGTGAGTTTGGTCCCCTTTCAGTCAATTTCTCCCATAGAATCTTCTAGAAAATTCCATTTTTCCAGTGCCTCTGTCTCTGAAGCTGTCCGTCCTCCTCATTTGGTTCAAGTGTTATCAGTGATGAATAAGCCAACTGATACCCGTTTTATCATTTGTAATATAGTGTCTGGAAACTATCGTGGAGCATTTGGAGTCACTGCTGGAAATGATGGAAATTGCGAGTTAAGGACACAAATGGAATTGGATCGAGAGACTGTGGAAAGGTGAGATTTTGGAATGAAAAGAGGGGAAATTGTCTGAAATGATTGAAAGTTTGGTAATTTCAGAACGAACAACCTATCAACTAAAAACAAAAAAAACCGATTGATAGAACTTTTTTGTGAAACAGTTGATAAAAGTCGTTTTATCTTTTTAGGCCAGGCTACTTAGAAAACCTTCAGCCTGTTTTCAGCTTATTAGGCTTTTTCAAGCCCATTCAGACCTGTTTCGGCCCAGAATTTAGAAGTGAAAATATAACCCAAGGTTCCTATTCCCTGGTAAACATTGACGGACAGTAGGTTTTTTTTTTCCTAGTTAAGCATACTCCAGTTAATTTCTAGTCCCGTTCAGCCTTTTAGACTTGTCTAGACTGGTTTAGGTCTAGATTTCAAGTTTAGGACAAGTTTATCGGGAATAAAGATGACGGAAGATACCTAAATACCTAAATAAACAGATAAATAAATAGATAAATAAATAAATAAAAAGAAATAGATACCTAAATAATAAAAAATACCTACAACTAAAAACAGGCTGAAAAAAGTTGAGGATGTACAGGTGTGAAAGGGGTTTTTACATAGATTAGGCCAAACTTTTAGGGTCGTCTAGAGCTATTAAGACTGTTATTAGGCTTTTCCAAACAGAGTTTAGAATTTTCAATGTAGATTGGATAAGAAATGATACTACGATTGATCAAAAACAGGATTTTCATGCAAACATTTCAAGTGAAACGGGGTTTTGTTTTAAAAAAATCTTCTAAATTTAGCCTAGTTTAGGCTCGCGGATCACTTTGAAATTCTTTCAAGAACGCCAGTCAAAAATCATAAATCGATTTAAATCGGACAATAAAACATGTTTGTGAAACAGTTGGCAAAAATTTCAACTAAATTGTTTAAAACTTCTAAGCAAAATTAGAATTTGGTTCGGTCTTGTATGATTCAGTTCAGTACCAGAGTTGTACGGAATGGATATTCTTGATTCCGAAATTCGGAATCCGGAATCCGGAATGAACTTCGAAACTACGGAATCCGGAATCCGGAATTCGGAATAATCTCTTTTTCCCCGGAATACGGAATTCGGAATCCGGAATGATCGGCTTTGCGAGATTCAAAGCTTAAAACAGCGGCTGAGCTCGAAAAGTAGATTGGCTCCGTTTTTCAGTGAAATTTAAGAGCCATTTCATGATAGACGCAGTGAATACCGGAACATCGTTCAAATATTCTCCATAATTCTGCTATTTTTTTTGACTTGAAACTTTTGAGTTGTAACGGGATGAAATTTCATTTCGCGGAATCCGGAAAACGGAATCCGGAATGAAATCCAATACTTCGGAATCCGGAATTCGGAATACGGAATGTGAAAAAGCCCGGAATACGGAATTCGGAATCCGGAATCCGGAATTCCGTACAACTCTGTTCAGTACGATAACGAAAAACAGGCAAAACTTGTTCCTTCAACTTGAAAATGAAACAGAAATCGATTGAAAAACAGGCTAACGCTTGTAAGCAAACACTTTTTAAAATAAAACAAGAAAAAATGCAATAAATTGTGGAAAAATTACAAAATTACAGGTTAGCCGGACTTTAAATTTATTTAGCCCGTTTCAACAATTTTTGAATAATTGCAAGAACTTTTTCGGATTAATTCCGTCACGTCGGCATGCAGAACAAAAAATACCTGAAAATTTTCTCGCTACTTTATCATCTTTCATCATGGTTTTTCTTTCAGATACCTCCTAAATGTAACAGTAACCGCTGGTACTCAAACTGATTATGCTCTTGTCTCTATCACAGTTTTGGATGTGAATGATAATGTTCCAAGATTTGTTTATGATTCTGATTTGGGTCTGTCAACATATTTTGGAGCTGTTTCTTCAGTGGCAAATGCATTCACAAGGGTTATTACCGTCAAGGTGAGTATTTGTAGTCTTTGTAGCTTCATGGAGTTATAGTGACAATGCTTTTTTTTCACGAAATTCGCCTTAAAATTTGTCTGAAACTGTTCTTTTTTTCATAGTTTGTAGTCCATGTATTCCGTTCGTGTAACGATGTGTTTCCTACTGATTTCAAATTGAAATTTGTCTGAAATTGTAGAAAATTTTATAGTTTGTACCCTTCAATTATTTTCAGGCCGAAGACGCCGATTTGGGAAATTCGAGTCTTGTCAACTACGCATTGGATCCATTATCAGCTCATTCGAAATATTTCTCAATTTCACCATTTGGAGAGATTAGTACCAAACAGAGCATGTCAACGATTTTGAGCCGCAATCGATTGCAATTTTTTGAATTTAGGGTGAGTTTTGGAGGGGTGAAAATGTGTCTACTGGAAGAAACCTCTATTAGAGTGGCAGCCTGATAAAACATCACTTTTCATTAAAGCGACAATACATATAGAGCGGTGCTTCTGATAAACCAGGACTTTTAATAGCGTCCTTATGAATGACAAACAAAGGATAACAGTCTCTGATAGAAAGGCATCCCTTATATAAAAGCACACTTACATGGCGCTAGAAAGTTACCTTTTTTATACATGGGAGCCTCTAATAGAAGGGCATCAGTCAAAAAATGACATCTCTATTAGAATGGCACCTATGATAGATCTGCAAAAAGTAAAGAAGCTGTCTTATATTTGAATAAAAAACACTTTTTTTGAAACAGTAGTTTCTAATAAAACTGAACCTTCATTAGAGTGGCACCTCTAGGCACACAGACCAAAAATTTGGACAGTAGAGCAATCCGAAAAAAATTGATCCAGGAAACAAAATCCCAAAAAAATTAAAAACAAAATCAATTTTTTGGAACAGTCAAAAATTTTCCAAAAATCCTCCAAACTTTTTTTCCAGGTTTCCGCTTGTGACTCCCCTATTTCTGGTCAACAATTATGCTCAAAAGCAGATGTAGTTGTGAATGTCATCGGATCAGCCAATCGATTCAAAATGATTGTTTACGGTTTGAATCCACAACAATTGAAAAAACACGAAAAGGATTTGGTCAAATCGATTCGACAATTCACTGGAAATTGTAATTTGTTGACGATTGAAAAGATGATTGAGCATACCGCTATTGAGACGCAGGTGAGTGAATGGCCTAGGAAAAGAATTTGAAAAAGTTTGGCCACGAAGGGGAATCGAACCCGGGTGATGAATTTATCAGGCATCCCTGTTAGCCACGAGGCCATGGGGAACGGTCGGCGGCGGAAAACGCTCTAATATAGCACAATGAAGCAGCCGACATAATCCGGGCTTCACTTTTCAGATGTCGGAGCTTAAAATGAGATTTTTGAGCCTCTCAGAGCTCCAATCAAAGTTAAAAATAACTTCATGATCGCCATAAATTTCTCTATCGATCTGTACTAGTTTTTTCTAATTCGGATTTCCAGAAAAGGCGCCAAATTCAAAATTTCATATTTCGAATTTCCAGATTCGTACGGACATCTATTGGTATGCTGTCAACCCGAATACCAAAAAGATTTGCAAGAAACAAGACATTCGAAAGTTGTTCGAGACTTCAAATGTTCAATTAATTGCTGGAAAAGTGCAGCCATGGTTCAAATTGGAAAGGATTACGGAGGATGTGAGTTGTTTTGAGACTACAATAACTACAAATTCTGAAAGTTGACTGAAAAATTCAATGTTTCAAGAATAACTTTAGAAAATTCCGAGAAAAATGGATATAATTAGCAATTTTCCATGAAATCTTTCAAAAAATACAGATAGAAACTACAGCGGTAAAATCAAGCAGTTGGGAACAAAAAAAACCCGAACAATTGTTTCGCAAAGTTTTCTCATTCAAATTAGATATGAATGAAACTGAGGTTTTTCTTTTTTTTTCACAGTTTTACATAACTTTCAAAAAATTATTGCTGACATTTTTTACTTGGTTAACAAGCTGTATTCCTTCCAAAAACAAAAACCTCTAGTTTACACAAAAAAACAATCAAAAATAGTTGTGAGATATATCGTTAACACCCACCCATTCGAAACTCTTCAGTAATTTCAAAAACTTTTCAAAAGAAAGTTTTTGATCAAAAGCTCAATCGATACATAGCCGACGACTGAAATATAGAGAACGCAGGAACAGCTGTAGGTAGATCTAGACTACAAAGACTACAAAAAATCAAATGGTCATGGCGCATCGTTAGAACCCACACATTCAACAATATTCAGTAATTCCAAGAACAGAAGAAAAATTTTACTATTTCAAAAAGGTTTCGAAAATGAAAATCCAGTTTCCATTTTCGATTTGTGTAAGACATTCATCGGTCATCTTCATTAAATTCCACGATTTAAACGAAAGCAAATCTTCTATTTTCGAACTTTACAGAAAAAAAGTTCACGAGTTACTGACCACTACTGTTGTAAAAATCCACATTTCCTAAAGTTTCTCTAATAACAAAAGCAGAAATTCTATACTACAAAGACTACAAAAAAGAATGTAATTGTGCCTACGCATCGCTAGAACCCGCCCATCCAGAACTTTTCTCTTATTCCAAAAACAGAAAATATTTTACAATTTCAAAAAATTTCTAAAATTAAGAATCCAACTTTATTTTTCGATTTGTATAGGAGTCCTATAGAACCCACAGTCTATCTCTGGATTTCAGAAAAAAAAGAAGTTAAAAAAAGAAGGAACTTATTAGAGCTTCTAAACCTCTATCCTACTAAAATCTTGCATCAAAAACATTAAAAAAAAAGAAAAAAAATCACAATTTCAAATATCTTTCAATCAAAAACTTCAGATTCAGATTTTTGATAAGAAATCAGCTTCCAATTTTTTTTATTACAATAATCCTTCTTTCAATTCCAGGCCGGTGACGAAGGTACATCATCAGGTGGAATTCTCTCAACCAATTGGAAGACATCCAACATTCTTCTTATCATTCTGGCTGTTACAGTAGCCCTTGGAGCAATTATCGGAATCTGTGCCGTGTGTGTTTTCTGGTCAAGATATAAGACAGCTCAGAGGAATGCATCAAATTTCTCTCATTCATATCCACAAAAATTGGGACCAATCTATCATCCGACAATGGGCGGAGTCGATCCAAGAACAGAATATGATTATGAGACACAAAATGTGAATATGTTGATTTCTGATGAGGATTTGACAATGAAAAGTGGATCAATTGGAGTTCCGGCACATCAGAGAATGGGTGGAGGACCAGGAGGATTCCAAGGGGGACCAGTTGGGTTTGGAGGGGGGGACCACAAGGACCACAAGGAGGAGGACCAGGAGGAAATCAGAGTTATAGAACTTATGGATATCGACCTGCACAGAGTACTGCGTATGAAGGAGATTTTAGGTACAGTACTGGCCATAAAGAATGCGCGTTTTTATTTTTTCAGTGGTAAATCGTCATTTTTTGCCTTTTTCGAGAGCATGTCACGAAAAGAGGCATTGACATAGGGCTCCAAAATTTTTTGAGGGTATTCTACCACTCAAGAGCTCCAATTTTGTAGTACATGACTTTTCTGGGTAATCAACTTGAATACTTTTTACGGACCGTCAAAGAAAAAACACCAGAAAAAACAAGTTTTTCAGTGCAAAATATGCGATTTTTGCGCTTTTTTTCTTTGACGGTCCGTAAAAAGTATTCAACTTGATTATCCAGAAAAGTCATGAACTACAAAAATGGAGCTCTTGATTGGTAGAATACCCTCAAAAAATTTTGGAGCCCTATGTCAATCACACGCTCTGTAGCATAGTCTCAAAAATGACAATTTTCAACTGAAAACAGGCAAACACGCATTCTTTATGGCCAGTACTGTATGTTTTTGTGGGGGGGGGGGGGGGGGGGGGGATAAAGGGAAAACACGTTAATTTTTACGACCAGATTCTAATTTTTTTTTAGAAGAAAATGTCCAATATCATTATAAGCAAATTTACTCAACTCAGATACATTTGCTGTCGATATGAAACTGTAATTTTAGGATAGATTCCCCGGATTCGTTCCCGTTTTTCTTCCAACTTCAGGATTACAAACCTAGAATCAAAGCTGATTTTGGGTTATCAAGAATCGCGATTCTCACTACTATCTACTTAAAATAGTGATTTTCGGCCAAAATTTTAACTTTTTTAACGGAACAAATGGAGAATAATTGAAAGTTAGTGATCCCAATCGGAATTGAAAGTTTATTTACCGGATCAAAAGGGAAATTTCCGAGAAACAATGATTTTTTTTTCACATTCTGAAAACGGAAACTTTTTTTCTAAA
This sequence comes from Caenorhabditis doughertyi, assembly GCA_963572265.1. Classification (NCBI taxonomy): domain Eukaryota; kingdom Metazoa; phylum Nematoda; class Chromadorea; order Rhabditida; family Rhabditidae; genus Caenorhabditis; species Caenorhabditis doughertyi. Next base: position 9,353,871 of record OY751556.1, on the reverse strand, counting down.
TTTTTGTGTGAAAGAGTTTACTGATCTTAAATCCAGTTAATCAATGATTTTTCTAGAAGAGTTCCATGGCCTCAACAGTAGTTTTCGTGTTGTTTCCTGGACGATACAAGACCAAGACGGTGGAAGCAAATTTATTTCAATTTGAAGCTTTTTACTTTTCGATATGAAACCGAAAATTTATTTTTTTATTTTTCCTGATTCAAGAAAAGCGACCAAAAATTTTCTGTCTCAGATGTTTGTAAAATTCGACACATGGGCAAAATGTTCTGATCCAACAGTCGCAGTATCTTGAATATTCGAGTTTATTAGTAATTCAACTAGAACACGAAACTAATACCAGTTTCCCAATGCCTAAAAAATTTCCTATTCACTTGGTATTGGTTCAAAATGTAACAAAAGTGGCTTTGATGTTTCGTTTAAAGAAAAAGTATCCGGTTTCAGTTTATTTTTATGGTATAGAAACAAACTCTTCACTAGTTTTAGATTGTCTCGCCATTCCGTCAAAAACTCACATTTTCAAGTAGAGGTACACGATTTTAGACTAAAAAAAGATTATGAAAAGAAAAAAACAGATCTATGGTTTAATGACATTCCAAAGTTTAATTGCAGTTATTCCATTTCTGGAACAGAAATTTGGTAACAGAAAACAGAAAATTTTTCAAATTTTAGGGGTTTTGAGACCGAAAATAGGTGACAGATTTTTCGAAACTCTCACTTTTTTAGTCTCGGCGCACTTTGAGACATTGAATTTTTTTCAATGAGAAAATAAAAAATTCTGTTCCGAAAAGTTTTGAGAAGCTCAACTTGAAATTTACATCTGATAACAAAATGCCTTTGGATTCGCTTTATTAAGCTTCGCCCTTCAAAAAACTCCGCCTATTTTTATTCGTTTCATCGAATTAATGCAGGATTAATATCAAAAAAAGTTTTTTCAGTCTCAAATCCCTCGTAAAATCCTTCAAAAAGTTTTAGAATTCAATAGTCGTTCAAAGAAATTTTTTGTACTAATTTTTTCTATTTTTCAGCATAGAAGAATCAATGTACGCCATTAATCCATCCGGACGACTGGATCCTGTCACAAAGTAAGTTCCTTTCTTTTTAAAGTTTTCCCGCCATTTTTTTCAAAAAAAAATCAAATTTTTTTTCACATTTCCCATAATTTTCAGTCGTGTTATTCTACCGTCAAATTTACCACGAACAAGTAAGAATATTTGAGAATTTTTGAGTTTCATTTCTTTTGGTTCTAATGCTTCTTTTCTAATTTTGTGATACAGTATTATCACAGCTACAGTAATCCTCGAAGTTGGGTTACTGTAGGTACAGTAATCCTTGAGTTTTTGGCTGATTTTTTTCGGTTTTGCATGGCTTTTTTTCTGCTTTCTAATAAGATGTGCTTTGGTTGGGGTTAAGCTCCGCCCATTTTTCGGCTCCGCCCTTTCAAGTAAATTTTTCGACAAAAAATATTATATCTGTTTCTGATTTTTCCAAAATTCAATCATAATTCTGGAACTTCAGTTGGTTGTCATGGTCAACAATGACTTTAAAAAAACAAGCTCCGCCCACTTTTTCGGTTCAACTAACTTTTAAACTCCGCCCACTTTTAGCCAGGCTTTACTAGTTGAAAACTATTTCTGATTCAAAAATTTCTAGAATTATAGTCTTGAACTTTGAGTCTTGATGTACAATTGACATAAAAAACAAAACAAGCTCCGCCCTTTTTTCTCTCTATCAAAAAATTAAGCTCCGCCCACTTTTCTTCCGGTTCAGCAATAAATTTCTGTTAGGGAAATATTTGAAATTTTTAGGGGGACTAAGTTCTTCAATACGCTCCTTTCAAACTTTCTCAAAATTTAGATAAACCAGGCTCCGCCCCTTTTTTCTAAGCCCCGCCCACTTTTTTTGGCTTTGCTATCGCTTATAACCCCCTTCTAAGCCATGGTCCCCGCTTCTGTCTCCATTTTCAAATTTTCAAAAAAAATTTATTTTCAGACGTATACAGACAATCGTGATTCCAACACCCGACTATCATCAACGTACCCATCCGAATCAACATAAAAGTATACTGTAATTATTGATTTTTTTTTGAATTTGTTCAAATTTTTTTCTTTTCTCCAATTCCAAAGAATCTCATTTTTCTTTTTTTTTGAAATTTTCATCCCCCAGAATTTGAATTTCCCGCGCGCACGCTCAAAACTTTCTTTAGGTGCTCAAAATGTCTTTTTCTTTAAATTTTTCGATTAATTTATTTTCCCCCATCATCCCTCCCCCTCAATTTGCCAGTGGTTTGTCCACCCATCCGCCGTTTTCAGTGACAAAAATTTTCATTTTTATTTTCTAAATTGAATTTGAATATATGTTAAATAATATATTTACTTATACAAATTGATTGAAACGGTGTATATTTATATGAAAAAAATGAAGAAATGTTATGATAATTTTTGGAATTTTTATGGGTTCGTGGGGATTTCATTTTCATCATGAATCGAAAAAAAATTTTGTGAATTTTTTGGGGGCAACATGGATAACCCACGCATTACGCCTCCCTTGTCAGTGATAATGAGATCAGTAGTTCCTTAAGTGCATTTAGTATCAAGTTACAAATGTGTGCTCACAAGAGTTTCTTAAGAGTGACTCGAGATGACGTACAAAAGCAACAAGACAAGAGGGAAGGTTCATGGGGTATAACCATGCTTTATGCCTTCCAATCCGGATGAATATCAAGTTACAAATGTGTGCTCACAAGAGTTTCTTTAGAGTGACTCGAGATGAAGTACAAAAGCAACAAGACAAGGGGGGAAGGTTCATGGGGTATAACCATGCATTATGCCTTCTATTCCGGATGAATATCAGTGGTAGTATCAAGTTACAAATGTGTGCTCACAAGAGTTTCTTTAGAGTGACTCGAGATGACGTACAAAAGCAACAAGACAAGGGGGGAAGGTTCATGGGGTATAACCATGCATTATGCCTTCTATTCCGGATGAATATCAGTGGTAGTATCAAGTTACAAATGTGTGCTCACAAGAGTTTCTTTAGAGTGACTCGAGATGAAGTACAAAAGCAACAAGACAAGGGGGAAGGTTCATGGGGTGTAACCATGCATTATGCCTTCTAATCCGGATGAATATCAGTGGTAGTATCAAGTTACAAATGTGTGCTCACAAGAGTTTCTTTAGAGTGACTCGAGATGACGTACAAAAGCAACAAGACAAGGGGGGAAGGTTCATGGGGTATAACCATGCATTATGCCTTCTATTCCGGATGAATATCAGTGGTAGTATCAAGTTACAAATGTGTGCTCACAAGAGTTTCTTTAGAGTGACTCGAGATGAAGTACAAAAGCAACAAGACAAGGGGGAAGGTTCATGGGGTGTAACCATGCATTATGCCTTCTAATCCGGATGAATATCAGTGGTAGTATCAAGTTACAATTGTGTGCTCACAAGAGTTTCTTTAGAGTGACTCGAGATGAAGTACAAAAGCAACAAGACAAGGGGGAAGGTTCATGGGGTGTAACCATGCATTATGCCTTCTATTCCGGATGAATATCAAGTTACAAACGTGTGCTCACAAGAGTTTCTTTAGAGTGACTCGAGATGACGTACAAAAGTAACAAGAAAGGGGAGGGTTCATGGGGTATAACCATGCATTATGCCTTTCATTCTGAATGAATATCAAGTCTACTCTAATTGTTTCTTTTAACCCATTCGTTCTCATACTATTTTCGAACGAACTCCCAGTCCAAATTAAGCCCATTTCCCTTCAATTGTCCAAGTCCAAAAACTACCAAAGGAAAGAGGGAAGGATGGAGCATGTTAAATATGAAAAAAAATGATAATAAAAAAAAAAATGAAAAAATAAAAAAGGAAAAAAAACCCCGGAAAAATAAACCGAATACAACCCGAGTCCACCCTTAGTCACGGCCGCGAAAAGAAACGCGTCTACCCAATAATTTATTGATTAATACCGTTCTGTTTCTTGATGGCCTTTTTGAAATATGTCCTTCCCCATTACATACCTGATTATCCTTGTCATCTTTTTTATCGATAAATGCCAGGATCCGATCACTGTGACGTCATCTCGATTTGTTCCATCATCCGACTGAGTCGTGGCACTTCTGGAACAATTTTCCGTTTTTTCTTGAAAAAGGAAAGAAAAGCAAAAAGAAGAAGAAACGAGAGAGAAGAGACGGGTCACCGACCCGCACAAGAAAAAAGTGAAGAATGAAAGAAAAACGTTCGGTTCAGGTGGGCGGGTCTCGGAGGGGGCGGAGTCTCTGGGGTAGGGTGAGCAGCGTCTTCTTGTGGGAAAGATTGGAAGATATGGAAGACGCGTCACGCGATGTCAAAAGGCTCTAAAAGGACAAAGGGGTGACGTGGCAATAAATGCAGTTATGTGAAGATAAATCCCCCCCCCCCCCCCCCCCCCCCTTTGCGTAAAACACTCTTGTGTATTGATTTTTTGAGACAAGGCTAGTCAAGAGAGGTCGTTTGAATCTAGGGAGAATTCCCGGAAAGGAAATTGAAGATATGAGTTTATGGAGAAATTTGAAAGATAAATTTTAAAGATTAAAGATTAATTTTTATAGCGAAATCACTATAAAATAGCCTTTTCCATTTTTCCTGCATTACAAGAAAATTGAAAAATCGCCAAAAATCCAGTTATTTTTTATTATTCGTTTTAATAAGTTCATATTTAAATATTTTTATAGCAGTAAAAAAAAGAAGAAAAAATGTCGAAAAATGAAAGAAATCAGTGATAAACGATGTCACCCGCAGCGGCCCTCAATTTGAGAACTTCGGAGGTGGCCGAGCCTTTTTCAAACTCGGCCATGAGGAAAATACCCACGGTCGCGCAGAGAACTATTGATACACAATATTTTGATGAATAATCAGCCGTTCAAGATTAGGGTTTCCACGCGGGCAATGTTTCGCCCTCAAGCGCCCGCCCTCGCCCGCCCTCGCTCGCCCGCCCGCTTTGCCCGCTTTGCCCGCATCTCGCCCGTTTGCCCGCTTTCACCCGCGCGCACACTGTTACTTGCTTAAACCTGTCTATTTGAACCTAAAAGGGAAATAACACAACTTTTTCAGTATTTTTGAATGGATAGTGAAAAGATAGTGATGTTTATTCAGAAAAATTAGCTCAATAATTCAAAAAATTATTTTTTCTGAATGAAAGTTTTGTGACTTTTAAATGAAAAAAAGAAAATAATATGTCTCTATCGATGCTTTTTCATAAATTGTATGTCTAAAAAGCTCGAATTACAGCCATTTTCACCACAAACACGAGAAACGAGTGAGCGGGCGGACGAGCGAGGGCGGGCAAGCGGGCAAGCAGGCGCGCGTTCGTTCGCCCGCCCGGGCGGAAACACTAATGAATAATCAGCCGTTCAGAATAATATTTCATAGAGTTTTCAAGTTTTTTAAAACAAAAAATGAGACTGTTTCTTCAATCCTTGATAAAAATGTCAAATTATCTACGAATGAATGAACAAAGTAGTTCAATAAAACTACTGTTTCCATAAAAAATTTTCAAATGTTCCGATTATTTTCATAATATTATGCTTGCGTATATGTCACCTGCAGTATTATTGTTTCGAAAATTGACGGTTCAGTTGATAGTTTATCAACTAAAGCTGATGCTTCAGAATTTGAGTTAGGAATCAGATTGGCAGTGGTTTCAACATTATCTTCTTTTTGCAAATTTCAATTTTTTCCGATGGTTTTTTCTGTCTATAATTAGAAATTTCCTCTGGAAAAGGCCAGTTTTTATTCTGATATATTGGAGCCTAAAGTGGCGGGGAAAATTCAAGAATAACTATTTCAAATTTTTTGTTTATTTGCTAACTAAATATTATTAGTTAATTGAGACTTTGCTGATACCAAATTGGTAAATTTTCAGTTTCAGCATGATTTTCTTAGAACTGTGGGCCAAATGGAAGCAATACGGTACGTGTGTGAAATAAAAATTCTAGTCTCGAAAAAATGTAAAAAAAAGTGCGTTCCGTAAACTAGCCTAAAACAGTATAAACAAGTTTAAGCCAGCCAAAATAAGAACTGTTCCTTAAATCGGATTTCATGACTTCCGGAGGAATCGATTTCAATGCATTGAATTTTCGGTTGTTGAAATTTTTTTCGAACTTGTGTATTCATTTTCATAGTCTTTTTTTACACTTTTGGCTTTGAAAGTTTTCTGTTTCGAGATTTTTTCAACTGTTTGGGATTTATCTTTTCGATGGTTCTCTCTCGTTTTAATGTCGATGACTTCCCGGTTCCTCTTAACAAAGTTCATCAAGATTTACCGTTTCGAAATATTGAGAAATAATGAAAAATTATTTCTCAATATTGGTCATCACGTTCGTTCTTATCGCCAAACAATCTTTCTAGATTCCTTCATTCCCTGAAAATATTAATACAATTATTGTTGGTTTTTGTTCATGAGAAAGCGCGCCCCACTGAACTCAGTACTTCAATTTTTCTCATTTCTGACGGATGAAGTTTTTTTTTGGTGAATTAGCCGGTTTTCGCAAGAAAAACACCTATTCTGAAGATTTTTTCACCGAAAATCGAGAAAAAAAATGCTTGAGTGGAAATTTTTTTCTAGGTTTTTGAACACATTGAGGTCGAAAAGAGGACTGATCGAAAATATCTCCAAAAAACTTTTTTGTTTTGATGAAACTGGAAATAATTTATCCAAAAAGTGAACTGAGTCTAGTGGGGCGCGCTTGCTCATGAACAAAAACCAAAAATAGTCAAAATTCACAAATCTCCGAAAAAAAAATGTGTTTCACTATTTTCATAAGTCAATGTTATCCAGTTTTTTAACGATTTCCGTACTGTTTGGGCTTCTTTGCGAAACCTTGCTCATCGATTATTTTGGGAATTTATGGAAATCTCACTGCTGTTTCGAAGTAAGAATAACCTCACTATCAGATATTTTCATATTAATTCTCTCGTTATATTTGTCTTTTTCATAAATTATGAATCAAAAAAGAAGTAAGAGTTACCGTTCACAATTTTGATTGAATTTAGATGAGTAGCGTATAAAACAGTGTTTTTTTTTTGAATCACTTTAATGATGACTCCGAAGATTTCAAACAAGATTTTTCAAAAAAAAAAACAGTCATTTATTAAGGAAAAAAGAATTAACAGTAAATGAATTATTGACGCTTCATCATCTCATCCTCGGCTTCTTTCAATTTCTTCAACACATCTTTTTTCAAGTTGACCATGTTATTGTAGACAATCTTTTCAACTCCAACCTTTGATAATTGATTGATACAATCACCAATTTCATTGTTTTTTTTCAATCATTGCATCGATATAAACTTCGAGTTCATCAGTTTGGAAATTTTCAATGAATACTTTATGATTCTCCAAAAATTGAATAGAATCATGCCGAAATGAATTCAATGGAACTCCAGTTTTAATAGATTCTTGACAGAGATTTTGAATTGCTCTACTGATAATTGCTTCTTCTAATGATACTGGTGATTGACTGTTTTCATCTGTTTCATCGTTAATCAAATATCCATCAATATCAAATTCTTCATCTCCAGAGTCATATTCCGTTTCGATATATGTCTGTGAAACTTCTTCCTCATAGTCAGAATAATCATTCACTTCGTATTCTTCGACTTCAGAATCATAAGCAGTTTGTTGAGTTTCGCTCATTTTTATTAGATTGTTCTGAAAAATATACCACGTTAAAGTCGAATATAAAATCAGGAATGAAGGGAAAACAGTTCAAAAAAAGGTGCTAGCCCTATTCAGAACTGGACAAATCAGAACTGACCCTTATAAGAACCGACCGTTAAGAACTGTCCCGGATAAGAAATTTTCAAACGCTTGTATTTGGGCGTTTTTCACATCTTGCAAGCCATTGCAGCAAAGTTATTGTCAGTTCTAATTCAGGCAGTTCTGAGTTCTGAGGGATAGTACACAAAAAAGAGTGGATCAATAAAACAAGAGTGAAAACCAATGAAAGCATCGTTTCAAGCCTGGGAGACTGTGTGTGTACAGCGAGAAACCAAATGGAATCGAATGACGAGGAGACTGTGCGGGGACCACATCTGAATTCCTTGACGCTGGTTCGACGTTGGTTGTGCGTGTAGAGAGAGTGTGGAATTCGGAGAGAGACGAGAGAAGGGAGAGGGAATATGTGGAGAAAATTCACTAGGCCTGGAAATGGCACAGAGTATGAAAACATGTGAAAAATAAAGATAGCAGTTTACAATAATCGCGTCCAAACAAATTAACAAAATAATTTTCGTCTTGATATCGATTTGAAACTGTGGAAAAAATTCTTGAAAATTGTCCGGGCAGACACGTTTTACGCGCTCATATCGAGAGTTCCGTTTAATGGTGTCTTTGGAAAGTTATAGAACTTGGAAATAAGTTTCCGAAAAAAAAGTATTCGAAAAGTTGAACAGAATCTGCTGTTTCAAAAATGTTTTTACTTCTCTATTTTTCGTTTCAATGTATTTTACCAGACGGTTTCCGGCGCTTCGCGCCTCAACCGTCTGGCTCCCGCTGGGGAACGCGATTTTGACTGTGCATAGATAACACAGAGCTTATCAGTGATCTTATCAAAAAACGGAAAAGACGGGCATCATCCCGTCAGCATTCTCTATCGATCAGTCAAAATTTTATGACAATGGGCTCAGTAGAAACCTCGCTAGGGCCAGCGCCGGACGAACAAACAGACACACGGAATCTTTGTGGTAATAATAGTAAAGATATAGCTTTTTACCAGTTTCACAACAATTTCTTTAACAACTTGTCTTGATTAAAATCAATATCAATCGTAATAGATCTATAACAACAGATCTCAGAAATAAGTCAAGGCAGGATTATAAAAAACAAAAGTTGGTTGTAATCAGCCAAGACAAGCTTTAGTAAGCCTAGATGTTTCTTATTTATTACAGTAAGAAACCAGTAAAACTACAAAGACTACAAAGGCTGCAGAGAATAAAAATTCTTTATAGTCAAGGAGTTTTTTCTGCTTTTTTCCATACTTTCAACAAATTGTATCAAAATTTCCGTGGTTGTTTTGATTTATCATAACTTTCGCATGAACGGATAACTCCTGAAACATCTTCTTAGAAACTGAGAACTTTCAAATTCCCATTAGGAAATTCCCAGTTTCCAAAACTTCTGAAAAACTCGCTTTGGAAATATCCGATGCTCTAGTGAGTTTTTATTCAACTAATAATAGCACAAGCTAGTGATTATAGACTACAAAAACTACAATATTTCTCCAAATTTGATGCACATATTGCAGTTTTAAACAGTGTTTCGTTCGTTTCTCAGCAAAAGAAAAGAATAATCAACAAAAAATAATCAGTTTCACAAATTTTCAAAGAAGTACTATGAAACGGAAATCTCGATATGAGGGCTTCAAAAGTACCTTCCCGGAAAATTTTCAAGAATTTTCTTTACAGTTTCAAATAGATATCAAAACGAAACCTATTCTGTTTGTGTTAGTTATCGATCATCTTCAATTATAAGTGAAAACTACAGGAACTACAAAAACTACAAACTACTCAGACTACACCAACTAGAAATTGAAGAAAGCACGAAATGTTTTGGATACACAGACTACAACGACTACAATAACTACAAAGACTACAGTTGTTAAAAATATCGTTTGAACTCCATTGTGCAACAACCTCCATTGACACCAAAAACAGAAAAAGTTGCGGTTTCAAAAAAATTTCAACAAAAAAATTCAAATTTAGTTATCGATTCATATGGGCCTGACTCTGTTTTTCAACTTTTCTCGTTGTAAATTTTACTAAACCTAATGAAAGTTTTTAAAGTGTATTTTAAATTAGAAGAATAGCTGTCTTTATTGACCTTTTGTTGTAGCAACAAAAAAAAACGATTTCCCATGTTTTCATACTGTGCCTCTTCGAGACATACTGAATTTTTATCCACATATTCCCTCTCTCTTCTCTCGTCTCTCTCCAAATCCCACACTCTCTCTACCCGCACAACCAACAACGAACCAGCGTCATGGAATTCAGATGTGTCCCCTGCACAGTCTCCTCGTCATTCAATTGCATTAGGTGTTTCGCTGCCCACACACCGTCTCCCGGGCTTCAAACGGTGCTTTCATTGATTTTCACTCTTGTTTTATTGATCCACTCTTTTTTGTGTACTACCCCTCATAACTCAGGACTGGACGGACCAGAACTGAACGAATCAGAACTGTCACTACTTTGCTGCAAAGGCTTGCAAAATTTTAAAAATTCCCAAATGTGAGCATTTGAAAAGTTCTTATCCGGGGCAGTCTTAAACGGGTCGGTTCTTATAAGGGTCAGTTCTGATTCGTCCAGTTCATATCTGAACAGTTTTGATTCTATCGGTTCTGATTTGTCCATAGTTTTAAATTAGGGTGGCACTCTTTTTCGATCTTTTTTCCTCTTCATTTCTAATTCTATATTTGACTTTAACGTGGTATATTTTCAAATCAATTATTTTTCAGATAAGTCTAATAAAAATGAGCTCAACTCAACAATCTGCTTATGATTCGGAAGTCGAAGAATACGAAGTGAATGATTATTCGGACAATGAGGAAGAAGTTTCACAGACATACATCGAATCGGAATATGACTCAGGAGATGAAGAATTTGATATTGATGGATATTTGAATAACGATGAAACAGAAGAAAACAATCAATCACCAGTATCACTAGAAGAAGCAATTATCAGTAGAGCAATTCAAAATCTCTGTCAAGAATCAATTAAAACTGGAAAACCATTGAATTCATTTCGGCATGATTCTATCCAATTTTTGGAGAATCATAAAGTATTCATTGAAAAGTTCGAAACTCAAGAACTAGAAGTCTATATTGATGCAATGATTGAAAAGAACAATCAAATTGGTGATTGTATCAATCAATTATCAAAGGTAGGAGTTGAAAAGATTGTTTCCGATAACATGGTCAACTTGAAAAAAGATGTATTGAAGAAATTGAAAGAAGCAGAGGATGAGATGATGAAGCGTCAATAATAAATTTAATGTTAATAACTGTTTCGTTAATAAATCTTTTTTTGAAAAATCTTGTTTGAAAGTTGTCATAATTGAAGAGTTTTTAGATAATTGGAAAAATTTTAAGCCATATCAATTTGATCTACATTTGTGCTAAACGAAGCGATTTTATGATGTTTTCGTTTGAGTTTATCGAAAAAATTCGAAACTGCGATTCTTCTGAAGTTTCTTTTTGAATTTTCAAAACAATTCAAATTATTTTTTTGATGAGCTTGAAAGGTTTTTAACAATACTCATGGCATATAACAGTCATTGGAGTAACACTAATAAAATACAATTTCTGAAGATGGTGTAACAGTAATTTTTTGTAATTTTTGCGTTTTTTAAAAGAGAAAATTAAAATCCTTCCGATTGGAAAAAAAAACTTTCCTTTAGATAATATTTGATATTTTTAAAACCGTAGATTTTGTTGACTTTGTTTAATGTTAGACCAGGGTTGGTCGGAGTCGGAAAACGGATATTCCGAATTTTCCGATTTTCCGACTTTTTTCGGAAAACTTTTTCGACGGTAAATTTTCCGGAAAAATAATTCGGAAAATGTTTCTGTCGGAGAATTTTCCGATCTTATTTTTCGGAAAATCGGATAAGAACATTCACTCTTTTCATTTGAGCTACTGCTTTCATCAAACGGTTTTTTTATTAATTGAGCAACTTTATGGTTCGAAAGACCTCTTTCAGCTGAATTTATAATAAAAATCATCAATTTGTCCCTTTTCAAGTGAAAAACTCAGTGAAAAAGTAAGACTTGAAGGTCTTCCAAGATTTTCCGACTTTTCCGAATTTTCCGAGTTTTTTTTTGGAAAAAAAATTCGGATATCAGATTTTCCGAAATTATTTCTCGGAAAATTTATTCATTTTCCGATTTTCCGAAAAAATGTTTCGGAAAATTATTTAGTTTTCCGATTTTCCGAAAATGTTTTTCCGACCAAGCCTGTGTTAGACTAATAAACAGTCATTTCTTTGGATTTTTGACATACTTGCTATCGAAAAACCCGATTGGCAAAAAAACAAGTTAAAAATCAACTGTGAAAAAACGAAATAGTAATTTTTGTAGTTTTGTTGAATTTAAAGAAGTTTTAGAAGAGCTTGGGAGGTTTTTGAGAGCACTATATTGAAGAAAATATTGGAGTTGAATTCAAAAATAGGATTTCTAAAGATTTTGTAACAGTAATTTTTGATAGTAAATACAAGAATGTTCAAGCAAACGTTCTTCTTTTTTTTAAGAGTCAAGCTTGCATCTTATTGAAGTAAAATCAAACGGAACGAATTCAGGAAACTTTTTGAAGTTTAAATTTAAGTTTAAAAGTATAAAAGAGTAAAAACTGCAAGTTTTGGTGATTCAAAAGTATGGTTTTTTATGTTCGATGAACACCATGTTGACTAGTTTTTAAAACTTTGATGTAAACTACAAAAAGTTTTGAAATCGTAACTTCTCGAAATTCTTATCCATTTCTTGTCAATTATTGACTGTGCTTGCACCTACAGTAATCGGAAAAACCGTGCCTTGATCCGAGCGTTTAGTACTTTTTGAACTTGAGTTGAAGGATATGATCAGCTCGTTACAGTAACTTTTGGAAATAGAAATAGAAAGATAAGGAAACTTTTCAGTTGAAAATATGGCCTTGTACTTATTGATGATTTCATATTGGGCTCTAGGTTGGAGGAAGGATGGAATCGTAATTTTTGAAAATTACTGGAGGTCGGTAATGGAAAAAGGGATTTAGGTATTTTTAGAAGTCATAGAAAACTATTAACCGGAGTTGAACGGAATTCCGGATTCCCAACTACATAATTGAGAGAATTTATTCAAAAATTCTGTTACCACGATTGGAGCAAAATTCTGTAAACATTAGTTCTGAATATTTTGAATCGGTAAATTTTGATGGATGGTTTAAATGCAGGCTTCCTGTTTCAAAGATTGAATAGTTCGAATAAAATGACTTTTGAAGTTTTAGAAAGTGCAATTCAATTTTTTTCAGACCCAATATGAACGCGGAATTAGGTTTTCAAGGGTTGTATTTCGATTTCGAACTGTTTTGAAGTGGTATTTATTAAATTTTTTTTGGTTTTCAAGAAAGAATACATAAAATTTCTTTTTCTTCATAAATTTCACATTAACGAGGTAATTGTTAACAAATCTCTTTTTTCGGTTCTTTATAAAGAATAGATAGTTTTTCTGGCGTTACTAACGTTTATTTGGAAAGAACGTCACAGAGAATTCCACCTTACTGTCTGAGATTTAAAATAATTAGTTACCAAATTTAATCCTCGTAATTGTCAAAACTGTGAAACTGTAATTTTTGACAACCATTTCGTATCACGAACTTTGGAGAAATCTAGTCTAATTGTAACTACGATAGCAGTGAAATATTCCAAACTAATCTCAAGTGATGATTTTAGAACAGCAATTAATTTAATTTTTTCAAATCTTACAGGCAGATATTTGACATCAGAATTTGGGGGTTGGAACTACTGGTAAGAAAAAAAACAGTGATTATTCTGAATATTTTGAAACGGGTAATCTTCGATTATTTTCATTATATTTTCAGTTCACACTATGATTTCCTACAACTTTTTAGTGCTTTACATGGCGTAGTTAGGATTTTTTCAGATATCAATTCGTTCAATAATTTGATTTTCGCATAAAATGATTTCTGAAAACTTTGAAAATGCAATTTTTGTTGTTTCCGTTAGATTGTGAGATGAAAAATGAATTAGTTTCAAAAGCTGTATTTTGGTATCAAATAGTTTTGAAATTGTATTTTTTTTTCGGTAGTTCGGATTGTAACTCGGAGTTTTGCGAGAACATGGTTGAGCGTGGGATTGAGAAAAAAAACTATAAATATTTCGAATTTTGGAATTTTTTTTCATATTATGTGGAAAAGAGAACTCTGGATCAGTAAAAAATTCAAATCTAATCGAATGTAAATTGGTTTTGGAACAGTGATTAATGTAGATTTCTTCAAATTTTCAGTCTGATATTTAGTTCTCAAGGACGAGAAGGATTTTCAAAAAGAAGAAAATTATAGCAAATCTATCATTTTTGGAAAGTGATTGAGTACAGTTTTGTAAATTCAGTGTAAAAAAGTAAGTGTTGAAAAAATTGCCCTACCCAGTGTTTTTTCAAACAGGCAACGCTTATAAGGATAGGAACGTTTTGGAAAATTATTCGAAGAAACACCGAAAAATGTATTGATAAAGATGATTTCTGAGAAAGGGTGAAACGGTAAATACAGCGTAAAACGTTGACTGAGTGCTCAACTTTTAGCATTAGGCCAGGCAGCGGAATGCGTTTGTCATTAGGGCGAACTTTCCTATCCTAACCGCGATAGTGCTGTGGGATTTCCCTAACAAACGCAAGGTCTTTTAGGGAAAATTCTGCTTACGAACTTCCGATCAAAAATAATCTGAAATGGTGTATTTCGGTAACATCGAAACGGAAAATTTTAAGAAATTTTTTCTAGTTTTAAGACACATTTTCCTTACGGCAGGAGGAGAAGGCTGTTGGCCACTGTACAGTTTTAAAAAAGTGTAGTCCATATGAGTTGACATTGTGTCTGGTGGATACCCAAACACTTCTTAGACCTATGACACATGTCTCATTAGGCTCCGCCCCCTACCTACAGTAACCCAACCTCTGTGTGTAGAAAAAAAATTTTTTTAGCCGATAGATATAATGACTAAATCTCTTCGGGAATCAATTAAGCTTACTTTTTGAAGCTTTTTTTACTAACGAAATTTTTTTCTAAAAGCCCATCTTCAGGGAAAAAAAATTCATTTTTCTCGAAAAAGTACCAGTTTCTGTCAGTTTTTCGACTCTAGCTCCTCGGACAGGCCGAATTAATGGCCGATCTCTCCGGATTATTAATCCTCATAAAATTTGCCATCGATTTGCCGTATTTCAAAAAAAGTTCGTGGACACAATGTTCGCGATATTTTCGGTTTTTTGTGAAATTTCTCGAAAATTCAACGTATAGGGGTACATGACGAAAAACTCAAAGCCTCAAATTTTCCCCATATTTGTTTTTTGAGTTGTACTAGACCTCAATATACCATTCTCAGAGTTTTAGCTCATCTCGGTCAGAACTGAATACGTGGCAATTCCCTGACGTGAATATTTTCCTAAGATCCTAGTTCTGTTAATTGTAATCGAGATGAGCTAAAACTCTGAGAATGGTATATTGAGGTCTAGTACAACTCAAAAAACAAATATGGGGAAAATTTGAGGCTTTGAGTTTTTCGTCATGTACCCCTATACGTTGAATTTTCGAGAAATTTTACAAAAAACCGAAAATATCTCGAACATTGTGATAACTTTTTTTTTTCGAAATATACCAAGTCGATAGCAAATTTTATGAGGATTAAGAATCCGGAGAGATCAGCTGTACATTCGGCCTGTCCGAGGCACCAGAGTTGAAAAACTGAAGAAAAATGGGAAAATTTTGAGAAAAATACAATTTTCTTCTTGAAGACGGGGTTTTGGAGAAAAATTTTTTTAGTAAAAAAACCTTCAAATAGTACGCTTAATTGATTCCCGAAGAGATTACGTCATTATCTCTATAGGCAAAAAAGTTTTTTTTTCTACACACAGAAGTTGGGTTACTGTAGGTAGGGGGCGGAGCCTAATGAAACATGTGCCATAGGTCTTAGAAGTGTTTGGGTATCCACCAGACACATTGTCAACTCATATGGACTATACTTTTTTTAAACTGTACAGTGCTTTCCTCGCTCCGGGAGGAGAAATTGTCTTAATGCTGGATACTAGGTTATCTCTCTCCGGGAGTTACATTGAATGGTGGCGATGCATAACATTTTATTTTACTTTTTCATATTAAAGAAAGCATGATGACATTGGAGAGGATTTCGAGAAAGATGAAATACGATTTTTGCGAAACCGTCATTTTATTCACTTTATTGCAAAAGATACTGAAGGAAACTACAACGAAGTCACTTTTCAGATCGATGAAACGGTATAGATTTTCGGAATTTTAGACCATGGCAACAGTAAATGGAATCGAAAAAAAATGTGACAGAAATCAAATATAAGATTGGTAGAACAGTAATTTTTGAGTGATTTTGTTAGATTATTATTGAAAAACGGAAATTTTCCAATTTTTTGAAGAACAAATAAGAAAAGTGTTGGAAATTTCTCGGTTTCCAACTGTGAGAATAAAAAGAAGCTCACGTTTAACTTTGGTTTGTGGCTTTTGTCTTTTCTCAATCATCAAAAAATGGAAAGCGACGCATTGAGAAAAAATATTTATGAATTAACTTCAGTTAGTTCTGGAACTGTAATATTCCTAAATTTCAGAATCAGTTTCCGACAGAATTATCGGATTTTAAAAAGATTTGCACCCTAAAATTTAGGAATTCCGGGAGACTGATGAGTTTCATATGGAAAAAATGAGATAATCACTAAAAAAAAACTTAAAAGTTCCACTTTTTGGTGAAATACATAAGACAATTTTTACGATAATCAGGATTTTCAAACTGTAATAATTTAATGAAACTTTTTTTTTCTTTGTTCTTGTTATTTTTCAGAAAAATTTATAAGACTTTCCTTTTTGAGAGTTTTCAGTTTCAAACTGTAAAAATCTGATAGTGAGGAAAAGAAGATTGATTTCATTTGGTATTTCTTGCACTCGGTCGCTGAAAAATTCAAAAGGGAGGTACTGAAAAAATCATTTTTATGAGTGGAATTCCAGTTGCTTTTGGAACTGCAATAATCTACAGTTTCAGTAAATTTTTTAATCGAAATGTCGAAACTTTGGAAAGTTTTGCTCTGTTATAGACTGGAGAATTCCTAATAATTGATGAACTTCACGTTGAATTATGAGTGTTTGGAGGATTGTGTGTGTATTGAACAATAAATGAGCGCCGATAATATGATTTGTGAAACTGTTGAAACTGGAATTTCTGTTATTTTTGCGAAAAATCGCGAATAAAAAATTGAATTGTATGAATTTTTCATTTTGGGAAAGTTTAGAAATTAGATTAAAAATGTGGTATAATTCAAAGGAATTACAATTGATTGAATATTGGAATAGTGTTTTTTGAGCTCAGAAAGTTTAAAAAATCAAAGTTTCTGACAAGTAAAGTATTTAATCTTTGTAAAAACAATCTATTAAACGAAACTTCTGCCTGGAAAGGACAAAAAATTTTTTTGGTCTTCTTTTTTTAATTTTCATTTACTGTTCCCGTAATTGCTTTTTTCGCCGACTTTTCCAGTAATTCCAGTTGTAGAGGTGTAGGCTTGTTAGCAGTAAAAATAAGCTTGCATTTAAAAATGTTCACCAATTTTTTTCAATTTTCTCACAATAATCAATTTTACCGTTTCGATATTCCCCTAAAATAAAACTTGAAAAGTATTTCGTAATTTGAGAACCTATTCTCGATTTTTTACCAATCAAAAAAGTACTTTTCCATGCAAAATCGATTTATTTTGATAGACTGATTACACACTGATTAATCAAACACACACACAAAAAGAAAGAGATCATCACATTTTATCAACATTATCATTATTATTATCACCATCTTAAGCAAAAAAGATTCAAAGTGAATTAGCAGCTCGAATTGATTGACATGCCTCCATTAACTCAATAATTTCTTCGATTTCCTCTTGAAGTTGTTGATAACGAGCATTTAGAACTGACATTGTACGTACACCGCATGTTAGTTCTGGAATAAAGGTGTGATCGAGAATGTATTATGATTCTGATGAGGATAATTGATTTGGAGATGGGCTAGAGCGGTAAACTTTCATGATTTTTAAAAGAAAATTTACAGATGAACAATTGAGAAAAAATAGAATATGACCAGACGGTTTCCGGCGCTTCGCGCCTCAACCGCCCGGATTTCCCAGAAATTTCGGTCAGTTCCTATGAAAAATGAAAAACCAAAAATATTTGGCCCACCGAGGAATCGAACTCGGATGCTGAATTTACCGAAAATTTTTTTACACCACTACACTACGCCAACAACGGTGCGTTGAACAGGCGTCGGCAGCAGACTCTCTAAAATTAGTAAATCTAGCAGCCGACAGTTGACGGGGGCGGAGCTTAGGCAAGTGCATAGATAGCACAGAGCTTTCCAGAGCTCCAATCAGATAGCGGAAAAGACGGGCATCATCGCGGTAAAATTCTGTATCGACCTGTCTTTTCCCCATAAAAATCGGTTTTCTAGGAAAGGCTCGAGGACCCCGGAAACACAGACATACAGACAAACAGACGGAATTCTATATTAGAATAATAAGATTGATTATGAGAATGCTAAAACATTCTTAGTTTTTTTTTTACATATCTGCAACGAAAAGTAAAGTCACTTAGAGACTTATCCAATTTCAGCAATTTATGAAACTGCAGTTCCTGTAAATTATTTGAGCTTCTCATGGGTTTATTTTCAGAGGATTTCGAAGGAATCTTAACAAAATCTGGTTTGTGAATTGCTTTAGTTTTTAGGCCGGTTACTTTTTTATATTGTTTTTTTGTTCACGATGTTGGGAATGATAAACCAAATTTCTGGGGATTGGAGAATTGGAACATAATTCAATGCGATTGCTTCTTGGAATAGGGGAAACGGTAATTTTTTATTAAAGGAGAACGGAACTCTCATTTTTATAAAAACAATTTCGACAAATTATTTTCATTCTGTTTCTACATATTCTTTCACTATGACTTCACTCAAAGATCCCTCTAAACGATGAAAACCGAAGTTTGGGGGCCGAATATAGATTGACGGCCTAGAATCCGACATTTACGCGCGTTTTTTTTCAGTTTTCTAGGCCATCTAGCAATGCTTCCAAACTCCATTTTGCACCGTTTAGTGTATTTTTTGCATGAATTTATAATGAAAGGTGATAAATGGTAAGTAAAGATTCTGGAGATTTGAAAATTATGATAGAAAACTTAGGAACATTGAAAAATAACTCAATGAAATCAATTTGTGGAATGAGTAAAACGGTAATTATTTGGAAATTCATATTGGTTTTCTAGTGTTATTTTTTAAAGAAAATTTTTTTTTGTTTTTTAAAAACTATCACACAGTTTATTAATGTGACATTCAAAATCCAAGTATTCTGGAATCTTTGAAACTGCAAGTGTCATCAACTTTTTTGAGATTTTCATGCAAAAAAGTTGATTTTCGAAGATTATTAATGAATAGAAGCAATTTGGATCTTTTATAAGTAGTTAATGAAACTGCGCATGCATTGTAGAGAACTTTAAGAAAAACCAGTTATAATAGTAGTGAAACAGTTATTTTTCTTCAAAATTTTGAAATTTCAATCTTTACTAATAACAATCAAGAACTTCTGTTTGTCTGTCTGTGTGTGTGTGTGTTTGTGTGTATGTCGCCGGCTCTAGGTAGTTTCTTACTGAACCGATTTTCCTAAAACATAGACAGCTGGACGTAGAATTCGTTCCGGATGATGCCCGTCTATTTCAGTTTTCGAAAGTATAGGAAATAAGGTCACCATGTTCAAAAAACCACGTTTTCAGGCCTTTTCAAAAATTTCCATTGGGGAGAGGGACGCACAGGGGACCACGTGAATATAATAAATCCCGTAAAACTTTTCACAGTTTTTTTCATTTCTAAAATAAAAGTGAAGCCAGGAGGTAGGAGGCGCGGAGCGCCGATGACCGACTGGTTGCAATATGAAGGAACTCAAAGAAAAGTAGATCGAAGTCAGTTTTTTCAAGCGAGAAACCGATATTTTCCTTTTTATTTGTGTGAGTAATACAGTTTTTGGTGCTGCTATGAGGATGAAATTAATGAAAGCAATTGTGACCGAAATGAAATCCGAGGTTGATAAAACAGTAATTTTTTAGTGATTGCTAACCGAAAAAACAGAATTTTCCAACTTTTTGCAAGCATTTCAAAAAATTTTCTGAAAGTTTTCAGTTTCAGGTTGTGGAAAAATAAGAAAACCAAGGTTTCATTTGATTCCTGGAACAGACCTGGAAAAGTACACTGAAAAAATATTTTCATGAATTAACTTCAGTAACTCTTGGAACTGTAATAATCTACAATTTCGGTAAAATTTTCAGACAGAATTATTAGATATTTTGGAGTGTTGTGCTGTTCTATAAATGAATTCTCAAAAAAAAGGAGTCAGATCGAAAAAATTTGAAAAAACAACCCAATCTGACGTTCATCGAAAAGTAGTTTTCCAGTAAGTTCGTCAAGTTTTTCCCGAACAATTGCAAATTCCCAATTTTTAGGAATAAATTTTAAGGAAGTTGTTGGAAATTTTTCAGTTTTATGTCGGAAAAATATAACGAAATTCGCATTCCATTCGGCTTTTTTTCTCTTTCAATGGCCAAAATTTTGTCCCTTACAAATTGAAAAAGACATTTGTGAATTCAGTTCAGTTGATTTTGGAACTGTAATATTCTATGATTTTTTTTCAAGAACTTCAGACGTTTTTTTTTGATATAGGAAAAAGGATCGATCAAAGAAGAACTGACTGTAATTCCATAGGATCCCACTAAATTGGTTTTGAAACGGGAGTTTTTCGGTCTTCTTATTTTGAAACATTAATGTTTCTGGTTAGTTTGCTTATAATTTCTCAGAAAAAAGTAATGGGGTTCCTTTTTTGCATGAAAGAAAATGGAAAAAAATTTTCATGGGGGTTTAAAAGAGAGAATTGGATTTTCAGAGTCTATTATAGAAGAAGTTTCCCAAACCCGGTAACTAGATGAGTGAATGGTAAACCAAACGATCACTATAAAGTTTAATTTTGGAACGGTAATTTTTCGATAACACTAAGTAAACATTCAGTGTTTCTGACTTGTTGTAAACTCAACTTCGAAGAAAACTTTTTGGTTTTGCTAATTTCATGTCAAAAATTGTCAAAAATGTCAAAAATAATTTTTTGGAACAATTTCTAAATGTAATACTTTTATTCTAGAAAAAAAAATAAAATTTACAGTTTCAAGCTATCAAGCTTCAAGCTAGAAATCTGATAGTGAGGAAAAGAAGATTGATTTCATTTGGTATTTCTTGCACTCGGTCGCTGAAAAATTCAGAAGGGAGGTACTGAAAAAATATTTTTTGAACGGATTCAGAGTTGCTTTTGGAACTGTTATAATGTACAATTACAGTAAATATTTCAGTCGTAATTTTCAGATTTGGGAAAGTTCTGCACTGTTAGACTGAAGAATTCCGAATAATTGATGGGCTTCCCGTTGAATTAGGAGTGTTTGGATTTTTGTAACTGCATTGAACAACAAATGAGCGCCGATGATAAAAATTTCTTCAATCGTTGAAACTGAAACTTTTGTTGTTTTTTTTTAAATGAATTTCAAAGCGAAAAAGGTATTTTCTGTGATTTTTATAAGGGAAAACAAGATTCCATTTTGGAACGGTGTTTCTTTGAAGTTTGCGAGTGTTTTTTAAACTTAATGTTTCAGTAAAGTAAACTATTGAATTTTATTATCCCTGAAATCGCTTCTTCTCGCCGTCGTTTTTCATTAATCCACTTAATGATTGTGTCGCCTGTCAGGAAATGATCATTTTCAGAATTTTTTATATATCAATTTGGCTGATAAGAAATGCGCATTGCAGGTTTCCGCCAATTTATATACCTCACTCAGCTAAAAACATGAAAAATAGTCAACTAAAAAAATCTTCACCATAAAGTTGTTCACATTTTTTAGAATGACTAGTTTTTTGTTACTCATATTCTGACTGTAATCGACAGGTTAGCCGAAAAATTGAGCACGCATTCAAAGAATTCTATCTTATCATTTTCAATTTTCACAAGCATTACTGTTTCGATATTTCCGTAATAAAAAGGTTGTAAATTATTTTGTAATGAGAAAACTGTTTCCCATGCAAAATCGATTTATTTTGATTGACTGATTACACACTGATTAATCAAACACACACACACAAAAAGAAAGAGATCATCACATTTTATCAACATTATCATTATTATTATCACCATCTTAAGCAAAAAAGATTCAAAGTGAATTAGCAGCTCGAATTGATTGACATGCCTCCATTAACTCAATAATTTCTTCGATTTCCTCTTGAAGTTGTTGATAACGTGCATTTAGAACTGACATTGTACGTACACCGCATGTTAGTTCTGGAATTTAAAAGAAATGTGAGTTCAACAACTGAAGTTTTAATTGAATTTTATTGTGGATTGATTGGAACAGAAGGTTTTAGGGAGGGATTTTTTTTTAGAATAATTTGGAATATTTATGAGAGTTTTCGGCATGTATAAAGCGTTAATTTCAGGGCTTTTCCATAGTGTTTTAAAGAAAAAAAATGAATTTCCAGATTCTATAGAAGTTTGCCAAGTCCGGTAACTAGATAAGTAAACTGTAAACAAATTGATCACGATATAGGTTAGTTTTGGAATGGTAATTGTTCGATAATATGAACCTAAAAACTTACTAGGGAATGGTGTATACATAGGATGAGCTTTTGCTTAACGAGCGGTACCATTCGAAAGCTTATGTTCAGGGCAACTCATTTCAGGTGTTTTTCAAACCTTTCCTTCAATATTCGTGGAAAAAGTCAGGATATATGGATTCTTTAGCTCCTTTCAAGACCCCTTCCCAGTATTGTTTTGGAGACATAGATCCAAATTGCTTTGAGAACGCTTGTGTTAGCTCCCCTTTCATCAGATGTGCACGGTGCAAGGAATCCATTTGTTTCGACCACTTCTGTGTACCCAAGAGTCATTTCTGCCCTTTCCAATGATGTTCCCCATGAATCAGTTTTATAATTATAGTTTATCCAGATAATAAAATAGCTTCCTGTTTTAGATTCATAGTTTTTTCCGCGCATGGAAAACATTGGTGATGTTTTGAAATTGATTTTAAAAAATTGAAGAAATTTGAAAGAAAAAACCCTCATCCTATGGATGGAGAAAATGTTCAAAAATGAAAAAAAAAAAGTTTTTTGAAAATATCTTGAAAATGCTTTTCAGAGGTGATATTCATGAACATTTTCTTTTTGGAAAACCAGTGCAAATTCATTTCCCGGAAAATGAATTTATACTGGTTTTCCAAAAAGAAAATGTTCATGAATATCACCTCAGATGCTCTGAAGAGCTTTGTACATGCTCCAAAAGCTCACAAATGATTATAATCATACTTACCGTACCTCACAAATCGAGAGAAAGAAAAAACAAAAAAAAGTTTGCGTCAGCAAATTCTCAGCAAATTCTCACAACAGAAATGAGTTGCCCTGAACATAAGCTTTCGAATGGTACCGCTCGTTAAGCAAAAGCTCATCCTATGTATACACCATTCCCTAGTTAGTGTTTCTGGTTGGTTGTGTACATCGTTTCAAAGGAAAAATTTTGACTCCATTTTTTCCAACGATTTTATTATAAAAAAGAGCTAATGAAAATCTCGCAAAATCTATGAATCCGGTAACTAGATTAGTGAATGGTAAATCAAACGATCACTATAAAGTTTAATTTTGGAACGGTAATTTTTCGATAATATTAAACGAAAAATTTAGTGTTTCTGATTTGTTGTGTAGATAATTTTGAGGGGAAGTTTTTGATTCCAATGATTTCAAAAGTTCAGAAATTCAATTTCCAACGAGTTTTTCTCTGACAAAAGATAATGAAAATCTACTCGCAAACTTCTCTGTTTATTGGTTTCTTCTTTTCTTTCTGTTAACTTTGGTAGCCGTCGTAAATGTTCTTATCAGTGTTTTATTTAAAAAAATCAATGTTTCAAGTGGTTTATATATCACTCCCTATTGATTTATTAACTATTCATTTATTAATATACAATTAAATATCGTGTAAAAAAGGTTCCTGTTCCTTAATTTTCTGTATTCTTTCTCTCTTATTCATCAAAGAATTAAGAATTCCTATATTGAAAAACAATATTCATGAGTTAATTAACTTTGGATCGTGAGTAACGTAGCTGAATAATACGAAAACGCTGGTGAAACTGATTTCTGAAAATTTTGCAACAGCAATTATTTAATTCTTTTTGTCAGAAAATAAAAAAAAACGAAACTTGGTAAAGCAAAAACTTTGAAATGACGATTACAGCAGATTTTTATTCAGCAGAATCACACAAGATTTGGTTTTGGATCAGTAATTTTTCTGTTTTTTTTTGTGAAAAATTAGTGTTTCTGGTTAATTATGTTTAATTTTTTTGGGAAAAAATATTGATTTCATTCCGAAATGATCTTGAAATTCTGTTATTCAACGTTTTTCTTGTCAAACAGTCTAATAACAAAAATTATGAATTTTCCGTTTCATGATTTCTATTCTTTCCAACTTTTTCAATAATTTCAGTCAGAGGTGGTGTCGGATTTGAATGCTACAATCAGTTTTCGGTTTTAAAATTATTTGTTTCTCGAAATTATTATTCAGTATTTGCTGCTGTTTTAATCACTGCGTAACAAATACCAGTTTTAAAAAATATGAAAAACGTCTTCCGAATATAAAGATTCCCTAATTTCCCCTAACTTTTTCATTCCATATTTCCCCCAAACAAACACCCCTTTCTTCAGTCTATAGCTTCAAAATGTCTGACTCACCACTCTCCATTCGATTCGTGTTCACTCGCAAGTAGCGTCCAGGTGTTCTTCCGTACAAAACAGCTGCACTTCGTTTACCGGCCGATGGTCGCAATGATGCTCTGCAAAAAAGCAAAAAAGGATTGGGTGAACTTTGAGATTAAAATGGGCTAGAAATAGTTGGGAAAGAGGCTGAAATGGCCCAAGATGGTCTAGTAATGTTTGAATTGGTTAAAATAAACTTATCTGGGCTTAAGTCAAACTTATTTATGCTCAGAAACCGTGATTTGGCTTACTTCAAAATGGGCCTATCCTGCCCTTTTCAGATCTTTTTTAAACCGTTATTGAGCTTAGTTTAGGCTGTCATTGAGCTGAAAAAATACTTTCATCTAATCTCCAATTTTCTGGCACTTTCTGTGCTAAGCCCGGACGTTTCAAGAAAGATTCCAGTCTAATTTATCCAAATTTGTTTATGGTCTATTAGTTCCAACAATGTTGCGAATAAGCTAAATGAAATTTATAGAAACGAGCTGAAACAGCATAAATTATGTTGAAAATTTCGAAACTGTATTAGCTCGAACCAGGACTTTTTAGGTTTCCAGGCTTTTCCAGGCTCAATGCAGAAAATTTCGGCAGGTTTTATTTCCTAATTAATTGTAGAAGGACCGATATGTGTGATTATAGCTGGGTTATTATCATTCGAATCATAACTAGTCGGCTTTCAGAAAACTTGAAACGGGCTAAAATTCTCAAAAATCTAAGCCTTTTTTGGTTTCCAGGAAAGTTGCTTTTAACTGAGCTAAGAGAACGATGAAATACATGAAAACAAGCTGAAACAGACTGGAATGAGTTGAAATGCCTAAACTTCAAATGGGGACTAGGCCTTTCTAGTTTTTCAGGCTTTTTCCAGAGTCAATTCAGAAAATTTCGGAAGATGTTATGCCCTATCAATTGGAAAAGAGTTAACATGTGTGATTATAGCTGGGGTCAATCGAATCATAACTAGCCAGCTTTCACAAGAAATTGAAACGGCCTACAATCATCAGAAATATCTGAAAAATTTCAGACTCTTTGCGATTTCAGTCAGATGAATCTTGAACTAACTTAACAGAACGTTTGAAGTTATGAGAATGAGCTGAAACAGCCTTTAAACAACGAAAATTTTCGAACTGGTTTAGCTCGAGCCAGGATTTTCTAATTTTTCAGGCCTTTTCCGCCAAAATTTAGGGATTTTCAATAGTTTTTAAAAACTTGAATAATTTAAAATGGGTCGATTCGTTAAATTGCGATCATTTGAATTTTTGGGATTCCGAAAAAAATAGATTAATCTTGAACTAACAATGTAAGAGATCACCGAATATTATAAAAATGAGCTGAAACAGACGAAAATGAGTTCCAATGCCCGATCTTGTTCAGAGGGGACTAGGCTTTTCTAGTTTTCCAGGCTTTTTCCCTGGCTCAATTCAGAAAATTTCAGTGTGATTATAGCTGGGATATTATCATTCGAATCATAACTAGCCGGTATTCAAAAAATCTTGAAACAGCCGAAAATTTTCAAAAAAGTGGAAAAATAGTCCACACCCAACTCGCTTGTTCAAGTTTTTCAGCCTACATTTAGGCTGGAATTATTGGCCGAAGTTCGTCCTAAAATCAGCTCACTCTGCCCATTTTCAACCGTTTTTATCAATTTCCAGCATAATTTTGGGCCAAACCACCCTTATTCTTACCTGCCGGTAGCCAAATTGGCCGTACACTCGTGTACCATAAGAAGTGTGATGAGAACAAGGGTTACTGTAGTTTTTGAGAGAGAAGAAGAGGTTGAAGACATTGTTATCACTTGGTTTGATTGATTGATTTTTTGGAGACTGAAATTGAACTGAAATTCCGGGGGACCCTGAAAAAAAGGGAGAATTTTGAGAGTTAGAAAGAGGAGAAAGACGAAGATACGAAAAAATGGGGGAATATAATAATTGAATGAGAAATTAAAGGTGGCGGGACATGAAAAAAACTGTATTTGTATTTACTTATCTATTATGAATAACGAACCATTCTAAACTCATATTCGAAGTCCTGATAATCATAACTAGTAAGAAGAGAAAGTGAACACGTCCCCTAGGTTGTGAGCGCGAGAGGCAGGTTCATAGGCGCCAAGGAAGGGCGGCCGCGTTTTGCTCCCTGTGGCTCAGCCGGTAATGCGCCTGACCACCAATCGGTACGGTAGCTTAGTTCGACCCCTCCGATGGTAATGGTTTTTGTTTTTCTTGGAAATAATCAAAATTGTAAAATTAGTGTATACACCACATCTTACGACAAAATGCATACAAAGTCTACAAAAAAGTCTACAAAACTTTCATGTCCCCCCACCTTTAACGAAAAAAAAATTAAAAATCGAAAGGAAACAGTAAAATTTCAAATTAAAAAAGGACTGAATATAATCAAAAAATGAGGAGAAGTTTTCAGAGAAAATGATTTTATACATGGAAGAATCGAAAAAGTTATTATAGGATAGGAATAAAGTTATCTTGAAATAGTGAAGTTTCTAGAAAAAAAATCTGAAATTCTACTTTCGAAATAAGAACAGCTGAACATTTTTCAGACTAAACAAAAATTATACTGATGAAACGAAGAAAGATGACCGAGCGATAAAAAGAGTTTTGGATTTTCAAAAATAAATTTTCTGATACTGTGAATTTTCGGATAGCGATTCGCCTTGAGTTTTGATTTTTGTTGTTGGCAACCCTGAAAATTGAAAATTAGTGGGATTCAAAGAGAAGAACGTGACAAAAGTGAGGTGTGAAGAAAGAGGTGCGCGTATCGATTCTAACATTATTTTTCAATCTAACAAATTATTTGGAAACAGTAAAATTAAAAAAAAAATCTGAAAGGTTTGTATCCAGAAAAATGCTAGCAACAACTGAAATCTTTCAGGCTGGATGAAAAATATGTTGGTAAGTTGATTGAACAATGATGACAAAGCGGTTAAAAATTTTTGAGATTTTCATATAAAAGCACCTTGAAACCGTGAATTTTCAGAAATCGACTCCATAAACATAAACTCGAGCTAAATATGCTCTGCAAAACTTGGAATCAAAAAGAAATCAGCTTTATAAAACAGAAAATAGGCCGAAAAGGCTTGAGTACGCCTAAGGTTTTGTTTTTGTAGTTGGAGACCCTGAAAATTCCAAAATAGTGGGATTGAAATTTATTGAAATACGAGAAAAATCGAAGCGCCGGCTATATGAGAAAATATTCAAACTGGTGGAAAATAAGAGGGAAACTGTAAAATTGATGGCAAAATTAAATACTGTCAAAGCAGTCAAAGTTTTTCAAATTTATACATAAAACCATCTAGAAACTGGAAATTTTGGTGAGAAATTCCTCAGACTTGAGCTACCGTAAAAACTGTAATACAGGCGCATGCGCTTCTATTCTCAACCCCTCCATTTTAGTGCGCTTCTATTACAGGTGCGCTTCAAATACAGGTGCGCTTCTATTACAGTTTTTACGGTAAATATGCTTTACAAATGTGTTGAAGTTAGAGAAAATAGGCTGAAAAAACTCTGAAGTACGTAAAAATCAACATAAAATGATCAGAATGCTTTTGATTCATAGACAAATCACTTGATTCCCGACTTAAACATTCGAAAATCAAAAATCAATTAAAAAGCCAGAAAAAAGTGACTGAACATGAGACGTTTCACTCCAGAAAAAGTAAAGTTTCCACATAAAATTAACTTAAAACAGTGGAAAATTAGGAAGAAACAACTCCTGAAAGATCAAGGAGCAGTGATGGAAATGGAATTTGTTTTAAAATCAAGGTAAAAACAGAACAAATTGTTTGAGAAGAAATGAAAAGAGTGTATTGAAAAATAAGTAAAAAATGTATGAGCGAATATCTTTGAAACAACACCTTGAAATTGAAAGATTCATCTGGAAACAGTGAAAATATGAAGGAAATTGTGGATGTTTTCTATCTGAATAACCAATAATCAATAAGGAATTTCGAAACGAACATTGAAAATTAGAAAAATTCCAGATAAAAATAATATGAAGCAGAGAAAAACTGGGAAAAAAATTGAGAAAATCGGCTGGAAGTTCTGAAAACTAACTAAGAACAGATGTATGATTGTAAATGTTTGACAGTAATAGCTACAGTCGCGAAAGTTTTAAACGAAAATGTAAAACAGAAAAAAGTTCTGATAAAGTCTAGAACTGCTGAAGATATGAAAATTAGAGTTTCGAACAGAGTTTTGATCAAAATCCACCAAGCATTGAACAAAAAAGTTTTGTTAACTGGATAAAACCATCCGGAAACTGTAAAAATTCGGAAAAAAAATGGCATTCAAGTGCTGGAAGCTATAGAAAAATAACCTGTTTGAGCCGATTTTCAAAGAATATTTGTTCAAAAGTTCAGTAATTCGGAAAGATCTTGGAATTCATAGGGAAAAAATCTACAACGCAATGACAAAAATATTACAGAATTCTACATATCAGTGTCTTCAAACAAGAAATTTTCGGAACAAAAAACACCAGAAAATGTTTGAAATCCAATATAAAAATTAAAAAATCTGTCAAAAGTGCTCAAAATCGTGAAAAAATTGGCAATGAATTATAAAGTTTTCGTGTTTTTCCACCTCTATTAAACCGGTACCCTCTAATGAAAAGACGATTCTTTTGATTAGGGGCATCCCGGCTGAATAGAAGGTTTATCGTGAGTAGAGAAGGAATGGGATAGAGACACCGAAGAAGTTTGATTTTCAGACAGAAAAGCAGCCGACTTGAAACAGCTGGAAATTACTGATACTCAGCAGATATATGTCCTTCAAATGTTGTATCGAAAGCGATTAGAACTTCTTATGTTCCGATATAGACTTCTATAGAAACTGTAAAAATTACAAAAATGTCACTGAAATTGTCTTTTAAATAATTCCTGAGTAACTGGAATCATTGCAAGAATTCAACTGGATTAGCTAGAATTCAACTAATTGAGATTAAAACTACATTGAAACAGTGAAAAACTAGAGAAAAATGAGCTGAAATAGCTCGAAACGTGTTGAAAATCTTCATCAGTTTCAGAATTTCTACATGTTTTTACCAATTTCAACATGTTTTTATCTCCGACTGGTCATTCTTTTGTCCTCAGTTTGTCAACATACTTTTTTTAGAAGGAAACCGTTAAAATTTTGAGAACTGACAATGAAAACATTTTTTGATAAGATCAAAACAAGACTAGCTGAAATTTCATTTGGCTTGGCCTCAAAACATCATTGAAACAGTGAAAAATTGAAAAACAAGCTAAAAAATGCTGAAAAAGCCGGAAAAATGTTGTAAATTGTTCTCAGTTTCAGAATTTTATTAATTTGTTAGAACATCTGGAACGCAACTGAAAAAGGGGAAAATAGAAAGCTAACCGCTGAAAATTACAGAAATGAAATAGAAATGATCTTTTGAAAAACTTACTGAATAATGATGTCAGAAAGATTAGCTTAGGGTTTGAAAAAAAAAGGGAAAAAATCAGATTGAAACGGTGAAAAAATTAAAAAAGAATGGCTTGAAAATGGGCTGAAAAAAGTGTGGAAAAAAGTGTCAACTCAGTTAAACGGATCAGCTGAAAATTCAACTAATTTAAATTGAAACAGCATTGAAACTGTGAAATTTCGGGGAAAAAAAAGCTGAAATTTGCTCCAAAAAAGCTAGAAAAAAGTTGAAAACTGGTCGATAAGATTTAATGATAAAAACGTTTAATTTAATGATAAAAACGTTTAATCTAATGATAAAAACGTTTAATACTCAGTTTCGCCAATTTATTTATTAGCAATTTATCATTAGAGCGCGCTTTCCTACTCTCGCTAAGAACCCGTGTGAGTTTGTCTCAAAAATTAAGGGGAAAAGCTAGAAACTAGCGAAAAATTAGTTCATATCTCAGTATTTCCACATATTTATACCCTCTCACTTTCCTAAATACATCATAAATTTTCGAAAAGCAGATCAAAATATGTAGGCGGATTCATTTTGGGTCTTCCTTCTTTTCTAGGTCAATTACGTGTCAAAATGAAATGACTTGAAACTTCTTTTGGATCAATTTTAAATCCGGAAGAACATTATATTTTCGAAATGAAGACCTTGAAATGGGCTAGACTGATAGATTTTGCTTCCGTTATTGGTGTTTTTGGTCGCATGTGAATTATGGGATTTATGGGATTAGATTATGTAAAATTTGGAAATTTCGAAAATTTTAGTGAAGCCATAGTATTAGGAAAATTACGAAACAAAACTAGTAGCTAGTTTGAAACATTGGACCTAAAGGGATCAAAAATCTCGAAATTTCGGCCTAAAATCGGGGGAAAACGGGCTAAAATTTGCAAAACAAGGCCCAAAATCTAAAAATTTCAAACATTTTCATTGGAAAGAGCTCGGAATGAGCAAAAACCAAAAATTTTGGCGTAAAATAGTTCCAATCTCAAAAAATGGACAATTTCAAATTACTATTTCAATATAAATTCAAATGTCTTTCAAAAAAAAACTGTGAGCTATTCAGATGAACTGATAACGATGAATAACAGAGTTGTACGGAATTCCGGACTCCGTATTCCGAATTCCGAATTTCGAAAAATGAAACTTCATTCCGTTACAACTCAAAAAGTTCAAGTCAATAATAGCAGAATTATGGAGAACTCGAGATACTCGAGATAGCGATACTCTGGTGTTCAATGCGCCCAGCATGAAATCATTTAAAAAATGTACTGAAAAGTTGAGGCTAACTATATTTCGAGACGTTTTTTTCTGGACTAGAAAAATCAGAAATGGTTGAAAATGTACGAAAACATTCAACCAAGTGAAGAAGATATTGGTAGTGGCAAACACTCCAATTAAAGTTCACCTATTTTTAAGAACAACATGAAAGAGTTAAAATATTTTTAGAAACAAACAAGACTGAAAATGGCTGAAAATTGGTTGGAAAATTCCAGAATAAGCTGAAAATATGCTAAAAGTTAGGAATGTTCGAATTGACGAAATATGGAACAATAATATTTTTTAAAAAGTTGAATTCAATTTCAGAAATTTATGAAACATTATAATTTCGGAGAATAGGGACAACCGAATATGAACGGCTTGGAGTCAAAATTAAGTGAAAAACGGTATGCAATAATCGAAAATGATCTGGAATCTAAAAATGTTTATTCCCAATAAACATTATTTTTC
This sequence comes from Caenorhabditis doughertyi, assembly GCA_963572265.1. NCBI lineage: Eukaryota > Metazoa > Nematoda > Chromadorea > Rhabditida > Rhabditidae > Caenorhabditis > Caenorhabditis doughertyi. The sequence continues at coordinate 9,322,110 of OY751556.1, read as the reverse complement.
ACTAAAAAACCAATTCCTTTTGAAAGGACTGTGAAACACAAAACTTCGTAAAATAAAACTGAAAAAATTGGGAAGAGAATCCACCAAAAAACAGTGAAAAAAGAACAAAACACAGCAAAAATTCTGGAATAGTTGTGCAAACATCACTGTTTCTTAAATTCTTCAGCCCAAGTTTACCTGCTTTCTAAAACGGTGAGTAATTGAAATAGAATGAAAAAACATTGAAATTCCTCGAAAAACGATCACAAGCAAGGTAAAAACTTTCAAAATCCAAGGATTTTTTTTTAAAAACTTTGATCAAAACGAAAAGTCAAGAGTACCATTTGGATCAAAGTTGGACTACACTTGAGCAAACTCTGAAACATTATAATTTAAAAGTTAGAAACTACTAAATGATGGTAAATAAAGATAACTCAACTTGAAACTGATAGAAGGACAATGAATATTGAAAACAACGCCCAAAACTCGTTACTGCTATTTCAAGAATATGACTACTGTTTCAATAAAAGTTCACGTATGTTACAGGAATATTCGATACAGTAATTTTGCATAATTTTGTGATGAAAAAAGCCGCTCTTGAGGAGAAAGGACTTGAGACTGATGATAGCAGAAGATTACAATAATTTTCTATTAGTGGTGCAGCTTACAGGAAATTATTGTGAAGGTTGTGAAACACAAAAAAAACGATTTGTGAAGGCAAAAAATGGCTGCAAATAGAGTTAACACAACCGGATACTGACAGAATGATGAAGAGTATTGAAAAAAAAAACGCGCGAATTTCAAAACTTCTATTAAAATAATGGTTTGAGGAAATAAAAGACTAATGTTTCGTTGAAAGTTCAATTATGTTTCAAAAAATTTGGAACAGTCTTCTCATCAGGACATCATCAGGACACTCGGGTTTTTTTTTATTTCAAATTCTGATGCAGTTTTTTATTCTGATCATTTTCTTTCACTACGACTACACTCAAAAATCACTCTAAACGGTAGAAAAAGGCGTTTGAAGGCATGGCCGCGTACAGGTTCACGGCCTAGGAATTCGGAAAAAAGCGCGCAAGGCACACACATGTCGGATTCTAGGCCATCAACCTGTATTGCATGCTTCTTTCTTGCATCAGAATTTGAAATAAAAAACCCCGAGTTCAGTCCTCCTTTAACGGAAATTCGATTGTAACAAGCTGAAACCTGAAGAGACCGAAAACTCATTCATTGAATGTTATCAATGTTTTAACTATTTGAACTATTTTTACGAAGACTTTGAAACATTGAGAAAATTGATCAAAATTCAAATAAAACGAAGCTGAAATTTTTAAATATCCGCCCGTAATAATGGAAAACAGTTCAAATTTCAAGAATCAATTTTGGGAAAAAGCTCGAAAATTGGAATGATAAGACCGAATTCGAAAAGAAGATTATCACTGTTTCTATACAAATTTGACTATTTTTGAAAAGTTTTCAAAACATTAAACAAAATAAGAGGTTTGCTAGTGGAAAAAGCCACACCTTGAGCTAAAATAGAAATAAAAGGGGAAAGCGGTTAAATCAAGTGATATCAGTAGCTTGCTCAGTGTTTTAGTAGCATACACATCATACACGAAATTATTATGAAGGTTGTGAAACACAAAAATAACAATTTCGGAAGACAAAAAACTACGGTGAATGTGGCTGACACAACCGAGAATCAATAGAATTATGCTGGCTATAGGCAAGAAAAGCGCGAATTTTAAATTTTTCTTGATATTGCGCCACTGTTTCAATAAAAGCTTGATTGATTTTCAAAAAATTTTGAAAAACTAACTTCAAGACACCACTTTTTTAAAAGAGGAATAACCTAAACTAACTGAAATCGATTGAAAACACGCTGAAACCTGAAGAGCCTGAAAACGCAAGGAAAAAAGATGTAATCACTGCTTCAATACTAGCTTAACTATTTTTATGAATACCTTGAAACATTGAGATGTATCTATCGAGAACCGTCAAAAATTTAGGTAAAAATCAAATTAAAACTAGGCTGAAATTCTGAGAAATACACCAGGATTGGATGGAGAATAGTCCAAAATACAAAAAAAGCCTTCAAAAACCTACTGGAAAAAGTACATCTGTGAAATTTTTACGATTTCATTATTATTTTTAAAAATGATGTTATAATTTTTAAATCTGATCGATGCGTGGTGGAAAATGGAAGAAAGAATAGGCATAATACTGTGGAAAGTCAGTCTGAAATGATCTAAAACGGGCTTAAATCCAGAACATTTCCGTAATCAATGAACGCTGAATTAGAATTACAGCATACTAGAAACTATTGTGAAGGTTGGGAAACACAAAGAAAACATTTTCAGAGATAAAAATGGATAAGGCTAACACCACCAGAAACGGAGGGAACTGTTATGAACAATTGAAAAACAATATAGAATGATAAAATAGGCCTGAGTCAAAAAAGTTCCCAAACAAAAGACTGCATTACTACCTCAGCATGAGCAAAGCTATCTTTGAGATGACTGTGAACCATCAAATTGGAAACGAACAACTAGTAAGTACAGTCTGGAGCAGATTGAAAAAGGTTGATAATAGGCCAAACATTCAAAAATTATTTTTCAACGGCAACGTTTTGGCATAACTGTTTCATTAAAAACTTGATTGATTTTGACAAATTTTTGAAATAGTAACTTCTAAACAGCATTGAGAAAAACTGTAAAATTAACCAAAAATCGATTGGAAACAAGCTGAAACATTAGACGAAAAACCCTGAAAACCGCAAAAAAAACAAGTTATTTTTACAAGTTATTAGTTATTTTCACTGTTTTGATAAAAATTGAACTACTTTCAAGAAGAGACTGAAACGTTGAGAAACACGAGGTAGTGAGAGAAGGTCACATTTGAGGGGAAAGGAATTAGAATTCCTAACAGCAGTACATTCGGAAAACTGCAAGAGATCTAGTCTTAAACGGTCTGAATCTGGCTGAAAAGAGAGAGAGGACCTCATCACTGTTTCATTATACGTTCAAGTTTCTTTTTCTGTTCTCTGAAACAGTAACCAAATTACTGTAGTCAAATATTATTCAACGCATCTGAATGATAAAGGATGGAAATTAGATCAAAACATTACTTCTAGAAATTTTTTGAAAAATTGCATTCAGACTCGAAAGAAACGAAACGTTTCATTAGTCCAACTTTTTAAATTTTGAACATGTTCTTATTTTGAAACCGATAAAAACAAACATAAAACAGAAAATTGAAAAAATTCAGATCTTTTTCGACGAAAACGTTTGAAATCAAAAGGTTTTCTCTGAAAATCAAGATCAATGCAGAATAAAAGCTCAACTATTTTTCAGAAGGTTTTGAATCAGTAATTTCCGAGCTTCTTTTCAAAAAAAAAAGTTCAAAATTTACTGAAAATCAATTGAAAACAAGCTGAAATATCACACAAAAATGGTCTGGAAACTGACAATTTCTGGTTACCCTTACTGTTTAAACGAAATCTCAATCATCTTCAGGAAGATTTGTGAATATTCTGTATGCGGATTGTTGAAAATTGGCTAAAAGAGCAAATTGAAACGAGCTGAAACTTTGAAGAACAGTCCAACGTCTACAGAAAAAGAATCAAATATGTACTAGAAAAAAATGCCACATATTCATAATTTAGAAATAATTTTTTGCGTTTTCATCATTGTTTCAAAAATGAAAATAAAGTTTTCAGATCTGATGGACAGATAGAACATAGTCTAGAAAATACTTGTTGAAACCATCAACAAATGGGAAAAAAGTTTCTGTTTCATCACTATATCAAGGTGATTCGGATGAAATAAGCACCTAGTGGTAAATCGAGGTCGAGGTCAATGAAAAAGCTTCTGAAATTCAAAATTTTGTAGAAACTTTTCAAAAATTCAAGACTAATCAATAATGTTTCACTACAAAATCGAAAACCTAACAATTACGCCTTGTTTTAATCATTGTGAAATCTACTGTGCCTCAATATAAGTTCTGAAATTGAGAAAAAATTATCAAATAATTTCTCACGATTTCCAAATCAGTTATATTCAAGAACAACGAATTAAACAAAAACATGAACTCAAAATCAACGGTCCCTTTGAAGGACCAATTCAAATTACTGTAGCAACATTAACTCTTACAGTATTCTGTTATCAGCAGAATTAGTGCGACTGTGTCTTGAATTGTCGGGCTATCTAGAAGATGCACATGCAGGTGAAAATCATAAGAAAGCGAGTATTATAAAGACTAATATTTGGGATGAAAATAGAAGCGATGTCGATTTTTTGAAACTGCACATTTCAGAGAATTTGAGAAACAAAAGGGTTAGAAACCAAGCTGGAAAGGGCTGAAATTGTGATGAAAATGCTTTTAAAGGTTGAAATATCGACAAAATTACACTCGAGATCACGAAAACTAGTAAAAAGATCAACATGTAAGAGGCATTCTATCAAGTTTTCCGGTTAAAGTAAGCAGTATTAGGAAGCGTTCTGAAACAAAAAAAGCTAAAAAAAAGAGTAGGTCGACGACAAAAAATCAAACGATCAAGCTTGAACTCTAGCGAAATTCCATTCAATTCAGGCTATTTTATCTCGGTTTCTAAACTATTTCGAGTATCTGATAGTTTCTAGCTTGATATTAAACCTGTATCCCATCCAAGGCTATAAAATTCTGAATAAAATTGATCCAGAAATCATAATAGCACACACTGCGAGGAATGTTTTTGGAAAGTTAACAGTACACAAATATCACTGTTGCTACAGTATCCCTTGATATGACCGCGATGAGAATCTTCTAGTGGCTTCTGTTTGTTTCTATGGCAAATCGCATCTCTATTGCAGACCCTGCGGTAATTTTCTGTTTCAAATGGATCTAATTTGAATCAGTGAAAACAAAACTTTGATAATTCATTTAAAATAGAAAAACAAAAATTAGGAACTTTTCAAGAAAGTGAAATCTAGTTTTTTTGTGAAAACCTGAAATCTTCTAACTCCATAAGTGTTTACTGAATAACAACTAGATCTATGAAATTTTAGTTTGAAAACAAAATGAAAGAGTGATAAATTTGGAAACATGGAGCCATCATTTTTTTTTTCAGCTGGTTTTTTGAGGTTTTCAGGCTAATTTTCCAGTGTTTCTGAACTATTTGAAGAGAACTAACAAGCGTGCCTGACATATTGTTTTACATTGAGTCGATTGATCACTTTTTGAGTACTTTTTTGAGTACATTGAGTACTTTTTGGATAAGTGAAACTGAAAAAAAATCAGCTCGAATCAGCTCGAATCAGACTAAAAGTCAATGGAAAAATACTAGGTGCAAGAAAATTGATTTACGTTGACCATGAGATCACGGTTTCAGTATGATTTCTAGATTCTAACGTTCAAGTTACAGTTTATTGGCTCTCTAGATTGGGACGTGAGAATTGTCACTACTTTAAAAAAAATTCGAGCGGTTCAAGTCATGATCAGACAACATTTTCTGAATGATTACTGTAGCAACAGTAATCCTTATATTAAGCTTTTGTTATTAGATCTGTTCCTGCTTTGAGTGCATATTTGATTGCACAATTAAATCGAAATGCTCCAAATTCTAAACTGTTGTAGAGCTTGTAAAATTTCAGTTAGTTTTCTGCCTGTATAGAAAAGCTCAAAAGTTCTAGTTGGTAATGAACACCAATCACTCGCAGACCGTTTCATTTGGGAAATTGCCTTTTTTGAGTTTTTGGATAAATTAAAAATGGGACTAATTGATTGAACATTTGTGTCAAACCCAAATAGATTCGTTGGACAATACTCCACATTTAGGTTACTGTAGCAACAGTAATTCTTCTACTATCAAAGTAAAAAACGATTCCTTGACACCGTCACGTCAAAATGCACAGCAGGGGTCCGCTGACTCCGCCCCCTCCAACATTTGCATTTTTAGCTGTTTCAGCTGTTTTTACAGGTTTTTTTTTTAGTTTTTCTTATTTCTCTTGACAAAAATATGAATTTCATTGCTAACTATGTTGCAAAAATGCACAAAAACTCAAGCAATTCTGAAATTGCAGTCCGAAATCGTCAATCTATGTTTTTCCTCTATTTCTGGCTTTATTTCTATTTTTGTGCATTTTTGTAACATTATTAGCGATAAAATTCATATTTTTGTCAAGAGAAATAAGAAAAACTGAAAAAAAACCTGTAAAAACTGCTGAAACAGCTAAAAATGCAAATGTTGGAGGGGGCGGAGTCAGCGGACCCCCTGCTGTGCATTTTGACGTGACGGTGTCAGGGAATCGTTTTTTACTTTGATAGTACTCACATTTTAAAACGGTTGTTATTATATCAATTTCCTGTACACTATTAACACTATCACCTCGGAGCAAACAAAATAACGATCCGAACTCCAACTTCTCAATTTCTAGAAAATTCCGAAAATTTCATTGATTTTTTTGCCTGTTTCTAGGAAAACTTAAAAGTTCTAGTTGATAATGAACATCAATCTTTCACAGACCGTTTCACTTGAGAAAGTATACTTTTTGAGTTTTTAGGTATAATAGGAATGGGACCAATCGATTGAATATTTGTATTACAGTCCAATGAATTCGTTGGATAATAGTCTTATTTTAGGTTACTGTAGCAACAGTAATTCTTCCACTAATTTTGTATAACGGTTGCAATTATAGCTGTTTACTAATTAACACTATCACCTCGGAATTAACATAACGATCCGAACTGCGATTCCTCAATTTCCAGAAAAAATCCGGAAATCTCATTGATTTTTCGTCTGTTTCTAGAAAAACTCAAAAGCTCTAGAAGATATTGAGCATCAATCTTTCACATACTGTTTCACTTGGGAAAGTATGCTTTTTGAGTTTTTGGATAAATTAAAAATGGGACTAATTGATTGAATATTTGCGTGATAGCCCAATCGATCTATTGGATAATAGTCCTTTTTTATGTTACTGTAGCAACAGTTATGCTTCTACTCACATTTTAAAACGGTTGTTATTATATCAATTTTCTGTACCATAAACACTATAACTATTAACACTATAACCTCGAATTCAATGAAACAAGACTCCAAACTTCATTTTCTCAATTTCCAGAAAACTTCCGAAAATCTCATTGATTTCTTGAATGTTCCTAGAAAAAATCAAAAGTTCTAGAAAATAAAATACCAATCTTTCAAATATTGACCCGCTTGGGATGATGTTATTTTTGAGTTTTTAGAAAAACTAGGAATATAATTAATCGATGGAAGTTTCTAATACTTGTCTAGTAGGGTAGTAGAATAATGGTTGTGTTTTAGGTTACTGTAGGAACAGTAATGCTCATACTCTACCATGAAGGATTTGCTATTTGAACTGCACGAAATTTTTTACCGTCAGCCCTCTCAAAACCTCAAAATCTAAAAAATATTCAAAAATCTCATTCAATTCTTTTCCTGTTTCCACTAAATAGCAAAATTTTTAAAAGATGTTGAATACCAATAATTATCATATTCTCCGTTCTGTACATTTCTTCGTCTGAATTAATGAACTACCAAGGGCTTTAGGGCAATACAGAATCTGCAAATGTAAAAACTGGCATAGTTATTAGGTTCAAACTGGAGTAGATAACTAATCGAAAATTTATAAAAAAAATCGCTCACAAATTGGAAGATTGAAACTGTGAAATTCTTTTTTTTTCTTGGTAAAAATATTGTCACAACCCGTCTTTACTAGGTTTTCAGTGTAGTACGATTGTTTTGTTTTGGATAAGAACAGCCGGTTAGACATCACTCATAGTCTTTCTTTCGGATTGGATAAACAATTGATGTAGCAGTAATATCTAGTTACAGATAGTGCACAAAAAACTAATTTTACGAAAAATCTAACGTCTGTAGCTCGAAAATCTCTCCAAATATTCTGAAAACCAATCTAATTCTTTTCTGTTTCAAGAAAAGCTTAAGAGATGTTTCGCTAGGAAAAAAGAATCGATTCCATTCAATTCTTCAAACCCTTTTTTTGTTCGGATCGCAGTCATATCATCGCAATATTACTCTAGCAAAGTACAGAATCAGAATTTTTTCTTGTAAGAGAGAAAACTGAGTACTCATTAGCCACAAACTACCAATGTTTAATCGAAAATTCATAAAAAATAGCTCACAAATTGAAAGATTGAAACTGTGAAATGTTTTTTTTCTTCTAAAAATTACTGTCTCATACTTATCGTAATTGGTTTTCAAATGTTTTGCGAAAGATTAATTGTAAATTGGCATATTCAGCAGTTATCGCAGCTTTATCACTAATATTCTGGTTTCCTAATCGAATTCTCCATTTTATTTAACAGTAATATCTGGTCACGGATAGTGCACTAAAGTTCAATTTTTCAAATTTATGGGGCTTTATCTGTTAAAAATTAAGCTCTGCAAGTATTTTTGAGTCTTATTTAATTAATTCCAGTTTCAAGGAAAGCTCGATATTATCGTAAGATATAGGAAGACCAATGGTCCGTTCATTGTACTAAGAGAAAATGTTTACTTCCACAATTTTATCAAATGAAAGTATGAAAATTGATTAAACATTGGAAATTTGAAACTGTGAGTTTCTATTGAACTCTTGTAAGCACGGTAGAACTAGAGAAAAGAAAAGAAAAAATTACAGTTTCAGAATCATCTGAAATGATTTTAAGATAACCGGCCAGTAATCGATGTTTCGGTTTTTATTTATTGATTTAGTTTTTATAAATCTGGAAATACAGATGAAAACTGCCAGTAAAGTAGAATAATATGCACTCAATATTTTTAGCACTTAAAAGATTGGATATGTATCTTTTGTAACAGTAATAACTGGGAATATCAAAACAGTTCTGGAAGCAGAACCTAGGAAACTAACTTCTATCAGTTCACAAGATGTCTTGTAGAAATGCCTGAAGAATTTTCATTTTTTAGTTAGCTGACCAAAGAATACATAGACTACTGTAGAAACAGTAATGTGTTTTCGGAAGTTTACAAAATTGTGATGTTCCCCGTTGATATCAAATCAGAAGCGGGTTAATCTCTACTAATTTTCGATCAAAACATGATAATTTAAAACAGTTTCCATTGATAAAAGAGAAATGATAAAACTAGTTGTAAATGGTTTGGAACTGTTATCTTTTTGTATTTCAACGGAGGTTTTCAGCACTACTAACCATTAGTAACCAACAAATTGAGATAAAAATTGACTGTTTCATGACAAAAACAATATTCGTGGTAAATAAAATAGCGTATTGACCGTGGAAAAGAGTGCCCGGAAAATGAGCTTTTAGTCAAAGTTTTTTTAGGATTTGACGTCCATCTATATGAATATTCAAACTACACATATGAAGAATTAATTTACTGTAGCAACAGTAACTTTTTCACCGTTAGCTTTGGTTTATTCACTTCTGTTAGTGATTATTCTCCACCGAATATTGCTTAAAAACTGAAAGAAAAACCCCTTACAGCTCATATGACCCGCAATGTTCCTAGCCTACTGGTATCCTTTATTTTAACTCGAAGTGCGACTTTTTTTTAACAGGAAAATTCCTTGTCCAATGATTAGAAAACTTTTCAAAAATGTTTAACTTCATATAGAAACAGTGATAATTCTTTTCAATTTCAGTCTTTTCATTCTAATTTTCAGCTTTTTCACAGTTTATTTTTGAGTTTTGAACTGTTTTCCATTATTCCGGAAGTATTTTAAGAAACTTTAGCTCCGTTTTAATTGGATTTTGACTCATTTTTCTCAATGTTTCAAGGCCTTCTTGAAAATAGTTCGACTAGTATTGAAGCTAATAGTTCTATTCTTGTTTTAAGATGAGAACATGATTTCGCCTATTCAAACTGAAAATAAATGGATTACTGTAGCAACAAGGGAGCTAAAATTGTCATAGTTATTTTGCTCTAATATTAACAAAACTTGCTTTATTTGGAAATCATAAACTAATGGAAGCAGTCTTCCAGAACAGAGTTGTACGGAGTTCCGGATTCCGGATTCCGAATTCCGGGGTTTTTTCATTGCGTATTCTGAATTCCGGATTCCGAATTCCGTATTCCGCAAAATGAAATTTTATTCCGCTACAACTCAAAATTTTCAAGTCAAAAAAAAATAACTGAATTATGGAGAATATTTGAACGAAGTTCCGGTATTCAATGCGTCTAGCATGAAATGGCTCCTAAAATGCACTGAAAAACGGAGCCAAACTACTTTTCGGGCTCAATTGCTGTTTTAAGCATTGAATCTCGCAAAGTCAATCATTCCGGATTCCGGATTCCGTATTCCGGGAAAAAAGAGACTATTCCAAATTCCGGATTCCGGATTCCGTGGTTTCGAAGCCCATTCCGGATTCCGAATTCCGGAATCGTGAATATCCATTCCGTACAACTCTGTTCCAGAAATAAAATTTCAGAACTTCAACCGAAATTCAAAACATTTTCTTCTGTTTCATGTAGGGATTTAATGAATGTGGGCTACAGATAATTGATCAGTTTTGTGCGCGTAACAGAATGATAAAACTTTCAAAAAATTGCTAGAAATGTTAATAATGAGACCGAAAAAAGCTAAAAATTTGATAACAATGCTCTACGACATTGAAAAACTATAGAGACAACATTTTTGAAAAAAGAATGTTTCGTAATAATTTCAAAATCTGAATAAAATCCAGTTTTGGTAATTCTCCTTTCCTGAGCGACACCAGAAAATACCATTATTTATAGCTCAATTTTACTAACATTTTATAATTATCAGTTTTCGTTGAAAAGTTGGAGCAGGACAGAGTTGTACGGAATGAATTTTTTCGATTCCAGAATTTGGAATCCGGAATCCGGAATTTTTGAAGCTACGGAATCCGGAATGATAGGTTTTGCGAGATTCGAAGCTGATAAAAGCGATTAAGTTTGAAAAGTAGTTTGGCTCCATTTTTCAGTGCATTTTTTGATTTGTAACGGAATGAAATTTGTTTCTTCGGAATCCGGAATTCGAAATACGGAATCAAACAAACCCCGGAATGCGGAATTCGGCATTCCGTACAACTCTGGAGCAGAATTACACTAAAATTTTTGAAAAAGAACTGCATACATGGGTCCGACTTAAAATCACTTGAAAAGTCAAAAGTTGAATTACTGTAGCAACAGTATTTTTTCCCGTAGGATTTTAGTTGAGGTATTAGTATATTCAAAATACTATATTGGTTCATAATGGGAACAGCTTTCTCGATAATCTCGTTTTTTGTCGTAAAAATTTTCAGAATTCTTAATAGTTAAGCAGCGTTTGTCAATAGTAAACTGAAAACCGAAATATATAATATATATTTATGTATCAACAGTAATACTTACAGTGATATATGTTCCTGATTTTGATGGTAAGTTTATAAAACCTTTTAGCCAAGAAATTAAAAACCAACCAAAATCTGATTTTTCGAAAAGTTTTCCGAATTCTGAATATATGAGCAGGAATCTTCTTAACTAAACTGGAAACCAAAATATATACTTTAGATTACTATTGCAACAGTAATTCTTACAGTATCCTATTTTCACAATTCTGATTCAAAGCTCATAATGTAGGCTGAAAAAAGTTATAGCCAAGAAATGAAACCACACTAATCTAGTTTTTTGTCTGGAATAGTAAAAAAACAAGTCCGAAAAGAGGTAAAGCCTGTTATTTCAAAATTATTTTAGAAATAAATAAAGAATTAGAAATTTTATTTGCTCTAAAAAGTTTTCGGAATCTGAAAAAGTCAATCGAATTACTAGCTCGAACATCAAAAAGTCTAATTTAGATTACTGTAGCGACAGTAGTTTTTACAGTATCCTACTCTGAAAATTCTATTATATCAGACATATTACTTCTAATGAAAGGGCACCCAGTCAAAAGTTTTGGATAATCAAGAGCCGTTGTAATAGGGGTTTCATTTTGGAAAATAAAAATTTCAAAAACAAAAAAAGCGTTTTATGAATCTTCTCACAATTATTATTAGTATTTTATATGTCTCTCCCGTCATTTTAAACAAAATGAGTCAGTAAACAATTGGAAAAAAATGATGGAAAAGTGGAACTAAATGATGAATACGACAGCTACTTTGCACCCGCCACCACCCTCACATTTCTCACGTATTAAAAAGTGAAAAAAGGGAGAAAAAAGGGAGAAAATGATATATTTTTAGTATTGGTAATTGAATGGGAGGGAGCTATTTTTATTGTGAGGAAAAGAATGTTTGTTGTTGATGGCGGAAGTATTTTAGTATATGTCGATTTTTGAAGACTTTAGTTATTTGACTTTTAGAATTTCAGGAGAAAAAAAAACAATTGAAATTGGTTGAATACGAGAGAAATTATTTGCCTGCAAGAGAAGCATTTCAGCAGAAAAACTTTATTAAAAGGGCTTCCTATTAAAATAATCCCTCTATTAGAACAGCATTTAGAAATCTGTTTTGAAGACTTGTAGAACCCTCTTTATAAGAAGATCTTCATCTTTTGAAAAAGCATCCCTAAAAGAAGAGTCCTTCTAGGACGATTTATAGAAGAGCATGCCCTTATAATAAAGGCTTATCTTCATGTTTTGAAGAAGTTCGTGATTTTGAAGATGTTCGTGAAAAATGCAAAACGTTTTCAACAGTGTTTGTTGACGCGCGTTATTGGGATATTAAAATTTCAAGAGATTCCTCTAGATTCAAAAATTAATGACATAAGTACTACATGAAACTGGGGAATTTTATTTGGATTTGAAAGTTTTTTTTTCGGATAAACTACATTTTTCAGCGACTATTGACCACAAAAAAAACTTATGACCCGGTCCGAAGTCGGTTCTTTTTTCAAAATATGACTATTTCAATAAATATATGCATTGATAAGGTATATAGTAGAGCCATTACCATTGTCATACTCCGTCATCATTTTGGTTGTCTTAATAAAAGGACCTTTTTTGTACTTCGTATCTGTAAAATTGCTATATTACAGGTATTACAGGTGATCAAACCGCTTACAAAATCGAATAAATCTTCAAAATACCATGATTAATTAATGATGAAACAGAAGCCCGAGGAGAAGATTTTTGTGAACAAAGTTTTACTTTTTCAATGAACACTCATTTTGAAATCTCTGTTTGGAAGATTGATTCTTCAGTGTCTATCTCAAACTTCATTCATTTCCATATATTAATTAGATACGGTACGTAACTTATGAAACATACAATTATTGTAGAATCGGATGTTCGGATATAAAGAGACTTGTTGAAACTGAACTTAATAGGCCAACTCGTTAGATTTTCAGCGAATTTCAAAATATTGTCAAGTTATTCTAAAATTTCACTGTTTCAAAATAATCGTGTATTGAGGTCCCGTGAAATATGTTTGATACTATCAGAACGAATAGTAGCGATACCGAATTACAAGGAGCTGTCCGCCTATCATTTGGCCTAACGATAGATTACTGAACATAGCAGAATTGCGCGGAATAAAAGAATTTCTATCAAAAAATGTCCATATAACACAAAATTCGGTCGTTTTTTAATATTTTTAGCCAAAACTAGAAAAATTTTCATTTTTCCAAGAACTTTGTATAACTTTAGAATGATGGTGTGATTCTGGTGAATTTATGGTGGCAAAATTAGTAGACTACTGTAGGAGCCAAGAAAGGATGAGCAGATAAATACTTTACGAAACTGGGAAGTTCGTTCTGTTTGATTTGAAAATAAGGATTTTTCAAATCTTCTTTTGAACTCTTCAACTTTAGAGATTTTTGGTTTTAATACGGCCAAATAAACCAGATTCTAAGAAACAAAAAACCAACAACTTTTCAAAAAATTTTCTGTTTCTTCAAAACTTCTTTCCTAGCAATTGGGACATCATTTTGGTTAGCAATTACTGTATCGGTAAAACATTTTATTTTTAAGAAATTTCTACAACTTCAGTTTTTTCGCAATAAGTATTCTGAGAGTTACTTTGATCGAGTGCTAACTTACTTTTTGATTAACTCGAGCTAATTGGCTGTAGAATCTGATCGATTTAGTGTCAAAAATGAGTAAAATGACAATACAATTGACGAAAATTCACTATTTCAAAAATGCAATAATATAGAATTTCTTCAATCGATTTCGGTGGTTTTTCAAGAAGATCTAAGAAAATGTTGTGAGCTTGCTGTAGTTATATCTACCCGAGGATAAAAAAATTGGTGAAACAAATAATGTTTCACATGTTTTTTATGTAGGAAATCATATCAAGTTGGTAATGCATTTTATATATATTTTTTAAAGTCCAAAATTTTACTCGGTACATTTTTCACACTTTTTTGTTCAGTACAAAATATAGGTTTTCGGTGAAAACCCGAAATTTTTGCAAAGAATTTACTGTTTCTTCAGCATCTTATGGGATCTCGTATTTTTTTGACTTGGTTATTTCATCTGCTCCGGATTACTGTATGTAAATGATACGTCCCGATTCCGGAAAGTACATTTACCCCTCACTTCAAACTGATTACTGTATTTCAACTAATTTATAACGCGAAGTTGTGAACAGATGTTTTACAATTCATGCCAACTATGTATATGCAAATACTGTATCGGAGAAACAATATATTCGTCAAGATTTTTACGATTCAATTATTCCCTTTGAGTTGTTTTGATTTGATCGAAGGTTCGATTTGCATTTTATACAATTTGAGTAGCTTCAGGATTACTGTAGCTTTTGAATGATTTTGAGTCAAAAATGAGTGAAAAGAAAGAAAAAAACCAAAAATTGAAAATTAAAAACTTACTATTTCAAAAATTCATTTGAATCGTTTCAAATCGTTTCAATCGATTTTGATAGCTCTTCAGATAACTCAAACAGCTGTTGTAGGATTACTGTAGCTCTGGATAACCTTCAGATGATTCCAATATTTGCAAAACAAAACATGCTCACAGCATCATTTTATTATTGCATGAATTGAGATCCTTTTTCAAAATCGAAATGAAACGGACATTTTTGGTTTTTTCAGAACAATTTTCACTACTTCACTAAGTTCATGTTTTTCAACTTCGTGAAATTCAGTTCGATCAACTCTTTGAACTTGTGTTGATCACTGTGTGATTGCTGTAGCTATTCAATGACTTATTGGATTCAAGGGCAGGAAAAACAGTGTAGATTTGATATTCGAAAAAGAATAAATGAAAAATATACCATTTCGAGAAGTCTCGATAAGAGGTATTGTGGAATCAAGTTTGATCTTTCTGTTCGTCATCCGAGCTAGAAGTGTTTCAGAATTACTGTAGAATTACTGTAGCTCTAGCAACTTTCACGGTTTTTTTTGAAAAACTAAAAAAAAGCATGTTTCCCTAAAACTTTATCTGGAGAGTTGTTTTCCGGTCTATAATGGGCGCTTTTCAGTGAATGTAATTTTGGAGACGGAGTTTGAAAACAGGAATATGATATCTTCTTTATGAATTTATAACTGAATATCAGGAAACAGTGATGCATTTTTTCCGAAAAAGGAACTTTTTTAATTTTTGCAGAAATTTTGTAGGATTACTGTACATTCATACTGTAGATATGTCAAAGCTTTTGATTTGAAGTTTTAGGGGAGAAAATGAAGGAAAATCTGGCAAATTTACTGTTTCACAATGAACTTTCAAGCTGGGTGGTAAATAAGAAATATTCAATTCTTGCGTCTTAGTTACATTGAATTCACAAAAATGTTCGGTTGGGCATATTTTTGCTATGAAATGAATTAAAGTCGTGGCGAGGCACTATTTTCAAGTGAGGTTACTAGATCATCAAGGTGCCCTGATTCTGGAAATACAACTAAGAAACGTGGAACAGTGAAAGTTCAAAATTTTAAAGAGAAAAACAGGAAAAGCTGCTTTTTATAACGAAAAAGTTAAAGGGAAAACTTTGTTCTAGAGAAAACGCATTAGTTCTTTATTGCTGCTACCCAACGAAATTTACCTTTTTATACCAAAACTTTACTGTTTCATCAAAACCGTTAATTTTTTAATCTTGACCTTTCTACTTAATTCACTCATCCTGGTCTTCAAATGTTTTCTAACTTTCCTTTATTTCGATTTACAGTGGAAAGTGTGAAAATTTGAGCCCCGCCCTCCAAATAATTTTCACACTCGGAAGAACGGGCATTATTCTCTGCGTTTCCTCATTTCGCACACTCTTTCTGCAATAGTGGGCGGGGCCATGCTACAGTGAAGTTTTTGGACTCTTTTAGCCGAATTCGAAAAAGTTTCCAACTGTTCCATTATATCTTTTCCATGAGAATTGATATACCGCTAGTCGATTCCTTGTATTGATTTCGTGGAATTTTTGTTTGTTTTTTCTCACAATTTTTCCGGAAAATTTCCGGAAAGTCACAGTTCTCAAATAGAACTTTATATTTCGAAAAAGTCGTTTGCAGCTACTGAACCAGAGGTTTTTTTCCCCAAAAATTACTGTTTCAGCGTTAATTTATGGTTTGGTCAAAAAAAGTAAAAGTCAGTGCTTCCGCGCGTCTCATGTCATTCGAAAAAAGGTAGGAAGTGATGAAATTTTCCATCACCAGAAAAGAGAAATTATTCGAAAACTAAAGTTGTCCGAAGTGATTATGATACTTTAGGAACAATCATAGGATTACTGTAGGATTACTATAGATTACTGTGAATATAGTTCTGATATGGGGAAGTTTTAGAACCAACTACAGTGCTCCACAAAAGTTTAACCTCACCCCCCTGTTTTCCAGTATCTCGAGAACGGTAAGAGATACGGGAAAGCTTCCAACTGACAAAATGCTCCAAATGTTTAGTTATTATGATTCCCAAAAGCTCAGGCAACAAAAATAAAAAGCTGGAAAAAATTGCATTTTTTGTGAAAAAACACTTTTGGCGATCCACAAAAGTTTAACCTCACCCTGAAAAAACGATGAAAAAAGGGGAGTCTTGTGAAACTTGACTCATAACTTGGTTCACAAATGTTTTGATGAAAAACTTACAATTACAAAGTTGTTTCAAATTTCATTTTCTACAACTCTTTAGTTGACCACTTTTTATCTAAACCCTTGGCTGTCGAGGTACCGCCCTTTTAAAGTTGGTTGTTTTTTCTGGTGAGTTTGATCGCGTATCTCGTTGGTAGGTACAGTAATCAAAAAGTGGTCAACTGAAAAAATGTTCTTTGGACATTGTTTCATAACATCCAATTAATTCTAAACCTGAAAAAATGGTTTTATTCATAATAGGTATCGATATCCGAAATTTGTCGCAATTTACACTTTTCTTCGATTTTAGGCCTGATTGTCATGTTGTTTGAGTGCTCATAACTCGCTTGAAAATGAGTTTGGAAAAATTTTGTCAACATAAGAAATGTTTTAAATAATCAGATGAACAACTTTTTAGTTGAACACTTTTGTCTATCTCCCCTGTCTGGGAAGTTGGTCACCCAAGAGTGAGCTCCATTTTTGGACACGATTGAAAATGGGTTTGGCTCTTGAGGCAAGAGCCGGGGCAAAGTGAATTCCACGCAAACCATCTTTTGTAAAATTCAGATAGCTTCCCTGAAAGAATTCGAGCAATTTTATTAACAGCACCTGCGAATCAAACTCTTTTTTACTGAAGCGACTACGTTGAGTGCTCTTGTGATACTAACTGACAACTTCTCAGTGCAGCCAAAGCAACTGCTGTTAATAAAATTGCTCGAATTCTTTCAGGGAAGCTATCTGAATTTTACAAAAGATGGTTTGCGTGGAATTCACTTTGCCCCGGCTCTTGCCTCAAGAGCCAAACCCATTTTCAATCGTGTCCAAAAATGGAGCTCACTCTTGGGTGACCAACTTCCCAGACAGGGGAGATAGACAAAAGTGTTCAACTAAAAAGTTGTTCATCTGATTATTTAAAACATTTCTTATGTTGACAAAATTTTTCCAAACTCATTTTCAAGCGAGTTATGAGCACTCAAACAACATGACAATCAGGCCTAAAATCGAAGAAAAGTGTAAATTGCGACAAATTTCGGATATCGATACCTATTATGAATAAAACCATTTTTTCAGGTTTAGAATTAATTGGATGTTATGAAACAATGTCCAAAGAACATTTTTTCAGTTGACCACTTTTTGATTACTGTACCTACCAACGAGATACGCGATCAAACTCACCAGAAAAAACAACCAACTTTAAAAGGGCGGTACCTCGACAGCCAAGGGTTTAGATAAAAAGTGGTCAACTAAAGAGTTGTAGAAAATGAAATTTGAAACAACTTTGTAATTGTAAGTTTTTCATCAAAACATTTGTGAACCAAGTTATGAGTCAAGTTTCACAAGACTCCCCTTTTTTCATCGTTTTTTCAGGGTGAGGTTAAACTTTTGTGGATCGCCAAAAGTGTTTTTTCACAAAAAATGCAATTTTTTCCAGCTTTTTATTTTTGTTGCCTGAGCTTTTGGGAATCATAATAACTAAACATTTGGAGCATTTTGTCAGTTGGAAGCTTTCCCGTATCTCTTACCGTTCTCGAGATACTGGAAAACAGGGGGGTGAGGTTAAACTTTTGTGGAGCACTGTAGGTTCAATGCAGCACCAAGGGAAATTTTTGTTGTGGGAGGGTAAAAAATATTTACCGTTTAGACAGTTGAGAAATTAACTTTCCCAACAATCAATGCGTTTGAACACAAATTAAGGGGTTTTACTGTTAAACAATCTCATTTTCAGTTGATAAAAAAGGCTTTGCAGCTCCGGAATCCAACGAGAGCGTTCAAGAATTACAGTTTCCCCACTAACATATTTATATATTTTTCGTCTGAATTTTTAGTTCCTGTCCTATTTCAAAAATAACTGCAAAATGAAAAGTGATGAATTCTCCCAATACCAGAAAAGCAAAAAATTACGAAAACTGAAGTTGTCTGGAGTGAGGATGATACTTCAGTAGCAACCATAGGATTACGGTAAAATTACTGTGGTTTACTTGGAATACAATATAAAACCGGGGCCATGTTGGAACTAACCAGTTTCAGCAGCTAGGGAAAATTTTTTCGTGGATGGGGAGAAAAAAAAATATTCTCGGTTCCCGAATTGGTAGTTGAGAAATTTGTTTTTCCAACGATCAATGAGACTAGAATCAAACTTGCTAATCTCGTTTTCAGTTAAAAAAAAAAGCTTCTGCAATTTCGGAATTTAACCGATACTTTCAAAAAGTTACAGTTTCTCCACGAACATATTTATATTTTATGTTATGAATTTTCAGTTTTTGCTTTATTTCAAAAATAAACACAAACTGGGAGTGATGAATTCTTCCAAGGTTGATCATTAGTAACAATCATAGGGTTACGGTAGGATTACTGTAGATTACTTGAAATTTAGTTTTGATATGGGTCAGTTTTAGCTGGCCCTACGTGAGAAAATCGACCAGCACTAGCACTAAAAAAGTCAAACTGGTCCGAGCTGGCTGATGTTCAGCACACATCTACTCCTCAAGGGTCCTCAACAAAATAGTCCATATCAGATTTGGCTCCGCCCCCTTGATCCAGAGAAAAAATCGATAATTCATCGAATTTGAACGGCATTCGGCCTGATTTTCCTGTAAGAGATAGAGTCAAAATCTAAACGGAAATGAACTTCTGGCATATTTTTGAGCATTTTTTGTATTCTGAAGAAAATTCTAACTTCACGTCTTCAGGGTGAAATTTTCGAAAATTTGTAAAATATATCCATTTTTTCCAGAAAAGTCGATTTTTGAGGCCTTAGATGCCCCAAATACAGGGCGGTTTGACATCATAAAAATAATCTACGCTTAATTTGGGTCCTAGGTGTTTTAGAAAGTGCCAAATTGTCTCAAATAGTCCTTTTAGAAGAAAATATAATCTAAAACTTCATTTCTAAAAAGTTTAGATTACGAGATCATCAACTTGCGATAGCACGTTCACATAGGTTGGAATATGGCTGCAATCCAGCTGTTATATCATGACTGTGCTCGTAATTTAGCTTGAAATGACTATTTTACACAATTTGGCACTTTCTAAAACAGTTTTGGAAAGAAATAATCAAACTGGAAAAATCTGAAATTTGGAGGTGTAAATTGTGTGATGATTTTTTTGAAGTGGTGCCACGCCTACAGAAGTGATTCGAATGAGCTGAAAATTTGCGAACTTATTAGATATAAGTAGGGCAACATGTGATAAAAATATTTTTGAAATCGGTGACTATGAAAATTTCCACCATGTATAGGGGTACATGGGTTTTTGGGGTATATGAGATATATAGTGCTCTGAAACCCTTCTATAGCGGTCGAAATTCAGAACCGGGTGTGTACCCCTAGGACCCAAATTAAGCGTAGATTATTTTTATGATGTCAAACCGCCCTGTATTTGGGGCATCTAAGGCCTCAAAAATCGACTTTTCTGGAAAAAATGAACATATTTTACAAATTTTCGAAAATTTCACCCTGAAGACGTGAAGTTAGAATTTTCTTCAGAATACAAAAAATGCTCAAAAATATGCCAGAAGTTCATTTCCGTTTAGATTTTGACTCTATCGCTTACAGGAAAATCAGGCCGAATGCCGTTCAAATTCGATGAATTATCGATTTTTTCTCTGGATCAAGGGGGCGGAGCCAAATCTGATATGGACTATTTTGTTGAGGACCCTTGAGGAGTAGATGTGTGCTGAACATCAGCCAGCTCGGACCAGTTTGACTTTTTTAGTGCTACCCTCCACAGTCCAATGCTCGGTTTTCTCCGGTAGAGCGAATTAGAACAAAATACAGCATCTAGGGGAAATTTTTTTGTGATGAGGAAGAAGAAATATTCGCCGTTTCCAAAAAGTCATTTGACAAATTTAATTGTCCAATAACCAGTTCGTCATCTTTTTTTGAAGATTCTCAACTTCAGTTTAAAAATGGCTTCTGCAGCTTCTGAATACCATCGAAATTTTTTTGAAAAATTACAGTTTTCCCTGTAACTTTTCAATTCCAACACAAAAACTAATTTTAGTCTTTCATGATTCCCTTTTACAAAATAAAGTAAAAAGTGATCAAATCTTCCATCACCAGAAAAGAAAAAAATTATACGAAAACTAAAGTTGTCAGTAGTGATGTTGATATTTCAGTAGCAACCCTTGGATTACGGTAGGATTACTGTAGAATTATTGTAGTTTACTTGGAAAAGTTTTGGTATGGGACAGTTTCAGAACAAAATACAGCATCTAGGGAAATTTTTGTCATAGAAGGGAAGGAAAACTATTCGCCGTTTCTAAATAGACAGTTGAGAAATTAACTTTTCTAATAACCAATTCGTCATCACTTGTAGAGATCTTAATTTCAGTTAAAAAAGGCTTCGGCAGATTTTGAATCAAACAGAAAATATCAAGAACTTACTGTTTTTGGTCCAAGTTTTCAATTCCAACATAAGTTTTTTTCACTGGAAAATAAAAAAATCATAAGAAAACTAAAGTTGTCAGGAGTGATGTTGATATTTCAGTAGCAACCATAGGATTACTGTAGTTTACTGTGATTTTAGTTCTGATATGGAACAGTTTCAGAACGCGACAGTTTCGATACGGCATTTAGGGAAATTTTTGTCGGGTAAGGGAAGAAAAAATAGTTGCCGTTTAAAAAATGGGATTTGAGAAGTTTATTTTTCGAGCAAACTCGTTGCGAGGGGAATCGACTTCAATTAACTTTACCGTTAAAAAGCTCATTTTCAGTTCAAAAATGGCTTCTGCAGCTTCTAAATCAAATCGAAAATTTTCAAAAAATTACAGTTTTCTTTCTAACTTTTCAATTCTAAAACTGAAATAAATTTTAGTCTTTCATGCTTTCCTTTTACAGAAAAAAAGTAAAAAGTGATGAAATCATCCATAACCAGAAAAGAAAAAATTATACGAAAACTAAAGTTCAGGAGAGATGTTGATATTTCAGTAGCGACCATAGGATTACTGAAGAAATTACTGTAGGATTACTGTAGGTAACTGTGAATTTAGTTCTGATATGGGACAGTTTCAGAACGAACCAGTTTCAATGCAGCACCTAGGGAAAATCTTTTGTAAGGGGAGAAGAAATGTTTGCCGTTTCAAAAGATACAGTTGAGAAATTAACTTTTCCAACAATCAATGGGTCGTTCTCAAACGTTTGAACACAAATTAACGGGTTTTACTGTTAAACAATCTCATTTGCAGTAAAATAAAGGCTTCTGCAATTTCGGAACTTGTCCGGAACTTTCCAAGAATTACAGTTTCTCCACCAACTTTTCTATTCGAATAATGAAAAAATATCAGTCAATAGTGGTAATGTCTCAACCTGTCCGGATTGGTGATATTTCAGTAGCAACCATAGGATTACGGTAGGATTACTGTAGCTTACTTGGAATATAATAATGAACCGGGACCATGTTGGAACTAACCAGTTTCCATACCATAGCTAGAAAACTTTTATTTTTCGTGGAAGGGAAGAAAAAAATTAACCGTTCCTAAACTGGCAGTTGAGAAATTAACTTTCCTAACAATCAATTAGACAATAATCAAACTTACTATTCATTTACCGTATTTTACTGTGAAAAAAATCTCAATTTCAGTTGATAAAAAAGGTTTTGCAGCTCCGGAATCCAACGAAAGCGTTCAAAAATTACAGTTTCGCCCCTAACATATTTATATATTTTTTATTTTGAATTTTTAGTTCCTGTCCTATTTCAGCAATAACCGCAAAATGAAAAGTGATGAATTCTCCCAATACCAGAAAAGCAAAAAATTACGAAAACTAAAGTTGTCAGGAGTGATGTTGATATTTCAGTAGCAACCCTAGGATTACTGTAGTTTACTGTGATTTTAGTTCTGATATGGGACAGTTTTTGAACGAACCAGTTTCAATGCAGCAGTCAGGAATAATCTTTTGTGTAATGGGAGAAGAAACATTTGCCGTTTCCAAATTGGCATTTGAGAAGTTTACTTTTCCAACAATCAATGCCTTGTTCCTAGACGTTGGAAAATAAATTAACAGATGTTACTGTTGAAAAATCTCATTTTCAGTTAAAAAGGGCTTCTACAATTTTTGAATAAAATGAAAATTTCAAAAATTTTTGCTGTTTTCGTTCTAACTTTTCCATCCCATTACTAAAATAAATTTTAGTCCTCTGCTTGCCTTCTACAAAAAAGGTAAAAAGTGATGAAATCTTCCATCACCAGAAAATGTAAAAAAAAATTATACGAAAACTAAAGTTGTCCGGCTGATTTTCTTTCCGATTTTATACTCAATTTTCACCTGTTGCTGATGGTGTCTGAAGCAGTAGTGAGGGGGTACTAGGTGTATACTTCACTCCCCATTACAACATTACGTCATTTTAAGTTCGTGGAATAAAAAGAGAGAAAAAGGAGAGGAAAAATATGACTCAAAATCAAAAAAAAATTTGTTGATTTTTGAAAAGGGACCAAAATGACATCTTTTTTTTTTCTCACAATTCCATTTTCCATCATGAATTCACTTAAAAATCACTCTAAATGGTACAAAACGGCGTTTGAAGGGCATTGCCGCGTACATATGGATGTCCTAGAAAAATCCAGCTACTCACTTGTCGGATTCTAGGCCATCAATACTCGGTCATGCAGTCAAACACCGTTTTGTACCGTTTGGAGGAATTTTCAAGTAAATTTGTAATGAAAAATGGATTTAGAATGGAAAAAAGTGGGATTTGGGAAAAAAAAATCGGAGTTCAGTCCCCTTTTAAAAAATCTCTGTTTCAAAAGGTTTTTATAAAAACTGGAAATCTTGGTCAAGTGTTGTGAATATATGGGCCATTGGAATAGTTTAAGCCTAAAAATTGCTGGCTTTTTTCTCAACCTTATCATTTATCAACTACCATAATCACCAGCCCTAATTGAGGTCAATTTCCAAACTCTTGGAACATATCAGACAGTTTCATATAAAACCCCGCAATTGGTATGAATTAGTGCTTACTGATACTATTGAAATTTTACTTGACTTATAAAACCGAAAATTTTCAAGCCGAAATTCCACTGTTTCAAGGGGAAATCTTACTTGGACTAGGTATTCATTTCCATTGCTTGAGGCGCCAAATCAAGAGCAGTTTCAGTCGGAGATTTTGATTGAAACGAACTGTTGTCTACGTAAACTATTCAAATAAGATATGAGTTGTAAAACGGTAAAGGGATCTGTTTCAAAAGTATGTATTACATGAACTAGACTGTATTTCTTCGTTTCAAGAATATAAATTCGATTGTTGAAACAGAAAATAATTTGGAATTTCGAAGTTTTTCGCATTACCAAACAAACTTCGATATTTATAGAAAAAAAAGCTCTGTTTCGAAAAATCGGGATTTTTTCAGGCAGGTTTCAGGCAGGCAAAAGTTTTTTTTTGCTCAAAAAGTTGGATTTTGTGGAGAAGAGCAGTGTGTGCAGACGAGTAATTTTTCTCGAGAAATTCTCGAGAAATATTTTTCGAGAATTTTTTCTCGAGAAAAACATCGTTTCTCGAGAAAAAAAATTCTCGTCTGCACACACTGTCTGAGAAGAGAATTGAATTTTCGGACGAATCGCCTGAAAAAAAAAACTGATAAAACTACCATGAAAGTTTTCCAAGTTTTGTCCCAATGGGAGTGACGTCACGTGGTGACAATTCATTTGAAACCGATTATACGTGTAAACATTTCAAAAATTTACAGTCCCAAAAATTTACAGTTCTAACTAATGTTTCCGTTTCAAGAGTACGTGTTATTTTGACCAAATCTTCTTACAGCAGTTTGTACTTTGCAAGCATTACAACTTATCGTTACAAGGCTGATCTGATAATCAGCATAGTTATCGCAAATTATCAATGAATTTACTGATAACACAAGTTACCAAAGAAAATTAATCAACCCAAAGAAGTTTCGGCACTGTATTATGAGAAAATAACTACTGTTTTTGAGTTGACTCATATGAAATCTTACTCTGAATCTCACAGTTCGACAATTTCTTCAGTTTCAAAAAATTTATATAATAATTCATGATTATAATCAGTGATTAGGATGCAATTGCCTGATCTAAGTCTCCCTAGAAATCCATATCACTGATAATTTGAATACAATTAGCAATTTCATACAAGGCACCTATTACAAGAAACGGATTGGTGCTTGCTGGATTCATTAAACTTATATATTACTTGTAAAACCGAAAAAAAACTTAGAAAAAATCTTCTGTTTCAAGAAACTATCTTACCTAAACCTAATTTTTCAGTAAACAATGTCTAAATAAATGATTCTGCGTATTATTAGAAAGATCAAAAATCCCTGATTACAATCAGCTTGTAATCAATGTTTCAAGATTTATTCTTGCTTCTGACTTAATTTTTATGATGGATACATTATATGGTTGCTTTTGGAACCTAAATTCGATTAGTTTTGCCTTTAAAAATTGTCAAGTCTGGAAAAAACTGGAGAAACATTTCGCAGTTGCAACGAAAATATTTCGTTGTGTGAAAGAGTTGGTGTTTATTGATACGACAGTGCACTACACGACCTGAAGCTCCAATGGTTGAGAATTTGGAGAATTTTCCGTTTCAAAATGGAATCTTCAATGAGATCGTGCAGAGAATAATCGGTAGAGTGTTGAGACATTCGAAATTTTCACTGGACAATGATAGAATCAAAATAAGTGAGAGTATGTGACAACTTTAAAACCAATGTTTCTGTTTCAAAAGTTCCCCAAAAGTCGAATTTCTTTTGCATCTCACTATTCACGCGAGTCAATGATGAAAAACAAATCAATGTCCTCAGCCCATACAGTCGATACGGTATTATTATTTATTAAAAAAAATCATTGTTTCGAAGCGAACA
Source organism: Caenorhabditis doughertyi (assembly GCA_963572265.1). Lineage (NCBI taxonomy): Eukaryota > Metazoa > Nematoda > Chromadorea > Rhabditida > Rhabditidae > Caenorhabditis > Caenorhabditis doughertyi. Next base: position 9,296,377 of record OY751556.1, on the reverse strand, counting down.
GTTTTACAGGTTTTTTTTAGTCATATTCTACTTTTCACAATTAGAATAAGCCTTTCCCATTGAACTTGTTTTTACTCAATTTCCAAATATTTTGTGCTAAACTCGCAGTTTCAAAGGGTCAAAATAAATTTTTTTTGGTCCTCTTCTAATTAGTGATATGATATAAGGTACACATTTGATCGATAAATCTTGAACCAATCTTGAAGGGCCCATTGAATTCGAACAAATTCGAACTGGTCTGCAGACTTTATTTTTTAGCGAGGCTTGGAATAAAATCCTTCAGTACCGTATGCTGGCTTTTGCCCTGAAAAAATTGGGGTTTTCGTCAAAATTTGAGAGGTTTCATACAAAATCGGTGTTGTCTAGTACTGGTTCTTGCTGGCCTAGAAATCCCAGAGGCTCAGAAATTTCAGAGGCGGAATGCTAGCTGTTCAAACCTCCATATTCTGTAGAATATTGTCAAGTACCCTTGTATTCAGAAAAATAACTTTCCGTTTCAAGATGTATTGAAGAAGCCTTCTTTTCTGACCCTTTGTTTCAGATCTTGTAATGCAATTTCTTATTCTCTTTAATTTCCGACTTTTCGGCTGGTGGCCATCATCAGGGAGACAGTCTATAAACGGGAAAAATGCATAGAGAGAGAAAGAGAGAGAGAAAGAGAGTGAGAGAGAGAGAGAGAGAGAGAGAGAGAGAGAGAGAAAATCCCACTTACAACGAGATTACAACGTTTCAAGATGATATCTTGTATTATTCGGTTAGTGCAGAGCTAATGAAAGGAGTCGAATGAACTGGTAAAAAAAAAACAGAGCATTTATAGAAATTATGTAGCAGACCGGAGAACAACCACCAGTTTCAAACACAACTATTGAATTTGAACAGAAAATCCCTCAATGTTGATAACATCATTCTCGCTTTCATTTTCTAGAAGTTAAAATTTTCAATGGATCAGAATAATATCATCAAAACGTTTTTTTCTGGACTTCTGATTAAACTCATTTAGGTGGAACCGGAAAGAATCCAGAATAGAAAAAAATTGAGATGAATTAACTGTTTTAAAGAATCTTTATTTGTTTTAAGCAATAGTCCAATTTAATCATTGAATATTTCGACGAGCCAATTACAGTAACCGGGTGAAACATGAAAAAAATTTAGATATAGATCTCAAAACTTGATCGCAGTTTTTCAGGTTTGTTTCAGAAAAGAAGGTGGCTGAAACTGAGAATAAGTATGAAATTTTAGAAATATGTTTCCTTTTTCAACTAGACTATATAGCCCGATACCATGATTTCTAATTTAGTCTTTTGATTTGAAAATAATCGTAAATCCTGTAATTGAAGCCCATGGGCGTCTATTTGTCAATGGTCCTCTGAAGGTGAACTCACAATACATGTGCGCTTCAATTGGAGGGTGGCGCTTCTTTTTTTTTTCTTAAACCCTATTTTTTGTGATTTTCATTTGCAACCTCACACCTAACCCCAACTGCTTCCGAAAAGAAAAAGTGAATTTTCGAAAAAAAAGATTAATTTTTTCAGATGCTGTTTCCGGTTTACGAAAAAAAAGATTACCTAAATATTCGCGATAGATTTGACAAACTTTCGGAATGTTCCAAACCGAAAACCATTACAGGTTCAATTAAAACTTTTCAATTCTAGAAAAATTGTGATGCTTACTGACTGATTCATACTCACATTTATTTCTTGAGCGTAATTCATTTATACATTTCCATTCACTTATTTTCATTTAACTGTGACAGAGTGATAGAGTGTGCAGAATGAGGAAGCGCAGAGATCTGGTCGCTCTCTCGTGTGTGAGCAGTATATCGCAATCAGTGGGCGGGGCCCAGCTAGTTCGCGAATTCTAGAGTTTACTGAAACAGACAATTTTTTTGTTGGAAAAGTTTGTGTTTCAAGAGAAGTTATATGCTGAACCAACTACCTATTTCACTATTGTTGTTGTTGATTTTAAGGGCCGCCGCACTTAAACACAACATGCATTGCCATTGAAATTAATCGAGTATCTATATTCGTCACGTTGAGAAATTTTATAACCAATTTCGATGAAACAGAAGAAAATCTGACTATTCAATAAAAAAAACTCTGTTCCGAAAATTCTCGATATTGCATTATTCTTCTGTTCAGTATTCGATCTTCTGTCCACACAACTCGGATGAAATAATTTTGGTATTCGTAAAAATACAGTTTCCTCTAGCATATTTTGCTTTGTAGAGAGTAATATCAATGATTTGATTATCAACTCAAGATACAAGCTTCGCTGACGTCACGGGTTTTTGTGATCTTCAAAAATACATTGCGATGATAAAATAAGCAATCTTCAACAGAACTGCAAATATCACAAGATTCACTATCGAAGTATTTCAGTAGTCGTATAACTTCGATTGTTATAACAGAAAATAATTTGGAATTTTCAGAAAATTTTCGCATTTCCAACAAACTTCGATATTGATAGAAAAAAAAATATGTTCCAAGAAATCTTCATCTAGGCCAACCTAACCATTATTCTTGATATGTAGAGATAAGATTTTCATGACTTCCATCAGATGGTACACCGAAAAAAAGCTACAGTTTATTTTTGAGTGTTTCAATTTGTACAGAATCATATCAATAATTACTTTATTTTTTTAGGAGAACTGCAAAAAACTCGTTGAAATAGACAACCTGTCGGGGTCTGTGGAAAAACTGTGGAAAAGAAAACACGTTGAATATTACTTCCGGAAAAAAAAAACAAAAATCCCTATTTCACAAAGTTGAGATTTGAAAAACTACATACTTGCTGATCGATAAACGGATGAAACGGACAGTAAATTTTTATCGACGATCATAAACTCAAAAAAAAGAGAGTCCCCAGAAAAAATCACTGTTGTGTGTAAATTATTTGATTTTCGGACGAAAGTTTTCCAGTGCTTACTAGTGCTTAGTTAGACTTTTATTCACTTCACACCAGACATGAGCGGAAGAGAAAATTTAGAATCCGGAAGACGGAAGACGGAAGGAAGGAAACGGAAAGGACAAAAAGTGCTCTAAACTGCTCCAGCTAAAAAAAAACTTGTTTTTGTGGCATGAAATTGAGATTCTTTGAACAAAAGTGCAGTTTGACGGTTGACCAAGTATGTTCAAAAGCGCTAAAACCATTTTAAAACTTGAAAATTTTCTCCCAGATTTCCGTTTTCTCGGAGCTCCTTACCGCTCAGAAACTCGGAAGACGGAAGCCGGAAGACGGAACAATTTTTGAAAATCCGGAAGTCGGAAAACGGAAGACGGAAGAGAAAAAAGCCTGGAAGACGGAATTCCGCTCATGTCTGCTTCACACTAATGGTATCCGAAAAAAGAATACAATTTCCCCGTAGAACATTCAGTGTTCTCAGATCAGTGACCACGCTAAAATTCTCACTTCAAGAAGGACTGACGTCACGGATTTTTGTTATCTTCAAAAAAAAATGAAAAGTTCAATTTTGATTATTGGAATTACAAAAACGAACACCGACAGTATTGAAATCTTTTTGGCGTACTTCTTTCGGAAAACCAATAAAAAGTAAGAATATTTCATAAAATCTATATTCAGATTTACCTACTTCTATACTGCTTATATCAAGACTACATATCTAAATTATTAGATTTTCGAGAAAATTTTTGTTCACTTGGCCTTCACGATTTGTTCTTCTGCGCAAAACTCCAACAGGATTGAGAAGAACTCGTTGCAAACCTAAATATAATACTGAAGTGTTGAAGTGTACGAAAATAAAATTATTCAGTGAAACTGAAAATAATTCAAATTTTGAAGAATAATTTTACCGTATTTGAATCGAGTTAACTTTCATAGGAAACACTTTTTTCATTGGGTTATTTTTTAGTGGCCTGTATTAAATTTATACGACTAATCTGAAAAACTTGGCTGGTAATAATGTAACTTTTAAGCTGAAACCAGAAAACTACGCAAAATGTTAAAGAATAACAAATAAAGTTCTAACAAACGCAAATTGTCAAGGAGTCGATTTGTTCTTCATTCACTTCACAACCCTTCCCCATAAAATTTCAAAATAGTTTCATAGATTTCCAAAAAAATTCCAATTTCAAAGAGTCTAAATAATTGTTCACCCGTTCATAGACGAATTTTGAAAACCGTCTTGAATGACCTCAAGCGTCTGCATACTCGCTCTACTGCAATTCCGCCCACCTTCGTAAAAATAGTTCTCCTTTTGGAGAGAGCGGCCAGACACGCAGATAGTAACGTGTCTGGCTGCTCTCTCCAAAGCGAGAACTATTTCGATGAGGTGGACGTCGTTCACATTGGAGCGGATATGCAGACGCTTGCGTTGACTATATTCCCTAATTTCCCGTAAATATTTAATAAGTAAAGTGAATTAGATACAGTGGCGAGCAGAGGTGAGGGTACCTTTGAACTTTTGTTAATAACTCCCTTCAAACGATTCGGATTGGTCTAAAAATTTTACTGGAGACTCCTGAGTAACCCTGGAGTACCTCCAGATGTTTTCTGAAAAAATCGGATTTTCACGGATTCTGAAGTTTTTCGATGAATTCAGAATTCTGAAAATCCAAAATAAAAAGATTTTTTTGGACTTTCAGAATATTTTCTCATTGTGCCCAAAACATTACTAGGGACCCAAATAAACAATTTTTGACGTTAGATCAAAAGTTGATTTTGTGATTCCGACGTCAGAACTTCAGAAGTCCGAATTGTGATATTTGAGAGGAACATCATAACGTGCCTGAAAGTGTTCGGATCGAGATAAAAAATGATTCCTATATAGATTTAAAGTCACTGAACAAATTGCGATCAATTTTGAAAGTTTTGGAAAAATTATTTTCTGCCATTTTTCCAAGTTTTTATGAAATCAAAAATCCTGTAGAAAACACGAAAACACGTTTTGTAGAAAACACGTTTTGGGCACAATGAGAAAAAATTCTGAAAGTCCAAAAAATCTTTTTATTTTGGATTTTCAGAATTCTGAATTCATTGAAAAACTTCAGAATCCGTGAAAATCCGATTTTTTCAAAAAACATCTGGAGGTACTCCAGGGTTACTCAGGAGTCTCCAGTAAAATTTTTAGACCAATCCGAATCGTTTGAAGGGAGTTATTAACAAAAGTTCAAAGGTACCCTCACCTCTGCTCGCCACTGTATATTTTGTTGATTGGAAGGAATAATTTAATGTTTTTTGCTAAGAATTTTCAAGAAATTTTGCAATTTTTAATTAATAGCAATATCAGAGCTTTCCATATTTTCTGCGAATCATTCCAATGTAGCAGAAAAATTCATACGAATCATTCCAATGTAGCAGAAAAAAAATCAGAAAAAGACCAGTTGATCAAAAATGGAAAATTCCGGTTTCAATGTTTTCGGTTACTGAATTACATTCTTAGTCCGTGTTATCGAAGTTAGGATTGTTGTTGGTCGCCAAAATCTTTTATTAAAACCAATGTTTTTCCTGTCATTGGGTTTGGAAACCAATCATTTTAAAAATTGGTCTTTGAAAACCAATATAATTTCTAAATTGGTAAATTTACGCCTATATTTCACCACAAAATTTTCGAAAAATTAATTTTTAAAAATTTTTTTCAACGCATTTGACCTCTGATAAATTGGTGTTCGCCAAACCTACACTTTCAAAAAGGTATTGGTATACAAAAGAGGTATACAAATTTTTAAATTGGTTACCTTTTTAACAACCCTAATCGAATTAATCAACTGTTCTGACCAACAATTGATCCGAGAAATATGAAATTTGAAGGGTCCATACCAGCAGAGACACAAGGACCAAACGTGACCACTTATTTACGGCCATGACATTAATGTATGGGCTTTGTTCATTCGATCATTGAAGAAACTATTTCAACTCTCTGATATTCTGATGCGACTGGAACAGAAAGCCACCCGAAATTATAGAATAAAAGCTCCCGATTCAAGGACACTTGAACTTTAATCGACGAATTTATTATCGATCACTCGTATGCAATAAAAAAATATGCCAATGAATCATCATCATTCTTACTAGGGAAGTGTTTGACGAGACCACTTGAGAACTTGCTGAAAATTTGTCAACAGACTATAACGACCCTCCTGAATCCATTTCTGAAGTCAGTTTGGTCCGTTCGGCCTTTTCATTTTTTCGGATTTTTCAGGCTTTCTCAGGCCTTTCAAGTCTCTCGTTTCACTGAGTTTATATACGCCCTCCGGCAGAGTGGAAAATTGTGGCAGTTTGGCGCAGTGGCAACGGCCTCGCCCTTCGGAACAAGGGCATGGGTTCGATCCCGCCCTACCCAAATTTTTTTTAGAAATTTTCCCAGAATATTTCAGAAGACGTAACGCTTTCAGAAAAGTCAATTTCTGGGTTCCAACCATACCAATAATCTCGACTCAAACAAAAATGATGTCTAATATTGAAAAAAAGTTTTTGAAAAATTGCCCATTGTTTCGCCTTGTTGACTACCCTGGACTTGTAAAAAATTTTTGGACCGAAAAATTTGTTTTCGAAAAAAGTCCCCAAATGTGCCGGGAATGATAAAGGATGATCAAGAAAGTGTTTTAACTTTGTTTGTAGGCTCTCTGGGTGCATAACAACACTCAAAATCGGATTTGAAGTGATATGCAGGTAATAGGTGTCTAGTAAAGTGTGCTTCAAAAGACCGAACGGACCAAACTGACTTCAGAAATGGATTCAGGAGGGTCAATATACCCTACAGACAAATTTTCAGTAAATTCTCAAGTGGTCTCGTCAAACACTTCCCTAGTTATATATAAAACGCTAGAGGGCTATGTGTGTCCGTTGGTCAGGATGTTCGCTTTTTCAAAGCAAGAAGAAAGAGATTGGCCACAGCAAAAGTCGAACCTGCGCGTTGCGAACGACAGCCGCGCGCTCACCCACTGCGCCACCGGACCATGTAAATTTGAGGGCCTGTTTGCCTAGAGGTGTCGACGGGTTTTCAGCGCTACGGAGCGGCGTAGCCGCGATCAGTGAGAAATGTGAGGAGCGCAGCGACGAAGAGTATAGAGAAGCCTGTTGATGCGCCGCAGGCGGAGAAATCAGGCTGGTTCTTATATATAAAAAGCCAGAGGGGTTTGTCTGTACGTCCGGATGTTCGCACTTTGTGGGCAAGAAGAAAGAAAGAGATCTGACCCCAAAATGGTTTGAACCTCACCCCTTGCGAACGACAGGCGCGCGCTCACCCACTGCGCCACCGGACCACAAAAACAAGTGGGCCTGTTTGCCTACAGGTGTCGACGAGTTTCAGTTATATGGAGCGGCGTAGCCGCGACCAGTGAAAAAAGTGAGGAGCGCAGCGACGAACAGTATAGACCAGCCTGTTGGAGCGCCGTAGGCGCGAAAAGCAGGCTGGTTCTTATATATAAAAAGCCAGCGGGGTATGTCTGTACGTCCGGATGTTCGCACTTTTTGGGCAAGAAGAAAGAAAGGGGGTTTGCCACAAAAGGGTTTGAACCCGACACCCATGCGAACGACAGCCGCGCGCTCACCCACTGCGCCACCGGACCACGAAAAATGAGGTGGCCTGTTTGCCTACAGGTATCGACGGGTTTCAGTTCTATGGAGCGGCGAAGCCGCGACTAGTGAAAAAAGTGAGGAGCGCAGCGACGAACAGTAAAGACCAGCCTGTTGGAGCGCCGGGGGCGTGAAAAGCAGGCTGGTCTTCTATAAAATGTAAAGTTTTTCTGATATCTCTGCTCCACAAAAAGCTTGTAGACGGTCCGAAGATTGCCTGTGTGAGAGGGTAAGGAACTGCCAAGCAACTAGATTTTCTCAAAATTTTAAGCTAAACCAATTGAAAGAAAAATTATTCTGAATTGCGGAATATGTACTCGGTTATGTACTCGGTTTTTTTTGAAGGGTAAATGAATATTTTACGTATCCAAATTTAGACAACGGTAGATCACAGTTTGAAGCTATTCACTTGAATAAGTAATTTATCTGTAACAGAATAAAAAACTTGGGATTATTAGAAAAAAAAATTACTCTTTCAACTGGAAATTACTCTTTCAACTGGACAAAAATTAGTTCAAACTCAAGGAAGACAATAACTCCTTCTTCGTATTTTTCTGAACAAAGTTTCCGACATGAGCAAGAGAAAAATATTAGAATACTGAAAACGGAATTCTGCTCATGTCTGCCATTTTTTCTGATATTCCATGGTTTATGTCCAGAAATTTGATCATTGGAGCCAAAAAAAGTTACAGTTTCAACAGTATTCCTTGATTCGAGAGAGAATCGTTTAAACTGATGGGTTAGGAAAGGTTAGGAAACATTTTAAAATTATTTTGAAAAGTGAGAAAAATGCAAATAGTTTTCAATTTTTCGTTTTTAATTGGTAGCTGACAAGACCGATAGTGCTATTAGCTTTATTCAATACGTATCGAGTTTACGTTTAGTGAATGAAACAGTAAACTTTTTGAGAATTAGAGAAAATGTTGCTGTTGCACATCAAGTCTTTAAACTGAGCAATAAAAAAACTGAGTTCTCCACCCCGCGGTATCAACTATTATAAAACAAATCTAATCAAATTATTGGCACAGATTATTCCATTCCAGGCATGCTTAATTTGTTTTTCAGTTTCAGATAGTTCAAAAATTGAGAGATATTTTCTCCTATTTTAGTATGCTAACAATCCTGCGGGCTAGGGTTTCCATTCGGATGAAAATTCGCCTGCGCCCTACCCAGTCCGCCTCCCGCCTTTCGCCGGGCTGATTAGTAAAAGGTCAACTTCACGCTTTGAATAAGATAGTTTTTCAATTATTTTCAGTAGAAAAAAGGGGAGGCGGCCCCCGTTCCTCGGAAAAATCAGAGTATCAACCATAAACTTTGATTCTGAAACGGAATCACGTTGGCGAATACGGTGCTCAATGTTGGTAGGTAGCATATAACGAGACTCTACTGGAGTTATTCATTATCTATCCATTCTAAATTATATTAATAAAACAGAAAAAGTTTTTTACATTTCAAAAAAATGTTGCTGTTTCTAGTCGAGTTGAATAACTATGCTATTTATTCAGAAACGATAAATCTAATATAGCTAAAAGGTCATATTGGTTTGTAGCACGAGTTTTTTTTCGTACAATACTGCTTCTCTTTTCTCTGTTTCACAGTATGCTAAACTTGATTTATTTTGTCACCTTTATTGATACGACCTTTGTTTCATTCAAATCAGAAAAAAACATAGATAGTTAAACCACTAGAAAGTTCAAAGAATTCAAAAAGACTACCCAAAACGAAGTCACTTGTCGTCCAGGCTGGACACAAAATCTGGTTATTACAAGAAACGCTGCAGAAGTATGTATACTGGCGCAATTTGGCAATTAAGAAAAATGTTAAGCCCATTAGCTTCTTTATTTTTTCAATCCAATTAGAAACTAATCTGAAACAGAAAAAAAATTGCAGCTTCACTAGCAATTTCAGTTCGCTACGAACCTTTCAGTGACAATAAATTCATAAATAGTCTCGGACCAGTATTTCTTTCTAAAAGCTTGGAATTTATATTTATATGGAATACTCTGATTAACTCTCAAGTTGTCAACTTTAGTTCAACTGTAGTTCGAATTTGTCCTTCAAGAGAGAAAATACATTGAAAAAGAAAAAGGGTTAATACGAAGAAAAATTCACTGCTTTGATAGAAAATCAGTAATGTTTGAAATTTAAACAATGCAATACATTCCGAATAATGTTATCAAAATTTAATATTTTCTGAAAAGTTCTTTCTGAAAAGCATGGATATCTTTTTATTATTCTGAAAAATGTGTACGAAATGTGTTGGTTTAATTTCAGAATTTTGTGCAATAGTAGCTGAAAAAATTACTGTTTCAACAGAAATGTTTGAATCCTGCGGTCGCTATGATGAATGATAACATTATTTTAGAAATTTAGTGAAAAGATTACAACTTCAATAGGCGATTTAACCTTATTCAAGCTCCAGAAAAACTATATTTCAGCAGTTTTACTGGTGCTGCCCCGGATCAGAACTCTGTGGCGGGAAAGACTTCGAACTATAGGTCAGTCATTTCATAATATTCTCTGTTTCGTCAAAAAATTTTTGTAAAGAAAAAAATTCTTTATGGAATGGTGTACCTAGGGTTTCTAAAAAAAATTCTCGCGAAAACGAAGAAAGCTATTTATTTCTCAGCAAATTTTTGTTTCTCACTTTTTTGACCGGAATTTTCGCAAAAACCTAGGCACAATATACACCATTCGATAGAAAAAATTTTTTCTCTACAAAACTTATCTGACAAAACATAAAATATCGGCAAGATTCGGGGCAGTTCTGATTCGTGGCAGTTCTGATTCGGGGCAGTTCTGATTCGGGGCAGTTCTGATCCGGTCAGTGCTGATACGGGGCACCGTTTTCCTTCAAAAAAACATGAGTTTCTTTTCATCCTATTTAGCGATGCATGCCGAACCTCATTACTGTATTCCGCAATTTTGAGCTCTGATAGCAGAAAAATTTACAGTTTCATTGAAGTTCTTTGGTTTCAGACGGAATCTTGTTGACCGATATGTTACCCACTAAATAGTCCTTGTCACTTTCCACAACTAATTACAGTTTCAACAAGAATTTTTCTTTTCGCACTGAGTAATGTTGAATGCTCGGTACTTTGTTTTTTCAGGTTCATGAATAGGCTTTCAAACATTTTTTTCCTTTTCAGTTATTATTGATTTCAAATGAACTGACACCTCGTGACGTCACTCCCATGGAGACCCAAGTTGGAAAACTTTCATGGTAGTTTCATCGGGATTATTTTCAGGCAGGTTTCGCACGCAAAAAATATTTTTTTTTTGCCCAAAAAAATCGCATTTTGTGGAGAAGAATTGAATTTTGGGGCGAAAACTGCCTAAAAAAGCTCGATAAAAATTTCATGAAAGTTTTCCACCTTGGGTCCCAAATGGGAGTGACGTGACGAGGTGTCAGTTCATTTGAATTCGATAATATGATAACGCAATACCACCAGTGTTATTTATAGTTCGGCCAAATCAAACTTTGTTAATATAACAGTGAACTTTTTTTAAAAAATAATTTGGAAAAAATGGTTCTGTTTCAAGACGATTTTTTTAGGGAATCAATCATTATTAAATCAATCCACGTCCTTTATGTTCAGTAAAACGAAGCTTGGTGGCTGCATCAACATTAGCTGACTATCTTTCACGTTTTCTTTTTCCCGAAATGCAAAAATAGTTGGCTATTTTTTATTCTCTTTTTCACATTGTGATGAAGCCGCGTTCTATTATCAGCACATTGAAATTGAACGCATTGGGGTTTCATACGAATCATAAAGACTACTTACTATCTTTCAAATTAATACGATGAAACTGTTTCGAATTACGATCACTGTCGTAAACTTTCGGGGAGTTATTTCAAAAGAAATCAGTTTATTTTGAAATTGGCATATTTTTGTCAAAATTTTCTGGAAAAAAAGACAATGTCAAGTACCGATCGGATTTTTAGTTATTCTCTCGAGTTAGAAACTAATCCGCAACAAAGAAAAAGTGACTGTTTCAGTCGAAATTCGAACTTTATTCAATACTTTCAGAAAAGGTGCTTCTTCGAGTAGCAGAACCATTAAATCAAGTATCCGATAAAATTAAAGTTCAGTGAATAAAATTATTCTGAAACAGTAAAAAAGAAGTTTCTGCTTCACTGGGAACTTCAATTAGGTTCAACCTCAGAAACAATACAATCTCAGGAACAGTGCAAAGTTTCAAAAGAAAACCACTGTTTTGGAAAATCTTGAGTTTCATAGTCACACACTATTTCAGGCGCGACCAAGGCTGTCAAAATCGACAGCCAGCCGTGGCCGGCCGGCCGCGGCCGGCCTTGAAAAAGCCGCGGCTTTTCTACGGCTTTTTCACGGCTTTTTGAAAAGCCGCGGCCAGCAAAATTGAAAAAAGCCGTGAAAAAGTACTGGAAAATAATAAATTTGACGGCCGGCTTTTTCACGGCCGGCTTTTCATTTCAAAATTCTTACAAAAAGTCGGCCGGCCGGCCGTATGACAGCCTTGGGCGCGACAAAGACAACAAATTGAAAAAAGTTTGCAGTTTCATGAAGAACTTTTGAGCTTATAAACGAAGTTAAGCTGATAAATACTTCATGATTTGGCGATTCATTTTATTAAATTGACAGTACTTGTATGAACCCATTGATTCGACTAAAGAACTAATCTGCAACGGTTAGAAAAATTTGGGAAATATTGAGAAAAATTACTATTTCAATAGGTGATCTAACTTCATTCAAACTCCAGAAAAACAATATTTCTCATCCTCTCAAAAATTTCTCAATAAACATTTGTTCTTCCTATCAGTCTGAGCGATGTTTTCCTAATGAAATGGTTGTATTCCGTATGTTTGCGCCCTGATAGCGAAAAAAATTTACAGTTTCATTGACATTCTTTGGTTTCAGATGGAATCTTGAATATTGCTAGATATTGTCAACTTCCACAACTAATTACAGTTTCAACAATGATTCTTCAATTTGTACGGAATCATGTTGAATGCTAAACCTCTTCCAGAATATTTATTTCAAAAACTATGGAAAGTTCTAAATTCTTCGTAAAAAACAAGTATATTCCTTCTTAATGATAATGCACGCTCTCCTCAACTCCGAAAAAGAACTGCAAGAAAACTTGTACTTTATTTTTCACTTTTTAATTTCATCTTTTTGGTTTTTGGCTTGAAAATCGTGTTTTTTTCAGGTTTTCAGAGAAATCGCTGAACGTAATTTTAAATCTTCCATCAGATTTGTAGAGAATGAAATTCTGCGTCGAATGAGACCTAGATGAAGTCATTTAGTGAAAAACTGAAAGAGGAGATACCAAAAAACTGAATTTCAGAAAAACTGTAATTTCAGCCTTCGTACTTGAAACTTTTTCCGGAAAAATTTAGAGCGTCTTTAGAAGGACTTCCCTAAACGCACCTTAATTTTTCAGGATAAAATTTCAAATACGAAGGCTGAAATTACAGTTTTTCTGAAATTCAGTTTTTTGGTATCTCCTCTTTCAGTTTTTCACTAAATGACTTCATCTAGGTCTCATTCGACGCAGAATTTCATTCTCTACAAATCTGATGGAAGATTTAAAATTACGTTCAGCGATTTCTCTGAAAATCTGAAAAAAAAACACGATTTTCAAGCCAAAAACCAAAAAGATGAAATTAAAAAGTGAAAAATAAAGTACAAGTTTTCTTGCAGTTCTTTTTCGGAGTTGAGGAGACCGTGTAATGCGAGATTATTAGAGTTATTTATAGATCGTGCAAATAAAGTTTTGTTAATGTAACACTGAAAAAGTTTTTAAAAAATTTCAAGAAAATGTTCCTGTTTCAAGCCGATTTTTTTGTGGATTCAAATATTTTAGAATTAATCCATAACTACTATGAAATTCTATTTTCAGTAAAAAAAAAGCTTGGTAGATTCTTCAAGGCCATTTATCTTTCACGTCTTCTGCTTTACAAAGTGCAAGAATTGCAATGATTTAGCTTATTGTTGGAGTTTATCAAACAAATAAGCAAGTTGGCTTTACTTCTATTTCTGTTTCACAGAGTACAAAAAGCGCGTTCTATTATCAGGAAATTGATACGCGAAGCGATTTCTATGAATCAGAAAGACTACTCACTATCTTTCAAATTAATACGATGGAACTGTTTCGAATTATGAGCGCTGTCGTAAACTCTAGTGGAGTTATTTCGAAAGAAGTCAGTTTATTTTGAAATTGGCATATTTTTGTCAAAATTTCTGGAAAAAAACATGTCAAGTACCGATCGGATTTTTTCGTTATTCTCTCGAGTTAGAAACTAATCCGCAACAGAGGAAAAAGTTATTGTTTCAGTCGAAATTCGAACTTTGTTCAATACTTTCAGAAAATGTGCGCCATCTGTTATCATATTCATTCAACCAATCCTCCTCTGAACTATGCTGGCCAGAAAGAATTGAAGCTCAAATAACCGACAAAATTAAATTTCCTCAAAAAACTATTCTGCAACAACAAAATAGAAATTGCTGCTTCACTGAGAACTTCCATTTGGTTCAATCTTTTCAGAAGCAATACAATCTCAGATAGATCTCAAACAATACACTGGTTCATGAAAGCCTTTATTCAAATTCAATTGATCGAATGGTATTTCGGAAATGATGGTAAAGACAAGAAATCAAAAAAAGTTCACAGTTTCGTGAAGGATGGTTGAGCTTACTTACGAATTTATGCTGATGAATAGCGCATTTGTTACAATTTTTTTAATTTGCAGTTTTTTTTCCCGGAAAACGCTGAATATCATCTATTACTAAATCGAAGATATGCAATTTTGCAACTGAAATCAGTCACTTTCTTCTATGTGAAAACAATTGAATGCAACAGAATTTTTCTGTTACCGTTATAAAAAAATTAGCCGAGAATTGTAAAATTGTTGATGTTCCGGCAATTCTTCTTGAACCAGAATCTATCAAAATTTTTGCCGATCAATAATATGGCATGTCTACTGTAAGGTTAGAACTCTCCGATTGTTTTCCATACTAGCAGGAAACTAACTAGCACTAAGAAAACTGTCGAAGTACCCTCGTTAAGAAATTCTATGCGATTCATTTTTATTCAAATCAACCTATCATCCCCGGACTTCTCAAACTATCGATTTCATGTCATGATGATCCAAAATCTTTATCAGCGCCTCTAAATAAGCAGTCACACAAAAAACTATACTGAAACAGTAAAATATGGCACAAAAATTCAGTGAAAAATCTAGTCTTTCAAGAATAATTCTAACTGGAGCTCGAGAATCGATGCCCATTCGGAATTTGGCGTTATCATTGTGAAAAAGGCGTCTGTAATTTTGAAGCTTTGTAGAAAAAGGCCGTTCCAGAAAATTTGGCTATCAAGCCATTTTATCGTTAGCCGGAAGAAATTTAAAAGAAAAAACAAGTTTCAGCAACAATTTATAGGTTCCTGTTACTTTTTCGACGATGTTTCCTTAGAAATTGAACAATAAATTGAACAATTTCTAAAACCTTTTTTTTTCAAAAGCGTTGAAAAAATTGGAACAGATTCAGTACTCAAAGAAAAAGTCTCTTGTTTCCGTAGGATTCTTACTTTCGCCCTATTAATCGAAAAGAGTTTAAAAAAAGTGCACTATCATTCAAATTAACAGATTTTCTGCGAATGGAAGAAGCACCCGTTGGCACACTATTTTCAAAATGGTTTTTTTTGGGGTTTGAAGTAACATTATAACATACTTGGGTCCTCTGAGTATAAACCACATAATATGGTTAGGCTTCGCCCCCTTCCTACTGTAGGCGATGCTCGGTGAGCAAAAAAATTTTTTTTGAGCCAATGGAGATAATGAAGAGATCTCAACGGGAATCGATGAACGGACTCATATTAAGTATTTTTTGCCTCTTGGAGCAAATTCCAGCTCAACGTCTTCATAGAGAAAAAAGTGATTTTTTCCACAATATGTCATTTTTCATACTTTGTACCCCCGTCCTGAAAAATTTTTTCACGCGTGACATCTTGTTTATCTCGGATATTGAAAGCCCCAACATATGTGCCTAAAACAAGAAAAAAACTCCCTCAAAAATCCTGTGTCTTTAAGGCGATTTTGATGAAATTTTGTGATCAGCACCCAAATTTTTCACGTATACCTATACATGGTCAAAAACTTTGAAGTAGCCAAATCAAATGGTTTTTTGTTTGTGAGTAGTACTACTTATGCCCAATTATTTGACAAAGTTTCAGGCGCCTCCGTTCAGCTATCTCTGCAGGAAGGCAGTTGTAATAAATCTCCACTGGCCTAATGGTGCATTTTTTTGAACTTGCAATATCCAAAAATTTTTCAACTACGTCTTGTCATTTTATTTTATGTATGAACTGTCCTAGTATCTACCTTCAAAAAACTGCAAAATGTTCGGTCAGTATCCCGTGTCTTTGTACTGATTCGCCTTCGAAACGAAATCTATCCATGATTTCATGGAGCAATATTTCGACTTACAAGCAACTCGTATCAAAGACACGGGATACTGACCGGTCATATCGAAAAGTTACGCTCACAATACTAGTGCTGCCACTTTTCTACCAATGAAAGTGATTGGGACAATCAGAAAACGCGAATCAGATTCCAAAAAGAATATTCTTGTTTCACAATCAGCTTTTACTTTAAGTAATTATTTTTTCGAATCAATAGTTCTTACAGTAATGTTCACTGGACCAAGGCTAAAATGGGTTTCACTATTATAGTTTCCTTTTACTTTATCTCTGTATCAGAAAAATTTTGAACTTTTTCACAGAATCTGAATGGAGTCGCATAACATTCTAGACCAAAGTTTAAATTAATGCTTCCATTCGGATATAATCAAATCGATTGTTTCCTTTTCAGTCTGTAATTTCGCGTCATGGTGAACCAGCACGATCTGCAGTCTAATTGACGATATTTACTGAAACTTTCATCAACACAGGCTGTGCAGGCTCACAGTGACGCAAAATTGCGGACTTCGTGGAAGCGGAGGGACTGAATATTGCCTGAATGGATGCCAACTGGTAGCATGAAAAACGGTTCTCTGAACTGGTGGTTGTGTGGCTTCTTTGAAAAATGTGCCGAAAACTTTCGAGTTCGGAAGTGTTTTACCCACACGATTAAAGTTCCAGAGTCTTCTTTCGAGTAAGCAAACCGACTGAAACAGAAAATTACCTTAAATTAGGTGAAAATTGAGGAAAATACCGTTTCAATAATGGATCTCATTCTAATAAATTTATTTGGCTTCAATAACTGGTTTGATTCGGGAGGCAACAAATAATCTCACAAATTTCCGGCGAGGATACTGTGAATCAGAGTTGTACGGAATTCCGGATTCCGGATTCCGAATTCCGTATTCCGGGGTTTTTTCATTCCGTATTCCGAATTCCGGATTCCGAAAAATTGGATTTCATTCCGGATTCCGTTTTCCGGATTCCGCAAAATGAAATTTCATTCCGTCACAACTCAAAATTTTCAAGTAAAGAAAAATAGCAGAATTATGGAGAATATTTGAGCGATACTTCGGTATTCAATTTTTCTAGCTTCTAGCATAACTCCTGAAATGAACTGGAAAACGGATTCAAACTACTTTTCAAGCTCAGTCGCTGTTTTAAGCTTTGAATCTCGCAAAGCCATTCATTCCGGATTCCGGATTCCGAATTCCGGAAGCGAAAAAATCCATTCCGTACAACTCTACTGTGAATAACTAAACCCTTTTGAAGATAATTGCCGTGGCTAACGTAACGCGTGGCACTTGTCAAATTGATTCGTTTTGCACCCTTTCTTGCCTGGCCTCAAAATAGTACAAAAACTTATTGAGAAACATTTTGGGTTCATTTTTTTGATCTTAATCATATGATCACAATCAACCAGTATCAAACAAGAATAAATAGTTATCAAGCAAAAAAAATACGGCTTCGTCTCGTTCTCTTCAAAGTTAGGAGTTATGGAATTTCATTGATTGTTCTTTTTGCGAATTAAGGACTATTCACAATTGATCACGCATTTAGTCCCCCAACAATTCCAGAGAATTTTTGTTTTTTACTGTTTCAAAGAGGCTTTATTTTAAGAAAATTAATCCTTACCCTTGATTTGCAAGAGTTAACAAGTACCATATGAATTCTCTGATTAGAGTCGCCACTAGCGGATTAATTAATGCTACTAACAGCCGAGAAATGGGTACGGTGTGCCAGGAAAAAAAAATCAAAGTTTATGTCCCCTGCTAAGCGCTTCAAGAAAACCTCTCCCCCAAACTACATATTTTTCAACCAAATTCTCTTGATTTTCAAAGCATATCACAAAATTCACAGTACCAACTAAAAACTCTTCGCCTAGAAAATTCCAATGAATGTACCTAACTTTTCACCCTAAATTATTTATCTGTAACCGAAAAAAAAATCAAATTCTTGATGAAAACATCGCCGTTTTAAGAGAAGATCAAGATCAAACTATCTATAACTGAATCAATTGATTTTTCCAATATAGGTGATCTCAACAATTTCAAATAATAGTATAAATTTGTTGACCAGTTTTGAGATAAAACAACTGTCACATGAAATCTAGATGTTAACTGAAGGTATTCGATCTTCATCATCTTTAAGGATTGAAATTGTATACGAAAATTTATTATTATAACACCTCAAAAATATCCATAAAAATAAAATAGGCTTACAGCAGAACTGCGCGGAATTCCGACATCCGACCTCCGACTTCCGCCCGTTTTTTGACTTCCGTCTTCCGACTTCCGTTTTGGAACCGAAATTTTGACGGAATTCAGAAGTATGGGATAGGGAAGAAATTGAGAAAATTCGCTAGATCCTGGGTGAAACGAAACTTAGAAATTCGTTGGAAGTAGTTAAAAACATGTGAAAATTGATAAATTTTTCGAATTTTCGCTCATTTTCGACAAATTAGACCAATTTTTGCTCTCGGATTCCGAATTTCGGCTTCCATCTTCCGCCTTCCACCTTTTTTTCACTTCCGACTTCCGACTTCCGACTTCCGTTTCAGAAATTTTCACTTCCGCCTAGCTCTGGTTTACAGTTTCAAAAAAAATGTTTCAATTCTCAAACTGTCCTACTTACTAATCCCATGCAGTTAATCCCCACAAATAATCCAATCAAAACAAAGGTTCCGAAAAGAGTTGACACTCAAACTTTGGTCGTTAATTGTTACGAAGAAAAACGCAGGTCTCACAGAATTTCAGATAAGAGGACCATTTTTGAACAACTAGGGCTCATAAAGCTTTTTAAATACTAAAGTATGATCATAAGTTTTTCCATAGCTACTTGCATCATCAATTGGAAATTATCATTTTTGACTCAAAAAACAATTTGGAAAGACGTTTACTTTATTCGACAACAGTTTACAATCGACCAGTTCTCATATTTATACCAACTTAAAATTATTTAGATGAAACAGAAAGTTTTTTTTAATTAGAAAGAAATATCGCAGTTTCAAAAGGAGTTCAGAACGGAACCGATTATTAGTGAGTTTGATTAATTATTGCTTTACAATTGTAATAAATTACAAAATTTTATAAACTTTTCATACAAAATTGCTGTTTTACACAATCTGGTTATTTATTAACTACTGACTATTTTGATACAATGTGAAGATATAATAATCGGAAGCGTGTAGCCAGGTCCCAGTAAATAAGCTGCATTTACAGTTTCAGAAAAATATTTCACTTTGAAAATTTTCCTATGTATTTAAAAATCTTTCCTTTTTAGGCATTTCAAAATTTTCCCATTTCCAAAAGAGTTCTTATTCGGTTCAGTTATTTCAGAGTCAATTACACATTTTTCACTCAACTTCTCTCAAATAACAGAAAAAATCGAAATTCTGTTAAGCTTTTTCGGTTTCAAGAAGATTTCAATCTTGAATAAAACATTCTTGAGTCGATTTTGATTTTGATCGGTATATCGTTCCAGAACTGTCCCTTATCAGCAATGTCCGGTATGAGAACAGCGAAATTCTCAAGTGAAACTGAAAACTTCAGTTCTGATAAGGCACAGTTCTGATATGGTGTACGGTGCTGATACGGGATATTTCTGATGAGAGACAGTTCTGATATGGGACACGGTTCTAGAATGTCCTGCCGCCGGATTTTCTATCTCCCGTCTCAAATGCTGCCGTTTGAACTTTGAAATCCCTAATTTTCCGACATAAAACAGATTTCCTATGAATTTTGCCCCTAGTCCCGACATTCCCATAGAAAACTGTTCTTTTAATTATCAAAACACTGTTACGAAAGATCTAGAAACGAATTTTCTTTTCGTGCTTAACAATGATCTCATGGCAGTAAAAAAGTTGAGACTAAAAATCAAAAGTGTCTTATCCTGGCACCTCGAAAACAATGAAATTTTTCAGTTTCAAGGAAAATTTTAAATTCGAACAATACCATTTTTATAATTTTCTCGCGATTCATTATTGAAATTATTTGCTTCTCAAAAAATGATTCTACTTGAGCCAGTTATTTGAAAAATTCTTTTTTCATAGTCTTTGAATCTTATTATTCTAATATAGAATTCCGTCTGTTTGTCCGTATGTCTGATTTTAATCTGATTTTCTGTCTGATTGTCTGATTTTAATGAATTAAAAACAGGTCGATACAGAATTCCCCCGCGATGATGCCCGTCTTTTTTCTACTACGTTTGGAGCTCTAGGAAGCTCTGTGCTATCTATGCACTAGCCTAAGCCCCGCCCCCGTCAACTGTCGGCTGCTAGATTTACTAATTTTAGAGAGTCTGCTGCGCCGCCTGTTCACCGTTGTGGGCGTAGTGTAGTGGTGTAAAAAAATGTTCGGTAAACTCAGCATCCGAGTTCGATTCCTCAGTGGGCCAAATATTTTTGGTTTTTCATTTTTCATAGGATGACCGCAATTTTTGGGAAATCCGGGCGGTTGAGGCGCGAAGCGCCGGAAACCGTCTGGTTATAGACCTAGAAAGAAGAAATGTAAACCTCAAAAATTCTATGAGGAAATTCAGACAACCATAATGAACTTGGAACCTCATCAGCTAGATTCGAAGTAAAAGATTTTGGTCCTCTAAATAACGCTTCTCAAAGTTTTTTTGGCCCAGCCAATATTTGTTGGATGTAACAGAAAACAATTCAAGTTTTACTGGGAAGATATTTCTGTTTCAAAAGAGTCTCAAAATGGGAGTAATTTTTTTAGAGCCAGTGGGTGTTTCATACTTTGAACATTCTAGAAAAAAAGTAAAAAGCTTTCGAACACTTTTCAGGTTTTCACTGTTTCCGAGAATCTAGATATTAGATCACTACTGACTATTCTGATAAGATGAATCCTAGACAACCGGAAGTATACAACCAGGTACCTTGGAAATAAAGTGAATTCACAGTTTCATAAATGAAGTTTTAATTTGAAGAAAAGTGTCATTCTTAATTGTTGAGAATTTTCCGAATCAAAAAGTTTGAGAATCACTTATGCGTCTTCAGTGAAAGGAATTCGCCATAGTTGTTACTCATTTTTGCCTTAATTGAACTCATTTGAGTGGAGTTTCAAAAAAAAAATCAACTAAATTTTTTTTATGTTTCTAGAAAGGCTTAAAAGATAACATTGCCTACGCATAGTGATCCTGTCACCTCTTTATGTTCGTTGCCTACTGTAACTACCAAAAATTTGACAAATATGCTCACCGGAGCTCACCGGAGAAAAAAACAAAATTTTCAAAGCTCATACCCCGATTCCAGACAAGTTTTGAACTTTTAACCGTGAAATGTCTTTATTTTTTTGTATTAGAATACTGTTTCTAAGTATCAAGATATCAGTTCACTCGTTTACTAACTATTCGGCAAGGTAATAGTTGACAACAGTGTGTGCAGACGAGCATTTTTTTTCTCGAGAAATGATGTTTTTCTCGAGAAAAAATTCTCGAGGAACTCTCGAAAAATATTTATTCTCGAGAAATTCTTGAACCAGTTCTCGAGAATTTCTCGTCTGCACAGACTGGTTGTGAAATTTTCCAAACTATTCCACCAAAATTTGCATATCAGTATCTTACAAAAGGATTATTTCTACAGTTTCATGGGTATAGTGTCAGTTTGTACAACATCCTATCTAATGATCTCTGAAGTCTGTTAATGAAGTAATTCAACAATATTCGCTCTTCATACCTGAGCCAGTTTTCTCCAGAGCCAATTCATCATCAATTGCAGATGAAAGCACTATTTCAAAAGTTCTAGAAGCGTTTTCATTGCATTTTGCGGCTAATCGGCAATTGTTAATAAATATAAAGTACGGAAGGAAAGGAAACGCAGTCAGTGAAACAGAAAGTAAGGAGGGGCTATCAAAAATGTGAAATTTACCTTAGTATTCCAATGAAATATGCATCCTGGTACCCACGGAAACAAAGTTAAATTACAGTTTCATGAGAAACATTTTCCAGTTATTACATTCCCCCACATACTGATTTGTAAGATAATTACTACACGAAATAATTTAACACTATTTGTGTTTCAAAAAAGGGTCATATTTGAGCCAGATCTTTGAGATCCAATTATCTGTCAACTGAACGGAAATAGCACAGATTATACGGATGAAAGTTCAAATTGAAACACTGTTTCAAATATTCCGCATATTTTTTATTTACTATGAACTATCTTTAATAAAAGGTGAGGTCTCCAAACAAATATCTCATGCCCTAAAATGCCCCTTACTTATTTAAGTAAACGCGTGGACACATGCGTCTGCAAACTCGCTCTAATCTAGCCACGCCCCCTAGTGTGGATAGAGTGTGCGGAATGAGGAAGTGCAGGGAGTGACATGTCTCTGGCCGCTCTCTTGATTTTGAGAACGGCTTCGCGAAAAGGAGCGGAGTCAGATCAGAGCGAGCGAATCATTTCTGATATAGGACAGTCCCGATAAAGCACACTATCGAGAAAAAATATTTGTCCAAATACATCCTTATCAATATATCGGTTTCAATATTTTCATAATCAAAGAAGCCTGAAACAGAGTGTCGATCCAAAACCAAACAAGTCTGGGTCTTCATCAGTACAAACCAATCAGAATAAATCACTTTATCACCCTATCACAATAAAAAGGATAGAGTTTCCAAAAATTGTACTTTGGGTCTTAATTAAAGGCCCTGATTATATAGAGCGCACATTGAGCTTTCACAGGAAGGAAAGGTCTTTTTGACAATGTACCGACATCTGACGGGTTCCGCCTTTCACTTTGAAATGCATGAAAGGAGGCGGGGCCTGCTTTTCCTATTAAAGTCACTTCCTGAAATAATTCTCTGTTTCCGGGGTCCATTTTTCGTTGGTTTTTTTCTTCGAAATTTGATCAAACAACTAACTTTTTTTCCTATTTCTCAAACGGAGCATCTAAAAAACAATTTCTCTTTCACAATTCACATTTTTGGAGTCTTGCTTTTTGAAAATTGATAAACGTGAGATTCACTTTTTAGATATTATACATAATTTTTATGTTACTGTAAAAGATATCAGTCAAATCGCGGTTAGTAAACCACAAGCCCCGCCTCTTTTCGCATACTTGCCGCGCGAATTTTTCGCTTTTTTTTTCTATCTATCGTTTGTGGTCTCGGAAAATGGTGTTGTTGTTAGTTTCTATGTTTTAATGTCCTCCATGTTTTTGTTTTTTTTGATGGAAAGTAAAAGTTTTCACCATTTCATGAGGCACATATTTTTACCCTACCTTTCTAGAATTGTTTGGTGATGGCTAGGCTATATCACAACAATTTAAGCAAGAAAATTCGTATAAAATTTGCTAGTCACATCCAATATAATCACTGCTACAGAGGCCCCTGATGGGCATTGATTCAATAATTGACTGATCAACATAGGGAAGATTTGCGAGCTAAATCAGAAAAAAACCTTGGTCGAGACCAGGTTGAAATTCGCCCTGCCCGTGTAGGATATCAATTCATTCGTTGCCAAGCCCGGCTGGGAGCCGTCAATTCCGTAAGCCCTGCCTCTTTCCGGAGGCGAACTGTTTTTCTTATAAAAAAAGATTTCTGCGGCCAAAAATTATTGCCGTTCTATGAATATCAGAATTTGACCATAAGTTTTTACAATCCGTTTCCTCGAGGTCAGTATAAAACTTGTTTTATTAAGATAATTCCAGCAAAGAAAATCGTATAAAGTTTTCTAGTGATTTCTGGTACAATCACTGTTACAGAGATTCCAGATGTACGTTAATTCAATAGCTCAATGTTGAGCTCATCTCTTACAGAAGAAGTGTTTGAAGAGACAAATTAGGATTGGGTTTATACTTTTTAGGGTTTATCGATAAAGCCAAATGGAAAAATGTAACAGTATCATGGCAATATGATATCACATACTCTGTTACAAAGCCTTGAAGAATGGATTTATTGATGGCCGAAACACGCCTGTCGACAATCTTTCACTTTAATGTCAACTTGAGGAAAGAAAAGCCTTAACGTTTCATGAGAAATTAAATTGATTTGATATCAATTGTTCAATTAGTAAAAACGATTTTAACGTTTCAAAATCAGTGCCTTTCCTTACTTGTCAAGCTGAGAAGGAAAATTGAAACTGGAAATTATCTGGGAGTTTCGGGAAAAAAATCCCGTTTCAAGAAGATAACTAAGCTGAGTCCTTCAGACTTATACTAATCAAATGAAGTTTGTCAGCTTGATATCGAAGGTAGGGAAATACGAAAATTTCGGGTATGTATTCTGTCGTAAGATTATGTGTAAACCAGACATGAGCGGAATTCCGTCTTCCGTCTTCCGAGGTACTACTAGCTATGTTCTGGAATTGTCTTTTTTCATATTCCACATGCCTATTAAGACATTTTTTCATCTCGAGCATACTTTGGTTATCACTCACCCAATCGTCAGCAAAATTAGAGTCTCTCGCTAACTGGTCAAGGTAGAAGAAAATGTTGAAACTGGAAATGTTCTCTTTTTGAAAAAAATTCCCCGTTTCAGTGATTTGATGAAACACTCAAATTAATATCGATAACTAGATTGCCTAATCTAACCGAGAAAAACAAGGGATCAAGAAAAACGTCCAGCGTTCCTTCACTAATATTTCAGAAAAGGTTTATCGAGAAATTTCATGTTTCAAGTTGGAATTTAAAAATTTGTAAATGTAGTGCAAACTGATATCTTAGCTAAATTCTATCGGTCTAGGCCAGATTTCGGAAGTTTCAATTCAAGACAAAATCAGAGTCAGCAAGCCGTTAAGAAAGTTTTGAAAATCGGAGGAAAACTTGGAATTTCAAAAAAATTCCAGATAAAAAGTCATTTTCAGGTTGAACTTGAGATAAATTGACGTTTCTCATCAATGTTGGTAAAGATTTACCAGAACCAGATATCCCATTTCAAAAAAAAACGGAAAACAAGCCGAAATAACCATTGGTTAGTATGGATTTCTTAACTGTTTTCAGAAAAGCTGATATGATACTCAATTTTGGTTCACGACATTTTTAATAAATGCTGGAAAACCCACTTATTTGAAAATAATAAACAACAGTAAAAATTTGAACATTTGAAAGAAAATATACCAGTTTCGAAAGGTCCACTAACATGTAATGCTTCCGGAATGTGCCTCTCCGATTCCAGATGTTATGGGGGCAAAAGTTAGGTCCCGGGGTGGGTAAAATAACCCGCCAGTCAAAAGTTGTCCAAATTGATTTTTTATCGATTTATTGATTTTTTTCATTTTTACTAGTTTTTTGACCGTATCTCGCTCAGTTTTGAAGATTTTTCAAAAGTTAAAACACGAAATTGTAGACAAACATGTGTTCCAACTTTTTGTTTATTGCACAAAAAAATTTGGAGCAAGTTGAAAAGCCAAAATTTTGCTCCAAAGTGGAGCCAAAAAAATCAAATCTGTTGAATCATTATGAAATTTTGAAGTTAAGTTTGGCACTTAAAATAATGTTTATTGCCAAATTTTAAACAAATTTTATCGATAAAATTTTGAGAAAATTGAGTTCAAAATATATTTTTGTACTTTTCGAGTTTTCAAACTCAAAATTTCAAAAAAGTCATGTTGGTAAATCTTGTAGCCCGTAAAAAGACGCATCTTTTCGTTTTTTAAACATTCAAAAATATAAAGTTTCAACTGAGTTAGGTAGAGTTGAAACCTTCGACTCAAACCCGATCTGACAGAAATTGCTATTATGGCCAACTTTTCAACCCTACCGGTAGGGTTGAAAAGTTGGCCATAATAGCAATTTCTGTCAGATCGGGTTTGAGTGCACATTTTTAATTCATTTTGCTTTAATTTTTCACGGTTTCCATTTGGTTTTCTTTTCTTATTTTTCAATCTCTCACCCAATTCTTCTAACAGTTTTTCACAACACCATTTCAATGTCATTTATGTAATTTTCAGCGGTTTGCTTCCAACTTTCCCCTATTTTCAGTAGCTTATAGACTTTTAGTTGTCCAAACAATTTGGTGAATTTCTTAAACTGAGAACAGTTTTCAACACTTTTTAGAATCTTTTTCAGTCCATTTTCTAGTATGTTTTTCCTGTTTCAATGATGTTTTGAAGATAAGCCATATGAAATTTCAGCCAGTTCATTTCCAAGAGAAAATTTCAATGTCAGTTCTGAAACTTTTAACGATCCCTTTTTTTTGAAATTTTTTTTTCCTAATTCTAATTTTTCCCTATTTCCCTGTTCTTTACGTGTTCCAATGTGCTTTGTTTTGAGAGTAGCAATATCTTGGAATTCTGAAACTGACAAGAATTAGCAACAATTTTCGATCTTTTTCAGCTCTTTTTTTTTCCAATTTTTCACTGTTTCAATGAGGTTTCAATTTCAATTAGTTGAATTATAGCTAATCTTGTGACGGCACCATAGCTCATAAATTATAATTTTAAAGACATTTTCAGTGTAATTTCTGTAATTTTTACAGTTTCTATAGGAGTCTATATCAGAACATAAGAAGTTATAATCGCTTCCGATTCATCATTTGAATGACATATATCTGCTTAGTATCAGTAATTTCCAGCTGCTTCAAGTCGGCATCTTTTCTTTCTGAAAAAAAAAACTCATTCAGTATGTCTAGCATATTTTCACCAAAAGCCATCTATTATACCGGCATACAGCTTTGTTAATGAATGGAATTCCATGAAAGAGTAAAAATATTTTTAGAAACAAAGAAAAATTTTACTGAATATGGCTAAAATTGGTTGGAAAATTCCAGAATGAGCTGAAAATATGTTAAAAGTTAGGAATGTTCGAATTTACGGAATATGGAACAATAATATTTTTTAAGAAGTTGAATTCAATTTCAGAAATTTATGAAACATTATAATTTCGGAAAATAGGGACAACCAATTCGAGGCTGTCAAACGGACAGCCGTAGCAGTCAAAAAGCCGTGGCCAGGCGGTTTTTTGAAAGTTTTAGATTTGGAGAAACCGGAAACGAAGAAATATCGAAAATGACCTGAATTCTAAAAACGTTACCCCCTAAAATTGGTTTTGAATAGCTTGTAATAAACTAAAAGCATTCAGCCGACAAAAATTCAGAGTCGATCTTTGAAAAAAAGCTGATTTGCAGTTAAGAAATTTCTGAAACAATATATTTTGTAAATCTAGAGACTACTGAATATGGGTTGTATAGACTCGAAATCAATCAATTTTCCCAAAGAACATTATTTTTCACTACAAATTCAAATAGTTCTGAAACGACTCCGAAACATGAAAGTTCAAATAATTAAAACCAAAACTGGACCAGAATTGCAGAAAAGAGTGAAAAATGAACAAAACAAAGCAAAAAACCTGAAAGAGTTGAAAAAAATCACTATTTCATAACTACTTCAGCTCAAGTTTACCTGCCTTCTGAAACGGTAATTATATAAAATAGGCTGGAAAAAAGATTGAAATTCACAAGCACGGTAAAAACATTCAAAACCCAAGGATTTTTCAAAACTGGTTTTTCAAAATTTTTGATTACAACACAAAACAGAGTTGTACGGGATTCCGGATTCCGTTTTCCGGATTCCGCGAAATGAAATTCCATTCCGTTACAACTGAAATTTTTCAAGTCAAGAAAAATAGCAAAATTAGTGAGAATATTTGAGCGATGTTCCGGTATTCAATGCTTCTAGCATGAAATGGCTCCAAATGCACTGCAAATAATGCACTGAAAAACGGAGCCAAACTACTTTTCGAGCTCAATCGTTGTTTTAAGCTTTGAATCTCGCAAAGCCAATCATTCCAGATTCCAAATTCCGGGAAAAAAGAGATTATTCCGAATTCCGGGCTCCGGATTCCGTAGTTTCGAAAGTCATTCCGAATTCCGGATTCCGAATTCCGGAATCGAAAAAATTCATTCCGTACAACTCTGACACAAAACTCACATGAATCATTTAAATGAAAGCTAAACAAAACTCAAGCAAAATCTGAAACATTACAATTCAGAAAGTTAGAAACTACTAAATGACGGTAAATAAGAATAACTCAACTTGAAACTGACGGAATGATTATGAATATTGAAAAAAAAAACGCCAAAAATTTGTTACTGCTTTTCCTAGAATAGGACCACTGTTTCAATAAAAATTTACTTATGTTTCAGAAAAATGTGATACAGTAACTTGGTATTCAATAATGAAAACACCACACTTGAGGGAAAATGACTTGAGCTTGATGATGGCAGAAGATTATAATCGTTTCGTATTAAGTTAGTGTTGCAGCTCATAGGAAATTATTGTAAAGGTTGTGAAACACAAAAAAAAAACAATTTGTGGAGACTAAAAATGGCTGTAAATAGGGTTAACGCAATCGGAAACATATAGTCAATACAAGCGTCTGCATACCCGCTCTACTGCAACCCCGCCCACCTTCGTCAAAATAGTTCTCAGTTTGGAAAGAGGGCACAGACACGCAGACAGTAAGTGTCTGGCTGCTCTCTCCTCTAGGAGAACTATTTTAAGGAAGTGGGCGGGGTTGACATTAGAGAGGGAATGCAGACGCTTGCATTGACTATAGCATCATAAAGTATGTTGAAAAAAAAGCGCGAATTTCAAAACATCCATTAAAACAATGGGAACAGTGGTTTGGGGAAGCAAAAGACCAATGTTTCGATGAAAGTTCAACTATGTTTCAGAAAAATTTGGAACAGTCTTCTCATCAGGACGTCATTCCATCAGGAAAAACACCGAAATTAACCGAAATTCGATTGAAAACACGCTGAAACCTGAAGAGACCGGAAATGCATTAAAGGGGATTTTATCACTGTTTCAATACTAGTTGAACCTTATTTTATGAAGGCCTTGAAACATTGAGATAATTGGGTCAAAATCCAATTAAAACGAAGCTGAAATTTTGAGAATTACGCCCGATTAATGGAAGATAGTCTAAACTCTACAAAATAAATCTTGAAAATTTATTGGAAAAAATGCATCCTTTTCTTTGAACTTTTGCGGTTTCACCATTAATTCAAAAATACTGGTGAAGTTTTAAAACCTAATATGTTGAAGCTTAGATTAGGCTGAAGAATATTTAAAAAAACGCTCGAATTTCATAACTTTTTTTAAAACAATGGGAACAGTGGTTTGGGGAAATAAAAGACTAATGTTTCGATAACAGTTCAAGCATGTTTTAGAAAAATTTGGAACAGTCTTCTCATCAGGACATCATTTCATCTGGTGCAACACCGGAATTAAAGAAGGACTGAACTCGGGTTTTTTTAATTTCAAATTCTGATGCAGTTTTTTATTCTGATCATTTTCTTTCACTACGACTACACTCAAAAATCACTCTAAACGGGTGAAAAAGGCGCTTGAAGGCATGGCCGTGTACAGGTTCACGGCTTAGGAATTTGAAAAAAGCGCGCGCAAGACGCACACTTGTCGGATCCTAGGCCATCAATCTGTATTGCGTGCTTCTTTCTTGCATCAGAATTTGAGATGAAAAACCCGAGTTCAGTCCCCCTTTAACGAAAATTCGATTGTAACAAGCTGTGTTATCACTGTTTTAACTATTTGAACTATTCTTATGAAGATCTTGAAACATTGAGAAAATTGGGTCAAAATCCGATTAAAACAAAGTTGAAATTTGGAAAAATACGCTTGGAAGAAAACCGTTCAAAACTCATGAATCAATTTTGAGAAAACTGAAAAATTAGAATAAAAGACTGAAATTGAAAAGAAGATTATCACCGTTTCTATACAGAGTTGAGTATTTTTGAAAAGTTTTTAAAACATTAAACAAAATAAGAGGCTTGCTAGTGGAAAAAGCCACGTTTAGAGTTAAAATAGAAATAAAAGGGGAAAGGGGATAGAATCAGTGATATTAAAAAATAGGCAACATTGCGCGTTATGTTAGTAGCATGCACGAATCTATTATGAAGGTTGTGAAACACAAAAATAACAATTTCGGAAGACGAAAACGGATATTAAATGTGGCTGAAACAACCTTAAATTGATGGAATTAAGCTGATTATAATGAAAAACATGCGGAACACAGACTTTATTTTTAAGAAACTTTCTAATTGTTTCAATAAAAGCTTGGTTGATTTCCAGAAAATTTTGATTTAGTAACTTCACACACTTACTTGAAGGAGGAAATACCTAAACTAACTTAAAATCGATTGAAACACGCTGAAACCTTAAGAGCCTGAAAACGCAATAAGAGGATGTTAGTACTGTTTCAATACTAGAAGAAGATCTTAAAACATTGAGACGTATAACTTGACTAGTGAGAATCGTCGAAAATTAGGTAAAAATCAAATTAAAACGAGGCTGAAATTCTGAGAAATACACCCGGATTGGATGGAGAATAATGTAAACTACAAAAAAAGCCTCGAAAACCTACTGAAAAAAAAACATTAATAATGCTCGAACAAAAGCCGATTTGAGAAGTTGAACGTTTTGAAAAACCTTTTCCCAATTTCCGTCTTCTCAAGGCTATCGCTCGGAAACACGAAAGACGGAAGACGGAACAATTTTTAAAAATGCGGAAGTCGGAAGACGGAAGAGAAAAAAGCCCGGAAGACGGAAGACGGAATTCCGCTCATGTCTGATTGAAACCCGCTGAAACCTGAAGAGCTTGAGAACGCAAGGAAAAGATATGTAATCACTGCTTCAATACTAGTTGAACTATTTTTATGAAGACCTTGAAACATTGAGACAAATAAACTGAGAATCGTCGAAAATTAGGTAAAAATCAAATTAAAACGAGGCTGAAATTTTGAGAAATACGCCCGGATTAATGGAAAATAGCCCAAAATCCACTGGAAAGTTTTGAAAATCTACATGAAAAACTTCACCATTTTCTATCAATTTTTTTTGCGGTTTCACCATAATTTCAAAAATGAAAGACTAGGCTGAAAACAGTGGGAAATCAGTCTTAAATTATCTAATAACGGGCCTAAAAAAAACATAACATTTCCGTCTGATTTGCGGAATTGAAATTGCAGCATATTAGAAGCTATTGTGAAGTTTGGGAAACAAAAAAAACATTTTCAGAGATAAAAATGGATAGGGCTAACACCACCAGAAAATGGGAGTACTCTTCTAGAAAAGTGGAAAAACAAGATAGAATGATAAATAGGCCTGATTCAAAAAAGTTCACAAGCAAAAGGCTGCATTACTACCTCAGCTTGAGCAAAGCTATCTTTAAGAGGACTGTGAAACAAGCACACTGTTTCAATAAAAACTTGATTGTTTCTCAGAAAATTCTGAAACAGTAACTCAGAAACAGCATTGAGAAAAGCTCTAAATATAATTTAAAATCAATTGAAAACAAGACGAAAAACCCTGAAAATACCAAAAAAAAATGTTATTCTCACTGTTTCGATAAAACTTGAACTATTTTCAAAAAGAGACTTTGAAACGTTGAGAAACACGAGGTAGTGAAAGAAGGTCACACTTGAGGGGAAAAGAATAAGAATTCCTAAAAGCAGTACATTCGGAACATTGTACAAAATCTAAAACGGTTTTAAAATGGCTGAAGATATGAATGTAAGCTGCCTAAAATACTGTTTAAAGAAAATTTCAATTATTTTTTTGAAGATTCTGAGACAGTAACCAAATTACTGAAGTCAAAAAAAAAAAAAACGTAACGCAACTGAATAATATTGGCTCAATACTACTGCTAGAAATTTTTTTTTAATTGCACCGAGACCAAAATGATTATTAGTCCAACTTTTTCAATTTTGAAGTTCTTCTTATTTTGAACCGATAAAAACTTAAAACAGCAGGAAAATTGAAAAAGTTCCTATATTTTACGACGAAAACGCTTGAAATCAAAAGTTTTCTATGAAAACCAAGAGAAATGACGATTGCCATCAAAGGAGAAAGCTCAACTATTTTTCAAAAGGTTTTGGAACAGTAATTTCCAAACTTTCTTTCAAAAACAAAATTTCCAAAACTAACTGAAAATCAATTAAAAACAAGCTGAAATATCACAAAAAAAGAGCTGAAAACTGACAATTTCTTGTCATCATTACTGTTTCAAGAAAACCTCAAGTATCTTAAGGAAGGCTCTGAAACATTATGTACGAGATAGGTGTGAAATAGGCTAACAATTCAAATGAAACAAGCTGAATCTTGGAGGAATTGATTGAAAAACAGCCCGAAGTCTAAAAAAAACATCAAAAATGTACTAGAAGAAACGCCACAGATTCATTGTTTAGAAAGTTTTTTTTCGATTTCATGATTGCTTCAAAAATGGAAGAAAAGTTTTTAGACTTGATATACAGATAGACCATAAATTAAATAATCTAGAAAAAACTTGTTAAAATCATCAACAAATGGGGAAAAAAGTTTCTGTTTCATCACTATATCAAGCTGATTCAGATGAAACGAGCCCCCACTGGTTAGTTAACAAAAATGGCTCTAAAATTCAAAAATCTGTATAAATTTTTCAAAAGTCCAGAGCTAATCAATACGGTTTCACTTTAAAATCAAAAACCTAGCGGTTCCGCCTTGGTTTAATCATTGTGAAATCTACTGTGCCTCAATATAAGTTCTGAAATTGACAAAAAATTATCAAATAATTTTTCACTTTTTCCGTATGAGTTATGCTTTAGAACAACGAATTGAACATGTACACTCAAAATTAAATTTCTTTTTGAGAGACCAATTGAAATTACTGTAGCAACATTAACTCTTACAGTATTCTGTTTTCAGTAGAATTAGTGCGACTATCTTTGGTATGTTTTGAATTTTCGGGATATCTCGAGGATCCACATCCAAGTGAAAATCGTATGAGAGTATGAATAATATTCGTCCCGACAATGGAAATAAGCTTGATTTTTCGAAACTGTACATTTTAGATAATCTGAGAAACGAAATGGCTAGAAGACATACTGGAAAATCGTTCAAAAAAACCTTCTAAATTCGCAAAATCGAAAAAATTATACTTACAATCACAAAAATCAGGGGAATTTTGTTTTATTTGGAATCAAGTATTCCGGTTAAAGTAAGCAGTATTAGGAAGCATTCTGAAACAAGAAAATAATAAAAAGAATAGTTCCAAAACGACGGAAAATGAAATGCTCAAGCTCGAAATTTAACGAAATTCTACTCAATCCAGGCAATATTCTCTCGGTTTCTAAACTATTTCAACTATCTCATAGTTTCCAGCTTATAGTTCAATCAGCACCCTTC
The DNA here is from genome assembly GCA_963572265.1 of Caenorhabditis doughertyi. Lineage (NCBI taxonomy): Eukaryota > Metazoa > Nematoda > Chromadorea > Rhabditida > Rhabditidae > Caenorhabditis > Caenorhabditis doughertyi. The sequence continues at coordinate 9,263,274 of OY751556.1, read as the reverse complement.
CGAAGTTGAAAATTTCGAATGAAATTGGTCCAGAAATGATAATAACACACCCTGCGCGGAATGCCTCTGCTAAGATAACAGTTCATAAACATCACTGTTGCTACAGTATTCCTTGATATGGCCGCTAACAAACCAGTTCATTCCACAAGCGATTTCTGTGCATTTTCTATGATAAAGATGCTTTTCAAGCAAAGAACCGCTCTATTGCAGACCCTGCGGTAATTTTCTGTTTGAAATAGAATTAATTAGGAATTGATAGGATTAAAACTTTGATAACTATCAGAAAAAAAGGGTCACAAAAATTTTCATGAAAATTTGAAACTGTTTAAGGAAGTGACATTTATTTATTTCGTGAAAACCTGAAATCTTCTAGTTCCTTGTAACTTTGTTCAAAATAACAACTAGATCTATAAAATTTTAGTATCGAAACAGAATGAAACAGTGAAAAATTTTGAACCATGGAGCCATCGTTTACAACCCATTTGAACAAAATATTATCAATTTTTCACTAATTATCACTTACTTTTTTAAAGTCTTTATATGCAATTTTCAGTCAATTTCAGCATGTTTTTGTATTGTTTTCATGCTGATTTCGATCCTTTTCTAAACTATTTGAAGTGAACTAAGAAGCAGTCCTGACAGATTGTTTTACATTGTGTCAATCTATACATTTTGGAAAAGTGAAACCGAGAAGAAAATTAGATTGAAAGTTAAAAAAATAATTAATAGGTACAAGAAAATTGATTCAGATCACGGTTTCAGTATAAATTCAACGTTCCAACGTTCAAGATAAAATTGATTGGTCCTAGCCACAAAAATTTTCGAGGCCTTTAAAAAATTCGAGCGAATTTACTTATCAATTGAGCATTTTTACCAATAATTCTTTCTTTAATGTTATAAGAAGAACATTAGCTTTCAAATCCTTTTCAAGAGCTTCAATTAATTCAGTGTGTGCAGACGAGAATTTTTTTCTCGAGAAACGATGTTTTTCTCGAGAAAAAATTCTCGAGAAATTCTCGAAAAATAATTCTCGAGAATTTCTCGAGAATTCTCGAGAAATTCTCGAGAAATTCTCGACCCCGTTCTCGAGAAATTCTCGAGAAAAATTTCTCGACTGCACACACTGAATTAATTGAAAAAATCATGATCTTATAAAATATTACTGTAGTAACAGTAATCCTTATAATAGTTTTCAAGGCTTTTGCTATTAGAGCTGTTTCCGCAATATTGACACTATCATTTCAGAATAAAGGAAATGTGAAGCTCCAAGTGTTCAACATTTAGAAAACTTGTGAAATTTTCATTCGTCTTCCGACTGTTTCTGGAAAAGCTCAAAAGTTCTAGTTGATAATGAACATCGATCACTCGGAGACAGTTTCATTTGGGAAAATGCTATTTTTGAGTTGTTAGATGAATGTTGAATACTTGTATAGTCAATGCAAGCGTCTGCATACCCGCTCTATTGCAACCCCGCCCACCTTCGTCAAAATAGTTCTCACTTTGGAGAGAGCGGTCAGACACGCAGACAGTAAGTGTCTGGCCGCTCTCTCCAAAAGCAGAACTATTATGACGAAGGTGGGTGGGGTTGCAATAGAGCGGGTGTGCAGACGATTGTGTTGACTGTAATGTACTGTACACTTTCAATAAGTTAGGAGAACAACAATCGTGATTTGAGATACTGTTGCAACAGTAATGCTTGTACTATAACTTGAAAAAAATTTGCTATCTAAATTGCACAAAATTTTTACCGTTAACCCTAAATTTCTAGAAAACAACTGAAAATCTCATTCAATTATTTTCCTGTTTCCAATAAAAATCAAAAATTGTGAAAGATATTGAACACCAATCTTTCTTATTTTCACTGTTCTGTACATTTTTTCGTCTGGATTGATGGAATACTACAGGACTGAGGAAAATACAGAAGCAAAGTTTGAAAAGTAAAAACTGAAAACTCATTAGATACAAAGACAGCTACGAGTGATTGAAAATTGATTTAAAAATTGCACAGAAATTGGAAGATTGAAACTGTGGAATTCCTTTTTTTTTTCTTGTAAAAAATACTGTCACAACCCGTCCTTACAAGGTTTTCAGTGTATTACAAACAATTCTTCTTGTTCTTTTAATGGAAAAGTAGGCACTGAGTAACTACTCTTCTCCCATCAAATAGCCAATTGATGCAACATGAATTCTCTAAAGTGAAAAAATAGTTTTCAAATAATTATACGAAAATTCTAGCGTTTTTAGCTCAAATTCTACAAATATTCTGAAAATCCATTCAATTCTTTTCTGTTTCTAAGAAAGCTTTTAAGCCTTGAAAGAGTTCTAGAAGACATTGAACACCAATCTCTCACAAAATGTTTCGCTAGGAAAAAAGAATCGATTCCATTCAGTTTTTCAGAATCTTTTCGCTCGGATTATAGCCATTTCATCGAAATTTCATTGTAGCGAAAAAACAGAAGCAAAAATTTTGTGACAGAAAAAAAAAAACTAAAAACTCATTGTGCACAAAATACCAACGTATAATCGAAATTTGATGAAAAATAGCAGTGTTATACGAACAATTCAGTTTTGCTTTTGAATGGAAGAATTCGCACCAAATCACTACTATCCTCTTTTCCCATCAAATATCCAATTGATGTAACATAAATTCTTTCAATTGAAAAAATCAGTTTTCAAAAAATTTTACGGAAGTTTTAGCGTTTGTAGCTCAAACTACGAATATTCTGAAGACCATTCTGATTGATTTTTGTTTCGAGAAAAGCTCAATTGCTTCAGAAGATATATAGACACCGATCTTTCAAACTGTTCCAACAACAAAAAAACCTAATTTCATTCAATTCTTCAGATCCTTTTTCGTTTCTATAGCAGCCATATCATTGGAATATTAATTTAGCAAAATACAGAAGCAGAATTTTTTGTAAGAGAAAAAAACTGAAAACTCATTTGCCACAAAGTTCGACCAGTATCTAACCAAATAATTCATTAAAAAAAATAGCTCAGGAATTGGAAGATTGAAACTGTGAAATCGTTTTTTTTTTCAAAAAATTACTGCCTCATACTTATCTTAATTGGTTTTTCAGTATTTTGCAAGTGGTTCATTATAAATTGAAATATACAGCAGTTATCGCGTCTTTATCACTAATATTCTCGTTTCCTAATCGAATACTCCATTTATGTAACAGTAATATCCGGTTACAGATAGTGCACTAAAGCTCAAATTTTCAAATACGAAAATTCTGAGGCTATGTCTGTTATAAATTACCCTAAAACCTTTAATAAAGCGACCGGCCGCACTATTTTTCACTACCTCCGTAGAGGGGCCGCTCTATCACAACGAGCCGTTATATTACAGGTTTTACGGTAAGCTCTGCAAGTGTTCTTGAAACCCTCATCCATATTTTTTCCCGTTTCAATAAAATGTCGAGATTATCGGAACATATAGGAAGACCAATGGTCCGTTCATTGTACTAAGAGAAAGTGTTTACTTTCACTTATCAAATAAAAATATGAAAATTGATTAAACATTAGAAATTTGAAACTGTGAGTTTATATTCAACTTTTGTAGTCACGGAAAAAAGAGGAAAAAAAGGAAAAAAGTCCAGTTTCAAACTCATCTGAAATGATTTTCAGAGGACAATGTCGGTAATAAAAAGCTTTTTTGCTTTTGCTTGATATTTTTTTTGTTGACTGATACTACCTAATTTCAGTATATTCCTTGAACTATCATGTTTTTCGTTCATACAAAGTGTCACCTACAATAATTGAAGAAAAACCGTGCGACGCCACAAACTAAATTAAGTCTTGAAAGCCGCAACATGCACAGCTTACATTTAGTTAGGGGCGTGGCTCGAAATTAAAATTCCGTATTTGCGCGGGGGAAACTCTGATACCGTGATTGTAAAGCTGACTAAATTTGAAAAAAAAATCAAAAGTTCCGATAAAAAAAGTTCTTCATCATCACTATTTCATTTTTGTGGCACTATAAATGTTACTGTAACAACAGTAATTTTTCAAAAATCTTAGTTTGTATTGATCGATCTTGTCATAATGTGGCCAGAATAAATTTTCGATCACTGTTTTATACTAGTTTTAAAACCGTGAATGTATTCCTATTCGTTGCTGGATTCATCTTTACTGCTTATCGGATTCAACTCAATTTTAGCCTAAGTTTCTCTGGTTTTTGATGAAAAGGGGATTTCCCGTATTATTACGAAAAACAAAGAAAAAGACAGAGGAAACTTTTGATCCGAAATCTCTTTAGAAGTTTACACAGAACGGGAACATCGTTCAAACAAACAGAAAAAACAAATATAACTGTAGCAACAGTAACTTTTTCTACTGTAATTCTCACTTTTTCAATTGATCGATTGTTCTACTATTGGCATACTGCACACTGATCTCACTGAAATGGCGCGATTCATTTTCCAATAATGTAAAAGCGTATCCACAAAGCCTTTTCTGTAAATCCACAATAATTTCTGCAGCTACAAATTGATAAGAATTATCTAACGTAAAAAAAACTACTTTTTAGAAGAGTTTCAGTTTTTAACTGAAATGAGTGGAAAACTAGTGGGGCTAAAAGACGGATGCGAATTCATTTCCTGCAATGATCAGGCATGAAAAATACCAGTAAAATAGAATAAATTTACCCATCATTTCTAGCACTTTTATGGTTGGATAGGTATCTCTTGTAACAGTAAAAACTAAGATATTCAAAACAGTTCTGGAAGCAAGAAAACGTGAGGGTGATTCCCAAAATTCCGAAAAGAAAATCCTGAAGAGTTCTCGATCATTTAGTTAGCTGACCAAATAATACATAGGCTACTGTAGGAACAGTAATGTGTTTTTGGAAGTTTTACAAAATTGTGATGTTCCCCGTTGATATCAAATCAGAAGCGGGATAATCTTTACTAAATTCTGATCATAAACTTGACGAGTTAAAACTGATAAAAGAGAAATTATAAAACTAGTTATAAATGGTTTGTAACCGTTTTTTTTTCTTTGCATTTCAACGGATATCTTCAGCACTACTGACTATTGGTAATATACAAAATTATATAAAAATTGACTGTTTCATGACTAAAACAATATGCGCGGTAAACAAAAACGCGTATTGAATTCTTCGAAGCTTATTCAAAAAATAAAATCTATTACTGCAGCTATCCGAATTCTGAACTACTATAGTTTGCAAGTGATCCATTAAGCAATTAAAACAAAATTATAACTGATATCGGTTTCAAATCAACTGTTTCCTTTTTTTCATTAACCTGAATACGAAAGCACAATCAACACTTTTCAAGTTTTGAACGATTTCAACAGCGTTTTTCTACAGTGATTACCTGAATTATGCAGGGAACTAGGAATAAAAAAAAAAGAAATAGCAAGTTATCAGTCAATGTCTTTTAGGAGTGTTCTGAGTTTACTCTTATGATTGTTTAAAAATGACTTGTATGAAGAATTAGTTTACTGTAGCAACAGTAATTTTTCCACCGTAAGCTTTGGCTTATTCACTTATGTTAGTATTGTCGTTTTAATAAAATTGCTACCTCGGTGTTTGCACAGAAAAGCTCGACAGCCGAGTCACATACCACGCCCATACTCGCCGCGCCGACCAATCAGGAGCGAGCAGCTGCAAGGCGCCCGCGCGGTGTTTGGCAAGCCCGCCGCACGGAGATTTATTCCATGGAATTATAAAAAATTTGTAGAAATAAAGATTTCAGATTTCTTTTTAGCGATATATTAACTGAAATTCATGAAAATGAATCGAAATAAATCGTTGAATTAAGAAGAAAAACGACAGAGAGATGGAATCACATGTTTTTGTGTGTAAATAATTTATTTTTCTTTGTTAAAATGAAAATTTTATTGTTTTATTAAATGTGAATTTATGTACAATTGATTAAGGGTAAATATCTACAAGAACAATGAACACTAAAAAACAAAGTCCTCCATCAGCTCCGGCTTCCGTTTCAACAGCGCCGAAATCACGGATGAAGCTCAGGAAAGATGTTAAACAAGCAGGTACATAGAAAGAAATAAAAAAAGAAATCAAAGGGAACGCTATAATGAGAATGAAACGAGGGCTGGATGAAGACATGTAAGAGTTATTATAGACATAGAATATAAGTGATATTACATGAAAGCAAAGGAATGTAAGTACATATCATGGAAGAACCTAATTTTACATGAGCAAGAGGAAAAATACAAACCAAAAATGCAATTATTATGTAATTATAAATTTTCTAAAGATTCTTGCGGCTTCTGTCAACGTCCAGAAGTTTGGGTTTCCGATGCAAACTGTCAAGTCAGGCCGATCGATATTCCGGGGCTTCTCAAGCTTCAACTTGACTCCACCGATCCGACGCCTCCTTCGAACAACAAACCAACCGTCAACGCATCCACGCAGCTTTCATCGATACCTGAAAATAGATTCATTTATCTTACTCCGGTATTATTATATATTCAAATTAGGTAGTGAAAGGAGTGTTACAGGAAGAGTTGAGATATCTGAGAATTGGAAAAGCATTTTGTGAGATTAATGCGGATGAGTTTCCAACTGCGAAAGGGCAACAAAACACCCGAAATCGAGGAGAAGAAATAATGAGAAACGTTGGAGAGGTGGTGGAAGTGATGAGAGAAGCTCTTGGAAACGATGTCAAGCACACATTCTTGAGTAACAAAGCTAAGGCAACAGCTCAGATCTGTGGAATATCGAAAGACACAGTTCTCCGTAACACCCCAGTAAGAGATGAGCCTCGTAAGACACCCATACGTGAGCTCGGAAAAAAGGCCTTGTGCACTCATTACATGAAAGAACTTCCACAAACCAAAAGAGCCCGAATTATTGGAAAAGTGCACAAAACTTGGGCTGAGGGAAAAGATGTTTTTTTGAGCGAATTGTGGAGTTGGGCGAAGGAGGACATCAAATTCGCAAAAGGAGAAACTATCTTCTATTACGTGCTTCGTGGTCTCGGATTCGTCTACAGAAAGAAAGATCATGAAACTGTTGTCGAAGAGAGACCGGATATTATCAGAAGGCGGGGAGAGTACCTGGAAAAAAAGAAGGCATTAGATGACATGAATGCTTATTACGGATCAGTTGATGAAACGTGGGCACACGAGGGCATGGCTGCCCGTCGTGGGTGGCAGCACAAAGACGGCAACATGTATAAGAGGTCAAGGATGATGGATTTGGAAGAACCCCAAGCAGGGCCACAAAAGGGAAAAGAGAAGGGGAGGAGAATCGTTATAGCGGCAGTAATTACGGAGGATGGTGTTCTTAAAGGGTCTGAGCTTTTGATTGTTTCTGGTGTTAAACCGGAGGATCAAGTGGAAGACTACCACAAGGATATGAATACGAGCAACTTCAATCAATTTTACGGCAAGATGATTCCACTCTTTGCCGCAGAGGCCAAGAAAAAGGGTCGTCCAGCTGTATTATTGGTTGATAATGCTCCGTGTCATAATGAAACACTGAAGAAGGTGGGAATTAAAGGGGGGGAAAAACCATAATATAAATTCAGCCGCCCACATCAGGTTCAAGCCGTCCCGAGATCGTTCAGTTTTTGACTGAGTATAAGGTCCCGTTCTTCCCGAAACAAACTAAACCCCAATTGCTTGAATTATCGAAAGATTTCGTGGAAAGCGGGAAAGAGGCTTTCACGAAATATAAGTTTGATGAGTTTGCGAGCCAGCACGGTGTTACAGTTTTGCGACTACCGCAATATCACTGCTTTTTCAACCCGATTGAATTATTCTGGGCGCAACTGAAGAAATATCTGAGACGCCATGGAAACCCGAGTGATTCAATAGATATAGTAGTTGATAAGGTACTTAATAAGGGGTGATGATTGAATTTTAGGTACGACAACGTGCACTTTCGTTCATGAAAGAGTTTCTCCCCCATTCCGCAGCTAAGCTCTTTCTTCACACGCAAAAAGTTGAGGAGGATATTCGAGAAATGAGTAGAGAAAGACAGCAGGCGATAGAGGTGGATACAGACCTTTTATTCGACATCGACGACGAAGGTCTTATGAGCAACATCAGGATTGGTGACGATTTCGACGAGTTCAACGACATCGACTCATTTTCGGAATCGGGTGATTCCTCAGATGATGATTACGATCTATAATGAATTATTTTTTTGTTTGAAAACTCTATTCAACTCACTTTCACATTAGTTCTATTCTTTTAGAATCTACGTTCTAAATATTCATTCCATCAAGTGTTTCGAGATGTCTTTCGGGTTCTTCGTTGAAAAACTTAATTTTCTTATCGAGCTTCTTTCCCATCTTTATTTATTTTGGTTTCTCTAAGAATCCACGTTCTAAATCGGCAACGTCTTTCAAATTGACATCATAAGTCTTCTGAAGGTTGCTTAAATTGTGCTTCTCGTATTGCATCAACATTTTGAATCCAGGATCATCAGTCATTGCATTATTACCGCCCATCACACTAATTTTGTCGCCCTCTTGAAATTGAGCGTCGAGAGTGAGACATCTTTGTTTCAGCATCAACATCATTGTCAGAAGCGACGCGTTCTCGGAGCTCTACAATCTGAAACATTTCTTTACATCATTTTCTTTTTTAAAGGCAGTTTTTACTTCAAGCGGCGCCTTTCCAAAGGCTAGAAGAACGTTGAATGGCCTTTTAGACAATCCGGCGATGTTAGAAACCTGCAAATTAAATTATCAAATACACAGAGCTTTTGAATAATGAAGAAAACTGAACGGGGAGAAAGAAATTGTGATGGGAAGGCTACAGCATTCTCCCTCCAGAAATTATCGATTTTTTGCAAGAATTTATTCATTTTCCGGTTTATTATTCATTAAAATCAATAAAATGATTTCTGAAATGAGAAAAAACGACTGAAAATGTTGAAAAATCACATGAAAACAACAACCAAATATATTTTTCTTTTGCGGCGTAAAAATATGCGAATTTCCGTGCGGCAACGTTGCGTAACGCCCACATTTCTGTCAGTGGGAGGAGTCTCGGGAAAATGAGGCGCAGTTAGTCGAGGTAGCAATTTTATTAAAACGACAATAATTATTCTCCACCGGATATTGTCAAAAAATTGAAAGAAAAACCCCTTATAGCTTAGACAACCCGCAATGTTCCCAACCTTCTGGTATCCTTAATTTTAATTCAAATTGTGACTTTTTTAAACAGGAAAATACCTTGTCGAATGCTTAGAAAACTTTTCAAAAATACTTAATTTTGTATAGAAACGGTGATAATTTTCTTTTTAATTCAGTCTTTTCATTCTAATTTTTCAGCTTTACACATTTTATTCTTGAGTTTTGAACTATTCTCCCAATACAATTTTGAACTATTCTCACAATAGGCGTATTTTTCGAAATTTTAGCTCCGTTTTATTTTAAATTTGATACAATTTTTCTCAATGTTTCAAGATCTTCATGAAAATAGTTCGACTAGTATTGAAGCTAATAGTTCTATTCTTGTTTTAAGATGAGAACATGATTTCGCCTATTCAAACTGGAAATAAATGGATTACTGTAGCAACGCGAGAGTTTAACTTGTCATAGTTGTTTTGCTCTAATAATAGAAGTACTTGAGTCAGAGCTTCACGGAATTCCATTTTCCGTTTTTCGGAAATTTCGAAAAGTCCGTTTTCCGAAAAATCGGAGAATTTCCGTTTTGTAATTTCCATTTTCCGAAAATAGAAAAATCGTTTCCGTGAAGCTCTGACTTGGGTTATTCGAGTCCCATAAAAAAAATGGAAGCAGCCCTTCAGATAGGAATTTTCAGAGCTTCAAGCAAGTTTCAAATCATTTTTTGCCGTTTCATGTAGGAATGTAATAAATATTGGCTACAGAAATCAATTTTGGTGACATTAAAAAATTGAAAACTATCGAATAATGGCTTGGAAGGGCCATAATGAGACCGAAACGGGCTTTCAAAAAACTGACCAACTCTACAACATTAAAAAACTATAGAGAAAAAAATTTTGAAAAAAACATGTTTCGTAATAATTTCAAATTCTGAATAGAAACTAGTTTTCTTGATGCTCCTTCTCTAGCTTGTTGAGAAACTACCATTATGAATAGCTAAATCTTACTACTATTTGATTATTATCAGTTTTTGTTGAGAAGTTGGGGAAAACTTATAATTCTGATAAAATGGAACTTTACTGCCCACTACTGAAAAACCTTTGAAAAGTGAAAAGTTAAATTACTGTAGCAACAGTGTAGCAACTGTAGCAACAGTGTTTTTTTTTTCCACAAGATTGCAGTTGGGGTATTGGTGAATTTAGTTGGGGTTCCATTCAAAAATCAAAGGAATATTCAAAGAAAAAATAGGAATCAGGGGAAGAGCATATTGGAAACTTTTTTTTTTGGTATTGAATATAATTGAATATTCAATTTTTATTTCAATTTTTATTGAAAAGGTTGTGAAACAGTGAATTAGTCGTCACAAGTTTTACGAAAATTGTGGGACTGTAGCTACAAGTGTTGAAACATTCTGAAAATCTTATCAGAAAATTTACTTTTTCAAGAAAACCTCAGAGATTCAAGAAGATATTGCAAAGCAATCGTTCACATATGGATTCACTGATAATAGCAAAATTTGATTTGAGACCAAAATCAACTAAAAACTTGATAACGAAGCTCTGCAACATTAAAAAACTATAGACGCAACATTTTTGAAAAAAGAATGTTTCGTAGTATTTTTATAGTTTGAATAGAATCCTGTTTTATTGATCCTTTCATGAGCGACACCAGAAAATACCATTATTTATAGCTCAATTTTATTAACATTCGATGGTTATCAGTTTTCGTAGAGAAGTTGGGGAAGACTTATACTAAAACTTCTGATAAAGAACAGCTTAACTGTCACTTACAAATTGAAAAGCACTTAAAAAGTTAAAACTTAAATTACTGTAGCAACAGTATGTTTTGCCTGCAGGGTTCCAGCTGAGGTATTGATAAGTAGAACTTTGGGTTAAATTCCAAAACCAGAAGAATTTTTAGAGGAAAAAAATCAGGGGAAGAGCGTACTGAGAAACAGCTTTCTCAATAATCTTATTTTTGTCGTAAAAAATTTTCGAACTCTGAATAATTGTGCATCTTACTAAACTGAAAATCAAAACATCCACTTTAGATTACTGTAGCGACAGTAATTCTTACAATATGTTTTATATCCTGACCTATTTTTAAAACTCTGATTAGAAGTTCATAGGAAGGTTATAACCAAAAAATACACTTTTCTAGTTTTTTGTCTGAAAAAGCTCAAAATAAACTTGAAAATAGCAGAAATTAGGTTAAAAAGTTAAAAAAATGATTTTCAAGAATAAATCAAAAACCAACCGATATCTGGTTTTTCAAAGAATTTTCCGAAATCAGAATAGTTTAGCAGGGATCTTCATTACTAAACTGAAATCTATGTAAATTTATACTGTAGATTACTGTAGCAACAGTAACTCTTACAGTATCCTATTTTCACATTTTGATTCGTTGTACGTGGAAATTCATAGCCACTGTTCTAGTTTTTTGTCTGAATTACCGAACAATTAACTTGAAAAAACAGAAGTAAGGTAAAAAGTTTAAAAAATGATTTCCAAGAAAAAATCAGAAACCAATCGAAATATGGAAAAATTATCCGATATCAAAATAATGGAGTAGGGTTTTTCGTTACTAAATTAAAAACCAAAATATATACTTTAGATTACTGTTGCAATAGTAATTCTTACAGTATCCTATTTTCACAATTCTGATTCATAGCTCATAATGTATACCGAAAAAGATAAGAAAGAGAAGAAATGAAACCTAATTCACATGTATTATTTCCAAAGTGTCACCCCTGGAATCCATCGGGTCTAGGTGCAAAAGTTAGACCCCCCGAGGGGTAGAACTTTGGCGGAGTTATGATCAATTTTTGATCGATCCAGGGGTTGTTATGATCTGAAAATGTTTTTTTCTGTGTGATTTACATCATAGTATACCGTTTCCAATCAAAAAAATTCGAGTTTTGAAATTTTAATTTTTTTGAAAAAAATTTTGAAACTTTTTTCAACAAATGTTCCAAAATTTCAAAACTCGAATTTTTTGATTGGAAACGGTATACTATGATGTAAATCACACAGAAAAAAACATTTTCAGATCATAACAACCCCTGGATCGATCAAAAATTGATCAAATCTACCTAATCCAAGCCAAAAAAGTCATTTTCTGCTAAAAAATCGATTTTTTTTTCGAAAATGACGATAACTTGAGGAAAGGAAAAATGAGGTTCTGCCTCATTTTTTACGCTAAATCGAATGGGCATAATTTGAAAAAAACGAATGGGCGCTCATTTTTTCGATTCTACTTTGGGGTCCGTTTTGGTCCTTTTATCGTTTTTTGGCTAGAACGTTCAGTTAGGCAAAAAATAAGATCTCATTGAGTTCTACATTTTCGTTTTTTATCTTTTCAAAAATACTCAAAATTGACTGAGTTACGGTCAAAAAACCCAAAATTTTTGTAAAATACAAAAAAATCAATAAATCTGGAAAAAGGCCGCTTTTCAAAAAATGAACTCCGCCAAAGTTCTACCCCTCGGGGGGTCTAACTTTTGCACCTAGACCAGATGGATTCCAGGGGTGACACTTTGGAAGTAATAAATGTCAGTTTTTTTGTCTGAAATAGTAAAAAAACAAGTCGGAAAAAAGGTAAAGCCTGTTATTTCAAAACAATTTCAAGAACAAATTAGCGCAAATCTGGTTTCGCGAAAAATTTTCAAAATCTAAAATTCATCAATTCAATAGAATTACTAATCGAAACATTAAAAAAGTCTAATTTAGATTACTGTAGCAACAGTAATCCTTACAATAATCCACTTTGAAACTTGTATTCCATCAAGAACTGTGTTAGGAATCTACCTCTAATAAAGTAGCGCAACCTTTCGATAAACATTGCGGCATGCCGCTGTAATAGAGGTTTTACGTTAGAAAATAAAAACTCAAAAAGAAAAGAGAAACGTTTTATGAATTTTCAACAACTATAGGTTCAGCTGCTTTAGGTTACTGTAGTGATACGGTATTCTGTTCTTAATAGTCATTAAGAGTTTACAACACTAATCAAAACTGATTTGAAGTGATATTTTACATCACTGTAGCTACAGTATTGTTTTACTACAATACCTTTCTTTCTGGATTATGACAGGTTTTCAAATATTGAATCCAAAATCAGATTTTCTGAAAATGTGGGAAAAAATGAAAACCTGATTTTTCAGGAAAAAAATGACAGAATAAAAGAACGCTCAGTTCCTCTGGCTTTGTTACTAAATTAGACAAAAAACAAACTCGTTTAGATTACTGTAGCAACAGTAATTTTTACAGTATCCTACTATGAAACTTTCATTATATTATACATACTCCCTCTAATAAAAGGGCACCCAGACAAAAAATTCAAGTAACCAGGAGCCGTTGTAATAGGGGTTTCACTTTAGAGAATAAAAACTTCAAAACAAAGAAAGCGTTTTATGAATCTTCCCACAATTATTATTAGTATTTTATATGTCTCTCCCGTCATTTTAAACAGAATGAGTCAGTAAACAATTGGAAAAAAAATGATGAAAAAGTGGAACTAAATGATGAATACGACAGCTACATTGCACCCGCCACCGCCCTCACATTTCTCACGTATTAATAAAAAAAAGTGAAAAAAAGGGATAAAAAAAGGAGAAAATGATATATTTTTAGTATTGGTAATTGAATGGGAGTGAGCTATTTTTATTGTGAGGGGAAGAATGTTTGTTGTTGATGGCGGAAGTATTATAGCTATAGGTCGATTTTTGAAAATTGCAATTTTCGAAATTTTCCAACAAAAAAAATTATAAATTGCTCAGAAATTATGGTTCGAATAACAGAAAAAGAAAGATTTCAACAAAAAACCCCTATTATGAGGTCTCTCAATGGGAGTTTCCCCTCTAATAGAAGAGCACTCGAAGGAATGCTCTGAAGATTTCTGAAACTCCCGCTTATGAGAGCAGCTTTCAGAGACGAATGTGCTCCCTGTATTAGAAGAACACCTCAAGAGCATTTAAGGCTCATGAAAAAAGGGCGTGCCCTTATAATAGAGGTTTACTTTTATGGTTCCCAATTGGAAGTGTTGTAGGGAAGTGTTTGAGGGTTCTAGGGAAGTGTTTGAGGTTCCCACTCAAGAATGTTCTGAAAACATGGCTGTAGGGCTAATCGACCCTCCTGAATCCATTTCTGAAGTCAGTTTGGTCCGTTGGGCATTTTGAAGCACACTTTACTAGACACCTGTCAGTTGCTTATGACTTCAAATCCGACTTTGAGTGTTGTTATGCACTAACACAGCCTTCAAACAAAGTTAAAACACTGTTTTAATCATTCCCCGTCATTCCAGACAAGTTTGGAGACGTTTTTCAAAAAAAAAATTTTTGGCTCTCAAAAAATTTTACAAGTCCAGAGGAAGTTCATAAGGCCGAAAACTCGGAAATTTTTCGAAAACTTTTTTTCATAGAACATTTTCTTTCGGCCGAAAAAGATGAGTTTCTGGGTAAGAACGCAAAAATTGAAGTTTCTGATAAGGTTAGGTCTCGTGAAATGTGGTGCAGAAAATTCTAAAAAAGTTTTTGCATAGAGAGGGTTCGAACCCGCACACTATTTTTATTGACCAGGACAACTACCACTGCGCAAAACTGCTACATTTTGCACGATGACGGAGAGCGTATGTATATAAAATTAATGAAACGTAAGAGTGTGATGGCCCGAAAAAGACTGAAAAATCCGAAAAAATGAAAAGGCCGAACGGACCAAACTGACTTCAGAAATGGATTCAGGAGGGTCAATATAGTCTGTTCGCAAATTTTCAGCCCATTCTTGAGTGGGAACCTCAAACACTTCCCTAGTGAGGCCGAAACTTAGTCACTCACCAGCGATTTTCAAATCTCTCGAATGGAAAACTTGTATTTTCTGGAATTTTCGGGCCGAAAATTTGAGGATGTTGAAATTTTTTAAGAAGCTCGCAAAAATATCATGCATAACGTTTTGACAGTGTTTGTTGCCGCGCGTTATTGGGGTATTAAAATTTCAAGAGATTGCTCGAGAATCAAAAATTGGTGAGAAAAGTACAATATGAAACTGGGAAATTTTAATCAGATTTGAAATTTTTTTCTGAAAAACTAAAATTTTCAGTGACTATTGACCAAGAAAAACTTATGACCCGGTCCGAAGTCGGTTTTTTTTTCAAAATATGACTATTTCAAAAAATTATATTCATCAAGAATGTATATAGTAGAGCCATTACCTTTGTCATACATCGTCATCACTTTGATTGTCTTAATAAAACGATCTTTTTTGTACTTCGTATCTGTAAAATTGCTTTATTACAGGGGGCTAAACGGCTTACAAAATCGAATAAATCTTCAAAATACCATGATTAATTAATGATGAAACAGAAGCCTGAGGAGAAAATTTTTGTGAACAAATTTTTACTTTTTCAATGAACACTTATTTTGAAATCTCTGTTTGGAAGATTGATTCTTCGGTGACTATCTCAAGTTTCATTCAATATTCCATTCATTGATTAGATACGGTACGTAACTTATGAAACGTACAACTGTTGTAGAATCGGATGTTCGAATAGAAAGAGACTTGATGAAACTGAACTTTAATAGACTACCTTGTGAAATTTTGATTAAACTTCGAAATATTGTCAAGTTACGTCAAAAGTTTGCTTTTTCGAAACAATTGTGTATTGAGGTTCTAAGAAATATATTTGATGCACAGAGAGCAATAGTATGGATTATTGAAATTCCAATGAGCTATCAGCCTATCATTCGACCAAATGAAGGATTACTGTACCTAGCAGACTTGCGCGGAAGGAAAGTAAATGTCTATATAACACAAAATTTGGCCGTTTTTTGATATTTTTAGCCGAAAACTAGGAAAATTTTCACCTTTCCAAGAGTTTTGTATAACTTTAGAATGATGGTATGATTCTGGTGAATTTATGGTGGCGAAATTAGTAGACTACTGTAGGAGTCAAGAAAGGATGAACATATAAATACTTTACGAAACTGGGAAGTTCGTTCTGTTTGATTTGAAAAAAGGGATTTTTTAAATCTTCTTTTGAACTCTTCTATTTTAGAGATTGTCAGCTTTGATACGGTCAAATAAACCAGATTCTTAGAAAAAAAACCAAAAACTTTTCAAAAAATTTGCTGTTTCTTCAAAACTTCTTTCCTAGAAATTGGGACATCATTTTGGTTAGCTGAGACATTGTTATAAAACTAGGCTACTCACGGATTACTGTAGCCAGCATGTCTCAAACTTAATACTGTATTTCACAAACTCCAGAGATATGGATCAACCGATACTTCGAGTTTGGTGCCAACTATCAACAATTACTGTATCGGTAGAACCCTATATTTTTAAGAAGCTATTACAATTTCAGTTTTCATGCAATTAGTCGAGAGGCCATTCACTTTTTGATTAACTCGAGCTGATATGGGATTACTGTAGAATCTGGACGATTTACTGTCAAAAATGAGTAAACTGACAAAAAATTGACAAAAATTCACTTTTTCAAAAATTCATAAATGTGAAATCTTTTCAATCGATTTTGATGGTTTTTCAAGTATATCTAAGAAAATGTTGTGAAATTGCTGTAGTTTTAGCTACCCTTCAGACATCAAAATAGATCAAAGAAACTATGTTTCACATGTTTTTCATCTAGGAAATCATATCAAGTTGGCAATGCATTTTAAATCCATTGAAGCTCAATATTTTATCCGGTACATGTTTCACGCCTTGCGATTCAGTACAGTATGAAATAACATATCGAAGTGTATGCTTTCGGCGAAAAACCAAAATTTTCTTCAACAAATTTACTGTTTCTTCAACATCTTATATTGTAGGCATCTTTTATTCTGTTGATTGGACTAGACGACCATTTCTGGATTACTGTAGCTATACGATCGCTCTCAATTCCAGAAAGTACTGTCAAAAAAATAAAGTTTGGGCAAGGAATTCAAATTTTTATTTTCGCGGGCGGTCCGCCCATTGTCGCCTGCAAGCTAAATTTGAATTTTTACAGTTTACAATTGAAGTGGGCGGACCGCCCGCGAAAATAAAAATTTGAATTCCTTGCCCAAACTTTATTTTTTTGACAGTACAATTACCCCTCACTTCAAACTGATTACTGTATTTCAACTACGCGAAATTGTGAACAGATATTTTAGAATTCATGCCAACTACATGCGAATACTGTATCAGTAAAACACTATATTTTTCAAAATTTTTACGATTCAATTATTTACTTTAAGAGTTGATTTGGTCGAATGTTCGATTGCATTTTATTCAATTTCAGTAGCTTTTAGATGTTTTAGATTCATACTGGGTGGAATGACAAAAAGTTGATAAAAACTTACTACTTCAAAAATTCATATTATGAAATCTGGCCAATCGATTTTGAGGCCTTTTCAGATAACTCTGTTAACTGTTATAGGATTATTGTAGCTCTATTATTGATTTCAAGTGAACTGACACCTCGCGACGTCACTCTCATGGGGACCCAAGTTGGAAAACTTTCATGGCAGTTATTTATTATTTTATCAAGATTTTTTTCAGGCAGTTTTCGACCGAGAATTCAATTCTTCTCTACAAAATAAAATTTTTGAGAAAAAAAAAATATTTTTTTTCGTGCGAAACCTGCCTGAAAAAAATCCCGATTAAAATATGATGAAAGTTTTCCAATTTGGGTTCCCATGAGAATGGCGTCACGAGGTGACATATTGCATGAATTGAGATACTTTTTTTCACTATTTCAACACGTTCATGTTTGTAAACTCCGTTTTTGAACTTGATGTCAGGAAACAGTGGAAAATTTTTTCCGAAAAAGGAACAACTGCTTGTTGCTTTTTGTTGAAATTTTGTAGGAATACTGTACATTCATACTGTAGATATGTCAAAGTTTTTGTTTTGAAGTTTCAGGGGAGAAAAGGAAGGAAAATCTGGCAAAACTTCACTGTTCCATTGTGAACTTTCTAACTTTCTAGTAAAGGAGAATTCAATTCTTGAGTCTTAGTTATTATGAATTCACAAAGATTTTCGGTTCTTTCGCCATAAACCTTTTTCCGCGCCGCTGAAAATAAATTAAAGTTGTGGCGAGGTACTATGGTGCAGAAAGACTGTAAGAATCGCAGTGCCTTAATTCTGGAAATATAACTAGGAAACATGAAACAGTGAAACTTAGAAAATTTAACAAGTAAAAAAAGAAGACATGTGGTTTATCAATTCAAAAAAACACAAAAACTTCATTTTCAGAAAATTCGTCAAACGAATTTCTCCTTTCTACAGGGTGGCCCATAAGTATGGAGACTTTTCTTCTAGATTTCTTTGGCTTGGTGTGAGCTTTGTTGGTGTCATAACCTATATCTCTCAAAATTTTTACAAAGTTCAGGTAGCGTACTAACTCACATTAACAGCAATTCCCAAAATATAGCCTCATCCTGTAGTTATAAGTGGTTTTCCAGACCAGACGTTTGAAAAAAAACACGCTCTGCGGCGCAAGTGCTAAAAGCCATTTAGAGAACAGCCTGGCGTTTATCCAAAATTAAAGATATCGAAAATTCCTTTTGAACTTTTCGATAAAATCACTTATTCCTGCCTTTTCAACATTCAGAAGGCTGCGCGACCGTCTCGAGCGTTCAGTTTCAGAAGCACTGCCAATTCACACAATTTTGGCTCTGAAAAAGGTGTGTGAACATGGGCATTTTGGGCGCCGCTCTCTGATCGGTTTAACTTATCCTCACAAGTACTGTGAAACAATGGGACAGGCATTCCCGGATTAAATTTTCAAGCGATTTGGTCAGAAACGTCCCGAGTTATAACACGAAGAAGCTTGAAAAAAATGCGCCGCACAAGGGGGTTTGATGCCACTACGTCTGAAGACGTGCAACTTAGCGGGAACTTCAAATCGCGCCGATCTTTTTTTAAAACTGTTGTATAGGATCAGAGCATTTAGAAAATATACTATATTCCTTGAACACTGCTCTACTTTTCATATTATATTGGAAAACAGAAGTCTCCATACTTATGGGCCACCCTGTATACCAAAACTTTTCTGTTTCATCAAAACCGTTAATTTTTTGAGTCTCGATCTTGCTATTCAATTTACACGTTGTGGTGTTAAAATGGTTTCTAACTGTACCTTTATTAAGATTATCAGTGGAACATGGGAAAATTCGCTTTTATCTGGCCCAATCCTCTAAATAATTCTCATACTCGAAAGAAAGGGTAATATTCTCTGCGTTTTCTCATCCCGCACATTGTTTCTGCAATAGTGGGCGGGGCTATACTACAGTGAAGTCTTACAAGAATCTCGTTAGACTCTTTTAGCCCGAATTCAAAAAAGTTTTTAACCTTTTCATCATAGTATCTTCATGTGAAGGGATATACAACTAGCCGATTATACAACGTATTAATCTATGTAGTTACCTTTTTTTTGTTTTTTCTCAGAATTTTTCAGAAAAAGATGGTGTGGTGTTGAAAAATCCACACGTATTTATGTTGGTTTTATGGAAAGAGACAAATCAATCGAAATAAAACGTTCTAAGTTTACTGTTTCAAATAATCCTGATCCACTGTTCTGAGAGTTTGAATTTAATTGGTGAGGTTTTAGACTCAGTTGCATACAGGTCACTGTAGTATGTTCATGTGAATAATTTCTGATCTGGTAGTACAGTTTTCGAATGGACGAGTTATGTTTCACAAAAAATGCAGCAAAAAATTACTGTTTCCTAGATTATAATAGAAACTTACTTTTCGTACAACTAATTTATCTCATTTCTTGTACTCGATATCCGAGTATTTCTTAACTTTTATTTCTTAGCTTCTTGCTTTCTGACTCATCCTTTCTGATTCATCCTTATCAATCATAAGAGCATTCCACAACGCCCACTTTATTATTGTTTCTCTTTATATCTCTAAACCTCTCACTATAACGTCTGTATAAAAGCCTTGGATATTGACTTCAAGTCATGTATCTTCACCTACAATAAAGATGTAACAAAAGAACTATCGTTTTTATTTCTGGTCAAGAATCATTCTCAAAAAAGTAAAAAAAAGTTTTGCAGCTTCTGAATCAAAGTTTTTTTGAAAAATTACTGTTTCAGTGTTAATTTATGGTTTGGTCAAAAAAGTAAAAATTAGTGGGTCCTCAATACGATTACGTTATTCAAAAAATTAGAAAGTGATGAAATCTTCCATAACCAGAAAAGAGAAACTATACGAAAACTGAAGTTGTCCGGAGTGATGACTGAGTACTTGAGTAACAATCATAGGATTACGGTAGGATTACTGTAGATTACTGTGAGTATAGTTCTGATATGGGGAAGTATTAGAACAAACTAGGTTCAATGCAGCAGCTAGGGAAATCTTTTTTGTGAAAAAATTTACCGCTTTCAAATTGCTAAATGAGAAATTCACTTTTTAAGCAACCGATTTGTCTTGCTGAAAGATATTACCTCCAACTAAGGAGGTTCTTTGTTGAAAATTCCAGTTTAAAAAAATCAAAAAAGTAGTTGGTGCAGTTTCGGAATTCAACCGAGACAATCAAAAAATTACAGTTTCTCCACTAACTTTTCCATTTGAAAAATGAGAAAAATTCAGTGGATAGTGATGAAATCTGAGCCTGTCCGGATCGATGATACTATAGTAACAACCATAGGATTACTGTAGATTACTGTGGATACCTGGAAAATTTTGGAACGGAACAGTTTCAATACAATAGCTAGGGAAACTTTTTTTCGTGGAAAGGGAGAAAAAATATATACCGTTTCAAAAAAAGGAAGTTGAGAAATTTACTTTTCCGATAACCAATGTTCTTAGTCGTTGGAACGTAATTTAACGAGGTTTACTGTTAAAAAACTCAATTTCCGTTAAAAAAATGTTTCTGCAGTTTCGAGATTTAACCGAAACCCTCAAAAAGTTACAGTTTCGCCCCTAATATATTTATATTTTATGTTTCGAAGTTTTAGTTCTCTCTTTATTTGTCCAGGAAACTCAAAATAGAAGTGATGAAATCTTCCATCACCAGAAAAGAAAAAATTGTACGAAAACTAAAGTTGTCAGGAGTGATGTAGATACTGTTGAAAAAATAAAGTTTGGGCAAGGAATTCAAATTTTTATTTTCGCGGGCGGTCCGCCCATTGTCGCCTGCAAGCTAAATTTGAATTTTTACAGTTTCCAATTGAAGTGGGCGGACCGCCCGCGAAAAAAAAAATTTGAATTCCTTGCCCAAACTTTATTTTTTTGACAGTATTTCAGTAGCATCCATAGGGTTGCGGTAGGATTACTGTAGTTCACTGTGAATTCAGTTATGATATGAGACAGTTTCAGAACGAACCATTTTCGATACAGCACCTAGGGAAATTTTTGTCATGGAAGGAAAGAAAAAATATTCACCGTTCCCAAATTGGCAGTTGAGAAAAAAATACGTCTTCAACAATCCATGCGTCGTTCCTACACTATAAAACATTAATTACCCTTACTGTTAAAAATTCTCATTCTCGGTTTAAAAAATCTACTGCAACTTTTGAATCAATTAAAAATTTCAAAAATTTTGCTGTTTTTGCTCTAACTTTCCCATTTCAACACAAAAACCAATTTTAGTTATTCAAGGTTTCCTTTCACACAAAAAAAAGTAAAAAGTGATGAAATCTTATATCACCAGAAAAGAAAAGAAATTATACGAAAGCTAAAGTTGTCCGGCTGATTTCTCCCCGCATTTTATACTCAATTTTCACCTGTTGCTGATGGTGTCTGAAGCAATAGTGAGGGGGTACTAGGTGTATACTTCACTCCCCATTACTACATTACGTCATTTTAAGTTCGTGGAATAAAAAGAGGGGAAAATATGAGTCAAAAACAAGAAAAAGGAGTTGATTTTTAAAAAGGGACCAGAATCACATTTTTTAAAATTTCCATTTTTTCCATCCAATTCCATTTTCCATCATGAATTCACTCAAAAATCACTCGCAACGGTACAAAACGGCGGTTGAAAGCATGGGCGAGTACAGATTGATGACCTAGAAAAAGCCAGTCGCCCACTTGTTGGATTCTAGGCCATCAATACTCGGCCATGGTACAAACCACGGTTTTGTACCGTTTAGAGTGATTTTCAAGTGAATTCATAATGAAAAATGGATTTAGAATGGGAAAAAAGTCGGATATGAAAAAAAGGGAGTTTAGTCCCCTTTTAAAAAATCTCTGCTTCAAAAGATTCTTATAAAAACTGGAAATTTTGGTCAAATGTTGTGAATATATGGGCCATTGGAATAGTTCAAGCCTAAAAATTGCAGGCTTTTTTCTCAACCTTGTCAGTTGTCATAATCACCAGCTTTGATTGAAGTCAATTCTCCCAATTCGTAGCACATAAATTTTCACTCTTGGTGTGAATTAGTGCTCACTGATACTATTGAAATTAAATTTGACTTATAAAACCGCAATTTTTCAAGCCGAATTTCCACTGTTTCCAGAGGAAGCCTTAGTTGGACTGAATATTTATTTTCATTGCCGTGAGACTCCAAAGAACGAGCAATTTCCGTTGAAGTTTTTGATTTAATCTGACTGTTGCTTAAAGATACTATTGATACTAGATATGAGTTTTAATACAGTATTCTTAAATGAAAAAGGGATCTGTTTTAAGAGTATGTCTTACTTGGACTAGACTGTATTTCTTCGTTTCAAGAAGCATCGCGATAATTTTTTTTGCAAACATTGAAAAATTATCCATACAGTGCAACTACATTTCATATAAACTCACTGGTAACTACAACCAGACGGTCTCCGGCGCTTCGCGCCTCAACCGCCTGGCTTCCGCTGGGGACCGCGATTTTGGCTATGTGCATAGACAGCACAGAGCTTTTCAGTGATCTGATCAGAAAATGAAAAAGACGGGCATCATCAAGTCAGCACTCTCTATCGATCAGTCAAAATTTTGGACCGCTAGACCGCGGTGACTTTCCATTGTTGGGAGTCTCAATAAAAAATCCGCCCGCGGCCATTCCGACAGCCTTGCGTATTACTATAAAATTTCATATGAATATAATAAATACAGTCTTACTGATTGAATTCTTTTATAATCAATTCGATGGGCGCTGCATTATCAGAAAAAATTTACTGTTTCTGAGCTAACATCTATGGAATTCTGGTGCCTATAGTTCAATGCGATTAGCTTTCCTTCTTCATTTCCTTCAGCTTTTCTTTCAAAAAACCATTCTTATATATTAAAAGCGTTTGTCTGCCCATCTGTCAGAATCTTTGCCTATTTTGAATATTCAAATACCAGTGAACTTCAATTTTGGCTTCAACCAATAATAACGGAAGTGATTCGTTGACGAATGTGAATTTGCAAAGCTGAAGTCTTAGTAACTGAAAAAACTAGAAGTTTTGTATAAAGAAAGCCGAATTCATGACTGGCCGGCTGTTGCTATTGAAATGACATGAAATGGCTGGTGAAACCGTAATTTTCCTTTTTTTTTTTAATAATTTTTTTCAAAAAAAAAATTTTGTTTGACATAATCTATGGCCGGACAAGGATAATGTTACTAGAATATGATAAAGTCGAATTTGACTGATAAAATTTTAAAAATTTGCTGATTCAGTCAACTTATAAGTTATGTTTTCATTGCAAGAAGCGCTACTTTTGTTCAGAAAATTCGTTTTATACTAAAAGCGCTTGTGGGGCAGAGTTGTACGGAATGGACTTTTTCGATTCCGGAATTTTGAATGACTTTTGAAACTACGGAATCCGGAATCCGGAATGACTGGTTTTGCGAGATTCTGATAAAAGAGATTGAGTTTGAAAAGTAGTTTGACTTCGTTTTTCAGTGCATTTTTGAAACCACTTCATGCTACATAGACGCGGTGAATGCTAAAGTTCCGCTCGAATATTCCCTTTAATTCTGACAAATTTGTTGTGGGGTGTAAATCTGTCGAGATGTTTGAATACTTTAATAACCGTAGACCCTCTTAGGAATATAACAATAATAATAATATGTTATTACGACCTCGCGTCGTGGAGAAAGAAGGTGGTGATGAGAAATAATACAGAAAAAAGAAATAGGCATGAGAAGCTATCACAGTCGAACGAAAAAGGAGATAATCACTAACTGATGCTTACTGGCACTATTAAAATTATCTATCGCTTGTAAAACCGTAACTTTTTTTGAAAATAGCTTCTGTTTCAGGAATTTATGTTATTTGAAACAAGTTTTCCAGGGAACAATACAGTAAGCGCCGTTGGACAGTGTTGTTAAAATATTCAGCATGTTTATTGATGTAAGTTCACTGATAAAAACTTTACTCGACGAAATTTTTTATCAGTAAAGTCGCTGTAGCATTAAAAAGGAAATATGAAATAATACTGCTTCAGGATTTTATTAAATGATATTTTGATTCTCTTTGTTCGATACGTCTTTTATAGCTCTGGCTTGACTAAACTTCCAGGAAATTTGTTATAAACTCAACGCGAATTTCAAGGTGTTAGGATATTGATTCACGCTCCTTATCAGTGATTATGAACTACCCTTAACAGTGACAATTTATTGATTTTCTACCTCCCGAATGCTAGAGATCTGATAATTAGAGAACGAACAGTTTTTTCTACCAAGTTGCCAATAAAGGAAGAATTGTTGCTCACTGATATCATTTTACTGATATGAAATTTGTAAAACCGCTTATCTTGGAAAAAACTCTACTGTTTCAATAAGATATCTTAATTGAACCAAATTATTCAGTAAACAATGAATGATCGTCATATTCCTCAAAAAATTAAATAAATTTAGTTGTAGGAATTTCTCAAATTCACTGTTTCAATCAGCTTGTAACTAATTTTTTGTTCTAAAATGAAGTTTCAGTTGTGCCAATTCAGCTAACATCAATTTGACGTTTGCAGGTATAATAAACTATTATCACAGTGCTGAGGAGGAGCATATTTATCAAGAATTATCGATGAGTTTACTTATACAACACGAAAGTTACTAAAGAATCAGCCATTGAAAGAGCTGTATTGCAAGGCACTATTAATTAATTCTTCGGATTTCCGTGAAATCATACTCTGACTTTCGTTTTTCGATTGTATCTTCTTAGACTTTCCTAAGTTTTAGTGAATTCATATATTGACTTTCGCTTTTAGAGATAATGAAAAGATCCAAGTAACACAGAAAAGCCAGATCAGTGATAACCGAAGAATAGGGAGCAGTTTTGTAAAAAAAAAGAACACACAATAGTGTTAAACCAGATGGAAACCCGCGACCTAGTCGCGGTTGTCTGCTGCTTTCGTTCATTTCGAACAATTTTTCGAAATTTCGGGTTACTGTAACTACCGTAATCCTACAGTAATCCGGACCTGATTTGGACAGTATACAAAGTGGGTCCCAGGCAAGCGTCCACTAAAAATTAGAGTCATTCAGTTCAGGCTGAACAGGGTTTTGAAAACTTGGGTTACTGTAACTACAGTACCCCTACAGTAATCTGACTCCATAACTTTCTGGAAATGAAGCGCTCGAGGACTTATGGTCACATGCCAAGTATGGTACAGATCGGTCAGAGGGGAAAAAAGTTATTCAGGCCGAAGCACGGCACGGACACACAGAATTCGCCTCTTAGTATAGAGAAGTGATTTACTCGTGGTAATATGTGTTTTAATATTTTCAAAACTCCAAGTGAAAATCGGGGTGTAACCAATTTTTCCATTTCACAGAAAAAACTTAAATTGTTCCATGAAACATCAATTTAACTTAAGCCCTATATCAAATTATCATTACAAAGTTGGCAGGATAATCTATCAGTAATCAATATGGATGGATAAGTTTACTGATAACACAAGTTGGAATAAGGAAATCCATGAAAAAAAAACAATTCGGCACTATACTATAAAAAAAAATCACTGTTTCAGATCTAAGTTTTGTTAGATCATAATCTGGTCCTTATAGTTTAATAGTCATCGAGAAATTTTTCATAATGCCCCAGTTTCCAAAAAAATTGTATATTAATTCACGCATCTAACGGTTGGTCTTGGTTGAACACTTACTCAAATTTTACCCTCGAACTCCGGAATCCTGGTAGCTGTTAATGAGCAATTTTTGGAAAATAAATAACGAATGTAAGTAATTGGTGACAACATCAACTAATATATGTAGGATCTGTAAAACAGCACATCTTGGAAATAAATTTTTTCTGTTTAAAAAAGAAAGTTTACTTGATCCAGGTCAAACGTTCATTAATAGACGAAATAGAAAATACTTAAATTGAGCTTGCTTATTGTCGGGGCTGGCATAACAAAATTTCACAGTTACAATCAGTTTATTACCAATGTTTCTATTTCAAGAAGGATTGTGAATTGTATTTTTGTTTTCAAATGAACCGACACCTCATGACGTCACTCTCATTGGGGCCCAATTTGAAAAAATTTGGTAGTGTAATCGGGATTCTTTTCAGGCAGGTTTTGCGAACATTGAACTATTGAAGTATTTCAGTAGTCGTATAAATTCGATTGTTAAAACAGAAAATAGTTTGGAATTTTGAAGTTTTTGGATTTTCGAAGACTTGTGGAGAAGAATTGAATTTTCGGACGAATCGCCTGAAAAAAAAATCCTAATAAAAACTACCATGAAAGTTTTCCAAATTGGGTACCAATGGGAGTGACGTCACGAGGTGTCAATTCATTTGAAACCAATTATACGTGTAAACATTTCAAAAATTTACAGTCCCAAACAATTTCTAACTAATGTTTCCATTTCAAGAGTACGTGTTATTTGGACCAAATCTTCTTACAGCAGTTTGTACTTTGCAAGCATTACAACTTATCGTTACAAGGCTGATAAAATAATCGACTTATTTATCGAAAATCGTCAATGAATTTACTGATAACATGACTTATCAAAAAAATCAATGAGCCCAAAAAACATTCGGCACTGTATTATGAGGAAAGAACTACTGTTTCTGAGTTGACTCACATTTAATCATACTCTAACTCTCACAGTTCGACAATTTCTTCAGTTTCAAAAAACTTATATAATAATTCATGATTATAATCAGTGATTAGGACGCAATTGACTGATCTAATTCGCCCTCTATATTCATATCGTAGATAACCCAAAAACAATGAGCAAATTCCATACAAGACGCCAATTACATTGTATAAATTGGTGCTTCCTAAAATCATTTTAAAAACTTATATATTACTTGTAAAACAGAAAATCTTGGGAAAAATTGTTCTGTTTCAAGATACTATCTAATTTGAAACAAAAATTTTAGCAAACAATAAGGCGATAAAAAAATAATTTTATTAGAAATTTACAAAATTGATCTACTTGTAAAGATATGTGATAAGATTTCGAAAAGTCACCGTTTCAATTGGCTTGTAACCAATGTTGCCAAATTCATTCCTGCTTCTGATATGATTGCTGTGAGATCATTTTCTGGTCGAATAAATTACATGGAACCTATTCGATTGGTCTTTTTATTTGAAAATTGTCAAGTTTGGAGAGAAAAAACAGGAAAAAAGTTTGCGGTTGTAAGGAAAACGTTATGATTTGTGCAAAATCGTGTTTACTGAAACATCGATCTGGGTACTAAATGACTTCTGGGCTGTCGAAGCTGAATATGTTTCTGGCTCAAATTGGAACATCAATTGAACCAGATCTTTTAAAGAATAATCAATCGACGGATGATAGTAGGATAGAGTTTTACTAGACAGTGGTAGAATCGTAATCTCTGGAAGGCAATGCTTACATTTGGTAAGTTAAAAAACAATTTTTCTGTTCCATGTTCCTCAAAAGTTGGAAATTACTGTGCTATTATCTTACGATTAAAAAAAACTAATTAATGTCATATATACCCCATACAATTGGCACGGTTTTATTAACTTTTGAAAATTACTGTTTCGGAGCCAATTGGTGTGCATTCATACTCTATTTCTCGCAGTAGTAACTGTCCTGTCCTATTGAATCCGTTTTTACTGAATTTCCAAGTATTTTGTGATAAAATCGCAGTTTCAAATGGGCTGGTTAAAATTTTTTGTCGTCTTCTATTCAGTGGTACGACATTACTTACACATTTTATCGGTAAATATTGAACCAATCTTGAAGGACCCATCGAATTCGAACAAATTGGAACTGGTCTGTAGACTTCATTTTTTAGCGAGGCTTGGAATAAAATCCGTCAGTACCGTATGCTGGCTTTTGTCCTCAAAAAATTGGGTTTTTCTTCGAAATTTAAGAGGTTTCATACAAAGCTGGCGTCGTCTAGTACTGGTTTTTGCTGGCCTAGAAATCCCAGGGGATCAGAATCTTTAGAGGTCGAATGTTAGCTAATCATATCATCATATTCTGTAGAATATTGTCAAGTACCCTTGTATTCAGAAAATTAACTTTCCGTTTCAAGATGTATTGAAGAAGCCTTCTTTTCGGACCCTTTGTTTCAGATCTTGTAATGCACTTTTTTATTCTCTTTAATTTCCGACGTTTCAGCTGGTGGCGATCATCAGGGAGACAGTCTATAAACGGGAAAAATGCATAGAGAGAGAGAGAGAGAGAGAGAGAGAGAGAGAGAGAGAGAGAGAGAGAGAGAGAGAGAGAGAGAGAGAGAGAGAGAGAGAGAGAGAGAGAGAGAGAGAGAGAGAGAGAGAGAGAGAAAATCACACTTACAACGAGATTACAACGTTTCAAGATGATATCTTGTATTATTCGGTTAGTGCAGAGCTAATGAAAGGAGTCGAATGAACTGGTAAAAAAAAAAAACAGAGCATTTATAGAAATTATGTAGCAGGCCGGAGAACAACCACCAGTTTCAAACACAACTATTGAATTTGAACAGAAAATCCCTCAATGTTGATAACATCGTTCTCGCTTTCATTTTCTAAAAGTTGAAATTTACAATGGATCTGAATACTATCGTCAAAACGTTTTTTTCTGGACTTCTGATTAAACTCATTTAGGTGGAACCGGAAAGAATCCAGAATAGAAAAAAATTGAGATGAATTAACTGTTTTAAAGAATCTTTATTTGTTTTAAGCAATAGTCCAATTTAATCATTGAATATTTCGACGAGCCAATTACAGTAACCGGGTGAAACATGAAAAAAATTTAGATATAGATCTCAAAACTTAATCGCAGTTTTTCAGGTTTGTTTCAGAAAAGAAGGTGGCTGAAACAGAGAATAAGTATGAAATTTTAGAAATATGTTTCCTTTTTCAACTAGACTATATAGCCCGATACCATGACTTCTAATTTAGTCTTTTGATTTGAAAATAATCGTAAATCCTGTAATTGAAGCCCATGGGCGTCTATTTGTCAATGGTCCTCTGAAGGTGAACTTACAATACATGTGCGCTTCAATTGGAGGATGGGGCTTCTTTTTTTTTTCTTAAACCCTATTTTTTGTGATTTTCATTTGCAACCTCACACCTAACCCCAACTGCTTCCGAAAAGAAAAAGTGAATTTTCGAAAAAAAAAGATTAATTTTTTCAGATGCTGTTTCCGGTTTACGAAAAAAAAGATTACCTAAATATTCGCGATAGATTTGACAAACTTTCGGAATGTTCCAAACTGAAAACCATTACAGGTTCAATTAAAACTTTTCAATTCTAGAAAAATTGTGATGCTTACTGACTGATTCATACTCACATTTATTTCTTGAGCGTAATTCATTTATACATTTCCATTCACTTATTTTCATTTAACTGTGACAGAGTGATAGAGTGTGCAGAATGAGGAAGCGCAGAGATCTGGTCGCTCTCTCGTGTGTGAGCAGTATATCGCAATCAGTGGGCGGGGCCCAGCTAGTTCGCGAATTCTAGAGTTTACTGAAACACACAATTTTTTCGTTGGAAAAGTTTGTGTTTCAAGAGAAGTTATATGCTGAACCAACTACCTATTTCACTATTGTTGTTGTTGATTTTAAGGGCCGCCGCACTTAAACACAACATGCATTGCCATTGAAATTAATCGAATATCTATCCTCGCAACGACAAGAAATGTTACAACCAATTTAGATGATACAGAAAAAAATCTGACTATTCAATAAAAAAAACTCTGTTCCGAAAATTCTGGATATTGCATTATTCTTCTAATCAGTATTCTATTTTCTGTCTTCACAACTCAGTTGTACTAACTTTGGTATTCGTAAAAATACAGTTTCCTCTAGCATATTTTGCTTTTTAGAGGGTAATATCAATGATTAGATGATCGCCTAAAGATCCAAGCTTCGCTGACGTCACGAATGTTTCGTGATGTTCAAAAATACATTGCGATGTTAGAATAAGTTATCTTCATCAGAAGTTCAATTCGACACTAACTATTGAAGTATTTCAGTTGTCGTATAAATTGAATTTTTAAAACAGAAAATAACTCGAAAAGTTTTTCGCATTTCTAACAAACTTCAATAATGATGGAAAAAAAATCTGTCCCAAGAAGTCTTCATCTAGGCCAACCTAACCATTATTCTTGATATGTTTAGATAAGATATTTGGATGACTTCAAACAGATGGTATCCGGAAAAAAATACAGTTTCTTCTTGATTGTTTGCATTTGTACAAATCCATATCAATAATTATTTGAAGTTCTTCAATCGAAATGCAAAAAAACTCGTTGAAATAATTGAATATCGCTACGGAAAACAACCTGTTGGGGTCTGATGGCTGTGGAAAAGAAACCTCTTGTTAGAAAAAAGAAAGAAAGAAAAAAAAATAGAAAAAAGAAATTTTAGAAAAAAAATCTTTTAGAAAAAAATCACAATTTCACTAAGTCAAAATGTGAAAAACCGCCCATCTGCCGTTCGATAAATGGTCGCCGATCAGAAGCCCAAATAAAAGAAAGTTCCACAAAAATTATCACTGTTTTATGTAAATTATTTGATTTTTGGACAAATTGTATCCAGTGCTCACTAGCGGTTGACTTTTATTCACTTCCCACAGAGGAAATCCGAAAAACAGACACAATTTCCCACTGGAATATTTAGAGTTTTGAAGACTCAGACCAGTGACCACGCTAAAATTTTCACTTCAAGAAAGACTGACGTCACGGGTTTTTTAAATCTTCCATTTTATAAAACATTCAAAATTGATTATTTGAACTACAAAAATAAACACCGCCAGTATCGAAATCTATTTGGCGTACTTCTATCGGAAAACCAAAAAAATATGACTGTTTCATAAAATCTATATTCAGATATTCATCCTTCCATACTAATATGTACATGACCCTCTCATATAAATTATTAGATTTTCGAGTAAAATCTTGTTGACTAATGTCACTTGACCTTTGACGAGTTGTTCTTTTGCACAAAATTCCATCAGAATTGAAGAAAGCTTGTAACCGCCCAGAAGAATTATTGAAGTTTTGAATTGTACGAGAATAAAATTATTCAATGCAACTGAACATTATTCAAATTTTCAAGAATAATTTTACCGTTGTTGAATCGAGTTAATTTTCATAGGAAACACTTTTTTCATTGAGTCATGCATTTTGGTCGAATTTATGCGAATAATCTGAAAAACTTGGCTGATAATAATGTAACTTTTAGGCTGAAAACATAAAATACTACAAATTTGAGAAAAAGTGTTCGTTTCTTTAAAAAAGTTTCTAGAAATAAAAAGTGTCAAGGAGTCGATAGTTTTTCTATGATTGATTCTGACTCTTCTCTTGTAAATTCATAGACGAATTTTAACAATCGTCTATACTGAACGAAAGCGTCTGCATACCCGCTCGAATGTCAACCCCGCCCATCTCGTAAAAATAGTTCTCATTTTGGAGAGAGCGGCCAGACACGCAGACAGTAGTAACATGTCTGGCCGTTCTCTCCAAAATGAGAACTATTTTCACGAAGTTGGACGGGGTTTAGATTAGAGCGGGTATGCAGAGCTTCCGCTGACTTCCTGGTTTTCAGCTAATATTCATTGCATAAAATGGATTACTATTGTTGATTGAGAGGAAACTGTTGATGTTTTTTCTGAGAATTTTCAAGAAGTTTTGAAATTTTTAACATTATTAGCAATATCAGGGCTTTCTATATTTCCCGGATGCAATTAATTCCAATGTAACAGAGAAATAATCCGAAAAAGAACTAATCAAAAAGGGAATATTCGGTTTCAATGATTCCGGTTACTGAATTACATTCTTAGTCGATGTTATCGTAGTTAGGGTTGTTGTTGGTCTCCAAAACTTTTTATTCAAAAATGTTTTTCACGTCATTGGGTTTGCAAACCAATCATTTATAAAAATTGGTTTTTGAAAACCTATATACTTTCTAAATTGGTAATTTGACGCCAATATTTCATAACAAAATTTTCGAAAAATTAATTTTTAAAAAGTTTTTTCAACGTATTTGACATCTGATAAATTGGTTTTCGCCAAACCTACACGTTGGTTTTGGCGACCAATACCAATTTAGAAATAGGCATTGGTCGCCAATACCTTTTTGAATATTGGCGTAGGTTACCAACGCCAATCTTTAAGCTGGTTTTGATCGCCGTGAATCGCCTATTTTAACAGCCCTAATCGAAGTAATCAACTGTTCTGACTAGCAATTGATCCGAGAAATAAAAAATTTGAAGAGTCTATACCGGCAGAGCCACAAGAATCAATACGTGGCCACTTATCATTGAAAAACTATTCCAACTCTCTTCTATTCTGATGCAACTGGAAGAGAAAACCACCCGAAATTATAGAATAAAATTTCCTGTTTCAAGAACACTTGAACTTCAATTGATCAAATTATTATTGATCACTCTTTTGAAACCGCTGTATGCAATAAAAAAATGCCAATGAATTCTTATATAAAATATAAAGTTTTTCTGATATCTCTGTTGAAAAAAAAGCTTGTAGATATTCCGAAGTTTCCCTGTGTTAGAGGATTAGAAACAGAAAGGCAACTAGGTTTTCTCAAAATTTTAAGCTAAACCAAGCTGGAATTGAAAGAAAAATTATTCTGAACTACGGAATATTTACTCGGCTATGGCTTTATAAAAAAAATAAATAAATGTTTTACGTATATAGATGTATACAACGCTAGATCACAGTTTCAAGCTATTCACTCGAATAAGTAACTTATCTGTAACAGAAAAAAACTTGGGATTGTTTGAGAAAAAAATTACTCTTTCAACTCGACTTCGAAATTTGGTTCAAACTCAAGAAAAACAATAATCACATAATTTTTTGATGAATTTCTTTCTAGTATTCGAAGCATGATTACAAAAATCCATGGCTTAGTTCCACTAGTTTGTACCATAGTAGCAGGGAAAATTACAGTTCCAGCAGTATTCATCGATTCTGGACTGAACCGTTTACACTGATAGAAATCTCAAGAAACGAATAAATGATTCTTCACTTTCTCACAATATTCCTTTTGAAAAGTTGGAAGAATGCGGATAGTTATCGTTTTTCCGTTTTTAGTTGGTAGCTGACAAGTCCGATAGTATTATTAGCTTTATTCAATACCTGTCGAGTTTACTTTTTGTGAATGAAACAGTAAACTTTTTAGAAATTAGAGAAAGTTTTACTATTGAAAATCGAGTCCCTAAACGAAGAAATAAAAAAAAAACTGATATCTCTCCACCCCGCGGTAGCAACCATTATAAAACAAATCAAATCAATTAGTGGCTACAGATTATTCCAGGCATGCCTACCGTAAATCCTGTAATAGAAGCCCATGGGCGTCTATTTTCCAAAGGTCCTCTGAGGGTGGGCTTGTATTACAGGTGGGCTTCAATTACAGGGTATGCTTCTATTTTTCAACCACTTTCATCAAGCTTTGATTGCGCTATAACATTCTTCCTAAAGCAATTTCTCCAGGCATTTTGGACTAATTTTTCACAAGTTTTGGTAAAAAACGTTTGATAATAGTTCAAAAAGTCATAAACGTTGCATTTTCAAGTGTTTTACTCATCCGATTTATGTTTTAAACAACGATTTTGATAGAAACAATTACTGCTGAATGTGCGTCTATTAGAGAGTGGGCGTCTAATACAGGGTGGGCTTCTTTTTTTCGAAGAGGCTCTGAGGGTGGGCTTCTATTACAGGATTTACGGTAATTTTTTTTCCGTTTCGAATAGTTCAAAAATTGATAGATCTTTCCTCTTATTTTGATATTTCCCACAAATTTGTAACTTTTTTTCACAGTATGCTAAAGTTGATTTATTTTGTCACCTTTATTGATCCGACCTTCGTTTCATTCGAATCAAAAGAAAAAATAGAATTACCCTAAAAAATTCAGAGAATTCAAAAAGACTACCCAAAACGAATTCACTTGTCGTCCAGGCTGGACACAAAATCAGGGTATTACAAGAAACGTTGCAGAAGTATGTACACTGGCGCAATTTGGCAATTAAAAAAAATGTTAAGCCCATTAGTTTCTATATTGTTTCAATCCAATAAGAAACTAATCTGAAACGGAAAAAAAAGATGCCGCTTCACTAGCAACTTCAATTCACTACGAACCTTTCAGTGACAATAAATTCACCAAAATTGATGAATTCAAAGTCTCGGACCAGTTTTTCTTTAGAAAAGTTTGGATTTTATATTTTTATGGAGTAACCTGATAAAATCTCAACTATAGTTCAAATTTGTCCCACAAGTAAAAAAGTACTTTGGAACAGAAAATGAATTGAGCAAATTCTGCCAAAAATGTACGGTTTTAATGAAAAATAAAAAGTGTTATAAATTTAAGCAATGCAATATATTCCGAATTGTGTTATCAAAATCTAATATTTTTCTCGGAAAAGCATGAATTTCTTGTTATTATTCTAAAAAAAAATGTTCACAAAATTCCTTGGTTTTAGTTGCAGAAGTTTCTGCCGTAGTAGCTAGGAAAATTACTGCTTCAACAAAAAGCTTTGAATCTTGCTGACGCTATGTTTACCGATGATTCTCTTATTTCCCTTTTCTTGCATCTTTTGTTCAAATAAAATTGTTGGTTACTGATAACATTGGAATGATAAATGATATCATGATTGTATCAGCGTTTTATGTATTGAGTACAAGCTAGACGATTAATATTTCAATTTCAAGCCATTCATTCAACTAAAGAACTAATCTGCAACGGTTAGAAAAATTTACTATTTCAATAGGGGATTTAACTTGATTCAAAATCCAGGAAAACAATATCGTATGCAAAGAATGTTCTTCAAACAACTCCTGTGCATCGTTCTTAACGATGTCTGCCGAATTTCATGACTTTATTCCGCAAGTTTGAGCTCTTATAGCTGCAAAATTGGCAGTTTATGACTTTATTTGGTTTCAGAGGAAATCGTGTTGATCAGTACGTCTATCGGCTTATACATGAAATTTTCTTAGAACTTTTTACAGTTTCAGCTTCCATTTTTCAATTTGCACGG
Organism: Caenorhabditis doughertyi; assembly: GCA_963572265.1. NCBI lineage: Eukaryota > Metazoa > Nematoda > Chromadorea > Rhabditida > Rhabditidae > Caenorhabditis > Caenorhabditis doughertyi. The sequence continues at coordinate 9,227,907 of OY751556.1, read as the reverse complement.
AGTCATGTTCAATGCTTTACCTTTTTCACAACATTCATTTCGAAAACTATGTAAAATTTTTAATTTTCCGTTAAAAAAAGTATATTCCGTTAACATTTTTCTCATTTTTAGTTAGCACGTGATAGCGCAACACCATTAGAGTTTTTTGTAGTTCGTCTAAATGAAACTATGGTATTGTAACAGTGAATTTTTTTTTCGATGTGAAGAAAACGTTTTTGTTTCAAGCCAATTTTTGTGGAATTCAACTATTTCTGAATTTATCCTCGTCTCCTCTGAATTTCTCTACAGTAAAACCACGATTGGTAGATGCTTCAACATTAGCTGATTATTTTTCACGTTTTCTATTTTACAAAGTGCAAGAATTGCAATGATTTAGCTTATTGTTGGAGTTTATCAAACAAATAAACAAGTTGGCTTTTTTTAATTTACTGTTTCACATTGTGCTGAAACCGCGTTTTATCATCAGGACATTGATATCGGACGCTTGGTTTTGATGCGAATCAGAAAGACTACTGATGTTTCAAAATTCAGCTTTTTTTGTAATTCGCCCAAGTTTTAAACTGATCTGCAACAGTTTTTCGAAAAAGTTTCTGCTTTCGAAAAACGATGAAAATTGCCAATTACTAAAACGCTGGTTTACATTTCTGTCAGTGAAATCATAACTTTCTTCTATGTGAACACAACTGAATGCAACAGAATTATTTTTTTTCTGTTACAAATTATTAAAAAATTAGCCGAGAATCGTAAAATTGTTGATGTTCTGGCAGTTTTTTTTGAACCTTCATCTATCAAAACTTTTGCCGATCAACATCACGGAATGCCTACTGATAGTTTCGAACTCTTTGCTTGTTTTCCATACTAGGCTTATCGGGAAACATTAGAACTCAGAAAACTGTCAAAGTTGCTTCGTTGAAACATTCTAAGCGACTCATTTTTTTTCTCAACTTATCCTTTCCGGGCTTCTCAAACTATCGATTTTACACATTGATATCTCGATTTCATTATCGGCGCCTTCAAATAAACAGTCATGTAGAAAACTAAACTGAAACAGTAAAACATGGCATAAAATTCAGTCGAAAATCAAGTGCTCCAAGAATAATTCTAATTGGAGCTCGAGAATCGATGCGCATTCCGAGCATGACATTCTCATTCTTAAAAGGAAGTCTTTACTTTGAAAAGTTTTGAGAAAAGGGCCGTTCCAAAAAGTTTGGGTAATAATCCATCGTGTCGGTAGCCGGAAGAAATAAAAAAAGAAGTTTCAACAAAACTGAAAATAACCTGTTCCCAAATATTGGAATTTTGTATATACTTTAGCTCCAAATACCAGTAACAATACGGTCGATGATGTTCTGATTGTACACAATCAGCTGTATTTCCATATTTATTGCTTCTCTCTATCATCCCCATCACTTCCGTATCTTCATGCTCTTTCATTTTGATGTTTGCACATCGACGTCATCGATACATACGGCTTCGAAATAGATTGTATTGATGTATTGATATGAGTCAGAATTTAATCTATTCTTTTTCCTCTACAATATTCATTTTCTTTTGTTTACAACTAATGTGATGTATATAATAATGTTCGTGGAATTGTACCTTATTCTATCTTCCTATTTCTTCCCGAGGAAAAATACTTCCAATACTCAAGAAACATGGAGTACAAAGCGATTTCTCTTGGATTGCTCATCATCCTAGCCATCATCAGCACCCTTCATGCGGCACCCGACGAAGCCTCATCCGAAAGTTTTCATCGATAGATCAAAAGTTTCCCACCTTGGAACTTCCGAAGACTTTGTGAATGGCATGCACGCGATGAGAAGAGACTAACATGTATTACTTCCAAAGTGCCGGAAACCGTTTGGGACGGGACTATGGCCAAAAGTCATTCTTCCCTTAGTGTATTGAAATGCAGTAGTCAAAAGTTCGACAAACTCATTATTTATCGATTTATTGATTTTCTTGTGTTTTGGGGTTTTTCGATCATAACTCGGTCAATTTTTGAGCTTTTCAAAAAGTTGAAATACGAAATTGTAGATCTAAATGTGATACGCTTTTTGGGTTTACTGAAAAATGTAGAACTCCAGATGACGTTGCGAAAAATCGATATTTCCAAAACTCGAAAAAAAATTCGCCCAAGGAATTTTCTGAAAATTTTTTCAAAAAATTTTTAATTTAAAATAAGGCAGGTTCCCAAATTTTCAGAGTGGTCTGACGGCCTGTTTTTGAGAAACGAGCCTTTTTTGAATGAAAAGTCACTTTTTTCGTTGAAATCTCATCCTTACATCAACATTTTTTTCTGATTTAGGCGGATTTAGAGGGTCGTTTTAGTTGAAACTTGTATAAAAAGGTTTTCTGCTTTTAAAAAACATCGTTTCAGATGAAAAATTGAAAAAAAAATTTTTTTCAGTTTTTTGAAATTTTTTTTGGTGGTTTTTGAAAATTTTAGTTTTTTATCTGAAACGGTGTTTTTTAAAAGCAGAAAACCTTTTTATACAAGTTTCAACTAAAACGACCCTCTAAATCCGCCTAAATCAGAAAAAAATGTTGATGTAAGGATGAGATTTCAACGAAAAAAGTGACTTTTCATTCAAAAAAGGCTCGTTTCTCAAAAACAGGCCGTCAGACCACTCTGAAAATTTGGGAACCTGCCTTATTTTAAATTAAAAATTTTTTGAAAAAATTTTCAGAAAATTCCTTGGGCGAATTTTTTTTCGAGTTTTGGAAATTTCGATTTTTCGCAACGTCATCTGGAGTTCTACATTTTTTCAGTAAACCCAAAAAGCGTATCACATTTAGATCTACAATTTCGTATTTCAACTTTTTGAAAAGCTCAAAAATTGACCGAGTTATGATCGAAAAACCCCAAAACACAAGAAAATCAATAAATCGATAAATAATGAGTTTGTCGAACTTTTGACTACTGCATTTCAATACACTAAGGGAAGAATGACTTTTGGCCATAGTCCCGTCCCAAACGGTTTCCGGCACTTTGGAAGTAATACATGTAAGTCAAAAATTCAATATCCCGGCTATGTATGAATTGGTGTGGAGTGATGATTCTGTCAAAATCATAGATGACCTCAACTGGGAGAATGCAGCATGGCCGGAAGCTTGTATCACACATTCTACTCCCCGGCTAATAACATTGAATTGGAATCAACTCGACTATCAATTGTTTCGCTAATCATTCGAATAAGAAACCAGCATGAAACAGGAAAAAAACTTACTATTGAATGAATTACATCAAAAAAGTATACTGTTTCTAGAGTAATTCAAATTGGAACCGAATTCTCACGAATCAATGTTTGCGTTCTACAATAACGGGTATCTTTATCATTTTTGTACGGTAGTGTCAGTTTGTTTTTTGAAGACTTTTTGGGTAAACGGCTGTTTCAAATAGTTTCAACGCATTTTATTGGTAACCGAAAAAATTATAAGTTTGTGCCAAATCATAATTTCCACTAGACATAACAAATTTTCATTCGAAAGCGCTGAAATTGACTGATTATCTGAACGTAATTATGGGAAACATATGAAACGATTCGGTGGCCAGAAAAATACTTACCGTAAAAACTGTATTAGTATCGCCCCTCAATTAGAATTGCCCCTCTAATAGTATTGCGTCCAGAAAATGGCATTGAGAAATACACTTGCCCCTCTAGTAGAATCGAACCTCTAATATAATTGCTCCCGGGCGACGCCTTTGAAAAATAGTATTGCATGCAATACTAATACAGGTTTTACGGTATCTCCTTGTTTCAATAAGGTTATCATTTTGACACTTATAATATAATTCAAGAAATACTGGCAGTATTATTTGCAAATTTTTTCAGTCACTTCCACTATCATTGATTTCGTTGAGAATTAGGATTTGAAACCAGCATGAAACATGGAAAAATATGAAAGAATGAATTACATCCAAAAAAAAGTTTTCAGTTTCAAGAGAAAGTTTGAATAGAGCCAACTATTCATCAATAATTCTTCTTCTTTGAAAGTTTGGAAAAAAGAAAGATATTTGTTTCGAGACTTTGAAACAAAATGCGTCAAATATGACAATACTAGTGCTACCCACTTTTCCATCAATGAAGATGAGTAGGAGAAACAGAAAACGTTAATTGAGTTTCAGAGAGAGCATTCATGTTTCAGAATGAGCTCTTACTTTGAGTAATTATTTTTGTATCCATAGTTCTCTTAAAGTCAGTAATGTTCACTGAACCAAATTAATAATGGGTTTAACTGTAAAATTTTCGGCTCCGGGACATTTCGAACCCAGACGTTTCACACCCAAAAAAAGCGGAAACGAGCCATTTTTCGAGCAATTTTGTGATAAATGATATAATTCTTTCTAATCGTCAAAATATTCTATGAGTTTTTTGATACTTTATCGTCATCGCTACAAGAAATCGTCGATTTGTGAAGTAGCAGGCAATCGCACCCAACAAGATCTTGAAATAATAGAGAGAAACATTGCGGTTTTAAGAAGAGCTCAGAACGGGACCGATTATTAGGGAATTTGATAAATGGTAACTGCTTTACAATTGTGATAAATGACAAAATTTTAGAAACTTTTTTTTACTTCAAAATTACAGTTATTCACAATCTAGATATGTATTAACTACTGACTATTTTGATAAAAAGTGTATATGTCCCAGAAGCGTGCAACCAGGTAACCAGTAAATAAACTAAATTTACAGTTTCAGAAAAATATTTAACGTTGAACATTTTTCTGTTTACCAATGATTCTTCCTATGACATTTGAAAATTTTTCCATTTCCAAAAGAGTTCTAATTTGGCTCAGTTATTTCGAAGTCAATTACAACATTATAAGTCCAGTACTCACTTTTCACTCAACTTCCCTCAAATAACAGAAAAAATCGAAATTCTGTTAAGCTTTTTTAGTTTCAAGAAGGGTTCAATCTTGGATAAAACATTTCTGTGTCGATTTTGATTTTGATCGGTATATCGTTCCAGAACTGTCCCTTATCAGCAATGTCCGGTATAAGAACAGCGAAATTCTCAAGTGAAACTGAAAATTTCAGTTCTGATAAGGCACAGTTCTGATATGGTGTACGGTGCTGATACGGGACAGTCCTGATGAGAGACAGTTCTGATATGGGACACGGTTCTAGAACGTCCTGCCGCCAGATTTTCTATCTCCCGTCTCAAATGCTGCCGTTTGAACTTTGAAATCCCTAATTTTGCGACATAAAACAGACTTCCTATGAATTTTGCCCCTAGTCCCGACATTCTCATAGAAAACTGTTTTTTTTTTCTGAAATTATCAAAACACTGTTTCGAAAAATCTAGAAACGAATATCCTTTTCGTACTTGTCATTGATCCTGTGTCAGTCGTCAAAAAAATTTCAAACTAAAAATCAAAATTGTCTCCTCTTGGCACCTCAATCAAAAATAATGTAATTTTCCAGTTTCAAGAAAAAAGTTTCAATTCAAAAAATACCATTTTTATAATTTTAGCGTAAATCATTATGCAAAAAATATTTGTTTCTCAAAAAATGATTCTACTTGAGCCAGTTTTTTGAGAAGTTCTTTTTTCATAGTTTTTAAATTGTAGACCTAATAAGAAGAAATGTAAAGCTCAAAAATTCTATGAGGAAATTCAGACAACTATAAGGAACTTGAAACCTCGCCAGCTAGATTCGAAATAAAAGATCTGAATTCACTAAATTTCTATTCACGAAACATTTTTATCCCAGCCAATATTTCTTGGATTGACAGAAAACAATTCAAGTTTTACTGGGAAGATGTCTGTTTCAAAAGAGTCTCAAAATGGGAGTAATTTTTTTAGAGCCAGTGGATGTTTTATATTTTTTGAATTTTCTAGAAAAAAAGTAAAAAGCTTTCGAACACTTTTCAGGTTTTCACTGTTTCAGAGAATCTAGATATTAGGTCACTAATGACTATACTGATTGTTAAATCTAAGACTAACCAGACGTATTTTATCAGGTACATTGGAAATTAAGTGAATTCAAAGTTTCATAAACGAAGTTTTAATTTGATGAAAAGTGTCATTCTTAATTGGTGAGCTCTAAGCCCATTGGCATAAAAAATGGACTGAAACAATTTTCCGAATCATAAACTTGCTGACCAGAGTTGCACGGAATTCCGAAACACGGTTTCCGAAACACGTTTTCCGCGTTTTTTTCCGTTCCGAAACACGTTTTCCGAAATCCGAAAACTTTTTCGAATTTCCGAAACACGACTTCCGAAACACGGAAAACCAAGAAGATTTCCGTAAAATTCGTGATAATTTGAGCTTCGCTTTTCGACCCCGAAACTTCGAAAATCGACTGAATCTATAGTAAATTTAACAGTTTCGGTTCAAAAATCGAGTGAAAAATTGTTTTCAGCCAAACCGAATTGACATATGAGCACTTTTTTTACGGAACACGAAACACGAAACACGTTTTCCGTGGTTTTTTCTCTTCCGAAACACGGTTTCCGAAATCCGAAAAAATTTTGGCACTTCCGAAGCACGCTTCACGAAGTACGAAAATTATCACAGTGTTCCGAAACACGATTTCCGAAACACGAAAAGAAAAATTCCGTTTCCGTGCAACTCTGTTGCAGACGTTTTTTAGTGAAAGGAATCCATCAGAGTTACTCATTTTTGGCATAATTAAACTCATTTGAGTGGAGTTTTAGAAAATATTAACTAAATTTTTTCTGTTTCTATTAGGTTGTTCGGTTGAAAATGTCGTTTTTTTTTCAAGACTTCATAACTTTTTTCTAAATGCTCGAATTTTTGAGAACTTTTTTTTATTTTGTAGACCACTATCAACATAAAATATCCGAGTAACTCAACTAATTCCGAGGCATTTCATTCAAGATTAATTGATCATTGAAGTTGCATTGTTTTTTGGTACTTTTTTATTCTGGCCATATTTCCGCGAAACAACTACGGAGATTAGGTCTTTTTACGATTGTTTAGTATCAGAAAGTCATACATATTGATACACAAACTTATTTTCGTCTAGCGCCTTTTTCTAATGAAAAAAGTCTATCGAAAGTTTTTTCGTTGAGTGTCCTCTGGCAGAGCGGAAATGAAACCGAGTCTGAGGATTTGCTCAAAAATCAGTATTTGGCCCCTCAGGGTATTTATTCTATGCGCTTAAGCCCAATTTGAAAGAGAAAGAAAGAGCTGAAAACGATTTGAAGGCTCCCAGTACAAAAAATTTACCGTTGATTTTGGAGAACCGCTCGCATTTTGATTGCGGAAATTCAGCAACGGGCTTTTTTCAGAATGCGGTTCTTGTTTTCAAGTGGTCCGATGACCTAACTCTTTACTGGGAAATTTCTGAAGGCCTAGTCTCCTTTCTCGCATAGCAGTGCTCCATCAAACACAACAATAAAAATTCCGTCTTTTTTTATTTAATGCCAATTTTTTATTCGGATTTTAAGTTTCGGTTCTTGGACTGCATTGGTTATTTGAGCCACGTATATGACGGTTTCAACGTTTTTTAGTTTATGGAAAAATGTTTTGTTTCCGCGGAGATATGCCCTCCCGAAAACTAGCGAAAAAAAACGACATTTTCAACCGAACAACCTAATAGAAGACCTGAAAATATAACGGTGCCTAGTAGACATAATGATTTTCCATCTAAACGAATGATATTTCTTGCCTATTTTAACTACCAACAACTCCATAAATATCGTCCACGGGCTAACAAAAAAAAACGGACTTTTAGAAGTTCATACACCGAATCCAGGCGATTTTCGAAATTTTAACCCTTTTTTTGAATTAGAAGACTGTTTCAAAGTATCAAAATAATAATTCACTTCTTTTCTAACTATTAGACAACTGCCTCTTCTAAAGTAATAACGTATCAAACGATTCCACCAAAAGTTGCATTCCAGTATCTTGGAAAATGAATAAATTTACAGATTCATGAATATAATTTCAATTTGGACAACATCCCCACTTAATGGACCTTGAAATCCGTTAAGGAAATAATTCAATTATGTTTGTGTTTCAAAAAGGGCTCATACCTGAGCCAGTTTTTTCTGAGCCAGTTCTTCATCGAATGCAGAGGAAATAACTGTTTCAAACTTTCTAGAAGGGTTTTCATTTCATTTTTGAGCTAATAACCAACTGCTATAAAATGCATACAGAATTAGAAGGAAAGCGGTCTCAAAAACAATAAGCAACGAGGGGATATAAAAAATATGGAAATTTAGCAAACTTTCCCATTAAAATATACATCCTAGTACTTTGAACGATTCAAAATAGAAACTTCAGTTTTTACAATACCCTTCCATTGATTTGTAAAATGTTGACTACACAGAATAATTGAACAAAATTTGTGTTTCAAAAAGGGGTCATATTTTCGCCAGATCTTTGAGAGCTAATTATCTGTCAACTGAACGGAAAAAGCACAGATTATACGAGTATAATTTCAAATTAAGACGATTTTTCAGAGATTCCACATGTTTTTTTTTCATTTCGAACTGTTTTTAATAAAAGGTATCTCAAGCCCAAAAATGCCCCGGACTAATTGACGTAAAAGCTTGGTCTAATAAACACATGAGTCTGCAAACTCGCTGTAATCGAAAAGGGGCGGAGTCAGATTAGAGCGAGCTCATCAGTTCTGATATAAGATAGCCCTGATAAGGCGCGCCCAGAAACAGAGGTTGGTCCAAAAAGAATCAAAAAATCGTATTGGAAAATATCTCGATTTCAATGCTTTCATAATTGAGCAAGCCTAAAACAAAGTGTCGATTTGAGACCGCTTTTTTTGATTATAAGTCAGCTTCTCTAATTAGGACAATCTAATCAAATATAAATCACTTTCATTACCCTATCACAATAAAAAGGAAAGGGTTTCCAAAAATTGTACTTCGGGTCTTAATTAAGGCCATGATAATACTGAGCGCACATTGAACTTTCACAGGAAGGAAAGTTAATTTCGATAGTGCACCGACATCTGACGTGTCCCGCTTTCCACTTTAAACTACATGAAAGGGGGCGGGGCCTGCTTGTCCCACTAAAGTTACTTTCTGAAATAATTCTCTGTTTTTGGGAGTCTATTTGCTGACCACCTAAAAAATAATTTCTCAGATCACGTTTTTCGAGTCGTGTTTTTCTAAAGTTGATCAGTATACTCATTTTATTGCAAGTTTTATCAGACAAATCGCGATTAGTTAACCACAAGCCCCGTCTCTTTTCGCATACTTGCCTCACAATTTTCCTTTTTTTTCTATAGTTTCCACCATTTCATGAGGCACATATCTTGACCCTACTTCTCTATAATTGATTAGTGATCTGTAGGCATCCGCTTTATCACAATAATTCCAGCATGAAAAATCGTAAAAAATTGCTAGTCATATCAGATATAATCACTGCTACAGGGACCAGAGATCGGCATTGATTCAATGACTGACTAATCAACAAGGAATGAGCTATAACTGAAACAATCCTTGGTCGAGTCCCGATTGAAATTTGCCCTGCCCGTGTAGGATATCAATTCATTCGTTGCCAAACCCGGCTAGGAGCGGTCAATTCCGTAAGCCCCGCCTCTTTCCGGAGACAAACTGTTTTTCTTATCAAAAAAGGCTTATGCGGCAAAAAATTACTACCGTTCCACGAACATCAGGATTTGACCGTAGTTTTCTACAATCCATTGACTCGAGATTAATATGAAACTTGTTTTATTACGATAATTCCAGCAAAGAAATTTGTGAAAAGTTTTCTAAAAATGTCAGATACAATCACTGCTACAGAATCCAGATGAACATAAATTCAATAGCTCAATGTTAAAGTCATCAACTTACGATAGGAGTGTATGGAGAGACAAATTCGGATTGGGCTTATATTTTGTAGGGTATATCGATAAAATCATATGAAAAAAAGTTACAGTATTATGGAAATAATGAACTTATGAATGGCCGAAACACGCCTGTCGACAATCTTTCACTCTAATGTCAACTTGAGGAAAGAAAAGCACTAACGTTTCATGAGAAATCAAATTGATTTAGTATCAATTATTCAATTTCAATTCATGGAGTTTGTCAGCTTGATATCGAAAGTAGGGAAATACGAAAATGTCGGGTATGTATTCTGTCGTAGGTGTAAACCAGACATGAGCAGAATTCCGTCTTCCGTTTTCCGGCTTCCGTCTTCTGAGGTACTAACTGTCTTTTTTCATATTCCACATGCCTATTAGGACATTTTTTCATCTTGAGCATACTTTGATTATCACTCACCGAATCGTCAGCAAAATTAGAGTATCTCGCTAACTGGTCAAGGTAGAAGAAAATGTTGAAACTGGAAATGTTCCCTCTTCTTGAATAAACTCCCCGTTTCAGGGATATTAGTTTTATGAAAGACTCAGTTTGATATCGATAACTAGATTGTCTAATCTAACCGAGAAAAACATTGAACAAGGAAAACGTCCAGTGTTCCTTCACTGATATTTTAGAAAAGGTTTATCGAGAAATTTCATGTTTCAAGTTGGAATTTAAAAATTTGTAAATGTAGTGCAAACTGATATCTTAGCTAAATTCTATCGGTCCGTTTAAGTTTTTGAAGTGCTTATTCAAATAGAAAATAAGTTATCTCAACAGGAAACTAGACAAGTTTTCGAGTTTCAATTCAAGACGAAATCAGAGTCAGCAAGCCGTTAAGAAAGTTTTGAAAATCGGAGGAAAACTTGGAATTTCAAAAAAATTCCAGATAAAAAGTCAGTTTCAGGTTGAACTTGAGATAAATTGACGTTTCTCATCAATGTTGGTAAAGATTTACCAGAACCAGATACCCCATTTCAAAAAAACGGAAAACAAGCCGAAATAACCATTGGTTAGTATGGATTTCTTAACTGTTTTCAGAAAAGCTGATATGATACTCAATTTTGGTTCACGACATTTTTAATAAATGCTGGAAAACCCACTTATTTGAAAATAATAAACTGCAACAGTGAAAATTCGAACATTTGAGGGAAAATATACCAGTTTCGAAAGGTCCACTAATTCTACATTAACTTTCATCACCAATATTTTTAGATGCGCCGCTCTATATAAACCATTTTCGATGAATATTCGAGCATGCACAGTTTCACAGATCAGGACTAATGATTTGAGCACTAGTTTTTTTTTGGATTGGAGCACTAGTTTCAGGCTCAAAAAACTCGAATTGTCTAGCCGTCTATTAATTCATGAAACATTTACAAATGACAAAATGATAGACTGTAACAGAAAAATTAGAACACAGTAAGGGGAAAAACACCTGTTTCGAAAGGATGGCAACTTCGAAAGCTCGATTTCGATTATAGTTTGTGACTGTTAGCAAGGATCTCAAAACCCTATTTCGTGTAAAGAAATGAGCTACAGTCCTGACAAAAACACCATTTTAACTCCAGTTTTTTGCTGATTTTAGTCGCGAGCACCGAAAAAGCCCATTTCGAGTATAGAATTGAACGCTTCTCTTGACGAATTGTATTGAAAAATCGTGCTCAGTAGAAGCCAAGCTTTTACGTTGAAATCTTTGTCAAGCTAAAAAAACGAGTTTTTAAATCGGAACTATTATTATTCAGCAGAGCTTCGTGTCACACTATCACGTACCACACACTAAAATATAATCATTGATGATAGCAAGACTCCATAATCAATGTATGATGAAACAGAAAATTTTTTAAAATTTCAATTCTTTTCGTGTTTCGAAAAAAACATTTATCAGTATGAACGGTTTCAGCGTCAATTCTCGTTGGGTTTTCGAGCTGCTTTAACCAGACTATCGAACGTTGTTAATAGATTTTGAGAAGGATTTTGAGATAAAAGCACTGTTTCAGGTTACACTAATGTTAAACCGAATGTCAATGTATTATATTGGCATTCGTAGCCAATTGTGCAACCTTTCTGAGAAATAAAATATATAAAGCATTCTCTGAGAGACTAAAATTCTCCCTTTCATAAAGCTGGTCTACTGGAAAGCTGAGGATATAGATAAGCCAATTTCTGGATCCAAATATTGTTCGAAAGTAGAGCAATCAGTGAAGAAAATAACAGTTTCGAAATACTAATATAGTCAGTGCGAAGGTTAATTTTTATTACACCTTCCTTTTCTGTTCTAGTAACCTTAGATTAATAAAAACTAATAATTCCCACCGAAATCATCGAAGCTATCAGTAATTAAACCCAAATAAGTACAGTTTTATGGAAGATATTTACTTTTCGATCTACTTTTGATCTTTTCAGTACTGAAATCAGCACTTCACCAAAAATATTGGAGAAAATAGATCCGAAATGAACATTGTGATGAATGATGGAAGCAGGATTCCATAATAAATGTAGGATGAAACAGAGAATCTTTTGAAATTTTGAAGTTTTCCTCTTGTTCCGAATAGAACACTTATAAAAAGGGCGTATACCGAATCAGAACTGCCCTCAATCAGAACCGCGTCCCACATCAGAACTATTAATTCACGTGAAGTAGTTCTGATACGGAACAGTTCTGATTAGGGACACGATTCTGGTAAGGCAAACCTCCATAAAAATTGTGAAAATGATACTTGAAATTGATAAATTGTTTTACTGTTTTGATAGGAACACTTATAAAAACTAATTATTTTAGCATCGTTTAATGGCCGGATTTCGGAAGCTCAACTATCTCAGCCAAAACATTCAAATTAAGTGGATAAGTTGAGCAAAATTCGGAGTTCTTCAGAGAAATAACTGTTTCAGGTTATACGTATGATATATTAACAATCCTTGCCAATGATGATATGACCTCAGTGAATAAAATTTGAAAAAAATAAAAATAAAATGCATATCCTGAAAGACTAAATTTATCTCTTTCATAGGGCAGGCCTACTGGGAATCTGAGAGTATGGGTAAGCCCATTTCTAGATCCAATTATTCTTAAAGTTTGAAGCTACCAAAAAATATAGGTACAGTTTCATATTAATAGTATAATCAGTTCGAACTTAGTAAGGCTAGTATGAATTGCGGCAGTTTGAAACCATAAATGTATTTTATCTTACAACAATCTGATTTTCCTAATCAAAACTATCAATAACAGCTGAAGACGAATGCCAAATTTGTACTGTTTTATCGAATACATTTACTTTCTTCATTCTGTTGGTTTTTTAGTATCGCAGTGCAAAAATAGGTCTACTCCCATTGTTTTTTTTATCAACTTTGACGTACTTCTTCATCCTAGTTCCATTTTTCATTATGAATTCACTCAAAAATGAATCCACACGGTAAGAAAACGGCGTTTGGCATCATGACCGAGTACAGTTGGTCTAGCATCCGACAAGTTGGCGAGTTATATTTTACGGGGAATAGAGCGGTTCGTAAGAGAATGCAGTGAACTTAGTACGAGTCAGGAGCTATTTACCGGTAACATGTAGTGGGAAAAATATATTTGGAATACGTACCAAAGAACATGTGCAGTTTGATCTTGTCAGTCATGTTGATCAGCTCTGATCTCACTGACTTTTTCCAAAACTAGAACTCTGAATCAGGAACAAACTGGTCTTCCTTCATAAATAATATCAAAAACGGTGATATACAAGAATCTACAGTTTCAGAGAAACGGTTTTGGTTTTTCTAGTTTTTAGATTGTCAATACGCAAATTGCCGATAATCCACAGTGACCAATTACGCTTTTTTCCATTTCCCTGTGAATTTATTCAGTACGAAAATGTAAATGCGCTCCATTGCGCAACGGAACTTCGCACACATAAAGAACTGCTATAACAAATAACTCTAGAGCGACAAAATTATGAAAAACGAACCTAAAATTTTCACAGCTTCACAGCACGTGATCTTCAGCGCTTCGAATGGTTTTTCCAGTTGAGAAACCTAAAAAATAAAATTATCTGTTTCAAAACATTTTCAAATCACGAATTATTATCACGAAAACATTAACAAACGAGGGTTACTACCTATTTTTATTCAGATAAGTCGTTTATCCGTGCAAAAAGAGACTGATAAGTTAATTTTCCCATACATTTTTCATGTTCATATAAAAAAAAATGTACATAAAGGGGATTCTGTTCTGTCTGTTTTATCACGAATTCAATAAATATATCAGCCTTGCATTAATGTTTTTATTATCACTTATTCAGTTTTAACTATCAAGTTTAACGGATTTCATTAACTCATTACAATCCCTTTTCAAATGACCAACAACTTTTGTTAAATTTCAATGTTCCACTAGAATCTCGAAAAAGTCTAATTGGTCTCGTAAAAGTTTTTCGTTTTCCTAAACTAACGAAACTAGGAACACCGCCATTACATAAATGATTATATTATGAAGTGCTTGTCAACAAAAAAACATGCGTTGAAACTGAAATTTTTTGGAAATTTTTGGAAATTTTCATAAAAAATTTACTGTTTCCAGACTAATTTATGTACAAATCTGAAACGATTGTGAGATAATTGTTGCTTCCTGTCAAGTTTGAATCAAAATGGATTACTAGATGAGAATAGTATGTGCAAATCAGATATCTGAAACACAATTTTGGGAAATTAGTGGGAGATAATACACAAATGGGATTAGTTTCATTCGATACAAGGCTCAGTTTAATTGGAACCTGAGACAGTGAATTTCGAGGAAAAAAACGAATTATTCTGTTTCAACAACAAACCAAGAAGTCAACCGTTTTTCAAAAAGGCACTAAGTCAAGGAATTATCATTAGAATCGAGATACCAAAGTGATGAAAAAAACACATTCCAAATCACATGACACATCAGTCAACAAGTATCGGTGTACAAACTGAAGATGGTTATGTTTCAAGCTATATGAAAATGAGAGCAAACAGTATTACTTATTTGCGAAAGCTTGACACCTCGGGTTAAAGGCGCAGCGATAAATGTCTCTTGGGTCCCGCCACGGTTACAGTAATTCTCAGTTGAAAATAACTGTGCACGTGACAGGACCCGGTGAAAAAATGTACAATAGTTCATTACAGGACCAGGTGAATGAACTTTCATCGGGTCCTGTCACGTTTACATTTATTTTTAACTGACAATTACTGTAATCGTGGCGGGACCCAAGAGACATTTGTCGCTGCGCCTTTAAGTCGAGGTGTCCGGCTTTCGCAAATAAATAATGAAATACTGGAACGAAAAGTGGGATTAGATTCAACAGTTCTTCCAAAATTCTTGAGTTGAAACGGAAATTTTCAGAAATCCACAATCGACAATTACCGTTTCTAATATAATTTATGTACAAACTTAACAGTTAGTTTAAGATTGTGCCTTTTCTAGCATCGTATTTTTTTGAAGACAGTTTATTGATACTTTTCAGATAAATACACCACACAAAAATTTTTGAAAACACGTGATGTTTCAACAATTCTGGATGAAATTACTCAACTCAGAAAGAAACTGAAGAAATTTGGAAGGAAAGTGAAACCAACATAAGATCAAATTCGCTTGATACAAATCGCAGTACAATGAAAATTTGAAACAGTGAGTTTTTTTTCGAAGAAGTCGCTATTCTGTATCAATAATAATTTGAAAAGCAAATGGTTTTCCCAAAGACAGTAGTAATACAGGAGCAAAGAGAAACAGAAAGTAATAAAGTGATAACTCATAAAGTGACAAAGTGATAAAAAGACAGTACCGTGCAACGCTTATAGAAAACGATTCAATATTTCTGAATGAGAGTATTCAACATAAGAAGAAACAGGGAAAATTCGGAAAAAAGTGAGGAACACTGCTTCAACGAAGAGTAAAGCAGACATGTTTCCTTCTATAGTTAGTATCAGTTGGAAACTACATATTGGAACATTTTCTAAACATCAAACAAGAAATTTTGAAATTGACGAAAACAGGTCAATACTATGATGTTTCAACAATGACTGTAAAACGAAACAATCAAATCACTGTATTATGGTTTGCCCGAACTAAGAAAATTTTCATCGATTCTGAAACTGAAATTTTTTTAAATTGAAATACAAAAAATTGATACAGTTTCCATTAAATCACAAATTGATATCGTTTTTTGAGTGCTGGTAGTAAAAATAAATATCCTCTTCAGAAAATTGCTTCAAAATGAGGAATTTCGAGGTGGAAAACAGAAAATTCAGTTTCACTAAAAACACAGAGAAATCTAATTTTTTTCGGAAACTTGTTTGGTGTTATACACTATCCAAAAAAGAAAAAATTAGATGACTTCCTCGTTGGTAATGTTTCACAAAACCCAGTTAACTTTCTATTTCAGCAAACTCATACTAGTTCAAGCCCCAGAGTGTGTTCGCATAGATTATAGAAAAATGAGAAAAATTGTTCGAAATTTTTCTAAAAGAAAACGATGTTTCAATATTGCTTTGTAGGTACATTAATTTATGTCGAACTCAATTTGATTTCCTTAAGATATATCGCAATGTGCGCTTGGTCTAGCTGTTCTAGCAATTCTAGCAATTGGTCTAGCAATTGAGCTTGGTCTAGCAATTGAGTCGAAGTGCGTTTTTGAAAACGATCCAACATTTTTTGATGAGATAACTCAACACAGAAAAAATCAAAAAATTTATGTGCGTAGAGTGAAGAAATCAGCTTCATCAAAATTTGAAATACACATTTGTCCTTCTGTAGTTAATTTGAGAAAATTCCTTAACTAGCAAAAGAGAGGGGAATACTAAAAACACCGAGTTCTTTAACCTTTTGACTTCCGAATAAAAACTGACTCGACTTTCCCAAACTAGGAAAATTTCCACCTTTTCTGAAACTGGAAAATAAAAGTAGAAAATTGAGCAAAAAATTGGTACAGTTTCCAGAAGAACACAAACGAAGAGGTTTACTTTTTGTGCTGCCAACATTCGACTTTGTAATTGAAAGTTTCGAAGTGACAAACAAGTTCAGTTTCATTAAAAACTCAAAGAATAGTGATTCGTTGGAATTATAATTGCAGAAAGCTGTTCGTATTATCAACACAATTGAAGAGATTGACTGATGTTTTCGACGTATTTTTTTGTTGTAATCACTGCATAAATAACGGTGAGCTTCTCATCTTGAGGAATCTATGAAGGAATTGAAACAGAAAAAAGACAGATCGATCTGGTCAAGAAGAATGATACGAATAAAAAAATGTTTCAATATTATTATGACCGCTTATTAATTTATGTGAAACTCAATCTACCGGTTCTTGTATCTTCCGTAATGCTTCCCTTGACGAAATATGCTCTCCAGAAAGCAATGAAATTTCAGCCGGAATGACCGCGGCCTAAGAATCTCACCTATAAACTGAAGTTCCTAGGACATAATCATTTGCATTGTAACAGTTACGATGATGTTAAAGGAGTAGTAAACCTTTCTTCAATTTGTTGATAAAAGTACTTCAAAAAATTGTATTATTTATATTTTCTAGTCGAAACCCGATGAAAATTGCTCAATTCTGCAAAAAACGCGATTGAAGTCAGTGCCCGGGCACTGAGATGGCCTAGGAATCCCACGATGGCCTAGAAATCCGGATGGCGGGAATTCAAAAAAGTTTTTTTGTTCTTTGTTTTATTTTTATAACAAGTCATAGCGGAACTATTTGCACCAAAAATAAACCAAAAATCTGTCCGAATAAACAAGATGGACAGAACTTTCTCGAAAAAAAAAGCATATTTTACCGAAAACCACGTATTTTTTTGTAGATCTCATTTATTCGGACAGATTTTTGGTTTATTTTTGGTGCAAATAGTTCCGCTATGACTTGTTATAAAAATAAAACAAAGAACAAAAAAACTTTTTTGAATTCCCGCCATCCGGATTTCTAGGCCATCGTGGGATTCCTAGGCCATCTCAGTGCCCGGGCACTGACTTCAATCGCGTTTTTTGCAGAATTGAGCAATTTTCATCGGGTTTCGACTAGAAAATATAAATAATACAATTTTTTGAAGTACTTTTATCAACAAATTGAAGAAAGGTTTACTACTCCTTTAAGTAGAGATAATATAATCCGAAGCCTAATGAAAATGATTGGAAACCGGAAAGTTTGGGGGGTGGGGCATAAGTTGTGTATATTGTCGAGTTAACGCTGATTGTTTTAGCAAACAAGAAAAGAAAATCAATTGTAACATCAATTTACTTCTTCCCGCGATGCAAAAATAATTATGTTTCAAAATATAGTTATAGGCGAGCTAAATCTGAATATAGCAATGCGAATAGGCTTTGGTACGGTAAAACCCCAGCACTACTATTCCCAGTTCGTATAAGTTCGCCGCATCTCGAGTGTTGATGCTAACTTATAAGCGAACCTTTGGCGGCTTCTAGGCGAACAGAGTTGTACGGAATTGATATTCTTGATTCCGGAATTCGGAATCCGGAATGACCTTCGAAACTACGGAATCCGGAATCCGGAGTTCGGAGGAAACTCTTTTTTCCCGGAATACGGAATTCGGAATCCGGAATGATTGGCTTTGCGAGATTGAAAGCTTAAAACATCGATTGAGCTCGAAAAGTAGTTTGGCTCCGTTTTACAGTGCATTTTAGGAGCTATTTCATGCTAGAAGCATTGAATACCGAAATATCGCTTAAAGATCCTCCACAATTTTGCTATTTTTCTTGACATGAAAATTTTGAGTTGTAACGAATGAAATTTCATTTTCCGGAATCCGGAAAACGAAATCCGGAGTGAAATACAATTTTTCGGAATCCAGAATTCGGAATACGGAATTAAAAAAACCCCGGAATACGGAATTCGGAATCTGGAATCCGGAATCCCGTACAACTCTGTAGGCGAAACTAGGGCTCTTGCGGCTCTAAGGCGAACTTTTGGTGTTTTTCGAAAAGAATTTACAAATCGACAGTTCCTTGGCAAATTTTAACTCGACGCTGGTGTCAATCCGACGAAGGTTGGGGCACTTTTTGAGCGGACTTTGAGCGGCTTCTGACAAAATACTAAGCGAAATCGCTCAACTCTCGCCCAGAAATCGGCAGAAACAACTGAGATATCGTCTGATTTTCTGTTTCTGATTTTTTCGGCATGACTAATGAAAATGTAGAACAATGGATAATATTGTGGATAATACCGGACACACATAGTAACGTCACTAGTTCTAGCAAACCGAAAAAGTAAGTTGGTTGAAACTGCAAGAAAACTGATATATCCGACAACTTTTTAATTAAAAAAAAGGTTTCTAAAAATAGTTATTGAGGAACCAAAACTTACTATGTCAAAACGGTAGTAATATGCGTATTCAGTTTCCTCAATAATTCTTTTTTTTTCAAAGTCGGTTGCAAGTAAAACAGATTGGGCATTGCTATTCATAGTAGTTAGTAAGAGTTTGGTACTAATAATGGAAATTTGTCAAGAATAGAAAAACAAATGTTGAAGAAAACAATGATTTCTAATGTTTCAGACAAGAATTATACTACAAGAAAAACGACAAGAATAATTCAGCACCAGAGCTGGGCGGAATTCCGACTTCCGACTTCCGACTTCCGACTGTTTTTTCACTTCTGTCTTCCGACTTCCGACTTCCGCCTAAGAAATTTTACTTCCGACTTCCGTTTTGAAACCGAAATTTAGACGAAAGTCGGAAGTGTGGAATAGGGAAAATATTGAGAAAATTCGCGAGATTTCGGGTGAAATGAAGCTCAGAAATTCGTTGGAAGTAGTTAAAAACATGTCGAAATCGATACATTTTTCGAATTTTTGCTCATTTTTGACAAATTAGACCAATTTTTTGCTCTCGGATTCCGACTTCCGCTCTTTTTTCACTTCTGTCTTCCGACTTCCGACTTCCGTTTGGAAAAATTTCACTTCCGACTTCCAGCTTCCGACTTCCGTTTTAAAAATTTTCACTTCCGCCCAGCTCTGATCAGCACAATTGGAATTCGAAAGACATCAGAATCTTTCGAAATTCCGAAAAAAGTGTTTGCCGTTTCAGGAAAAGCTTCAAATATTTGTCTTTTTCTGCTGGTTCTCCAAACACGATTACTGTAATTGATGAAGTATTAGAGTTAATATCATGTTCTCCTATCGTCGTGAAAACGATCATTGGTTTAGCAAATGAGAAAAGAAACTTGATTGCAACAGTAAGTTCATTTTTCAAAAGTTCGTTTCATTGGAAAACTCATGAGCATCGGGGCTTACAACCAGGGTTACTGTAGTTATGGTACTGTATCAAAAAAGTACATAGGGGGAAGTTATAGAAATCGAGAACTGTTACTTCTTATAATTAGTAAGTTTCCAAAACTATGAAAAACAGACAAAAATTATCTCAGGAAAAGAGAAAAAACTATACGATTTCAGACAAATCATATGTAATTCCACGGATTTTATCTTATTCAATATGACTCTGGGTTTATGCTTTCACAAAATGAAAATAGAATAAAACCTCTATCACACCGGCATTTCTAATAAAACGGCACTCAGACAAATGCTTTGAAAATTGAAGTGGCAGGCTCTAATTACCTGGCTTCGAATAGCCGTATTAACTGTAAAAACTAATTCCATTGAATTCAAAACGAAAAAAAAACTGTTTCAAGCATACTTGTGATGGGCCGGGCCGACTGAGGAATTTCTACCGGCCCGGCCCGGCCCGGCTCTGAGGGGGGTCAAAATTTTTTTGCACTGAAAAAAATTTTTTTTTCGTTTTTTTTTCGATAACTGTAGGAGTGGTTTTCTAGAGAAAATTTTGGATATTTCCAGTAAGAAAAAGTCAGAAATTTCATCAAAATCACCAAAAAAAAACTGAAAAAATGACCCCAATTTTTCAAAATTTTTTGAATCCGGGCCGGCAGAATTTTCTATCGGCCCGGGCCGGGCCGGCCCGCCAAATCACAAGTATGGTTTCAAGTAAAACACAAGGTTGTACCGCTTCAGTCTCATTCAATGGATGTTTTAAACTTTCTATATAGTACAAAGGTGAAAAAAATAGAACAAAACAAGTGGAGATTCGATAATTCTGAGGCTAAAAATGGATGCAGTTTCAGATAAATCACAAAAAGACAAAATGACAGTGAACCTTAATGCGTCTTTCAGTAAAAAGTCTCGAAGCCTCAGAATTGCACTTCTGACTTCCGTCTTGAGACCAATTTTCAAACAGAATTTGGAATTTCAAACAAAAAACGACTTTGTCGTAAATTTATTGAAAATAAAGGTTAGAGTCTCGAAAAAAGTTGTAAGAACAATCGAATGTTTGAAATTTTTCGTAATTTCCGTCATTTTTTCCACTTTCGGCTTCCGAATTAAATACATCTAAGAAGTTTCGAATTTTGTGAAACTGGAGTAAGTGCAGGACTATTTCAGTTTAGCTTCGAGCTTTCGAGATATGATCTAAAACTATGAAAAATCAACAGATTCAATAAAAATATTCTTCGTGTTATATTTATGACAAAAATTAGTAACAGTGAAATTTTTTCGAAGCAAATCATATCAAATTTCTGAAATGAGTAACAAAAGTAACACAGTACAGCTAATTGTTCTCAGAACTTCATGACGAAAGATAGAAACAAAGAAATTCAGTCCGAAAAGCGAAAGAAAAATTGCTGTTTCGGACATGTGTTTTGACAATATTGAATAATGCTTTTTTCTAATAATCTTATAGTAATAGGTGGTTTCACAACAACAAAAATTGTCACTTATTGATACTGTAGCTACAGTACTGCGTGTTCCAATTTGTGAAAAAATGTTCCGTTTCAATAAAAACTGAAGTTGGTTCTTCTTACTTTATTGTTAGTGTCATTTTAATTTTTTTTTTTCGCAACCGTTGAATCAACTACATGTATCAGAGTTGCAAGGAAGGGAAAAGTTCCTAGACGGAAGTCGGAAGCGAGAAGGGGAAAACCTAACACAGAATTTTCAAAAATTGGGATAAATTTCGAGCTCTAGACTGTTTTACTTACTTTCCACGTATTTTTAGGCTTAATTTCACTGAATTTACGACGAGTTCCGGAAATTCTTTTCATTCGAAGACTTCCTAAATTCGTCTGAATATTGGCTTCAAAATGGAAAGCGGAAGTCGGAAGTCGAATGTCTGTGCAACTCTGACAGGAGTTTCAAAGGCAGTAAATCAAACTGAACGAAAAAAACTTTTTGATGTTTCAGACAAGTTTTTTATTTTCTGTTATCTTTTCTTTTAATTGCCTTCTTCTGTTTTCATCACTTTAAATATAAAGACGTATGAATGACTGCTATGTATTATAATTAGCAAGCTTGAAAGAAATTCAGAAAAGAAAAAAAATACAATTTCCCTTAAAACACATATAGTTCTTCCGTTATAATGTCAATTATCACTCTTGATGTATGAAGTAAAACTGCAAAATAATCAATAGGTGTAATCAAAATATTGTAAAAGTATTGAAATTTTATCAGGCTAATCTCATCAATTTTCTGAAACTATTCATCAAAATGATATTAATAGTATACTATAGCTGATAGTTTTCATAAATTCATGACGTAGGATAGAAACAGAGAATTTTATTCCAAGAAGCGAAGGAAAAATTGATGTTTCAAACAAATATTTTGACAATTCCAAAAAATTAAGTTCTGTTATGAATTCGAATCAGATAGCATTATTGAAAAATATGGGAATCAACCTGAACTCGGAAAAAAACATGATTTTTCAGACGATTCCTTTAAATTTCTTTTGCTGATTCCCCTGATTTTTGTTCCTGTTTCATAATAAAATTTCATAGCAATCTTTGAATCAATTATTAGTATTGAAGTAAAATGTGCAGAAAATTGAATTCGCAAAAATAAAAACTATTCTTTTTCATACCAACCCTTTAAACTCCTATCATCTTTTATCTACGTTCCATTTCTCTTGTAGTCATTATAGTAAATATGAAAGAACAATTTTCGGGATACTGATATGTTTCCTAGTTGTAAGGCTTCAAAAAAGATCAAAAACAGAGAAAAGCTACACGATTTCACACAAATCATAAATAGTTCCATTGTAATATTGCTCAATACCACTCGGCTACGTTTCAAAAAATTTGAAAATAACTAGTTGTCTAGCAATGATATAGTTACTAAAGAAAATAATAGGAAGTCACAGAAAATGAATTAAGTTTTTTAGGGAAAAGATACCTGTTTCGATAGGAAAACAAGGTCGAAAATGATATTCATCGTTAGTTGCAACTTGTCTTACTCCTCTATATAAGTCTGGAATTTTTAGGATCAAAGTGAAATTTTTTTTTTAAAGCATACATCAGAGTTGTACGGAGTTCCGGATTCCGTATTTCGAAATCCGTATTCAGCTAAAAAAGATTTCATTCCGTTTAAACTCAATTTTATCAAGTCAAGAAAAATAGACAACTTATGGAGAAAAATCGAGGAAAACTTTTGTATACATATAATGCATCTAGCAGGAAACTGTTCCAAGAAATCAGTAAAAACGTCAAGACTGCCTTCTGAAGCTCAATTGATTGTATAAGCTCTGAAGCTCACAAGGCCAATTAATCCGGATTCCAGAATCGAGGAAATCCATTTCGTACTGGCATACAGGTTCAATGAGAATATTATATGTAATCGTCTTTATGACAATGATTGATAACAGTGGGAATTTTCCAAGGAAAATCTTATCAAGTTTCCGAAAAGTATTGCTGTTTCATGGCGGAGAATCGAAACAGAGAATTTTAGAGTGCAAAAAGCGAAAGAAAAATCGCTATTTCAGACAAATATTCATAAAATATTGAAAAATGTTGTTCTTTAATGTGTCTACGGTATTAGGAAAATAGAAATTACACCAAGTTCGCCCAAATGCAAATTGTAGAGAGGGCTCTTTCAGTTGAGAAAGCTTGGCCGCGGCCAAGGCCCATAAGGGAATAGAGGTGGCCGAGCTCCCTCAACTGGAAGAGCACTCTCGACAATATTTGCATTAGGACAAAACTGATGTGATTTCTATTCGCCTAATATGAAACGAAACTGATTTCAAAAATACGCCTACTGCAGTTACAGTACTCCGTGTTGGGCTTCCATGCGGGAGGAAATTCGCCCCGCCCGTCCCTCCCGGGGATTTTCACGCCCGCCTCCCGCCCGTGCCCCCCGGCTAATCAGGAAAAGGTCATCTTCACGCTCCGAATAAAAACTATTTTTCAATCATTTTCAGTAGAAAAAAACGGTGAATTTCCGTGAAGTTGACCTTTCCGTATGACCCGGGAGGGCCGGGCGGGATAGGGCGGTATATTTCACGGGCGTTTCCCCCCCCCCCCCCCCCCCCCCCCGTTTTTCCCCGGCCCGAAATGGAAACCCTAACTCCGTGGTCAAAATTGTGACAATAATGTGATGTCTCAATGAAAAGTCAAGGTGGTTTCCTATTCCTTACTGCTAGTTTTGTTGTGGCAATAGTGATCAAGTAATCAATGAATCAACTATTAATGAAATACCGTAAAACCTGTACTCCACTTTAGGGGGGCCGCTTTATATTTCAATACCCGATTTTATATTCAAGACCATTTCTGATATTCAAAATAGTACGATTTTTCATAGAAAACTAGCCAAAAATCGAAAAATGAAAGGATGTTTAACAAAAAAATATGGAATTAAGTACCCGATTTTCGGAAAAACAACCTATTTATGCTTTTTTCATATGAAAACAAGGAAGTTTCGTGTACTTCTATGCGAAAAATAGGCCGTTCTATTTGAGGGAGGCCGTTCAATTATAGGGGCCGCTCTATTACAGGTTTTACGGTATGTGTATCAAACTGAATTAGCAATAATATACTATGATGTTTCAGGTAAATGCTTTAAACTTCTGTCATATTTTATTATTGTTCTGTCTCTTCTTACAATTAGTGTTGTTTGTAGCCGAGCATCGTATTGTCCGTTCATACGGGGGTGTCACTTGCGAAATTGCGACGCACTTCAAATTTAGGCCACGCCCCTAATTTAATGAAAGTTCTATTGTTTGTTTTTTTCGTCTAGCTTGGGATAGGGTTTAAAATCGGCTTGCGCCCGGTTTTTCCTATCACTCCATACCTCGTATGAATTTACAATAAAACCTTTTTAAGGCACCTCTAATATACCGGCACTCTGAAGAGTGCTTTCAGACAATGTCCGCTAGACTGGTTTCCAGGAGCTAGAAAAACTAGTTTCACTAAATTCAGAAAAAAAGTATGTTTTAAGACATATGCGAGTATTCTATTTTTCATTCAGTACGATTTCCAATCTTCGAGCCAGTATATTTATAGAAAATGGAACAAAAAAATGAGGAGATCCCCTACTTTTAGAAAAAAAATGTAAGCAGTTTCAGTCAAATCACAAGAATTCTAGGTGCAAATGATGCTTAATGCGTGATTATTTATTGCCATCGATGAAAATAACGTAAAATCTCTTTGGCAACTCTAATAGACCGGCATCTAGGTACCCATTTTCAAAAACTGGTACCACGTTTCACGTGGTCCGGTCAACCAGTATTTAAAAAAAGGTTTCTGTCGCCAGTTTTTCGCAGAAAATGGGTTCCGAAACAAGTCTAATGTCTAACCTTGAAAAAATGAAAACTGGCGGAGGTTAACCATTAAAAAAATGATGAATGGTCGCCAAAACCATTTTCAAACTGGCGATGGTGACCATTACCAGAAATGAAAATGGTAATGGTCGCCGTGAAATGCCTTTTTGGCCAACATACCGGACAGTGTGTGCAGACGAGAATTTTTTCTCGAGAAATTCTCGAGAACGGGGTCGAGAATTTCTCGAGAATTTCTCGAGAATTCTCGAAAAATTCTCGAGAAAAAATAATAATTCTCGAGAATTCTCGAGAATTTCTCGAGAATTTTTTCGAGAATTTTTCGAGAATTTTTAAAAAATTATAATTTTCCAAACTACCGTGAAACCGGAAAAAAAGTTGAAATTATTGCTAATAGTGAGCTCTTGAGCGTATTCCCACAAAAATGGTGCATTCAAAACAAATTTGCTCACCAAATGAGATAGAATTCTCGAAATTTTTCTCGAGAAAACGAGAATTTTCGAGAATTTCTCGAGAAAATTCTCGAGAAATTCTCGAGAAATATTTTTCGAGAATTTCTCGAGAATTCTGTTCTCGAGAAAACATCGTTTCTCGAGAAAAAATTCTCGTCTGCACACACTGCTACCGGACATCTGCCGGTTTCCACTACCACCTTAAACGTCAAATATGAATTCAATAAGAAGTACCTGTTTCAAAACAAAATCAGACCCCCACCACTACTTTTTCATTCAGTGTCGAATTATAACAGTACAATAATAAAAACAACACGGAACAAGAAGAATGTTTGTAATTTTAGAAAAAATGTATGCAGTTTCCGTTAAATTCTAAAAACTCCAGCAGAAGTTGATGCTCAATTGGTGAGGTGGTTAGTTATTTATCTTTAATCATTCATATTGCAATAATTAAAACTGAAAATGTGAATCATTTCTCATTTCTAGAAATTGTTTGCGATTTCAAGGAAATCACAAGAACTCCTAATGAAAATGATACTTGATAGAAGGCCTGTTAAAGGTTCGTCAGTACTGAAATGGCTATGGTAAGTACAATACTATCTCTAAATGAAACAGAGAAAAAAACCTGATTCAAGTATAGCTAGAGAACTTCCGTATTATTCAGTGGGAGTACTGTGTGTGTGTCGTCTACAAATCAAAAGATAACAACAGGAAAAATCTCACAGAATTTTTGGCAGAAGTTGCGCAAGTGAGAGGCCAAATGCCCATGACTTTGGGTGACCGCGAAAGATTTGAACAAACTGCTTATGGGCAGAGATTGGGCAGACTCGCTTCTGCCAGATAAAGAGCGTGTCCAAAACATTGATCGTTCGATCATGGACTATTTGA
Source organism: Caenorhabditis doughertyi (assembly GCA_963572265.1). NCBI lineage: Eukaryota > Metazoa > Nematoda > Chromadorea > Rhabditida > Rhabditidae > Caenorhabditis > Caenorhabditis doughertyi. The sequence goes on along the minus strand of OY751556.1, from coordinate 9,201,199 downwards.
GATGATTCAAGACGAAAAGTTTCGAATGTTTGAGGAAAATCATTAAAGTTAAAACTCATCTCCCTTTTTTGATTCTCCGATTTTAGTAAAAATGTATGCAGTTTCTGTTACACTGTAAAAGTTTCAGTTGGAAATGGTATTTAATACGTCAGACTTGAATAATGATAAATTTTTTAGAAAATTTAAATAATTTATTAGAAAATTTATGCAGTTATAAGTAAATTACAGAGAGTTCGTATGAGAATGAAGCCTAATAGAAGGTCCATTAAGTTTTTGAAGCACAGTACTGAATCATTTATGGTAAATACTGTGATATAGTCAACGCAAGCATCTGCATACCCGCTCCATTGCAACCCCGCCCACCTCGTAAAAATAGTTCTCCTTTTGAAGAGAGCGGCCAGACACTTACTGTCTGCGTGTCTGCCGCTCTCTCCAGAGTGAAAACTATTTTGACGACGGTGGGCGGGGTTGCAATGGAGCGGGTATGCAGACGCTTGCGTTGACTATATGTCTAGTAAAAAATAATTGTCTTTTATATTATCTTATGCCAGGAATGGAAACACTGTGCGCGTCATGTTCAAAACAAGTATTAATAACATAAAAAATATTACAGACGGAAAAACTATAATGTTTCAGACAGATCGTTTGAATTAAAGCATATTTTCTTTTTTCGATTTTTCATTCACTAGGCTTAGCAAAATGACAAGAACCTGGCAGGATTACTGTAGATAAGATACTGGTTGAATCAAATCTACAGTAAGGGTAAAAGCAAAACCGTTATTTGAGACCTCCACTAATACAATTGTCGGTTTATCGAATTTTTCCGCGAAGTTTACGGTGTTTAATATTAACTTGTGCAAAAAGTGTTATGTTTCAAGAAAAAATTGAATTTCAGTTACAAAAATGTATTGCTACTGACATTGAGACAATGAGTAGACAATGTGTTTCGCTATAAGAATTCCATCTAATTCTATTCTAACTTTTCTTTCCAGTCAATTGGGAAGTTACTGTAGATACGGTATAATTTGGGCAAAAGACTGAGAAAAATATCATGTTTCAAGATAAACTGATTTTTATTTCAAAACATTTTCTTTGCTCGTTTACGGACATATGGGTTTAAAACTTACTATCACCATAACTATATTAAAAAATGCATGCAATTTGTTGTAAGTTATCGGACAAAAAATCAATGCAGTCTCCGTTTGATCCTAAGAATTCTACGGCAAAAAATGTCTATAATGGTTTCGTCATTTTCAATGATCCTTCTGAATCGGACGGAGCAAAATGTTTTGTTAATATTAAAGGTGTTGAAAAAGAGGTTCAGAACAAAACGAATAAATGTCACCCGTTAATGAAAAACAGTAAATCTGAAAAAAAAATGCTATTTCAGCCGATTCATATATAAACTCGCAAGCTTCTTGTTTTCTGATTGGCACCTTTTGGCTACAGCAACACGAAATATGCTTACTGGTGGTGCTGTGCTTCAGAGTTGTACGGAATTCCGGATTCCGAATTCCGTATTCCAGGGTTTTTTTCATTCCGTATTCCGAATTCCGCATTCCGAAAAATTGGATTTCATTCCGGATTCCGTTTTCCGGATTCCGTTTTCCGGATTCCGCAAAATAGAATTTCATTCCGTCACAACTCAAATTTGTCAAGCCAAGAAAAATAGCGGAATCATGGAGAATAAGTGAGCGATATTCCGGTATTCAATACTTCTAGCATGAAATGGCTTCTAGAATCTACGGAAAAATGAAGCCAAACTACTTTTCGAGATCAATCGCTGTTTGAAGCTTTGAATTTCGCAATATCAATCATTCCGGATTCCGAATTCCGTATTCCGGGAAAAAAGATATTATTCCGAATTCCGGATTCCGGATTCCGTAGTTTCGAAGCTCATTCCGGATTCCGGATTCCGAATTCCGAAATCGAGAATATCCATTCCGTACAACTCTGCTGTGCTTCCATATCAAAATGAGAGAGAAAACATATTGTTTTGAAAAGAACCTAACACCTATTTATCTCAACCTCGTACAACGAAATGAATACCGAAGCAGAGTGCTCATCCATAAAAAAAATTATTTGGAACAGCGAAAAAAAGTGGTTGAGAGAGAAAAAATTTTGCAGTTTCAGTCAAATATTTAAAGTTCTAACGTATCTGCATTGTTTAATCTATTTGAACCGTTATTAAGACAAGAAAAAGCACTAAATATCAGTACTGTACTTCTACATCAAAATAAAACTTGAACAGTTCGGTTTAAAAATGACTGATCAGTGTTTCATGGTCCTAAAATGAAAACCCAAACTATTCTGATAACTAAAAGAGCCTATTTGCAACAGGGAAAAAAATTTCGCTATGGAATAATTTTTGCAGTTTCAGTGCGATGTTTTTTAACGTGTTAATCTTGCCTAATTCTTATAGTCCAGAAAATCGGTTATTTTATGTTTCAAGAAGTTCTGAACTTTGTTAAAATTATCTTTTCGTTAGTTTTTTTTTACTCAGATTCACAAATTCAGTGTCGTGAGCCGTTGAAAATTCTAGATGTTAAACTTTTACAGTTTCAGTCGGATGTCAAGGATTCCATCTAAACGTTATGGAGTAGTACCGATATGCCTTCCGTAGTCGAATTCAGAAAAAAAGGGTCCGAAACAATCTTGAAGACGTGATTTCACAAACAGTTGTCAAAACGAATAAAATTTAGCCTAAAAAAATAACAGAAAAACTATACTATTAAGGCAAGCATTTAGAAAATTATTCGACTGATTCGTCTTATTGGATCATTACTGCTCATTTTTTTTCACTTTCCATAACAGGAAATATGGTTACTGTGGGAACTGCATTTCCATATCAATATGATAGAAAAGAACTATTATTCTCAAAAGTAAGTGCGTAAAGTTTAGTGTTTAGTGCGAAAACTATCAATTCAAAGAATTCAACCATAAAATGATTATGTGTAACAGTAAAGAAAATGTTTGAAAAAGAAAAATTTTGCAGTTTTATAAAACTATTTCAAGTCCCGACGTATTTTCTTTCTAATCCTTTCAATTTTTAAAAAAGATATTTTTGATATATCATAACAAGGCAAAATGTCAGCCTTCAATAAAAACTGTGAAAAAGAAAAAAAAAGATATTTCATTTAAAAACGTATTTTAAAAACGTACTCTCCCTTTCACGAGCAAAATAAACTGTAATTATTCTCCATTCGCGAGGGACTGACCTCTCTCGATATATTCGGCCATCGCTACAGTCAGGTTTCCGCGCGGAAGAGACAAAATAAATGGCTTGTGTGTAGATTTACGAACCGCGTAAATCGACACGCAAGCCACTTATTTTGTCTCTTCCGCGCGGAAACCTGACTGTAGCGATGGCCGAATATATCGAGAGAGGTCAGTCCCTCGCGAATGGAGAATACCATACTTGCAATTTTCCGGGCTGGCCCGCTTCGGTCCGTCGGCCCGGGTTAAAAAAATTTGGAAATTTTGAGGTCGTTTTTTCGCATTTTTTATACGAATTTAACGAAGTTTTTGACTTTTCACTACTAAAAACAATCGAAGATGTTATTCAAAAAGAGATATCCCCAATTACTGAAAAAAAAATTTTAAAAAATTAAAAAAAAAAGGAAAAAAAATTTTTTCAGTGCAAAAAATTTTGACCCCTGCAGGATCCGGGCCGGGCCGGAGGAAATTTTCAAATCGGCCCGGACCGGCCCGTTGCAAGTATGGTAATTACTGTTCTTCCGTATCACTACGATAGCAAATAAATATGCCTTTCGAAAGCTCCATTCATCTCGATTATCTAAAATCGTACCTAATAAGTAAAATAAGTAAAGTAAAAGTGTTTAATCCTAACAAGATTCTTTGGAACAGAAATAAATTTGTTTGAGAAAGGGAAACAAAGTTTGCAGTTTCAGTTATTTTTTAAAGTACCACTGCAAAAATATTGTCTAATCATCTTACTATACACTAACGACGTTTCATCCTTTGTTTTTTTGCGGTACAGTAACCGGGCATGATTAGAAGAACGGTGTGTCAGCCATCAATAAAATTTAAAAAATACAAAAAAAATATACTGTTTCAGTCAAGTTTTGAAAGTTTTTGGAATTCTTAGTCGTTTAATCCGGTTGATTCTTCTAGTCAACGCTTCGAGCTACAGTAACACGAGAGTGGTTACTGTAGATACGGTATGCACCATTTCAAGAGTACCTATTTATACTTCCAGAAAGACTACATATTTCCTTTAATATCAAGTGTACGCGTTTATCTATATGAAAATTGTTTGTAACAGAAAAAAATTATTTGAGAATCAATAATAGATTGCAGCTTCAACCAATTATTTTAAGTTCGGTTCGATAACCATCCATCAATATTTTGGTTCCTGTCTCATTTCTTCATGGTACGGTATCAGGATTACTGTAAGATGAATAACAGCAACAACGAAAAAATTATGGCTGTTTCAGCTTAAACGGAATACTTTTTCGAAAATTCAGTTGTCTCACTATCAGTGTGAATAGAACTAGGCGAGTAGAATAATTCTAGAATTAAATAATTCTAGAATCTACTAGAATTATGTCTTTTCGAAGTTTAGTTGCAGAGTTGTACGGAATGAATATTTTCGATTCCGGAATTCGGAATAAACTCTTTTTTCCCGGAATACGGAATGAAAAAATGACTGTTTTTCATGGTGCAGTATCAGGGTTACTGTAAGATAGATAACAACAACAACAACAAAAATATGACTGTTTCAGCTTAAACGGAAAACATTTCGAAAATGTGGTTGTTTCAATGTGATTAAAATCATATTTAATGTCTTTTCGAAGTGTTGTAGTCTACATCTAATTTCGTCTTATTCAAAGCTTTGAGCTTCAGTAGCACGATAGTGGTTACTGTAGATTTTCATATCACTCAGTTTCCGACAGCACCTAATGTCAAGGTAATGGGTTTAGCTATATAAATTTTTTTTATAACAGGAAAAAGTTACTCGACAAACAAAAACATTTTGGCCGTTCCAGTGAAATATTTGAAGATTCAAGGTTTAGGCATTATCTAATCAATCGAAAATTTAGTGCTCCCGGTACCGTACAGGGCTGGGCGTAAAATTTTTATTTTACGGAATCCGTAAAACGTAAAATTTACGGATTGAAAATCCGTAAAATCCGTAAAACACGTAAAATTTGATTCAGAAGCTGCGGAGTATGTGGTTAAGAGTAAAAATATTGTTTTAGGCGTTCTGATAGCCATTTTATACGCATATCATAGAAAAAATGCTTGAAAATTGAAATTTTTAAATTTATAATTTTTTTCCTACCTATCTTTTTCTTCGCTTTCAAAATTTTAAACTATGATTTTTCTAAATTCAAACTTTTTGAGTCTTTGACTTTCAAAAAACGAGCAATGCAACTTCCGAAACTAATTTTTCATACTAAATTAGTCCAAAAACATTAAGTTTCCGTTCAAAATGCTAAAAATAAGTCGAAAATTTTTTTACGGATTTTACGGGATAAAATTTTACGGTCCCCGTAAAATTTTACGGACTATCAAAAAACCGTAAAATCCGTAAAATCCGTAAAAACCGTAAACGTAAAATCCCAGCCCTGGTACCGTATCATTTCAGGATTACTGTAGAGTTGTTACGGTATCAGGGGTAAAATACAGGTGAAATCTTTAGTCTTTGAAAGAAATAACAACGAAAAAATTATGGCTGTTTCAGACTACACGGAAGAAATTGGAAAATATAGACGTCTCAATGAGTAGATTATTCCAACGAAACCTTTAAAAAAGTATGTTTCACGAAGAACTAAACTTTAATCAAGTTTGTTCATCCGCTAGTAGTTTGTAATTCCGTTGTCCCCCCATTTGCACAACGATTCACGAAAATCTCTGCTAGTCTTAGTTAGCGACTTATGGACTAGAAAATTCGTGAATTTTCAGACAAATCAGAGGAATTTCAACTAAAAATGATTCCTCTCATTTTTGAGAATTGTCTTCAGATGGACATCGAATTTCATTTCCCAAATGCAACACGCATATTTATAACCGGTGTAAAACCGGTGTTCAGAAAAAAAGTTTGCAGTTTCAGAGAAGTATTTCAAGTTCCAACGTATTCTAGTCGTCTAATTTTCTCCATTCACGTGCTACGTTCTCGGTACAGTATAATTTCAAGGGTTACTGTAGGTATGATAAGGTAGCAAAGCTAATAATATACCGGTCAGGTTTCAGCCTTTTAGGAAAATAACGAAAACAGGAAAAATTTCCGGCTGTTTCAGCGAAACCATATAAAATTACGGAAAATTAATTAGCCTCAATGACACTATGGCTAAATCCATCTTTTTCAGTTACGATACCACAAATATAAGGTGGGTACAGTGCTATCTAAAAAAAAGTGTGGGAGGAAAGTTCTGTTTCAATAATTTCTGATGTTTGTATTACAATTGATTTCGTATTGCGATACAATCAGAAGGGACAAATATTATTAGTTCACCAAACGAAGATTATGAAATTCCCCGGAATTCAGCAGATTTCCAAAAAGTTTTCTAATTCAGGGTATTTTTAAAAAGATCAACGCTTGATTGTTGTCTAATTCCAGAATTCTCCACAGTTTGCAATTCTCTTTCCTTCGCTACTGTTTTTTTTTTGAATATTGAAAATTTTGGGTTGCTGTAAGTCTGTAGGCACTCTAATTTGACTGTTTTTAATTAACAAAAAAAAACACGAAAGATGTCCATGAATTGAGATAATAATGGGGGCATCATCCTAAAAAAATTCTTCTGCTGTTTCAGCAAAATATTGAAAATTCCAGAATAAAAATTAAGCTGTTTAAGTTTTTATGTGGGTTCCTATTATTGATTTCAAATCAATTGTCACCTCGTGACGTCACTCTCATTGGGACCCAAGTTGGAAAACTTTCGTAGTTTTATCGGGATTTTTTTTTGGGCAGGTTTCGCGTGCAAAAATTATTTTTTATGCTCAAAAACTTTTATTCTGCGGAGAAGAATTGAATTTGCGTGAGGAACCTGCTTTAAAAAATCCTGATAAAACTACCATAAAGTTTTCCAACTTGGGTCCCAATGAGAGTGACGTCACGAGTTGGTGTCAGTTCATTTGAAATCAATAATATAGGTGTCGTTCTACAAACGAATAATACGACGAATAAAATTTTCAGGCTCAAAAAAAAAAAAAAGAAAAGAACGGAAAAAATATACCATTTCAGCAAGCTTTTAGAAAGTTATTGGACTATTTCGACTGATTGAACCATTACTTTTCACTCCTTTGAGCTGCCATAAGTGGTTACTGTAGGTACTGTACTTCCATATATGCGAGAAACTTTATTTGTACAGTATGCGATAAATAACAAGTCAAAGTATTCAACCATAAAACGATTATGTGTAAGAGGAAAAAAAGTGTTTGAAAAAAGAAAAAGTTTGCAGTTTCAGTCAACTAATTAAAGTTCCGACGTATTTTCTTTGCGATTCTTCCAATTTATTTTTTTCCATTCTTGATACGATGTCAAATGATGGAACAGGAAAAATCCTTTTTCATGAAGATTTAAAAAAAACGTATTTTATTATTGCGACTTAATCGACGATTGCAAAAAAAGGTGGAGTTTATTCGAGAGAGTTTTTCACAGCTTTGTGAGGTTCACGCGTTGCAACTTTTTTACTTTGACAATACTGTACTTCCATATCGACATGCGAGATAATAAATTTTTTCCATGGGGAAACTCTATTTGTCCAGAATGCGGGAAATATCAAGCAAAAGTATTTAACCAAAAAACGATTATGTGTAACAGTGAAAAAAGTGTACAGTAACATCTCGAGGGTTACTGTAGGTATGATAGGCGAGAGTGGTACACAATGAATTAGTATACCGGTCAAGTGTCTGCCTTTAAGAAGAATACTAACAACCGAAGAAAAAAATTAATGACAGTTTCAACTAAATCAAATAAAATCGCTGAAAATTGTATAGCCTCAGTGCCGTAAAGACAGAATGAAAAAAAATCCATATTACAAATGATCTCGCACAGTTTATCAAGTCTTATCTTATTATGTTTCTGTCTGCGTGTCTGGCCGCTCTCTCGAAAGTGAGAACTATTTTGACAAAGGTGGGCGGGGTTGACATTAGAGCAGGTATGCAGACCCTTTCGTTGACTATAATAATGATAATATTCTGATTTACTTTCTGGTTTTTTTGCCAAATTCGAAAAAAAATTTCCATTTCAAACTAATTGTTAAGAATCCTACTCATTAATTTTATCTTATTGCAGCGTTAGCCGGAATTAGAAAAAACATTTACTATTTTAGAACGATTGTTTAACATCCTACTTATTAATGTTATCTTATTCCGTCATTCGGTCTTGTGCTCATACAGTACTAAATCGGTTACTGTAGATAGGTACTGTAACTCAGAATTCAGGTCATTTTCAATGGAAAAAACCCCCGAAAGAAGTTCAAATAATCTGTGAGAAAAACAGAGAAATTATCACAAAGAGTAAATAATTTTCTGCTGTTTCAGTAAAATCTTTAAAATTTCCAGACTCAAATTCTACCTGATTTGCATGTGAGATTATTTCCAACAAATCCATCGACTTAAGTTAATCCAAAATAGAAGCTATTTTGAAACGGTTTTGTAAAATTCAAATTCAAGAAACTTTGGAAAACCTGAGAAAAATAAATAAAATCCAATTCAATCTGGTCCCAACGACGAGAAAATTCTAGAAAAAGTGAGCATGAGTCTCCGCCCATTTTTTTCAAAGTTTTCTTCACTGAAGGATTACCGTAGAGAAATTGAAGATTAAAAACGTGTTTCGAGTGGATAATTTCTGTTCACCGTGACCTGTTATAACTAGTAAGCATGGCGGCGAACTATCCAAATAATTTTGGAACTTTTGATACCGTCCTGAATCGGTTACTGTAGTTCAGAGAAAAGCTTGGGACTACTATAGGTAAAACGGTCTCTATCTCTTTTGCAGGGTCAAACTTTGAAACTAAAAACAGAGTTCAGAAAACAAAAAAAATCCCTGTTTCAGGTTAATAATTTGAAGTTTTGGATATTCTTTGTTCTCTGACAGTTTTTTGACACTGTATTTTATATTCTACTCGCGACATTTTATTGATCCTACTGAACGTGCTGAACTTCAAAAAATGTACCGAAATTTAAGCTGAAATTGAATGACAAAAATGAGGAAATGGAAAATTGTTCCAGAAAAACTCTATTGTTTCAGCAATATGTAGGAAATTCAAGGCTATCAATTTTATTGTCAAATTAATAATAGTTGTTCAAGGAATTCAAATGTTTCTTTTCGCGGGTGGTCCGCCCACTTTCACTCCCCACCGCGTAAAATCAAAAATAGCTTGGAGATCAAAAAAGGCGGGCCGCCCGCGAAAAAATTTTAGCTGATTCCACAACAATTATTAGTTTGACAATAGTCAATTTGTGATTTGAAATTCGATAATCGCTATTGTTTATCACATGTCGAATAAGGGAAATATCAAGAACGGTAGAATAAATAATAATGAAACAGTTAGCTTATTTTAAAAAAAAACTCCGTTTCTCGGAATATTAAATTTTAAAAAAGTTTTGATTTGAACTCTATTTTCCCGGCATAACGACAAGACAAATGAACAGTAAACTTGTGAATACATATACAAATGGAACTGTTTCATGTAAATCATGTATTCACTACTGTTTTTTAAGTTTAGTTTTATGCTGCCTCTTCGTTCTTAAACTTGTTATACAGTACTGAATTGGTTACGCTAGTTCAAAAATAAGTTTCGGGCTACTGTAGGTAACATGGGATCTATCTTAGTCAGGGGTCAAACCTTGAAACTATAAACAAACAAAGTTAGTTCAGAAAACAGAAAATCGTTGTTTCAGTCGAGGCTTATGTGCCATTCGTTGCAGGTACTGTAGTTCCAAAATTCCAAAAAAGAGTTTCAAGTAAAAAAGCAACAAGCTTGAAAAAAAATGAGAAGAAAACAGGAAAAAAAAATTTCCGAAAAACTAAAAAAATGCTGCTGTTTCAGTGAAATCTTGAAAACTTCGAACTAGCAAATTTAGTCGATTTGTCTTTCGAGTCGACTATATTTTTATCTCACCAAGGATGCAATAATATTGAAAAAATAAAAATTGTAGAATGATTTACAGTGAAACAGTTAGTAAAATAGTTCAGTTTCTCAAAATAATGAAAGTGAAATAAAAATGAAGAGTTTTGATTAATAAAACAAATATGTTTCATATGTTCAACATGTTGTTCTGGCATCATGAGAAGAATAATAAACAAAAATTTGAGTATAAACTCGGCCCTTTTTTCCAAAACAATGGTTACTGTGGCTGACTATAATTACTGTAGAAAAATTCATTAGAATGATAAATTCTGTTTCGTGTAGAACGTATGTTCTCGCTGCCATTTTGCATAATGATTCTCAATTTGTGAATTTAATATAGTAGTGATCGGTTTCTGTAGATTAGTTTGGAATACTGTACGAGGAACTATTATTTTTGCAATACTGTGAAAGGGAACCCGAATATATGGGCAATGAAGCAGTAGCAAAGAAAAAATCACTGTTTCAAGCAAATGTTCTGAAATTATGTTCTCTAATTACTGTATTCCCATGTAGGTTGTCTGAATTCTCGTTACATTCACTGATTCTATTTTACTGTAGTCTACACATATAACAACATTTAAATTGAGCAAAGCGTTCTAAAAAAAGCGAAACAATAAAAAATGGCTAAAGCTAAAACGTTGATAGTTCAGATTGAAAGTCTAACAGATTGGTAAATTAAAACATTATTGATAGACAGAAAGTAGAAAAATTAAGAAAAAAAATTCAGTTTTAGGAAAACGACAAAAAGTAAAAATAAAAATACTTTGATTCTCACTCTGTTCGGTTTCAAAAAAAAAACGATAGCCCCCACTTATCTCTGAATAAAAGGGTGATAAAAGTTCAAACTTAGGAAACCAAAAATATATCCAAAAATTGGGTTACTGTAGCTACATTATCCCGTAAAGATACCCCTTTTTGGAAAGTAATGATAACAAGGTATTCAATTCTTTTTATTCGCGTCAAAGCTACTCTCAAAAAAGGATTACTGTTGCAACAGTATTTGAAAATAAGTAGAAATGAAAATTTGCATTGAAACGAAGAAGGTGAAAAATTGATGAAACTTTTCCAAAAAAATGAATTAATATATTAAGCCCCGCCCCTTTTTATTAAGCCCCGCCCAGGAAGAATTAAAATGTTCTGAAATCAAAAAGGAGGTTTTATACACCCCAGCTCAAATATAACTGAAAAAATAAGCTCCGCCCCTTTTTTTCCATATATTTTCCACCTGTCTCCGAGTATCCCCTCTTATCAGTGATATCAGATCACACGGCAGAAACAGAAGTAGAAGACGTCACGTCATCTGAAATTTCAAGATTCTGAAATTGGAAATTTTGGAAGTGGAAAAAATCTGTAATTTGTCACTTTTGGAATAAAATTTGCAAAATTTAGATCAATTCATTTTAAAGGCTGAAAAAACTGAAAATCATGGAGCAAAAAGGCATCATAAGAGATTACTGTAGGTATACTGTAGATCAAATTGAGGAAAGGAGGAGAGCACAGGGATTACTGTAGGAGGATCTGAGATTACTGTAGTTACATCGAAAAAGGTGGTACTGTAGGGTTCAAAAACTGGAAATTCACAAAAAAAGGCGTGGCAAAAAAGGGATTACTGTAGATCAGAATAAGATGAGAGATTACTGTAGATACGGTAGGAATGTCAAGGATTACTGTAGTCAAAATCACAATTGAAACTGAAAAAGTGAGCAAGGAGGGATACTGTAGGTGATATCGAATTGAGGATCAAGATTACTGTAATTACATCAGAAAAATGTGTGGTGGATTACTGTAGATAGGGAAAAAATGGGATACCGTAAGAAAGTCGAGGATTACTGTAGAAAAAACTGAGAATGGGTCGATCGGAGGGATACTGTAGGTGATGTCAATTGGAGGTCAGGATTACTGTAGTTACATTAAAAAGTTCAAAAAAAAAGAGATTACTTAGTTGACATCAAATAAGGATTAGGATTACTGTATTCACATTTTAAGTATCAAAAAAGGGTTACTGTAGTATCAGGATTACTGTATTCTCTCCTAATCATCAGCGGGAATTTGCGATGCCTCAACTCGATTCTGACATGGATAATAGACGTGAAAAGTGTAGTTACTTCGAGCAAATGATCCAGGATTTGAGACGATCGTATCACTTCCAATCACTTTTTCATTGAATGTTTCAAAACGATCCGCAGTTACCAAGAGATCAGGCAAAGGGTGGAGACTTAGAGAATGAGAGAAATCCGGAAGAATTGGAGTAATGTGTTGAGGCAATGGGCATAGATGAGCCTGAAAAATGGGGAGAATTCAAGGGGAGAAACGGAGGCGAAGTGAATTTTTTCAACAGTTTTATTTTTTTTTTCAGAATTTTTTAAATATATTATCTCACAATTTTGAAGCTTCTCAATATTTTTTCGCGGTTTCACTATAACTTTTTTACCCGGGATGTTTGAATAAAAAACACTTGAGCTATTGGATGCGAACGCTAATTAGGACTACGGTAGCTCCCAGATGGCGCGGACTGCGGCCAACGGATTACTGTAATGATACCGTAATCCTTAGGAATATTTGAAATTTTTATTTTTTTTTTCTGTTTCAAAAATTTGAAATTAATTTATTTCAACGTATGGTTATGTTTTAGAATTTTCGTCTTTTCTTTCAATTTTTCTGGAATTACAAAGAAAGCCAAACAGAAAAAGCAACATTTTTTACTCAAAAGCCAGCATAAATGGCAAGATGAATCTCCAATTTTTTGAATAAAGACGCTTGAAATGGTAACTGCGAACTCTAGTTGGGACTACGGTAGCTCCTAGATGGTTCGGACTACGGCCCACGGATTACTGTTAAGATACCGTAATCCTTAGGAAATATTTGAAATTTTCATCTTTCTTTCTGTTTCTAAAATTTTAAATTAATTTATATCAATTTGTAATCATGTTCTCAAAAATTTTTATCCTTTTTTTTCAATTTTTCTGAAATTTCGAAACAAAAAACTAAATTTTCACTCGAAAACTAGAAGAATTGGCAAGAAAAATTTTCAAAATATTATTATTTTTCCAGTTTCGATTACTGTGGGAATAATGTGAAGAAACTCAGCTATTTGATAGAGAATGTACATAATGTATGCTGCTTCTTATTTTTTTAAAAATTACTGTACTGGAAGAATACAGTAATCCCGGGATTTAAAAAAAAGAAAGCTCAGATTCAGACTCTACAGAAAAAATTCGTTTTTTTTTTTCAAAAAAAATTCCGTTTCAATTATTGTATGATTACTGTAACGAAACTCAGCAATCTGATAAATTCACCGAAAGTTGAAACTACAGTAATCCCGAGAAAATTGCCTGATCCCAGATCAAAAAATTTCAGCTTTTCCTTCTAAAATTTGCCTGAATTTTCAATAAAAAATTTGACATCAAAAATCAAAATTTTCAAACTTTTTTTCTGCAAATCTGTGATCAGTGTGATTTATGTGTTGACGCAAAAACTAGAAAAAAGTGTAGACAAGGAAAATAAAACATAAATTATTGGGCATCTGAAAAAGAAAATTGGCTCATTAATCCTCGAGATTTTATTTGAAATCAGGCATTATGTTTCTTTTTTTTAAGAAAAAAACTTTAGGATTACTGTAGCTATGAACGACCATTGAATAAGGATTACTGTCGATATTGATTATTGCGAGAAGTACTGGACCTTTGGGTCATTTTAAATACGGATTACGGTAGCTTGGAATTATTGTAGACGTAGACTTTGACTAGTTTAAATAACAGTAGTAATTATGAACTTATGGATTACTGTGGATGAGGATTACTGTAGAACTACGGTCTTTTTTTTTAACTTTCCGATTTTATTTTCGATCATATCTTCTGTACTAAAAAAATCCAATTCATCTACAGTAATCCAGTCTTTTTGAAACTGAAAATTTTTTGCAAATATTTTCGCCTTATTTTCCTTTTTATTTTGGTCAATTCCAGGTGATTTTTTTTACTACTACTATGGCAAAAATACTACGTGAATTGTTATTATCATCATAATATCAGCTTGGAACTGATATCTAGAAATAGATCTGAAAATAGGAAATACATCAGGTAAAAAACAACAAATTTGCACGATTATTGTAAAAGAAAACGACGCAGAAGTAACACGAAAGATTTTGGAAACTTCTTGAAAATTTCCAAAAACAGAACTTTTTTTGCAAAACTACAGTAGTCCTAGACTTAGAACCTACAGTAATCTCCGAGAAGTTTACGGTCATTTGAGTAACTGAAGGTAGAAAAATAACGAAACTAATACCGTATCATTTCGCTGGCTGATTTTTCACAATTTTCAAGAAACAAAAATTTTTCAAATTTTACTGTACATATGGTGTCCGGTCAGTTTTCAATATTTTTTGACAGTTTATTCAGATTTCTATGCGATTTTCAATCATTTTCAGTACTATCCAGAGCAAAGTTACTTCAGGATACGGTACCGTTTTATGGATTACTGTTTCTATTCTTTGTGAAACTACAGTAATCCTAGAAACACACAATTCCGGTTGCCCCCTTTTTGTCGTTTTTAAACCGTAAACTTCAGATTTCAAGACCACGTTCTGCTTTTTTTTAATGGTTTCAACGATTTAGGGTTACTGCACCTACCGTAACCTTGGAAAGAATGTAGGATTACTGTATATTCTTACCTGACTGAGAATACTCCTTGCATATCTCGATGGAATCGATTCAACAGTAATGGAATTGACGGAATGTCTGAAAAAAAAGAGGAATTAGAGAATTTGGGTTAAAAAAACGGGAATTTCTGTTCAAATTTTGAGATTTTTGGGTGGGAAAGGATATAAATTCTGGGTTTTTTTTGCCAACAGATGGCCAAATTCGAAGTTTTTTGACGTAAAAATTGCATTTTTCGGCTGAAAATCTTGATTCTTCCGACTAAAAAACCCCACATTTGGGCTTGAATTTCAGCTTTTCGTTAGTAAACCCTCACCTGCAAGCCTTCTTAATCAAATCACTTCGAAAAACGACAATCTCACGAGAAGCGAATTGAATACGGCATGGATTCGATGCGAATGTACACGAAATGATTGGAGAGACATGTTTGAATAAAAGTGATGGCAAGTGGGGGCGGGGAAGGACCTGCAAAATGATAGAATTCAAGGCTGAAAATGACTGAATTATGGCTCGAAAAAGCACTAAAAGCAGTCTGGATAACGCTTTGATGACTGTAGTAACAGTAACCATACAGTAACATATTCACAATAATCATCATCTACTGAAAGGCACGTCTCGAACAGAAGCTCCCGTGTTACTCCTTGTATCAATTTTATTTGAAACGGGTTACTGTAGTTACTACTTTCATGTACATAGGTACAGTAACCCTAGTGGTGCTGTAGGGGTACAGTAAGCTATATTCGGGCTACTGTATGTAGCCTGATTACCTACAGGTTACTGTAGTATTCTACAGTAACCATCACCACAACCAGGTTTTCTTCCTACTACAGTGGCCTCTTCACATTTTTAGTTAAGTTTCAGTTGAAACAGATTACGGTATTTGGTGGCACGACGTACCGTAATCAAGAATCTAATTACCATACCTACCGTATCCCCGAAGTTACGGTATGATACAGTAGCCCAGGATACGACACTGTACCTCCAAAATAAATACGGTTTCTACAATGACCCAAGTACGGTGTTATGGGTAATATCACTACTGATTGCAGTATTTATCTCTAAAATTATTCATCGCTCGGGTAACGTAATCCCACAGTAATTCAGTTCTGATAAGATACGGTTTTCGAGGGTAATTGAGCCAACTTCAGACTTTTTTAAAATAAAATTTCAGACCAAGTTCAAGCTGTTTTCCAGATCATTTGAGGTAGTTTTTCAGGCCCTTTTCAGGCTGTTTTCGGACTGTTTTTGAGGCAGTTTCAGGCAGTTTCTAAGGCTTTTAGACCTTTTTTCAACCTTCTCAGGTTCTTTCAGGGATTTCATGCTAGCTTGGACCCGTTTCGGGCTATTTTAGGTCTTTTTCAAGGCATTTTTTCAACTGTTTCAAACAATTTTCAAATAATTTCATGCCTTTTTCTCGACGCTTTTTTTTCTTCACTCCTCTTCAAAACATACCGAATCAACGAATGGATCATCCGGACCAGGAACAAAAATGAATTGCGTTTTCTCGTATTCTTTTTTCATTTGTTGTAGCTGATTGGCCAAATAACGGAATCCTCGATCCATCAAATCGATAGTATCAGTTTGACGAGAACGTGAACAGAAGTTTCCGCAGAGAATGATGGCAATTGGGGGTTGATCTTTGTATCCGAGGAGGAGTTTATTCAGGGATCGCATTGTCTGAAAATAAGGAGGGGTGGTTGGGCGGGAAATTTAAACTTTTAAAAGAGAATATGTTGATTTTACTGGGTTTTTATGGCGGTATGCCGTTTCAGAACTTTCCCTTCACAGAACTGTTTCTTATCAGAACTGTGGCCATATCAGTAACGCCCGTATAAGAACAACATTTTCTGTTCTGATGCGGTACAGTTCTGAGGTGGAACAGTTCTAGCATGATACAGTTCTGATAAGGGATACGGTTCTGGAACGTCTTTCAAGCTAATTTTCCATACGTGTCTTGTCAATCTACAGTAACCTATTTTTATAGATAACATAGGATCGAGCTGCTCGAGGTACTATTCGTGAGAAAACTAGTCTACTGTATCTGAGATACTGTGGCCAACTTTCAGGTTTGCAAAATAAGGATTACTGTTCCTGTCTATCTACAGTAGTCATCTAGTCGTCTTCAGGTGTTGAAGCTGGGCTATGAAACCTATATCTCTGTACAACCACTGTAACTACAGTAACCCGTTTCAAGTGTAACTGATAGAGGGGTCTGATTGGGTTATTGTATTATGAAGACATTATTGTATTTCTACAGTAACCCTGGAAATTCTGTCGTCTACAGTAACCAAAATTCAGGTAATGTAGCTTAACGAAGTAACTACAGTTACCCGTTTCAGATAAACCCCTTATAGAAAACGATTGGGTTACTATAATATACGTTTCGCTTCAACTACTGTGCTGGTAACTATAGGATTACTGTAAGTAAGTGTATAGATCTGGAGAAGTTTTTTGGTCCAAAAAGTCAATTTTTGATGTGAATTTTCGAACTTAGAAGGGAAAAATTGGATTTACAACTGTGAGAAATCAATATTTTCTCAGTTTCAATTCGATATTTTTTCCGACTTTGAAACTGTAATTTCATTGAAGCCTACATTTCTGTATTTGATTTTATGACACTTTCTGTTACCTTAACATCATCCAAAAAGACATCTGATAGGAAAATGATTGAAGTGTCTTCTTGTTTCGCCAGTGCCGATCGAAGACGTTCACTGCATCGGAATGCGATCTGGAAATTGAGAAATTTCAGACGATTTTCAGCTTCAAATTTTGGCTTTTTTTTCAGGCATATTCTCAGTCAACTTTCAGACGATTTCAACAAAATTCTAGCCAATTTTCCGCCGAATTTTAATCGATTTTAGTCAATTCCATTCAATTTTCAGCCCTTTTCAGCCAGTTTTTGATCTACAGTGCTCCACAAAAGTTTAACCTCACCCCCCAGTTTTGGTGTATCTCAAGAACGGTAAGAGATAAGGGAAAGCTTCCAACTGACAAAATACTCCAAATGTTTAGTTATTATGATTCCCAAAAGCTCAGGGAATAAAAATAAAAAGTTGAAAAAATATTGAACTTTTTGTGAAAAACCAGTTTTGGCGATCCACAAAAGTTTAACCTCACCCTGAAATTTTGATGAAAAACTGGGAATGCGGAGAAACTAGGACGATAACTTTGTCCAAAAAGGTTTTGGTGAAAAATTTTCAATTACAAAGTTGTTTCAAATTTTATTTTCTACAACTTTTTAGTTGACCACTTTTAATCTGAACCTCTCGCTGCCGAGGTACGGCCCTTTCAAAATGACTTGCTGTCTCTGGTGCGCCTAGCCGCGTATCTCGCTGATAGGTACAGTAATCAAAAAGTGGTCAACTAAGAAAATGTTCCCCAGACACTGTTTTATCACATCCAGTTGATTTTGAACCTGAGAAATTGTTTTTATCCATGATGGATAACGATATCTGAAAATTGGCGCAAATTACACTTTTTTCGATTTTAAGCCTGATTGACACGTTCTTTGAGCGCTCATAACTCGCTTGGAAATGAATTTGGAAAAATGTTGCCAACATAAAAAATGTTCAAAATAATCAGATAAACAATGTTTTAGTTGGAAACTTTTTCTTATCTCCTCTGTCTGGGAAGTTGGTGACACGAAAGCGTGCCTCATTTACGGACACAATTCAAAATGTGTTAGATTTTTGAGGCGAGGGCCTGGGCAAGGTGAGACCTAAGAAAATGATGTTTCTGATATTCAGAAACCTTTCCTTATTAAATTCACGCAATTTTAACAACAGCCCCTGCTATGATTCCACCAAAAGCTTCGTGGAGTACTCTCATGATACTAACTGACGCCATCTTGGTAGAATCATAGCAGGGGCTGTTGTTAAAATTGCGTGAATTTAATAAGGAAAGGTTTCTGAATATCAGAAACATCATTTTCTTAGGTCTCACCTTGCCCAGGCCCTCGCCTCAAAAATCTAACACATTTTGAATTGTGTCCGTAAATGAGGCACGCTTTCGTGTCACCAACTTCCCAGACAGAGGAGATAAGAAAAAGTTTCCAACTAAAACATTGTTTATCTGATTATTTTGAACATTTTTTATGTTGGCAACATTTTTCCAAATTCATTTCCAAGCGAGTTATGAGCGCTCAAAGAACGTGTCAATCAGGCTTAAAATCGAAAAAAGTGTAATTTGCGCCAATTTTCAGATATCGTTATCCATCATGGATAAAAACAATTTCTCAGGTTCAAAATCAACTGGATGTGATAAAACAGTGTCTGGGGAACATTTTCTTAGTTGACCACTTTTTGATTACTGTACCTATCAGCGAGATACGCGGCTAGGCGCACCAGAGACAGCAAGTCATTTTGAAAGGGCCGTACCTCGGCAGCGAGAGGTTCAGATTAAAAGTGGTCAACTAAAAAGTTGTAGAAAATAAAATTAGAAACAACTTTGTAATTGAAAATTTTTCACCAAAACCTTTTTGGACAAAGTTATCGTCCTAGTTTCTCCGCATTCCCAGTTTTTCATCAAAATTTCAGGGTGAGGTTAAACTTTTGTGGATCGCCAAAACTGGTTTTTCACAAAAAGTTCAATATTTTTTCAACTTTTTATTTTTATTCCCTGAGCTTTTGGGAATCATAATAACTAAACATTTGGAGTATTTTGTCAGTTGGAAGCTTTCCCTTATCTCTTACCGTTCTTGAGATACACCAAAACTGGGGGGTGAGGTTAAACTTTTGTGGAGCACTGTAGTTCTAGCTCGTTTCTGGCCATTTTCAGTCAGTTTTGAGCCGACTTTCAGCAAAATTTCAAACAAGTTCCAGGCAAATTTTAGCTGGATAAAAGCTTATTTTCAGTCGAATTTGCAACCAATTTTCAAATTTTCTAGCGGATTTTCAGTCAATTTTCAGGCAATTCTCCCCCTCTTACCTTATCCTCTCCACCAAACCAATTCTCATTCGACGCCAACTCTTTACGTGTTTGTTCTGCTGATTCCACTGGGACCATTGCCACTTCGTTCACGTGGAGTACACTATTCTCGAAATTTCCTTCGAAAATCGCAATGGAGTGCTCGTGGAAAAGAGCATGATGGAATTTTGTGTCAGGTTTGAACTCCACTTCAATCGAGCCAGAGAGATCTTCAATGTGGTAACAGTCGGCCTGGAAATGGTTAAGGATTACTGTAGGGAGTACGGTAGCTGGGAGGATACGGTAGATTGTTGGTTGTCGAAATACTGTACTCACTGGGGGTACTGTGGGGATATGGTATAGGTACTACGGTCTCAAAAAAGTGCTAATGCCACTAGGGTTACTGTAGAACAGGAATACGGTAGGGATATGGTACTGTAAGTCAAGGAGGGTACCTATGGTACTATGAGTTACTGTAGCAAGGAATAAGTAATACGGTAGATTTAATAGTCGGGTTACTGTACGTTAGGATACGGTAGACCAGTGCACAATACCCTATGAAAAAAGGATTACTAGATGGGGTACGGTAGCTGGAAATTACTGTAGGATGGGGTACGGTACCCGGTTGACCAGAATACTGTACCTTTACAGTTCAGAGACTACTGTGGGGTTAGTGGTTTACTGTAGGATATTGAGTGGCATTATGGGGGGAGGGGGGCCGATATTCCTTCGTGAATTACTGTAGATACAAAACTTTTGCTTATGATACTGTCTGATACAGTATTTTTTAGAGCCCCCCCCCCCCCCCACTATTCCACGAGGTACTGTAACAAACTTTGGTTACTATCAACAATTGAATCCGGTTTCACTGAAATAGTTCAAGATCCACAGTAGTCAAGTTACTGTCGAAACCGAAAAAGTTTTTAGTACGGTAGCTCGATCTGGATTACTGTAGGAAAATTATGAAAGTGCGAAAGAAGGATTACTGTAGCTCTTCTAATTGCATCATACAGTAATTTCGAGTAGGCGCTAGCCTACAATGATTACTGTACTTAGCAGAATGTACTACAGTAAACCATTTCAACTGATTCTTATATTGGAATATGGTAAGACTACTGTAATGGTGAAAAACGTGGATTACTGTACCTACAGTACCCCCTCTCTCACTAAAAACCCTCGGATTACTGTACCTTTTGTTGTGTCAACATTCCCAACACAACCACCGATTTGATAGTCTTCTGTGAGCTGCTCAACACTTCACACGTCGTAAATTTGAAATTTTTGAGTGAAGCACAACGGGCGGCTCGTTGTTTGACAAGAAGGAATCGTTGACGAGATGCATGTGAAAAAGAGGCGGAGTCAGCGGCCAAAGTGGGCGTGCCTTTTCTGAAAAAAAAATAGAGGGGTGGCGTTTCGAGGGTTGGAAATGTTTTGACTTAATTTTGGAGGTTTTGGGAGAAAAGTATTTTATAAACTGAATAAAGTGATTGACTATTGGAAAATTGCGCTTTGAAGCTGAAAAACTATGGAGGAAACCGATAATTTTTTTTGATTTTTACATTGTTGGCTACTTTTTTTCCAATTTCTGGCCGAAAAACTCATGAATTCCAAAATATTTTGTGGGTTTTTCGTACTTTCCGTACAGTTTTTTTTGGGAAAAAAATACAATTTCTAGCCAATTTTTCTAAATTCGGCAAATTTTCTGATTAGTTATCCGATTTTTCACCAAAAACTAACTTTAAAAATCATCTTTTGGGAAGTTTCTGACAGAAAAACCTTACTTTCACGTGTTTTTGTACAAAACTTGATTTGAAAAAGGGGTTTTTCTTACCGATTTCAAAAAAAAACTATCTGTTTCACAAAATTTTCAAAAATCTGCCCCTTCTATTCTGTCCGATTTCATCACAATCACACAAATTACACAAAAAAAAGCTCAAAAATATCTGATTTTAACGAATTTTCGATTAGGTTTTGGTTAACTTCAAGCGAATTTCTTTAAAAATTTACTGTTTCCCGATAACTTTGAAAATTGAGAAAACCAAATTTGAACGATTTTCTCTGTACATGTCTCTGTACATCTTCTGAAGGCAACTTATTTGAAAAAGAAAAATCCGCTTTCTGACGAATTCGGCCAAATATGGTTTCTAGGCCAGCAATAGGAAGCCCCAGTTTTCTGGGACCTTTCAGCGATTTTCAGTTTTTTTTTGTGAAACAGAAAATTTTTAAAAATTTTCTGTTTCGAAAAAAAGTATGATTTCCAGTTAATTTTTTGGCATTAGTAATTTGGTGAGTGGAAGATATAATGAAAAATGTTCCTGTTTCGAAAACAGTATGAACTTCAACTTTTATTAATTTTTTTAGTGGTTGTGAAATTTATCGACATCCTGACATTTTTTAGCTTGCTGTTTCCGTTTCTTATTGAAGAAAAATTTATTTTTTGACCATTTTTGTGATTTTCTTTAAAAATTTACTGTTTTCCGGTTAATTTGGTAATTGCGAAAGCAGCGTTTGAACGATTCTCTCATTTCATTGACAAATTTTTCGGAAAATTTTTATGGAAAGCCGCAGTTTTCTGGGACCTTTCAGCCATTTTAAGTTTTTTTTTGTAGAATTTCAATTTCAGGTTTAAGAAAAAACATCTTTCCATCAACTTTTAGGAAACGAACAAAGTCAAAATAGTAGAGTGAAACAGAAAATTTTTGAAAATTTTGATAGCAAAAATTCGTGTTTTGAAAAAAGTATGATTTCCAATTAATTTTTTGGCATTAGTAATTTTTGAATGGGATTGTTCAAATGCTAAATAAATGTAGTCTACTTAGGCCCAAAAAATTTTTTTAGAGATAAAAAAAACAAAACTTACCTCAAAATCATTTTCCTCATTTCCGGATCATAATCGTATTGTTGGAGGGAGAAGGCGTCAAAGATGTTGAGCAGTTTTCCACTGAAAAAAACACTGTTTCGGAAAATCATTTTCTTTTATTGGTAGTTGTCAAAAGTGTTAGTCTCCCTCCCAAGTTTTGTTGGATAATTAGTGACAAATATTGTAAATTTCACAGTTGCATAGTATTGTTATCACAAATTTTACATAGCTTTTTTTTTACTAAATAGTCGATTGCCGAATCAGAACTGCCCCTAATCAGAACCGTGTCTCGCAACAGAATTTCAAGTGAAGTATTTCTGATTGGGGACACGGTACTGGAACGATATACCCTCTTTTTCAGATTTTCCGCAAACTTTGTTAGAAAATTCTCCACGCTGAGATCACCGAAATAAATTTGAGACACCCTATAAAAGTTAAGCGAAAATGTGATTTTTTTTTCGAATTTTCCGCATTTTTTGAAAGTTAGTATTAACCAGAAGGAAACCCGCGACCTGGTGGCGGTCGTCTGATGCTTTCGTTCATTTTGAACAAATTTTTGAAATTTCGGGTCACTGTAACTACCGTAATCCTACAGTAATCCGGACCTGTTTTGGACGGTATGCAAAGTGGGTATGCAAGTCTGGGGTTCTGAAAATTTGGTTACTGTAGCTACAGTACCCCTACAGTAATCCGAGCTTCGAAATTTCTGGAAATGAAGCGCTCGGCGACTTGTGGTCACATGCCAAGTATGGTACGGATCGGTTAGAGTGCAAAGGAGATATTCTGGCCGAAGCACGGCACGGACACACACACCCACACAGAATTCGCCTCTTAGTATAGAGAAGTGATTTGGAAAATTATGAAAAAACGCAAACTTTTACGATTTCATAATTTTGTGATTAAAATTTTAAATAAACTCATATGCTATTGAGTGGACTTTTTGGTCAGAATTGTGAAAATCTTTTCAGAAAAAAACTATCTACAGTAATCTCTGGTTACTGTAGGTGTGAAATAGCGTATTTGATCTGTTATTTTTAGAATGTAGATGAAAAAAGTTTGTTTCGCAAAATTTCCGACTTTTTGTATTTTTGGACTATGCATTTGAACTTGCACACATAATAGTACAATCAACTATCTACTTCTCATAAATTTTATTGAAAACAGTAATTTTTTTTCAATTTCCCTCATTTTTGAGTTCAACTTTCGAAAACTTACGCATCCTGTGTTCCTTTCGATTTGCACTGTCGAAATGTCTCTCGAATGAGCTCCTCACTGATTAGTGATGATTGTACTGAAAAACGGGGATTTTCAGGCATTTTTGAAGCGAGAATTCCATAAATTATTCACCGAAAATTTCGAAACATTTTTCTTTTTCAAAAGACTCACTTATTTGGACAACTTTTGATACTTTATTGCCTTAATCATGATAGAAATTTCGCCAAAAAAAATATCAGAATTTTTTGAATTATTGTGCAGAAAAATCTGAATTTTCGGCTTTTTAGTCAGAAAACTTGATTGTTGTCATACTTTTCAATAATTTCCCAAATTTTCCACCAATTTTCGGGCACTTACATGTCTGTTTTTTGAGCAACTCGATCATTTTATTCGTCCATTTCTTCCGGGTCTCCTTATCATGATCCAAGAATAGTTTCACACACAAATTCACGGCTTCTCTGCAAGGAACAAGGACGATTTTTGAGGAAAAAACCCGGAAATTTTTTGGGTTTTGGACTTTATTTCAGACCAAAAATACACCAAAAGTCCTAGGTGAGGCTAAGGACAAATTGGTGAAGCTACAGTAGTTTTTTCGGTGGGACTACGGTAGTTTGGTGAGGCTTTTAAAATCGTTGGTGAGGCTAATAAAAGTGTGGCGAGGCTAATGACAGCCTAGTGATGCTTACGGTTGTTTGGTGTGGCTAAGGATAATTTGATAGGGCATACTGTAGTTTGGTAAGGCCAAGACTGATTTTTAGGTCATTTTCTACCAAGGATACTCACTTTTTGAGTTCAAACGCATGAATCTGAAACGTTTTGACAATTTCCCTTCCGAGTGTTTTCGCTTCGGCCGAGGTGTCCATTCCTGGAAAAAAATTGGCTGTTTCGTGAGAATTGTGTAAGAAGTATTGTGAATTATTCGGAGCTATTTGTGGAAAATCAAGTGCTTACTATCAGTATCAATTGTTTTTTGAGCCACCTTGAAAATTTTTGTATTTCGGATTATTTATTATTGAGGAAAAGAAATATTTTATTCATTCGTTTTCTGGAGACCGAGCAGATTCTTCTGAAATTCGATTTTTTCCGATAATTTTGAAACAGAAAATTTTTACAATTTATATTCATCGGGAGTATTTCTATAACTTTCATAGCTGAGAACAAGTTTTTTTAAGCTGAAAATTGAAATAAGGAGAATTTTTTCAAGTTGTTTTTCAGCGATTTTTGATAACGGAACATTTGATTTTTTAACAGCAGGAAGTTTTTTTTAAAGATTTTTTCCTGAAACTCTAAAAATATCTGAAAAATCAAAAAGAGAAATAAAGATTCAAAATCAAGAAAAAGAACTCCAGATATTCACACCATGCACGTTTCGAACACATTTTCACCCACAACAAAAATCGAAGAAAAGTTGAAAATTTTCAAAAAACTCCAAAATTTATTAGGAAGCAAAGATTGGAAAAAAGTGGAGAAAAATTGAAAGGGAAACATTATAAATTATTAATTTAGAAACGAAATTTGAAGTAAAACATGAAAGATATAGGGAATTTTGGCTTGAAATGGCTGAAAATGTCAATTTCCCACCGAAAAAAGCCAAAACTTACACCAAAATTGACAGAAAAAAGAGAAAGATACAATTGAGATTTTTTTGCGGAAGAGATTTTGCTGCCACGTGGCGTCTTTGTTTGGTTCTACATTGGTGGTCCGAAATGTTGTGGTGGGCGTGGCATCATTGGTGGCATTCCAGGTGGTCCGGCAAGTCCCATTGGTGGTCCAGGGAATGGTGGCATCTGGAACGAAAAAATGGATTTGAAGATAGAGAAATTTATGGATTTTCAAGGTAAAAATGGGGAAATTAGAGCGGAATTAGTGAGAAATTCCTGATAAAACACTAAATTTGAGTTAGCCTCATCAGAAATTTACGGTAATCTCATAGGCCTTTCTTAGCCTCACCAAACTACTGTAGCCTCATCAAGAATTCCATAATCTCAACTAAGACAACAGTAAGCTTCGCCAGACCCTCCCCTAGCCTCACCAAACTTTACGAATTTTTTATTAGCCTCACCAAGCTTCGATAAGCCTTATTAAACTGAAGTAGCTTCACTAAAAACTACAGTAACCCTCCTCGACATCCATTAGCCTCATCACTTTCCTCAGCCTCAGTAAGCTCCAGACATGAGCGGAATTCCGTCTTCCGTCTTCCGCGATTTTTTTCTCTTCCGTCTTCCGACTTCCGACTTCCGGATTTTCAAAAATTGTTCCGTCTTCCGGTTTCCGTCTTCCGTGTTTCCGAACGTTTCGGACCTTTGAGAAGACGGAAACTCGGGGGAGATTTTTCAAAATTTTCAATATTTCAACACGGTATTAGCGCTCTTCAAAATACTTGATCAATCGTCAAACTACGTTTTTGTTTTAAAAGTTTCGGTTTCACGCCACGAAAACGAGTTTTTTCCTAGCCGGAGCCGTTTTGAGCAGTTTCTGTCTCTTCCGTTTACTTCCTTCCGTCTTCCGGGATTTTGAATTTTCTTCCGTCTTCCGTCTTCCGAGTTTTCAAAAACTGTTCCGACTTCCGTCTTCCGTCTTCCGGATTCAAGATTTTCTCTTCCGCTCATGTCTGGTAAGCTCTCTTTAGCCTCACTAAAGTTAGAGTAGCCCCCGAACGATTTTTAGCCTCACCAAAAGCTATCGTAACCTCAAGAATGTAGTTTAGCCTCGCCACAAATATTTTTCACCTTTTTCACCTTTTTCAAAGCGGAAAAATACGAATTTTCACCCTTCTCATTTTAAAACCCAATATTTCTTTTAATTACTTACCCCTGGTGCTCCGGGAAAACCGACTGGTGGTCCTCCGGGGAACGGACGTGGCGCCATCATTGGCATTCCCGGCGGACCGCCCATCATTGGATGATGATGTCCGACTGGTGGCACTTGTGGCATTCCCATTGTTGTACGTGGCACCGCTCCTTGCATCTGGAAAAAAAGGAAAATTGAGGAGAAAAATAGAGGGATCTGAAGTTTCTGGGTCAAACACTATAGATTTCCTTAGGTTTTGAGTGAAAAATTGGGATTTTTCTGGTATTTTTCATGCAAACTGGAGTGGAAAAGCACGAAATCATCTCCTTTTCTAAGCCAAAAAAACGACCGTTATTCTGAAGACTTTTGCTTGATTCTCACAAATTTTGAGCGAAAAACCCGAGTAATCCCATAATTTTAGATAGAAAAGCATGGATTTTCTCAGTTTTGAGAGACGAAATGCGTCATTTTTTAGCGATTCTCATGATAATT
Organism: Caenorhabditis doughertyi; assembly: GCA_963572265.1. Taxonomy (NCBI): domain Eukaryota; kingdom Metazoa; phylum Nematoda; class Chromadorea; order Rhabditida; family Rhabditidae; genus Caenorhabditis; species Caenorhabditis doughertyi. Next base: position 9,174,185 of record OY751556.1, on the reverse strand, counting down.
GTTGGAAAATAATGGTTTTTGTACCGAAGTTTATACATTGCTAGCTCGAAATGACGACAATCCTGCAGTTTCTTATCGATTTTTGACAAAAACTCACCCTATTCGTTGCGAACGCCCTGGCAGTCTGATCGACGAGCTTTTGAGCTTGATCTTCCATCCATTTCTGCAAATTGAGTTATTTTTTTCAAAACGGTCATTTTTCTTTGATTTTCGTGATGAAAATCGGCAGTTTCGGTTAATTTAACCCTAATTTTCCCGTTTTTTTGCTATTTCCACTCACCTGATAGAACATTCTGACGTTATCTTTATGCTTCCTTCCGCCATTATGGGTTTTTCGCACCGATGGCGAGTCGTGCGTCAAGAATGTGTCACAGTAGTCGCAGTAGTACTTTGGCATGACTGAAAAATTAAGAAATTTACGAGAAAATTCGGAAAAATAGTGAAAAAGTGGCGGGAAATAAAAGGAATTCGAATGAAAATTGATTTTTGAGGAAATTCGAAAAATGAGGGATTTATAGTAAAAATCTTGGACTTGAGGGTATTTTAGATGAAAAAACGCAGTTTTTATATCTGAAAACCTGAAAAAATCACGAAATTGTGTTCAAAACCCTTGTTTTTCTGCGATAAAAATTGAAAAAATCGATTTTAATGTGAAACTCAATTTTTCACAGTCGAAACTTGATTAAAACGCAAAAAATTGGCTTGCCCTTGCGAAAATCACTATTTCAATACAAAAAATGATCAAAAAACTAGAAAAACGCACCCAGAAACATTGAAAAACTGGGAAAATCGTTCAAAAATATTCAATTTTTGTCTTTCCCGAGAGGAGTACACGGCGAAAAAAAGTTGAGAAACCTCGGCCGCGGCCTCCAGCATCCTCGAGCGGAAAAGGCGGGAGATTTGAATTTGAAGGTCCCGACGCGAAATTTTTGGTTTTTCATTGAAAAAAGAGTATTTTGGTATCAAAGCTCGTTCCAAAATAAGAAAACAAAGTAGAAAATTAATTTTTATTCACAGAATAAAAAGAAAAAAGCACCATAAAAGCAGAAGAAAGAAGCCGCAAAAAGTACAAGAAAAGACCCGTAGAATATGGGAAAATGCAGAAAGATCAGAAGGATTTGGAGCAAATAGTACAGATAAACTGAGCAAAATTAGCATAAAAATGGCATGAGAAACAAGAAGAATGACATAGAAAACATGAAAATTTGGGGAAAAAAGCTCTGAGAAAACTAGAAAAAATAAACCAATTTAGGGGTGAAAAACACTGAAAAGTACAGAAAAGTTTTTGACTGGAAATTCGAAAAATCAAGCCGAAACTCTAACAGATTCTTCCAACCATCCTGGGATTTTTAGACGATTTTTCCGCAAAAATTTATACAGTGCCGAATTGTCCAAATTGAAGATTTTATTCAATTTTTGTCTTAATTCCATCGACATTTCTTCGTATTTTCGGCCTTTACTCTGTCCTAAACATTGCGTTTTTCCATCGATAAGGCGGCAATGGAAGCCTTTTGAGGGGCTGAAACGGATATGGGTCTCGAATGGAAAATCGGGGAGATCGAGCCATTTCGTGATGGAGGAGAGGACCTGAAAAAAAGAAGATAATTTTTTCTTATTTTTTTTCCAGTAATAGCAAAGATCAAATTACTCGGTTTTTTAAAAATTATGATAATCTTCCGATGAAACAGGAAGTTCGATTTTCCTGAAAAGGCCCAAGAATTTCAGATTCCGTCCAAATTGAACGGAATTCAATTACAGTAATCCAAACCAGAAACTATACTGCAAAAGGAATGATACCGGCGTTAAATAGTGAGAAAAAGAGAAACTTTGGAAAATCGAGTAGCAAGACAGGCGAAAAATCGGATCTTCTAAAGATTTGAAAATTTATAACTTTTCAAGGTAACAGTAAATTTTTTGATTTCATTCCAGCTGATTACTGTAGGAATATGGTTCTTAATGTTCCGTAGAAAAAAAAGGAAATTTGAGTCGAAAAAAGGTGGAAAGGGAAGGAGTCGAACAATGACTTTTCCTATTCCGAAAATGAGATAAATTTTGTTTGAAACATAACATTCTTCTTAACTTTGTAACAGTTGACTACTGTAGGATTTGTGTAGCTACGGTAATCTTGAACTTCGCGTACTTATTGTTCACTTAAGTTGCTCAAAGAAGAAAAATCTAAGAAAAGTGTTCCAACAAGGATTCAGAATTCTCAAAAAACTCCAAAAATCAGCTCAGACATTGCGCAAATATCCATCTTCTGGCTCCGGGCGCAACGTTGGGTCCCGCCTTTTCAGGCGACGCCGCATTTCCCAGCGCCTCGGCCACTGCACAACACTTCTATCATTGCCGGGGGTGTCGAACCAGCGACCCCCCTCCCGCCGGTTGAACGGTGGCGGCGCCCACAGCCACTGAGCTATTCGGCAGCAAGTGAGAAGGAGGCGAGGAGGGCGTTGATATTAGTGAGGGAGGGTGGGGTGAATTGCGTAAAGAATCGATCATCTTATTGCTTGGAAAATGGATACGTTTTCGGTGAAACAGAATGTTTTTAGAATAGATTACTGTAATTTTCGAGTTTTTGGGATTGAAAAAACTCGTGATTTCTTAAAAACCCTTGATGGGGTTACTGTGAGATTATGGTAGGCCCCTTTTCAGGATGTTGGGTAAAGTTTTGAAGCTAATAACTGGAACGTAACACACCTTTATGATGTGAGATAAAATAAGAACCAAGTGAAACCTTATTTTTATGTCAACAAAACGCAGGAAAAGGTTAAAATCTAAAAATTTCAAGCTGTAGGAAGTTTTGCCAATGAAAACTACAAAAAGTACTATGAACGGATTCCGGAAGGAAGATTAACTTGAAAAATAGTTATAGAAGTTTCCGCCGATTTATGTTCGTTTTTTAGAGAAAGTGTGATGAGTGATGGCTACAGTAATCTGGATTTTTTTTTAATTGGATTACCGCAATGAAATCATTTCGCTTCATTTTGAATAGGAACTAATTTTCTGATGAAACATGAATTTTTTGAAAGTTGTTTGATCATGGATAAGGTATTGTCCGTTCACTGTTTACAAGCCAAGTCCCTAAATGTGCAAACTGCGTCTTTCAAAGGTCCCTCCGAATTGGGGCGTGGTTTAAAATCGCTTGCCGTAAGTTCTCTCCGATTACTGTAGGCTGATACCTCGTATGGAATGGCAATAACAATGCAAGAAAATACGAATATCGAACTTCACAATTTTCGTAAAATTGATAGAGGTGAAACAGAACTTTTTGTTGTTCAGATTACTGTAGAAATACGATCGAGCCTTAGTTTTCAAAAAAGTTGATTGCTGTACGAAAAAAATAATGAAGGGGAATCAGGAAAATGAAGCTTTTTGAATTTAATAATTCTAGAAATATAAGACCCACATCTTCAATTCTTGCTATTATCTTGATGGTTTCTAATCAAGTGATAACTTTATGTGGAAACGGAAATTATTTGGTTTTTTATTTTAAAAAATCATATTTTGTAGTCTTTTTTCCCAGATTTTCAGTCCCAAACCATATTGTTTCAGCCTTTTCTTACCTTCGCAGGTTCCTGTTTCAACTCATCCGAATCGATAAAAAGGATTTGTTGAAGTGAGTAATGTTCCAACCATTTATCCAAATGATGTACATATTTTCCCCCAGATAGACATCGTTGTTTCACTTTCCACGTGGCAGATGACGTCGAATTTGAGGAGAGAATTGATAAAAGTGATGTGGAGAGAGTGGTGGAGTCGTTGTGTGCCAGAAGGTGCTGGAAATGAGAAAAAGATAACATTTGGAATGAGAATAGTCTGAAAAGTTTTACAAGTTTTATGTAAATTTTATAAAACGGTAAAATTTTCGTGAATTTTTCAAACAAAATTTTTTTTAGCTTAATTTCAATTTTCAGCATTTTTCCCACGCTCAGAATGTGTCTCAAATAAGGGATTCAAAGTGGGCGTGGCCTATTATAAAAGGGGCGGAGCTAATAGGTAAAAGGGTCATAAATTTCAAGAGCTTCCACTATAGATATGACGGGACAATGCCCGTCGGACATTCAGCTTCTTTCAGAGTTCGGCTCCGCCCCTTTTCACTCTTTTTCGGGAGTATGCCCTATCAGAACTTGCCCAAATCAGAACTGCCCCTAATCAGAACCGTGTCCCGTATCAGAACTATTATTTCACGTGAAGTAGTTCTGATACGGGACAGTTCTGATTCGGGACAGTTCTGATTCGGGACAGTTCTGATTAAGGACACGGTTCTGATTCGGCATACCCCCTTTTTTTTTTGAACAGAAATTTGTTTATTTAAAATTGAAAAGTGTCATACTCAAATTGAACAATTCGAGTCAGCTATTCGAAATGTTCGTGAAACATCATTGTTTGTTATATTTTTTCTCACTTTTAAAGGTGGGGGGACATGAAAGCTTTGTAGACTTTTTTGTAGACTTTGTATGCATTTTGTCGTAAGATGTGGTGTATACACTAATTTTTCAATTTTTAACATCTTCAAGAAAAACAAAAACCATTACCATCTAAAGGGTCGAACTAAGCTAGCGTACCGATTGGTGGTCTGGCGCGTTACCGGCTGAGCCACAGGGACCAAAACGGGGCCGCCCATCCATGGTGCCTATAAATCTGACTCTCGCACCCACAATCTAGAGAGTCTGATAACCTTCCCTTCTTACTAATTACGATTACCCGGACTTCAAATATGAGCATAGAATGGTCCATTATTCATAATAGACAAATAATTACAAATTCAATATTTTGATGTTCCGCCACCTTTAAGTTTTTTTTTTGCAGTTTCTCTGAACTTTCAATTTTAACTTCCAAACTTCGAAAACTGATCTTTCTTCTTTTCCCTTTTTTACCTGATACCAAGAATAGGCTCTTAGCGAAGGATCATGTAGAATAACAATCAATTTCGCGTGTGGAATCAATGAAGCCGCTTGTTTGGGTGCCAAAGGATTGTCGAAATATGTGGCACTTTTCTCGAAGGTTACTGTAGATGAATTCGGGAAATTTGACATGTACCTGCAAAAGTTTGAATGAAATAACTTGGTTTCAGAAAAAATAAGCAGAAACTAATGATGAAACTACTGAGAATTGACAAAATGCTGAATAACCAGCTGCCATGAAACCGAAGTTTTTTAAAAGGAGATCGGCCAAAATTTCAAGAACTCGGGGTAAAAAAGGGGGTATACCGTTCCAGAACCGTGCCCCGCATCAGAGCTGTCCTGTATCAGAACTACTTCACGTGGAGTAATAGTTCTGATCGGAGACACGGTTCTGATTAGGGTCAGTTTTGAAAAGAAACGGTTCTGATTCGGCATACCCCAAAAAAAGCTCAGAAGACCATAAAATCTTCAGAAATTACCTCGAAGTGACCAAAAAATTCAAAAATTTGAAAGTGTTGACAGACTTCAAGGCTTCACCCAGTTTGGGGTGTGGTTTGAAATTGACTTGTAGCACAGTTTTTTTTTCCGATTACTGGAGGTAACACCTCGTATGAAAAGACGCGCTAGCTAGCATTAATTTGAAGAGTGTTTTTTGATGATAATCTTTACTATTAACAATCACCAAATTCTGTGTGTGTGTATGTGAATCGGGGATCTCACAGCCCTTCCTACTGAACCAATTTTCATGAAACAAAGACAAAACTATTCAGAATTATACCGCGATGATGCCCGTCTATTTTGTTTTTCAATTGGAGCTCTGTGAAGCTCTGTGCACTCTAAGCACAAAGCCTAAGCTCCGCCCACCTGCAGGCAAAGTATAGTGGCCATCGCGAGCCTGGATTGGTGTCGGCTGCGCGCATTGGTTACATTGCCGCGCGGCGCCCGCTGCCCGGTTCAATTACCCATGTTTGAGGTAAGGGGGTCGATTTCCCTAACCGATTTTTGTGATTGATAGCTCAAAATGTTCGTTTTGCTTTCGCGAGACGAAAAAGCTTTTCAAAACGAAAATCGGTCTTATAGTTTTTGAGAAAAAAGTATTAGAAGTTTGAGTTTTGTAGCAGTGTGGTGTAGTGGCGGAGACGGTTGTCCAATAAATACGAGTCCAAAGTTCGGTTCCAGGGTGCGGCATTTCTTTTTTACATTTTTTTAAAGTCATAAAAAACTTGAAAAAATATGGTCGTCCTAGGTTTTTCGAGTTTTTCAAAATTTGTCATTAACCTCATTGCGAAGTTTTCTCTAATCTTTTTTTCGTGAGAGGTTTTCAGCACTAAATATATATATTCAAACACTTGGTGCTCTGGGCAACTTGAAATTTTGCTAACCGTTGGGGCCCAGCAAAATCAATTTCATTGTTCCGCTTATCGATACGGCTTATTTTCGTCTTTTTTTTTGAAGCATATGTGTCTCTATGAACCTTTCCTAAGAAACTTTCACCCTGTAAGAAAATTTCAGAAAATAAGGGCTGCAAATTTCGGAGTAACCCAATTTGGGCCCAAAATCCGCTAAACTACGAAAACTTTTGTGAATATTTCAGCTCGGTAATCGGAACCTCGGAACAGAAAGTTTGCATAGACTATGAAGTTTTAAGGCATCGCTCAAGTGATACAGCACAATTTTGATTTAGTTTTACAGTCGGAAAGTCAGTTTCATAATGGAGAATCTCCATCAGAATTGCGCGAAAGTGAAAATTTCCAAGACTGAAGTTAGTATTAAATTTTTCTAGACGAACGACGGAAGTCGGAAATTAAAAATCGGAATAAGGAAGTATGAGGTAGTAAAAAAACCGTCGAGACTTGGAAAAGTTTTCGAATTTTCGAGTTTCTGAGTTTTCGAAATTTTGATTGTTTCATCCACTTTTAACGTGTTTTCAGGCTTAAATTCACTGAATTTACGTCGAATTCGGGGAATTTTTTCATTCTAAAACTTCCGACTTCCATTGGAATTCTCGCCTCAAAACGGATGTCGGAAGTTGGAATACCGGGCAACCTTGATCTCTATGTTTGAGTGCTTTTCATTATTCAATGAAAAAATCAAGAAATGAAGTGACTTTAAGTCTCTGCAGCAGCATGCCGCAAGATTCCAGAACCAAAAAGTGATAAGAAACCTGACACGTAATTGTATCTTTTCTGCCGTGCACTTTTACAAAAATCCAGGGGAACACACCAACCCAAGCTCGACAGAAAATGGAGTCGCCGGAGGCGACGCAATTTTCTGGTTGCTTAAAAACAGAATAATACTCTAATGAAAATTTTAGGAAACTGAGATCAATATTGGTTTGATTAAAGTTTTGCTATAAGGACCAATTCAGGAAAACAAGCTTCGACTTTTTTTGAAGAACTAGAGTGTAAATACTATGAGAAGATACACAAGATAATCAGTAAGCATTTTGAATACTTCTAGAACCACAAAAATTGGGCATGAAACTGTTAAAAAAACATTTTGAAAATTGATTCAAATAATTTCGAGTAAACGAATGGAAAGTTTTAGAAGAAAAAAAGAACTAAAAAGTTACTCAAATATGTGGAAATTTCGCTTACGAAATTGTGAATGAATCTATCAGGGAGCTTCCTCAAACGGTGTGTAATAGATCAAAAAAGCTTGTGAAAACATGATGATAATGGCTTAGAAATAGACTAAAAAATTGAAGAAAATTTTCTGAAATTATATTTAATTGATTAACGTTGAAAAGAACTAGCGACTTCAATATTGTCTAACCCCTACATTAATTAATCACGAAACCGAAAAAAAGTTTGAAAATTGGATAAAAAATTTGTTTAGGATTCGAGTTTTTTTTCAGCAAAAAGAAGTTTTTATAGTATTGTTGACTAAATCTTGAACCAAGTTCATATTAATTTTATTTTAAAAGCAACGAAACGATGTTACTAACTGAAAAACACCTAGAGCTTTGTGAATCGTTTTAGAAACCGAGAAATTTTCTTTCAAAATGCCGTTAGAATGAATAAATCTAAAACTAACCATTCAACTCCTTTCAAATAGTTTTGTCCTCCGAAAAATTGAACTTCTTCGAAACTTCCAGGCACTGGAGTGTTCTGAGATACATTCGGATGAAGGGATAGGAAGGAGGCCAGAGCGGTGGATCCTGAAAAAAATGAGGAATGTGTAAATGGGGTACAGTAATCTACAGTAATCTTTGGGGATTGCTGGAAACAGTGAACATTTAGAAAGAAGTGTCAATTTCACAAAAAGCCTAAAGTCCAGTACTCTGGTTACAGTAACTTGAAACGATCATTAGAAACTTTCAGATCAAGTTTTAGGGAGAATTTGTTCGTGTTTCATTTTTCTTGGAAAATTTGGGAATTATTTCAGTATTTGTTGTCGTCTACTTTGTGCGATTGTCGTAAGCTACAGTAACCCAATATAGAAAAATTGGGGTTCTTTTTCGGAGGTGCTATAGAATAGAACTGTAATGAATAGAACTGCTACAAAATGGAACCCGTGTGCGTCAAAATGAGATGAGCAAAACGACAATTTCAATAATTTTCTAGACTCTGATGAAAAACAGTAAATTTTTTGGTGGTAGAAAAACAGTTTTTGATCATAATCAACGAATTTCGTTATTGAAGGTCACGATTTTTAAAACTTATTTCAATCATTGAGAGATTGAAATAAATCATTAGATACAATATTTTGAAAACCGTCAGAAACGGTGATTATTTTCATACTTTCTGTTCTTTTTCAAAATCTTTTGGACCAGACAGATTTCCGGTAGTCTACAGTAATTTCTGAGAAGTTTCAGAGGGAAAATAGTTTTTTTCCCAGTCTTCAAAAGGCATCCAATCAATATACACCATTCGTTCAAAAAACTTCAAAATTGTTTGAAACAGGGAACTTTTTTTTTCAAAATTGAGTGAAAATATTGGTGAAAATTGAAAAGGAGCTGTTTTTTTTTTCAAATTATAATACAGTTCTTGATCAACATTACTCAGAATTTCGATATTTTCCAGGTACAGTAATCTACAGTACCTGTTTTCTGTGGTCCTAGGATCAAAAGATCCGGCAGGGTTTTCCTGGAGCAATTGTAGGATGGTGGAAGGATGGCTCGATGACGTGGATCTATGCATGGATTCTGAAAACAAGAGATACCTTTATTATAGTGGCATATTGTTCAAAATTTCCGGAAGTAGTGCCGCTGAATTAGAGGTGCCGTTTTATTAGAAGTGCCTTTAATAATAGAGGTTGTGTTTCATTTCAAAAATCGTATAATGAATAACGAATCCGGGAAAATCACGGAAAGTTTTTTTTATAAAAAACTTGAAACTGTTTTTTTGTTGAAATTTTTCCGGCCATTTTTGGCTCCGCGACATTTCGAAACCGCTGAGAAAACAGTGATAAAAGCTTGGAGAATGAGGAGTTTTTTGAAATTTTTGAAGTAAAAATGTAAGTTTCCTATGAAAACACCGAATATTCACTGACTTCAGGCTAAATTTTTTAAAAAATTTATTTTGAGAAAAAAATATTTTTTCTCATAGTTTGCTTTTTCTTGAAATTTAGCCTGAATTCAGTGAATATTCCGTGTTTTCATAGGAAACTTACATTTTTACTTCAAAAATTTCAAAAAACTCCTCATTCTCCAAGCTTTTATCACTGTTTTCTCAGCGGTTTCGAAATGTCGCAGTTTCGAAATGTCGCGGAGCCCCATTTTTAGCCTACTTTTGTTAAAATTTCAGAATTTTCAGCCTAAACTTCCGGACCTGAAAGTTTTCCATTTTCAGACTTTTTTGGACTTTTTTTTCTCAAATGTCACAATTTTTCAGCCTATTTTCAGCCTAAAAACTCACCGTCCATAGTGGAACCCGTTCTTCTGGAAACTTTTTGAAATACAGGTCTGCTGATGTAATTGGATCCTGCCATTTTAATTCAATATTTGTCCAACATTTTAAAAATCGAAAGAGATTCTCAAAAGTGTACAAAGCCAGACGATCGTGTGCATAGTTTTGTTGATGTGTCATGAAGATTGAGATCTGAAAGAAATTTGAAAAAAATTTCCGGTATTGATAGGGGTTTCATGCTGTTTTCTGTCATTTTCTTTCAATTTTCGAAAAATTGAACAAATTTGAAATTTTCTTGAAAGTTTTTGTGTGAACTTCGCAGAACTTCTCGTCGCGATAAGTAAACTGAAATTTTGTATTTCGAGCATTTTTTCAAAGTTTTTTGAAACATTTTTTTGTTCATTTTCTGTAGAAAGGTAGAGGTTTTAGTGAATTTCAAGCTAGTATCGTAAATTCTTTGGAAAATTTCCAACTTCAAACAGAAATGTCAAGGATCTACTCTGGCTCAATTGCACTGTCTATTTAAAGTTAGAACAAATTTTCACCCTTTTTTGAAACATAAATTATTCCCAAATCTCTTTTTTAGTTTGAAAATTGTCAGTGATTTTCCGAATTTTTCTGGAAATTTACACCAGAAATTTTCAATTTTCAAATAATCTTTTTTGCCGTTTTAGCTCTATTTTAAAAGTTTTGAGACTTTCTTCAGTGGATAATATTTATCCAAGAATTACTTTTTTTTAAATTTATGTAGTTTTTGGCAAATTTTTGCTTCTTTTTTTATGAAAAATTTGGAAATTTTCTTTTGTTTTTTAATGATTTTCAGAAAATTCTAACTTTACAAAATAGTTTTTTCTGTTCATGCCAATCTTCTTCAGTAGTTTCCAAAAACTATTTTTCAGTGATTCTAATGTTTTATCAAGACGATTTTGTTATTTTATTGTCAAAAATTTGTGGTTTCCTCTATTTGGATTAATTTTTTTTAATTATTTCAGGCATTTTTTACTCGAATTCTCTATTTTTGACCAGATTTTCGCTTCTCTAGACAATTCCGTCTTTTTTCATGCTATTTTTGAAACACATTATTTTTTCCATTCAAAAAAAGAAGCTCACCGGATTTAACAAAATGGTGAAGAACAAGTCTCCGCCTTCAATACTTTTCTGTACTTTTTCGAATCCTTCTGGATATTCATTAAAGAATTGAGTATGAGTATAGAGACCACATGTTTGACGAGGGAGCACGTGAATTCCCGAATGAATGAATCCTTTACGAGCGGTGGCTGGTTTGAAATGAGGATATTCTTCTGTTGCGGTGACGGTCACGTTCCAGACCTGAAAAAGAGAGGGAATTGGAGGAGGAAAAATGATTTTTATTCGGAAGTATAGTCGAATTATTAATCAATTTCTCAGAATGTTTTTTTCTATTTTGAGGCCTTTCTGATACGAAAAACCTGTAACAGTATTACATTCAGTACAAAAATTTGAATTTTAGAGAAATCACTGTAACAGAAAAACAAGACAAAAAGCAATTTTATGAAATCTTTTCGCTACTACACTAAATCTAAACTTTCTCGCTTCAAAACTGAGAAACTGGTGAAACTGTAAATTTTCGTGAAAAAAAACTGAACGATGGAAAATCAAGTGACAATCGAAGAGCAGGGTGAGCCTTTGAGACGTGTTGTAATTCATATGAAAACTGATAGCATGCTGATGGCAATTATGATATCAGCAGCCAAAAAGTCAGTAAAAAACGCGTTTACGTAGTGATTGGGACATGTATTGGTCATATCTGATAGGCCTGCAGCTCGAAAACTTTCAGGTTCGCTATCATTGGGTTTTCAGCTTTCAAAAAACCTACAATACGTTCCCAAAGGTCATCTAAAGCAAGTTTCAAACAGCTAAAAATTCCATCGCTCTGCTAGAATTTCGTATTCTCACCTTAAATAAAAACGTATGGCTGAAATAACACTAGAATTTGTGTGAATTTCAAAATAAAATATTTGAGAAACAGTAATTTTAAAAAATACTGTTTTGCCTAAATTTTGAAGTTTCTCGGTTTAATTGATTTCTGATATGATTAAGACTGGCTGTTTTTAAAACACATTCACTGCTTGAATCTTCTGGAAAATAGACCATTTTTGTCAAAATCTTTGAAGAAATCTGATTTCAGGTTTTGAAATTGTTTTCCAATTAATATGTCCGATTAGAAACCGTCTCAGAATACCAAAGGTTCCAGTCAAAGCTTACAATAATTTTATGAAACCGCATCTGAAATTTACCTTTTTCCATGCCTCAAACATTTGTTCATGAACTGGAAAGACGCCATCGTGTTGTGGAGCAATTGCATAGGGATAGTCGATGGGAAGGTGCATGTTCTGAAAATACAGTAATGGACGATTACGGTGGGTACAGTAGTCTTTAAATAGTAATTGAGTGGAACTTAATGATAGCGCAAAAATATCAAAAACGAAATAGTGTCGTTTTCACTTTAGGGGTTTCTGAAACAGTGGAGTTATCCAAGAACTTTCGGATGATGAGGATTACTGTAGTGTTGTCAATTTACTGTAATCAATCTAACAGCAATTCAACAAACGTTCAGTAATTTTTCCAGTAGTCGAGAAAATATGACTTTTAGTTCGAATACTCGTTGTAAATCAGTTCTAAAAACTTTCTATGACTTTGGTACAGATACAGATACAGTAATCCAAGCACTATCTACAGTATGATCATATAATAGTCACAAAAAAAAAACTTTCATAAAAATAACCCAGGATGAATCGTTGACATTGGCGAGAAGCTCCTGAAAACGGAGTCCTGAAACAGAAAATAGTTTTTCTACGGCACTAACTCTAAAATGAACCAAGTTTAGGATTACGGTAGCTACAGTAACCCAATACTCAGCCTATCTACATCAAGTGCGATGCCCGAAAAAAGAAATTGCATTATATTAGATTCGAAAAGTTATCAGATAGTTATGAAACAGTACTGTTTTTGTGAGGGTTACTGTAGTGGGTACAGCTATCTAAATATCACAGGTACAGTAGCTGGAGTGCGAATTGTTGCAAATTAAATGGTATAAGCTACTCTTCCCAAGGGCTCCTTGAGAAACAGTAAAAGCTACAGTACTCTTTAGATTACAGTAACTATGGAAAAAACTACAGTAATCAACACACATCTAAGGTAGATACAGTAATTTCACGACAAAACTATTGGGGGACAGCTACACTAGTGGCAATCATTGGCTTGTAGATTTTTAGGTTTTTTGAAACAGGAAAAAGAAGTTCTGAAGGGTTCCAATGGGTTATTGTAGTTAGCTACAGTAATCAGTGAAATGGCTCCAGTGGGTACAGTAGGCTTATAGGGCTAGTGTTGGATTTGCATCATTAACAAGACACGAAAGTCAAGTTATTTTGAAAACTTTGTGAAACAGGAAAAATTTTTTTCCGAAGTTTACCGTAGAAGCTGGAGCCCAAGCGGAGGACTACGATACCTACAGTAATCTTAAGTATTTGCAACATCGGACCGAAACTTTAGGCAGTCTGAGAGCTCTTGAGGAAACATTTTCCTCGAACTTGCTCTACTTGCTTCCGAAAAAAGTAGAACCTGGGTCATCATCGCTTTCAGCTACGTGAAAAATTGATTGTTGTGTTCAAAAGTGAACGACAGTAGTTAACAAGATGATTACGGTAGGTACAGTTTTTTGGTAAAATTGTTGAGTTACTGGTATGATTAGCTGCCCGAATTATCTTCAAAACTTTGTGAAACAGAAAAAAAAGAATACTCCAAGTATTACTGTAGAAGCTCGAGACAGCACGGAGGATTCAGATTCCTGTAGCTACAGTATACCTACAGTAATCTTACAGAGGAAGTTTTCGGAGCAAACCGAAAAGTTCGAAAACGTTAATGTAGAAGTTTTGAAACTGGAAATCTTTTCAAATTTTTCCAATTTTCCGAGTTTTTGGGGTAAATTTTGTGCAATTTTTTTGGATAATTTCCAGCAGTTTCAGCTAATTTTTGAACCATTTCGACTTTTTTTCCCATTTTCAGTTGATTGTTTTTGAATTTTTCAAACCTCACCTGAGCGAAAAGCTTATTCTGTGTCATAATCGCTTCCAAATACGTGAAATTGTGTTCATGTGCATGATTATGCCTCCACATATGCGGAAACCACACAAATTTTTCAGCATTTTCAATCAAAAATTCGTCGCCACGATCCTCCAAATCATCACCATTTCGGAAATAACTTCCAGAAAAACCGAGCATAAATCGGAAATTTTTGATGAATTCTGATTGGAAATGTGATTGATAGGCGATCAGTTGACGGACGTCTTCTTCAACGATTCGGGTGCCTTGGGCGCCAACGAAAATGTCATCGATGTCGACCTGAAAATGGGATTTGAAAGGATTTTTTAACGACAGACATTTTCCAGCTGTTTCGAGCCAAATTTATGGATTTTTTGGAGCAAAACTAGCCTGAAGAAGCGTTAGTCTCACCAAACTTTTCTTCACCTCTCTACAGTACTCTTAGCCTCTCTATGGTATTCTTAGCCTCACCAAAGATTACTGTTGCTTCAACAAAGATTAATGTAGTAGCCTCACCCTGCTACCATAAGCTTCAACAAACTATTCTTATCCTCAGTGGACTACTGTGAGCCTTACCGACCTATTTTTAACCTCCCAAGCTATGACTAGCCTCACCAAGAACTACCGTAATCTCGTGAACCGTTCTTAGCCTCACCAGACCTCCCTAAATCTTTTCAAACTACAGTAAGCCTCTCTGCAGTATCCTTAGCTTTACCAAAACTAACCGTATTCGCACATACTAAAGTAAGCCTCACTTAACTACAGTAAGCCATACCAAATTTTAATTAGCCTCACCTAAAATTACTGTAGCGTCACCAAAATATCCTTAGCCTCACCAAACCAAAAAACAATGACTTTTCCACTATCTTCCGGCGATTTTAGCCAATTTTAAGTTGAGGACCAAATTTTTTGAGCAAAAACATTGTTTTGGGACAAAAATTTTTCTCTCAGGTGTTTCACCCATTTTCTTCTATTTTTTACCTGCACGAATCTATCCAAATCGAACGTTTCTTTGCTTCCCATTGCCCACCAGAGGGCGTCTAAAAATGTCATTTTGACTTGAAAATCCGTCAGATTCCTTCCGAAAATCACTCTCTCTACACCATCCTCCATCCCCTTATCCCTTATCACTACGGCTCTTTCGTAACCACTTTTTACAGTTCCCGCCAAAACGGATTCAAAATTTTTCGCGGGTTGCGCGGGAACTTCAAAAAGAATCCAATCCGCATCGTGGGTTTGATTACGGTAGGCACCGATTCGGGAGATTTTATGAAGAGGCGATGGGGATACGGTGAGTCGTTGGATTCGTTGATTTTGCCACATCCATAGGGAGCTTCCCTGGAAAGAAAAGAATTATTGAAAGTTAGGCTCCGCCCACTTTCTAGACCCTTCAGAAAGGATGAAGCTTGTGATTAAAATGGAAAGCCGTGTTATCGGACGATTTTATCTAGAATTTCAAAAATTTCAGATTTCTCTGAAAATGTGATTTTTTTCAGTGAAATTAGGCTCCGCCCACATTTGTGATTAATTATTGACATCTTGAAGATTGGATTATTTGATGAGTGAAATAATCCTTTTAAAACTTCAATAGTTTCAAATGTCATTGAAACAAAACTTTTGTTACAAAAGCTTTTTCAATCGAAGCAGGCCACGCCCACTTTTTTTTATTTTTGGAAGATCTTTATAATGTTGCGTTTAACAATATCATCTAGAATTTCAGGAACTTCAATTCCTTCTGAAAGCGTGATTTTTTTAAAGATTTTTTTAATACAAAGGAAATTTTCAGCTCCAACCGACAGTTTGATATTGAAAAAAGGCAGAATTTGGCATTCAAAATCAAAAAATGATTCTTTGGCGTGAGCTGAAGACAATCAGCTTTCTCAACTATTCACTTCACTTTTCAATAATTTTGCAACAGAAAGTGTTTTCATTGACCGAGAACTGAGGAACTGCATGAACTACCATGTTTTTGAATGCTATTACGAATTTTGGAAACAGCGGGCTAAAATTAAACTTTGCACAACAGTTCATACCGTGAAACGTCTATTACAATTGCACTCGCAAGGGTGTTTTGGAAAATGAACGTGCATGCGGGTGTAATAGAGGTTATACGGTTTGTTGAACTTGAACTTTTTGCAGTATAAATCGTGTTTTTTCAATTCAATGGATTTCAAAATCATGTTTCAAGATTTTCAGGACCTTATGAAACGGAAATTTTTTTGCCGACCGTAATTTAATTGGTCTATTAGAACCCCTTTTCGTTTCCGATTTCCGGTAACCTGTCACTGGGAATCTGTGTACAGATTCAAGATCTTTTTGTTATTTAAACTCCCGCCTTTTGGGGCTATCCCATTCCTATGTACAGTAATTCCTTCACATCATAATATTGATCGTTGTGCGGCGCTGCCTACAGAAGAGCATCTTCATTATAGACATCGTATAACGTACACAACCTTCAACGTCTTCTAGTCCTTCTTGTTCTTTTTCTCTGTTTTCAACGTCTTCTATATTCCAAAAATGTGCTCCAACAATGATACCAATACGACGGAAAGTATCGATAAAGAAATCATGAACACTGTCGAGAGGAAGCTTTTGAAACGAAGAAAGGAGGACAATCTTCAGAAGAGAGCTGTCAATAATTGCCTTCGGAAGATGTTGAAGGAGAAGAGGATTCGAGTTAAGAAGACGTCAAAGGATTCAGATGAGTCGATGCCCATCGTGGAGGAAATTGGAACAGAAGCTATCGAATGGGATGAAATTGCAGCGGAAAAGGAGAAGACGACAGGAATCAAAGGATTTTTAAAACGGTTCTTAGGATTCGAGTAAGGATAATTTTCAATTTTTACTGTTTTTTTATAACTTTAATAAACGTTGTCTAATTATCAATTTGTTTTCATTAGTTTGCGGACAACAATAGCCAGAGTTTTTGGAAAAACTTGGGAATAGAAAAAGTTAAAGGAACTGTAAATATAGAAACCTTGAGCTTTCCAGAGCTGTTTGAAACGATAGTCTCTAGTTACAACAACACGGTTTCAAGTGGAACTTGAACTTTTGTATTACTCAGTTTTCTTCGATTTTTGATCGTTTTTCGTTGCAAACCTGTCTACTAGAAAAATGACTTCCACGACCATTTGTTGCTCGAGTATGATCTTACTTCTAGACTTTTCGGTTGGAATAATGGATAGATGAAAACTAAGAAGTTGCAAGTTTCGAGAACTTCCAGATGTTGTGAAACGGAAACTGATTTGTTCAGCACGATGTAACAGAAGTTCAAAAGCTTTTCAAAGCGAAACTTATACTATGATTTGAAATGAAACGAAACGAAATGTGACAAGAAAATTGGAAAACTATTATAAAAAGGCTAAATGTTGCTCGCGATTTATATCATGGGATCTAGATTGAAAACTAAATATTTCTTGATATTCCTCACTCTTTGAACGTATGTCTTGATCGCGATCCAACAGTTGTCCATGATGTCACTAAGAATAGAAAACTTTTCGAAACTTAAATATTTTCTGTTACTAATTTCGATCGAAATCGGGCACAAAGTGGAGATGACAATAAGATGATTCCAAATGTTTCACAAATTTGAAAAAAAAAGAAGAACAAAGGACCGCCAGCAGTCGAACTGATACTCGAAATAAGCTAGGAAGTTAAAGGACCACTTTGAAACTGAAATCGACTTTAGTCGATAATAAATCTTTAAGAATTCGATGTCAGACAAGCCAAACGTATCTAAACGACTTCCTGAACTTTTGAGAAACATGAAGACATTTTTTGACGATTAGCATACCCAATACAGAATGAATGAGAGAAAATTGCCATTCATTTTAGCACTGTCTGAAACCGTAAACGACTCTCACTTGAGGTAAATAAAGTCTGTTTCAGGCAAACATTGAATTTTTCGTCAATTCGAAAGGTTTTGCTTTCACTGTATTTTGAGTAAAAGTCCTTTATTACTACTTCTTTTTCGACTATAAATCTTTTCTATTTTGATTATTGTGGCCAGGTATCCAACCGTATGCAAAATTCCCGCCTTAGAAATTAGAAATTTCGAAACAGGAACTAATCAGATTAACACGATGAGAAATGAAAAAAGATCCAAGACTCTTCAAAATGGAAACCGGATTCATGAAGTTATCAAAATTCGTGGAAGATGATTTACTTGTTTGGTGGTTTAGCAGCCATCATCAATAACAATTGACTTTTCCTGTCTCATTCTTTTACAGTAAGACCGGAACTGTGAATTATTTCAAACTTTTATATTTTATTATTGAGTGTGAGCCTGAACAACGACCCAACACCTTTTCATAGAATCACTGAAATTGAAAAAAACATTTATGAAACTGGAATTTTCTCAGCCACTACTTTTGTTTCATATTCGAAAATGGAAAACAGCTAGGAAGCTAAAAGTGCAGTTTGAAACTTGAAATGAAGTTTAGTTAAGAATAAAGCTCGTAGAACGTATCTAAAATAATTTTCTCAATTTCGGAGAAATATCAAGACATCTTCGGATGATTCAGTAATTATCCCGTACGTAATGAATTAGGAAAAAAATGCCGATCATTTTAGCACAATCTGAAACCGTTAACGACTTGGAGTAAATAAAAACTGTTTCAGGCAAAAATTGAACTTTTCGACAATTCAATTGGTTTTGCTGCTTTTGTACGATTGATTTTGAGAAAAATTCCTTCATAACTATTTCTTTTGGTGCAGAATTCTAAAGAAATTTCAGATTTTGTAATAGAATTTTGTGCCGATCCTGCTATTCTTCGATGAATAAACAAAAGTAACACATCAGTATGTTTAAGTATGAATTGAAACATAAACTTCTACTATTCAAGTTTATCATCCAAATATGGCAATGGTGACTAACAGAAGATGCACAATAAGATTTTCAAATTTAGCTGAAACCACCCTTCTCTATACACCGGTCGGGTCGGTAGAAATTTCACTATGGGCCCGCCCCGCGACCAGTCTGGTTGAAACTGTAGTGGACTATAACTCGAAAAAACAAGACTGTTCCAGGAAAAACGTGAGTTCTTGAGCATATAAAGTGGTTTTATTAACGCGCCAACACAACTTACGAACTGAAGACTGAAAAACAAAACGCCTTGATGACTGATTCGCTCGTTTTGGAATAGTTTCTAGATGTGCTGAATGAAGTATGTAGTTAACAAAGATGCAGAAACGCTTTTGAAAAACTTTCAGAAATTTCGGGTTTTTCTGCAACTGTAACTAATTTTTTTAGATATGAAAAATCAATGGATTCAACGTCTTTTGGAAGCCAAAACTTTTGCCACTGACGATAATTCTTTGTTTCACTTCATAGAAACGATATTCATTTGCGGTTGTCTCGGAACTTTCGCAAATTTCGGCGCATTTATTTGTGTATTTTGAGAAACAGTAATTCACTATGATTCAAAATCTATATACTTTCCTAGTTGATTAGCCAACCGTATTTGAATTGTCCTTTATTGGGCCAACCTCGCCCTAATGTAAGATGTTTGCCCATTGCAACGAGACGAGGATCGCTGTGAGACCCCCCGCACACAAGCGCGTCCTTATTCATCCACAGAGAACACAACCCCCATTCAGGTCTTCTTTTAACTCTTCCTCTTCTCTTATTATTTTTCCAACGACTTCAGCGGAAAAAAAATGTATTTCCACCATCATGTTCTTCTTCAAATCGTTTCCACCAACACCATGGGAACGATTGGAGAGGATATTATGGAAACTGCCGGATGGAAATTGCTATCAATGAAGAGGAGAAAAATGGAAGAAAATCTTCACAAGAAAGCGGTGAGCGCTTCTATTTTGAAAGCGTTCAAGGAACATAAAACGTTGATGGAGAAGACGTCAAAGGATTCAGAAGCGATGAAGCCGAATAAGAAGACATCGAGGGATTTAGATGAGCTTATTGAGGAAGTGGAGGAGATTGCTATGGAGGTTATGGAATGGGATGAAATCGCAGCAGAAAATGAGAAGACAAAAGGGATCAAAGGATTTGTTAAGCGGTTTTTAGGATTCGAATAGAGATAATTTTTATGGTTTTTTTTCTGTTTCAATAAATTCCAATAAATTTTATCATCTATCAGGCTGTATTATTTTCATTCCTCTCGGATTACGGTTTGCATGTTTTGAAAGCGAGAAGAAGTGTTTTTCAACGCTTTTCTCAGCGGCTTTTCAAAGCAATTTTATAGATATTTGGAGGTTTTTGAAGCGTTTTTTAAAAAATTTAACGATGAATACTATAAAAGAATATTTACCATTTTTCCCAGATTTTGACATCAGAAAATGAAATTTTTATGGTTTTGGGCGATTTTTTTCGCAGTTTTCAGTGGAAAAATGTTCACAAAAATTGGATTTCAAGAGTTTGAAATTTTGTTAATTTTCATATAATGGAAATTTTAGACTACCGTTTTTCGATGCCATATTAAAATTTGTTTTTTCATCATTTTTCTTACAGTTTTCATGAAACAGAACAATTTTTTCGGTGTTTTTTTTAAAAGAAAATGAGGTTTTTTTAATCAATTTTATACTAAAAAAGCGATTATTTTCGCAGTTTTCAACGCTTTTTTTTCTTAGTTTTTCCCTCTTTTAGACAAACTTTTCAATTTAAAAGTTAAAAAAACCCACCTTAATCCTTATCCTCTTCAATTGATCATTCGGCTTGCTCGCAATAAACGAAAACATTGGAACTCGATATTCTTTGCAATATTTATCCAATAATTGTCGATTCCATCGTCCCATATTTAAATATTTATAATAATTTTCAATTATTATCAATGAATATCGTCCTTTTCTCGACGTGGTCAACACTGGTAAATTCTTTGAAACCGCTTCGGCTTTGAACGCAAATTTTTGAGAATTCAACATTTGGATTATCGATTTTCCATGTCTTGAGAAAAGTGAGTCCAAAATCACTAGAATTTTTGGATCCGTCCCATTATTCTGATGGAATTCCATTTTCGCCCGATCAAAATTCATAAAATCTTGATTTTCCAGCGGACATGTATAGTTTTCCACTCGTTTTGGTGGTTTTCTCGGTTTTGCTGGTGGATTTTTGAAGGAAAACAGTGAAAAGTACAGGAAATAGAGGAGGAGAATCGTGGCGAGCCATTTTAAAGGCCTGAAGAGCTTCGGACTGACGTATGGGGTTATTATCATCGCTTTTTGATGTGCATTTGTCTGAAAATTAATATTTCATTGTTATTTTCCAGTTTTAATGATGTTTTTATGAAGAAAATCTATCATTTTTGGCTTGAGAACTTATTGAAAAAAAGAAAAGGCTCAAGTGTCGCCGGATAAAATGCAGGGTACGCAAACATCGCGCTCTGGCGTACCCAGCATTTTAAATGACGCGCATGTAATTTGAAGGGGGAAAATGTGGCAAAAATGTGTGAAAATTGGGTTTTCGGCTGGGAAATTGCCGAAAATTGTTGGGAAAAAGTAGAAAAACGCGTAATAAACATACTAATCAGTGAAAAATGCGAAAAAATAGTGGAATTTTCAGATTTTAGGGTGATTTTCACGAAATTAGAAATCAAAACTATTTCGAGACAATTTTTCAGCGGAAATCTTCAAAAACACCATAAATAAGCATTTTCCCAGTTAACAGAGCCCAATTTTCACAACAAACACCACGATTTTTCTATCAATTTTCGAGTTTCATTGAATTTTCCCAGAAAAGGTCAAAAAATTTTATTTTTCAGGCCATAAAACCACGTCGAATGGTCCGGGAAAGCTGAAATAATGCCGTGCTTCTTTTTCATTCTCGATACGTCGGGATCAATGTCCACACGGGCACATCCACAATTCTCGTTTTTCGATCTCGCCAAAAATTATATTGAAACTTTTATCAAAGTGAGTTTTTGCTTTAAAAAGTGGTCGTTTACGTGGAAAAAACCGTGAAAAATCAGCTCGAGTTTGCTGAGAATCGAAAAAAAGTCATAAAACTGATGATTTTCCAGGTCCGCTCAAGAAATGACAGTCGAATGATGGTGGGAAGAGAGAATGACCGATATTTTCTGTTGACAACCAATGGAGCATATCCGCAGAATGTTAAAGTGAGTTTTTTTTTACATTTTATGGCGAAAAATAAATGAAAAACCGGGGAAAAACTTGAAACATCGAAAAAACCTGAAGTTTCGGATCAAAACGAACGGAAATCACGTTCTAAATAATTTCATTTTTGCCCAAAAAAATTAAAATTTTGTGGGAAAACATTTTGGACAAAACAGTGTTTTTCGTCAAAAGAATAAGATTCCTTGCCTTAAAATTGACTGAAATCGCCGAAAAATGGCTTGAAACCTATGAAAAAATCATTGGTTTCCAGTCTGTTGAGGCTAAAGATAAATTAGTGAGGCAACAGTGATTTTTGATGAGGCTAAGGAAATTTTGGTAACGGTGACTTGATGAGGCTTATGGTAGCTTGGTGAGGCCAAGCAAAAGTCTGGTGAGGTCAAGGATGATTTGGTGAGGCTAATTTGTCTTGGGGGAGAATACGGTAGTTTTTTTTATTTTTTGGAGAGGCTAAGAAAAGCATGGTCAGGTAACGGTAGACTTTGGAGGGGCCAATGTCTTATTTCACCGATTTTCTTACCGAAAAGGCGGTGTTCAGCCCATTCCAGCCATTTTCACTAATTTTTCACCTTTTTATTCCAGGTCGTCTCAGAAAAAGCGGGTGGAATCGTTGTCGATGAACTCAAAAAGATCATTCTCCCATATGGAACTGGCTCCATTCACACTTCGATTCTCGATGCTTTCCGAGTTCTTCATGTCAATCGAGCCCAGACTGGAATTGATGGAGTTGGAACTGGAAGAGCAATTCAAAATTCTGAACAAATTATGATTATTCTGTTGACTGATGGCCCTGGAATCTCAAGTATTCCTATCGATTTTCGATTGTGTTTTGAACCGCCGTTTTTGGGAAGTGAAATGACAAAAGACGCGTTTAGATGGGATCAGAAATTGTATACTGTGGTGAGTAATTGCTGGAAAAAAGCAAAATTTGCTGAAGGAAACTGGAAAATATCGAGAAAATCAGGAGATTAATGGCAAAAAATCAAATTTCTAACTAAAAAAAACAGCGACTTTCTCTGAAAAATTTGTGTTTCAAAAGTTTATTTTTAAAAAATTGAAAAACTGAATAACGTTCGTGCAGTTGGCGGTATGACGGGATCCCTAATATCGAGAGGTGGAGCTTGGAAAAGCTGCTTTTTATTTTGAGAATAAAAAATTAATGAATTAAAATATAGAATACTCGAAATCCGTTCAAAAATATTATGCGTACACGAAGTGGTGAAGGCTCGGTTAAAGGCGCATCGAATTTTCTCAATGAGTCCCTCGCCACGACTTTAATTTCTTTTCAGCGCCGCGAAAAAAAGTTTATGGTAAAAGAACTGCAAACCACGGTTTTATTACTGTAGTCGTTGCGGGGAACACCTTGAGAAAATTCGATGCGCCTTTAACCGAACCTTCACCACTAAGTGTACGCATAATATGAATTTCAAAAAAATTTTTATTTTGAGCCTAAAAAATTTGAAAGATCCAATTAAATTTTCTGAGCTTCAAATCTTTTTTCATTGAATTTGAAACAGTAAAAATAAAACTATTTTTGAATTTTAAAATATCCAAAAAATCGAAAAAATTATGAAAATTGCCGAATTAGCGCTCTAGAAGTACAGAAATTGGTCCAATAATTGCCAGTATTGGTCGTAATCTCAACTTTTCCAACAAAATTCTGAAAATTTACTGAAAATCTTTTTAGAATAGTATCATTCAGATGAACAACATTCTATTTTTGTAGAAAAGTAGCAGAAAATTCATCAAATTTTTGATTATATGGTCAAACTTTGTCAGTTTTCAGTGAGAAATCTCTAGTTTTCGGTGGAAAAAATTTTAAAGTTTCAAAAGTTCGATTAAAAATTGGTATAACACCCTCTAAATTTAATAAGAAATCTTGATAACAATCAGCTTACAATATGTTCAATTTCGGATTTTTCGTCTATTTTCACTGATTTCTAGCCATTTCCTCACACGTTACAACCCCAGGACCCCCTTCTATTTTCCAGGTCTTCCGTATTCCCTCCACTCCATATCGTCCAACAAATTCTCAATTGACAATCATTGATATCGATCATTCAATTATTGAAAAACTATGTGCTCGAACCGGTGGCCGAAGTTTCTCAATTGTATCAGTCCGCCAAATTCAAACTTCCATTGATCATATCCTTTTGACTGCTGCACAACATAAAATTGGTGTCAGATTTGATTGTTTGCCGACTATACGTAAGTTTTTTCCTTCTTTTTTTTGGAAAGTTTGGGGAAGAAGATGGTGGAAATTAGTCTGAAAATTCTGTCAAAATGGGGAAAATTTTAGAAAAAAAACAAAAGTTCCATACTTGTCACGAGCCGGGCCGGGCCGATTGAGAAATTTCTACCGGCCCGGCCTGGCCAGCCCGGCCCGGGGTTCAAGGCATAACATGTTTCGCACTTCGAAAAATTTTTTTTCGCGGTTTTTCACCTTCTAATTTGGCCTATGTTTTCTAGAATGAAAATTTCATAATTTTTCGAGTATGAAACCCCAGGAAAAGTTTCAAAATTAAGCTGAAAATCGAGAAAAATGAGCTCGAAAAAATGAAATTCCGGAACCCGGGCCGGGCCGATTTTTGACAAGTATGAAAAATTCTTTCCAAAAATTCATTGAAAAAACACATTTGAAATTTTGAAGGTGGTCAAATTGAAAAGAATTGGTTGAATATTAGATTAAAAAAAGTTGAAACTGCAAAAATTTTTTGTATGAAAATTTAAAAAGTTGTGAAAACCCGGGCGAATCCCCTGTTCTTTCTCTAATTTCTTCTGAAAATCTGCTGCAAATCAAGAATTTTTCGTGCAATTTCACATCTGTGTGACTGTAGGATATTCAGCTAGAAAACCAAGAATTATGAAAATATAGATAAAAATTTTCGATTTTTGAAAAAGGGAATCTATTGCTTCTGCAACAATTTCGAATAATTATTCAATTTTTGCTTCGCACGAGTATGGACGAAAAACTGAGTTGAAGAAATTGGAAAAGCTTTAAATTATAACATTGAAACTGGAAAAAAAAAACCAAATTTTTAAAAGAAAAACCTTTTTTGGCGAAGAAAATTAATCAGGAAATGTAGCACAAGTATATGAGTCTCTGAAAAAATATTGATGAAATAGTAAATTTTTATTTTGTTTTTAGAAAAAAAAACGAAAAAATGAGTTTCAAAGCGTTCTGAAAGTCTAAAAAGCTGTGACCCTGTAAGAAAACAATCATTTCTTTTTTTGACGAAAATTTTCAAATTATAACATTGAAATTGAAACAAAAACGCTTGTTTTCCAGTGTTTTTGTCTGAATTTTCATTCATTTTCCTTATACTTTCCATAAAAAATCACAAGCTTCCATCATTTCCCTCCTCGAAGTCCCCCTCCACTTCCACATCTCTAAAATGTTCAAAATAATACCGCCGTGCGGAAGACTTTACAGCCAGTCACGTCAGTCCGGATGAATTCAATCGTCTACGCGCGAAATTCAAAAAAGCATCGGATAAGAAGCCAGTTTGTAATGTTATTTCAAGAATGAATCCACAAGGACGTCCTGTTACCTGTCATTGGCCTATTCCGGAGAGTTATTTTCCCGTTAGAGCTATGTGAGTTTTACCTGTCTGAAAAATATCTGAAAATAGGGCCAAAAATAGTTCAATACGTGTAAAATTAGCATAAGAAATTCGGAAAATCAGGATGTTTCATGGAAAAAAAAGACAGAAAATGCAGAAAATCAACAAAAACCACAAAATTGTCTAAAAATTGTTGGTTGAAAACGGAGTTATTTTATTTTTGTCAACAGGAAAGCAAAAATTCCTAGTTTCATGAAATTCTAGGAATTCTCGCAAAAGGTTGGCAAATCTGATTTTTTCAATTTTTTCAGTGGAAAATTAAAAATTTTACCATTTCAAAGTTGTTTCATTTTCACCACTGAATAATGTTTCAGTGGTTTGTAAACGACGACCAAGTTTTCAATAGTCGAAAGAAATATTTTAAAACCTGTAGCAGTAGTGCATGCGCCACTATTCTCAAACTTTTTACCTGGGGGTACCACTAATACAGGTTTTACAGTAATTGAAATCAACTTGAAATTCTTTCCCAATTCTTGTAAAAGTTTTCCAGAAACGAGTTTTTCTTCAATTTGCTGAATCAAAGAACACATTTTCCACTGTTTCAAAGAACTTTTTAATCTGGATCAACCTAAATGAATCGATGGTTTTCAAACATATCTTCAAAGCGCAAAGCTATTTTCAGTGCTTCTTCTGAAATTTTAGATAGAAATGGCAGGAAGGTTATCGAAAATCCTTGAAGTTTTTTCAAAAATTGATTAAAAAACAGACAGAAACTAAATTTTTTTACTGTTTCAAAACTTTATGTTCCTCTAAAACTGAATGATGGAATGCTACCACACGCGTCGGTTCATTAAAGTAGTTTGACTCAATTTTCTTCCATTTCCACCTATTTTTTCCAGGGACCAACTGCCTCAACGTACTGCCCATCCAGTGATTCTATGTGCTCCAAAACCACTTCCATTAAATATTCGAACTGAAATTCCAGTGGATAAATTGGAAGTTGAACCGGGTGGTGTTGCTGATTTGATTATGGAAATATTACAAGGAAGGAAGGATTTGACTGTTTGGGTAAGGATTACTGTAGTTGAGGGTGGGGACTACTGTAGGTACATTGGCTTTTTGAAAGGGTCACTGCAGTTGAGAGCTAGGGATTACTGTAGATACAGAGCCAGAGGGTTACTGTATCGGAATCCTTAGCCACTGGACCTGTGAAACCCGTGAGGTTACTGTAAACAGAAAACTGGGAGTTCCACAGTACCATCTGAACAGATTACTGTAGTTATGGTACTCATTTTCTAGAGCGTCCTTTTTATAGATTACTGTACATACAGTAATCAAAATTGAAAAGCCACTCATAACCGAAAAATTCCCAATGAGCACATAACAATGTAAAATCATATTTTAGTGTTTTTCTGGTGGTTACTGAAGTTACCGTTAACGGAAGTCCAACCAATGCTTTATTACTGTGTAGAAGGTTACTGTATTTTCAAAAAGTTACTGTAACAGAAAAATACAATTACCGATCTTTTGAATTTCTAGTGTTACCCAGTTTCCAGTAGTATAAATTCTAGTCGAATTACATGTATGGGAAACTCTGTATCGTACTATAAGATCCGGGTTACTGTAGCTACAGTAATTCAATAACAATAACCTTGAAAAAAATTACTGTAGCTGAGAAAAGTCATAGTTTGTTCCAAAAATTCTTCAGATAGTACAGCATTCAGAAACTGTTTTTCTCTAGCAAATTTTCTTCGACTTCGGATTACTGTAGGTTCGATCCCTTTACAGTAACTAACCAGGCTACTGAAACTACTATAACACGGTGCCTACAGTAACTAGATTATGACCACTGATCACAAGACAAAAAATGATCACAAACACTGGAAGTTACAGTGACCCTAGATTGCTGTATCTACCGTAACTCTTCTTAAGATCGCTGTAGCTCCTCCCAAAGATTACTGTATCTCTACCGTAACCCTACCGTAATTGCAGACATACATCGAAGGATCCTCCAATGGTCCAACAGCTCCATTCGGATGTCTTCGAATGAATACAATGGGAACTGGCATCACTCTATGCCTTCTTCCATTCAATTTCCCTCTATTCTATCCAATTATTGAAGAAGTCATCAAAGATCCTGTTCTGAATACATCACAAGTATGGAGAGCCAAATTGGATTCATATTTTCAAACGGTTCCATATTATTATTATACGGTGAGTCGAGAATTTGAAGAAAAGGAACTGAACATTTCGAATTGTACAAACCTAGAAGTACTAATTCAGATAAAACAAACGTGGAATTAAAAATACAATGAAACTGAAAATTTTTTTAAAAATTGACTGAAAAATAGCGTTCAAAAAACTTCAACTTTTTCAAAATTTCGTCGGTTTCCAAACGATAATAAAAGTTTCTTCTTGAATAATCCTGTAGTTTCTGAGCTTTTCTCAGTTTTTTATTCGAAAAGTCGAAAAGATGCTCAAAAATAAACAGAAAGAACTGAATTTTTCTCCTTTTCGTCCAGTTTCGAATCGGGTTTCAGTTATTCCAAGACTTTTCATTAATTGGTCGCAGAACCAGAACCTCTCCAAATTTTACAATACAAATTCATCGAAAACAGCTTATTTGCTACAATTTCCATGAGGTTAACCTAACAGCTTGACAAATAAAAACTTGCTGTTTCAAAACTAAAATTTCAAATGTCATGATGACTTTTCAGCAGTCTTCTTTTCATAAATCATCATTTCAAATGTAATGTTCGAATTAGAATATCAGGATTGAAAACACTTTTTAGGGTAAAAAATAACAGAAAAGTGATCCACTGTTCCTCAAGTGAAATATTCAAGCATGTCAATTTTTTTTACATTCAATTTCATTTTGGATCGACATAGCTTTAAAAAGTTTATACTAATTTTAGTTGAAGTAGAAAGTAACAAAAACGGAATGTATGCCAAATCCCAGAAAAAGGACATTTTCAGCTTAATAAACATCATTTTTGAAAGAGAAATGTCTTTAAAAAGTTCAATAAAGCTCCAATTTCATAAAAATTTACAACTAATTCTCTTGATTAATCATTGTTTATTAACTTTTTAAGAAACTAGGAAAAAAAAGACAAAGTTCACAAAATAAAAAAACACTAAAAAACAGCTGAATATTGCTTAACAAACAAAAAAAGAACCACATTTCTCCTAAAATTCTACCATTTCAACGATATTATTTTAAATTTCTAATAATCTTTTTCCTAATAATCACTGAACTTCTGTTTTTCTTTCAGCAAATGCGAATCTGTTTGGAAAAGATCAAAGTGAAAGTGGAATACAGTAGTTCAATGAGTAATATCTACGCAGGACAATTATTGAGTAATTTGAATCGTTTGAAAGTGAAGGCAAAAGAAGAATTCGATCAAGTCGGAATTGCATCCAAATTGAGTGAAACACGTGCTTCCAGGTTTCTTAATCCGGCGGTAAGTTTTTGGAGAAAAATTGAAGAAATTGAAGAAAAATGGCCTAAAAGTTTGTTTTTAGCGGAAGAAACTAACTTTCCGGGTAAAAATCATTCAGAACCTGCGAAAAAGGCGATTCGGCGGGTAACAAACTGAAAAAAAACCGAACTATTTTCCAGTTAAAGCAACCTTAAAACAGTAAAAGTTTCAGTAACTTTTCACAAAGAAAACCAGAAAAATATTCGGATTTTTTGACTTTTTTGAAAAAAGTTCAAGTTTTCTCAGAGAATGGTCGAAATTTCCGAATAATTTCAATGCAGAATTTGAAATTTTGTTTTCGAGAAATAGGGAGATAACCGATGAACGAATTCCTTTTCTAAAATTCAAATAAAACGGAAACGGAAAAAATTAGTTAAATGAACATTTTTTCTGTTTCGAAATTTTTTGAATATAATCTAACCGGAAGTCTCATTAGTCGCATGTTAACTAGATTGAAACTATTACAAGATTACTGTAACCGTACTCAATTCACGGACTACTGTAGTTTTTTGGCAAGAAGAGGAATCTAAAAATGTTTTTCATGAGTGCTGTAGTTACAGTAACATTAGGCTACTGATAGACACAGTTTTCTACAATTTGGAGAGAATGACACCTTTGCTTAAGGAAGCAGTATCATTGGGTCCCGTCACGATTACAGTAATCCACAGTTGAAAATTACTTTAATCCTAATGAGATCTAATATCATCGCGCTTCATTCAAACAGAGGTGTCTTGTTAACAAATGATAAAAAGAAAAAAAATCAATGTTTCAAAATTAATTCATTAGCGAGATTTTCGGATATGATCTGTTTTGTAGTAATTGAGCAAACTCCGCCCCATTTTTTTTTAAATTTTTGCGGGGAGAACGTAAAGTTAAATCTGCAAAATCGGGTTTTTGAACGTTTTTTCCCAAATTTTTGACCCTGAAAATCGCTGAAAACCCGTAAAAATACAAGAAAAATTTTGAATTCTGTAGTTTTTTGTAGTCTAATCTAGCTCCGAACGTTTTCAGCTCTTTTTTTGAGCTGAGAGAGCTTTGTTTCCGCTAGACAAAAAAGGGGGCGTGGCCTGATAGTTTTTGTTTCTAAATACCGTAAAACCATTTTCAGTCAAGCTAAGTTTTTTGATGGAATTGAGAAAAATTTTCAAATTTTTGTCATAAAATAGTTTAGAAACAGTCAAACTTTTCCGCGAAATCCGAAAAAAAAATTCATGTTTCAAAAATTCTATAACTGACAAAAACTACTTTCATGCCGCTTTTTCACAAATATGCATGTGTACTTTCAGAAAAGTGGGCGTGGCCTAATCCAATCATTGATTTCAGATTCGAATCGAACGAATCACGTCTCGAACCCGTATGATTGGCCTCGGAACAGATGATGATGACGTTGAAGAGACCGGATATG
This sequence comes from Caenorhabditis doughertyi, assembly GCA_963572265.1. Taxonomy (NCBI): domain Eukaryota; kingdom Metazoa; phylum Nematoda; class Chromadorea; order Rhabditida; family Rhabditidae; genus Caenorhabditis; species Caenorhabditis doughertyi. Next base: position 9,143,819 of record OY751556.1, on the reverse strand, counting down.
AAAGTGTGGATCCGCCCATTTATGCCGGCGATTTGAAGGTAGGAATTTCTGAAATTTGGCTCAAAACGCTGAAAATCGTCCAGTTTTTCTCTAAAAATTCCAACTTTTTTTCAGGTCCACCTCTACCCTCCAGCAATCTCTGAAGCCCAATTAGACACCGCCTACCGTACCCCGTATACTACGAATATTGAGGATTTAGTTGGAAAATTGAATCGAATTGAGGCGAATTTGGAGATGTTATTCGATCCACAAAAGCCAACTCTACTGGATATGGCCAAACTTGGCGCAAAGCCAAGATTCAATACTCTAGGTATACGGTAGTTTTTGATCTGAGGATACAGTAACCTGAGCTACAGTAATCTAACACGGGGATAATAATACCGTAGTCTAATTCTACAGTTTGTTTGGCTCAGAGTATACTGTAGCTATTGTAACTTTGATCATAACTTGCTACAATGCGGTAGTCTAGGAGTACAATAATCGTGTGAAAAACTACAGTAATCTAGTTATAGGTATACTGTAGGTCAGGGCTACTGTAACCCTGGAGCCTAACGAGGGGTACTGTAGGTTAGGGCTACTGTAACTCTGGAGCCTAACGAGGGGTACTGTAGCTACCGTAATCTCAACAGGGTATGCATTAACTCGACGAGTTCAGTATGCCTAGAGTCTACTTGTGGTTTACTGTAGCTACAAAATCCAGGATTCGGTTACTATAATTACGGCACTGAAAAACACGGTGCAACTAGGTAGTTTGAAAAATTACAGTAATCCGGTATAAGAAAAACAGTAATCTACAGTAATCCATACTAACATCATGTGATACAGGCTGAAGTACTGTAGGTACCGTAACCCGAGTTGCGATATAAATCTGAAAACCTTGTCCTTGTACGATCAAAAAAAAAACTACTACCGTACGTAGCTTCAAAAGTACAGTATTCCGAAACAATAGAAACAGAAATCTACAGTAGTCTGTCACCAATTTCAAGTAGCCATGATAGCAACTTCAGTAATTCTCTACTGGATTTCTAGGTGGAGGAGGTACTGTAGCTACCGTAATCTGGAGCCAGAAAGGTTACAGTAATTCAAACTTAGGGCTACAGTAATCTTACATAAGGCCATCGTGGTTAGTTCAACCATAGTTGAAAACATTAGCAAAATTACAGTAATTCCCAAAGTTCAATTAGATTTAGTGAAACCGTAATCTAGTTATAAGAACTGTAGAATACTGTCAGCTAAAATTACTGTAGTAGGAATTACGGCAGTTCAAAGGGCACAGTAAATTTGTTCATAATCTACAGTATCCCGAAAATTACTGTAGATACCGTATCCCGTTTTTTTGGGATTGAATTGTGTCGCATGTTCTTTGCTCAGCAAAACCACAGTAACCCTGAAATTAAAATTGAATGAGTGTTACAGTAATCAAGATTTGGATTACTGTACCTCTCGGCCACGCCCCTTTTCCCAGCTTCCTGTATCTCTTTTTTCAGTCCTATTTTCATTACAGAAGAGCTTCACAACATGCCACAAAAGCACATGGGAGAGTATGAGCCATATCAAGCGGTGAGTCTTTTTTGACTTAAAATGGCTGGAAATTTGAATTTTCAGTTATTTCGACTGACAAAATCACATTTTTAATCTGAAAACGGCTCATAATCTAGATTTTCAGCCAGAATTTCCAGCTATTTTTACAGAAAAATCATATTTCTCGTTATTTTCAGGCTCGAATCCGTCACTATGGTCAACCGATGCGTAAAATCGACGAGGAGAAGGACAGGGCTCACGCATTCGGAAATCCGTATAAGCTGAAAGGAATGGGCGGAGCCGGCATTGATGAGGTTAGTTTTTTTTCTTTGCCGGTATGAGGAAAAAAACTGGAAAGAACTGAAAATTTTGAAAAAAGAAATTGGTTGAAACTGAAAAAAATATGCGATAGTAGGTCAAATTTCAAGGATTTCTGTGCTTGGTTTTAGGTTTAGGCTTAGGCTCAGTTAGGCCTAAAGGCTGGCTAGGCTCGGCCTGAGAAAGCTTCTAGGCAGGTTCAGGCCCATTTAGGCTTATATAGAGCAGATAGGCTGGTTAGGCGCGACTCAAAATTCTAAGGCTTCTCAAAGTGATTTAGACTTCGGCTTAGGCCATTTAAGACCTGGCTAAGGCCTTTATAGGTATTTCAGACTCCTTTAGGCCGTTGAGAGCCATTTAGACCTTTCTGCGGTTTTGAGGCATGTTCAAGGGCTCAGACTATGGCCCCATTAGCCTAGTTTATGAGTTTCTGGTCTTTTTCAGGCATTTCCAGGCTTGTTCAGACTTTTTTAGGCTTTTCAGGCCCGAAGCTTAGTTGATTTGATTGAGGTTAATGCAAGCCGTTTAACGGCTTTCAGGCAAGTTCAGGATCGTCTAGACCTATAAGGACCGACTCAGGCCTGTTGAAAGCCTAAAAAATAAACATAAACATCCTCCAAATCAATCTAGGCTGCTTAGGTCCTTCTAAGCTGTTTTTTTCAGCTCTCTAGCTAGTCTAGGTCTGTTTTAGGCCTGTAAAAATATACAAAACGGCCCTAGGATAATCTAGGCCGTTTTAGGCCGACCCTATCTAAAAAAAGAGCCTTTTCAACCAATTTTCCCCTCAAAAACTGTCCAAAAAACCCGTTTTTCTAGGTAATGGATAGTGCCGTAATGGACAATACCTCTCCAAATCAACAACAACACTCTCAACAACATGCTCAATTACAACAACAACTTCTTGCCAAACGAGCTCAAGGAGGTGATCCACGTGGCTCTGGAGCTCCGCCCAAAAGACGTCGTGGACCATTGGGAATCGATGCTTTCGATCAATATCGTACCCGGCGATCGATGCGTGGATCCTCTGCGGATACTCTTTCGGATATTTCAGATTTGTCTGGAATTTCAGATGATGACGTCATTTTGGCTGGAACTTCGTCTTCTGGAATGGGCACTCCCGTTGGGGAATTGGAGGATTTACAACTACAGGAAATGGATTCAGATGAGCAATTACAGAAGAATTTGGATGAGGTTATGTCGAGAAGATCTCGTAGTGGAGAGGAAAATGTTCAGGTAGGGGTTTTAGGCTTGATCCAGGTGGACTTAGGCCTTTTCTTAGGCTTTTCTAGGTATTCCTAGGCTTTTTTCTAGGCCGGTTCTGGGCAAATTCCTAGGTCAACTCATTCTTTTTAGGCTGGTTTAGGTCTTTTGAAGGTCTGTCGGATAATCCTAGGCTTTCCTTGTAGACTTTTCAGGCTTAGGCTTAGGCCCTTTGTGTGTGGACAAAGGTTCAGGCCTTTCTAGGCTTGGCGGATTAGTTTAGGCTGATTTTGGCTTACTCAAGACTCTTTCTAGGCTTTTTCGGGCCCTTGAACGCTTTTTGGGTACTCCTAGGCCTTTTTAGTATTGATGGTTCCGGCCTTTTCAGGCTTGTTAGGCCTTCCTAGGGGCTCATCGATAGATCGAGCCTGATTTTAGCGTCTCTTTCAGGCCTGCCCAAGGCTATTTTGAGCTGTTTCATGCTTTTCAGGCCTTCTAGGGTAGTTTGGGCTTACTTGAGACTTTCAGGCTTTCCTAGGCCCATTTAGGCATTCTTAGGCTCGTTCAGGCTTTTAGGCCTTCTCAGGTATGGCTTACGCTAGCTTAGGCCCCCAGATCCCATGGGATTACTGTAGAAAATGTTTGGACTACTGTAGCTCAATTTTCATTTTTCAGGCCCCACCACAACCAGCTGCACGACCTGCTGCTGCTGTTCTGACAAAACAGGACATTATTACACGAAAAATTCAAATTGGATCCATTGTTAGACGTCCGGCTAATCGTGAGTTTTTTTTCAGCTGGAAATGGCTGAAAATCTGAAATTTTGGGCATTTTGACCTGAAAAATGCTGAAAAATCAGGTTTTCAGCCCCAAAAATCCTCATTTTTCAGATCGTGCCTTCGAAGAAATTATGAAATTAGTGACTGGAATCACTGAAGATACTTCTGGAACATTAATTCGACATGCTCTTCGAGAATCTCAACGATTCAAATTGAAAAAATTGACAGAGAAATTGAAGGGACAATTGAAGACTGCTAAATAATTTATTTTGAATTTTTTCACTTTTTTCTTTTGTTTTGTGATAGAATTTCCATCGATTCATTTTTAACCATTTTTATGAAAGATTTTGTTTTATTTGAAATTTTTCTGACCTTCGTTCCCTGGATTATAGGGTTGTGGCTGAAAATCAACAGAGATTTTCAGCTTGAAAAATCTTCAAGTAGAACGAATTGCAGCCGACTGAAAGGCTGAAAATAAACAAAAAAAAAGATGTTCCATCAAATTTTTCTAAGGAGAGTTCTAGGATTGCAAATCAAAAACAAGATTATGAACGCTGCTTAGCCGTAATCTTGAACGCTGCTAAACTACATTCTGAACGCTTCTTGAAAAGCAGACAAAAAAGGTACAGTAATCACTCATTGGATGAACCTGCAAATCAAACTATCAGAAAACAGTATGATAGATTACTGTAGTTAGACTGTAATACAGAAATTCAAGTGCGATCAGTTCATCGAAAAATTATTACTGTTTTGTGGATTTCATGAAGCGGGAAATATATTCGATTATCATTACTTCGCATAGAAACAATGGACCAAATTTAAGATTTTCTAATTTTTCTGATATAAAAAAACCAACCTCATCCAACTTCTTCATTTTTCTCTGCGTCTCTTGATGGCGCACAGTCTCTTTCTCTCTCTCTCTCTCTCTCCTTGTTTGTTTTTTCTCGCAAAAATTCTCTGCTTCAAATAAGAAATTATAAGTTTTGAAACAGCAAACCATAATGATTCCATAAATGCTATCTTTGAAAATTGATTCTAACTTTTATTAGTTTTCGTGGTTAGAAAATTTCAAAAAATCATCAGCAGAAGAACAATCGAGAATTCAATATTCGTTTGCTGTTTTAGGAATCTCTTGAAACATGAATCAACTCAAATGACACTAGTTACTTATGATTGTCATCAGTTTCTTTCCTCTTTTGTTCCAACTAGGACTTTATTTAGTGAATCATCATTGTAAATTCGATTGGAAAACATTTTCTCTTTGTCTCTGACTCGCACACAGTTTTTTCCAGCTAAATGTAGGGAGTTTTAAAAAAGAGCATGTCTTGCATAATAAGTTTATTTTGGTTTTTATTTCAGGAAAAAATATTTTCAAATCGTTATCCTCTTATATGTTTTTTACCCTATCATTGAGCTAGACGGGTTTCTTTTACGCTTTCACAAATAAACTGAAACAGCATTCCATTTTGAATAACTTGGTAGGAATTGGAACCGATTTGCGAGCTCTACTTCTTTGGTTGAAGGCACATCGGATCAATGCTCAATGTGTCCTTTCGCGATTACAGTAAGTCGAAAGTGTTAGTTACTGTTAGCAATTTCTCACAAGTCAAAAACAACAGGCCAAAATTATACGAAACTTGAGCGAGAACTGCTTGACGTGGCACAAACCAATTCGAATGGCATTAGTGACTCAGCGTTTGTTACAAACTTATTTGCTCTTTTGTTTCAGCTAGGTCTTCATTCAGTTAATCATGATTGTGAGACAGATAGCAAACATTTGGAAACATTTTCACTGCGTCTCTGACTCGTACACAGTGTTTTTTGGCTGATCCGAACTATCTGAAAGAATGGGCATGCCTGAATGGATATTCTTTCTACATATGTACTGGTCACAATAGAGGCTCGTAAACGAACATTTTTATTAAGTTTATTAAAAAACAGTAAAAATTGTTTATCAAAGTTATAATCGTTTCCTCCCAAAAACCCTCTTGAGAAAGATTCTGATTCTTGACGTCTTCAGCTTCTCCGAATCTTTTTCCAACGTGATTTCATTCACTTCATTATCCGCATCCTTATTTTCCACTTCTTCCTCGTTGAGCTTCATCTCTTCTGAATCCTTTGACGTCGTCACAATCTTCCCATCTTCTTCCTTGATGGGCTCCGTCGTCTCATAATCATCTGGTGGCGTCGTTTTCTCTTTATAAACTATCAGAAGAGAATTTCTCAATGCTTTTTTATGAAGATTTCTCTCTTTTTTCCACTTCTTTTTCTTTTCTCTCGTCATTTCCACTAGTTTCCGTTCGACTATTTCCATCAGATCTTGATTGATTAATTCCATTTCGACAGAAAACGAGTTGGGGGAATAGAGGTCGGAGTGCATTCTGATGATGAAGACGCTGGTAAAAGAAAGAAAGGAGAACCAGAAGACGTTTAGGAGGTTGTGTATGCTGTCGATGAAGTGGACGCATCTCTGAGACAGGGTCTCACAGCGATCAATCAATATTGTGTTGTGCAGGAGGTACTGTAGGTTGGGCAGGAAAAAGCGGAAAGTTTGAAAATTATAATGGAGACAACCAGTTACCGCCGAACTGTCACAATTTGGAAAACGACTACTTTTCAAAAGGCGATGAAAAAGTGGAATTTTTACATAAAAATACAAAATTTTTTACCGTTTCATGGGTCTTTTTTTTTCAGAGGCACTGAATGAGCCAGTATTACTGAAGGATAGAAACGTATCGAATTTTCAGGTTTCTCCAAAACAAGAAACTTTCGGCTGCAATTAAGTTCCATTTCTTTTCTTAGTATTGTGTTGTGCAGGAGGTACTGTTGGTTAACCTAAAAATCGGGAAATTTAAAAATGTGAATGAAAAGGAATACAGTGAAATAGGACACCAGGGACTGTCCAACTGTCATAAGTTGGACCTCGATTACTTTTGAAAAAGCGATGAAAAAGTGGAATTTTTATATATAACTTCAATCATTTTTTACCATTTTACGAAGTTTTTTTTTACTTCGAAGAACTAAATAAGCCAGTATGTTTGCAGATTTTGTGGAGAAGAGTATCGAATTTCCAGCTTTATCAACAATATTCACCAGCAGTTAAGTTCCAGTTAACAGTTATGAACCGAAACTTGACTAATTTTGAAAAGGCGATGAAAACGTGTTTTCTATGCACAAATTAAAAAATTTCTTTGACCGTTTCATGGGTCTTTTTTTTATTTTCGGGAACACTGAATGAGCCAGTACAGCGTTTATGGATACCATTAAACTTAAATGACTTTTTTGACTCAGATATCTGATTTTGGCAAGATTTTCGATTTTATCAATCCTCATTTATTAAGTTCAGGGGGGGGGTAACTTCAAAGTGCGCCGCAGACTTAACATGAGATGAGAACGGTTTGAGTGAAAAACCGAAAAAAGACGAATTAGTGAAGATTCGTGAAAAATTGAATCACGATTAAACATACCCCCGTTTCAAGTAATGCTTGAAACATGGAATTTTTTCTACTTCTCGTTTGGATGTATGCTTTTCTCTCAATTTTTGAAATTTATATTTTTTGGCCGTTTCAAAAATTATCGAATTAAAAATGAGTTTTAACATTACCGATTTTGAACATCGACAACTGTCAGAACTTTTCCGTATCAATACTTTTTTGAATGTAACCACTTTTTGTTTTTTCACTGATATTAGTTAATTTTTATTAAGACACTTTCTATTGCTACAAATAATTAAACAAACTAAATGTGAGTAACAGACATGAGCGGAATTCCGTCTTCCGGCTTCCGTTTTCCGTGTTTCCGGGCGGTAAGAAACTTTGAAAATACAGGAATTTTGACCATTTTTTATCCCTTCCGTTTCCTTCATTCCGTCTTCCGTGATTTTGGAATTTCTTCCGTCTTCCGTGATTTTGGAATTTCTTCCGTCTTCCGACTTTTCAAAAACTTTTCCGACTTCCGTCTTCGGTCTTCCGGATTCAAAATTTCCTCTTCGGGTCATGTCTGGTGAGTAAAGCTTTGAATAGTAAACTTTTTTAAAAAGATTTTCATAAAAGATACTGTAGGTTAGGGAAAAATAAAAGAGAAAGTTACAATATCACGAATTCCTTTCGAAGATAATCAAAAACTGAAATTCTTCAACTAGCATTGAAACTGAATATAAAAACGGCTTCATAAAAAAATTTTGTTTCACGCTGTTTCACGAAAGTGTTTTCTTTTCAGAGAACGGCTTCGCGTCAATTGAAAGAGTGACAGTTCTAAATCGCGACATTTTGCAACAAGACAATTCACGTGAACACTTTGAAACTAGTAACTTCGAAACTTTTCCAAACTGGCGGTGGAGGCTTATAACTTGAAAAACTCAAACTGATCATGCTTCTTGAGACACATTCGGCCAATTATTTCTATGGAAATAATGTAATTCTTGCTCTATGAAAATTTAAAGGCAATAACTATAGTAGCGAAATTACCAATAGTAAATGTTCACGTAGTGAAATGCCTTGTTGCGAAACATCGCGATTTCGAACTATCACTTTTCGAAATTGCGCGGAGCCCAGAGAAAATTATGTTTTAATAAGAGTTATGTTTTATTTTCAACATTAGTTGGTCCAGTAAGTTTCGACTTCCATGCAACTCTGACGCGGATCCACTTTATTGATCTCTTGGCTGATAATGGTTACGGTGAATACATCGACTGGTGTGGGTGAGAAACCGAAAAGAATATCAGGAAAACCGAAGATTTTGAATCAATGACGATACTACTGTTTCCAGTAAGGCTTGAAATAAAAGTTGTTTTCCACTTCTTGTTCGAACAACGGCCTTTTGAAAAAAATGTGAAAATTTTTAAATAAAAAACCTTTGCCTACCAACAAAATGAAATGTTATTCTTCATAATTGATTTCCTTTTCTGTAATTCTCAATTCTTTGTGGAGAATGGTAAAAAAAAAGACTAAATTTTTTCCGGTTTCAAAAGTTATTGAATAAATTTTCAAAAATGGGTTTTATCGTTAGCAATCCTGCCATTGGACCGTAATTTTAGTATCACAAAATCTTGAGAATTATTCCAACCAGTCGGTTCACGCCGCCTACGGCGGCTAAACCTCCTTTCAACACTTGACCGATAACAGTCTCAAAAAGTGAAATTCACAATCTAATGAGAAGCAAACGAACGTGAATAGTCAGAGCTGTTAAACTCAGGTAGATTCATCGATTAAGTTTGACTTCATAAAAGGGTTTTCGTTTTACTCCAATACCCAATCCATTTCAAGGTGGATGAGTATAGATCTCAGTTCGAAGCAAAAAAAATATGTCTTGGTTTATCCAAACTTCGATAGAATTATGTCTTGAAGTCTCCAAAGTTCGTCATAAACATGGCCTAACATCCCCATAGCTTTACGGACCATGGCCTAACTTCCGCAAAGCTTAACGGAATCGTGGCTTAACTTCCCCATAGCTTGCCAAATTATGGCCTAACTTCCCCAAAATTTTACAAAATCATGGCCGAAAATCTTCCTCAAAGTTTTGGAAATTCACAGTCTAACTTCCCCCCAAAGCTCGACAAAATCATGGCCTAACTTCCCAATAGCTTTCCAAACTATGGCCTAACTTCCCAATAGCTTGCAGAACTATGGCCTAACTTCCCCAAAGCTTAACGGAACCATGGTCTAACTTTCTATTGCTGGACAAATCAATGGCCTAACGTCCGCATAGTTTCACAAAGACATAGCCCAACTTCTGCAAAGTTTGACAAAACCATGGTCTAACTTCCCCCAAGCTTAACGAAACCATAGCCCAACTCCCGCGAAGTTTTCCATAATCATGAAAAAATTGACAAAATCATGGCCTAACTTCAGCAAAGTTTAACGGAATCATGGCATACGCAAGTTATGTAGGTGTCAAAAACTGTTAGCTTCCCTTACTCGTTTTTCTGATCACTTGAAATTATTTTCCAGTTAAAAACAGTTTTCTTACTTTACAAAAACCTTTCCGTAACTTCGCAACTGTTGACCTGCAGCGGCAAATTTCCAAGTTCTTTTTAAAAATTGGAGAACTTTCTCATTGACAGTTCTCACTGTAATTGTTTAGCGTTTCTTTCGTTCCTCAATCCCTTTCCTTCTCTCTTCCATTCGCCATTGGACGACCGACAGTTGTGCAGCGGCGGGGGTCTTTCAATGCAGCAGCCGACATCTGACGGGTTCCGCGCGCCGCTATGTCTTGCATTACGAAGCCCCGCCCACTCCCCCCGCGCAATTTTGCATTGGAACTCCACTATTTTCGCTGCATACGGCTTCAAACTTTGAATTTTGAAACGCGAAAAAGACGGGCATCATCGCGTCAGCATTCTCTATCGATCAGTTAAAATTTCATGAAAATCGGTTCAGTAGGAGCTTAGCAAAGGCTCTGGATACACAGACAAACAGACACACAGAATTTGTGTGGTAATAATAGTAAAGATCCCAAAATGTTTCCTTTAATTTTGAGTTTTCCGTTTCAAAACTTTCTGAATACAACCGATTTCTCTTTACTTTATTGATGTTGTCTAGGAATTACCATAGGGTTTCCTTGAGGGGCGATTTTTGCCCGCCCTCCCTCGCCCTCCCCGTTTCGCCCGTGAAGTGTTTCATTTTTAAGAAAATTTCTCACAAAAATTAATAATTTCAATAGAAAATTAATTAATTAGAATAATTACACGGAACTACGTGAATTCCGGGCGACGTAGGGAGGGCGAGGGCGGGCGAAGGGCGCCCTCTTTCGCCCTCCCCAAATGGAAACCCAAAATTACCAAACAAACTAATAGGTGAATTGAAATGATTCAACAAAAGGGATGCCTTTGGATTTTTGTCATATTAACAAAACATGTAATGTTACTGTTTCTGAGATATTTCTTCATTTTCATGAAAAATAGTTGAAACAGTGTGATGTGTTCATTACTTCTACCATCAGTTCTCGACAGGGTGCGGTGCACTTCGAACTCAAGCCACGCCTCTAACAGTAGCGGCTTCCCAGGCTAGTTTGGGGCTTTTTATTTTATTTTTTCGATTGCTGTAGGTGACACCTCCTATCGATGGAGAAAGCATGTTTTTCATCCGTTTTCCCCTGCGTCTACTTTATGAGCTGAGGATATGGCATGAATATCAGTTCATCGACAAAATATTTCTGTCTCATGGATTTCATGAAACTGAAAAAAAAGATTCAGACGGTAGTATTGCAATTATTAGTACCAGACGGTTTCCGGCGCTTCGCGCCTCAACCGCCTGGCATCCGCTGGGTAACGTGATTTTGACTATGTGTATAGATAGCACAGAGCTTATCAGTGATCCTATCAGGAAATGGAAAAAACGGGCATCATCCCATCAGCATTCTCTATCGGTCAGTCAAAGTTTTATGAAAATCGGTTCACTGAGAGCCTCGCTACGGCATCCGACGGACGAACAAACAGACACACGGAATCTTTGTGGTAATAATAGTAAAGATAACCCCGAATTACACATTTTTACTGTCGAAACTGTATTAAAAGAGCATACCCTTCTATTGTTCCAGAACGTTCGTTGAAGGGTCTTGTGTTAAATGAGATCTTCTCCCGATTTCAAACCAAATTCCTAATTTCTTTTCGTCTCTGTGTCTTTCACCCGGGCACAGTCACTCTCAAAAATTATTTCTCTTCGGCTATTCTCTTATAATTTTCTCTGCTTTAACTGATACAAATAAGTCTAATCTTGGGAAAAAAAACTAATAATTCTTCTGTTTTTATTTTCCAAAATGACAATGTTTTTCTTCAGTTTTCTTCCGTCTTGAGGTTATTGAATGTCCTGAAATCTGTTACTATTTCATAGAAATCAAAAAACAGGAAATGACTTTACTTGCATTAGTGTGTAGAAAATGTTTTGATTTTTTTTTTCAACGTCTAATTTCATGATGAAAAAAGGACAACATTCACATTATCCAAAAAATTTGATAAATTTGGTTCGCCAATTCTAAGACAATAGATACCACTCATTCAGTGATGTGTAGCCCCATATAGTTTCAGTAAATATCTTGTTTAGTTTTCGCAGTTAAAGGCATCTATCAAAGTACCAAACTTTTTTGCTGTTTTGATAATCTCATGAAACATAAAATAGGTGAACTGCCATTAATGGTATGCAGTTTCCGTTTTGTTCGTTGTTCACTCAATTCTCAAATGGCCATATTTTCCTTTAGTGAGGTGTAATCACGAGTTTGAATGCAAAATTTTCTCAGCTTCTCTGGCTCTCACACAATCTTTTATTTTGCTGAATAGAAAGGGCTTATAACATGAACGGAAGAGTATTATGAGCTTCGAATTCGGTTTTGTGATTGAATTAGAAAATAATCAATTACGATTTCAAAAACTGAGTGAAACAGTGTTGATCTTTGAGTAACTTAATTGATATTCAATGGAAATGTTTCTTTGAGCTTGAATCCTTCGTTGGAAGGGGTCTCGTTACGAATACAGTAACCCGCAGTTCTGAGTTACTGAACGGAAGGACACACTCTCAACAGCATTGTTGTTTTTTTTTTTGAGAAGTTTAGCCCATCAATTGGGTCATTTTTGGAGAAAATGATTGGGGAAAAAATGTTTTTTTTTCTCATCTCTGGTAAACACTCCATCGATCGATTGAGCAAACAAAATGACAAAGTTTTTCTCATCTCTCATGAACTAATGAAACGGAAAAAAAAGTTATATAAAACCAGCGAGTTTTGATATATAACTTGATTATTGACATAACCTGCATATTAAGAAGAAAGGGACAGATGAAAAAACTGAATGATCTGATCATGATATTATCCGATTATCAATGAAAAAACTGACAAAAATAATAGAAGATGCTTTGAAACAGTAGTTTTTTTTCGAATTTTGGTCAAAAATAGACTCAAAGATCGGAATTTTCACTGTTCCAGTTCCCCTTTGATTGGATTTGTATTCCTATTCAACTTTACTAATACTGAAAATGTCGAATGAACCTTACATTGAAAAGATAATCTCAGGCCACTGAACGGAGAGTGCAGGTTTGAAAAATGATTATTTTTTTTTGGTTATTTGGGGGAATGTTCCTTTCGAGGGTTTTTGGCTGGTGCTACCCCTAACCAGAACTGATCTTTATAAGAACCGACCGTTTAGGAACTGCCCCGGATAAAAACTTTTCAAATGCACGTTTTTGGGCATTTTTCACTGCTTGCGGGTCACCGCACCAATGTATTGTTAGTTCTGATCCGGGCGGTTCTTATTCGACCAGTTCTGATTCGTCCGGTTCTGATTCGGGGTAACACCTTTTGTCTTACAAGAGGCCTATCAACTAAGCAATAAAATGATTATGAATTCAGGAGCTTCTGAAACAGAATTAGATCTAGAACCCATCGAAGGAACTCCTTGTTCATTCTTCTCTGTTCCAAGAGGGTATTATTATTAGATTTGCTACTCATTTATTCGATTATCGAGGGTTTTCGCTATCGTTAGCTTGACCATCTTTCCATCTTAATTCAAGTTAATTCTCACTGTTTCAGAGGAAGAGTTTTTCACAAATTACAGTTTTAAGTAGATGGTAACAAGAACATCCAAGGTGATAAACGCATGATAATCCACTCTTTCGCACAGCTTATTCTAACTGTTTCAATGAATACATTTTGTAATACTCCATTATTGACATTAGTGAGTTGTGATTCTTCGATGGTAATACGTAGTCTGATAAGAAAGTGTACTGGAAAAAATAGTTTTCCATTTCGTAACTCTTCAAGCTTCTGGATTTTTGACTACATCAATAAAAATCTTTTCCGATTCCGAACGTATGGAAATTTCTAGATTTGCCTTTAAAGTATTATCGTCATTCAAAATATTTCATCCATATTTAAAAGCTAGTCATACGCAAGCAACAGATGAGACTCACTTGACTGAATTCAAGCGCCACCTGAAATTGTTTTTGTTCTCTTTGGGGCCATATTGGACTACAGTTTCAGAAAGTTCTGAAAATTTGAAGTTTAAGTCGCTTATGTTTCGGTTGTAAAATCTTCAGATTATTTTCAAATTGAAATCTTTTTGTAGGGTTTTCAGCAGAATTAATGATCCAGTTTACTAAAAAAAAAAACAGTGAACATTTTTAATTGAACTCATGACCTTTTTCTAGTTTTCTCAGTTTAAGGAATCTATCAAAGCGCTAAATTTTTTTGCTGTTTCGGGAGTTTCATGAAACATGAGATAGCTCAACTGGAATTATTGGTTAGCAGTTTAGTCTCCGTTTTTTCGTCGTTCACTCAGTTCTCAGCTTGGAAATATTTTCCTTAAGTGAGGTTTAATCGCGAGTTTGATAGCAAAACTTTCTCAACATCGAATTGTACAATATTGAATTACGATTTCAAAAACTGAGTGAAACAGGGTTGATTTTTGAACAACTTGATTACTCATAAATCGAGTTTTTGTTTGAATGCCTCGGTTGAAGGCGCAGTGAACAATGTCCAATGGGCCTGGCTACGAATACAGTAACCAGCAGCTGGATGTTACTGGAAAGGGACACACACACACACACTCTCTCTCTCTCTCTCACTCTCTCACTAGCACTGTCATTTTTTTGAAAATTTAACTAAAGCATTAGGGAAAAATGTTTGTTCTCATCCTTGGCCAGTGTGTGCAGACGAGAAGTTTTTCTCAAGAATTTCTCGAGAAATTTTCGAGAATTTTTTCCAGAAATTTTATAAATTTTCCATATTTCAAATTAACATAAAACCGGCAAGAAACCTTTCCACGGATCAATTGATCAAACAAAATGACAACGTTCTTATTAACTTATGAAACAGAAAAAAATTTACATAAAACCAGCGAGTTTTGAAGTGGAATTTTAGCTCTTTTGGTTCAATAAAATACATGCTATGATCTGATTATCAATGAAAAAACTGACAACCATAATAGAAGATCTATTGAAACAGTAAGTTAGTTTGAAAATTGAAAATTAGGTTTAAGGACCAGAATGCCATGAAGCCCCCTTAATTGAATTTTTATTCCAATTCAGATTTAGTAATACGCAAGGGAAATCGTGATCAAACATTGAGAAGAGAATCTTAGATCATTTGACTGACTAGTGAGAGAGATACTAGTGAGAGTACTGGTTTAAAAAAAGCGTTTCTATTGACTTTTTTGGGAGAATGTTCCCTTGGAGGGGATTGGTATATTGTGTATCCATAATTCTTTGCGCGGTCGCGGGCATTTTCCTCATGGCCGAGTTTTGAAATCGTTCGGCCACCTCCGAATTTCTCAAATTGAGGCCCGTTGGGGGAGACATCGTTTTTCACTGATTTCTTTCATTTTTCGACCTTTTTTTTCTGTATTTTTTTGCTTTAGAATTATTTAAATATGAATTTATTAAGACGAAAAATAAAAAAGAACTTGATTCTTTGTGTTTTTCCAATTTCCTTGCAATCAAGGAAAAATGAAAAAACAATTTTGTAGTGATTTTGCGATGAAATCAAGTTTTTTTTATTTTTCGTCTTAATAAATTCATATTTAAATAATTCTAAAGCAAAAAAATACAGAAAAAAAAGTCGAAAAATGAAAGAAATCAGTGAAAACAGCCAGCCTCAATTTGAAAAATTCGGTGGTGGCCGAACGTTTTCAAAAATCGGCCATGAGGAAAATGCCCGCGACCGCGCAAAGAATTATGGATACACAATACAAGAAACTTAGCAACTGACCCATCAAATAATGACGATTTGGAGAGCCTATGAAACAGAACTGTAATAAAAATCCATTAAATGAATTTCTTGTCCATTCTTCTCTGTTTCAGGCGAGTGTTGTTATCCAAGTTTTTCATTAAGGCGATTATCGCGTTGTTTTGTTATCCTGAGCTTGTACGACCTTTGAATGAAGAAACTCAATTATAACTCCGAAATCCATCTTATTTCGAATTAATTTTCACTGTTTCAGAGAAAGCATTTTACATATTTCAGTTTTAAAAAGCTGATAACATGAGTGTATGTACAATCTTCGCATCTGGGTAATCTTTTACGATAACGGCTCAAAATAATCTTGTTCAGATAAATTTACGGCATACATATCAATCAACAAATGAAATTGCAATACTTTAGGATTCCATAAAACTGAAAAAAAACTTGAAAACAAAAAGTTTCCTGTTTCGACGAATTTTTATCAAGATTTCTCCAAATGTTTGATTAGTAGGTTTTTAACCTCAAATTATCCTTTTGACTTATTAAAACTTGAATAATCAGGTTAAAAGCATCTCTTTTGTTAATATAAGTAAGTAATAACTCGACTGCTGACATAGATTCATTGTATTAACTTGAAAAAAAGTTCACGAGGTACGCATTATTTAATTCATTAATTAAGCAGTATTCAACAAATCAGTGAAACGGAAAACATTTTGTAAATTTACGCCTGAACCATTTTCTGTTTCAGAACACTTTTATAAATAATCGTGACCTTCACTACAAAGAAGTATCTTTTTGGTCAATTCAGAAAACATTTGAAAATAAAGCTCTACCTGGTCGTGGAATAATTTTCCGTTTCAGCACAGTTTTATTGATCTTTGCGTTTCAAATGTTTGATTCTCATTCAATTTCAATAAAAATATATTTATTTTGCACCTCAAAAGAAAATCCTTCTGATTCATAGAAACTTTCCTGATCGGGTCCAAAACAAAAGTCTCCCGATAAGTAGGTACTATCTCTTTTTCTCCAGGAAAATTTTTTAACGGTATCAGCCTAATGGATTTATTGACACAAGTTACTACCAGCAATACAACCAGCGGCGTATCAGTTAATCTATGCGCTTGAAATATTTTGAGGAACTAGTAGAACAGAAAAAAAGGAAATCCAAAAAAATCAACCTGTTCATCCAAATACTTTCTGTTACAGCCCACTTTCTTCCAGCTACGTTCGTGTAATAGTCAATAAGTTGTAGCTAGGATTGTAGTGACTTCCCCCCACAAAAAACATCTGATTGATTTATACAAGCTTCACTATTTCGGAGAGTTTGTATGTTCCGTCACAGTGGAATAATTATATTATTTCAATGAAGAAACGATTGGAACACTTTATTCTAAAGAACATACAACAGACATTCAATAAACCAACAATACTAATAAGAACCCATGAAACAGTAAAAAACTTGAAGGCTTCCGTAAAAATGAGTTTGGTTTTCACAACTTTTTCTGTTTCAGTTAGCCCTTATGCTATTAGGTCTTTCGATAAGTAATGTCGTTTTTTTTCGAGTTGGTGTATCTTTGTTTTCAAAAGTGGAATCTTCTTGAAATTTTTTGCATTATATGGGCAATAACAAGTATAGTAAAACACGCAAACTTGGTGTCTTTAGCAACTTTTATCTTGGATTGGCAAGCTATAGAAAATGGTCTGTTTTTTTATCATTTTTTGCTTTTCGTTTTTCTCAGTGGCGGTACGGGTGATATTGGTTTTTATTAAGTTTTTGTAACAATGAGTAACCGTTCTCACTCTAAGAAAACTCAATCTTAGATTCAGCTGATTCAAGACGAAAATTAGCCGTTCGGCATATTCACTGAAATATGGCTTACGGCAGCCTTCAGTAAAGTAGTTTCTGCGGCTATTGCTCAGAAACCAGTTTTTTAACAGTTATAGTGTTTGAAAAAATTGTTTTTACCCTGTTCAAAAACGTGAAAGAAGAACTGAAGTGATTTTTCGCAGCTCAGTACAAAAAATGACCAGTTGATTTACGAGTATCTTATGAATAGGACATTATAAAAATGGAGCAACATGTTCAATCGGGCTCTGGTTTTTATTTTTAGTATTTGGAATCTCCCAACAATCCCCCATTAATCTCCTGAAAGTTTCACGTCGTCCACCTCAGAGCACCAGGCCCTCAAAAATTGGTCCAAAAAAATTCAATTTTTTAAACAGTCATGTTTTTCGCACCCAATTTCTAACTTTTTTCTCTAATCAAAACAGGAAATTAGTGTCACACTTATGGTCGTTCTAATGCTTTTTAGTCTGCCAAAAAATATTTAGTCTGAGCTGAGATATTACCCTTGCAAGACACTTTGAAAAAAACGACATTACTTATCGAAAGACCTAATATTTTTGGTTTTCATAGATTTCAATTTTCTAAGGAAATTCATGATAATCAAAACGGTCTAGGTTCTAGAAGAGAAAACTAGGTCGCATTTTAGTTTGATAGATTTACTTTTTCAAATTCTAAACGTTATTGGCTTCCCCATCAAAAATTTATTAACCATAATTGTCCAGACATTTTCTGTTTCAGCCCCCCTCTTTATGGAGTTTTTCGTTTTTGTAAAAGACAATGCTCCTAGGCACACGTATAAAAACGTAGGTTATACCTCAAAAAAAGAACTCTAGTGCTTACTCAATTAAAGCAAACTCCACTGTTTCAAAAACTTAACTTTGAATAATCCTTCGATGTAATTTTATTCGGTATTTTTTACATTGGAGTTCTAATAAATCTAATGGAAAGAAGGAGACACTGACAATCAATAAACTAACAAAACCTTTTAGAGCCCGTGAAACAGTAAGAAACTTGAAAATCCATTGAAAACCTTACTTTATAATCAAATTTCTCTGATTTTTCTCTGTTTCAATTGACTGTTACCCGGACTGGGCTCAAATAGATTTCCAATGAGACAATAGAATCGACTGTATTCAGCTTCGTCGAACACCTAGAGAAAGGAAGTGAGGCCGCGTTTCAGCTCAATTTACTATTACTGTTTCAAAACCTAAAGTTGATTGGCTCCACCATCGTGACCTAGTTAATAAACGAATAGTGTTTTTAAATATAAGGAGGTGAGATTGCTTATTCTGTCCATACAGAAACAGCGACACATGAAACAGTGTAAGTGCAGCAAAATCCGGCCTAAATTTTTACTTTTTCAATTGACTGTTGACAAATTGTATGGTTTTAAAAATTTTCAGTGTTTCGCACATGCATTCAGCGCAATCTAACTCCCAGAAAAAAAACTATAGGTCGCGTTTCTGTTTCATAAATTTTCAATTTTTCAGAGAAATGATTTTTTAGACTGGACTCTTATAATTCGGTCATGGTAATATGCAAACAGAATGAGTAGGAATAAATATTTTAGGAAAAAAGTATTGGAGAAAACCAAATGCAATCAATGACAAACTTCTTCATTTTCTCTTATTACTTTGTTTTGAAACAACATTTAAGATTCTCAGCCTCCTTCCTACCTGTGTGCGCTACAGCGACTTCGCATTGATTTTGTCGTTCAATATTTGATTCAGGTGCGTTTGGTACTGTATCAATTAGTGGAAAAATCGCATACTTTTCCAAAACTCATAAAACAGAGAAAAATTGTAAAACGACCTGTTTATCGGAGTTTTTTCCGTTTCAATTCCCCTTTGTTGGGTTCACTGTTTTGAACGCGTTCGATGATACTGAAGAACCGTTTGAATTAACTTTGAAAGGAGAATCCTAGATCACCCAAAACATAGCAAGTGTTTCTTACTGTTTAAAGAATGAATTTATCAATTCCACTGACAAATCTGATGCCACTCTGTTTCATTAGATATTTTGAAAGGAGGAACTCAAAGCTTACAGACCGGGTCACATAATGATGGAAAGTCAAATTATCGTTATTCAATATTTTGTTGAATTAGTAAAAACTGATTTTTTCCTAACAAAAATTGGTTCCTTGAATCAAACATTTTCTCTGCAAATTTCCTTACACAAGGTCCATTTTACTGTGAATTTTTCATTAAATTTTTGAGGTTTCACAATTCTGGTTAGTACTGAAAAGGTTTCTGAAAAGGCACTCGTTAGTTTTGGTATTTCAACTTTGCAAATTTTTCTTTGGCTTCTAAGACTGATGGAAAAGTCTATGTGCAAACATTAACATTCCAAAAAAAATAAAAAAATAAAGCGTCAAATAAGAACTGTAAATCTGTTTCGAATTATTCATTTGTATTTCTTATTTTGTTGATGATATGTTATACGCTCGAC
Organism: Caenorhabditis doughertyi; assembly: GCA_963572265.1. Lineage (NCBI taxonomy): Eukaryota > Metazoa > Nematoda > Chromadorea > Rhabditida > Rhabditidae > Caenorhabditis > Caenorhabditis doughertyi. Next base: position 9,124,043 of record OY751556.1, on the reverse strand, counting down.
CTCAATTAACTGAAATCAAATCTAAAAACGGGCTGTTTACAAAAAAAACTGAAACTCAAGACTATTTTATACACAGGCCTTTGACAAATTGGAAAAATCCACTGGAAAAAGACTCATGATTGATTATTTATATTTTCATTGGAACCGGAAAGAATTTGCAATGCTGAACCAAGAATAAGAAGAAAGAATCTCTGTTTCAAAAATTATCAAAATTTTAGGCGGCTTTTTTCACTTGTTATTTCCTGTGACAGCTAAATGCCCTACAGTAACCCTATTTGCAGAAAAGTTAGTATCAGGAAAAGTCATGATCCAATGGGACAGGTGTATTGGAAACTTTGTGTTCTTCAAATGATTTTCCACTTCATTATGAAAAAACTACTCGAAGCATTTTTACAGCTGACTTGAAAATGAAAAAAAAATTGGTTCTGATGTCGTCTAAAATTTTTTTATTTGGTCTAATTACAAAGAACCGTCCCAAGAAGGCCTAAGTTAGTCCATTGGTCCTTTTTCAAACAATAAATTTTGTACAGTTTCTGAGTCTTGTTTTATTGAGAGATTGAGATGAGAATACTAGTCGAAACGTGCTTGCCAAAGAAGCATTGAGTCAAAAGAACTGTGCCACAAAAGAGCTTTAAAAAATTTTTTAGTTTTTCTCGTAAACCCTTGCAAATACGCGGCCAAAAACAAAAACCATGTTTTCTTCTCTTATTGTTTATTTTTGTTCGTGAGCAAGCGCGCCCCACTAGACTCAGTACTTTAATTTTTCTCACTTTCGACAAATGAAGTTTTTTTGGTGAATTTTCCGGTTTTCGCAAGAAAAACACCTATTCTAAAGATTTTTTCATCGAAAAAAATAAAATCTTTGAATGGAAAATTTTTCTTTTTTTCTAGGTTTTTGACCAGATTTTGGTCAAAGTGAGGGCTGAAAGTGTTATTTTCAATCGAGAAATGCATATTTCAATTGGTAATAGTCGAAAAATGACAGAAATAGGCGTTTTTTCAGGGAAAATCAGAAATATCTCCAAAAAACTCATTTGGCGAAACTGAAAAAAAAATTTTCAGAAAATAAACTGAGTCTAGTGGGGCGCGCTTGCTCATGAACAAAAAAATACAATAGATAGAAGTTCTACTAGTTCAACGCTGCTAAACTACAAAAAACTACATTCTCAACGCTGCTAAATTTCAATTTTGAACGCTGCTAAATTTCAATTTTGAACGCTGCTAAACTACAAAAAAGACATTCTAAACGCTGCTAATTTTAAATTTTCAACGCTGTTAAACTACAAAAACTACATTCTCAACGCTGCTAAAATTTCAGTTTTGAACGCTGTCGCAAATGTGTGAGGGAATATAGTCAACGCAAGCGTCTGCATACCCGCTCCATTGCAACCCCGCCCACCGTCGTCAAAATAGTTGTCACTCTGGAGAGAGCGGCCAGACACGCAGACAGTAAGTGTCTGGTCGCTCTCTCCAAAAGGAGTGCTATTTTTACGAGGTGGGCGGGGTTGCAATGGAGCGGGTATGCAGACGCTTGCGTTGACTATATCTTTCTAATTTTCCTCCCTTTTCCTCCCGTACTTCTCTCCACTTTTATCGCTCCCTTATGTTGGCCAATGGAGAGGCGATCCTCCCGTCGGCCGAATGGTCTAGTGGTATGATTCTCGTTTTGGGTGCGAGAGGTCCCGGGTTCAATCCCCGGCTCTGCCCATTCCTTTTGCTCGTTTTCCTTTCTCGCGATTTGTTTTCCAAAAGGGACTCGAAGAATCAAGGCTGGCAGGAGAGACAACGGAAAAGTGTGAAACGGGAGAAATCTAAAATAGAGGAGAAAAAGAAAGCCTGGCTAGAATCAGACAATTTATTGATAATCAAATTGTATTTCAAAAGTACATAAAAGTGAAGCAATTAAAGAGGGGTGAAGAATAAAATAAAATGGGAATGGAAAAGAGGGGCGGTTCTCACAGAGAACATGATCAATTTAGAGTTGACCGCAGTCGGCGATCTCGACGTCGGCCTTTGGCTTGCCGCTCTCGGAACCGTAGGACTCGATCTTCTGCACGATGTCCAATCCTTGCTTCACTTTTCCGAACACGACGTGCTTTCCGTCGAGCCACGCGGTCTTGACGGTGCAGAGGAAGAATTGGGATCCGTTGGTGTTTGGTCCAGCATTGGCCTGAAAAGAGAGAAAGATTATTAGGTTAGAGTTCCACGGGAAGAGAAGAGAGGCAACTGTCGATAAACAACAATTTTGCGGAGGCCCGACCGCTCGGATGAAGCTCGGCCAGGTTAAAAGAAAGGTTTCCGCACGGTGGGACCTCTTTTGTAGCACAGTCGAGTTTTTTTTCGAGCGGCCAGCCTCTCGCGGTTGGACAACACCGAGGCCCTACAAATCGGGGAGAATTTTCACGTCAAAATGCACAACTTTTGAATTTTGAACTGTAGAGGTTAAAGGTGCACCTGTTTTCATGCTGTGTCAAAAAAAATAATGTTCAAAATTCAAAAGTTGTGCATTTTGACGCGAAAATTCTCCTCGTTTCGTTTATCCCGCATTCGTTTCTCCCCGATTTGTAGGGCCTCACAACACCGGCTGACCTCTCACTGCAGTGTTTCAAACAACAACTGTCACTCACCATTGAAAGGACTCCTGGCCCGGTGTGCTTCTCCTGGAAGTTCTCATCTTGGAACTTCTCTCCGTAGATCGATTCTCCTCCGGTTCCATTTCCGCGGGTGAAGTCTCCTCCTTGGATCATGAAGTTTGGGATGATGCGGTGGAATTTACTTCCCTTGAAGTGGAGTGGCTTGCCAGACTTGCCGACTCCCTTCTCGCCGGTGCACAGGGACCGGAAGTTCTCGGCGGTCTTTGGCACGATGTCAGAGTAGAGCTGAAAGAAAATGAATGAATTCGCGTTAATTTCAGTGAGGAAAATGAAGGATTTTCTGCTGGGAAGCTGGATCCGATCATAATTTCATAACGAGCGAACAGGGCTTGCCGGGTAGAGCTTGTATTCTGGCAAAAGGCTGCATTCAACCGATTCCGACCACCGATCGTCCATTGTGACATCAAATGAAGCTTCACAAGACTTCCAGGACTAGCCACACAACGAAAATCAGCCAGCCAATCGCCCTCCAGAACTCCGCAGGCCTACTACGGCTACCAATTCATCAGCACGACTCGGATTCCCGAGATTCCCCAGCAGAAAACGACCTTTTTCCCGAAAACTTACCTCCATGACAATGCGGCCGGCGGCGGTTCCACCAATGGTGATGTCGAAGAAGACGTTTGGACGGGTCATACTCGGAGCAGGGTTATCACTGAAAAATCCATATTTGAATAGGGTTGGGAAGAAACGTGACGAAAAATAGAGAAAAGCGAAGGAAAAGCATTATCGGGGAAAGCTGAGCACAGTTTAAAAGCATTTCTAAATGCAAAAATCTCATAGAAAATGTGAACTTATGCCAACTTTTGGGCCAAAATTCAAAAAATGTTAATTGTAGGCCTAAAAATCCGGAAAATCTTGGAAAATATGCGAAAAAACTGTGTGATACGCGGTGAAATCGATAAAAAATTGCATTTTTCGATGAATTTCATTGAAAAAATCAAGAAAAACGGACGAAAACAAAAATTTTGGGCCCAAACGAAGAATGAAAATGAACGGAGTTTCGAGAACTTTCCGCCCGCAAAAACAAGTCCGCAATGGTGTTTGCGTACCCGACACTACACTTGACGGCATGCGCATCATTTGACGACACTTGCTTAAAAAAAGGAATTTTACCCGAAAATTCAGAAAAAAATTGTTAGAAAAACGTTGAAAATTACCGCAAAATTACCTGATAACGGAATGTAGTGCGAGAGAGTGCTGGTTAACACAAGAAAAGCGAGAGACACGGACAGTTGAACAAAAAAATTCCCCAATTCTAAGCCCACTTTTTTTCTCATTTTTCTAGAACAAATCCGGTAGATCAACCAGAAAGACGGGCGGATTATTTCCGATGTCAATTTTCAGATGTTTTGCCATCGAGCCTCGCCCCTTTTTTCCAGATTTTTCGCAGTTTTTGCCGGTTTCGCTCAGTTTTCCTCTCGTTTCAGCTTTTTTTTTTTCGTCATTCCAGTAAGGCTCCGGTCAGATTCTCCTACATTTCACCGATTTTTCGCGGGTTTTCAGACAGTTTTTCTAGATTTCCGCTAAAATTTGCTGGCTTCTTCCTAGTTCTCTGCTGGTTTCGCTCATTTTTCCTTGGGTTTTGTCGCTTTTCGCTCCTTTTCTGTCATTTTTCGCTGATTTTCACGTTTTTTTCTCCCTTTTTGCCTTTCCGCTAATTTTTCGTCTCTTTCAACTAACTTGACTTTACCCCCAATGACCTAACTTTTGGTATCAGTGAGTCCTGGTTGATTGGAGGATATCCCACTTATAGTCAACGCATGCGTCTGCATACCCGCTCTATTGCAACCCCGCCCACCTCGTAAAAATAGTTCTCCTTTCGGAGAGAGCGGCAGACACGTTACTGTCTGCGTGTCTGCCGCTCTCTCCGAAAGGAGAACTATTTTTACGAGGTGGGCGGGGTTGCAATAGAGCGGGTATGCAGACGCTTGCGTGGACTATATTCATCAGATGAATAGGATCGTGTAGGACTGCCAAAGAGCGCAGTTCTACCGTCTGGTTCGTTTGCTGATTGGGAAAATGCCTTCAAATATCACCTTGACCACACTTTTTGGCCTGCTCATGCAGAGTTTGATCGAAGAAATTTGGTATTTTTGAACTTAGATTTAGAAAAAATCTCGAAATTTCAGTTAAAACCTGACAATCTTCTGGAATTTTTAGACAAATTGGAGTAAAATTTTTGAAATTTTTTCGAAAACTTTGGACAAACAATAAAAAAATTTGGAGAAATTTTTTCGAAAATTTTGAGCATTTTGGACTTTTTCGAACAAATTTCCATATTTTTCAAAAGAAAAATTACAGATAAGTTGTGGGCTTTCTTGATCAAATTTTGAAAATTTTCAGTAAATCTTGAGCAGATTTTCAGGATTTTCAGGGATTTCAGGCACGTGCACAATGGAGCTTCCATGGTTTTTCGATCATTTTCGTGATTTTTTTTTTGGTTTTTCTTTTGAAATAATAAATTTTGGTTTTTTTTCTCAGAATTAGTAGCAAAGAAGCTCATTCTAAAATAATAGAAAGGATTTTTGCCACTGCATCTCTATCATGCGGGTACAATGTCCTTAACTCACTATGACACTTTTTGCACTTCGTGGAAAATATTTCTGTTTCTCTACTATATAACTTCGATGACGCTGTTTTGGTGATGTTTCCTGATGGTTGTTTCCGAAATTCTGACAAAATAGAAAGAGGAGTGTGCGCAACGGAGAGACGCAGAGAATTCCATATCGCACCCAGCATTTCTATGAAAATATTCAGATAATCAATCCAAGTGACCTCTAATGAGTACGCGCTGTGGATATGGAAATTGGAAAGCTGTGAAAAGTATGGCAATATACGGTTGGCTCAAGATCTCAGGTTTCTGGAAATAAAATGTCATGTAAAGAAAATTTGTTGCACAAAGTTGCCAGCCTTTTCAATTATCCATACCAAAGATTTCGACGAACTACTAAAATGAAATTGAATTTCGAAGAGAAACAATAGTGGCGAAACAGTAAAAAAGCGGTTTACTGCTTGATTTATTACATTCAGTTAGAAAAATAAAAAATAAAACAGTAATTTTTTTTCCACTTTCCAATCTGTTACCACTTTTTTCACGTCCTCTGGCCTCTCTTCCTTCTCGCTTTCCGTAATTTTGGACACCATGCAAACTGCAATGAAATTCCTTTTTCGTCTCTCCAAATAACACAATATTTCCCTTTTAATTTCCATATCAATACACTTTCTCCTCCTCCGTCTCTTCATCTCTCTTCTCCGTTGGCTGTTCCTCTTTTCGTTATCATTTCTATAGTCTGTTATAGTCTGTTCGCAAATTTTCAGCCCATTCTTGAGTGGGAACCTCAAACACTTCCCTAGTCAATGTAGTTTTCTGCAAATTGACCGGTCAATGAAGTACCTAGTCTGTTTTTTTTTAATTTTTCTGAGTATTCCTTTTAATAATGGTTGATGGATTGATGGATTGATGGGATGAATCGGAAAGTGTCAAAGTAAGTTTTTTTTCGAACAGACCTGCAATTTCGAGTCGTGGTTAGCCAAAATTTCAACCAAAAATTTCAACACCTTTTCCATTTCCAGGGTTCTACGTCACAAACTGTCCAACATCTACACTTTACAACTTTACTGCTGGATGCCTAATTTTGAAGGAGGGAAGAGTGAAGAAGAGCAACTTTGATGAAAGTGACTGATCGTTGGAAATGAGAAAATTTGTGCTTGGAAAAAGGTAAGATGGAGTTCTTTTTTACACACGGTTCTTTTATACGAAAGAGCGTGTGCAACAGAAAGATTCAGAGAAACAGACAAGCATAAAAATGATGTATTTGCAGCCCAGTCAATGCACTTACTTCAAGGCTCTCTTCTAAAAGAACACCCCGAAAGGAATTCACCATTGAAGAAGTTGGCGCCGACGACTTCAAAGCATTCCTGGAGTACATTCAACTCCGGGATTTTTCTGGTAACCATCATTTTGATATGAACAACCTTCTAGAAGACTATTTTTAGAAGACGATGTCATAGATATTCTTGAGGGCGGGAAGATTTTTGGATGCGAGCAGGCCATCTATTTATGTGAAAGATTTTTGATCGGAAGAGAGTAATGAGGAAAAACTGCAGATTGCGTTGAAATACAAATTGAAGGAGCTACAGGTTGGTACTTCTTCCTAGACTAAAAACTATAATCTTTTTTTCAGAGACACTGCATATCCAGTAAATTTGATTTCAGAGAATACCGCTTCGCAGCTCATCAGAATTTGAAGTTTATGAAAAAGATGTGCTCCGTGAGCTCAAAGATGTCTACCATTGCCAAACTCCTACGAAGGATGAAAAGAGAAGCTGCACAACCAAGTTGTCAACAGTGCAAAATCGGGAGCCCATCAAGACAATGACAAATGCATTTTTATGTTATTTTATTGTGAATTTCGTAATGAATTGTTGACTGGAAAATGTATGAGTTAACGAAAACGCACAAAAGCTCCACCGCTCTTTCTATGGAATCTTTCGTGGCCTTGTAAAAATGGAAAGAATACGCTTCAACTGTTATTCCATTTATGAATAGACAGAGGGCACCGATATTATCACTGTTATCACTTTTTTGGACTCCTGACCTCTCACTACCTGAGTCTCGTTACTTTTCACAGGTTGAAGGTACATTCATTGCAGAGGACGCCATGCAAACACAATTTCTTTTTCCCCTCTTCGAAATACACACTATTTCCGTTTTGATTTCCATATCAATACACTCTCTTCTCCTCCGTCTCTTCATCTCTTCCCTCCGTTGGCTTTTCCTCTTTTTGAAATCATTCACCATTTAAAATGACCGGTCTCTGAAGAACCTGGTCTGTTTTTTTTCTTATTTTTTTGAGTATTTTTATTTTATTTTAACTATGAATATGGCCCAAGGATTGATGGTTGACGGGAGCGAAAAGTACCAAGGTATGCAATTTTGCGTCGCGGTTAACCACAATTTTTTGTACCTGACTCTATTTCAGAAGCCGCCCGAGCCCCTTTCAAAAGTTTTGAAGACTTTAAAGTCTATCAATGGTCGCGTCAATTGGGAATCTTTTTGACTGGTGAGTTGCTTTTTCCTCATTAAAACTCCGTAAAGGTCGAACGTTTCAGGTGCGGAAGACGACGATGACGATTGGAACGACGTGATGTGATATTGATGGTTGAAAGAAGGTTGTTCCATGTGCTCCGTGAGCTCATCCAGAAGTCTCTCAACCATCACAGAAACTTTGAGGACCATGTGGAAGGATGGCTCGGACGGACCGAAGAAGTTGTGGAGCCAGTAAGTTTCTATTAAAAGTAGTTCAATTTCTAAGACATTATTCATTTCAGAGTCCTTCCAATAGCATCCCATTGGACAAAGTTTCTTCCGCCGCCAGAACCCAGTACAGAAACTTTGAAAGCCTCGAAATCGGATCGGCGTGGATCTCGAAACTTAGGGAACACTTTGGTCAGGAATGGTGAGTTGTTTTTTGGTTGAAACGTTGCTGAATAATTCAATATTTCAGGTGCCTGACACTTCGGACCTATCCAGCTATTCATTCCAATTGAAATGCTGCAGCTCACTAGAGAAAAAAGGAGATCAGCATCAAGTTCAGGCTCTATGGGAAATAGCAAGAAGCTTGTAGCAAGAGGCAGCCACGCCTTCAGGGAGAAGCGGATCTCAAAAAGTTTGCAAATGAGGATGGAAATGTCAACTTCAAGATTCATGTGAAGATGATGAATGGCATCGCCATCGAGTTTGATGTGAGAATGCGCGACGTGACATTATTGGTTGAAAGACGATCCTACCATGTGTCAAAAGAAGTGAGTAGGGTTTGATTCTCATCAGAATTTATGAATATTGTTTCAGCTTGTCGCGAATACTTCATGGCGATGCTGTTTGGGAGCTTTTTTTTGAAGACGTTGAGCCACATGCAATCCAAATTTACTTGGAGCTGTTCTACGATAAACGGACTCTTACCGGTATAGTTTTCCAAAAAATTTTGTTCTCTAAAATAGTTTTGATTGCAGATGAACATCTCTTCGATGTCACGCACTTGGCAAGTTATCATTAGAGCACATTTGTGATTGACCGCAGTGCAAGGAGCAATTATTGAAATTTCCGAGAAACCTCTTTGATGTGCAGGTTAGTTGTAATTGAAAAAGTGTTTTGCTGCAAAAGTTATCATTTCAGAAATCATACATTGAAGAGAATCCAACTCCGTGACATTCTCCCAACGCATTTGGAAGACGTCGAAAGGTTGTTTCATTCTACGCCAATCCGACTTGTGTACATGTCTACGACAATTGGATGGGGTCTGATGTATGGCTAGTTCAAGTGATGATGACTAATTCTATAGGTTTTTGTATATTTTCATTGTACGGTTTTGAACAATTTTAGTTTCAATAAAATTGTACTCATCTAACCTTGTCAGTTATGATGCACTCTTCCATCAGGTTATACAAACATGGACGTCCAGAAAACGTTAAGGTGGAAAATGAAGTTCAGTTACTATATTTAGTTTGGGTGAATGTATCTACAAGCTAAAGTTACTGTAATTCAATAGCGAAAATATATTCAGAAACCTAATGCAATGTCTAGCGCCATTCCAAAGGGTGCTCTTTTAGGAAACAAGATTGAAACGGGTAAGTAGGTTTACTGAATTCTTTATGTTTTCCAATTCGAAGATACACTTTTCTACCATCACTAATATTGAGAATGACGGGGTAGACTAGCTTCGATGAAACAGTAAAATTACTGCACGTTTGTTCGAAGAACGAGCAATACAACTCTCGAACCAAGCCTCAAAAAAAATTTCGATGAAACGGAAAAGTTAAATTACAGTAGCCTACGTTTATGCAGAAACTTTATTTTTTAGAGTTACAGAGGGTAAACATGGAGTTTTATTAGCGCTTCCCGAAGACCTTGCTTGTTCAAAATCAACTGAAACAGTAAGCGTATCGGTGAAATGTTTATTTTTTGGTTATTGTATTTTCGGTTTCAGTAGTTCAGCTCAGATTTCTTGGGTTACTGTACTTTTTATCTTTCAGTTCACTGCCTCACTGCCGCCGTTTCTTTCTTGAGGCCGCAGGTATATTTATTGCAGAACGCTGCTCGCAAACACTGCAATAAATATCTCTTCCCTCTCTCCAAAACACACACTATTTCTCTTTTGATTTCCATATCAATACACTTTCTTTCTCTCCGTCTCTTCATCTCTCTTCTCCGCTGGCTTTTCCTCTTTTTGGAATCATTCAACACGGGTTTTCTCTCTATTGACCGGTCAATGAAGAACCGGGTCTGTTTTTTGTTATTTTCCTGAGTATTTTTATTTTATTTTCAACTATTGTTAGCGATGATGGATTGTTAAAAAGGATGGAATGATGGACCTAAAAATGGTATGAAAGTAACTTTTTTCATGATTGGGATACAGATTTTTGACCAACCTTTCAAAAAGAAAACTTCATCGATTTTTTCCAGCCTATGGCCTTCGCACCGAACCAACCTGGTCAACATGCAACACGCTAAGCGTGTAATCGCCGGTCCACCTGGGTCAAGGGATTATTTTAATTATATTGATAATTTTTTGAAATAAAAATTTCACAATTGAAAAACGGCTTTGTCTTAATGTTAACCAAAACACATTTCGGGTAATTATCGTCCTCGAAATCATGAAAAATAATGTTTTTTTTATACTCCAAAATAAAGTATGACAATACCCGAACTTATAGGAAAAAAGACGAGACAGTGTTTTTTTAATGCATCTTGAGTTCTATGATGGCAAAGAGAATGGCTCTTATTGATTATTGCTCATGAATTCGAATGGAAAATCGCATGGGTTATTGATCCTTTCAAGAGGTTTGTCCGAGACAAAAAAGATCTAGACACAACTTTGAAAAAGGATGGAACTACAACATTGGAAACTTGAGTTTATGCAGTTCAAAAATACGAAATTTTCAAAGAACACACATAAAGAACAGGACGGCTCGGTGTTGATTGTACGTTTCTTGGTCTTATTGAGCTATCAAACAAGGAAGTTCATTAAAAAAATTTGATGAAACTGCGAATTTGGTTACTCTGGTTACCTATTTGCGATAACTTATTCGAAAAGTAGCCGAATACGATAATGTGGGGAGCTGTACCACCAGTGGGATTGAAGATTCATTTCAAAGTAGGTCTAATGAAACAGTGAAATGTATATTTTCGCCGTGGAAGGATTGAACATATACAATAGTGAGTTCATGATTGAAATTTTTTGCATCATGGTTACTGTATTTTGGATTGAATTTAGTCGAAGAATCCTGCCCTTGCAGTTATAACTTTTTTCAATTTTCATAACTTCTTTGTGAAACTGAAAAAAAAAACCGTATATTTTCTTTCTCCTCATCCGAGTTTCGTTTCTTTCTAGACGTTGTGGGAACATTTATGGTTTTTCAGAGCGCAATAAATATCTCTTCTCTCTTCAAAACACACACACTATTACTCTTTTGATTACCATATCAATACACTTTCTTTCTCTGCGTCTCTTTATCTCTCTTCCCCGTTAGCTTCTCCTCTTTTTGGAATCATTCGACACGGGTTTCTATGTATTGACCGGTCAATGAAGAACCTGGTCTGTCTATTTTCTATTTTCCTGAGTATTTCTATTTTATTTTAACCCTGATTATGGTCGATGGATTGCCAATAAGGATGGAATGATGGATTTAAAAATGCCCAGGTATGTAAGTTTAATATTGAAATTGCGAGAGTAGACCTGGTCCGCAATTTCGCGTCTCGGTGAATCAAAATTTTGCCTAGTGTCATCATTAAAAGTTCAAAGTGACGCAAAATTCCATTTTGAAATTCTTTTTTGGAAACTTTTCATTGAAACCTTAGGACTAGTGACTTTCATAATGGAGACTCGAGATTGTGACCAAACTAAAAATACAAATATTTATCGATTTGTTTTCAGTCTCACATGCAACACGTGGCAGGACCCCCAGGAAGCGGTGATTACATTAATTATATTATATTTTCTGGCAGGTCCCCCAGGATCTGGAGATTACTTTAATTATATTGATAATTTTTTGAAATAAAATTTTCGAATTTTAAAAATTGCTTTTTATTAATGTTAACAAAAACATTTTGGGTAATTATCGTTTTCAAAATCATGAAAAATACTGTTTTTCATACTCCAAAATCGTAAATAGTGGAATTTGGCCAGATATCACAACTGGCGGAAAGTGAATTTTAAAAATTTTATTGAAAATAATGATATCAAGAGAGAATGGCATCATTTTCAAAACCGAGAGCAAATGTGGAAAGTTTGAAAACTTTTTTGTGAAACAGTAAATTTGAATACTGTATTCTCGATTACGGTAGCTAGAATCGGAGTCGAACTACCGTTACCGTACCTTTCTCGTGGTGAAAAGGAGTTAATAAGTTACTGTGGAAAACGTCTGAATGTGGATCTTATGAAATAATAAAATCAATTTTTGTTGATTACTGTACTTTAGATTACTATTTTTTTTTATTGAAAGGTATTACGAAGACACGAAAAAGTGGTGGTTCTGTTTAAAGGCGCAGAGGCAAATGTACAAGATATCTCGCCACGCTTACAGTAGTTTTAGTGTTATACTGTCTGCGTGTCTGGCCGCTCTCTTCAAAGTGAGAACTATTTTGACAAATGTGGGCGAGGTTGACATTAGAGCAGGTATTCAGACGCTTCCGTTGACTATAATGCAAAAAATTACTGTAAGCGTGGCAAGATATCGTGTAAATTTGCCTATGCGCCTTAAAAAAGAACCGCCACTTTTCCGTGTCTTCGTAATATTGGATCAATACTACTTCCCTTAACAAAATTTGAACAAAAAGTACAGATGAAACGGGAAATTACAAAAAAAAACAGATAAAAGAACCTGGGTTACTGTAAAAACTGTATTCCTTCGGGTTACTGTAGATCGAATCAAAACAAACGTTGCTTATTCAAATTCAACTAAAACAGTAAATTTACAAGTGAAGGGGCTATATCATGGTTACGGTATTTTGGATTACGGCCGTTCATCTCAGATTCCTTTGGTTACTGTACTTTTTATTTATCAGGTATCTGACTGCCCCTGTTTCATTTTAAGGTTCATTTATTGCAGAAATGGCCACGGCTGTGCAATAAAACCCCCCGCAGAAGCTTTTCTACCTTTCCAAGTCACACAAAAGTTGAGCCCTTTTCGCAAACGCTGCAATTAAATTTCTTTTCCGTCTCTCCAAAACACACACTATTTCTTTTTTGATTTCCATATCGATACCATTTCTCTCACTCTGCGTCTCTTTATCTCTCTTCTCCGTTGGCTTTTCCTCTTTTTGGAATCATTCAACACGGGTTTTCTCTCTACAGATCGGTCACTGAAGAACCTGGTCTTTTCTTCTATTTTTCTGAGTATTTTTATTTTATTTTCAACTATTATTATGAATGGTCGAATGGATAAAAAAGTTGAAAGGTATGTCAATTTGAAATTAGAACATCGAGTGCGGTTCGCAACTCTCAGAAGGAACTAAAGAGAAAATGTTCACCGTGACGCTAAATTACGGACTAGAGAGAAAGGGGATGAAGATCAAAGCACAGTATTTTGAGATAAAATAAAAAACAAGATAATTTTCAGGCCGGCCCCTTCTCGATTCTCACGGCCTACGTCGTCTCACAGCTGGACCTACCGGCTCAGCCGAAACCGAAACCATCTCCAAAAGGAAAATAAGTTCTGTTGTTTTTGTTTAAATAAAAGTATATTTATTTAATTTTGTCTGTTCACAAGTGCATCAAATATCCAGTTTGGACAGAAAATCGTTATTTTTTTCAGTGGGCTTTCAGATTTTTCAGGCATTTACATCGTAGAATTTGCAGGACGCCTCAAATTTTGAGAGAACCATAATCTGAATGTCTGTGATTGGGTGTGCCGTTGTAATAGAAGTTTTTTCCGTGCAAACTTTAGATTTCTACACAACAAGTCAAAGATTCCCATGCTTGACTGTTTGTATATTCATATGGAAAGTTCTCATGTATCATTGGCTTTTCCAATGTTTGATCGAGGCAACAACTGATATGAATACACACATGAAATATAGAATTAAGATCCTCGCAACAGTACGGACCAATAATAAATTTTTGAAATAAGACATCAAGTGATGAAACCAGTAATAAACTTGTAGTTAACAACTTCAAGAAGCAGAAAACATACTTTCCTGGAACTTTTCCGGAACCAAAATGCAATGTATTTGTACGACAACTATCGTTTCGAAAAAAACTAGAAGTGATAAAAAATAATGGTGAAACACAATTTGTTAAATTTCAATTTTGTTTATTTTCTAGTCTGCTGTTTTTCATTTTTTTTTGGTGATTAGCCGTATATTATCTGCGGTATTTGTTCAATCAGAATCGTTCTGATCTATGTATTACTTTATATGAAATCCTGCGGACACAGTGAAAAAAAAACTTAGTATTCCATAAATTTGCTTGTTTCTTGAAGCCCAATATTACTATACTTCGGAATATACTGTAGCTCAGAAAACAGTAGTTTTCTCGCGTTACTGTAGGTTAGATTACTATATAAGAGATGATCAGGTAAACAGGTTATCAAAATTAAATCTTGTCTTTTCTGTTTCATAATCCATTGAAATTGAAACTAAAATTTAGTTACTGCAATGATGAAATGTGTGAAATTGTGAAATCTGAAGTATTATTTCTTCCAGAACACGATACAATCGATGAGGGTAATCAAGACTAAAATGATTGAACTTTTTTTTTAGATACACGTTCCATAGGAACACTATTTCAACTGGGACTGAAAAAAATTAGAAAAAGTGGTGAAACAGAAAAGTTCGTGTTTTTCAATTGCATTATTGTAACTGAAGTTCAGTGAACTTTGTGGCGCTTCAAACCGAGATTAAAGCTATTCGAAATACTGGAATTCTATACATTGATTTCATCAATATTAACAAAAATAAATTTTAATAGAAAGTGATGAAGAAACGGTGAATAAAAGTAGTGACCAAACAGGATTTCTTCAATCGTTATTTTTTTAAAATCTCGCAACGAAAAAAGAAAGTAGAAACTGCATTTTTTTTTCTCATTTACACTTGACTAATACGCTTTTCTGGAATTTTCATAATTTCCAAACACGGAATTTTCATAATTTCCAAAACGGAATTTTCATAATTTCCAAAAAAAAAATACTTTGAAACTTTTGAATACACTAACAAAAATGATGCTTTAGGAAAAGATAGAGTAACTTTACGGGTTACTGTGGTTTGGATTACTGAATAAGATGAAATGAGGCAAGATGATACATTGATGCAAAATCAAAGCAATTGGCATTCATTTTCTTTATTGTAAGTCCCTTGAAGCGTAGAGAACTCGGTCGGGAATTGTTGTACTCAAAGCAAAAGTTAGGTTCAAGAACTGATGAAACAGTGAGAAACTTTTGAAAATCAAGATTACTGTAGCTTGAAAATAATAGAACTACAGTAATATCCGCTCTTCCATTCGATCAAAGAAATCGAACAAAACTGAAAGAGAAACTGATGATAATCCTTGATGTGGGCAATGTTTAGATTACTGTTGTTTATGCACAAATAACTACTTTTGGAATCGTTTCTCGTATGAGTTTTTGTGATGAAACAGTAAAATTTTTGTGCTTACAATTAGATTACAGTAATTCTGATAACGTTCTACGGAAAAATTATTTTCGAAGGAAGTATAGTGATGTCAAATCAACAATACCTGGTTACTGTACCTCGGCTAATGTAGTTGTTCTTTCAAATTATAAACCAATCCAGAGACACCTATTCGTCGCAACCCACTGCATTGAATACTTGCATCAAAATTATACTACCATGTTGAAACAGAAAAAATGTTTTGTTTTGTCAGGTTGCTGTAGAGAAAAACAAGAGTGACTGTATTTTGTAGACTAGAGTAAAATTATTGTACGTAAATCACACGTTATATCATGAAATTAGTGGGAAAATTTTCTTTCAGACAACCTAGACATTCAGAATTACTGTAGCTTATCAATCCTGTAGCTATGGCTCGTCGGTCCTGAATATCATACGTACCAAATTTGATAAATTGTTCGTTTTCAAAGAAATCTAAAAGAAACTGAACATTTGTCGTTTCTGGTAGATCGTAGTTTTTCACTGGATTATTGTAGTATTTTATTCAGATGAATGAACTTGATGTATTACTTGCCCAATTTCAGATTTCCCTAAGAAGCTTCACTGAAGCAGTGAAAACAAACATTGGAATTACTGTTGTTTGACAGGAACAAAGGCATTTTACTTGAAATATAGAATGCTTATACTAATCATAGCAATTGTATCAAAAACAAGAGTTCAAAACGCCGTATTTAGAAAATCATTTTTTATTTCTTTAGATTTCTTCAAGTAGGAAAATTCGAGGAATCAACTCATTTCAGTTCTTATATTCCCATATAATTGTAATGGAACAGTAAAAACTCTAATACTGTAGTTCAGGATTACTGTACTCATAAAAATGTATTGTGTATCAAAGCATATAAAATTAGTTTCATCAAAACAATTGTTTGAAACATTGAAGTTTCATTATTTTTCAAAAAGTATTACTGTGAAACTATGTAGACTCCAAATGGGTTACTGTAGCCGTACCAACAACTGAATGAAAAATCAGTGAAAGAATTCGAATAGCTTCCGAAAAAGCTTCACGGTGAAACCGTAAACATCAGTCGAGGATTACTATAGGCAAAACTAAAAATGGTGGATTTTTCAGTTTCAACCTGTCACCAAAAAACATATAGAGCTCTGTAAAATAATACAATCGATTGGTTTATGTTGCAGATAAAAATGTGAGATTATTGTACTTTTGTAACTTACCGGACTAATCCAAAACGGTTTGCGGAACGGTAGCTAGAAAGGAAGGAGTCTGGCTGTGAGAGGATACAATACATCAACCCAATATAAACATATTCCAGTTAAAGTATCAAGATGAAACGGGAATGTTTTCTGCTCAGAAAACGTTATTAGACCACAAATTGAAATGTCATCATACGGTGAAAACTATAATACACCGGCATCCCTTATAGAACGGCATCTCCTATATGTAGATAATGGCCTTGAACGGCGTGCCGGTGTAATATAGTTCATTCACTCCATTTTTTGCCGTTTTTTAAAGTATCTGTTCTCTTCATCATAACGCTTGGAGATTAGGCAAAAAACAAAAGCAAAAAGTGGAAGACCAGAGCTGGAAATAGAGATACTGTTAATTAGAGTTGAATTCTGGAATCGAAATAATCCATTCTGTACAACTCTGCTGTTGAGCCCTTACTTACTGTTGCGTGGCTAAACTGCATACTCAACACCATCCATATCCCTCATTCTCCCCAAAGTGTTGACCTTACAGCTGTTGACCCTTCATCTCTTGGGTTTTGTAGTTGGCTATGCACCCTCCTCCCCCCTCAAAAACTTTCCAAGGGCAGCACAAGGGATAAGGAGTCAACCTCTGTAAGGTGTCACATTTTGAAGGGAAGAGAAAGGGATACGCGACGCATATCATATGCGTTACGTGTTCTCTTACTGTCTAGCTCACAGTATTTCTTCTTTCATCCTTTAGCCCCACCCCTTTGGTCACTTTCTTTTGTTCGATGACCACTTGGCTTTACAGTGTCTTTTATTGCTTCTTTCCGTTTTTCACTTTGCTATATACCGTAAAAACTCTATTATAAGAGCCATGTAAATTCCATTTAAAACAATAAAAGAGCATGCTCTTCTGATACATTTTTATGGTAGTTGATTTACTTTCAGGCTTTCAGTGCCAAAATGGGCAACGAGGGCCTCGAGCCTGTTGACACCCAACAAGTGGGAAAAGAAGAAACAGTTTGTCAATCTGCAAACTTCGACGAGCAGAAATCTGGTCGCCCGATGGCTCCATCAAACTCAGATACTGAAGATGAATTGACCGATCTCCCGGTGAGTTTTGTTTTCTAATGTCTGAAAAAAAATGGATAAATACTTCAAGCTGCCGGCTCGCAAGACTATGAAGAGAGCTGCTCCAAGAAAAGAAAAGCCTTCCAAGAAACCAGCCAATGCTTCTCACTTGAAGAAAAATCATCTCGAGATGGTAAGTTTTTTATTCAGAGAATCATAAAATACTGTAGAAACACCACTAGAAAAGCCCTCTCTGATAGAAAAGCTCCTTTAAAAAAAAGGAGATCCCTCTATTAGAAGAGCCCCTCTAATAGAAGAGCATGCTCTTCTAATACAGTTTTTACGGTAGCTTGGGAATCAGGTTTAGACAAGTTGAGAAATCGGTTACGGACAATCAGAAGTAGTCAGAACGTTTGTAGAATATGAAACCGTGAAAGCATCACCAATTTCCAGGGAATCTAATTCTTATGTATAGACTGAAAAAGGAATTTTTGGTACTATATCACTGTGAAAAGTAGTACAGTGACAGCCTTTTCGGGTTGAAAATTGCTAATTCCTCCAGAATTCTTCCGAGTTTTGGCGGAAATGCAAATTTATCGCTCTCTTTGTTTTTCCAGGAAGAACCTTCCGATCTTTGTCGTCAACTTGATGCGGAAAATGCCGCAATGATTGCTGAGATGCGTCCTATGATGATTGAGTTGGGATATGATCCCAATATGAATTTTATGGCACTTCCAATGTTTAAAAGATTAGATGAAGAGTGCGAGAGAGAAATTGAAGAAGTCAGACAAAAAATCAGACGTCGTTGTGGGTTTTTTATGAGAAAAAGTCGGATAAAAGTGGTGTTTTTTTTAGATGCATTGGCCAGTCGTGCACTAATCCTCAAAGCTCGAACTATGATTGCCAGTGAGTGCAATTTCTTTTACACAGGCACCCCTAATAGAGCGGCACCTCAAGTGCTCTGAGCGGCATGCCGGTTTAATAGAAGTTAAAGAACTTTTTTTTTCAGATATTGCTGCTGGAAAGGAAGGAGAAGAGGAAAAGAAGTTCAAAGAAGAATGGGGAATTTCGTGAAAAAAGTGAAATAAATTTTTTTTAAAATTAATGTTCCTGTCTTTTGTTAACAATAAATCATATGTTGAAAGACTAATGTGAGAATAGAAAGTGTTTTCAGGTTACTGTAGACAAAAAACGGATTACTGTAGTTATTTAGGCAACATGCTATATGACTTGCGATCAGTGTACTGAAACAACAAGCTAACTTTCTGGAAAATTTGAAACGGAAAAATTTCTCAAAATTTCAGGGTAGCTTACAACATACTACGGTAAGCTGGGTTACTTACTGTAGTTTATCACAGGATATGGTAAAGGATACGGTACTCTCACAGCATGAATATTCTGTTGGATTACTGTTGCTTACCAGAAAAAGATCATGAAAAGAACATTACTTTTGAACTGCTTCCTTTGTTCAAAAAAATTGAGAGAAACAGAAAAAGTTCTAAAGTTTTTTGCACAGGGTTGATTCAACCATTACTGTTTTGATTCTTGGTTTTCATAAATAACTTCAATGAAACAGTTTTTGGGATTACTGTAGGAAAATATACTGTAGGAGTAGGATAAGTGTGGATGATGGCGAAAAAAACTTTAAGACAGTTCAGAAAGAAAATTCAAACTGAAAAAAAAAACGAAAATTTTGGTTACTGTAGAAAGTTGGTTTCTGTCGTCAAAAATTTTTCAAAGGATCAACCAAGCGTAATTATGGTTTTAATACATAAATACAACGAAACTGTGAAGTTTCGTGTGAAATAGGTATTATAGTAAGACAACATCTTTGGGGAATAATTAGCAGTTTCATGATTTTTTCATCTCTGATCTTTTTCAAATACTGAAGTTTGTACATTCTTTTACACAAAAAGTTCTCAAGTTACAGTAACCACTCCAATTTACAGCGACAAAGTATTGTAAATACTGTATTATTGGTTTCAAATGAACTGTCACCTCGTGACGTCACTCTCATTGGGACCCAAGTTGGAAAACTTTCATGGTAGCTATTTATTTTTTTTTTCGGGATTTTTTTCAGGCAATTTTCGCCCGCACATTCAATTCTTCTACTCAAAATAAAATTTTTGAGCAAAAAAAAAATAATTTTTGCGTGCGAAACCGGCCTGAAAAAAATCAAAATAAACCTACCATGAAAGTTTTCCAACTTGGGTCCCGGGCAGTGTGACGTCACGAGGTGTCAGTTCATTTGAAATCAATAATACCGTTTCGCCATCTTTTCAAAAAAAGATGATTTTAGATGGTTTAATTTTAACAAATCATCGATATTTACGAATGACTACAATAACCTGGAAATAAAACAGCAATCTAATTTCTCTTCTAGGAAATGCGACTTTTTTAAATGGAAACTTTATTTGTTGCAAAAAGTAATGGTAAAAAGAAAAAAGGGAACAAATTAAGCTAGAAAACATTAAAAAAATGGTAGAAATATTAAAAAGAGAAATTTTGGAAAGAGAGGAAAAAACATATAAAAAAGGAGTGGAAACAAACTTAGTTTGATTATTTTCTGAAATCTCGGATATAGTTCCAAATCTTACTGGGAAAAATTGGGTCCTTCATGATGACGAGCTACGATTTCGTCCATATATAAGAGATTGGACTAATTCTTCCATCGTTCCGTTACCCCGTTTCGATGCATCTATTTCTTTCCACAATTGTTCCATTCTGAAGGCGCCTTGTGCCAGCATTAAACGTTTCCTGGTTTGAGAAGGCGTTCCGAATTTCTCCGTCTCATCTTAGATGAGTGTTGACTGCTCGTCGATGTAGGAAGGTTTCTATTCCAGGAATGTTGGCGTCCACAAATTGTATCCTGCACTTGTTTGATCCTTGCTCGATGGCACACAACACCCAGCATTCTTTTCTAGTTTTCTTCAGATCCCGACATGAAATTTGTTTTGTTGAAGCATATACAATTTTGTTTGGTCCTCCAATTTTGCGATACTCCTTTCTTGTCCTAAATCAAAAATTGATAAAACTTTTAAAGGGGTTATGCTCGGCCAAAATTTCAGCCGGCCTCAGCCAGCTGTTTGTTTGTGATTTAGCGTCGGCGTGATTACGTACTCGACCCACTATTTGACGACAGTTGTGACTTTTTTTAAAAATCAAATTAAGGCTCAGAAACTAAAAAATTCATGACATTTTGATAGACTTTAATGATAAAAATTGAGCTAAAAACTCAAAAATATGTCAAAAAGAAGGGGGTTGCTCGTCATTTAAAATGCCAAAGGGTACGCAATCACGCTCACGCAATTAATGCAGACGGCTGAGAGCGGCCTAACCAATTCAGCCGGATGGAAGCATTAATTTTCAAGTAGAACTTACTCTGTACATGCTTCCCTGAGTGCGTTGCGGTAATAACTCATGGTGTCTTCCTTAACGCCTGAATCATTTACAATTTCTTCAGCTGTTGGTGATCCACATTATTATTGCCAAGACCAATTGATTGAAGGCTAATCTTGGTGTCCAGGAAGTTTCCCACAATTTTGATCTGAAATTTGATTAACGTTTTCATACGAATGTTAAAAATAAAATAAAAACTCACCAAGATCTCCATCGATAAGCTTAGGGCTTCTTTAACGTGATTCGAGTAGGCCAGATTTATGAGATAGAAGAAGAATATTCCGAAAAATCAATAAAAAAAGACGAGTGGCCACCCAACCCAAAGGGAGCCTTGAAGAAGACAGAATGAATGAAATAAAGACCCTTCTCTACTCTCTTTTATACCCTTTTTGGAGTATACGCAGCGTCTTTTTTATCTGATCGAAAGGTAAGATTGTCTTTCTAATAGAGCGCGTTTGCTCTTGGGAAACTGTTTCTGTTCTTTATGCTGTGCATCGTTGTGCGCCTTGGGAAAGGAGGAAAAAGATAAGATCATTCATAGTATATTCTGTTTCTTTCTTCTTAAAGATTGCACAGTAGATAAGATCTGCAAAGAAAACAGGCACAAAGCGATCACTCACTGTTTCCCAGGCTTTTTCTGTTTGGCGTCCTTTGTCTAAAATATCTCGTCGTCTCAAAAACAGATCAAAAAAAGATTGAAACAAAGATGCAATACTCATAGACGTGATTTGACAAAATAGATTGAGCGTTTCTATCAGACATCAGGTTAACATTTTTTCAAAGCTCACAGTAAATCTAAAGTAGTTCTGAAAACTTGAGAAAGGAATTCAGGTTCAGAATTGAATGCAGACCAATCATGTTAGCGCCAAATCTAATTTTCGAGAAACAGGAGGAAAATTATCTTGTCAGAGTGTATTCAGGGTTACAGTAGATATATTAGGTTGGCTAATAAGAAATGCGTGAAGCAAGTTTGTGCCAATGTGTATAACCCGGTTAGAATGAAAGATATCAAAAAGTAATCAACTAACAAAGTATTCAGCAAAAAATTTTGCACATTTTATCAGTTGGCCACTTTATTGTACATACTCATACTCTAGCTGAGCATTTCTAATTAGCCAACCTATAAGAAAAAAGTAGCGGGATTCCCATACCATACTAAAAAGTGCAAGGATGCAACGATAACTGAGATTACTGTAACAACCAGCAAGATTTGGAACTTTCTTTGACAGACAACTGGTCCATTAGAACCTAAACATTTCCTCGAAAACAGCACAGCGGAACAGTAAAATAGAATCGGGCAATAAAAGAAAACAGTCGATTAGTTTAATAAAAAAGACGAAACATAAATTTCAGATACCGTAAAACCTGTAATAGAACGGCCGGTTGCACTATTTTTCACTACCTCCTCAGGGGGGCCGCTCTACCACAGGGGGCCGTTATATCAGAGGGGGGCCGCTCTATATTTCAATACCGGATTTTTCATTGAAAACGATTCCTAATATTGGAATTAGTACGGTTTTACGCTAAAAATTAGCCAAAAATCGATAAATTTAAGAGTTTTTATCACAAAAAATGTGGAATGAGCAAACGGATTTTTGAAAAAACAACCTATTTATGATTTTATCACATAAAAACAAGCAAGTTTCATTAACTTCACTGCTTAGAATGGCCGCTGTATTTGAGGGAGGCCGTTCTAAAAAAGGGGGCCGCTCTATTGTTCACAAGGCCTCTGGAGGGGCCGCTCTAATACAGGTTTTACAGTATATGCTGGAAATGAATAAAGAAAACTTTTCGCGAGGATGTACAGTCTATTAGATTTCTCAGCCCTATGATGCTGCGGGTCTAAATGGGTTAACGGGGGTTTATGAAATTAACGGGGGTTTTTCAAAAAGAGTCACCGAAATGTTGGAAAAAGTGTCACGTGCAAAAAATTTAAGGCCCTCTATTACAATCTCAAAAGTACCAAGTCTTTCTTTCATAAACCGCCGCTTGTTACATGACAACGAGCGTCCGCACAGCCTCTTTTGTCGGTTTCCCTTTATGTCGTTTGGACTCATTTCAAATCTTCTTCTCATTCAGAACTCACCAAGTCTTTTATGGTACCCTTCCCTAGAACGACGCTAACCTTCTAGCCCCGCCCACCAGAACGCCCCGTTTTTTCCTCCAGATTTCCTCCAGATCATTCCAGTTGTATTCTGTTCATTATGATCTCATTGGTTCGACCAGTGCGGTCGGATCATCTCTCTCTCTCTCTCTCCTCCAGTATTCCCTACAGTACTCCCTACAGTATTCTCTACCAGTGATCGGAGACGGTGCCCCAATCAATGATAAGAAACGAATAATAATCAGGTATGTCACTTGGCGGGAAACAGTTCAAATATGGGTTAGAAATAGGGGATCTATATCAATAATCAAATAGATAGACGGTATCAATCAATAGGTATTATTGGGAAATGTTGGGATTTTTTTGGAAAATTATGGGACTTTTTTTTTAATTTTGGGATTTTTCTTTTAAAAATTTCGTGTTTTTTTTTTGGAAAATTTTTGGACTTTCTAGAAGAAAAATTTGGGATTTTTTTGGAAAATGTTGGGATTATTTCTTAGAAAATTTGATTTTTTTTTGAAATATTCGTGTTTTTTTTGGAAATTTTTGGGATGTTTTTTTTTAGAAAATTTTGGAATTATTTTGGAAAACTTTGGGATAGCATAATGGTCAGAAATGATTCTTGTTGGGAATCGGCTGAAAATTGGTGGAAATACTAACTTTGACACGGGGAATCTGAAAATCAAAAAAAAAAATACCGGATTGAAAAATTTCAGAACTTTTTTTCAAAGTCCACCGAAATGTCAGACTCCGCCCACTTGGTGCCTCATTTCTCTGGGCGACTCGTCTCGCCTTCTTTTTTTTCATACAATTAATTATATTTTTTTTTCATTTTCATTATATTTTAACTTCTTTTGTTCTGTAATCAAAGACTAACATCCGGTGAACGTCCGGTGAACATCCGGTGAACGTTCGGTGAACGTCCGGTGAACATCCGGTGAAGGTCCGGTGAACGTCCGGTGAACATCCGGTGAACGTCCGGTGAACATCCGGTGAAGGTCCGGTGAACGTCCGGTGAACATCCGGTGAACGTCCGGTGAACATCCGGTGAACGTCCGGCGAACATCCGGTGAAGGTCCGGTGAACGTCCGGTGAACATCCGGTGAACGTCCGGTGAACATCCGGTGAACGTCCGGTGAACATCCGGTGAACATCCGGTGAACGTCCGGTGAACGTCCGGTGAACGTCCGGTGAACATCCGGTGAAGGTCCGGTGAACGTCCGGCGAACATCCGGTGAACGTCCGGTGAACGTCCGGTGAACATCCGGTGAAGGTCCGGTGAACGTCCGGCGAACATCCGGTGAACGTCCGGTGAACGTCCGGTGAACATCCGGTGAAGGTCCGGTGAACATCCGGTGAACGTCCGGCGAACATCCGGTGAACGTCCGGTGAACGTCCGGTGAACATCCGGTGAACATCCGGTGAACGTCCGGTGAACATCCGGTGAACGTTCGGTGAACGTCCGGTGAACATCCGGTGAAGGTCCGGTGAAGGTCCGGTGAACATCCGGTGAACATCCGGTGAACGTCCGGCGAACATCCGGTGAACGTCCGGTGAACGTCCGGTGAACATCCGGTGAACGTCCGGCGAACATCCGGTGAACGTTCGGTGAACGTCCGGTGAACATCCGGTGAACGTCCGGTGAACATCCGGTGAACGTCCGGTGAAGGTCCGGTGAACATCCGGTGAACATCCGGTGAACGTCCGGCGAACATCCGGTGAACGTCCGGTGAACATCCGGTGAACGTCCGGCGAACATCCGGTGAACGTCCGGTGAACATTCGGTGAACGTCCGGTGAACATTCACCGGACGTTCACCGAACGTTCACCAGATGTTCACCGGATGTTCACCGGACCTTCACCGGATGTTCACCGGGTGTTCACCGGACCTTCACCGGATGTTCACCGGACGTTCACCGAATGTTAGTCTTTGATTACAGAACAAAAGAAGTTAAAATATAATGAAAATGAAAAAAAAATATAATTAATTGTATGAAAAAAAAGAAGGCGAGACGAGTCGCCCAGAGAAATGAGGCACCAAGTGGGCGGAGTCTGACATTTCGGTGGACTTTGGAAAAAAGTTCTGAAATTTTTCAATCCGGTATTTTTTTTTTGATTTTCAGATTCCCCGTGTCAAAGTTAGTATTTCCACCAATTTTCAGCCGATTCCCAACAAGAATCATCTCTGACCATTATGCTATCCCAAAATTTTTTTAAAAAAAAACATCCCAAAAATTTCCAAAAAAACACGAAATGTTCAAAAAAAAGATGAAATTTTCTAAGAAATAATCCCAACATTTTCCAAAAAAATCCCAAATTTTTCTTTTTTAAATTTTCCAAAAAAAACACAAAATTTTTAAAAGAAAAATCCCAAAATTAAAAAAAAAGTCCCATAATTTTCCAAAAAAATCCCAAAATTTCCCAATAATACCTATTGATTGATACCGTCTATCTATTTGATTATTGATATAGATCCCCTATTTCTAACCCATATTTGAACTGTTTCCCGCCAAGTGACATACCTGATTATTATTCGTTTCTTATCATTGATTGGGGCACCGTCTCCGATCACTGGTAGAGAATACTGTAGAGAATACTGTAGAGAATACTGTAGGGAATACTGTAGGGAGTACTGTAGGGAATACTGGAGGAGAGAGAGAGAGATGATCCGACCGCACTGGTCGAACCAATGAGATCATAATGAACAGAATACAACTGGAATGAACCTGGAGAAAAAAACGGGGCGTTCTGGTGGGCGGGGCTAGAGGATAAGCGTCGTCTCATGGGAAGGGTACCATAAAAAATTTGGTGAGTTCTGAATGAGAAGAAGATTTGAAATGAGTCAATAAGACATAAAAGGAAACCGACAAAGGAGGTTGTGCGGACTCTCGTTGTCATGTAATAAGCGGTTCATAAAAGAAGGACTCGGTACATTTGGGATAATAAACATGTGTTAGGGTGGCGGTAAATTCAAATTTTTATGAAGTCAAATGGTTACAAGGGATGAGAAAAATCAATTTCAATTAAAAACTCTCTCTGTTAAACACACAGTTTTTTTTGCTAAAAAAATTTTTTCAAAAAATAATTTCCGAAAATTTCAAACAAAAACTTCAAAGCACTCATTTCATGCTCATTCGGATCTAGCTCTAGATCGCTCTAGCTATCAAAAAAGCAAATTACGCCATTTACTGTATTTCTTTTGTGGGTTTGAAGATGCTTTATTGATAAACTCACAATATATTTTAGGTCCTTTTTCGTTCTCTCGGCTTCTTTCCGTTTTCTCTGCCTATTCTCGGTCTGTTTAGGTTAGCTTTTGGTTTGCTTGGCCTAGTTGCGCTGGTGTAATGGCTTATTGAACTTCCGCCCTCTTTTTTGCTTCGTTTTCTCCTCATTTCAGCTCTTTTCCCCCATCTTTCGATTTACATTTTTCCCCATTCCCATTAAAATCTTCTCGAACCCCCCTTTCTAAAATTAATAATTCCAGGACGGTCGACGTGGATGGCGAGGCGACGACATGGACGGTGATGCATAGATGGGCGGCATGGCGAGCACAGTGGATGGCACGTTGAATTTTTTTGAACGTGGGTTTGAATTTTTTTCCGCGCGTTCCATTTTCGTAGTGGTCGCAAATTTTTTAAATCGCTGGGTGGCGACTCTGTTTATCATGCAACTACGTATCCGCTTAAGCACGTAAAATTGCCGTGAATGGCGGACGGGCGAAGGCAGGAGCCGCTTCAAAACTGGAATTTATTAAAATTTTGGTTCAAAACGCCGCGCATTTTTTTAATGGCCGAAGTTCTGTCCGAATGACCAAACTTTTGACCGCAATTTTCGTCCCCTCAAAGTCCGAATTTCTTTCTGATGGCCTAACTTTAACCTAGATAGCCTAACTTTTGCTATCAGTGAGTCTCGGATGATCGGAGGAATTCCCACTTACTCATCTGATGAATAGGATCGTGTAGGACTGCCCAAAGCGGTGCAGTTCTACCGTCTGGTTCGTCTGCTGATTGGGAGAAAATCTTTCCGAAATATCACCTTGACCACTCTTTCTCTGGCTGGTTAAAGCAGGGTTTTGATGAAAGAAATTTGGACTTTTTTAAACTCAAAACTCGGAAAAGAAGCTTATTATTTTTGGAAATTTTTTCGAAATTCTGAGAAAAATATTGGGCAATTTTTAAGTTAAAAAAAATACAGGAAAAAATGGCCGAGAAAAGTTTTCTAGGCCACGACCAAGTTCCACAAGTTTAAAAACGTGATTATTTCCGCTAAAGCAAAACTGTACCGTCCGCCACAATTAAATTCCATTTTCAAAAATAGTTTTTTTGAGAAAAATTTGCGTATTGGCCTCTACGTCAATCCCCTTTTTTCATCGCCCTCATTTCTGCCCCTACATAAGCTCTGAAATCGGCGGAAATCGTCAGTTCTCGGTATTCGAGCACGATGGCCCAGCTCCTCCACCCTGGTCCCTTCTGGTCCCTTCTGGCTCCTCGCCTTCAACTTCAGGACGGCTCTATGCAGTGGTTGGGCACCGCCCGAAAAGGTACAATTTCGAAGCTCCGGCTTTTTTATGCTTCTAATAGGACTTGCCACACGAGTACCCATCGAGGGTAGGAAAGCGCGCTCTAATGATAAACTGAGAATTTCGCTGCGTACCTCAATTTCGAGCGAACTTTTTGAAACCGAATTTTCAGGGGAAATGGGGCCAAGCTGAGTATTAAACGTTTTTTATCAATAGAGCGCGCTTTCCTACCCTCGCTGGGAACCCGTGTGAGTGTGACGTCACGAGGTGACAATCAATTTGACCTTTTGTGCGGGCGTTCTCCCGCCTCTCTTTCCAAAGGAGAACACGCTGACGTCACCCTTTTCAATCAATACACAATGGGACTCTCTGCACAGTCGGCACCACTTTCCGTAAGAGGACGCTCATGTTTAGCCCCGCCCATCTGTCTCATTCATTCGACTATTTAGGGGGAAGGGCCTCTTTGTCGGTCTCCTTTTGTATGTACTCTGATTTCTGTTTTTCTGTTGAGATTCCCGGCCGTGGGACGTCACGAGGTGACAGTCTATTTGACCTTTTGTGCGCATTTTCCCATGAGAAAGGACGCTCGTGTTTAACCCCGCCCACAATTAACCCCGCCCACCAAACATTTTTTTTCATTCTTTCTCATTCATTCGACCATTCATTCTGCATTTTTGTCTCCTCCCTTTCTTTTTATTCATCCCGTCTTCTCTCTCTCTCTCTCTCTGGTCCATTCTGGGCCGTCTTCCTCCTGTGTTTTCTTCTTACCTCCCGACTTTTTCTCCTTCTATTTAGCCTTGGACTTGGATTGGACTTGATTTGGGCTGGGTTTTGGCCTGAACAGACTTGATTTGGGCTGGGTTTTGGCCTGAATGGACTTGATTTGGGCTGGGTTTTGGCCTGAATGGACTTGATTTGGGCTGGGTTTTGGCCTGAACGGACTTGATTTGGGCTGGGTTTTGGCCTGAACAGACTTGATTTGGGCTGGGTTTTGGCCTGAACGGACTTGATTTGGGCATGGTTTTGGCCTGAACGGACTTGATTTGGGCTTGGTTTTGGCCTGAACGGACATGATTTGGGCTGGGTTTTGGCCTGAATGGACTTGACTTGGGCTGGGTTTTGGCCTGAACAGACTTGATTTGGGCTGGGTTTTGGCCTGAACAGACTTGATTTGGGCTTGGTTTTGGCCTGAACGGACCTGATTTGGGCTGGGTTTTGGCCTGAATGGACTTGATTTGGGCTGGGTTTTGGCCTGAACGGACTTGATTTGGGCTGGGTTTTGGCCTGAATGGACTTGATTTGGGCTGGGTTTTGGCCTGAATGGACTTGATGTGGGCTTGGTTTTGGCCTGAATGGACTTTGGACTGGCTTAATTTGGACTTTAATGATCCTCATTTGGGGTTGGATGGACTTCATTTGGGCTTAAGTAGGCTTAAATAGCCTCAATTCGGGCAAAAAAAGGCTTAATTTGGACTGGAATGGGCTTGATTTAGGCTTTGATGGATTTCATTTGGGCTGGAATAGGCCTTGATTTGGTCTTGAATAAGCCTAATTTGGGCTTGAAGGGGCCTATTTTGGGCTTGAAGGGGCCTAATTTGGACTGAAAAGGGCTGATAGGTTCACTAGACTGGACTAAAAGTTGGGATTTTTTTTACTCTCGTCGTCTGACTCTCGCTCTCTGACCGTTTTTTCCGTTCTCTGACTCTCGTCTCCCACCCCTCTTTCCGATTTTAATTGCTTATTTTTCCAGGTTTGGCGACAACTCCGATCCAACTCCGGTCCAACTCCAAGTGCAACTTCATGTGCAACTCCAAGTGCAACTCCAAGTGCAACTCCAAGTGCAACTCCATGTGCAACTCCAAGTGCAACTCCATTATCATGATGCCAGCACACGGTTCGGGTCTCGCCGATCCCCAATAGTTTGCTTCGAGAGCCCGTTCCACCTGTGGGGAACGAAGCTCTGCGGAGGGCCAGAACCTCGATTCCGGGTGGGAGTCGGGGCGCTCTGTGCAGATGGTCAACCAGGAGATTCGACTCTCCTGTCAACCCCGCCCCCTTTTTTTGGGGTTGCCGGGGGGATCGAACCTTCTGGTTCGATCATTTGCACCAGAGCGCCTCGAAACCCATCTGGGATTCGAGGTTCTGGTCCTCTGCGGAGCCTAGTTCCCCCAGCTGGAACAGGTTAGCGGAGCTAAACTATTGGGGATCGGCGAGGCGGGTTTTGGGTTAGAGGGACCGGACCGTGTAGGTAAGTTGCTGGTGGATCAATCGATTATCGATTGCTTTTATCGATTGATTGGATGGATGGATCAATGGATCAATGGAGCTGCTCCCCTCGGATTCATTTGGATTGGCACTTCCGGATTCAAATGCTCCTGGCTCCTGGTTTGAAGGTCGATGGCTCACCGGATCAGAAATTGGTCAGTTTATTGCCCCCTCCTACCAAAAAATTCCCCACCACCGGCTCTCCCGATTTGTAGGTCAATGGCTACTTGGTTGCTGCTCGGCTGCTCGTCCTCTCGGATTCATTTGGCACTGGCAACAACTGCAAAATTGGCTCCACGGATTCGAAATTGGTCAGTTCACCTCCCCCAAAAAAATTGTGAATTTTGGAATTCCGGAAAATTTCCTTCTCCCAAAAAATTCTGAAGTTCCCAAAAATGCTGAAATTTCGGAAAATTCTAAAATTCCCCAAAAATTCTGAAATTCGCAAAAATTCTGAAATTCTGGAAAATTCTGAAATTTCCAAAGATTCTGAAATTCCCAAAAATTCTGAAATTCCCAAAAATTCTGAAATTCGCAAAAATTCTGAAATTCTGGAAAATTCTGAAATTCCCAAAAATTCTGAAATTCCCAAAAATTCTGAAATTTTCAAAAATTCTGAAATTCTGTAAAATTCTGAAATTCCCCAAAAGTTCCCCTTTCCCAAAAAAAAACTCCTTTTTCCACCCCAAAAATTTATTTCCCAGTGGTTCCAAAGGCTGAAGACGTGGCAACTTCTCGATTTCAATGTGTTGGCAGTGATGAAGTGTGGCGGTCCAATGTTAGTGCAATTTTCACAGATTGTTAGGTTGGTCTCTTTTCAAGTTTTAGTCCCAACCAGACAATTTTTCAGAGACGAGCTCCAACTCCCAACTCACTCTCCAACTCCATTTTGATCACTGATGAGGATCGTCTGTCGAGTCAAATGTCGGCAAAATAGACAAATTCCAAGAAAAAAGATCAAAAAGAAACCTCCTAAGAGCCGACTTTCCGGATAATGGACTCTCTGGACTCTTTCTGACTTTATTGCTCTTCTTCCATCTGGAACCACTGGAGTCCCGCCCACAAAGACTGACTCATCTGTGCCATGCTGGACAATGCCACCAAACACACATTCAAACCGATCGCTCCGGCCTCATTTTTGGCAAGCAAAAACCCACAAAGAACATGTGCTCCTCTTGCTCCTCCCCTGCTCCTACCATGCCTCTGGACTCAACACCATGTTGGAGACGATTGTATTGGGTATAACTTCCAAATTTCCATCAAAAATTTCTGAAATTGCTATCCATATGCTTTTAATACTGGTAAGTTATATGTATAATATTCAACAGTTTCTAATTACGCCCTCGTGATCAGTTAGTGCTAATCTTTTTCGAATATTCGATAGATTAGCCTTTCTGATTGTGATGGGAGTTTTGAATACTGTCTGCCTTTTAATGTTACCGTTTATCCAGAAGGTCCGTTTTTTCCAGAAGGTCCGTTTTTTTCAGACGGTCCGTTTTTTTCAGAAGGTCTGTTTTTTTTTGTTAAGAAGGTCTGTTTTTTTGTTAAGAAGGTCTTTTTTTTGTTAAGAAGGTCTGTTTTTTTTTGTTGAGAAGGTCTGTTTTTTTGTTAAGAAGGTCTGTTTTTTTTGTTAAGAAGGTCTTTCTTTTTCAGAAGGTCTGTTTTTTTTTGTTAAGAAGGTCTTTTTTTTCAGAAGGTCCGTTTTTTCCAGAAGGTCTGTTTTTTTGTTAAGAAGGTCTGTTTTTTTTTGTTGAGAAGGTCTGTTTTTTTGTTAAGAAGGTCCGTTTTTTTCAGAAGGTCTGTTTTTTTTTGTTAAGAAGGTCTGTTTTTTTGTTAAGAAGGTCTTTTTTTTGTTAAGAAGGTCTGTTTTTTTTTGTTGAGAAGGTCTGTTTTTTTGTTAAGAAGGTCTGTTTTTTTTGTTAAGAAGGTCTTTCTTTTTCAGAAGGTCTGTTTTTTTTGTTAAGAAGGTCTTTTTTTTCAGAAGGTCCGTTTTTTCCAGAAGGTCTGTTTTTTTGTTAAGAAGGTCTGTTTTTTTTGTTGAGAAGGTCTGTTTTTTTGTTAAGAAGGTCCGTTTTTTTCAGAAGGTCTGTTTTTTTTTGTTAAGAAGGTCGGTTTTTTTTTTGTTGAGAAGGTCTGTTTTTTTGTTAAGAAGGTCTGTTTTTTTGTTAAGAAGGTCTGTTATTTTTTTTGTTAAGAAGGTCTGTTATTTTTTTTGTTAAGAAGGTCTGTTTTTTTTTGTTAAGGAGGTCTGTTTTTTTGTTAAGAAGGTCTGTTTTTTGTTGAGAAGGTCTGTTTTTTTTTGTTAAGAAGGTCTGTTTTTTGTTAAGAAGGTCTGTTATTTTTTTTGTTAAGAAGGTCTGTTATTTTGTTAAGAAGGTCTGTTAATTTTTTTTGTTAAGAAGGTCTGTTTTTTTGTTAAGAAGGTCTGTTTTTTGTTGAGAAGGTCTGTTTTTTTTTGTTAAGAAGGTCTGTTTTTTGTTAAGAAGGTCTGTTATTTTTTTTGTTAAGAAGGTCTGTTATTTTGTTAAGAAGGTCTGTTAATTTTTTTTGTTAAGAAGGTCTGTTTTTTTGTTAAGAAGGTCTGTTTTTTGTTGAGAAGGTCTGTTTTTTTTTGTTAAGAAGGTCTGTTTTTTGTTAAGAAGGTCTGTTATTTTTTTTTTGTTAAGAAGGTCTGTTTTTTTGTTAAGAAGGTCTGTTATTTTTTTTGTTAAGAAGGTCTGTTTTTTTGTTAAGAAAGTCTGTTTTTTTTTTTGTTGAGAAGGTCTGTTTTTTTTTTGTTAAGAAGGTCTTTTTTTTGTTAAGAAGGTCTGTTTTTTTTTTGATAAGGTCTGTTTTTTTGTTAAGGAGGTCTGTTTTTTTGTTAAGAAGGTCTGTTTTTTTGTTAAGAAGGTCTTTTTTGTTTGTTAAGAAGGTCTTTTTTTTGTTAAGAAGGTCTGTTTTTTTTTTTGTTGAGAAGGTCTGTTTTTTTGTTAAGAAGGTCTGTTTTTTTTGTTAAGAAGGTCTTTCTTTTTCAGAAGGTCTGTTTTTTTTTGTTAAGAAGGTCTTTTTTTTCAGAAGGTCCGTTTTTTCCAG
Source organism: Caenorhabditis doughertyi (assembly GCA_963572265.1). Taxonomy (NCBI): domain Eukaryota; kingdom Metazoa; phylum Nematoda; class Chromadorea; order Rhabditida; family Rhabditidae; genus Caenorhabditis; species Caenorhabditis doughertyi. The sequence continues at coordinate 9,091,122 of OY751556.1, read as the reverse complement.
AAGGTCTGTTTTTTTGTTAAGAAGGTCTGTTTTTTTTGTTGAGAAGGTCTGTTTTTTTGTTAAGAAGGTCCGTTTTTTTCAGAAGGTCTGTTTTTTTTGTTAAGAAGGTCGGTTTTTTTTTTGTTGAGAAGGTCTGTTTTTTTGTTAAGAAGGTCTGTTTTTTTGTTAAGAAGGTCTTTTTTTTGTTAAGAAGGTCTGTTTTTTTTTGTTGAGAAGGTCTGTTTTTTTGTTAAGAAGGTCTGTTTTTTTTTGTTAAGAAGGTCTTTCTTTTTCAGAAGGTCTGTTTTTTTTTGTTAAGAAGGTCTTTTTTTTCAGAAGGTCCGTTTTTTCCAGAAGGTCTGTTTTTTTGTTAAGAAGGTCTGTTTTTTTTGTTGAGAAGGTCTGTTTTTTTGTTAAGAAGGTCCGTTTTTTTCAGAAGGTCTGTTTTTTTTTGTTAAGAAGGTCGGTTTTTTTTTTGTTGAGAAGGTCTGTTTTTTTGTTAAGAAGGTCTGTTTTTTTGTTAAGAAGGTCTGTTATTTTTTTTGTTAAGAAGGTCTGTTATTTTTTTTGTTAAGAAGGTCTGTTTTTTTTTGTTAAGGAGGTCTGTTTTTTTGTTAAGAAGGTCTGTTTTTTGTTGAGAAGGTCTGTTTTTTTTTTGTTAAGAAGGTCTGTTTTTTGTTAAGAAGGTCTGTTATTTTTTTTGTTAAGAAGGTCTGTTATTTTGTTAAGAAGGTCTGTTAATTTTTTTTGTTAAGAAGGTCTGTTTTTTTGTTAAGAAGGTCTGTTTTTTGTTGAGAAGGTCTGTTTTTTTTTGTTAAGAAGGTCTGTTTTTTGTTAAGAAGGTCTGTTATTTTTTTTGTTAAGAAGGTCTGTTATTTTGTTAAGAAGGTCTGTTAATTTTTTTTGTTAAGAAGGTCTGTTTTTTTGTTAAGAAGGTCTGTTTTTTGTTGAGAAGGTCTGTTTTTTTTTGTTAAGAAGGTCTGTTTTTTGTTAAGAAGGTCTGTTATTTTTTTTTTGTTAAGAAGGTCTGTTTTTTTGTTAAGAAGGTCTGTTATTTTTTTTGTTAAGAAGGTCTGTTTTTTTGTTAAGAAAGTCTGTTTTTTTTTTGTTGAGAAGGTCTGTTTTTTTTTTGTTAAGAAGGTCTTTTTTTTGTTAAGAAGGTCTGTTTTTTTTTTTGATAAGGTCTGTTTTTTTGTTAAGGAGGTCTGTTTTTTTGTTAAGAAGGTCTGTTTTTTTGTTAAGAAGGTCTTTTTTGTTTGTTAAGAAGGTCTTTTTTTTGTTAAGAAGGTCTGTTTTTTTTTTGTTGAGAAGGTCTGTTTTTTTGTTAAGAAGGTCTGTTTTTTTTGTTAAGAAGGTCTTTTTTTTTTTGTTGAGAAGGTCTGTTTTTTTGTTGAGAAGGTCTGTTTTTTTGTTAAGAAGGTCTGTTTTTTTTTTGTTGAGAAGGTCTGTTTTTTTGTTAAGAAGGTCTGTTTTTTTTTGTTAAGAAGGTCTTTTTTTTCAGAAGGTCCGTTTTTTCCAGAAGGTCTGTTTTTTTGTTAAGAAGGTCTGTTTTTTTTGTTGAGAAGGTCTGTTTTTTTGTTAAGAAGGTCCGTTTTTTTCAGAAGGTCTGTTTTTTTTGTTAAGAAGGTCGGTTTTTTTTTTGTTGAGAAGGTCTGTTTTTTTGTTAAGAAGGTCTGTTTTTTTGTTAAGAAGGTCTGTTATTTTTTTTGTTAAGAAGGTCTGTTATTTTTTTTGTTAAGAAGGTCTGTTTTTTTTTGTTAAGGAGGTCTGTTTTTTTGTTTAGAAGGTCTGTTTTTTTTTTGTTTTTTTTTTCGAATTTTTTGTTTTTTTTTTCGAATTTTTCGGTTTTTTTTTTCGAATTTTTTGGTTTTTTTTCGAATTTTTTGGTTTTTTTCTTCAATTTTTTTGTTTTTTTTTTTCAATTTTTTGGTTATCAACCTTTTTAACAAATCGACCTTTTTAAAAAATCGACCTTTTTAACAAATCGACCTTTTTAAAAATTGACATTTTATTTAACAAATCGACCTTCTTAACAAATCGACCTTTTTAACAAATCGACCTTCTTGACAAATCGACCTTCTTGACAAATCGACTTTTTTAACAAATCAACCTTTTGAACATATCGACCTTTTTGTCAAATCGACCTTTTTGACCAATCGACCTTTTTGTCAAATCGACCTTTTTAAAAATCGACATTTTTTTTTAACAAATCGACCTTTTTAACAAATCGACCTTCTTAACAAATCGACCTTTTTAACAAATCGACCTTTTAAACAAATCAACCGTTTTTGACAAATCGACCTTTTTAAAAATCGACATTTTTTTTAAAAAATCGACCTTCTTGACAAATCGACCTTTTAAACAAATCGACCGTTTTTGACAAATCGACCTTTTTAACAAATCGACCTTTTTAAAAAATCGACCTTTTTAAAAATCGACCTTTTTAAAAATCGACATTTTTTTAACAAATCGACCATTTTAACAAATCGACCTTCTTAACAAATCGACCTTTTTGACCAATAGACCTTTTTGTCAAATCGACCTTTCTGACAAATCGGCCCTTTTAACAAATCGACCTTTTTAACCTATCGACCTTCTTGACAAATCGGCTTTTTTAACAAATCAACCTTCTGGACAAATCGACCTTTTAAACAAATCGACCGTTTTTGACAAATCAACCTTTTTAACAAATCGACCTTTTTAAAAAATCGACCTTTTTAACAAATCGACCTTTTTAAAAATTGACATTTTATTTAACAAATCGACCTTCTTAACAAATCGACCTTTTTAACAAATCGACCTTCTTGACAAATCGACTTTTTTAACAAATCGACTTTTTTAACAAATCAACCTTTTGAACATATCGACCTTTTTGTCAAATCGACCTTTTTGACCAATCGACCTTTTTGTCAAATCGACCTTTTTGACAAATCGGCCCTTTCAACAAATCGACCTTTTTAACATATCGACCTTTTTGTCAAATCGACCTTTTTGACAAATCGACCTTCTTAACAAATCGACCTTTTTAACAAATCGACCTTCTTGACAAATCGACCTTCTTGACAAATCGACTTTTTTAACAAATCGACCTTTTTAACAAAGCGACCTTCTTGACAAATCGACCGTTTTGACCAATCGACCTTTTTTTCAAATCGACCTTTTTGACAAATCGGCCCTTTTAACAAATCGACCTTTTTAACATATCGACCTTTTTGTCAAATCGACCTTTTTGACAAATCGGCCCTTTTAACAAATCGACCTTTTTAACATATCGACCTTTTCGACAAATCGGCCCTTTAAACAAATCGGCCCTTTTAACAAATCGACCTTTTTAAAAAAATCGACCTTTTTAACAAATCGACCTTTTTAAAAATCGACATTTTTTTTAACAAATCGAACTTCTTGACAAATCGACCTTTTAAACAAATCGACCGTTTTCGACAAATCGACCTTTTTAACAAATCGACCTTTTTAAAAAATCGACCTTTTTAACAAATCGACCTTTTTAAAAATCGACATTTTTTTTTAACAAATCGACCTTTTTAACAAATCGACCTTCTTAACAAATCGACCTTTTTAACAAATCGACCTTTCAACAAATCGACCTTCTTGACAAATCGACCTTCTTGACAAATCGACCTTTTTAACGACATTGTGTCTCCAAAGACCCTCGGGATCTATCATAAGTCAAAAATAAAAAAATTAGTTAACGAGGCCGCCGCTGCTTTTTTGGTGAGGCGAAGGACGGTTTGTGGTGAGGCGTGGTGAGGCTAAGCACGTATTTGGTGAGGCTAAGAACAGAGAGCGGGCAACTAACTTGGCGGCTTGTGGTGAGGCTTGCTAACTTGTGTTTCTCTGATCAGCGATTTTTTGCCAGTGTTTCTCTTTCTTGTCCGTTTCTTTGGCTTCTTCGTCTTTCCGTTTTCTTTGCCTAATCTTGGTCTGCTTATGCTAGTCTTGGGTCTGCTTGGACTAGTTGTTCTAATTTTTTCTCTTTTTTCCATCCGAATGCTCTCTAAACCACCTTTCAAAATTTAATAATTTCAGGACGAGTCGATGTGGATGGCGGATGGGCGGCGTGGCGACGTGGCGCCGGCGTGGCAGCGACGTGGCAAGGACGGTGGACGATGTTCTGTCCACATTCTGTCCAAATGGCCGAATTTTTGCCCGAATGGCCTAACTTTCGCTTGAGTGGCCTTATTTTCGCTCTAGTGGCCTAACTTTCGACAGACTGGCCTAAATTTTGTACGGCTGGTTAAACTTCTGCCCGGCTGGCCTAACTTTCGCTGATCTTCTGCCCAAAAATTCCAAATTTCTTTCCTGATGACCTAACTTCAACCAAGATGACCTAATTTTTGCTATCAGTGCATCTTGGATGATCGGTAGAAATTCCCCACTTATTCATCTGATGAATAGGATCGTGTAGGACTGCCCAAAGCGGTGCAGTTCTACCGTCTGGTTCGTCTGCTGATTGGGAGAAAATCTATCACCTTGACCACTCTTGGCCGGCTAAAGCAGGGCTCTGATGGAAGAAAAAATGGAATTTTTTGTCAAAAGTTGGTGATTTCTGAAAAATTAAGAAAATTTAGAGAGAACAGCTAAATTCTGGGCTTTTTTGATGTATTTCTAGGCTCATTTCGAACAAGTTTTAGGCTCTTTTTGAACTAATTTCAGCAAATTCTTGGTTTTTTTTTCAAACGAAAAAGGACCTAAAATATATTGTGAGTTTATCAATAAAGCATCTTCAAACCCACAAAAGAAATACAGTAAATTGCGTAATTTGCTTTTTTGATAGCTAGAGCGATCTAGAGCTAGATCCGAATGAGCATGAAATGAGTGCTTTGAAGTTTTTGTTTGAAATTTTCGGAAATTATTTTTTGAAAAAATTTTTTTTAGCAAAACAAACTGTGTGTTGAACAGAGAGAGTTTTTAATTGAAATTGATTTTTCTCATCCCTTGTAACCATTTGACTTCATAAAAATTTGAATTTACCGCCACCCTAACACATGTTTATTATCCCAAATGTACCGAGTCCTTCTTTCATAAACCGCCGCTTGTTACATGACAACGAGCGTCCGCACAGCCTCTTTTGTCGGTTTCCCTTTATGTCTTATTGACTCATTTCAAATCTTCTTCTCATTCAGAACTCACCAAATCTTTTATGGTACCCTTCCCATGAGACGACGCTTATCCTCTAGCCCCGCCCACCAGAACGCCCCGTTTTTTTCTCCAGATTTCCTCCAGGTTCATTCCAGTTGTATTCTGTTCATTATGATCTCATTGGTTCGACCAGTGCGGTCGGATCATCTCTCTCTCTCTCTCCTCCAGTATTCCCTACAGTACTCCCTACAGTATTCCCTACAGTATTCTCTACAGTATTCTCTACAGTATTCTCTACAGTATTCTCTACCAGTGATCGGAGACGGTGCCCCAATCAATGATAAGAAACGAATAATAATCAGGTATGTCACTTGGCGGGAAACAGTTCAAATATGGGTTAGAAATAGGGGATCTATATCAATAATCAAATAGATAGACGCCTCATTTCTCTGGGCGACTCGTCTCGCCTTCTTTTTTTTCATACAATTAATTATATTTTTTTTTCATTTTCATTATATTTTAACTTCTTTTGTTCTGTAATCAGACGTTCGTTCACCGGCCGTTCACCGGACCTTCACCGGACGTTCACCGGGTGTTCACCGGACCTTCACCGGACGTTCACCGGACGTTCACCGGGTGTTCACCGGACCTTCACCGGCCGTTCACCGGACGTTCACCGGACCTTCACCGGACGTTCACCGGGTGTTCACCGGACGTTCACCGGACCTTCACCGGACGTTCACCGGGTGTTCACCGGACGTTCACCGGATCTTCACCGGACGTTCACCGGGTGTTCACCGGACCTTCACCGGAAGTTCACCGGGTGTTCACCGGACGTTCACCGGATCTTCACCGGGTGTTCACCGGACCTTCACCGGCCGTTCACCGGACGTTCACCGGGTGTTCACCGGACCTTCACCGGCCGTTCACCGGACGTTCACCGGACCTTCACCGGAAGTTCACCGGGTGTTCACCGGACGTTCACCGGATCTTCACCGGGTGTTCACCGGACCTTCACCGGCCGTTCACCGGACCTTCACCGGAAGTTCACCGGACGTTCACCGGGTGTTCACCGGACCTTCACCGGACGTTCACCGGACGTTCACCGGGTGTTCACCGGACCTTCACCGGCCGTTCACCGGACCTTCACCGGAAGTTCACCGGCCGTTCACCGGACGTTCACCGGACCTTCACCGGACGTTCACCGGACGTTCACCGGACGTTCACCGGGTGTTCACCGGACGTTCACCGGACGTTCACCGGACGTTCACCGGACGTTCACCGGACGTTCACCGGACGTTCACCGGGTGTTCACCGGACGTTCACCGGACCTTCACCGGACGTTCACCGGACGTTCACCGGACGTTCACCGGACCTACACCGGACGTTCACCGGATGTTCACCGGACGTTCACCGGATGTTCACCGGACGTTCACCGGACGTTCACCGGACGTTCACCGGGTGTTCACCGGACCTTCACCGGACGTTCACCGGGTGTTCACCGGACCTTCACCGGACGTTCACCGGACGTTCACCGGGTGTTCACCGGACCTTCACCGGCCGTTCACCGGACGTTCACCGGACGTTCACCGGACGTTCACCGGACGTTCACCGGACGTTCACCGGACGTTCACCGGGTGTTCACCGGACGTTCACCGGACGTTCACCGGACGTTCACCGGATGTTCACCGGACGTTCACCGGACGTTCACCGGACGTTCACCGGGTGTTCACCGGACGTTCACCGGACCTTCACCGGACGTTCACCGGGTGTTCACCGGACGTTCACCGGATCTTCACCGGACGTTCACCGGGTGTTCACCGGACCTTCACCGGAAGTTCACCGGGTGTTCACCGGACGTTCACCGGATCTTCACCGGACCTTCACCGGACCTTCACCGGCCGTTCACCGGACCTTCACCGGAAGTTCACCGGAAGTTCACCGGACGTTCACCGGACCTTCACCGGACGTTCACCGGGTGTTCACCGGACGTTCACCGGACGTTCACCGGACGTTCACCGGACCTTCACCGGACGTTCACCGGGTGTTCACCGGACCTTCACCGGACGTTCACCGGGTGTTCACCGGACCTTCACCGGCCGTTCACCGGACCTTCACCGGAAGTTCACCGGCCGTTCACCGGACGTTCACCGGACCTTCACCGGACGTTCACCGGACGTTCACCGGGTGTTCACCGGACGTTCACCGGACGTTCACCGGACGTTCACCGGACGTTCACCGGACGTTCACCGGACGTTCACCGGGTGTTCACCGGACGTTCACCGGGTGTTCACCGGACGTTCACCGGACCTTCACCGGACGTTCACCGGACGTTCACCGGACGTTCACCGGACCTTCACCGGACGTTCACCGGATGTTCACCGGACGTTCACCGGATGTTCACCGGACGTTCACCGGACGTTCACCGGACGTTCACCGGGTGTTCACCGGACGTTCACCGGTTGTTCACCGGACGTTCACCGGACGTTCACCGGGTGTTCACCGGACGTTCACCGGACCTTCACCGGCCGTTCACCGGACCTTCACCGGCCGTTCACCGGACCTTCACCGGACGTTCACCGGACCTTCACCGGACGTTCACCGGACCTTCACCGGTTGTTCACCGGACCTTCACCGGACGTTCACCGGGTGTTCACCGGACGTTCACCGGACGTTCACCGGACCTTCACCGGCCGTTCACCGGACCTTCACCGGCCGTTCACCGGACCTTCACCGGACGTTCACCGGACCTTCACCGGTTGTTCACCGGACCTTCACCGGACGTTCACCGGGTGTTCACCGGACCTTCACCGGACGTTCACCGGACGTTCACCGGGTGTTCACCGGACGTTCACCGGACGTTCACCGGACGTTCACCGGACGTTCACCGGACGTTCACCGGACGTTCACCGGGTGTTCACCGGACGTTCACCGGACCTTCACCGGACGTTCACCGGACGTTCACCGGACGTTCACCGGACCTTCACCGGACGTTCACCGGACGTTCACCGGACGTTCACCGGGTGTTCACCGGACGTTCACCGGTTGTTCACCGGACGTTCACCGGACCTTCACCGGACGTTCACCGGACGTTCACCGGACGTTCACCGGACGTTCACCGGGTGTTCACCGGATGTTCACCGGACGTTCACCGGGTGTTCACCGGATGTTCACCGGACGTTCACCGGGTGTTCACCGGACGTTCACCGGACGTTCACCGGACCTTCACCGGACGTTCACCGGACGTTCACCGGACGTTCACCGGGTGTTCACCGGACGTTCACCGGTTGTTCACCGGACGTTCACCGGACCTTCACCGGACGTTCACCGGACGTTCACCGGACCTTCACCGGACGTTCACCGGACGTTCACCGGACGTTCACCGGACGTTCACCGGGTGTTCACCGGATGTTCACCGGACGTTCACCGGGTGTTCACCGGACGTTCACCGGACGTTCACCGGACGTTCACCGGACGTTCACCGGACGTTCACCGGGTGTTCACCGGATGTTCACCGGACGTTCACCGGACGTTCACCGGACGTTCACCGGACCTTCACCGGACGTTCACCGGACGTTCACCGGACGTTCACCGGGTGTTCACCGGACGTTCACCGGTTGTTCACCGGACGTTCACCGGACCTTCACCGGACGTTCACCGGACGTTCACCGGACCTTCACCGGACGTTCACCGGACGTTCACCGGACGTTCACCGGACGTTCACCGGACGTTCACCGGACGTTCACCGGACGTTCACCGGACGTTCACCGGACGTTCACCGGACGTTCACCGGACGTTCACCGGACGTTCACCGGACGTTCACCGGGTGTTCACCGGATGTTCACCGGACGTTCACCGGACGTTCACCGGACGTTCACCGGACGTTCACCGGACCTTCACCGGACGTTCACCGGACGTTCACCGGACCTTCACCGGACGTTCACCGGACGTTCACCGGACGTTCACCGGACGTTCACCGGGTGTTCACCGGATGTTCACCGGACGTTCACCGGGTGTTCACCGGACGTTCACCGGACGTTCACCGGACGTTCACCGGACGTTCACCGGACGTTCACCGGGTGTTCACCGGATGTTCACCGGACGTTCACCGGACGTTCACCGGACGTTCACCGGACGTTCACCGGACGTTCACCGGGTGTTCACCGGATGTTCACCGGACGTTCACCGGGTGTTCACCGGACGTTCACCGGACGTTCACCGGACGTTCACCGGACGTTCACCGGACGTTCACCGGGTGTTCACCGGACGTTCACCGGTTGTTCACCGGACGTTCACCGGACGTTCACCGGGTGTTCACCGGACCTTCACCGGACGTTCACCGGGTGTTCACCGGACCTTCACCGGACGTTCACCGGACGTTCACCGGGTATTCACCGGACCTTCACCGGCCGTTCACCGGACGTTCACCGGACCTTCACCGGACGTTCACCGGGTGTTCACCGGACGTTCACCGGACCTTCACCGGACGTTCACCGGACCTTCACCGGCCGTTCACCGGACCTTCACCGGCCGTTCACCGGACCTTCACCGGCCGTTCACCGGACCTTCACCGGCCGTTCACCGGACCTTCACCGGACGTTCACCGGACGTTCACCGGACCTTCACCGGACGTTCACCGGATGTTCACCGGATGTTCACCGGGTGTTCACCGGACGTTCACCGGACCTTCACCGGACGTTCACCGGACCTTCACCGGACGTTCACCGGACGTTCACCGGACGTTCACCGGATGTTCACCGGGTGTTCACCGGACGTTCACCGGACCTTCACCGGCCGTTCACCGGCCGTTCACCGGACCTTCACCGGACGTTCACCGGACGTTCACCGGATGTTCACCGGGTGTTCACCGGACGTTCACCGGACCTTCACCGGCCGTTCACCGGACGTTCACCGGACGTTCACCGGACGTTCACCGGGTGTTCACCGGACGTTCACCGGATCTTCACCGGACGTTCACCGGGTGTTCACCGGACCTTCACCGGAAGTTCACCGGGTGTTCACCGGACGTTCACCGGATCTTCACCGGGTGTTCACCGGACCTTCACCGGCCGTTCACCGGACCTTCACCGGAAGTTCACCGGACGTTCACCGGGTGTTCACCGGACCTTCACCGGACCTTCACCGGACGTTCACCGGACGTTCACCGGACGTTCACCGGACGTTCACCGGACGTTCACCGGGTGTTCACCGGACGTTCACCGGACGTTCACCGGACGTTCACCGGACGTTCACCGGACGTTCACCGGACCTTCAGCGGACGTTCACCGGATGTTCACCGGACGTTCACCGGATGTTCACCGGACGTTCACCGGACGTTCACCGGACGTTCACCGGGTGTTCACCGGACGTTCACCGGACCTTCACCGGACGTTCACCGGACGTTCACCGGACGTTCACCGGACCTTCAGCGGACGTTCACCGGATGTTCACCGGACGTTCACCGGATGTTCACCGGACGTTCACCGGACGTTCACCGGACGTTCACCGGGTGTTCACCGGACGTTCACCGGTTGTTCACCGGACGTTCACCGGACGTTCACCGGGTGTTCACCGGACGTTCACCGGACCTTCACCGGACCTTCACCGGACGTTCACCGGGTGTTCACCGGACGTTCACCGGACGTTCACCGGACCTTCACCGGCCGTTCACCGGACCTTCACCGGCCGTTCACCGGACCTTCACCGGCCGTTCACCGGACCTTCACCGGACGTTCACCGGACGTTCACCGGACGTTCACCGGACGTTCACCGGATGTTCACCGGATGTTCACCGGGTGTTCACCGGACGTTCACCGGACCTTCACCGGACCTTCACCGGACCTTCACCGGACGTTCACCGGACGTTCACCGGACGTTCACCGGATGTTCACCGGGTGTTCACCGGACGTTCACCGGACCTTCACCGGCCGTTCACCGGCCGTTCACCGGACCTTCACCGGACGTTCACCGGACGTTCACCGGACGTTCACCGGACGTTCACCGGACGTTCACCGGATGTTCACCGGGTGTTCACCGGACGTTCACCGGACCTTCACCGGCCGTTCACCGGACGTTCACCGGACCTTCACCGGACGTTCACCGGGTGTTCACCGGACGTTCACCGGATCTTCACCGGACGTTCACCGGGTGTTCACCGGACCTTCACCGGAAGTTCACCGGGTGTTCACCGGACGTTCACCGGATCTTCACCGGGTGTTCACCGGACCTTCACCGGCCGTTCACCGGACCTTCACCGGAAGTTCACCGGACGTTCACCGGGTGTTCACCGGACCTTCACCGGACGTTCACCGGACGTTCACCGGGTGTTCACCGGACCTTCACCGGCCGTTCACCGGACCTTCACCGGAAGTTCACCGGCCGTTCACCGGACGTTCACCGGACCTTCACCGGACGTTCACCGGGTGTTCACCGGACGTTCACCGGATCTTCACCGGACGTTCACCGGGTGTTCACCGGACCTTCACCGGAAGTTCACCGGGTGTTCACCGGACGTTCACCGGACGTTCACCGGACGTTCACCGGACCTTCACCGGCCGTTCACCGGACCTTCACCGGCCGTTCACCGGACCTTCACCGGACGTTCACCGGACGTTCACCGGACCTTCACCGGACGTTCACCGGATGTTCACCGGACGTTCACCGGATGTTCACCGGACGTTCACCGGACGTTCACCGGACGTTCACCGGGTGTTCACCGGACGTTCACCGGACGTTCACCGGGTGTTCACCGGACGTTCACCGGACGTTCAATGAACGTTCACCGGGTGTTCACCGGACGTTCACCGGACGTTCACCGGGTGTTCACCGGACGTTCACCGGACGTTCACCGGACGTTCACCGGACGTTCACCGGGTGTTCACCGGACGTTCACCGGACGTTCACCGGACGTTCACCGGGTGTTCACCGGACGTTCACCGGACGTTCACCGGACGTTCACCGGACGTTCACCGGGTGTTCACCGGACGTTCACCGGACGTTCACCGGACGTTCACCGGGTGTTCACCGGACCTTCACCGGACCTTCACCGGACGTTCACCGGGTGTTCACCGGGTGTTCACCGGACGTTCACCGGGTGTTCACCGGACGTTCACCGGACGTTCACCGGGTGTTCACCGGGTGTTCACCGGACCTTCACCGGACGTTCACCGGACGTTCACCGGGTGTTCACCGGACGTTCACCGGGTGTTCACCGGACGTTCACCGGACGTTCACCGGACGTTCACCGGGTGTTCACCGGACGTTCACCGGACGTTCACCGGGTGTTCACCGGACCTTCACCGGCCGTTCACCGGACCTTCACCGGCCGTTCACCGGACCTTCACCGGCCGTTCACCGGACCTTCACCGGACGTTCACCGGACGTTCACCGGGCCTTCACCGGACGTTCACCGGATGTTCACCGGACGTTCACCGGGTGTTCACCGGACGTTCACCGGGTGTTCACCGGACGTTCACCGGACGTTCACCGGATGTTCACCGGGTGTTCACCGGACGTTCACCGGGTGTTCACCGGACGTTCACCGGACGTTCACCGGACGTTCACCGGACGTTCACCGGACGTTCACCGGACGTTCACCGCACGTTCACCGGACCTTCACCGGACCTTCACCGGACGTTCACCGGACGTTCACCGGGTGTTCACCGGACGTACACCGGGTGTTCACCGGACGTTCACCGGGCGTTTACCGGACGTTCTCCGGACGTTCACCGGGTGTTCACCGGACGTTCACCGGGCGTTTACCGGACGTTCTCCGGACGTTCACCGGACGTTCACCGGACCTGCACCGGACGTTCACCGGGTGTTCACCGGACCTTCACCGGACCTTCACCGGACGTTCACCGGATGTTCACCGGACCTTCACCGGATGTTCACCGGACGTTCACCGGACGTTCACCGGGTGTTCTCCGGACGTTCACCGGACGTTCACCGGATGTTCACCGGACCTTCACCGGACCTTCACCGGACCTTCACCGGGTGTTCACCGACCTTCACCGGACGTTCACCGGACGTTCACCGGACGTTCACCGGACGTTCACCGGAAGTTCACCGGGTGTTCACCGGACCTTCACCGGGTGTTCACCGACCTTCACCGGACGTTCACCGGACGTTCACCGGACGTTCACTGGACGTTCACCGGACGTTCACTGGACGTTCACCGGATGTTCACCGGACCTTCACCGGACCTTCACCGGACGTTCACCGGATGTTCACCGGACCTTCACCGGACCTTCACCGGACCTTCACCGGATGTTCACCGGACGTTCACCGGGTGTTCTCCGGACGTTCACCGGACGTTCACCGGATGTTCACCGGACCTTCACCGGACCTTCACCGGACCTTCACCGGGTGTTCACCGACCTTCACCGGACGTTCACCGGACGTTCACCGGACGTTCACCGGACGTTCACCGGAAGTTCACCGGGTGTTCACCGACCTTCACCGGACGTTCACCGGACCTTCACCGGACGTTCACCGGACGTTCACCGGACGTTCACCGGATGTTCACCGGACCTTCACCGGACCTTCACCGGACGTTCACCGGGTGTTCACCGGACCTTCACCGGGTGTTCACCGGACGTTCACCGGGCGTTTACCGGACGTTCTCCGGACGTTCACCGGACCTTCACCGGACGTTCACCGGACGTTCACCGGACGTTCACCGGGTGTTCACCGGACGTTCACCGGACGTTCACCGGACGTTCACCGGACGTTCACTGGGTGTTCACCGGACGTTCACCGGATGTTCACCGGACGTTCACCGGACGTTCACCGGACGTTCACCGGGTGTTCACCGAACGTTCACCGGACCTTCACCGGACGTTCACCGGACCTTCACCGGACGTTCACCGGACGTTCACCGGGTGTTCACCGAACGTTCACCGGACCTTCACCGGACGTTCACCGGACGTTCACCGGATGTTCACCGGACGTTCACCGGACGTTCACCGGGTGTTCACCGGATGTTCACCGGACGTTCACCGGGTGTTCACCGGACGTTCACCGGACGTTCACCGGACGTTCACCGGACGTTCGCCGAAAGTTCACCGGACGTTCACCGGGTGTTCACCGGACGTTCACCGGATGTTCACCGGACCTTCACCGGATGTTCACCGGACGTTCACCGGGTGTTCACCGGACGTTCACCGGACGTTCGCCGAACGTTCACCGGACGTTCACCGGAGGTTCACCGGACGTTCACCGGAGGTTCACCGGACGTTCACCGGACCTTCACCGGACGTTCACCGGACGTTCACCGGGTGTTCACCGGGTGTTCACCGGACGTTCACCGGACGTTCGCCGAACGTTCACCGGACGTTCACCGGAGGTTCACCGGACGTTCACCGGAGGTTCACCGGACGTTCACCGGACCTTCACCGGACGTTCACCGGACGTTCACCGGGTGTTCACCGGACGTTCACCGGACGTTCGCCGAACCTTCACCGGACGTTCACCGAACGTTCACCGGACGTTCACCGGACCTTCACCGGACGTTCACCGGACGTTCACCGGGTGTTCACCGGACGTTCACCGGACGTTCGCCGAACCTTCACCGGACGTTCACCGAACGTTCACCGGACGTTCACCGGATGTTAGTCTTTGATTACAGAACAAAAGAAGTTAAAATATAATGAAAATGAAAAAAAAATATAATTAATTGTACAAAAAAAAGAACGCGAGACGAGTCGCCCAAAGAAATGAGCCACCGAGTCGGCGGAGTCTGACATTTCCGTGTTTATTTCTTTCATGTTTTATCATGATTTCTTGGTCCCCACTCAAACTTTTCTTAGAACAAACTTTTACGACGCACAATCAATTTTCAACTGGAAACACAGCGATTTTTCGAAAAACTCAATTTTTTCATACGTCTGAAATTTCTGGAAAGGAAAAGTTGAAACCAAAAATGATTAGAACTCGGCTCGAAATGATCGGGACACTATTTGAGGATCTTTCCAAATCAATTTGAGGACTAATAACAAACTCGAAAAAAAGTTCTGAAATTTTTCACCAGAAATTTTTCTTTGATTCTTGGATTCCCCGTGTTACAAATAGTAATTCTGCTAATTTTCAGCCAATTCTCAAGAACTTTCACATGACATACCTGATTTCTATCCGTTTCTTATCATCCATTGTTGCCCCGTCTCCGATCACTGGTAGGGAATACTGTAGGGAATACGATAGGGAATACTGTAGAAGAGAGAAATGAACCGACCGCACTGGTCGAGTCAATTAGGTAATAATGAACAGAATACAACTGGAATGAATCTGGAGGAAAAAACGGGGCGTTCTGGTGGGCGGGGCTAGAAGGTTAGCGTCGTTCTAGGGAAGGGTACCATAAAAAATTTGGTGAGTTCTGAATGAGAAGAAGATTTGAAATGAGTCCAAACGACATAAAGGGAAACCGACAAAAGAGGCTGTGCGGACGCTCGTTGTCATGTAACAAGCGGCGGTTTATGAAAGAAAGACTTGGTACTTTTGAGATTGTAATAGAGGGCCTTAAAACTTGCACGTGACACTTTTTCCAACATTTCGGTGACCCTTTTTGAAAAACCCCCGTTAATTTCATAAACCCCCGTTAACCCATATAGACCCGATGCTGCTTGAAATTATTGAGAAACAGGGTATTGAAGCTCTTGTGAGCTACATGCTTTATTGAAAAGATAAAATGATAACAATCAAGAGGGTTTATATACTGTCAACAAAGTGACAGAATTCAATTAAATAGATTGTGTGGGAGGAAAGAATGCACTTAACTATTGCACAATCGAGATTACAAAGATCAAGTGATTCTTGATAGAAAAGAAAAGTGCGAATCCAGCACACAGGGGAAAAAAAAATGTATTTCGCGCTCTCTCAATTTCAAAGGCAACGTTATATTTCTCACAGAATTTCAGACAAAACCATGGTAGAACAGTAAATTTTATAACTGAATCTCAGCAAGTTTACTGTTCACTGAGGTTACTGTAGCTAACTGAATTTAAAATTTATCAAAATTTTGCAGTGAGATTACCAGAAAAGTCATATAAAGAGCCTTCTGGTAATTTTTGTAGAAGTCCCCAGTGCGAATTCGCAATAGAAATAATTTCATAGAAACAGGTGAATAAGTCTCCAATTACCAATTCATAATCAGAAGGGAATATGTTTAAGAAGAATCTACATTTTGTGAAACATTAAAAAAATTATGAGATTACTGTACTCGGAAAGTTGTTTGTGAAGACTTGGTGAGGTACTGTGGTTGGTTTACCTGTGAAATAAAACTACCGTACCCATCTTATGACTATGGATTACGGTAGTTTTTTGATTTGATTCTCTGTATCTTGGAATTTTTTTTCTGTTTCAGATAACCTATCTCCTAGTTCCCAGTGGAAAGTTTTCAGTTCGATACAAAAGTGACATTGGTAGCCAAACTCTAAGCACAGTTGTTTCAGAGAAAGTGGTTTCGCTTTTTCGTAGTCAGTCTAATGAGAATAAATACTATTTTTATCCCAGTGTAGATCACCATATTCGGGATTACTGTAGTTGCAGGAAAACATTGCTAACAATTCTAAGAACGCATCGACCAAGTTATTACAGATTTCCATGAAAAACCGTTGTGAACAGCAATCTTCAAACGCCCGGGCTTCATGCTAAATTCGAAAAACAGCAAAAACTGTTCATTTTTTTCATACTGCCTTCATAAGAAATAGAGAAGAATTTGAGTTTTCATGTGACTACCGCAAATAATAAAGATTAGACCGACAACTTTTATTTCTAGCACTGTGGATTAAAACTTTCCGAACCGACTATCAAGTGTTTCTGCTCGAGAAAGAACTATTGAAATTGTTGAAGAAACAGCAAACATTTCTACTTTTTTGGTGCTTGTAGACTAGTTTTTCCTTACTCTTTCAGCGTTTCTAAATTCCACTGGTGGATAAGATCAGATGACTGTACCAGATTACTGTAGATGAAAAAAGGGTTACTGTATCTCCTAACTGTAATTTCAGTTTAGTGTAGCTGACGAATCTCCGAACATGATGTTAGTGAGCTTGAAACCAATTTTTCATAATACAACTCAGCGAAACAGCAAAAAAAAAGTTTTTTCCAAGTATTACGGTAGATAGATTTGAGCTATGGGCAGCTGTAAAATCTTTTCTGTTCTTCAGATCACAGAAATATGAGAATTTTTCGAACCATCATACTAAAACGGCAAATTAGAGAAGATTTTCAAAGATTCTGTGAATCTGCAAAAAAAAACGTTTAGCTACCTGAAATTACGTTATGTAACTTTTCGAACAAAAAAATTGGTTGGAGGCGGTAATTCAACAAGCATACTGCAATATCGCAATTATTATATTCAGAAACTGATAGGTTTGATCAGAAAATTTCAAATCAGAAAAAAAACACGTTTTTTGAATTGCCAGTTTGTAGGGGGTTTTTTTCGAGAAAATAGGAGTGAGGTTTGTAACCACACTACTAGATAACGAACAAGGTTCGGTCATTCAAAACATTCGATCCGATAAAAGTTTAAAATACGGCACACACAATTGAGAAGAAGGTAGTATGAGTTGATGAAAAGTCCCTAAAACAGTGAATTTGAATGGAAAACCATAGATTTGCTGTCTGAAAACTTAAATTTGGAAGTATTCAAAAGTTAACAAAGTATGTGTAAGCCGATGTTCGAAGACAAAATCAAAAAGGAATTTTTTTTTAGAAAATAATTGTTTGGTTGCATTCTAAAATGTAGAAGCTGACAGAGAGATTCCGTCTTCCGCCTTCCGTTTTCCGTGTTTTCGGACGGTGAAGAGCTTTAAGAAAAAGAAAATTCCGTGGAAATTTTCCGAATTTTTCAACTTTTCAACACGGTTTTAGCGCTTTCCAACATTTTTGTTCAGCCATCAAACTACGTTTTTGTTCCAAGAAATTCAATTTCATGTCAGAAATTTAGTTTTTTTTCTCGCCGGAGCAGTTTTGAGCACTTTTTATTCCTTCCGTTTCCTTCCTTCCGTCTTCCGGCATTTTAAAATTTCTTCCGCCTTCCGTCTTCCGTCTTCCGGATTCAAAATTTTCTCTTCCGCTCATGTCTGGAATGACATCGAAGCGTGAGAGCTAAATGCCACTGTAAATAGGCGTACGGTAAGTTTATACAAGTTGTCACCTACAGTAACCGGATAAACCGTGCGGCATGCTGCAACTTGCACTTTCGTCCATTTTGGGGTGTGGCTTAAATTTAAAATGCGCCGCACTTGCGCAGGTGAAATCCTGTATGAACTGACAGTGTGTGTGACCTAATGAATTTTTTAAATTGGAGTTTGAAGATAGTGGTGTGATACACAGCTACACAATAAAATTAGAAAACACTACAAATTTTAACATAATCTCTGAAACCGTTAGTTTTCAGACAAAAGCTATCCGTGGTGTTCAGAAAATCTGTAAACAGAAG
The DNA here is from genome assembly GCA_963572265.1 of Caenorhabditis doughertyi. Taxonomy (NCBI): domain Eukaryota; kingdom Metazoa; phylum Nematoda; class Chromadorea; order Rhabditida; family Rhabditidae; genus Caenorhabditis; species Caenorhabditis doughertyi. The sequence goes on along the minus strand of OY751556.1, from coordinate 9,072,605 downwards.
CTAAAAATAATCGTGTGTAACCGTGTGGTAACTGTTTGGAGACGAAGGTGAAAAGCACAATAGAACTTCAAATGTTTTTTGAGATGACTTTCGAAACTTTGGATTCTAAAATGTAGAAGCGCCAAGAAATGTTCAACAAAAAGAAGTATTAATTTATCAAAATGCTGCAAAACGGTAATCTAGAGAAAGCTTTGGAAAAACTTAGAATGACATCGAAGCGTGGGAACTAAATTCTACTGTTAAAAGGCGTACGAACAGGTCATACAAGGTGTCACCTACAGTAACCTGAAAACAAGTGCGGCAAACTGCAACTTCACTTTCGTCCATTTAGAGGCGTGGCTTGAATTTAAAATGAGCCGCACTTGCGCAGGTGACACTCCCGTATCAACGGGCAGCAGGTGGACCCTAAAACTAATGATTTATTTGAATTGGAATTTGAAGCTTCTTGAGTCCTACACAGGAATAAAATTGAACAAGGAAACATTCCAAAGTTAAAGTTATTCTTTAAAACCGTAAGTTTTCAGACAAAAAACACCCGTGGTGTTCAAAAAATCATCAAACAGAACACGGTGAAAAGGCACATGAAAACTTAAACGGATTTTTTGGACCATTGATTTCGGCTTAGTGAAAAAAGGAAAAATTATGAATTTAAATAAGTTGTATGAAACTGTAAACTGGTTATGATGTTATAGTCTTTTTGTCGTCACAAGAATGAAATTATCAGAAAAATACATTCCTAAGTTGCAAATTTGTATTAAAATTATATTTTTTTTAAAGAAAACTTTCAGGGAAACAACTACTGAAATTTCCAGTTTCTCAGAATTGGGTAGACAAAGAAGCGATAGAATACATAGTCTCAACATTTTCCTTAGGAAAGCATACTTGAAAAAATTGAAAAAGCTAGAAAAGAAGGAGTTTTTGAGATAAATGCGAAACAGTAAACTCTACTTTCTTCCGCCAAATTACAGCCAGTTATTCCTGTTTCAGACAATTGATGAATTCATTTACAAAAAACTATACGTGGTGTCAATATACGTCCACTAGCAAACTTCTAAATTAATCGTTCCCTGTTTTCCAATTTTTCTGGAAACCCATCACTTCAATCTTTCCCTCGAGCACTTCCTCATTCATATGTCCTCACTTTCTTTGTCCTCACTTTCTATGCCCCTCAGAATTCGAAACCCTAATCACTTCCCAAATCACTCGATTCTAGTCCCTCCCGGTTTTTCTTTCTATTTTCGGTTCTCCTTGATTGTTATCACCCGTTTTTTCCTTTCTTAGATTCGCCTCGTGAGGGGTGGTTTCTAAGTCTCACATGTTATTTTACTGTATATTTAATTGAATAAATAAATTACAATTACAATATGCACACACATCTCTTGTCTTACAAAATGAATACCCGATAGTGTGGTCCGCAAAGGGCGAGACTCTATTTTCAGTCCCTTTGTAGTCCCTTTGTTCTTCTAGTCCTTCCCCAGAGCGTTTTGATGCGACTCTTCTTTCTTGTCTTCCAATCTTTCCCCAGAAGAATACGCTCACTCTCATTCCCACCCTTTCAGAGAGACTCCGCCCCCTCAGGAAGACTCCGCCCACCTGGACCATACCCCCAGAAGTCATTCATACTTGATAGTCTAAAACTATCACCCTTAATCTCCATATCAGTTGCTATCATTTAGTGATGATATTCTCCCATAGCTCTGCTTCTATCAACAAGAAAAACTATTGAAAAAATAAAAAGTTTACTCGTAGCAACTGGACAAATATGAGATTTTTTGTAGAAAACAAATGTAATTTTTGGAAGAGATCTGTATTGAATTAAGACATGTTTTTCTTATGGTAATAACTTTCCACTGACACACGGAGTACGGTAGAGTGATGGCATTGATAGATGACGAGTTTTCGAGCTTCCCGATTTAGAGCTCTGGAAAAAAAAATATATTTATATTTGGTGGGTTGGGTTACTGTAGTTAGAATTGTGGGTTACTGTAGTTAGTTTTGAGGTTATCGAGTTATGGGTTACTGTAGACTTATCCACTTGGATTACTGTATAGAGAAGGGTAAAAGTGGTGGGATTACTGTAGTTATTTGGGATCTTGTGTGTCTCAAAGGTTACTGTAGCTAGGACTAGAAGTAGCGTAGTTATGATCGATGAACCTTTACCTCTACAGATTGTTCTATTATTAAAATATTTAATTTTACAGCGTCGACGAAACATTTTTTTAATTGAAAATTTAAAAAAAAAGTCTTTAGTTCAGACTACTGTATTTGGGACCCGAATTACTATAACTATGAGCAAGATTACTGTATTCTCAAAGGTTACTGTAGTAGAAAGAATGTTAAAAATTGACTAATGTCAAACTCGAGACTGAATCAAAAATTTTGTTAGTGAAACTGTGGAAAAAAATTCGAAAATTCTTGAACTTTGTTAGGAAAATACCGTATCCTACAGTAGTCTAGTGCTACAGTAGTCCAGTGATTACTGTAGAAAAGTGTATTACGGTAGTTTGAACTACTGTGATGATTAATAAAAGTTAGGATCGATATGTGTTACTGTAGTTATAAAGAACTTTTGTAGCTAGGGTTACTGTATTCTGAGCATTCGAGGCTGATAAGTTGGTGTTGGGTTACTGTAGTTACGGGTTACTGTAGTTATGAGTTACTGTACCACAATATTCTTTACCTTCATCTCACTTTTTCTCTAGCTATTGCCAGTCAAATTGAAGAAGAACTAAAAAAAAACTTTTTTCGATTTCAATTTTCCCATAAATTTTTCGAGCAAAATATTTCATAGAGCAGAACCCTATACTGATAGTTTTACTGTAATTTCTTACTGTACCTACCGTAATCGCATAACTTTCGGTTCGAGACGCCGGCGATGCAAAGTGTGAATTCCACATTGTTCGAAGATCACGGAATTGACGAGTGAACACGAAATATAGCTGAAGATTAGAACATGGCGGTCGAAAAAATTTGAATTTTCGAGAAAAAACTATTTTTTTGCCCGTCGGAAATCGATTTTTTCTACCGAAATTCGACTTGCGATCCAATATTTTTCAAAATTTCCAAAAAATTCAATTTTCCCGCCAAACTGAACTCACCAATGGATTCGTAAATGAATAAACATTAAATAACAAATTGATAATATCCTTCAAAAGTACAAATAATTCAGAATTATTATACTTCTCCTGATCCACAAATCGATATGCTAATCCTCCGGTATGACATAAGAAGAACATAGTGACAATGGAGATTAAAAGGGTCACGGATCGACGTTCCTGGAATGAAAAATTGCTTGGAAATGGGCCAAAAATGATTAAACTATGCAAAATTTATTTGGTTTACTTCTGGTTTTTTGATATAGAAATGGGGGAGCCTATTTTCAAAACTGAACCTAAAAATTTTTTTCGATTTTCTGTGATTTTGAGGTAAATTTTTTTAAAAACAGGCTGATAAGTGTACCTCAAAATCTATCATTTGAAATTTAAATGAAAAGTGGGCGGAGCTTACATGTTAAGATGAATAAGGTAACATTCCATATCATTATCATTGGAACTTATCAAATGATTGGAACAGGTTTTTCAATCCTTCCTTTCCTCAATATTTCTAAAAGAGGCGGATCCTAATTAATAAGCTCCGCCCATTTCTCAAAACCTATCGAGCTTGCCTAAAAACCATCTTAATAATTTTTGACAGAAACTTCTGATATAAGCTCCGCCCCTTTTCTCACCTCAAAATTCTTTAGTCAAGTGGGCGGAGCTCATTTCGTCCAGAAAACAGATTATCATTACAGAAATTAATAATCGGATCTTATTATAAATTTGAAACTGGGAATTTTTTTGTCCAAAACTTCAAAAATTGAAAATGGGCGGAGCTCAAACAGTAAGCTCCGCCTACTTTTTCTATAACATACCTGAGCAAATCTGGACTTGTGATCGAAAGAGACCCTTCGATTTGAAATATTCGTCAAAATTCGAAAATTCAAAACGGATAATAAGAGAAGTGGGACCAAGTAGACCAGCAATGGGTAGAGAAGATTGTCGAGCTGAAATAGTCACATTTCGTGAGAATGGATCATCAGAATTTTAGATTGAGAGGGTTTCTGAAAAATTTTTGGAACAGTGATTTCTTTCGAATTTTTAATACTGTTTCAATGAGGTTTTGTAGTTTTTCTAATTTCTTCTTCTTTTATTGCATTTGTACACCACCTAGCTTGCAAAATTTGTGTCGCGTTTTCGAATTTTCAACGTTTTGAAACCCTTATTAGTATTGTTTTGTATTTTTTTTTCATGTCGGTGGACCGGATCATCAGAAAATATGGATTCGAGAACTTTTTGAGAGTTTCATGTAACTGTGATTTTTCACAAAACAAAAAAAGGCCTATTTCGACTTTTAATTTCCAGACTTTAGCCTTTCAACTTACAAATGACTCATTAATAGTAGCTCCCCCAGATGAACAGGCTCAAAAAGTGATGCATGCACTGCTAATTCAGGTATTACAGGTTTACTCATTTCAACGAATTTCTATTGCTTTTTTGAGTTTTTGGTAGTTTGAAACAGCTTACAGTGTTTTTTTAGCACTTATGCCGAGAACTTATCGATCGCATTATATTAATTCGAAAATTGTTTGAAACTTACCTAGAACAGTGATTTTTTACAAGCAAACAATTTAAAAAGTCGCCGCGACTTTCGATTTTTTTCAACCTATCGATTTCGAAAATTCATATGATTTTTATCAGTTTTTCAAGAAAAAGTTTCATCCGAATATTGATTTGTCATAGTCACTGGCTTGTCATTGAATTTGTTGTCATCTATAAACTTTTAATACAATTTTGGAGCAGAGATTATATTAACGACAAAAATTTGATTTATCAATGTTTCGATTTTTTTCAAAAAACCAGTAAGGAATGGGTTAAATTAGTTGACTGAATATATAGCTTTTCTATTGTTTTGTGACGAAAATTTTGTCACCCGATTTCAGAATACTGCGTGTGAAATGATCGATAATGCTCTACGATGTTTGAAATCTGATTTCATACGGTCACCAATAAACTTCATAGACTATTCTACTAATAGATTTTGGTGTCCCAATAAATTTATTAAAATTTCCGAATTAATAACCGAAATTTTGAAAATTTAACATATTATCAATTCAATAATAATTTATCTATGTTTCACCTTTTTCTCATAAGAAATGTCTAAAACTCGTGAGCTTTGATAAGACGAGTATGTTATCAACGTTATTATCGAATGGATCTGACTGATTTTGTCGTTCGCATCTATTTTTTGAGACCAGTTCAGCTGTTTTTTTTGTTGCAGTTTCGAAAAATTCATATTTGCGGTGAGTATATTTTTTGGAGTTGATTCAACCTTCAAATAACTTTCCTACTGTTTTCACTCTATTGCAAAGTTCTAAGATCTAATAAATCGGGAATTGATTGAATGGATATTTCTTTGAAAATATTGTAAAACAGTGGTTTTTTCACTCAGAGTATGAGAACGTCACGAAACTTTTATTGCAGTTTCAAATTTTTCTTATCCCAACGTCACTCTTTTTTCTTCAAATATGTTTGAAAAGGTTGAAATTCTTTTTTTTCTAACTTTTATTGCTTCCATACAAATCAATTCCCCTGAATTCTAAAGCAATATAAAATTTCCATGAAACCGTATTTTTTTTAGTGTTGAAGTTAGAATTCATCAGTGTTTCATCCACTTATCAAAAGGAAAAGGTCTAGAAGAAGTTTCACTTGATACGTATGGCTCAATTTCACTGAAAAAATTGATTAGTTTTTGAACGGTTCGAAAAAAATAATTTTAATATAATGCTACGATTTCAAAGATTAGATTAGACGCAAAGAAACGCATATCTCTCTGCGTCTCCTCGTTGCTCACAATCTCTAGCTGTGAATATCTTATCACTGTTCCACAAAAGTTTTAAGATGAAATTAAAAGAATAACTTGAGTGTATTTGGGCTTTCTGGGAGCGCCTCCCATAATTAATACAAAAGTTCTGCCCCTCTCTCTTTAAATATAGAAGGTATAAACGTGAAACCTTAATTTGAAAAGGGGCGGAGTTTTGTAGAAATAAATTGAAGCCAATTTTTGTCCGAAATTTTGTCCCGGGAATGTTTGACGGCTCATATCTCGCTTCAAAATGGAGCGTTTCGAACAGAATATTTTTTCAAAAGATAGGTAACCACCTTGGAAAAATGTAATGCCTTTTGCTAAGCCATCTGAAACACACGTCAAGAGCTACTACTAGCTTTAACGGACCGGAGGTCCGGAAAAGCTAGTCTTAGTTTATAGAAAAGTATTCCATTTGCGTACTATCGAAAAGCAGAATGACAACTGCCTTGAGTTAGTTTTGGAACTGCGATTTTTTTGGAACAGTATGTTAAGGGTTCAGGTTGTTTCAGGCTTGTTGAAGATCAACACAGGCCAATTTTCAGTAAGAGTGTCTATGTTGAGCGAAAATGTTTTGAATACGTACAAGAAACAAAAAGTCGGTTTTGCACAATGACGGCTGAAAACATAGTTTCTTTGAAACAGTGAGCGATGTTTGTAGCTTTCAATTACTGCAGGTCTTTAGCGTCAGATTACTGTAGGTTTTGTTAAAATATGTCTCCATATTTTTTCAGTTTCGGGTGGACTTTATTCTCATCGGGCATACGGTAGTATGGTGTTGCATTGGCATATTATAAGATTTCTGTAATGAAAAAAAAACGAAACCAACCATGAAAAGAAAAAAAAAATTTACTCGTAAAAACTGGACAAATATGAGATTTTTTGTAGAAAAGAAATGTAATTTTTGGAAGAGATCTGTATTGAATTAAGACATGTTTTTTCTTATGGTAATAACTTTCCACTGACACAAGGAGTACGGTAGAGAGATGGCATTGATAGATGACGAGTTTTCGAGCTTCCCGATTTAGAACTCTGGAAAAAAGAATATTTGTATTTAGTGGATTGGGTTACTGTAGTTAGAATTGTTGGTTACTGTAGCAAGAAGTGAAATTCAATGGTAAGAATGGAGTTACTGAAGGTTACGATCTTTTTGGTTAAACAGGTTACTGTAGTTAGTTTAGGGGTTATCGCGTTATGGGTTACTGTAGATTTATCCACTTTGGTTACTGTATTTAGAATTACCAAAGTGGTGGGATTACTGTAGTTATTTGGGATTTTGTAGTCTCAAAGTGTACTGTAGCTAAGACTAGGAGTACTGTAGTTATGATCGTAAGGGCGAGCCATGACTTACTGTTCTATTATTAAAAATGTTCATTTCACAGCTTTGATGGAACAGTAATTTTTTCAAAAAAGATGTCGCAATGTCTTTGATAAAGGTTTGTTCAGATCACCGTCATTGGGACCAGTATTACTGTAACTATAAGAAAAATTACTGTAGATTTGAAAGTCAGAAAATTTATGTAGTTATCTTTGTTCGAATGTTTATGGAAAAAGTTTTCATAAAACAGTGAATTTTTTTTCATAGTCAGCTGAGAATTAGAATGATTACTGTAGCCAACATTCAATTACAGTAATCCAAAACTACATTGATCCAAAATAGAAGATTTTTATAGACGAATGAGCAAAAGGATGACTGATGTTATACTTGAAACGAAATCAAAAGTTATGTTAGTGAAACTGTGAAAAAGTTCGAAAATTCCCGAATTTTTCGGAAATATTACCGTATCCTATGCTACAGTAGTCCAGAGAGTACTGTAGCAGATGAGGGTTACGGTAGTTTGGGTTTTGTTGTTGATTAATAAAAGTTAGGATCGATAAGGGTTACTGTAGTTATAATGAAATTGTGTAGCTAGAGATACTGTAGCCTGAGCATTCGAGGCTGGTTGGCAGGTTATGGTTACTGTAGTTATGGGTTACTGTAGTTATGGGTTACGGTATCTATGAGTTACTGTACCACAACATTCTTTACCTTCATTTCACTTTTTCTCTAGTTATTGCCAGTCAAATTGAAGAAGAACTAAAAAAAAGTTAATTCGGTTTCAATTTTCCCATAAACTTTTCGAGCAAAAAGTTTCATAGATCGATAACCGCTGTATAATAAACTACTGTATTTTCCTACTGTACCCACCGTAATCGCATAACTTTCGGTTCGAGACGCCGGCGAGGCAAAATGTGAATTCCACATTGTTCGAAGATCACGGAATTGGCGAGTGAACACGAAATATAGCTGAAAATCAGGAGATGGCGGTTGAAAAAAATTGAATTTTTGAGAAAAATACCGTAAAACCTGTAATAGAGCGGCCCCTTTAATTGAACGGCCCCTTTATTTGAGCGGCCCCACCGGAAGCCTAGTGAACAACAGAGCGGCCCCCTTTATTAGATCGGCCTCCCTCAAATAGAGCGGCCCATTCTCGGCAGTGAAGTTCAAAAAATTGCTTATTCTCATGTCAAAAAGGCCTAAATAGTTTTTTTTTCCAGAAATCGGTTAGCTCATTCGGCATTTTTTGTGATAAAAATTCATTAATTTGACAGTTTTCGGCTAATTTTCAGTGTAAAGTCGTAATATTTTGAATATCAGAAACCGTCATTAATATAAAATCGGGTATTGAAATATAGAGCGGCCCCCTCTGATATTACGGCCCCTTTGATAGAGCGGCCTCCCTAGAGAGGTAGTGAAAAATAGTGCGGCCGGCCGCTCTATTACAGGTTTTACGGTAAATTTTTTCCCTCGGTGGAAATCGACTTTTCCCTCCAGAAATTTAACTTACGGTCCAAAAATTGTCAAAATTTCCAAAAATTTCAAATTTCCCGTCAAACCAAACTCACCAATGGATTCGTGAACGAATAAACATTGAATAACAAATTGATAATATCCTTCAAAAGTACAAATAATTCAGAATTATTATACTTTTCTTGATCCACAAATCGATATGCTAATCCACCAGTATGACATAGGAAAAACATAGTGACAATAGAGATTAGAAGGGTCACGGAGCGACGTTCCTGGAATAACAAATTGGTTGAAAATGGGCTGAAAATGATGGAAATATGAACAATTTTCTGTTTCATCGAACTCGAAAGTGGGCGGAGCCTAGTTTCAAAACTTTGCTTTTATGTTTTTTCAATTTTCTACAGAAGATGAAATTTTTGAGGTAAAATTTTATGGAAATAGGCTGATAGGCACATCTCAAAATCTATAATTTAAAAATTCATTTCAAAAGTGGGCGGAGCTTATTCCTTTGACTAGATACTTATCATTCAAGAATATTATCATTAACACAATTATGAAACAACTGGAACAGTTTTATCTTTTTAGTTTACAACGTTTCTAAATGGGGCGGAGCCTGAGAAATTAGCTCCGCCCACTTTTTCAAAACCTATCAGGCGTGCCTAAAAAACTGTTTAACAGAAACTTATGATATAAGCTCCGCCTCCTTTTGCAACTCAAACTTTTAGTCAAGTGGGCGGAGCATAGTTTATTGTAAAAACGGTTTATCATTGCAGAAAAAATTATCGGATCTTATTATAAATTTGAAACCGGGAACTTTTTTTTTTCCAAATCTTCGAAAATTGAAAATGGGCGGAGCTCAGAGAATAAGCTCCGCCCACTTTTCCCATAACGTACCTGAGCAAATCTCGATTTGTGATCGAAGGAGACCCTTCGATTTGAAATATTCGTCAAAATTCGAAAATTCAAAACGGATAACAGAAGAAGGGGGACCAAGTAGACCAATAGTGGATAGAGAAGATTGTCGAGCTGAAATAATTATTTATAAAAACGATCATTTTCTAATTTCGCTAATATGAATTTTAGATTGAGAGGGTTTTTAAAAAATTTTTGGAACAGTAATATTTTCGAATTTTTATCACTGTTTCAATGAGGTTTTGTAATTTTTTGCTCTTATTTTTATTTGATAGCATGTAGACTTTAACAAGCTTGCAAAATTTCTATCGCTTTTTCGAATTTTTAACAATTTTGAAACCCTTATCAGTATTTTTTCTTGTTTTTTTTTACAGATAGATGGGTCGGAATATCACAAATTATTGATTGAAAAACATTTTGACATTTTCCTATAACAGTGTTTTTTTTTTTGCAAAAGTACAATGAGAAAATGACCTAGTTCGACGTTTAATTTCAAAGTTTCAATCTAGCCCCTCTAATATTACAGCGCCCCCTGGTATAGTAGTTGAAGCGCATGCACCACTAATTAAGGTTTTACGGCTTTGTTCTTTAACTTTGTTTTACCCGGACAATTTTCTATTTTCTATTCCGTTGACAGTATTTTTCTAGCAATTTCAATGCAGAGAGCGTGGTAATCGCAAAACAATAATTTGAAAATGTTTTGAGATTTCCATAGAACAGTGATTTTTTTCAAACCAAATATGAAAGAATAATCGACTAGGTCGAATTTCTGACTTCCAGTTTTTTCAACTCTCAAAATATTACCGATTTCGAAAATTCTTATGATTTTCAACACTTTTTAGAATACGTTTCATTTGAGAATTGATTTGTTATTGAATTCGTTAACGTCCACAAACTGTTTATAAAATTTTGAAACAGTAATTTCTGGCCAATTAAAATATAACTTATCAATGTTTTGAATTTTTCTCAAAAAACCAGACAGAAATTTGTTAAATTTATCGCACTTTCGATGTTAGAGTCGTAAAAGCCGTAAAATTGTTATATTGTTTTTTAACCCGATTTCAGAACACCATTTTAAATTTATCAACAATTTCCTTTCAGCGTATAAAGTTTTACGATGTTTGAAATCTGATTTCACACGGTCACCAATAAACTTCATTGACTATTCCACTAATAGATTATGGAATCATAATAAATTAATTAAAACATCCGAATTATTAACCGAACTTTTGAAACATTAAATTATGGTCAATTCAAAAATAATTTATCAATGTTTCGTCTTTTTCTCAAAAAAATTGACAAAAACTTGTGAGCTTGATAAGACGAGTATGTTATCAACGTTATTATCGAATGGATCTGACTGATTTTGTCGTTTGCATCTTTTTTTTGAGACCAGTTCAGCTATTTTTTTGTTGCAGTTTCGAACAATTTATCTGACGTTCTGTGAAAAACGCGAGCATCCGTTGGCACAATCTTTTCAAGTTGGTTTTTTTTCGGTCATTGATCTATTTTATAACTACCATGGGTACCCTAAGTACATTACATATTATATGGATAGGCTCCGCCCCTTTCCTACTGTAGCTCATATATCCTGGATCAAAAAATGAAAATTTTTGCCGAAAGAGATAATGACTCAAACTCAACGGGGATCAATTTAGGGTACAATTTTGAACATTTTTTACTAAAAGAAAAAAATTCTAAATCCTCATCTTCATAGGAAAAAATTGATTTTTTGTCAAAAGTGCCGATTTTCAAAGTTTGAACTCGTATCCTGGAAAATTTTTTCACTAGCTCCAGGCTATCGATTTCAAATTTTGATAGCCCTACTATATGGCGTTCTACCCTAGAAATATCTCCTCCCATATCCGTGGTCTCCATATCGAAAAAGCTCAATGTTTGAAATCAGTTCCTCGAAAATCTACGTATACCTATACATGGTGAAAAAAATGAAGGTCAGGAATTTTGATGATACTGGTTTTGGGAGTTGTACAACTCATAATCTTTACGTTACCAACATTTAAGCTCATCACAATATTTACTTGCATTGTTATTAACAGTTCTGTGGAGTATGTTCAGTTAATCTACTAGTCAACTTTGGAGAGTTTTCTCCAAAAATTTTTTCACTGAATCCAAAGTTTTTTATTCATAATTATTAACCGCTGACCCATGTTGTTTTACTGTGAAAACACCATGTTCAGAATCCGTGGTCTTTGAGTCATTCTGATGAAAAGTCCTATGCGACCTTACACTATCTCTTAATGACCCTCATTTTCACGTATCCCTATACATGGTCAAAAAATTTGAAGTCACCAAATTTTCTGAGTTTTCGTTTGTGTATAGTACCCAGTTTAATAGAACACTACACAAAATTTCAGCTTTATCTTTCTTCGTTTTTCGGACAGGCAGCACTGTTAATATACCAGGTAGATTATCTGAACATACTTCACAGAACTGTTTCAAACGATGAAAGTAGATATTGTGATGAGCTTAAATGCTGGTAACGTAAAGATTATGAGTTGTACAACTCCCAAAACCAGTATCATCAAAATTCCTGACCTTCATTTTTTTCACCATGTATAGGTATACGTAGATTTTCGAGGAACTGATTTCAAACATTGAGCTTTTTCGATATGGAGACCACGGATATGGGAGGAGATATTTCTAGGGTAGAACGCCATATAGTAGGGCTATCAAAATTTGAAATCGATAGCCTGGAGCTAGTGAAAAAATTTTCCAGGATACGAGTTCAAACTTTGAAAATCGGCACTTTTGACAAAAAATCAATTTTTTCCTATGAAGATGAGGATTTAGAATTTTTTTCTTTTAGTAAAAAATGTTCAAAATTGTACCCTAAATTGATCCCCGTTGAGTTTGAGTCATTATCTCTTTCGGCAAAAATTTTCATTTTTTGATCCAGGATATATGAGCTACAGTAGGAAAGGGGCGGAGCCTATCCATATAATATGTAATGTACTTAGGGTACCCATGGTAGTTATAAAATAGATCAATGGCCGAAAAAAAACCAACTTGAAAAGATTGTGCCAACGGTTGTGAAGGCCTGCTCCGCTTTCTCGCAGAAAGCCAGTTATATTTGTGGTGAATTTAGTTTTTGAAGTTTCCAAGTTCATTTCAATTCAAAAAGAAAGGTTTTCTACTGTTTTCACTCTGTTGCAAAATTCTAGAATTAATCAGGGCATAATTGAATTGACAGTTGTTTGAAATTGTTGTAAAACAGTGATTGTTTTCACCCAGAGTATGAGAACGTCACGAAACTTTTATTGCAGTTTCAAATTTTTCTTAACCCAACGTCACTCTTTATCTTCAAATATGTTTGAAAAGGTTGAAATTCTTTTTTTTAAAACTGTTATTGGTTCCATACAAATCAATTCTCCTGAATTCTAAAGCAATATAAAATTGCTATGAAACCGTATTTTTTTTGTTTTGAAGTCAGAATTCATCAGTGTTTCATCCACTTATCAAAAGGAAAAGTTTTAGAACGGTTTTCACTTTGTAAGCCAATTTCACTGAAAATTTTTTTTTAATATTTGGAAGGTTTGAAATGAACAATTTTTAGTGTAACGTTTCGATTTCAAAGGTTAGCTTTTCTCTTTTGATCGAAGGAAACGACGCAGAGAAACACACCAATTCTCTTCGCGTTTTCTTGTATTGTTTATTTTTGTTCATGAGCAAGCGCGCCCCACTGAACGCAGTACTTCAATTTTTTCTCAATTTCGGCGAATGAAGTTTTTTGATGAATTTTTCCGGTTTTCGCAAGAAAAACACCTATTCTAAAAACTTTTTTTCACCGAAAATCGAGAAAAAAATAAAACTTATGAATGGAAATTTTTTTTTCTAGCTTTTTTGACAGAGAGGCTGATAGATTCAGTAACCGGTTATCAGTGAAATTTGGAAAAATTTCCGAAAAACTCACGAAACTGAAAAATATTTCAAAAAAATGAACTGTTCAGTGGGGCGCGCTTGTTCATTAACAAAAACCAAAAATAGCTCGGAATCGCTAGCTGTGAGCATTTTTTCACTGTTTCAAGATGACATTTCTAAAGTGTCAAAATAATTTTACCAGTTCACCTATTGCAAATGGAATCTATTTTCCCTTTCCATTATAGTTTGTAGTTTACAGCTAGCCCTGCTATTTTTCAGTTTCGAGTGATTCTCAAATGTCCTCGATTCCGACTACTTCATTCATTCATTTGCTTCTGTTCAATTACACAAACTCCGTAGAATAGTGGCTGAGAGAGATGGCCGGAAAATTCAGAATCCGAGTTCGATTCCTCGGTCAGTTCTCTTGGTTTTGTTTCTTAAAAATGTTTCTCAGAACCCGGAATCCAATGTTTTAAAAGGTCTCAGGCAGTTTTGAGATAATTTTAAAGGTTATCAAAGACTTTTTCTACTGTTTCAACACCTATCGATAAATATTTGTCAAATCTTTTAAAGTATTGACTGCATACTACTCTTGTATAACTCACCACACGATGATAATTCTCATTCCTCGCCAAATCCGATGGTTCATGTGCCAAAATATATTGATAATCGGATGAATTCGTTGGATCATGTGACCAAAACCATCGAAATTCCGCCCATTTACATCCGTTGAAAATGAGAGCCATTGCAGAGATAAAGAGAAGAGGTTTGAATGGTTTAGATGGGGAGGAGATACTGGATAAGGGTCGGAGAATGGCCTAAAAAATTGATCATGAAGATTATAAGGACTACAGAAACTACAAAAACTACAAAAACTACAAAGACTACAAAAACTACAAAAACTACAAAAAGTCGCTTACCCGATGCCTTTGAATTGAAATAAAACATATTGTCCATATGCTGGCACAGTTGAATGCCAATAATAATGGGGATAGAAGACCGGTGGATAGGTAGGCAAGTTGGCCTGAAAATTTAGGCTCGTTAGGCTGATTTTAGGCCTTTTCCAGGCTTTTTCAGGTTTTTTAGGCCTGTTGAGTTTAAAATTCTGTTTTAAGAATCGTTTTTCCGGACGTTTTCGGTCGATTTTAAGCCGGTTTTAGCATTTTTCGGTCCGAGTTAGACTCTTTTCAGGCCTGATTCAGGCCTTTTCAGGCCCATCTAGGCCTTTCACTTACCTAAAGTTGAATACGGTGTCGATTGTGAAAAATCGTGTAGTGCCGGTAGAAATAGGACTAGAAATGAGAAGAATAATTGAAGGCAATCACAGAATGATAGGAATATTAAAGCCTGAAATTCATGATGAGGTGCTCTTCTAATAGAGGTAAGAACTAACCGGTACCAGTGGATGACCCCGTGTGGAAAAGAAGACTATTAGACAGCCAATATTGAGAATTAAACCTGAAAAATAGAGAGGTTTTGAGTTATTTTTTAAGGAATTTTTTGAAAAGTTTTGAAAATTTCTTACCCGTTTCAGATAGTTTTCGTCTATCTGAAGAAAATTTAAAGCTGGATTTAAGCTGTAACGTTTTTTAAAGCTTTTTGATGGTTTTTAGTGAGTTTTTGGCTATTTTAGGATATTTTCCAGTATTGCAAGTCGCTTTTTTAACCAATTTCTTACCTTTTGTAATATATTAACTTTGGTTTAGGCTTATTTTTCAAGATTTTTGAGCGTTTTTTTCAACATTTTTCATCTGTTTCAAGACATTTTTATATGTTTTTGTTAATAACTTTTGGGTGCTTGTACCATTCCTAGATTTCCTAGATTTCAAATCAAGGGTTTTCGCAGGACTTTGGAAGTTTCAGGCCATTTTTTGACAATTTTTTGCATTTCATAGACATTTTCAGCCATATTTCTACCAATTTTCGGCTATTTTTTCACCTATTGTTTTCACATTTTTTGCTGTTTTTCCCACTTTTGAAAAGAAAACTTTTTCTTGTTCAAACAATTCCATATCTAAATAACCCAACTCACCAACTCCACACACTA
Source organism: Caenorhabditis doughertyi (assembly GCA_963572265.1). Taxonomy (NCBI): domain Eukaryota; kingdom Metazoa; phylum Nematoda; class Chromadorea; order Rhabditida; family Rhabditidae; genus Caenorhabditis; species Caenorhabditis doughertyi. Next base: position 9,057,075 of record OY751556.1, on the reverse strand, counting down.
GTGGTAGAAGCCATAAATTGAGCATACAACCGAAAAAGCGGGTTCCGAACTCTTCGGATACGCACATCTGCAAAATTGGAAAAGTGGAAAGGAAAGCTACGAATTCAGCGAATTAGACGGACAAGAAAAAAGTTATGAGGAAAAAGTGAAACGGGAAAGTTTGAAAGGAAAAATTTAGTAAAGAAACTGAGATTGGGCTGAAATTAGGCTTTGAAAAAAGCCGGAAAGAGGAATTGGAGAAGCCTAAATCAGCCAGAAAAAGGACTGGGTCGGATTGAAAAAGCCAAAAGAGCCTGCAAATACAAAGAAGAAGAAGAAGAAGCCAATGGAAATAATTTAATTGTGGATTTGATAAAAGATAATGGGAGAGTTGTGAATCAGTAGAAAAGATTTGAACGTTTTGAGAACCTGAAATTGGGAACAAAAATGTATTCTGAAAAGATGGGCGTTTGTTGGAACAGTAATCAGAAACAACCTGAAACCGGGAAATATTTTTTTTAGAAAATGCTTCAATTAGATTGAAAATCAATATGAAAAAGAAGAATATAAACAAACTGAAACAGGGAAGAAAAAGATTAGTAAAGCAACAAAGAGGAAGTGTCCAAAACTGAATAATTTAACTTAGAAAGAAATGGATCGGAGCATCAAGAAACCAAGAAGTTGTAAAATTTAAGAAACAATTGTGAAACGGGGAAAAAATTAATAAATGTTGAAAATGATTTGAGCATGATTAACTGAATAAACAAATACAAGTATATTTCTACGGATAGGACGACTGAAAAAATTGGTTCTGGAATACGTCCTAATTGGCGGATGGAAGTAGAACAAAACAAGAATTTAAAGATAAGAAACAACTATGGAACGGTGAAAAATATCACAACGAAAAAAAACTTTGTCTTATGACCCCGTGTTAACAATTAAAATCAAAGTGAAGTTAAAGAAACTTTTTGAAGTTCAATATTTCTGCCAATTGAGATCAAAAAGTAGTCGTTAAGCTTAGCTCATTCCCCGAAATAGCCTAAACTCTAAAAAGCATAAGCCAGTATCTCAAGAAAACTTTGCAGTTTCAAATTGAACTCAACTCAATTTTTATTTTCATTTTTCGATTCATCGCTAAATGGTAAGCAATTTAAAACTTCCGGGACTAGTTCTGTTCACAAAGCTTCAGTTCCATAAAACCATAGTTTACTGAAATTATTCCCAATTTTGAACATTTTCGTTCTGTTTCAGTAGCTGTGTTTCTATATACACATAAACATGCAATAATTCCATTAATCCAAAATTATCAACCAAAGACGTCATTTCCGATTTTTTCAAAACTTCTGAACATCTCAAGAAATGTGTCTAAACACAGAATCAATAATGTGAGGGAAATGTAAATTGGTATTACGCTAAAATCAATGATCAATTGTCAAAATTAATCTGAGAACGAGTTGAAGGAAATGTGAAACTGTGAAACGTAGGTTCTACCTCCGATAAAATTTTCAAAAATTTAGGCCGATCGTAACGCAATCATTACTTCCTCACAATTCAGTTTCGGAAAATTTGGTGTCGGTTTCAGGGAAATCTGAAATTTCGAATACATTGTATCTTTTCAGTTGTTCTATCGAACTCAGGTACCCTTTATTTTCATTTTCAATTTTTAAAAACATCAAGAATAGGAGAGTCAATGTTTACTTCAAAAGAAACGAGTTAGGTGCACTTGTATTACAGGATTTACTGTTTCGTCGTTGCGTGAAAGTACTCGAAAGTATTGTTAACAAGTTCGGCGTAATCAAAAACATTGAAATTATTCTGAATACGCGGATAAAATGGACCAACCAACCAAACTCTGAACCAGATGATCAAAGGTTTTTGAAACAGAAAAAAAACATTTTGGGCTAGCTTCGACACTAAATTACAAAAATAACATATCGCACATAATCATGAAAAAAAGTTTGTTCAGACTCATGAAATGGAGAATAAGTTAAGTGTAATTAATCATCGGGAGATCGTTCCTTAAATTAGTTTTGAAAGTATTTAGTTTTTTAAGTGTCAACAAACGAAAAATGATTCAGCTCACTTTGAAACTGCAAGTTTTTTTTGTGGTAATGGGTTAAATTGCTGATAGTTCAGATTGTTTCGGGGCGCTTTAGGCCAGCTGACATAGGTAGGATTATTATCCTTGTTGCTAGAAATACAGGGTTCCAAAAGAAAACAGTTGAATGCACTTCTATTACAGGATTTACTGTTTCAGCGTTGCAAGAACGTACACGAAGGCATAGCTAACTATTCACGTCTTATGATGAACACGAAAAATGTTGCAATTATTCGAAACATGGTGATGAGAATAGATTAACTAACCTAACTCGGAATCAGATGATCCTTATCAAGCGGAACAACTTTTTTTTTGACTACAAATTATTATTATCAAAGGAACTAAGAGTAACATATTGAATTTGCATGATTATCAATCAACTGTTGATAAAACAGCAAAAAATTGTGGTTTGCTGGTACATAAAAGTGAAAATAACTTGAGTGTATTTGGAATTTCTGGGAGCGCCTCCCATAATTGATACAGAAGTTCTTAGTTTATAGAAAAGTACTCCATTTGCACAACTATCGGAAATAAAAATGGCAACTGCATTGAGTTAGTTTTGGAACTGCGACTTTTTTTTGGAACAGTCTGTTCAGGCTGTTTCAGGCTTGCTGAAGCCCAACCAGGCCAATTTTTAGCAGAAGTGTCTATGCTGTGTGAAAATGTTTTGGAAGAAAAGTTCATGAGACAGGCACGTCGATTTTGCAATAAGAAGGTTGGAAATATGGTTTATCTGGAACAGTGAACAGTATTTTTCAAATGACTAAAGGGGCCGACTCACATTTTTTATTATCAATTTTGAAGGTTTCCATCCAAGTTCCATTTTTCATTAAGGCTTCACTCAAAAATCACTCTAAGCAGGACAAAACAGCGTTAGAAAGCATTACAGATTTAATGTCTAGAATCCGACCAGTGGATGGTTTTTTCGATTTTCTAGGCCATCAATCTGTATTCGAACATGTTTTCAAATGCCGTGTTGTGAAATTTAGAGGGATTTTTCTTATGAATTAAAATTGAATAATAGAATCAGGACGAAGAAAGACGTCGAAATTGACAATAAAATAAGCGCTTTTTTTAAAAAGCTATCTCAAAATGGTTTGTAAAATTTGGCTAATAAGAATATGAACGATTTTATAATTTTGATACAAAAATGATGAAAATTTGATGAAACCGGGAAGAAAAATGAGAAGTTAAAAACTGCTTATCCACCGGATAGGGAGATCCTCTCATACTGAAATCCTCCAAAAACACATGGCTAAGCCCTCTTCTCTTCTTGTTTTCTCTCTCTCTCTCTCTCTCTCTCTCTCTCTCTCTCTCTCTCCCTTTTCTCCTCCTGTTCTAGTGGGTGTCAAATCGAGATAAAAACACAAAAATTAAAGCGCCATTTCATCTTTTTTTTGGCTTAAAGCTCCTCCATGAGCACATGGTGGAGCTCTCTCTCTAGAGAAGGAGTCAACTGTTGATGATGATGATGCACACTCACACACCTCTCGTTTGGAATTTTAGAGGGAGAAATATTCAAATTGAAGAGAGAGAGAGGGAAAAAAGAGACCAAAAGAAAATGGAACAGAACCGGACCCTATAATATGTGCATAATGAGAAGTCAGAAAAATGGGAATATTGGAGAAATTTTTGCAAAAAAATGAGTAATATGAGCAATGAAACGTTAAATGGAGAAAAAGCTTGAAATTAGTAGAAAAGTATCCAAAAGTTGAATTTCTTAATCGGTTTTACCAGTTTCCATATTACAGAAGAAAAGTCTTTGAAACATCAAATTTTTTTCATATAATTTTGGATAAAATCAGAGAAGATAGATTCATAAAGCAGATTATCGATCTCAAATCGTAAAGAAATCAGCTACTCTGAAGTGAATTTACTGAAAAAAATGTGTAGAAATGACGTCAGACCATTGACAGAGATTCTTTCAAGATTGAGAAAATAAAATCAGTGAAACATTGAATTCAAAAAAAGGAAAGAAAATATATAAACGGGCTTCGTAATAAATGCAACAGCTGAGTAAAAAATTTCATGAGAACTTATGGAAATGAACCTACTGAAACAGGAGAAAATTGTCGGAAATTCTTCAGAAAGATTCAAGGATAGCCTAAAGATTCTAAAACTAATAGCTATACTCTGAAAAATGTTTACATAAGTTTTATGAAACTGCTCTCTTTTTCCACTGTTTCACAAGTTCCCTAACAGGTTTTCATCTAATATCATAAGTATTCTATATGTCGCAGCTGGTGGAATTTGCGATATTTTGATTGTTGCCGAAATCTTCTACTAATCTTCCTTCAAAAAATTTGCTTTTTGAGTTCATTTTGAAACGGAAAATCGATAATTTTTTTTTCAAACCGATCACGTTTAAGACAAAAATTATTATGACAAAACTTGATGTCCATCAAAATTTTCCGAACACATTTGATATTGCAAGATTATTGAAACAGTACTGTTGAAAAAATACAGTTTGGGCAAGGAATTCTCAACTTGGCACCGTGCCAACGACCTCCCTCTGCAAACGCAAGTTGCGGTGCGCCTTTTTGCAACGACCCCGCACAAAGTTTTGTTTCTAGATTTTTGCTTTTTTCGATGAAAGGGAGTACAAAGTTCAGCTTTTTTGCTGACATATCACGTTGTGTATAAGTGTAGGTTTCATCTGTGTCAGCAAAAAAGCTGAAATTTGTACTCCCTTTCATCGAAAACTGCAAAAATCTAGAAACAAAACTTTGTGCGGGGGCGTTGCAAAAAGGCGCGCCGCAACTTGCGTTTGCAGAGGGAGGTCGTTGGCGCGGTGCCAAGTTGAAAATTCCTTGCCCAAACTTTATTTTTTCAACAGTATTCAAAAATATTCCCATTTTTAAAAAATATTTTTCTGTTCTTTCGAGCTTATTAAAGAGTGCCGATAAGTGAGAGACGCAGTGAAATCTTCTTTCTCTGCGTCTCTTTCATGCACACACTGTATTTTTACCACTGTTTCACTTTACTTGGAAAATAATTGGTCTAAAAATAGTAGCAATCAAAAAAAGCTTTAAACATTTACTGAAAAACAAACTAATATTTACGAAATAGTTCCTTTTCCGGACAGAAGTTCGCCCAAAAAAAAGGTGAAAGACGATAGGAGGACAAATCAGCATTTTCGAAAAAAACATTCAACGTTACAAGCCATCCGGAAAAGAAACCGTCTTTAAAAAAATCTAGTTTATAAAGATTTCTAATCTCCAAAAAGAAACTGATGCAAAATGTGTGTAACATATTGGCTGTTGAATCTAGCAGTGGCCCATATAGAGAGTGTGGGCAAGCGAGAGACCCAGAGACAAATTCTTTTCCGCGTCTCATCTCAGCGCACACTATCTTCTTCATCAGTGTTTCAGAATGCTCAGAAAAGAGAACAACTAAAATTGATATCAATCATCGACTAGCCTCAACTTGATCCTTATGAAAAAGTTCCTTTTACAGACAGAAATCTGCCATGAGAAATTGAAAGAAGATAGAATGAGGAACCTCCAGAAATGTGAATAGATCTAGAACGAAAATGAAGACAAAAAGAGTGTGGGAACCTGGTTTTTTGACCTCAAGATCAGGAATAAAAAGGGTAATTTCGGAGAAGATTTTGCAAGGGATTAGTGGATGTAAAACGTAGAATGTGCAAAAAATGTTGAAAATTCAAAAAAAGATCAGGAACATGTTTTCAGGTATTCAAGAAAATTGTTTAAGGAATGTACGAATTGTTTGGAAATGACTTGGAAGTAAAAAAAATGTGTCTGCGTCTCTCAACTGCACACACTCCCTCACCCGTAAGCTTTCAAAACGTGCACAGGAAAAAAATATATGTTACAAACTTTTTTCTTCCCTTTCACAATTTTCAAGAAAACTGGTATGTTGACTATGTTTGCAACTCTAAAATCTCTATTTTCTTACTGTATGGTTTAAAAAAAATAATAATAAGCAAAAATATTTTCAGTTGCAGAAAACTTGCATGAAGTGTTCTTTTTTTCAATGAAAATGGTGTAAACATTGCAGGAATCAAAAAAAAACGGTGGAGTAACTTCAGAGCGAGAATTGAGAATATCAAAAAAAGAGAACGAGACAGTAATTGTTGTTTTGAAAAAAAAATCAATTTCAGCAAAAAATTTTGAACGCTGGTTTATAGAAACTTTTATATGAAAAGTTTGTCAAAAAAAAAGTAAAAACAAGAAATTTTTACTGAAAAACGCTGATATCTGATTTCAAGAGCTGCGAAAGTAGTGAAGTAGAATTGGGCTTAACGATTGGAGTATTTCAAAAAAATAATGTTCCAATTGATTTTCAAAGTTTTCTTGCAATTGTTTTTTATTCATTGCTTTCATTGGTTCCGAAAATGAGACTCCAGGAAATTCAACAAGTCCCAGTTTCAATAATTGCTCATGTTTTTCACCCAAAAAACTTTTTATTATATTTTTATTTTTTCTTAAAATATAAAAATGATATGAATGAATCTATCATGAAAGCTTCTTGATAGATAAGAAAACTGCCAGAGTCAACTTCGAAACATTTGAGAGCAAACATTGAAGAAATTCGAAAAGAAAGTGAGACAGTAATTCTTCTTTTAAAAATAAAAAATAAAAAATCGGTTTCTGACAACAATTATGAAACGCACGTCGAAATGTTGTCTCAATTCGTTAATGGAATTAAGATCTGTGCGAGTAAAATCGAGAGACGCATATAAGTACAGAGAAGGATAATTCTCTGCGTTTCTTTTTTGCTCACTTTCTCTTCTCTATTCAGCTTGTCAGTTAGAAATAAATCGCTGTTTCTCATGTCTTCGAAAATAGAATAAGCAAAATGCAGTCAACACAATTGCTCTATAAAAAGTTTGACAGACTTTTTAACATTAATTATTTGTAATTACTCGAAATACTATTTCACAGGTGCCGAAATGTTTTCTGATTTGGCTCAAAATGGGCAAGAATGAAGCACAGGGCCGAAATAGTCAAAAAAATTTAGATTCGAGTCCGCGACCTTCTTGCTCCGCGAGCTGGAGCACCAAAAAGAGCCCAAAATAAACATCGTCCAATCGGTCTGAAAATTAATTTCTCGAGGTTTTCTGACCCGCTGAGCACGAATTTCAACATAAGAACTTTTGAAAACAGATTTTTAGAGTATCTGTAGTGCTAATTTTTTGATTTTTGACGATTTTTGGACGTTTTTTTTCGATCCTGAAAAATTTAACACTCGACTACCAAAAATAAACTTCAGAATCGGATTCAGCACCCAAAAATACGTCGATTCACTATTCAAAATCAAAAATCGGGGTATACATGTTTTGAGATAAATCCACTTTTATCCATTTTCAGAACCTACCCCCCTCCATGGTGAAAAAAGTCATAGTCTCAGATCGGGACAAAAATTTTGTGAGATGTTCCCCTATCCAAATGTGACTTAATCACCAATTTTCAGCATCTGGAAATTCGATCTGAGGGCGTGGCACGACTTTAAAAAATCTATCTCCTGATCCTAGATCCAAAAAATCAAAAGTCTTAAATTTAGTTTTTTTTGAGCGGAATTTATCGAAAAGTGTTGAGTAAACCCTAAATAGTCGTTTTCGACAATAATCCGGTAAGAATCCCGACGTTTCAGTCATATTTTGGTGCTAAAGCAAATATTTTAAGAAACTTCCGAAAAGTTGATGTTTTAACGAAGCTAACGTGGTTTTGCGAGAAAGTGTTTGTTTGAAACGACTATTTAGGATTTATTCAACACTTTTCAATAGATTCCGCTCAAAAAAAAAACTAAATTTGAGACTTTTGATTTTTTGGATCTAGGATCAGGAGATAGATTTTTTGAAGTCGTGCCACGCCTTCAAATCGAATTTCCAGAGACTGAAAATTGGTGACCGAGTCACATTTGGATAGGGGAACATCTCACAAAATTTTTGTCCCGATCTGAGACTATGACTTTTTTCACCATGGAGGGGGGTAGGTTCTGAAAATGGATAAAAGTGGATTTATCTCAAAACATGTATACCCCGATTTTTGATTTTGAATAGCGAATCGACGTATTTTTGGGTGCTGAATCCGATTCTGAAGTTTATTTTTGGTAGTCGAGTGTTAAATTTTTCAGGATCGAAAAAAAACGTCCAAAAATCGTCAAAAATCAAAAAATTAGCACTACAGATACTCTAAAAATCTGTTTTCAAAAGTTCTTATGTTTAAATTCGTGCTCAGCGGGTCAGAAAACCTCGAGAAATTAATTTTCAGACCGATTGGACGATGTTTGTTTTGGGCTCTTTTTGGTGCTCCAGCTCGCGGAGCAAGAAGGTCGCGGACTCGAATCTAAACTTTTTTGACTATTTCGGCCCTAGGTAAGATTTTAAAAGTATTTTTAGCCAAATCGGAAAACATTTCGGCACCTGTGAAATAGTACTTCAGGGGTTGTTGAGTAGTTACAAATAACGAATGTTAAAATTTCCCGTTGTTCAGTAAAGCGATTCTTGAAATATATCTAGAATTCGTAATGATACTGTGAAACTGTGAATGTTTCCATGAATATCATAGTTTGTAAGCTTTATGGAAGTTTACCAAAGATATGAAAGAGTAATAACTTTTGGGAAATCGACTCAATTTTCGAAAGACTGTTTCATAACTTTTTGATCACTGTTCTGCTATTTTCAATTACAATTCACGACCGATAATCATTATGAAAGTAAAGTAAATTTTCTTATTCTAGAGCCACAAAATGTGAAATCTCTTATCGAAAAGACTTTCTGTTAGTACATACGGCGGTGTCACCTTTACATTTATGGCGCAATTTAAATTCAAGCCACGCCCCTAACTGGGTGAAAGCAATTTGCGGCCTATTTTGGAGCGTGGTTTAGTTTAGTCGGATTGCGGCAAGGTTTTTTCCGATTACTCTAGGTGCCACCTTATATGAAATGGCAATAAAAAAATGTTTCGAGTACAATCCATAATGCTATCTCAACCTATCCCAATTGATCCAACAGTCATTTAACTTTCGAAATATAAGAGAGGCGGAGCCTATTCTCCAAATGCTCACATTGTAACTAACTTTCTTGGTCTCAAAGCCCCCGAATTTTATTCTAATTGTATTCAGGAATATCTTACTGACTTAACAGTTATCGTGAAATAGAACTTTTCACATTCATTTCCTATGCTTTAAAACAAAAACTAACTAGTAAGTTGCATTGTATATTCTATAAATCGTTTCTGTCTTGGCTAATACAGAGGAAAGCTATGAAGTTTTGTAGAAAATAATCGTTTCCCAAATATGTACTTGACATATCAATTTTTAAAAAAGCACTACAAGCTTTGAGAAGCAATGGAAACGGGAAATATTATAAAAAAAGTAGAGAATTTTGTGAATAATCAAAAATAAAATCGAAGGCTAGGATGATAATGGGCGGGATCTACTTGTGAAAATTTTTTGGTTTGGGAAAGACTTTTATACAAATCCCCCATCAAACAACAAAAGGGAATAATGACAATTTCGAAACCGAAAAAACCTTTTAGAAATTTTTCTTTTTGAAAACTTTACTAAATATTTTTCGAAATTCAGATAAACACTGTTTCAGAGAGTCCCATAGTTCGTCTTCACCAAAACTAAAACAGTCAGTCCCAGGGTGATAATAAAAAAATTCAATTTTGAGATAGGAACTCAAAGCTCTTTGTTCCTCCCACTTTTTGAATAGGGGGCGGAGTTTATACCTTCATAAAATTGTTTCAATTATCTGTTATCTTTCTGATCTTCCCTAGTAATACTTTTGATGTTATCAATTTTCAAAAGTAGTGATAAAAAATAAAAAACAAAAATGAAACCGAAAAAAACACCAGGAAATTTTCAAAAATTTGTAGCTTTTTAAAAAACTTCAGTTTCAGAACAACCAAATCTCTATTTCGTTCTAAAAAAAACGATAGGATCTGATAAAAAACGATAGGATCCCTTTATGTTTATGAAAAATTAATTTCAAGATAAACTTCTGTTTTTTTTCAGTATCATTTTTTGTGAGTTTTCTAAAAGTTATCGAACTTACTTGAAAAATTTGATTAATTATCAGCGCTTACTAGTTTTTTGAAAACTTCTGGAGAATTATTAATTTTGTGAAACGGTAAAAATTTCAGACAAAAAATACAGATTTTCGTCAACATTTTATCAGTTCGAAAAACGTTTCGGTTTCAGAACAGTTACTTTTTCTTTCAAAATTCCAAGAAAACGATTGCTGTATTGTAAAGAAATTGGAGAACATTACTTTGATTTCATATAGTTTCAGCTCCAGAACCTGAAACTGATTTTTAGAAAGTGGGCGGAGTCAAACTTTGTAATATTTTGATTTCAAAAATTAGGCACTGTTCCAGAATCGGGGACCGAGTGTCAAAATCGGGGACCGAAAAATCGGGGACCGAGAAATCGGGGACCGAAAAATCGGGGACCCAGAAATCGGGGACCGAAAAATGGGGGACCGAGAAATCGGGGACCGAAATAAAAAGGATAATCAGAAATTTGCCAAAGTGGTTCAAAATATGAGCCCAGTTATAGAATGAGAGCAAAAAAAGATTTAATGATATTGTAAGAGACGGGACACTAGTTTGGAATGATTCACACAAAAATTTGCTCTTCTGTTATGATATCATTCCATGTAGTCGGAGCGGTGCAGTATAGGACAAGGAATGTTCTACACATCACCTAAGCCTTCACTGAAGGTCCGTGAATTTATTAGAGGTTGAAATAATCTCAGGCTGAGCTTTAGGCTTAGTTATCTTGAAACACAAATTTCTGATAAAACTCAAATGCTTTGTAACTAGCTCGTTGAACTTCTGATACTAGTTTTTGATGAGTTAGGTGGGATTGTGGACTCGGAAAAACCTTCGGGTACAGTTCTCCTGGTTTTACCATGAGTTCAAAAAATGTCTTGATTTTTTCCCGGTCCCCGATTTTTCGGTCCCACATTTTTCGGTCCCCGATTTCTGGGTCCCCGATTTTTCGGTCCCCGATTTCTCGGTCCCCGATTTTTCGGTCCCCGATTTTGACACACGGTCCCCGATTTCGGAACAGTGCCAAAAATTATTTGAAAATTGATAATCTGAACCTTTGTCCGTCTTCCTTACCACTTGCTATAAACTGGGCGGAGCCTATTTCCCTCTCAAATCCTTCCAATTTTCAATTCTGAAACTTGCTAGCTTATTCAATATTAGTAGCATTAACTAACTTCAGAACACTGTCTGGATAACTGTCAATTTTGTGAAACAGAAAATTTCTCAAAAAAATTGGGGTTTTCTTCAAAATTCAGTTTCGAAAAAAATCGGTTTCAGAGAATTCAAAAATTTTTCAACGAATTGCGAAATTGCTGGGTACTGCTGGTTTCGATCATCAATAAATATTTGTACAAATAGAAAAGTGCGCGTTTTCTCATTGAAAATTATTTGAAAATATCTAAAAAAAAAACTCTGGATTTTCCAAACAATCAATAATTTTAACAATGAAGCCCTACGCTCTCTATCCTTATCCACCCTATCTCAATCTCTAAAAAAGGGAACGGGGCCTATCATTTATCTCTTAAAACCCTTTCACAATAACCATTCGTTTCATAAAATGGAAAAATTGTGATCATGATTAGAGAAAGCAGAAACACTGATGTTCAGAATTATTGCTGAAGAGCTATCAAGTTTGTGAAACAGAAAAAATGTCGGAAAAATTGAATTTTCTTTCAAAATTAGAAACTTCAAATATAGGTTTCAAAACATTTCTAAATTCCTTTTTCGTACTGAAATAGTTGCTTTCCTTCTAATTACATTCGCAGAAATCGCTAAAAAAATGAAAGACAACCTCAAGCCCATTCTATCCTTATCACTCCCTAAAAAGTGGGCGGAGCCTAATTTTAAGAAAAATTCCAAAACATTTCCGAAAATCAATACTTTTTCTCTCAAGATTTAACAGAAATTCCACGAAAAATTCGAGCTTGAGGTGGCACACGAATTTCAAAAGTAATTTTTTTGGGCTGTAGTGTTGTATTAAGACAGTATCAAGACTTCTGAATACTTGAACAAAAAATTTTGATAGGCTCCGCCCTTTTTTGATCTTTAAAAATCGATAAAAAATCGAAAAATAAAAATTTTTTCTGTGGAAGCAAATGACAAGATCTGACCGGGGATTGATCAAAGACACATTTTTGTACGTTTTTGAGCATAATAGAAAATTCTATCATTCCCTCTTCATTTGGAAAAAATACTTTTTTTGAAGAAATCGCACTTTTTCCAGAGAAAAAGAAAAAAGTGTCTAGAAAAAGTGTCACCCTGAAAAATTTTTGAACGTTGGCAAACGAGATATTGTGAAAATTGGATAGCCCTTGGTAGTGGTCAGACGCATGCGAAATATCTCGGTCGATTTCGATATGGCTCAAAGCACTTTTAAGCCAAAGTTTGTGAATTTGACCCATTTTTCCATGTATACCTATACGTTGATGAAAAATCGATAATCCAGAATTTGGTTTATCTTTTGTTTTTTTGTACTTTAGACCATTTTCAAAGTTTTTAAGAAGTACTGACCCCATATTTTTCCTCTCCTTTGTATATTGTCACTTTTCAGAGATATTTGACAGGTCAACTTTGAGTATCCATATCTTCGTTCAAAATGCACCCACAATATTCGTTGTGTGATCATTCTGTAGATAAAAATGTGAATTAAAAACAGTTCAACTACAACTACATTGTAAAACAACAATGGGCGGAGTCAATCGCCTTCTTACAAGAAATTGCTCAGAGCCAACAAAACTATAGCCTGAAAGTTGTTGAACTTCGGAAAATTAAGGATTTGGTAGCTCGGAAGCTGTTTTACAATGTAGTTGTAGTTGAACTGTTTTTAATTCACATTTTTATCTACAGAATGATCACACAACAAATATTGTAGGTGCATTTTGAACGAAGATATGGATGCTCAAAGTTGACCTGTCAAATATCTCTGAAAAGTGACAATATACAGTAGCGAGCATAAGTCAGTGTACCTTGAGTTTTCGGTTAATAACCACACTCAAAGACGTCCGATTGATCTAAAAAATTTTTTGTGTGTACCTGAGATAACTAGGAACAGAACCCAAAATTTTTTTTCGAAAAAAAAACTTTCATAAAAATTTTTTGTAGTGACGAGTGCCGGATGTTCAGGTGACCGTTTTGAAAACTTTTTTTGGGTCAACTGGAGATATTGTTTTTTCTGTTGTAAAATGTTGCCCCAAGTTCAAGTGAACAATTTCCGTCAAAATATCGGGCATGCCGCCTCCGCCCGTGACCTTATTTCAGCCAACATCCGTATAGGGGTATTTGAACTGGGCAGAATATCTCGGCTAAAAGTGTTTCAAATAGGCTAAAAAATTGAGGAAGGGTCACTTTTGAAGTCCTGAACAAAATTCTATGGATAGAATTAACAGTGAAAATCTGACAGCATCGACCATAGGCCTACTGAGGCATGTCACACATCGGTCAAACGTATCCGATCGATTTGATATTTGGTATGGTGGGTACCTGGGATAGTCCAAACAAAAAACAGTCTAGGTTATTAGGCTCCGCCCCCTTTCAGTACTACAAAAATCGTCATAAAGTTCAAAAAATGAGTTTTTTATCTGAAGAGATAGATCCAAAATTCGTTCAGAAACGGATTGCCCGCATCATTTTGAGCGTTTTGGTATAATTTCAAGTGCCTACCTATCCGGTATCAGGTCGAAAAAACCGATTTTCTTCAAAAGTGATCATTTTTTGACAGTTTTTCAATTTTTTGACAATGTCTTAGTACTGCGTGCCGGCGAGATAAATATCCCATTTGGTGCCACCCGGGACCCTCCATAACTGTGCAAAAATTTAGGAAAAAAAATTGTGCGTTTTTTGAGAAAAGTTGAAAAAAAAAAAAAACTTAATTCTATCTCGAAACTTAATTCTATCCATAGAATTTTGTTCAGGACTTCAAAAGTGACCCTTCCTCAATTTTTTAGCCTATTTGAAACACTTTTAGCCGAGATATTCTGCCCAGTTCAAATACCCCTATACGGATGTTGGCTGAAATAAGGTCACGGGCGGAGGCGGCATGCCCGATATTTTGACGGAAATTGTTCACTTGAACTTGGGGCAACATTTTACAACAGAAAAAACAATATCTCCAGTTGACCCAAAAAAAGTTTTCAAAACGGTCACCTGAACATCCGGCACTCGTCACCACAAAAAATTTTTATGAAAATTTTTTTTTCGAAAAAAAAATTTTGGGTTCTGTTCCTAGTTATCTCAGGTACACACAAAAAATTTTTTAGATCAATCGGACGTCTTTGAGTATAGTTATTAACCGAAAACTCAAGGTACACTGACTTATGCTCGCTACTGTACAAAGGAGAGGAAAAATATGGGGTCAGTACTTCTTAAAAACTTTGAAAATGGTCTAATGTACAAAAAAACAAAAGATAAACCAAATTCTGGATTATCGATTTTTCATCAACGTATAGGTATACATGGAAAAATGGGTCAAATTCACAAACTTTGGCTTAAAAGTGCTTTGAGCCATATCGAAATCGACCGAGATATTTCGCATGCGTCTGACCACTACCAAGGGCTATCCAATTTTCACAATATCTCGTTTGCCAACGTTCAAAAATTTTTCAGGGTGACACTTTTTCTAGACACTTTTTTCTTTTTCTCTGGAAAAAGTGCGATTTCTTCAAAAAAAGTATTTTTTTCCAAATGAAGAGGGAATGATAGAATTTTCTATCATGCTCAAAAACGTACAAAAATGTGTCTTTGATCAATCCCCGGTCAGATCTTGTCATTTGCTTCCACAGAAAAAATTTTTATTTTTCGATTTTTTATCGATTTTTAAAGATCAAAAAGGGGCGGAGCCTATCAAAATTTTTTGTTCAAGTATTCAGAAGTCTTGATACTGTCTTAATACAACACTACAGCCCAAAAAAATTACTTTTGAAATTCGTGTGCCACCTCATAACTGACACTTGCTCGATTTTTTCATGGAATTTCTGTTAAGCCCTACGTCATATCGCTATTCTCCCTAGCAATCTCTCTAAAAAGTGGGCGGAGTCAATTTTGAAAAATTTCTGACATGTATTACTTCCAAAGTGTCACCCCTGGAATCCAACGGGTCTAGGTGCAAAAGTTAGACCCCCCGAGAGGTAAAACTTTGGCGGAGTTTGTTTTTTGAAAAGCGGCCTATTCCCGAATTTATCGATTTTTTTCAGTTTTCCAAAAATTTTGAGTTTTTTGACCGTAACTCGGCCAATTTTGAAGATTTTTAGCAAGTTAAAAAACGAAAATGTAGAACAAAATAGGATCTTATTTTTTGCTCAACTGACCGTTCGAGCCAGAACACGATAAAAGGACCAAAACGGCCCCCAAAGAAGAATCGAAAAAATGAGCAATGATTCGTTTTTTTCAAATTGTGCCTATTCGATTCAGCGTAAAAAATGAGGCAAAACCTCATTTTTACTTTTCTCAAGTTATTGTCATTTTCGAAAGAAAAAATCGACTTTTTAGCTGAAAATGACTTTTTTGGCTTAGATTAGGTTGATTTGATCGAATTTTGATCGATCCAGGGGTCGTTATGGTCTGAAATCGGTTTTTCTGTGTGATTTACATCATATTATACTATTTCCAATCAAAATATTCAGTTTTTGAAATTTTGGAAAATTTGTTGAAAAAAGTTTTCAACTTTTTTTGAAAAAAATTAAATTTTCAAAAACTGAATATTTTGATTGGAAATAGTATAATATGATGTAAATCACACAGAAAAACCGATTTCAGACCATAACGACCCCTGGATCGATCAAAATTCGATCAAATCAACCTAATCTAAGCCAAAAAAGTCATTTTCAGCTAAAAAGTCGATTTTTTCTTTCGAAAATGACAATAACTTGAGAAAAGTAAAAATGAGGTTTTGCCTCATTTTTTACGCTGAATCGAATAGGCACAATTTGAAAAAAACGAATCATCGCTTATTTTTTCGATTCCTCTTTGTGGTCCGTTTTGGTCCTTTTATCGTGTTCTGGCTCGAACGGTCAGTTGAGCAAAAAATAAGATCCTGTTTTGTTCTACATTTTCGTTTTTTAACTTGCTAAAAATCTTCAAAATTGACCGAGTTACGGTCAAAAAACTCAAAATTTTTGCAAAATTGAAAAAAATCGATAAATCCGGGAATAGGCCGGTTTTCAAAAAACAAACTCCGTCAAAGTTTTACCCTTCGGGGGGTCTAACTTTTGCACCTAGACCCGTTGGATTCCAGGGGTGACACTTTGGAAGTAATACATGTGAATATTTTTAAAAGTCGATAATTTTTCTAGATTAAAAGTCCTATCCTTATTTTCCCTCTGTCAATATCTCTTTAAAAAAGTGGGCGGAGCCTAATTCAAAAAGAAATTAGAGAATGTTTTCGAAAATCAATAATTTCTCAAGATTAAAGCCCTACATCCTATCCCTATTCTCCCTATCACTCTCTAAAAAAAGTGGGCGGAGTCTATCTCTCAAAATGCTTCCACTATAATCCTTCCGATTCGTTTAAAGGGAGCGCGTAAGGATAATCTCCCTAGTTAAGGGGTCATTGAATTGGTGTATTAAGAGAGGCTAAAAGGGAAAAAGATCAAATACGTGAAAAAATGTGTGTAGTGGCAGAAGCAAAAAAAAGGTGTGACTAACACGTAGAAATATGAATATGTCAAAATCGAATTAGAAAGTGGGGAGAACCAGAGAAATGAAATCAAAATTGAATCATAGTTTGTGTTTTTTACGAAGAAAAAAAGTGTGAAAGGGATAAAGTTTACACCAACTTCCGGTCATTTCTCTAGAAGAAATGACTAGAATGAGCAATGATTAATTTGAAGAAAAAGAAGAGGGCGAAGATTGAAAGATGAGAATGATAAGAGGTTGTTATCAGTGATATCAAAATATCAAAAATGTGAATGAGGGATCAAAATTTTTTATATAAATTGACAATATTGATTTCAATCCACAAACAAAGAAAGTACGAGTTTTTTTGAAACGGTAAAATCGAGTACTTTTGAACAACTGTAACGATTAAAACTAGAATATATCGATGACAATAATATCAAAGATATTGGAAACTAAGACTAGTGGCAAGAACTTGCAAAGTTTCGGAAAATTTCAGGTAGTCAGATCTTTTTTTATTGGATTGAATGAATAGCTTATGGTCCAAAAACGCGTACCAATGAAAGTTGAAAAATCGGAAGTAGTGATAAGCATTTTCTGAAACCGAAAGTTCAAATAAATGAAGGTGAAGTTTAACGGCTTCAATCCACAAAAGTGGAAATGAGGTGCTTTTTGAAATCGAAAAAAACATATGAATGTTTGGAAATAGACTAAGAAAAATGCTGTTATTGGTTTCATTCCAAAACTAAACAAAAACAAAAATTCTGAAACCGAACATTCTGATAGTTTTGAATAACTGTAACGACAAGAATTGTTATAGCGGTATCAGAGATAATGGAAATTAAGCTTAGTGATAATAATTTCTTGGAACTGCAAAATTTTGAACAATTTTAAATAATCAGAGATTTGTTTTAAACAAATGTAGATTTTGATTGAAAGAAAGGAATCTTCAGTGATAAGAAGTTATTGAAACCGAAAATTCAAAAAATGTGAACTAGAAAAAAGATAATTTATGATAAGAGTGTTATTAGTGATATAAAAATATTGGAAGTTTAGGCCTGGGATCAGAATATTTGGAAATGAATAAAAAAAGGACATTATTGGTTTCAATCCACAAACTAAAAAAATACAAAATTTTTGAAACCGGAAAATCGGATAGTTTTGAACAATTGGAACGACAAAAACTGAAATATATTGATAATGTTATCATAATAAGCGAGTGGAATTTTCTGGAAACATAAGTATGGTGATTAAAATTTTAAAACTTCTTGGAACTGCAAAATTTGTGATAATTTTAGGTAATCAGTAATTTATTGAATTGAAGTAAATGAATAGATTTTGATTAAAAAAAATAAACAGAGGAAGTATGATTTTGAAAGGAAAGTCACAAGTATTAACCAAACGTTTAAAAATCAGAAGCGGTGACAAGAACTCTCTGAAACCGAAAATACGATAGATTAGGGTAAATTAGAAAATAAATAGGAATATATGATAAGAATGTTATCAGTGATATCATAATTTTAAAAATTAGGACCATGGACCGCTATTTTGAGATGGGAATTTTTCATTCAAGAAACTTTTCCAGATTATCACAGGTAAAATAATGTTATCGACTTTAAATCACAACAGTGGGGAATAATAAACTTTTGAAACCGAAATTTTGAAAATTTTTTGATATCCTGGAGCACGAAAACTGACATACAATTTACGAAGACGAATACTTTTGTGTTATCAACGTTTTTGGAAATTAAGCCTAGTCATAAGATTTTTCAGAAACAGAAAATTTTGAAAGAATTGGAAGCAAAATTTCAAAAAATAAAGAAAGACTACTATGGATTTTACTATGGTAAAATTGGTTAATTTCGAATCATATGGAAAGCAGACTGGAATTAACAATGAATATCTGTTGATATCGAAATTTGTGAGAATTGAGCCCAGTAATAACAGTTTTTCGAAACAGCAACGTTTTGAGAAAAAATCGTGAATAATCTTTTCAGATGATTCACTTTATAGTATAAAATGTTGAAGTTATCAATGATAATACATAATTTGATATAAAAAATTTTAAACAAAGCCTAGAGATTGTAATCAATTTCAATCCATAGAAAAATCCATTAAGCTATTATTTAAACCGAAAGTTTCAATGGCTTTGATCAATTAGGAAAACAACATTAATAAAAGATGTTAATGTTAATAAAACTTGAACAGTTAGGAATGTGGTTAAAATTTTTTGAACAGATTTTCTGAAATGAAAAAGGATGATTTATGATTTTTTTTTTTTTTTTGAAAAACTGAGAGGATGAAGAATTATTGAAACCAATACAGTTTTCTGAGAAAAATAACTCAACGATTTCGGAAAAGAAGCCTCTTATAAAGTAAGAAACTTGCTTGCTTGCGAACCCGTTTTACTTAGAAGTTTACTGCTTCAGGTGTAATTTTTAAATGTTTTTCGTTTTATCTTTTGACAATAAAAAGGTTGGCATTCCAGTTTCATATTTTCATGAAATCAAGACAATGTGGTAGTTCTACAATGGGTAAATAAAACGTTCTTGTTCTTTCCAAAAATTTACTGTATCAGATTCAGATTCATGAAACGAAGCGAATTTTCGGTTCGGTTTGACCATGGGTATTTGAATTATTGATAACAATATTGCGACTACGTTTATTGATGTTAGAAAAAAGGAAAAAAGGATTAGGAAATTTCGGAACAGAAAATATTCGAAACCTCCTGGAATGACTTGAAGAAAAACAAGTGCACAAAATGGAATTAGTTTGAGCATCATCATTTTTTGAAACGTTTTTTGAATAAATTCATCAAAGAGCTCTATTACGTAGTAGGATAATGATCCCCAGAAATAACTTTTTTGAAACAGAATGTAACAGAAAGTTTCCAGCTTTCCCGGCTCCGCCCATTTTCAGAACCACGAATTGCGCTTTCCAAAATTTTCAACCTTATCAACCATATTTTTCAACCATACTAAAAGAATAAAAACCTGGAATTATGCTTCAAAATCCAGTTCTCACTCGACTTTTTCAAATATTAGCGTCAAAGTATACTCGTTTAACAAAACTTTAAAAAATCATAATTTGAAGTGCCGGGATTGAAGCGGCAAAAGAAATTTGTATATTATATTCGGTTTCTGAGAGATAATTAAAGAATTGACTTTCCATCGAATTTTGTTAAGGAACATGGATTATAATCGAAAAAAGTGAAAATCGAGATGTTTCTGATTGTTTTATTGCTATTTTAGAAAAAATTATTCAAAAATGGAACACAACCATCGTAGTTTTTTTTTCCCGTTTCATCAATTTATTATAGGCGAGAAAGGCTTCAAACTATATTGAAAGTGATATAAGATCCAGCTCTGGTCCTTCAGACATTGGTCTTTCAAATTCAGCAAATTAACAATGTTTTATTGATCTTCCCATTTAATAACGTGTTTCACCTCGTAAATGAAAATTTTAAACACTTTCTCGGAATTCATTCTCGTCAATAATTTTTGCGTTGTTCACGAAAAGTTAAGTTTCTTTATTATAAATTCGAAAACGGTTCCAAAATAATGCACCTACGAAAATGTCTCGAAATAGCTGGTAAAATACTCAATTATGACTTTTTAAAAATTACTTTTTGTGCCGTTTCACCGAGATTTTGAGAAAAGTACGTATACACCAACGTTGTTCCTGGACCAACGTTTACCAAAAATTTAGAGACAAATCCATATTTTTCAGTCTTTTTTTTTCAGCTTATCTGAGAATTTCCTAGTTTTGAAACAAAAATCTCTCAAAAATATCAAAACGCTCACTTTTTTCTGTGGAATTCCAATAAAAATACTGAATTTTTAATTTTTTAAAAAATTGTTACGGTGAAAATTCAAAATGCGAACACTTCTAAGGAAAAGTATTATTGGAAAAATTATCTGGTACTCTAGAAAAAAATAATTAGTGATAAGTTCATAATTTGCAGTCTTTTTTCAGCGTAAATTTTGCCTGAAAACTGTTTTTGCCTGAAAACCATCTGAAAACTTTCTAGCTTTAAAACAAGTTTTCTGGAGAATTCCCATAAAAGATTGAATTTTGAAAAAATTTTTAAAAATGTTCCATCAAAATTTAAAAATTGAATAGCTTTCAGGGAAAACGATTCTGGATTCGTTGTAATACGTTTCAAAACAATTAAGAAAAAGTTCATAATTCTCAGACTTTTTTCAGCCGAACCAAATTTTTCCTTTTGAAAAATTTTCTAGTTTTGAAAAAAAAATCAAGTTCAAAATATCAAATACTCTTTATTTTTTAGGGGAATTCCTATATATCCTAGACCAACAAAACAAATAAATTGGGGTTGCAAAAATACATTCATTTTCTTCTATATTTATGAATACTAACTAATAAGGTGACTGACCACACACATTCAGCACTTTTTACTAAGAAAAGGAAATGAAAAAAAGAGTGGAGGGAGAGAAAAATGAAGGTAAGTCACGCAATTTGATTAGTATTATGAGGAGACAAGACCAGGAAATTCAATGAGGAAGAAAATTGAATAATGAGTAAGAATAGTGCAAAATTTCAGAGGGGAAAAAATAGCTGAAATGAGGTTTTTCTCTGGAAAAATTGGGATTTTGAAAGAAATATTTTTCGCGGGAAGAAATCAGAATTTTGGAGTTTTTTTTTCAGAAAAAAATAAGTCCAACAAAACGTAAGAGCTCTTTCACACCGGGATGCCACTTTATTGTTCAAAATTTCAATCTGGGTGCCTGTATTAGAGGTTTTACTGTATGCGACTTCCAAGAATGTACCAATGAAAAATAATATTCAGCTAAATTTCACAAGATTTTGAAACGGTCTTTATCAGAATTGAAACTTTCATTTGAAAAAACTTCTAGAAATAGGAGATCATGGCTGAAAATCTCTCAATTCAGCGGAAAAATTTCCGATTTTACAGTTTTTTTCAGAAAAATCCCTTATTTTTGGAATTTTTTCAACTAGGAAGTCGAAATTTTCAATTTTTACACCGGGAAACTAGTTGACTGGTGAGTTTTACAGCTGAAAACGAAAAATTCCAGACATTTTGGTCCATATTTTCACTTTGATACAAAAAGTAATAACTCATTGTGAAGTTTTTATTTAAGACATTGATATTTCAATGGTGAAACGGGATTTAATCTCATTTTTATTAGCGCTCTTTTGAGACATATCTGGGGTTATAAACAACGTTTCGACGAGTTGAAACTGAACGCCCAAACAATAAACATAGATAAAGAGTGCCAAAAACAGTAAAAATTCGCAAATTGATGATGTAAAAATTCTGTTTCACAACTTTTTAAACTAAAAAAACAGGATTTGCAATCAATCGATCGACATTACTATCGGTTTCATTCAAAAAATGAACCTTTTCGACGAAAATTCAGTTATTATCGATAAACTCATCAAACCTCTTATATTTGGCTGAAAACACTTTGAAGTTTTTTTTAGCTGGAAAACTACTTTTTTTTTGACAAAAAACCAGAAACTTTTAACGATGGAAAACCGAATTATATTCAATCATTGTATTATAGCGCTTTTGGAGTAACAGCAAAATTTTCAGAATATTTGGTTCATTTTAGATAAAAATTTGAAAATCATCTTCTACCTACAGTTTGGAAATGATGTAAGCCTGAAATTTTTTTTTAAAAATCCGGGTTTCCAGAAGTTTTTTAAATTTTGTGGAAAACAATTGCAAAACTGATAATTTTAAGCCGACAACAGCTAATTTTCCGGCAAAAAATTACTATTTCAAAGCTTTTATACAACAAAATCAAAAATTACGAAACAATGCTTCCATCCCCTCAAGATAAAATTAGAACCTCGAACCAAAAACAGATGCTGAAAATTTTAATTTTCAGCCGAAAACCGAAGAAAAATTCCAGACAAATTCCAGCCAAAAACCAAAAAAAATGAATCGAAATGAATATCCTTACCGTCCAGTCATCAAATCAGAACAAAAAAGGTTTCCCTCTATTTTGTTTTTCTTCGAAATTTTTCTAAAATTGGATCAAATTTTTGGTGGAATTAGTTGATGCTATTCAACAAATAGATTGACGTCAATTTGATATGTTTGGAACAATTTTTAAGATAACTATGACGATAGTTTTAAAATGGGAATGGAAATGATTTTTGGACTAGGAACTGAGGAGAATTTTAAGAGAAATGACGAATTTTTAGCTGATTTAAGACGATTCAATAATGGAAGTTGCATAATTAATGGAGCGACAATTCAGCGTTTTGAACATTTATGAGAAACAGAAAAATTATGGATGAATCGACAGAAAACCGACCAATTTTTGCGCTTCCAGACTTTTTTTACGCTTTCAGAGTTTTTCAAAGATTTTCAGCTAGTGAATTGATGATACTGGAAATCAAGTACAAACATTGATTTCCATTAGTTATAGAAACCGGAAAAATTACCGAAAAAACAATACGACTACCGTTATGAATGTGTCTTGATGATTTCAAAATAGAAAATCAGTTTTAGAAACGGAAAAAAATTTGAAAATAAATAGTTTACAACTTCTAACCTTTTCTCGATTGTCAAACAGTTTTCAGCCTGGGAAATCGTGCCAATGAAAATTTAGTTCACAAAATAATTTTGATTGGTTACAGAAACCGAAAAATTATGGGGAAAATCCTGGGAAAACCGGTCATTTCAGCCCACTTTCATTCATTTTTAATGAAACGTAATATCTAGACATAGCATATTATGATGAATTGAAGTTCTCTAAACACTGTGCAGAAACGGAATTTTTTAAGTAAACTTTAAAAAAATTACAATTTTGTGTGTACAACAAATTAGTGGAAATTACAAAAGTATGCATACTCCATCCTTCAAAATGTCCGTGTTTTTCAGGATTTTCCAAGTTTTCATTTTCAATTTTGGGAGCATTTTTGAGATTATTTCAAACTAGTCGAAAAATATGAAGATCAAATATGTAGTGTCCGCCTATCGCTTATTATCAACTAGAACTTCAAATAATGGTTTGCAGAAACGGAAAAATCTGTGAAAAAAAAATGACTTTCAAAGTAATCTTTCTTGTCAATTTTGATTATTTTCGTATCTGATTATTCAGCTTTTTGAATTTTGAAGCTTATCTGTAAACGAAGTAAGATCGACATAAATAGTGGATTCTCTTCATAGCTATGGAAAAGATAAGTCTCATGAATCAGTTTTTATTTTCTGACTGAAAAAAGGAGCTGTAGACCATGGAAAATTTGACGAAATTAAAAAATAAGCCCTGATCATTTTTTGAGCCTCTCACATCATTTCAATGTTTTACAACTACGGAAGTTGCTGAAATAGTTTCAGTCCCTTTTTGATTCATTTTTATTGAAATGTCAAGGACTGAGCGCAGCAGATTCTGATGAATTGAAGTTCTCAAAACACTGCGCAGACACAGGAAATTTTTTAAGTAAACTTTAAAAAAAAAAGTTTCCTTTCAAAAAATGACAATTTAGTGTGTACAACGAATTAGTGTAAATTACGGCCGAGCGCATACTTCGTCCTTCAAAATGTCGTGTTTTTTTCAGGGTTTTCCACGTCTTTTCGTTCATTTTTGGGTGCATTTCTCAGATTATTTCAAAATAGTCGAAAAAAATTGTTGTGAACCCTTCACTAACGAAAATTCGAAACACGAAACGTATAGCATTAGCTTATCGCTTTTTATCAACTACATGCCCAAAGAACGATTTCATGAAACGGAAAATTTGTGAAATAATGATTTTCAAAATTGCATTTGTTGTCAATTCTGATTACTTTTGGACCAAATTATTCAGGTTTTTGAATTTTGAAGCTTATCTATAAACGAAGTAAGATCGACAGAAACAGCG
Organism: Caenorhabditis doughertyi; assembly: GCA_963572265.1. Taxonomy (NCBI): domain Eukaryota; kingdom Metazoa; phylum Nematoda; class Chromadorea; order Rhabditida; family Rhabditidae; genus Caenorhabditis; species Caenorhabditis doughertyi. The sequence continues at coordinate 9,032,511 of OY751556.1, read as the reverse complement.
GGTTCTCTTCATAGCTATGGAGAACATAAATCTCATGAATCAGTTTTTATTTTCTGACTAAAAAAAAGGAGCTGTAGACAATGGAAAATTTGACGAAATTAAAAAATAAGCCCTGATCATTTTTTGAGCCTCTCACATCATCTCAATGTTTTACAACTACGGAAGTTGCTGAAATCCTACTCAAGAAGCAGAAATATTTCCAGAAAAATAGCCAATTATTCAGATATATTAATTTGTTCGCCTTCAGACTTTTTACGGTGGTAAAGTAGCATTTTTAATTCAAAAAAAATAATTTAATTCAAAAACAATCAACATAAATAACTGGAACACTAGAGTTAAATGAGAATGCATAATGTCTTTGAAATAAATGAAAATGAGCCTTTTGAAACAGCAAAAAAAATTTTAAATAAAAACTACATACATAAATCGTGCAACGCTCATTTTTGATCGATTTTAAAGGACTTTTGCGAGTTGGAAGCGTAGTTTTCCGATGTTATAAAGCATGTTTTCACGACAATACCCTAATGATGTTCATATTCGGAAACTTAGTAAAACTGCTTTCTGAAACAGCTATAAATTTTCAAAGAGAACACCTATTATCGGTCAGCGTCGGTTCGTTTTCGGAGTAAAAACAAGATGTTCGGTGAAAAAGAAAGTGGCTACGAATTGGATTTTGGTTAGTCGATTAGAGAATGATAAACTTCTGGAACATTGAAAAATACTATTTGAACCGATGAAATCCGCTACATGAAACTGCAAAAAATACTAAAAATACTAATTCATAATACCAAGAACTGGTTAAAATTGATCAATAAAAAGCCGATTCGTAAAAAAATTTCAAAAATGTTTCTTGGAGGAAATGATTAATACATGAACGAGCAACAGAGTGGGAAACTTGGTAAAACTGTTTACTGAAACGGCTATAAATTATAAGTTCATATTTTCAACCAACTTTAGTTCGTTTTCAGAGGAAAGTTAGACTGTTTTTGGCAAATACATGGTTTCTAACTAACTAACAGTCTACCATTTGTAAAATGGAATAGCGAATTTTGAAACAGAGAACTTTTGTGTTCCACAAGTTCATGTTTTCAGCCAGCTACAGCTCATTTTCAGAATAAATTTTCAAAATATTTTTTTTTGGCGGATACAAATTTCACTAATTAACTAATAGACTATTATTAGAGTATTGCAAGAGCTTGTTTTGATACAGAAAACCTTCTCGCTAAAGACTTGTAGGAATTGAAAAATATTTTTCTGAATCTTTTAAGTTTGCTACATGAAACTGCAAAACAATACTGAAAATTGCTAATCATATGGCAGCTAAAATTAATCAATAGAAAGCTGATTTGTACCGAAATTTTTTTCATTCTCCAGCTCTAGTGAATCTAAGTTTTTCTCAGGACCACATTATCTTGGTCGAATCATCATGTTGCTCAAAACGACAGCATATCACTTTTGGCTTCAAAAAGGTGTTTGATCCGTCGGAGCTGAAACCGAAAAAAAGTATAGTAGTTCTCAATATTCACTGTTTCCATGAGTTTTCTATAGCTATAAAAAAATTGTCATGCATTAAAGTGATACAAAAATTACTTCGAAAAGATAGTTTCCAGGCTTAATTTAGGCAAAAAATTATGAAATTTTGCGTACTTCTTACTGTTTCAACAGTACAGTATTAGAGGGGTCCAGATTGATAGTCGGTTAGTTATGTATGTGAGCACTGATTAAGACGAAAAAATAGAGCTCAGTGGGCGGAGTCAGATCTAGAATTCGTTGAAAAAAAAAACTCGGAGAATTCGTGAATATCTTAAGCTTTGGGCCTCGAATTCCAAAATTCAGCACTAAAAACTAGAAAAAGTCAATGTTTCTCATCTACATCAAATATTTTTTTTTCAGTATTTGAAGACTTTGATAGGATCCTCATCATCCTATTTTTCAAAAAATTCTCGACTTATTGTCAGGTCAAGACCAATATCCGAAAAAAAAAAGATTCTACAATTTGTGATAAGGTGTCTCTGAAATTCCTTTTCACCCTTATAGTATAAAAAAAGATAAAAAAAAGATTCTGTACAAAAAGTCTTTTTTGTCTGTTCCAACATTCTATCAAGCATAAATGCTTTTAGTTTAAAAATAATACGGTTCTGGCTACTTTACACGTGTTCTCAGTTCTGATTTAGACGGAAAGAGAGCTCAATGGGCGGAGTCATATTTTGAATTCATTGCGAAAACTCGGGGAATTCGTAAGTATCTCAAGCTTTAGACCTTGAATTCAAAAATTCAGCACTAAAGGTTAAGAAAAAATTGATGTTTCTCATTGACATCAAGTTTTTTTTCAGTATTTGAAAACTTGATATGAATTGGCTGAATGTATTTTTTTTACTCTCAACTCATTGTCAGGTCAATATCAATATCAGGAAAAATAAAGATTCTACAATTTGTGATAAAGAAGGTGCTTCTGAAATTCTTTTTCACACTTTATCAAAAAAAGAAAGACATGGTTCTGGAAAAAATCAAGCTTTATTTCTGTTGCACCACTTACAAAAGTATGCCTATTTCTAGTTTAAAAATAATAAAGCGCGATTTTGGCTACGTTTTCCCTTACTAGAAATATCAAGAAAAATAAAAACAAATAAATATGAATGATCAAAAAGTTAATATTTGGTGGATACCCCCCTCCCTTCCCTCCTCCCTCCCCAGGGTATCTAGTGAGGTAGAAGTAATATGTCATAAGATGTCATTTTTCTTATGACAGACATAAAATATTTGAGTTATTAGTTTGATATGGAAATAGGTAGACTAGATGTGTTGGAAGGAAATTTGGGGAAGTATAAGAAAATTTGAAAATAAAATCAATGCGTTCAAAATTGATGTTCACTATTATATCTCGTTATTAGGTGTCATTGAAACAATGGATAAAATTATGGATTGTGTGCGGTAAAGAGACGCAAAGTAAAAGGATTATGTCTGCGTCTCTCACTAGCACACATTCTTTTTTCCCCTGAAAAATTTCTGAGTGACGTAGAAAGTAAAAATTCCCTTTGCTATTTGACTTTACATTTTTCTGTAATGAATCAGTGAACCCGAGATATTTGCAGAAATATCAAAAAAAAATTCCGTTTCGCAGAGACATTTTCAATCGAAGCGGTTTCCAGTTACGATAAATACGAAAGTAGCGTTATTTTGAGTTCAAAGAAAATTGGTATCACAACTGAAAGTCGCTATTATAGCTTCCCCACTGTCGTCAATAAAACAGTAGGAAAACGTAAAAAGATAGTGTTCGACAGAGACACGCAGAAAAAAATTGTAATCTTGCTTCTCTTATTAGTCCACAGCATCTCATTGATTTCTACGTCTCTCGGAAGAAATGTATTGAGTTGAAGCTATTGATTATTGCGAGTAATTGGAAACGGATATGATTAACTGACTACTGTGGCTTTTGTTATCACTTATCAATGAAACTGTCAAATTTGATATTATATGAACTGAAATTTTCTGTTTCAAAACAATTTCAGTTTTTCGAATTGAGTTCTAGTTGTCGTTAGGAAGGTTGTGTAGAGTGAAATCAACTAATTAACAATAAAAATTTGAATTGGATTTACTTTGAGATGACTTTAATCATTACGTAATGAAGTTCTGTGTTTCTGAAACTGCCAAAGTGTATCCCTAATCCACTTGTCAGGGGTTGTTTTTGGTAATATTTTTTTTCAATTTCAGATAGACAAAAAAATACTCCAGTTTCAGAATGCTTTTACATTTTTAAATGACTTTTAAAAAGTATTTAGAAAGTATTGTGGTTCTGTTTAGAACCGAAATGTTCCTAATATATTTTTTGCCGTACCTATATCAAATAAAGTTATTAGTGCTTCAAACTTCTCCTAAAACCAAAAATTTCTATTCGGAAACCGAAAAATTCAGCTTTAAATTGAAAAATCATAATAAAGATTAGTACTTTTTTTTGAAAAAAAAAAGAAAATTGCATCTAGATGAATGTTGCAAGAAAAGGAGATAAGGATAGTGCGCGCAAGTGAGAGACGCAGATACTTTTCATTTCGCATTGATATGGATTGATATGGTATCCAGGACAGGACCGAGTGATAATTTTTATTAGGTGTTTCTATAACTTATAGATGAAACCGGTAAAATTTACTTCAAAATAATAAATATTTCCCGTTTCAGAACATTGTCATGTTTTGAAAGTATCATTCAGCTACAGTTGGATACAATCCTTGAAATCTGAAAACTAAAATGGAAAGTATCTAACACTTTTTTTCGAAATTTATTCATCGTTTTTGTTCTATAATCTAAATTGTATATCACTCAAAAAACCCCCATTGCTGTTGAAAAACTTCTTCTGCTGGAACAGTAAAGTTCAGAACTAAGTTGCTCAAAATTCTTCGGTTTCATTATGATTCCATATGTTCCGTGAAAAGTTTTCTTTTTAGTTAGACCTGATTTCTCTTTAGTTAGACCTCTGAGTTCATTGAAGTTTTGTGAAAAAGACTCAAGAATCCTAAATTTCAAACTTTGTCTACGAGGTGCTAATTTTTTTTTCTGATTCAAATTATCAGTAAAATGGCGAGTTTCAACTTGATAATAATAACTGAATTACTCACGCGACCATAGGTAAAATGAGAACTTTTGTTCGGATTTAAAAACAAAAATGAGCAATAGAAGATCAGGTTTTGATATTAAAGCAGGTTTTCAATTACTTCAAGAAGCCTTCTCCATATTCAAATTTTATTCTGAAACCGCAAAGTTCGAATTTTAATTATTCAAATCATTCAGTTTCAGTACGATCCTTTATTCTTTTTGTAAATCTTGTAAAACTTGTAGTAAAAAAAAAGAATTCGAAGAAAATAGGACTCAGATTACTGTCTTATTTGTAACAGAAAACAACTCTTTTTTTTCATTCTACGTTGAAAATTTGAGAAATGCAATATCGTAAAAAAATGATTCTTTTATTAAAATACTAACTTTTAGTTTAGTTATAACTTATCAGTGGAACCGATAATTTTCGTCAATTTCCAACGAGAAAAAATTACGTTTCAAATAGTTGTAATATATTCGAATTGCTTATAGTTATGATTCGTATGGCGGTAGCGGAAAGCTAACCTTGAAAGCTACACAATTGTTTCATCAAAGATATGATCATTATTGGTATCTAAAACTCCCCAGGTTTTGAAATGAGGTCGTTGAAACCGAGAAATTCAACTCCGAATCAAGCCAAAAAACTGGGCTTTAGCAGGTTTTTGGAAATATCGTAATGCTAACTGAACGAATATTCCGGAAGAAGTAGAGGAGCACAGAACAGGCGCATGTGAGAGAAGCAGAGAAATTAGGTTCACTGCGTCTCCCTGTCGCGCGCACTCCCTGAAAGGCACAGTGATTACTGAACCCAGGAAGTCTTTAATGGACCACTAGTTTTGGTTAGGGGTTTTTCAAGGGACGTGTCAGTGAAGAAATAAGGTTTTATTTTTTTTCATTAAAATATTTTCTGTTTCAAAGCTTTATCAATGTTCTGAATGATCCTTTAGCTACAATTGGTAAGGTGGAAGGCAAACATGCAAATTGAATAAGAAAACTGAAATAGAAAGCATCAATTGTTTTTCGATCTAAAAATTAGTTATAGCAATAGAGATTACACAGTGGACCTATTAATTCAGACAATTTCCCAAGTTTTGAAACCTTACTCCTGAAACAGTAAAGTTTAAATTTGAACTTCGAAAAAAAGTTCCCGTTTCAGTACGGTTTGAAATGTTTTGGGTGAAATTTGTTGTTTAATTCTTGTTCATTAAGTTCTTGTACAGAAAAAGTATTATCAAAGTATAATTATCCGCTAGTTCGGTAGTTCAGAACTATTTTCCTGAAACAATAAAATTTGAACTTAAACTAAAAAATGTTTCGGTTTCAGCAGGGGTGTGAACTTTTTTTGGTATTTGTTGATCAGTGCATTTAATGGAAAATTTTTGAGCAAACAAATCGGCACTAATCAAGTGATAACTTTCTTCTTTGTATAACCGTTTTCCAATTGCAGACTGTGGACGGAAAGGAGACGCAGGGAGGTATCTGCGTTTCTCACTAGCACACAATTTCTTTTTTGTTTTTACCACTGAGTAATGATGTGCTAATTATTACTCTTGATTGAACATACCAGTGAAACCGATAAATTCAGGTTTATAAAAAAAAGTTTCAGTTTCAAAGCATTATCATTTCTTTGAACTGGCTTTCAATAACAATACTGCTCGATTTCAATAATAACAATTAACATTGCCTCTCTGTAATTACTCAACAATCCCTGAAGTACTAATTCACCGGCGCCCAAATGTTTTCTGATTTGGCTAATTTCTGCTGTAGTATGTTACTCAGGAGCCATATAGTCAGAAAACTTTAGTTTTGATATCACTAATGTCTTGCTCCAGGAGCTGGAGCACCAAAAAGAGCCCAAAATAAAAATTGTCCAATCGCTTCAAAAAATGATTTCTAGACGTAATTCAGCACGCTGAACTCGAATTTTGTAATAAAAATGCTTGAAATCAATTTTAAAGAGTACCTGTAGTGCTAAATTTTCGATTTTTGACAAGTTTTGGACGTTTTTTTTTGTTCCTGAAAAATTTAGTATGGGACGTGACTGAAAGGACTCCAGATTCGGATTCAGCACCCAAAAATACGTCGATTTCCTTTCAAAAATCAAAAATCGAGGTATACACCTTTTGAGATAAATCCACTTTTATCCATTTTCAGAACCTACCCCCTCCATGGACAAAAAAGTCATAGTCTCAGATCCGTACAAAAATTTTGTGGGATGTTCCTCTATCCAAATGTGACTCGGTCATCAATTTTCAGCTTCTTTGAATTCGATTTGTGGGCGTGGCGCCACTTGAAAAAATCAATCTCCCGACCCTGGATCAAAAAAATCAAAAATTCTGAAACTTGATTTTTCGGGTACATTTTGTTATATTAGTGCTCAGTGAGTCCTAAATAGTTGTTTTAGACAAAAATCTTTCCATGAAACCTGACATTACAGGCAAAAATCATGACCAAACCAACTTTTTGAAGAAATCTTTGAATTTCTGATGTCATATTGAGAAATAAGTGTGTATGTGGCAAGTTTTTTATCTAAAACGACTAATCAGAATTAACTTAACACTTTCCGACACATTTCGCTAGAAAATAACTGATTTTAAAATTTTTGATTTTTTTGATCCAGGATCGGGAGATTGATTTTTTCAAGTGGCGCCACGCCCACAAATCGATTTCCCAGAAGCTGATAATTGGTGACCTAGTCACATTTGAATGGAGGAACATGCCACAAAATTTTTGTACGGATCTGAGACCATGACTTTTTTCACCATGGAGGGGGGGTAGGTTCTGAAAATGCATAAAAGTGGATTTATCTCAAAAGGTGTATACCTCGATTTTTGATTTTTGAAAGGAAATCGACGTATTTTTGGGTGCTGAATCCGAATCTAAAGTCCGTTCGTGCACGTCCCATACTAAATTTTTCAGGAACAAAAAAAAAACGTCCGAAAATTGTCAAAAATCGAAAATTTAGCACTACAGATACTCTTTAAAATTGATTTCAAGCATTCTTATTACAAAATTCGTGTTTAGCGTGTTGAATTACGTCTAGAAATCATTTTTTGAAGCGATTGGACAATTTTTATTTTGGGCTCTTTTTGGTGCTCCAGCTCCTGGAGCAAGACATTAGTGATATCAAAACTAAAGTTTTCTGACTATATGGGTCCTGAGTAACATACTACTGCAGAAATTAGCCAAATCAGAGAACATTTGGGCGCCGGTGAATTTTGTTTTTGAGTAATAACCGAGAGACAGTGTTAAAAACCAAATAGATTTCTGATCATCCAAAACTTCCAGTCTATTACATAGTTGCTGATATTACTTTTAAAAAAAATCTCCCCAGCTTTGATGAATTTCTACTGAAACAGTAAAGTTCAGTTTAAAAATACCAATGAAAAACTTCGGTTTCAGAATTTTTTCGAAAGTTTTATCTCTAATTATAATTCAGTAAATTAAAGGTCTGATCAAAAGAAAATTGAGCTTTTTTCTGTGTGTATCAGAGCAAACAACAACAGGGTGATCTTTTGAAAAAATTATATTGACGGAAGAAATAATTCTAGGAAAAACCAAGAAAGATACGAAACTTCATCATGTCTTCAGCTTGAACTGAATACTTTGAGCTCAAAATTCTATTTAAAAATTGTGATTTTCGAGCTGAAAGTGACGGTTTTTTCATAAAAATTTACTGAGAAATAAGCGTTCCTACTACATAGAAATGTGAGAAGTTGTTAGAAATCTGAGATGAAAAAAAAGCTAAAAATATGTTTTTTAGTTTTTTTTCTCCCAAAACCTGGTTTTCGTTAGTTACTGGAACAAAATTTCAAGCTTTCTTAACTCAATATCGAATTTGAGCCAACTTTATAGCTAAAAAACAATTTTTAACTTTTTTCTTCTCAAAAACTCTATTTCCTACCATTTCTACAAAGCAAAATTTCAATTTCCAGCCGAAAACATTGCTAGAAAACAAAAATTTAAAACAAGAATCAGTCACAAAAATTTTTTCCACAAAATTCTGTGATTTTAGTCATTTCGACATAAAAAAGAAGCCTCACAAATCATGGAAATTCGGAACTTTTAACACGGAAAAATGGATGAAAAATGGGGCTTCTTTTGTTAGAAGGGCTTCGAAATTTACGAAATATTTGAAGGAAAAATTGAAGAATTTTAGGGGGAAGGGGTTGAAAAATGTATGGAAATATTGATTTTCAGTGAAAAAATGACTGAAAATTTGGTAAAAATCGATTTTACGAAAAATTTCAGTGGAGCAATTCGCAAACGAATTTTCGAAAATTATAGAGTGCAAAAACAAAAATGGTAGAAAAGAATAACGAAAATACTGGAAACGTACTGAGACAGTGGGAAAATTGAGAGAAAGTGTGAATATGGAAGAGACGCAGAAAAAAGTTCACCTCTGCGTCTCTCACCCATCCACACCCTTTCTATTTTTCAAGGATGCAGGTTTTGAGAAAAAGACAGATTGAAAAACAAAACCTGTTTGAAAAACCACCAAAAATTATTCTAGTGAAACAGAAATTTTTCTGTGAAAAAACTCACTGAAAACAACGTGCCAGAATCGCAAGAAAGGGGCGTGGCCTATCTGGAAATAGGTTAATTTGTTATAGTTTTTAAGAAATTTAAAAAAAGAAGACGTGTCACACGAAGCTTACAGAACAAAATGTCGGTGAAAAATGTCAAAAAATGAGTATGGTGAAACTGAAAATTCCGATTTGTTATTTTCGAGAATGTGCCGAGGACTGCAAAGGCATTTTTTGAAATGAAGGGAGTAGTACTGAGAAACGAACAGAAAAAATTTCAAGAAAAATAGTTATTTTCTGAGAGAAGTTGTATAACTGGTAATGGATAGGAAACCGTTTTCGTCTGTTCCTAATCAATAAATGCTAAATCTGTTTAAATTTCCCAAAACCAAAAAAAATATTCAACCTCAACTGATATTAGTAACTTGATCGCTTCAATTGTTTATTCATTGTCGAAAAAATTAGAAGAAGAATGAATGAAAATCAAGATTTGAAAATTGCTATATGTTCTTTCTGGAACCGTAAAACAACGATGAGGAAAGAAACCGCGCAGGTGAGAGGCGCAGATAAGAGATAGACAGTTCTTCATTTGTTTTCCGATAGAAGAAAACTACTCAATATCCGTAGGTAACATCCGAACTGTAACAAAAAGCGGTGAAACGGGCTTTAAATCTTTTTAATGGCAATAATTTCTCTGCGTCTCTTTGTTGAATACACTCTCTAGTTAGTGTTGAGGTAGCACGTATCTGGGATGTCGGAACGTGGCTCAAACTATTATTTTATATAAGTACTAAGTCTGTATATGCGGTGTAATTGTATCTGTAAGAGCAATGAACGAATAACAAGACGAAGTACGACAATGACCCGTTTATTTACGCGTGGCTTCAGCAATGGGCTTCAATCCACGAAAACTATTACAAAAGAGGGTTTTATGTCCAAAAGGTAAACAAAATAAAGGTTTAGAATATTATCGCTGCCGTCGTCGAATGATGGCGGAAGCGGCCAAAAGAGTGAACGAAATGGTATAATTTATGCCAAAATTAAAGCAGATGAGAATGTCTGCTGTTCACAGGGAAAAGCCAGCGGCATAAAAACCCTGACGCGCTAGGTCGAAATGAATCGAGGCGCGTGTGAAAGAGGTCACCGGTCGCTACGCCGGTAAAAAGCAAGACTGAAATGTTTTAGGCCCGCTCGGCTCACATCGACTTCATGCGGCGCGTGTCGCGTCGCAGTTTTATTGCAACGGAGCGCGTTTGCAGCGAAGTGTATGAAGTGAGCGGGTAATTCAAATAAGGGTTTTTCTTGATAGCTGGCTCAGCGTGTTATTATCACTCCAGTTTTGAGGGCAAAACCACAAATTAGGGATAATCACGCATTGCGATGTCGACGGCGATCCTTTGAGGACGCTCGTTCGACAACACTCCCGGGAGAGGGGTCGACAGATTCGAAGAATCTGGAGATTTTCAAAACGCATGGCATAGAGGTCAATATCATCTCCTGGTGTGCACGCCCGATCTTCCTCTGGATAGGCCAGTGCAATCCTCTGGATTGGAGGTGAGCACGCCCGATCTTTCTCTGGATAGGCCAGCTGCGCTACCGGCTGAGTATCTAAAAGTGCGGGGCACGAGGTGTACGCCCGATCTTCTTCCAGATAGGCCAGCTGCACTGAAGTGCTAGCATATCCATTAGAGACGGATGACTTAGGGAGGAATTGGCGCGCCCGATCTTCCTCTGGATAGGCCAGTGCCTTCCTCTGAATTGGAGGTGAGCACGCCCGATCTTCCTCTGGATAGGCCAGCTGCGCTACCGGCTGAGTATCTGAAAGTGCGGGGCACGAGGTGTACGCCCGATCTTCTTCCAGATAGGCCAGCTGCACTGAAGTGCTAGCACGTCCATTGGAAACGGTAGGCTTATGGAGGGACGGTAAGCACGCCCGATCTTGCTCTGCATAGGCCAGCTGCGCAACCGGCTGAGTATCTGAAGGTCGAAAGTGCGTGACATGAGGTGCACGCCCGATCTTCTTCCAGATAGGCCAGCTGCGCCGAGATGTTAGCATTTCCATTAGAATCGAATGACTGGACTTTAGCTACAGAGTGATAATGCTCTGATGGGCATAAGTCGGTCGCGTCTGAATTTTGTTCAGCGCTACGATTGATGGATGCTTATTGATAAATCTCTTAATGGTGCAATAACCTCTTGCCTTAATGGGGAGCAATTGAGCTGAGAGCTAATCAAGAATGGGTGTCATCAGTGGAGCAATAATTGCCCTGACAGATGACTGGGTTGATGGTATTGGGAGAATCAAGGGAGGAAGGTCACTGAGGACGCGGATGAAGAATTAGTAAAACAAGGGGTTAGTGTAAGGGTTGTAGGTGCTGTTGGCGAGTCAGCTTGCGGTATAGAGCTCTCGTGAGTTTCTATACCCGCCAAGCTTCTGGCTGGATTAATGAGAATTGCACATGGGGCAAGGCATCATCTGATGGGCCCCCTCACAACCGACACAGGTTCCTGAATACTCTTCGTCGCTGTCTGAGAAGTAACTGGGTTCCTCGTCTTGATTCAAGAGCTGGTCCGGAACTTTTTGGGATGATTTGGAGTTAGCCATTTGGACGGACGCGTGTGTAGTATGGGTTCGAGTCTTACATGAATTCAGAAACTCTAAGGCTGTCACCTGTTGGGAAATCTTTTCGATAACCTGGGTAAGGGTGACTTGCCTTCCCATCTGTGCTACATATTGCGTGGTCTCTCTCACCATGCTGGCTGGCAGTTTCCTACACAAAGCTTTAATGAAGCTCTTATCGTTGTATCTGAGCCCTCGAGATTGCATTTTTCCGATTAGGGATTTATGCAAGACAAGATGAAGTCGCATTTCGGCGACGTCTTGTTGGTCGAAGGGTAGGTCAGAGAACGACTCGAATAGATCATCAATAGAATCTTTCGGTGGGAAGGCCCAGCGGAGCTTGGTGAAAGTGGAGTTAATGGCTTCCTCGGTATCATCCTGGGTTCCGGAGGCTCGAGAGAGACATACAGCTGCCCTGCCCGTCAGTAAGCTCTTGAGGATCAGGTATTTTGCATCACTAGTCAATCCGGGGTTCGATTTAATGGCGTGTTCGAATTCGAATTGGAATTCTACTAGATCGCCAGAGCCATCAAATGGTTTGATGTACTTTGTAGGGTCGAACCAGCGGTATTGGGTGACGCCTGATGATGGTGACTGCGCAATAGCAGCAGATGGAGTCTTGGAGGACTGTGCACTGATCTCTGCCGATGATAGTGGGAAGTCTGTCTCCAGATCTTCTTCGTCATCGACGCCCGCGAATGCATCCTCGTAGTCTCTGATCCGCTGTTCGCGTGAGTAGTCTGCGAATGACTTTATGCCATTGGACTGCTTTTGCAATCTACCATCAATACGAGACAACAAGAGCGACAACTGACTTATGTTTTGGACAAGTTCAGCCATTGGGTCTCCGTGAGAGACTGGGCTCGTGCTGGCTGGGGGTGTCGGCTCACTGTGCTGTGCTGTCTCTGCTCGTTCTGGGGAGAGGGACTCTCTTATTAATGGTCCATTGTCCTGAGTCGAAGTTCTACCGAAAAGGGAATCTTCTACTGGGACATCTTCCACGTTCGGTTCTCTGATATGTGGAGGCTGAACGGTGATCACCAGAGGATCTGCCTTTTGGGCTGATGCTGACGACGCATTTGGAAGAATGGCATTAAATTTGTCCAGACAAGCATTCTCTCTCTCAACCAAGTCTACAAGCTCCATTTTGGATGCGAGTTGTTGTCTGCGCAGAGTGATGACCTTCTCCTTGTGAGCTGAGTCATCTCGGAGTTTCTGGGTCAATTCTCTCAGCTTTGCATACTCAGTGAGGAGAGGGGAGACAGTGGACGGCACATGAGCTTCGTCGCTGGTAAAGAGGCGACGGTCCGATCCTGCAAACTCTGGAATGGGGTCCTGGAAATAATGCTCATGTCTGTGTGACGTAGAAGCAAAGGGGGACTGGCCGTGTCTGGAGTTGCAGGACGGTGACACCGCTTCCACCTGGAAAGGTGGATTGTCAGCACGAACTGGCGCCCTGTTCGACGAGTGCTCCTGCTCTAGATTGCAAGCTGGAACCGCATTTAAGAGTTCCTGCTCGTGGTTTGGAGCTAGAGCTTCTCGACGAGGAGCGAATTCGACTTTTGGGTCGAATGGGGTGAACACGAACTTGTGTTCTAGAAAGATCAGCTGGAAGTCGAGCATGCAGAGCTCCAAGAGATGAGCTAGCTTAAGCGGCTCAGCCTGCTGGAGGTAAGTAATGACCTCTTGCAAAAGCTTTTCTCTATCTGGGGCCTGTTGCATTTGAGGATGCTCGAATTTTCCAGAGATCATTTCTTTGAGAGATTGGACTGCATGAGTGGCCTTATAGAGATTGGAGTGAATCTCATTAGCGCGTTTGAAGTCTTCTGCCGTCGGCGAGGAGCCGTCGGGGAAGGCGCGCAAGTATTGGGCTGACTCTAGTCCAATCTTCAAGGCTGATTTGGCCTTGTTGATCGTTTTAGTGATCATAGATTTGGCCGGGCCAACCACCATTTGTAGGAGGGACCCTAGGCTTGAACCATCGGAAGATAGTTCGGGGTGTCTCTGTGCTGGAGACGCATCATCTTCACTGGAGCGGCTGGAAGAACCTCTGCGAGAAGACGACACAGTGTCGCTTGAAGAGCGACTTGAAGAGCGGTGGCGATGATCCATCTTGGAAGCCAGTCGATCGATGACAAAAAGGTGACCCGAGTCTGCAAAAATTATATATTAGTGGGTGGAAAAAAAATGTCATTGACGAAGTGATAGGTCAATGGGCAACCGTCTGATAATATTAATAGCTAGTCCGACTAAGAGAAGCTATTTGATGGTAACCAAATCAAGGTCTATCTAAACCGTGGAGCAACTGGCCGGTCCAGTCGCTACTCAGCGAGCAATATTGAAGTTGCAAGAAGCTGGTTGACAGTAGATCTGGGGATAAAACTCAAGTAGAGCTGCACGGTCGATACTCAAGCCGCGTCTGTTGGGCTGAGCACGTCGGCGCAGGTGCGGTTCACATCCTGTTTTTAGAAAGCCTGAGGTTGGGCTCCCGGTCAGGGAGGCCTCTGGCTGCTGGGTGAATATCTGTTCGAGGTTGACGATAAGTCCTGTCCACTACCTTGCAGAACTACAGAGAGTTGATCGAGCTCTCTGCAAACCGCGGGTCCTTCTTGTTGCGAAGGGCCGTATATGGGGAACTTATCATCGCACTCTGGCCATTAGTAACACGCCCTGGTAATGGGGATAGCTGTGCCTAGCTGGAAATGGCTGGCGGCTATTTTATACGTGTCAAGGTTGGCTAGTATTGGGATATCGTTACAAAATCTGGCTTATTGAACACGTCTGAGCACGTCTCTGCTGATGAACCATCTGTCTTCGTCAGGACAATTACCCCTTCCGTTGACACCGATTACTGAAACGTCTGGCCAAGGTTACAAGCTAGTTTCCATTCGGCGTCATGCGTCGACTCAAGCCACCAAAGGCATTGGAAATACGTTCCGACAGAAACCAAAGTTTCTGCCTGTCACGTGTGAACGTAATTGATCTTATAATGGACCAATGTAAAGCTATGTATCCATGCCTACGTAACAGCACACTCTGGGGTGTGACATGAGCTTTCATTGCAAGGCTGAAGGTTAAAGCGGATCTTGTGGGGAATCGCAATACTGCTTTCCTATCACAACACTCCTTGTGAACTAATGGCCCCGAAGGATATTCGAGATTAGCATTCTAGTCTGAACGCACTTAGAGCATGTGCTGAACATCGCTGAAATGGCGACGCGTGCTTGTCAGAGAGAATGCTTCCATTGCTGGTTATGGCAACGGGAAGGCTGAGGTAGAAGCTGTTCATCTTGCAGAGGGATGAGGCTTCGATAAGAACTCAGATTGAGTCGGCTTTACCAGCGAAGTGTGCCTTGCGAGGGGAGCTTGAGCTCTAGCCTCGGGGTGACTTCTCCTTGGGTATTTCAGGGGCTCGTGTTTGCCATTGAACAGTATCATAAGGTTTCTAGAATCTTCCTGGCTCCCAATCGTCACTGACATAAGGACAAGAGGAGGGAAAGATATTGGAAATCTAACTATGAGTATGAGACTCATAGATCGATGACTGAGCAATGACAAATTTGCTAAAGCGTTGACTATAATTTGAAGCAACAGAAAACAAGGAGAACGAGGTATCCAGCAGCCTAGAGGTGGAGTCCTGTGTCTTCGCGTATGGATAAGGCTCTGTTGGAGCGTCCTTCGCGTTTGTAGACGGGATCACGTGGAAGGCTGTACATGGGCCTACTGAACTCACAATGTTTCTGCTTTGGCTAATTTCTGTGGCCGCGCTTCCCAGGCTCGTGGTCTCTCAAGCAAGTTCCTGTTCTTCTCCGAATTTGGAAGAAGGGGGAGTGATTCAACACGACTGATACTGTGGCAGAGATGTGACATAGAATGTGTCTCTGCGCCGTTCAGCACTAATGTTGGTCATCCCTAGGAAGGCTTGACACATCTTTTCAGATGAAGAACTTTTGAAGCTCATGGATGCGTAGGGGCCTTGATGGAAATTTTGAGCCGCTTCTAGTAACAAGCTATCACAGGGTTTCGCCTGTGCTGAAATACACCAATTCCGAGCTTCATGCTTAGCCGGCTTTTCGGCACCACAGTGTGTACGCTGATGGATATGTGACTGTTTTTGAGGAGCTTTCCCGGAGCATCTCTTGTTCCGTCACGTGCGCGTTTGCATCGGTTGCTCTTTGAGCGGAGATCTTGAATAGAACTTCAGAAGTGGACTGGTCACCTCAGAAGTGTCTCCCGACGCTGTCGCGTAAACGTAATCCGTCCTGATTAATGGGATGGGATTGGAAGAGAGCGCATTCGAAGGAAAGATGGCTCGAATGTGCTCCAGCAGGGGTGTTCTCTCCGCCGGCAGCTTTAGCTGGAGCGTGTATGATCAAGTTAACTGATAGAAGTGGTTAACTGAATGAGAGACGTGCTAAGACGACGACACCTGTCTGACTGGGCACATTAACAACAGTTAATGACATATCCATAACGATAAGCGGCGAGTCTTGAGGGATTCGTCGCGTGTGCATCAGCAGTAAGTTTTTCTTACTGGTGAGCGGCAATTGGACAAACCTTTCTCAAGAGCACCTTTACACTGGGTGCGCATCAAACGATATGACGGGAAATAGGTGAAACTGCAACTGATTTAGGGCGGAGCTAGCGATAATTCCGTCAAACAAGCTGGGACTTTCGTCTTCCGCGGTCACGCCAGCTGAATAATCAGGGGCAAGTGATATCGCGTGTGAAGCTGAGTTTTTTATAACTGGCTCCGGCTCGTGAGACGGAGATCGGGCTCTTTCTCTTCTCCATTTCCCCATTCCTTGCAAAACTGTTGGGGCTGTTGTTGGCGGAATGCCTAACAGTCAACCTGGAATAATGGGTTCCTGGCTCGCGATCTGTTCGCATGGTCTGGACGTATATTATCGGCGTCTGGTGCTCTAAGCTCAGTGAAAAATGCTGAGGGAGCAGCTTCTAGTGGACCACGCGTTTGGATCGGAGCTTTAACAGCTTGACACCAAGGTTTTGCGATATAGGGAGCGCTGCCTAATAATGGGCTGCGCTCCCGGGGGGAGGGGGAATGGAGAAGAGCCGCTTATCAGTTTGCATCATTTTTCTAGTTGGAAGAGCAGGTTACGGATGAGTTTCTTCGAGGAAACTGTCGATAGGTTGCTCAATTCCAAGGAAAAATGACTCAAAATCACCCATCTCGACGATCCCTGGCCGGTAAGGGCGGAGATCTAGCGAATAAATATTCTAATTTTTTGAGTTTTTTTTTTTTTTTGGGGCTCGATATCTCGTTTTTCCGTATATTTTTTTCGTTTTTCGTGGGTTTTTTAAAGGTAAAAATTTACCCTAAGTCCGATTGCTAGCCGTTGAAACGTTCGACGCGTTTGAACTCTCTTCTTCGTGAAGGTTGCCAAGACAAGTGTCGTTGCGGTCTGCGCTGTCCGTGTCGTTAGACGATTTAGCTGTAATAATGCAGCATAATTAACGGAGGCGACAAAATTGCACGAGAAAATTAACGATTTGCGAAGAAAAAGTAAAAATTTAGGCCAAAATTCGATGAAAAAACAACGAAAAACAACTTCGAAATTCAACGAAAATTGTTGTTGGCCTAAAGTCTGCAAACACTGCCACGCCGAAATTGCGGACTTTGCATCATTTGCGCGTATGACAACCGTAACCGTGAGGGAATCTTTTAATGGGTTCAGTGGATTTTTTGACAGGAATCTGTGATAATTTAATGATAAAAGTGAGAATTAACGACCAAAAAGCATAAAAAATGCAATTTGCACACTTTTTCAGCTGGAATAAGGCTGATTTACACCAAATTTCGTCGCCTGGAAGTGGGCGAACGCTACACAGGCCTGTTTTTTTCAGATTATCACGGGCAGGTCAACGCTGATGCTACTTTTCTTCGACAAACACGTTAAAAATGTCTGGCTTCACAATTCCTGGTCTTTTCAGAGGGAATTTAGAGAATTTTAGCGTCAAACGGCACTGCCAGTCACCTGAGAATGGGTGGGGCAGCGTTTTCCGTGCGGAAAGGCACTTCGCGTGTGATTTTCGAAATGTTTCGAAAATGCGCGAAACGGACAAAACCTGAACGAGAACGGAACGGAAAAAACGAGAGAAAAGAGCGAAAATTTAGAGAAAAAAGAGTAAACAAAGGGTGGTCGTAGCGTCAAAAATTCAAATTCACTGCTAAAGATACACACCACAGACTTTTTTAAGAGTACTTATCCGACTGGTTCGAAATTCACTCATCTCCCTAGGATGTAAGGGGAGATGAAACCGGTCTGAAGCACCATGTTGAGGTAGCACGTATCTGGGATGTCGGAACGTGGCTCAAACTATTATTTTATATAAGTACTAAGTCTGTATATGCGGTGTAATTGTATCTGTAAGAGCAATGAACGAATAACAAGACGAAGTACGACAATGACCCGTTTATTTACGCGTGGCTTCAGCAATGGGCTTCAATCCACGAAAACTATTACAAAAGAGGGTTTTATGTCCAAAAGGTAAACAAAATAAAGGTTTAGAATATTATCGCTGCCGTCGTCGAATGATGGCGGAAGCGGCCAAAAGAGTGAACGAAATGGTATAATTTATGCCAAAATTAAAGCAGATGAGAATGTCTGCTGTTCACAGGGAAAAGCCAGCGGCATAAAAACCCTGACGCGCTAGGTCGAAATGAATCGAGGCGCGTGTGAAAGAGGTCACCGGTCGCTACGCCGGTAAAAAGCAAGACTGAAATGTTTTAGGCCCGCTCGGCTCACATCAACTTCATGCGGCGCGTGTCGCGTCGCAGTTTTATTGCAACGGAGCGCGTTTGCAGCGAAGTGTATGAAGTGAGCGGGTAATTCAAATAAGGGTTTTTCTTGATAGCTGGCTCAGCGTGTTATTATCACTCCAGTTTTGAGGGCAAAACCACAAAGGAGGGATAATCACGCATTGCGATGTCGACGGCGATCCTTTGAGGACGCTCGTTCGACAACAGTTAGTACTAGAGGTAAGTTTTAGTATTACATATGATAATCCTGTATCGTTCTGAGCTAACTATCGAAAAATACGAAGAGTAGTTGAAACTGTCCTAATTTTGGGAGAATTGGAAAAAGAACAAAACGAAAAATTTACACAAATCTAAGAAAAGAATTGTGGAATATGTAAAAAAAAATCACCGAAAAAAAAAAGATAACCATAAAAAGAAAGTGGGCAGATGAGACCCGCAGAAAAAACTTGTTTTTGTTTTAGTGTTGATTAATTAAGAGACTATTATTTTTTTCAATTTCGGAAACTCGGAAAAGAAAAAAAAGAGCTTGCATCAAAAAGGTATAAATTGCTTTTTTTACGTCATAATATTGAAACCGCCTCTTTTTTTTTGTAGGAAAATATAATAAAATAAATATGCAAAGTAAATTCTGAAAATGTCTGGATAAATAAAAGGACAAATTCAAAAGAATGAATACGTCACCATTGGAAAAAAGGAAATATGTCATTTGCAGGAGGATGAGCATCATTGGAAGAATGGAATGTTTCAATGTTTTCAATAGGATTTATGTTTTTGAAAAATAAAATAAAAGAAATCTATGCAAAAACAATATCGATTGTACGACGTATTGATAAAACAGAATTCAGAAGAGCGATCAAAGGTTCATGAAACCCAAAAAAATTGTTTGGATTTTACTAATATTATTTGAATTCCAAAATATTTATTTGGTTAATAACAGTTATAAAAGCGTTGGGGATCACATAAAGTATGGAATTAGATTAAAAAATCAGGACTATGCTTATCAGTTTTTTGAAAACTTCGGTCAAGGATAAACCAGATAATTGAAATTGCAACCATTTTTTTCTCGTTTATATGCCACAGTTGTATGAAAAATGCATGCATACCAAATATAAATAACTAAAAAGATGATTTTAGAGATATTCATGAAACCTAATTTTTTTCGATTTTGGGAAAGTTACTCCACAAACATTTAGTCTTACAAAAACAATGGGCGGAGTACACTAATCAATGTAATTGTCAGTATTACGTTCATCGGAAATAAATGAGAAAATTGTAACCGAAATTCAATTTTTCGGCTCATTAGTCCAATTTTAATAGAACAAAGGGATAAATGGCAGAATGGGGATTTGAATTCATAAAAATGGAAAATACTGTCTTGAAACACAAAAAAGTTTGGATTCGGATCAAGAAATCGCAGTCAAAAAATAATTGAAAAATATCGAAAATATGGAACCGAAATTACAATTTTTCCAGTTACACTAATTTTCCAAGTTTCCTTTGTTTAATAAAGAACTGATGATATATTGGACACTAAAAATCAACACACCTTTTTCAAAACTAGATCCGACTGGAAAACGTTTGAATATATACAGAAAGAGGAAACAAATCAATAAGCCTCAGGTGGTGTTAAAAACTGTCTTATATTGTTATCGAAAAGATCAATTTTGAAAAACTGTTGAAACTTTCTTGTCACGGAAAAAGGGGCGGAGCCAACTAACCAATAGAATACTTACACTATTTTCAGTAATACTTCCACCGGAACCATATAAAAAAGTTAAAACCAAAATTTAATTCTTTTTGCTCTTTGGCCAGATTTGCAAAGAAAAATGAGATAATTGTAAAGAAATGGGGATTTGGATTTCATTGAAAAAGATGAAAACTTATTTAAAATAAAGAAATTTTTGAATCAGATAATATGTTTGTTGCAAAAAAAACGGGGGTGTGTCGTATCAGAACCGTGTCCCTGATCGGAACTTTACCATGCCAAAACTGCGGAATCAGAACATAACTATTTTTCATGAAATAATAGTTCTGATGCGGGACACGGCCCTGATTAAGGGCAGTTCTAATTCTTTGGAGTTCTGATTAAACATACCCCCAAAAAGAATATACTGGGCTCCCATTTATTTTTCCCATTTCAAAAGTTCTTGATATTTCCCGTATTTTACTGCTGATCAATTCAGAAACGCTGCATACAATAATCAAAAAATCTTTTCTATAAGTAACTATGCGATTAGAAAATGTATGAATATACACGGATAGATGGGAAAAAGCATGAACTGTCTGAATTATTGATCAAAAAAATGAGTTTTGGTGAAATGATAGAAATTTCTTGAAACCCAATTTATTTTGGGTTTTGCAAAACCAAAGTGAATTTATCATAAAAAATTGGCGAAGTCAATAAAATTAAATTACCGAAAAATTTTAATTAAAGACTGAAAAGTCTCTCATAATTGTCAGTGATACTTTCATCAGAAATAAACAAAAAAGTTGAAACAGAAATTGTATTTTTTGTTCAATTGCACTAATTGCATGGAAAAAGTTATATTTGCAAGGGAAGAAGGATTCCGTTTTATTAAAATCAGAAAACTTCCTTAAAACCAAAAACGGTTCAATTCATAAAAGGTATTCTTAACAGATGCCCATCGAGTAATGATACTTCCAGCAACAAATATCGAAAATTTGAGACCGAAAAAAAAAAGATTTTCACTGTTTCACTAATTTTCCATTTTTATGTATGTAGTGTAGATCTGATTAAACACATATCTCTGGTCAGAACTGTAACACCAAACAAAGATTAAATCTCTCACTGAACCCTTTTTTTTTGAAACCAGTAAACTATAGAAACAAAAAATTGGCTAGAGGCTTGGCGGACACTTACTATTAAAAACAGAAATTCGAAAAAAATTACAGTTTTTAAATTACAACAAAACCACTTTCTAAGACATTCATACAATGCGTCTCCTATTTTCCTTTTCAGTTGTGGTTGTTCTGCAATTTCTCCGCACGTTATCATTCTGTTAGTTGTTAGTAAATACCGTAAAACCTGTATTAGAAAGGCATGGTCAATAGGAGGACACTTTCAGGACAGCATTGAAAAACGAAAGGGCAGCGGTCTAATTGAAGGAAAATTTTTTTCATTGAAAACTGCACCGCGAAATTCAATTCCGCACAAAATTTCATAGAGTCATAACTGTTTCAAAACCATATTTCATATTTTTCGAATCTTTTTTTTCAATTACTCAGGATTGGACACAAATGGTAAAAACAAATTTTCATAAAAATTTAAAGTCGTCATTAACATGAAAAAATTCGAAAAAGTGATATAAACAAATCCTTTCTCTGTGATCAGAGAGCATAATCCTCTCATCAAAGATTAGAGGGTTTGACAGATTTCAACTAGTCAGGGGGATTTTTAGCTGGATTTTCAGCTTTTTTCTTCTTATCATCACTAAATCTGAATATTTTTGATAGGAAAAGATGGGAGAAAATGGGACAGAAAAATGTGAGAAATCAGGCTGAAATACCTCTAATAGAATGGCATTTTATCACAATTTTTTTATGAACACAGAATTAACTTCTCATTTTTTAAAAGATTTTTTTAATGAAAATGAAAAACAGTGAAAAATATATCAAAAAATATGTTATAAGTTGTTCTTTCTGGGTGCAATATTATTAGAGAGACAACACAAGATAAACGGGATGTGATACCTCTTGTTATGGCGGAAGTTCGAAAAATAATAAAAATTCCAACAAAAAATTCAGTTCCAATATCGAAAAGTGTTATTTCGGTTTCCAACAACATCGGTGTCCATAGGGTTATCTTTGCAAAAAATTCGATAAAAAGTTTCGAGGAGCTTTGAAATTTTGAACGTTTCGTTCTTTGAAAAGCTTAAAAAGAAGAAAATATGTTTCAAAAAATCAATAATTTGAATAATTGTTTTCAAATAACTAATCGATGAGTTAAACCTTAAATAAAGTGAATACGCTCTTCAATAAAACTATAATAAAAAAGGGGAAAATGTTTTTTTCTTTTTTCAGTCAAATGGGGAAATTGAATAATTTTCAGTTTTCTAGTACATTTTTCAAAACATTGAGAAACAGAAAAAATTTTTTAAAAATACTAATCCCTGACAGAACTACTTCTAAGAATTCGTGGTTTCATGAAAAAATGTCATTGTTATTGAAATGATAAAAGTATTATCAGTTCATACAAGGTGTCACCTACAGTAATCGGGAAAACCGTGCGGCAAGCCGAATTTAAACCAAACCCCAAACTGGACGAAGCCTTCAAAGCGGCATATTGCACTTTCACCCAGTTAAGAGCGTGGCTTCAGTTTGAAGTGTGCTGTACTTGCGCAGGAACTGGAAAATGCATTTTTCTTTATCGCCAACATAATTAATAGCGTTTCTAAGATAATTTCAAAAGTTGAATTTCAGAAAGAAAACCTCAAAAAAAATTTCTGGTTCAAAATATGAGTTTCATCGTTTTGTATTTCAGCTTTTTCAGTACCACTATGCTAATAGTAAGTAAAATAATTACATAAGTATTGATGAACAATTTCTAGAAACTTTTTTTCGATGAATTGGGAAACTCTATTATTCCTAAAAACGAAAAGTCTTCCTTTGTAGTGAATCTTCAGAACTTTGAGAAACAGTAAAAAGTGTTTCAAAAAGTTTAGAACTGAGGGTTCCCACTGGAAATATACTGATTGTAAATCTAATGGCATTTTTTATCAGAATGAAAAACAGCGATATTATCAGCGGTAATTTTTACGATAAAAGCAGTCTTCTCAGATAACTCTCAAAGTTGAACTTGGCGGAAGTTGAAATATGGTTGAAATTTGAAAAAAATTTCAGTTTAAAAACAGAAATTTCATAGTTCCTCAAATATTAGTATGGCGTCTTCGTTCAGCCTATGACAAAAATCGTACAAAAAGGATTCAGATTGACTGGTGCATGAAAACTCGTGCTTTTTATGGGCTAATGGTCTTAATTTCTAAATATCCCAAGCTATGTGTAGGAAATATCCTATTGGAGCATACCGTAGTTATATTAACACAAAGAATACACGGATCAATGATGATTAACTTCAAAGCATACCATCCAAAAGTTGAGAAACATAAAAAAAAATTTCAAAAATCAATAACTGAAAGATCTACTTTTTAAGTTTAGTAATTCAGGATTTTTTCGGTTAGCTGCCAAGAAATGCAAGTTATCTGCGCCAGCCTGAGGAAACCATTTTTGATTTTAAATTATCTCAAAAGATTGAATTTCAGAAAAAAAGTCCCGATTCAAAGTATAAATTTTATTATTTTGTGCTCAACCCGTTTCAGTGACGGTAACAAGAAGATAACTAAAAAAGTCGTACAAAGAATTTTGAAGAGAATATGAAAATTCCAACTTTTAGAAAGCTTGTGAAAGCTTGAGGAATGATGAAAGATTCTTGGTTCATTTTCTGGTACTTATTTTCAAAAAATTGAGAAACTGTGATGAAAATATTAAAAAATCATAACCCTACATATATACAGTTCTTCCTACGACAGAATACCAATTCATTTTTTATTGTTTTTCAAAAATTAGAAAAACAGTAAAAAAATATTTCAAAAAATCGTCAGAGTTAGAACTGGAAATGATTGGTTGGAAAATTTATCGTACCTGATACTAAAATAAATTTTAAAAAAGATACTATAGTTGATAGTTTAAAAAATAAAAATGGGCTCAAAAGACATTTCTGCCAGCCAAATTTGATGAGAGTTCGAAAAATTGGAGGTTCCGAAAAAAAATCCAGTTTCATAAAATTCATTTACCATTATGTTTTCAAGGCTCACTCGTTTTTTCAGCAGAAAAATTTTTTTAATAAAAAAATTTTTGAATTCAGTGATTTTCAATGATCCAAGCAGAGCCGAAGTTAGTGAAAAAATGAGAAATTTGAAACCTCCAAGTCTCATTTTTTGGTAAAAAAAAAGTAGGAGTACAACCCATTTTGCATAATCAAAGTGTCCTTTTTTCGATCCTTTCTTCTTGGGGAGGAAAGTTAGATTATTTTGAGAGGAAAAAAAAGAGACAAAAACAGACTTTTGAAGGTTTGAACTCAATTCTAAAAGTGGAAAAACTGAAGAAAATAAGGGAAAAGTTCAAAATATTTTGGAGAAAG
The DNA here is from genome assembly GCA_963572265.1 of Caenorhabditis doughertyi. Taxonomy (NCBI): domain Eukaryota; kingdom Metazoa; phylum Nematoda; class Chromadorea; order Rhabditida; family Rhabditidae; genus Caenorhabditis; species Caenorhabditis doughertyi. Next base: position 9,007,843 of record OY751556.1, on the reverse strand, counting down.
TCTCTGAATTCTGGAATCCTCAAAAATATTCGAGACATTCTTAAAAGCTTTCACAAAAACAGTAAAATTTTCTAGCCCAAAAATTAAAAAAAATAATTTCGGAAATCGTCGAAAAAAATTTCATGTTTCACCTAATTTTATTAATGACTGATAATCGGATTCTTGAATGATTGTCTGTCGCAGTCCACAAAAAAAAATTAAATCAATTTCATGAAACTCTGCATTTTTCATCGCAATTAACTTGAATTAAACGAACATTTCCAATAATGGTATATAACAGAAAAAAAATCTAAACTTGATAACGAAAGACGGAAAATCAGATTAGCTCAGTTAATAGTAGGTAAAACAATTCCAAAAAACTGTGAATTTTTTTTTCAAAAAAATCGGAATTCCTCTAAATGTTAAGCTGATAAGTAGAAAAGTTTCAGAACCATTCTGTAAATCGAAAGTTTACGAATTTTCAAAAGATTTTGAGAAAAAATTTTGAGAGCGATCCCCTTCTGAACGACAACAAAAAACTGCTCCAAATAATTAAAAATGACGAGAAACCGAGAACATTTTTACTCAAAATACGTAATTTTTGTTCAAAAAACCGGAATAATCCTTGAAATCCCATTAAAATCTGAAATTTCGAAAGATTTCGAGAGAAAGTTTTATGAGAAATCCTTTTCCAACCGACCACTAAAAATTGCTCCAAATATGTGAAAATAACGAGGAACCGGGAATTTTTTCCCCAAAATATGAAATTTTTGGCCTAAAATCATAGAAAAACCGTTCAAAAAGTTTGAAATTTCTGGTCTCCAATGACTTTTCGATCTCAAATCCTATTAAAAATTCTAAAATTTTCCGAAATTTCAAAAACAAAAGAAAAACCAAGAAAAGGACACGTAGAATGGATAATCACATTTGAAACTAGTTCAAATTCACAGTTGAAAGAATTCTTTGTTCTCTTTTTTTTCTTTTTTTTTCTCTACGACATTTTCGGGATTTGAAGATTATGAGACCAGGAAAAAGAGAAAAAGAGAAGGGATTTGCATATCCTTTTTGTTTCCTTTTTTCTCTTTTTTTAGATTTGCACCAGAATTTCCTGGAACGGGGATAGGAGAAAAAAGGGGGGAGGTGGAGGGATAAAAATAGATTTTTTGAGAATAAAATGGCAGAAATTCAAGAAAAAGTTCAAAATGGCTTTAATAAATGGATGGAAACAGAAAATGTTTAGGGTTTCAGTGAAAAGATAAATTCATTAAAAAACTTCGAAATTTGATAATTCTCACAACGAATAACTATCGTAAAACTTTTATAACACTGGCACCTCTAATAGAACGGCGCCCCTAACAGAACTGCACCCAGGCAGGTTACGGTAGCCATAAAGATCGTAAGAATAGATATTGCATCGGAATACCTGAAGCTGAAATCATCCTTATATATAAAAAGCCAGAGGGGTATGTCTGTCCCAATGTTCACACTTTTTGGGCAAGAAGAAAGAAAGACTTGGCCCCAAAAGATATCGAACCTCACCCTTCGCGAGCGACCGCCGCGCACTCACCCACTGTCTGCGCCACCGGACCACGAAAATTTGGGGGACTTTTTGCCTACAGGTGTCGACGGGTTTCAGTACTATGGAGCGGCGTAGCCGCGACCAGGCATAAAAGTGAGAAGCGGAGCGACGAACAGTAGAAAACAGCCTGTTGGAGCGCCGTAGGCGCGAGAAGCAGGCTGGTTGACTTTGGTTTTGGACGGCACATTTATGACTGCCTGAACTTGAAAAAAAAAATAATTTTTCAAAAAGTTACAAATGTCAATCCGGTTTTCGGAACTGTTTCAAAAACTATTTTTGAAGTCAAATACAATCAAAAATTTTCAGTTTCAAATCTTCTGGAAAAACTTTTCAACGTTCCCATTTCATTGGTGCAATCCTTGATCAAACAACTTTTCAGTTTCCCATTAGAAATATGAATTTACTGTTTCAGAAAACTGAAAAATATGAGTACCATTATAAAATTCAATTCAAATGGGGCTGTACTGCGTTTGTAAGATAGAAACTGAATGAAAAATTTCTGAATTTTTACTGTTACACAAAAATCTGATTCTCAATCTTAAAATGTAAAGAACAATAACAACAACAGATATCTGTCTTTTTGAAGAAAAGAATTTCATCTTCATTTTTGGGTTTCAGAAATGTCCCAGAACTATTCTTGGAAATTAGGGATCACATTGAAAAGTTTAAAAATTTCCTATTTTTTGATTGAAAAATATACATTTTCCGTTTTAGAAAATTTAAATCTTTGAAACTAATTTTAAAATTCAATTTCAATGGCGATGAGGTGTCTTGAAAAAATAGGAATTGACTGAAAAACTTTGGAAATTTTACTGTTACACAAAATTCTTATTCTTAAGTTCAAAATGATTAGAACAATAAAATATGAAGAGAACTTGGCGAGATAACTGAATTTCAGTTCCAAAAGCTTTTTAAAGATTTTGAGAGCATTTGAAGAACCGATAACAACATATCCTATCGAGACTTCATAAAACATGAGTTCCTTATGGAATTCTTGAGAATTTCATCTGATAAAATGTGAATATTAGTGTTAAAATCCCAGATTCTGTCTGATTACCCTCATCCTACATAATTTTCGAGTTGGCGATTCTTTGAAAATTTCGAACAATGACACATGGCGATACAGTGATAAGACAAAAGTCCGAGTATCGAGATTTCCAATATCAAAACTGTTCAAAATTAAGAAAATGAAAACAGAAAACAGACTTGGAACCCTTCAGAAGAATTACAGTTACTACAAACTATGAAAAGGAAAGACTCCAAAATCACTCCAGTTTTTTCCTCCTAAGTTGTGTGTGCACGGTATAGAGACGCAGAGAAAAAAGATATTCGTCCAATAAAAAAGATCTATAAAACCAAGTTTCAATTTCAGAAAAAGCCATTTTTAAAAAAGATAGTCTACCAGAAAACTAAAACTATAGCTGAGTTTCAGAACTAACATTTTCTGTTTCAAAATGTTCACAAATTAGAAAGATACAGTAATGCAGGAGGTTGGAGGTCGGTTTAACGCGTCTTATTAATGAAGCTTTATTAGTTTAACCAAAACTACAAGTAAAGAGGGAGAATAAAGAGGGAAATAAGGGAGCGGCAAGAATTACAACGAATGACATATGGGACCCAAAACTGCTGCCTCGATGACTCGTCGAACCGTCCTTATATAGTGTGGCGAGAGGGAAGAGACGCAGACGTTGATACTTGCCGCCGGCGGGATGATGAGTGGGTCAAAGGCAAAAGCGTGTGTAGAAAGTGAGTCTGCAAGACAACGGCGAGGGAAAGGTTAAGAGAGTGTGTGAGAAGGCGGGCATAAGAGGTATCACCTCTTACACCTCCCCCCAAGGGATAAGATCGTCCTCGATCTTTAGTGAAAAAAAAATGATCCAATTTGCGGGTGGGATCGAAAAAGGAGAACGAAAAAGGCAACTTGCGTGATAATTTGAAGATAGGAGTTATTGAATCCACTTAATGTCCTTGACGTCTAATTGTGAAGCCTTCGGTACATTTGATTGAAGCTGATTCCAGAGAGAGGAAGTGGAGGTGTGCACGGTATTGTACAGTACGACGACCGCCTCACGGCATCTTGAGAGCGCTACATTGAGTCTCCTTGGATCAGTGATGAAGTGTGACTCGTCGAAACGCTGAGCTCTGCTTGTCAAGACAACCACGAAGTCGAACTCTGTGCCCTGGGAGCCGTCCACGGTGTGGATAGTGTATTCGGGCGCCGTGTCAGCTAAGTGGGAGGCCTGTGCTGTGTAAAAGCAGATGGCGGCTGCTGTTTTTCCTTGAGTTTGCTGAAAGAATCTTTTCAGGAGACGTTGAGCAATCTTAGCTTCTTTTTCATTTCGCGTAGAGGTTCCTTCCTTGGTGGCTTCAGATTCGGTGTTCAGCAACACAATCGGAAAGTTTGTTGGCAGACTTAAAGCGATGAAAACTGGGTTGCGATAGAGTAACGGTTTGACTGGAAAGAGACGTCCTTCGTAGAACATTGTAGACAGGACCTTGACTAGTTGGTGAGGGCATCGGAAGCATCGGTGGATAGTTACGGTGGGGAACGAGCTTTCCGTCAGCTCCGAGAATAGCGGTCCGTTCGTCCATTTGTCCATGATTTGAGGCATTCCTTCTTCAGAGTGTGGCGGGAGTTGTCTGGGATCACCTACCAGGAGGAATTTCGAAAGTGGAAAAGTGAATGTGAGAGCCATAAGACCAGATCTTGGCAATAAACTCGCTTCGTCCACCACGATCAGCTTGACTCGTCCTCGTTGGCTTCTCATGTAACTATCCGTTGCGAACAAAGTCCGAATCGACGCGGTAGTGCCATAGATTAACTGGATACTACCCAACTCCATTGTGCAGTGCCAAATGTTCATGACTGGGGGATTTGTCTTGTAGCTTGTTCGACAGGCAGTTTTCAACTCATGCGACACGATTTGCTGGAACTGGACTTTTCCTCGTGCATGGAGGTGTCTGGTGGTGCATTCATACAGTAACGTGGGTTGGATTCCAGCTTTGTTGAACGTCTTGAAGGCTTTCTCGAGAATATCGATTGACGCTACCGGGAAGTCCCATGATGTTTGAACCAATGGGTCTAGGCGGTTTCTGTTTTTGGCTGATACGGCACGGATTGCTGTCGTTTCTCTTTGCTTGTCCATTTTGTTCCAGGCCAGAAGTCCTTCTACGGTGGCAGTGTTCGAGGGGGCCGTAAAGACATGCCAGGTTCGGCGACTTTCTTTTGCCAGTGTTCCGAGGATTGCTGTGGATGTTCGAGTTTTTCCGGTTCCAGGAGGACACCAGAGCGAGCCGATTCGAAAATGGTCCCACTGTACTAACGATAACGCTCTTCCTTGATCTCCTGTAGATTCATACTCTCCGAATGTAAAGATTTTGGCTGAGTTCTTGGGATCGAAAGCTGGTGGTGGACGTCCTCCGTGAAGACTTGCCATCGCTCTCAGAGTATTGTAGGTGTTCGGGTCTTTGGGGCATTTGAGGGTTCCTTGTTGTCGCATGATCTGATCCTTCTTGTCTTCTATACGTTGAGATACGAACACGCTTTGACCCTGATATGTTTCGAAGTTCTTCTTTCTCTCGAATCTCGTGACTTTCGCCCTAATCTCGAATTTGTTCTCCACTGTCTTAGCGGATAAAAGAACAGCGGCGACGTCTTCTTCTGAGAATCTGAGCAACAACGGAGTGTTTCTGAGCCAGCGTTTTTCGGAGATTCGCGTGAGTTGAGGATTTTCGAGCTCGATTCGCATTGACTTGGCGTTACCTATCTCTTCAGTCATAAATACACTTCCGTTGTAAGTACGTGGATCCGATCTGTCGCTGGCGAGTGCTGCTAAGGCGAATGTTCCGGTGCGGACCAGGCGTGACAAGTCGTTGAATGCGTTTTCAGAGATTTTTCGGTCTTCGAACTGCTTGGCTCCTCTCTTTACGAGTTCCACTTCTTTGTCGTCGAGTGGCGTCAGTTTCAAGATTTGCGGTTGAACGTTCCAGTATGGGGTGTGGGCGTGAAAGGTTCTCCTGGCCAGAGCTTCATGCTCTTTGGGGTCGAAGGTTCTGATGTTGATTCCAGGTTGTACTGCTGGCACCATAGTGTCGGCGAGAGCCCATCGGGTGTCTTTCTTCAGCGAACGTAAAGCCCATGAGGCGGTGGTCACTTGTTGTACATGATCCTCGATCAGGAACGTCGTTTTTCTGTTTTCTTTATGCTTGATCTCGCGACGATATGCGAGCTTCGAGTACATGGTGTGCCGGGGCAACCGAGATGCGCTCTTGACTCTCCAGAATTTATGCATGTTTGGCACATTAACAGAAGTCATCTCAGTCATTAATTCGTGAGGCTGGATTCCCGGCATTCTTTCTAGATTGTCCACAGAGAAGATATCTCCGACGTTGACGTCGTGCATCGAAAAGAGTCTATTCGAGTAGCTGTCGATTGATCTTTCAGTCAGGGTGATGAAGTGGAGATGTGGACGGCAGCCGCCCACTACTTCGCAATGAATTGGGGTCAGTATAAAGCTTCTACCTTGAGCGAAGACGGCCATGAATAATGCGGCATGAGATGATTGTGGCGTAGTAGTATATAGAAACTCCTTGGTCTTATCATTTTCGAAGTCCACTCTCTCAATTGTGGCATCAATTTGGCGGTACGCTTCTTCGACGAAGCTTGCGATACTCTTCATGTTTTCACTTGCGATGGCTCGGAGTGTTCCGTCGGTTGGGAACTCTTGATCGTCTACATCTTTGTACAAATGCTTCAGGAGGAAAGAGGGTTTCAGAGATGTAGCAGTTGGTGGATGTTGGCTTGGCTGCTCTTCGGATTCTCGTTCTTGTGACATTCTTGGAGCTACGGCTTCTGAACTACTAGACACTCTCTGTCTCTTCGATTCTGTAGTTGCACCGGCTTGAGATTCTGAGGTAGATGGCTCTTCGCTGGCTTCCGCTGGGCGTCTTCTTCTGTCGCGTGACATCGATTCAATGTGGGCGTCTGATCCCCATTCGCCGCTATCGTCTTCTTCGTCAGTGGCGGCTTCATCTCCTGTCAGATCTTCGTCTTCGTAGTTGATTTCATCTTCGCCGAGTGATAAGTCGTCGTCAATGATGTTGCCGGTGTCGTCGGGTTCCACGTTGATTTCTGGGACTTCAGAGATTCTGGCCGCCGCCAGCGTTTCTTCAACTATCTTTCTTTCCTTCTCAATACGCTCGTCTCGGTTTCGTGAAGCAGTAATCTCCGCATAGGTAAGTTTCCTATGCAGAGGAGAAGAAGGAACGGGAAAGGGGGTAGCCGGGAGTCCGGTGCCGGGCAGCGTCCGAAGTGCAGTACTCGGACCCATGCCGCCCTTGACACCGACCCCACCGGCGGAAATCATACTGGGAGGGTTTATACCTATCATGGCAGAACTGCTCGGTTGCTGGTTCGGAGCTGTCGATGTTGACGTGGCGTCATGTGACTGAGGTTTGGGTGATGGCCTTGGTTTATTCGGCTTTTTATCCGGAGGCGGTGTTTGCATTTCGACAATGGGTTTGGCGTTCGATTGTTGCACGGGATTTTGCTGAAGGAAATAATTGTTTCAGGTTCAGTTTTCAGGGAAACTAATGAAAACAGCGTGGGGAAGTGATGAACTTGACCCGTTGCACTATTTTCGTTGAAAATTTATTTCGAAAACGTGTCGGCGTGACGTGAAAAACGCAGGAAATTTTGGGGTGGCCTGCGATTTGTTTACGCGAGGGTGTCGGCCGTCTTCCCGCCACCGTAGTTGTGTCGTTGCGAGACCCTCTTGGCGGTAATTCAAATGTGGAGAGGGCGAATTTTCCTTGTTTCTTGGTTTGAAATCGAAGTTGTAGGTATCGGGAATGTTGATTTTCCGGGTTTTTCAGGTTTCTCGTGGTTGTTTGAAGGCGTTTTGACATCGGATGTCGCTGTTAGGTTTCGTTATTCGTGTATTGTTGTTTGTTTCCTTGGTTTTCTTTGGTTTACTTTGTTTCTTCGTCGGTATTGGTTTGTCTTGTTATTGTCCTTGGCTTCGGGGTGATCCGTAAGGTTTTCTCGAGTTTGGCAGTGGTGGCTTGTGGATATCTTGGAAATTGTTAGCTTGGAAGGCGTGCACTCCTTCTTCTGCGGGGTTTCGAGATGTCGCTTTGTTACTTGGTTGCTTGTATTGACTGGTTTGACTGCGAGTTTCTTAGGTTTCCTTGGCTTAGAACTTGGGTTTGTGGGTTTTTGAGATTGCTCTCCGAGGTTTGCTTGAACATGTAGATTGTGTAATCGTGTGACATGTAGATCTTCGTTGATCGCTTGAACGGGTTGAAACGGGTTTCGTGGTTGAACGGGTAGATTCCGTGGAATCGTTGGTTGCATCTCATGTAGATCTTTCGATCGCTTTTCTTGAAGACTGGAAAGGTCGCTTTTCTTGATTGGCCACGGGTAGTGCTTGCTTTGAGCACGCCAGACGAGGTAGTGGTAGATGCCGAGTTGCTGATTGCTGGGATGGGTGAACTCCGAGATTTCTGTGATGAGCCGTGGTTCCATGATGATGTGCTCCATGATGTCAGGGTTGAGTTGCTGTAGATCGGTGATGATCGCTCTGAGGTCACTGTTTGAACGGGTTTCTGGGGGATGCTTCTTTGGGTGCCTGCTTTTCCTGTCTCAAATAAGTTATTAGCTTGAGTGGTGGCTTTTATTGCCATCCACGAATTACGTGAGCATTGCTGCTGACGCTGAGTGAGAAAAGGTACGGAAAAGGTGTGTTTGGCTCTGTCGGGTTGTTCCCGATGCCGAGAGCGCGAAGTACATTACTCGCGCCTTTGTCCCAGGCATCGGACCTTCTGGAGATAACACGGGTTTGGAATTTCGGTTCGGGTTTTTACGCCGAGTACGGATGATACCTGTATGTCGCCTTGCGCGACATTCTGTTGGTGTCTGGGAAGAAGGGGTGTCCGTGATCGAAGTCCGATGGAAGGCAGAAGCGATAGGGAATTGGGGGAGAAGGCATTCGGACGAAATGAGCTATCGCTGAATGACCTTCGGGCAGCTACTACTAAATGAGTAAACCCACGACTAAACGGGACTAGAAGTGACCACTAGAGACCATGAAGAAGGGGTGTTTTGGTCTTGTCGGACCGGATATTTCGCGCCTCTTAACAGTTTCCCACCGACTAACCTATACGCTAAGAAGACTGCGCAATCTAATAAGCGATAGGTGCGCAATAGACGGTACTAATTTGAGTAAAGGTAGACAAAGACAATCATAAGTGAGAACGCGGGTGGATCTTAACCTAGTAAAGATAAACTAGGCAACGAGCTGCTACCAGTAATGCAGGAGGTTGGAGGTCGGTTTAACGCGTCTTATTAATGAAGCTTTATTAGTCTAACCAAAACTACAAGTAAAGAGGGAGAATAAAGAGGGAAATAAGGGAGCGGCAAGAATTACAACGAATGACATATGGGACCCAAAACTGCTGCCTCGATGACTCGTCGAACCGTCCTTATATAGTGTGGCGAGAGGGAAGAGACGCAGACGTTGATACTTGCCGCCGGCGGGATGATGAGTGGGTCAAAGGCAAAAGCGTGTGTAGAAAGTGAGTCTGCAAGACAACGGCGAGGGAAAGGTTAAGAGAGTGTGTGAGAAGGCGGGCATAAGAGGTATCACCTCTTACAATACACTTTGAAATTATTGCTTTTTGAAAAAGATATATATTTTTCGTATTATTTGAAGCTCTCGAAATTTCAAATTTTTGTATTTTTTTTCTTGAAATCTCTCAAAATTTGCCGGTTTCAAATCACAAAAAATATACCGCGATGGATTGAAGTATGCTGTAGCGTTTCCATACAGAATTGAGAACAAGTAGAAAACTAAGAAAAAAAAAACTAATTTTCCAAAAATGTTATAACTCTGATGTTGAAAATTGAAAAATTTCCCGTTCCTCTGAAATCATTGTGTACTATGGGTGGTTTTTTGGTTAGAAAGTTTCAAATTAAAAATGTTTCAGAAAGTATAGAAGTACAAAATGAACTTTGCGAAACTATTAAGTTAACTTCCATGAAACTTCTGCTCGAAAATTCAACTTTTTCTCATTTTTAAGTTCAAATTTTGCTCTCCATTGTGACTTTTCCGAGAAATTTTTCGAAATCTTCTCCCATGGTAAGCCTTCCATGGAGGCGAGGGTAAATAAATGCCCCCAATTTCGCCTCACGCCTCGAACGCCTCACGTTCGCCTCTTCGCCTCTTAATTTTAACATGATTTTTTTTCTGTTGTTTAAAATCCACGTATCTCCACGAAATCAAAACAAAAACAAACAAAACAAGACTTTTTCAGCCTTTTGCATGATTTTATCGTTTTTTTTTCACTGTTTTTCGCTATTTTTTTTAACTTTGATATCCCTCTTGCTCATAAATGTTTTCAGCATAATTTTTTTTCAGACATAGGTCTGAGATACAATATTGAGCCCTGCTTCATAGCGAAAACCAAAAATGGAAATCGAACAAGTTGAAATTCCACAAAAAAAACCAATTGAGTCCAGTTGGAGAATGAAAACTGACTCTGCAAGTTCTGTTAGCCTGATTCCTACCCCTAGTTCTTCCGCTGCGGAAAGTAAGGAACCAAGACTATCACCTTCTCGCAAAATTGTGGTAGAAGACTTTCAAAAAAAGTTGATCGACGGAATATTTCGGCAGGTAAAACTTGATTTATTTCAATTTCCCTATTAATTCTTTGCCATTTAGGAAAAGATCAATGAAGCGTTTTTCCGGATTCTAGACGAAAAGGGGTTGGACACAGGCTACGAGCAATGCAGAAAATGCTGCAGGGTTGTCAGCTCGATATCTGGAGGCCACAAGACGTAATTTTTTATTCAAAGTTCAAAATATTTATGTTTGTTTCAGAGCACACAGGTATGGTAAATGTATTGCAAAAAACAAGGTATACGAGAAGAGGAAAATTTCGGTATACGAAAAGAACATTATTAACGGCCACATAGTCAACTATGTTATGAGAAGTGGAGTTTCTTTCAATCATTTGGAGAGCTTTGGATTTCGAGATCTCATAAAAAATATCCTCGTCGTCGGGTGGGTCCTACAAGGTCTCCAACTTTTTCGAAACTTGCTTTTAGATCTCCGGAGTTAGATGTTAATACATTGAAACTCCCTTCAGCGGAGCTGATTCGTGAGAAAGTAGAAGAAAGCTCCAGGGTGATTGTGACGACAATCGCTGAAGAGGTTAACCAAATGCTTTTTTTTTTACTGGTTTCTCAGCTTTTTTTTTCAGATAAAAGAACCTGTTGCTCGAAAAGAAGCTTGCCTTGTTCTTGATTATGGCAAAAAGGTGCACAATTTTCTATCTGTATTTATTGCTTACGTGGATTCCAAATCAGAAGAGCCAAGAGTCAAAGTGAAACCATTCGGTTTCATTCCTGTTGTGGATACTAAGACGACAGAGAATGTATGATAATAAAATGTGTGCTAAACATTTATCCTGACTTTCAGACGATGGAGCATCTGGTAGCAGCTGGTGAAAGATTGGGGCTAAGGAGAGACGCCGTACTTGGATTGAAGGTTGTTGCTGATGGAGCAGCTAACATGAAGAAGCTGGACGTCTATTTTGAATCTCGTTCGTTATCGGAAATTTATACGCTGTTTTTCACATCAATGTTTTTCAGACACACTTTGCGCATGCCATTCTATTCAGAAAGCTGCTGAAAGGACTCTTGATCCTTTGAAAGAAACACGAAAAAAACTTACTTCAGAAGAACTGCAAATAATCGGAAATGCTGATAAAGCTGTTGATTTATGTGGAAATCTGGCCGTTTTGATTAGAAGAAGAAAGGTTCCAATTTAAAACTGGACGAGTATAATTGATCAGCTTTTTCAGAATCTTCTGAATCTTCAAAAGTTGCCTACGGCATATTGTAAAACAAGGTGGTTAACCTTCATGACTTGCGTTCAAGACATTATCAGCATGTTTTCTGATATTGAAAAATGTACCGACCCGTCAATAGTGAAATTGAGAGAATCTGTTGAATTGGAACTTCCCCTGCTCATGTCAATACTTTCGATTGTAAAGCAGTTTGAACATCCACTCAAAATCTTTGAGAAGACGGATGCCGTACTTCATGAAGTGGCTCCTGTAATGTTTCATTTGCAAAAACAATTCTCTCAATTAGCCAACTCGGAAAAAGGAACTGATACGGTTCGAGCCATTTCAAAATCTGCTTTTTTATCTATTACCCATTATATTGACGAGACTGTTGGAGAGATCCACCTGTTATCCACATTTCTTTGTCCAGGAATGAAAAGTCTGCAGTCTCTTCCGTCTGAATACAGAGAGAAGGTTATTATGATTGCTAACTAATTATAACAAACTTCAGCATTACAGACTCTCTCAATGATATTGGAGCAAGCAAAACGTGTTGCGGTGCCAAACTTGAATGATGATGAAGATTTTGCAGTGGACAGGTAACGAGTATTCCAATTGGTGTCCAATGAAAGATATTTACAGATTTGGTCTTTACGACTCCCCTGTTGTGTCGTCTACGGCAGAGTCCGAGATTGAAGAGTACAGAACGATGAAAGTTAACAAAGACGATTGCTTCAAGAATCCTCTCGATTTCTGGAAAAAAAATGAGAGCCGATTTCCACGTTTAACGAAGATCGCCTTTGAGACTTTTTGTGTGTTAGCAAGCGAAACATGTTGCGAAAGAGCTTTCAGTGCTCTTAATCGTGTATTTCGTTCTGACCGTCATTCTTTGGATCCAGAGTTTTCAGAGTCCCTCATGATCTCGTTTTTGTATTTGAACGATTACAGTTGATGTTCTTTTTCGTACTAGTTATTTTTCAATTGTTTATTTAAAAGTGAAAGTTTTCAATAAATAAAATGAAACTCTTTAAAAAAAATTTTACGCGAAATAAAAGAGGCGAAATTGAGGGCGAGGCGTGAGGCGGGCGAGGCGTAGGGCGAGGCGAGGCGGCCCTTTCCTCGCCTCCATGGAAGGCTTATCCCATGGAAGTTTACCGCTTCAACACATTAACAATAATATTTCGGTTTTACGATTTGTGATATGTTTTGTGAATGCGAATCCATCTTATTTCAGAAATTTCGGCACTTTGAAATCAAAATTCAGAGAGAGAGTTTCAGGTCAAAATTACTCAATTTTTGAGGTTCTGTTTTAAAAAGTTCCGTTTCAAAAAGTTCAAAAGTACCGAAAGCATTATTTCAAATTGGTCGGACGGCACATTATATTCATTTTGAATAAGAATCAGAGATTTAAAAACAAGCTCGTGTTTTCAATTAAATGCACTTTTTGGAGTCGGATATTCCAAACAGGGCTGGGCAATTGTTTTCAACTCAAACAAATTGTTTGGTCAAACATTATTTGAAAATTTTTTCCAAACAATTTATTTGGTCAATCAATGCTTGATATTTGAATCCAAACAATCAAACATATTCAAACAAAATTTTCAAGGTTCAATTTTCTGAAATTTATTAGAAAATGAGTTTAAGTTTAGTGTTTTTAACTATAAACTCGTTCCAGAAGCACTCCAACATGAAGTATAGCTTCTGTTAGTTTTTACAGAAAAATTCGACCAATTTTTCACATTTTTCACTCAAAAATTGGAAAATTTACGAGGTTTTGGTCTTCCACAAATGTTTGAAAAATTTCAAACAATTTATCCCAAACAATTTGTTTGACCCCAAAAAGTCAAACAATACAATTTTGTTTGGTTCAAAAATTCCAAACAATTATTTCAAACAAAATTGTTTGGTTTATCACCAAATAACAAACAATTCAAACAATCAAACAAACAATTTGCCCAGTCCTGATCCCAAAGTTTCTGATCATTATTTCATCTGTTGAATTATTACAATCCGTTATCAAAACCATCATAAAACCATCATTATAAGGTTTTACTGGAATTTTCTATGATTTCAGAATTCTAGCTCTCTCTCTTTCCAGACAAATTTTACGGTTTCAAGACACCAAGTTCAATGTAAAAAACAGAATTAGAATAGTTATGTTGAATACAATTATCAAATCCAGTTTTTCAAAAAGCTCGACTAAGAAAAATGGAGTTTATCCTACAGATTTTAGTTTTCAAATTCAATGAAAGCTTTTCTTTAAGTTTATTCGAATAATTTAGTAATTTCCAAATTCTCGAAAAATTATGAGAATATTCGGGTTTCAGAACTTTCAGAAATAAAAACATTTTCTGTGCTGTTAATTCGGCCTCTATTAACTGAACTCTGAATTCTCGAAACTAAATTTTGATAGTCCTGTGAACTATGTAATAGGAAAGTATGCTTTCTATTCCGACGCTTTGAAGAGATGAATGCTCTTCTAATAGGTCGTCCCGAAAGAAATCGATTTTTTTGTTTAACTGTTTTTCAGTCAGTTTGGATAGTTTTTCATTCTGTTTTTTCTAAAAGATAACTTCACTATAGGACCCCAAAATTGGAGAATCTCGAGCCAGTGATCTATCTGATTGTTCCATTAGGGTATCTAGAAAAAAAAAGTAAGAATGGTATTGTTCGATAATTATTTAAATATAGCTGAGAATTATTTCTTGCTTTCGGAACCAAACTTTTTTATGTTCATTACTGACTTACGTCTACTCTAGTATGTCATACGTTATGGATTTGATTCAGTCTGTACTACTACGGTTGTTATGGTATTTCTAGGAAAAAGTTTTATCCCGGGGTTGAGCAACTGACAATTGGCCAAAAAGGTGAAAAAGCGAGAAACTGCCTGGCCTATATTTCACTGGTGAAAAGCCCACTCCATATTATGTTTATGTAAGCCATTAAATATCACTTCTTGAGATTTTGCAAGAGCTCAGAAAAATCTGGTCAAAATCTGCTGCAAAAAAATCGATTACTTTCGGGACGACCTAATATTAGGAGGGGTTTTCAAATAGAAAGAAGGGTTTTTCTAATACAGTTTTCACTGTTATTCATTCCATTTATAGGAAAACCACAGTCTGGTGTTAAAATTTGAACTTTCTAGTTCAGTTTCAACGAACTAATAATTAGGGATGATTCAAAAAAAATCGGTTCGGCACAGGTATTTGTTTGTGACCAAAGGTATGAAATCTAGAAAAAGGTTTCAAAAAAAAAAAGGCCAAAAATTATCGAAAATTTCTGTTTTACAACACTTATATATTCAGTTCTGAGGTAATTATAACAATCTGACGTTTTTTTCCCCATAAGTACCATTGTAGTTTTTCTTATAACCGAACTTGCGAAAAAATTTGGTTTCAGAAGTTCCTTAGCAACCATTTTAGCCTTTGAAGTCAATGAGAGAATATTCGAGTTTCAGAACTTCAAAAAATAAATATGTTAATTGTGGTGTCAGTGTACTTTCTGTACTTTTTTTCCAGAAATTCCAGTACAAACTTTCAGTTGTTTCGGTGAGTCTCTGTTAGAAAAGCATACTCTATTATTCTAGACGTTTCAGTGTGCCTGAAGAATATTGCTTCTCGATTAAGAGGGGAGGGCGTTTCTAATAGAGTTTGTACTGTTATTTTGACAATATATCGAAAAATCATCATTTGATGTCAAACTTGATTTTCTCAGTTTCAATTAACTTAAAACTGTGGATGAAGTTCTGGAAATTCGGTTTGACCTTCCGTCAATAAGAATTTGAAAAAAGGAAGAGTGGAAAATTGATCGAAAATGCTCGAAATTTTCGGTTTCACAATATTCATATATACAATTTACCGATTTCGGTATAATTCTTGAGATCCGTTGTAATTCAAAACTTTTGAATCTAATACCATAATTTGTAATAAACTTTTTGTACAACCTAGACTTTTCAATTGAGAAAAATTCGGTTTCATTTGTAATGTATTTGCCATTGAAGTATAGAGAATGCGATCATCCTGCATGCCTTCAAATTTCGAAAGTTTTAATTGAAAATCGCTGAAATTCACAGTTTCATTATATTCACAAATCTGGCAAATTTAGTTGAATTATGTTAAGATCCGAGACCCGAAATCAGAAAAAATCATCAGAAAAATTTTGAAATGCAAACCTAAACGGGACTTTTCGACTAGTTCAGGAGACCGATGTTTTGGGATACAAAAGCAGAAATACAAATAACGTGATTTCTAGTTTTCGAGTAAGGAAATTAATTCAAACTCTCTGTTCAACGCGAGGAGAGGCCTGTTGAGCACTGTACAGTTTCGAGTCAAACTGGTCCGTATACCTTCTTATGGTGTATGATGAACGCCCCCTACCTACAGTAACCCTACGAAAAAAAATTTTTTTTTGCCTGAAGAGATAATAACGAATTTCAAGCTGGAATCGATTGGCGCCACTATTTGAACATTTTTCGAGCACAAAACAAAATTCTGACTTCTCTCCATCAAGGAAAAAAATTGGAAATTTTTCGAATAGTATCGATTTTTTTCAGTTTTTTTACTCTAGCTTCCCAGAGAAGGCCAAGTCCCACGAGATCTTTACGGATTCGGAATCCTCGCAAAATTTGCCGTCGATTAATCCTCTTCAGAAAAAAATACAGGGACACAATGTCCGAGATAATTTTCGATTTTCCGCGCCAGTCACCAAAAACTTAATTTTTCACTTCAAATTTTTTTCATGTTTGAAGGGGGTTTTGAACTCTCATTTGTTTTCCATGTTTGTTTGTACGTTTTTTCATTATTTTTACACTCCCGTTGAAATTTTCAATCCACTTGATCTAAAGGAACCATCTATGGAACACTCATATCGCAAAGTTTTTTCAAGTTATTCGACTTCAGTGTGCTAGGAAGGCTCGAATCCTTCAAATCGTCTTCAGATTCTTATTCTACGCAAAATTTGCTATCGGATACTTCTATTTTTGTAGAGATATGTCGACACAATTACCTAGTTTTGTCCCTTTCTCCCTCCATCACGCACCGGACTCAGAAGTCGAACGGTCTTGGAAGAAATCTTGCTGGTTTTTACAACGAAAGAATCACGTTTTCTATTTTATAAATGACTCTAGGAAAGCTTATCTTATCATCAAAACTTTCTCTCAGCTAATTGCTATTATCTTATCATTCGTGGGTCAAGAAAAAACCACTTTCTCTCCGGGCGCATTGTATCAGTGACTGGTCATCAAGCGGAACTAGCGCTTTATCAAACAGGTTACGAAGTGCGTACAACTGATATAAAAGCTCACTGGAGATGCTGCGACAAGTTCAGAGGACATATTTGTTGACGTTCAGTTTGCTGAACGTATTTTTCGCCATTTTTTCTGTTTTTTTATAATTCGATTCTTTTCACAGTTTATTGGATTCATCGTTCATTCTGCTCCAAATGAAACTGCCTCAAATTTTGCTAATGCAAAAAAAATGCTTGATTCTTGCACTATATTGCAACATTGTTCTTACGGCACCAGGCGAACGGGGCCGACAGGTATTTTTCAATTATACAATCCGTGCGAAACCAGCTTTTACAGTTAGAACAAAAACCCGCAAATGTCACGAAAGTCGCCACAGAAACGTGTTATTTCGCTTCGATTCGAAAAAGCCCTTTGGAAAAACAACCAAGGCCAGAGAAATCAAAAGTCAGTGAATCTTGTTCCGGAGATTCAATGAGGTATAAAATAAAGTCTCAGAAAAACCAATAATCGTTACTTTTCAGCATGTTTGAATTGGTTCCGAAGCATAGAATTAAAGGAAATCATCAACATCCTTTAGCACTTTTACTCTGCAGAGGAGCAGGGTTGTGCGACTTGGATTTTTCTCAAACGGCAGTTCTTGAAAAATGGAAAGACGTGAAGATCTGTTCCCATCATGGGGACGAACTTCTTCTGAAATGGGGTGACCTTATGTCTGGATTTCTGGAAAAGCATATGTTCTGACGAAAAACAAGTCATGGAAAATCTTTTGCCTGTTCAATGCCAAATGGATTAGGAGAAAATCATGATCGTAAACCGATTGTAAAACTACAACAACTGACTGTTGAGGAATCCAACGCCATTCTCAAAGAAAAACATGTTCTGGTTCATCCTGGAAACCGTAAGCGTCTTTCGATTTTTTTAAAACTGTTTTTAATATTTCAGCCATTTGTCGAGATCATAAAAAATTTGTTGTGGATTTGTTGCCAGTGTCTAGCGCTCAGTCACCGAAGAAACCAAGAACTGATTATGATCTTGACTTCAGTGATGTTTCAGACAATGAATGTAGTTCGGATCAAATCTATTTGCCGTATGATCATCGAGTCGGCTCAACCAAAAGAGCTTTCATGAATTTTGCTGCAGGTGTAGGGATCTCAAGAGTTTGTTCAGCCGGTCCTTGGAATCCACTGAAGATAACAAAAAATGAGAGAAGAGCCAGTGCAGCGAGGAAGCTGATTGATTCCATGCTTTCTCTCATGGTTCCCGACAAGCCTGATGAATTCAGAAAATTGGTAGAAAAGAAATTTGTTGAAGTCGATTCTTGGACTTCCGGTTCTTCTGCTGATTTTGAAGCTATACTCACTCAGATTGCGGAAAAATATGTCTCCTCCGAGGATCGAAATAATAGAATCCTTATTTCATCTCTTGTCGCCAACACTGTTTCTTATCCCAAGGTCGAAGAATATATTCCAGGACTCAGGTAAATACCTTTTTAGTTTCCAAACAAAATAGATTTTCAGTGCTTACATGTACGACAAGGCTAAAAAGTTTGCCCGCAGAGCAAGAACTACTGATGTTTCCAAAGGCGCCGTTATGGAGAAGTATAACCGAGCGGCAGTTGAAGAATTCATTCAATTCATAACGAGGTAATTTTCATTCATTTGCATCTAAAAATAATTTTCCTTTTGCAGCCCAACCGTTATGATTGGCCTTCCTTATGGAGTGAGAAAAGTGAAACTTCCGGATAATTCAAAAGCTGAGATTCCCAACTCCATACGCCAACAAAGCGCGACCGAGATTATAGAAATGTACACAAAGATCTGCGAGGTATGAAAGCATCGTTTCATTTTTAATGTGAGACTTCAGGATAACAACCGGCCTGATCTTCTTCTGGGTACATCTACAATGTATAAAATATTGAACGTATGTGCAGCTTCGAAACGAGAAGCAACGACGTGTGTTGATTATTTCATCGCAATGGGAATGGAAGTAACGGATCCGAGAAAAAATGATTAACTGAAATATTTATCTTACAGAGTTTTGATGGACTTCATGAAATTTTGGACGGCTGGAAAGATATTTCGCTATTTGACACGGAATCTATGAAACGGATGAAAACAGAGCTCTTCCAAGCAGCCCAGTATTTGAGGACAGACTACAGGATGCATGTGAAAAACTTCAGTCGTGTTGCCGATCATTGTGCCACTTTCGCTCTCAGTGATCCATCCGATGTGAATCAAGCCACGTCCTGTTCAAACGAAGCACACAGTCACACTCATGATTTGCGATGCGATCGCTGTCAGAAAACTGAAGAAATTTTGAACAAGATTGAAACTCATGTCAAGGAGTTCATCGCTGAAGAAAGTGCCGGTTCCAGTGACAGCACTGCTTTGCTGAAACATAAAGAAGAGAAGGACCAAATTGCAAGATTCAAGAAGAATATTTTTGAGATGAAAAAGCATTTGTTGCGAGCCGCAGTAACAAACATCGAGCGGCAAAACATAACTGCCGATCTCAAAGATAATGAAGCCCTCGTCACGATGGATTTTGCCCAAAAGTTTCTCCCGAAGTGGCATCGGGAGAAACAGAGTGACTACTTTGGTAAGAAGGGCATAAGTTATCACATATCTCATGTGACGGCTCGTATTGGAGAAGTCTATGCTCAACACAGTTTCGTCCACATATATGAAGGATCTGTCACTCAGGTATGACATATACAGCTACATTTGATTAACGACTTATTTCAGGACAATAAACTAGTTGTTTTGACTCTCTCTCACTTCTTGGCTGAGTTGAAAAAAGTTGGAATTGTGAAGGTTCATCTCCGGTCCGACAATGCCGGTTAGTAGAATTTTATGGTATCTAATTGATTGACTATTTTCAGGAGCTTATCACTCAGTCGGAACGATTGGGTCTCTTCACTGGCTCATCCAAACAACGGGAATGGCAATTGGATCGTATACATTCTCAGAAGCACAGAACGGGAAAAGCTCCAGTGATAGAGATGCCAATCGTGTGAAAAAAAGAGTGAAAGAATTCATCAACAAGGGAAACGACGTGACCACATCGCTGCAATTTTTCAATGCTCTCAAAGAAAACCCACCAAACGGAATATCAGTGTATCATGGTGGGGTTACTACGACAGATACGGGAAGTACGGAATGGAAAGGAATATCAACTCTGAATTATTTCACAGTCGAAAACAACGGGATACGAGCAAAACGATATGCAGGAATTGGTAAAGGAATATTTGTGGAAAAGTCAACTTTCAAGCCAATAACGGGAACAACACAGTTTGCTGATGAAGCTGGATTTCTAGCTTCTAAGATCAATTCGGATTTGATGAGAAATGCGGAACGAGAGGCGGTTCAGAAGGGTTTGAAAACCAGTTTCTGGTATCATCCAAAATGTTCGAGCACCTCAAAGTGCGTGAAAGAACCTGATGTTGTTACTGTCGAAATTCAAGACTACGTGCCAAGTACAGTATTTGGTGATCTGTATTATTGTCCTGAGCCTGGATGCTCCTCAACGTTTTTGAAGTTCGACAATTTGGAAAAACACATGCTGAGAGGACAGCACAGCATCTCTCCAGAAAGAATCACAGAAATCGATTATGCTTTGAACTTGTTTTCACGGACACTTGAGACTATAAATGCATACACTTGTCCCAGTGTAGAAGCTGCTCTGACTAAGATGAGAGAACCAATAGCAGACACAAAAATTCACGCTGGATGGGCGTTACCAGAGAAGAAAACGAGGAGAGTTTTTGGAAAAAATGTGGTCGCTTTTCTGATCGACTGCTTCAATCAAGGAGTGAAGAACAAAAAACCTATGAATCCTATTGTTGTATCTGAAAAGATGCGAACTTCGAAAAAATTTCAACCGGATGAGCTATTGGATGCTCGGCAGATTGCCGGATTCTTCTCCAGAGAAGCCGATAAAAGAAGACACTCAATGACATCCAACGTATCAATGCCATCCAACACTACTCAAAGAACACGTCGACACTACTGGAGACCGTCCCCTCACAGAAGGAGGAGAATAAGCCGAACAACGTCAGAAGCATCAGGACGAACCAACGAAGAGTACATCGAAACAGGAGAAGAACATCCAGATTCTGGATTAATCAGCTTTTTGAAGTTAGAAGAATTTTGGAATTTTTTTGATGAGCTTTATGATACTGTGCTCGCAAACACTGGCACACTTTTTCTTCCCAACTGATGCAAATTTTGATTGAAATCTGGTTTCTATAAATTTTGAATAAATTCTAGAGACATCATTGTTTGGTCACAGGGTTATTTTTGATGCATGTATCAATTGCGTGATGGAGGGAGAAAGGGACAAAACTAGGTAATTGTGTCGACATATCTCTACAAAAATAGAAGTATCCGATAGCAAATTTTGCGTAGAATAAGAATCTGAAGACGATTTGAAGGATTCGAGCCTTCCTAGCACACTGAAGTCGAATAACTTGGAAAAACTTTGCGATATGAGTGTTCCATAGATGGTTCCTTTAGATCAAGTGGATTGAAAATTTCAACGGGAGTGTAAAAATAATGAAAAAACGTACAAACAAACATGGAAAACAAATGAGAGTTCAAAACCCCCTTCAAACATGAAAAAAATTTGAAGTGAAAAATTAAGTTTTTGGTGACTGGCGCGGAAAATCGAAAATTATCTCGGACATTGTGTCCCTGTATTTTTTTCTGAAGAGGATTAATCGACGGCAAATTTTGCGAGGATTCCGAATCCGTAAAGATCTCGTGGGACTTGGCCTTCTCTGGGAAGCTAGAGTAAAAAAACTGAAAAAAATCGATACTTTTTGAAAAATTTCCAATTTTTTTCCTTGATGGAGAGAAGTCAGAATTTTGTTTTGTGCTCGAAAAATGTTCAAATAGTGGCGCCAATCGATTCCAGCTTGAAATTCGTTATTATCTCTTCAGGCAAAAAAAAATGTTTTTTTCGTAGGGTTACTGTAGGTAGGGGGCGGAGCCTGATGAAACATGTGCCATATGTCTTAGAAGTCCAAGGGTGTTCACCATACACCATAAGAAGGTATACGGACCAGTTTGACTCGAAACTGTACAGTGCTATCCTCGAGAAATTCGAATAACGTGAATTAAGGTTTCAAGCAACTAAGAATGGGGAATGAACTGAAGGAAGTTTATTAGCCTGAGGGTTTTCACATCTAGCTCAAAACTAGAAAAATGTCAACTTTCCATTGTCCATTCTTTTAAAACGTGCTCGAAAATTATTTCAAATTTTGAAAAGTTTCTGCTATTTTTTTGGGTTTCAGCCTTCTAGAAACAAAAATAATCTCTTTGTTGTCAGTCAATGTAGATTGTTTGAAATCAAAAAGTTTCAGTTTCAAAAATTCAAAAAATTTATTCCAGTATGCTCTCGATTAGTTCTTCGATATTTCTATTTGAGATCTATCCTCCGCTACTTTTCATTTTCGGTTTCAATAAGCCCAAAATTGTGGACAAATATAAAAAAAATCAATTCTGATTAGGCCTAATTTATTGAGAATGTGTAGGAATTTGGCTTGAAATTTATCTATCTTTTACTGTTTCAATTCTAATCTCTAAATAAACTGACCAATCTCACGCTAATAAATGGTGCAACTTTAGAAAACAACAGTGAAAAAAGACGTTTGTGAAAATACATGTTTTGTGACATTTTTCAGTTCAGTGCTTTCTGGGAGGTTACTGTAGAAGTAAATAAAAACTAATAAATATCAATGCTAGATTATCGTGAGTTCCATGCTGCAGTTTCAATTCTTTGTCTTGAAACCGCAATTATTTCTTTAAAATATTCAATAAAAAATTCATGGAACTTTATATGAAATTTTCCTCAACAAATGGCATAAACAAGTAGAAAATGAACATGATCGTGAACTGATTGCAATCAAAATGTGAAAAGCTCAAACATTTTGTTTGAAACATTTGTTTTTTTTCCAGTTTCAAATATTAGTGAATAAAATTAGATAGATCCGATGTTGATTTTGCACGGTTCCGAAGTTAAAAAAAGACTACAACTTTCTTCTATTATAAGTAGAAAAACACTAAAATAAAAATCCTAAGATTATTTCCTCCCGCATTTTTCCATTGTTCAGTTCAAAATATTCTCTAGTTCCCAGATTTGGAGCTGAAAATTCCAGTTTCAATTAGCTTACATTTGCGAAAGAACAAAAGGAATGTCACTAAAATTGATGCTCCTACTTCTAGCCTTCAATCGATGAATTCAAATGAGCTCAAATAATTTGTGTCCGAATTTCTGAAATTCTCAATTTGAATGAAAACAACTGTTGACCTAGAAAAAAATTATGTTTTCGAACCAGAAAAAAGAAAAATTCTGTTTCAAACAATTTGGAACCTCCGGCAGTTCTAGATAAACTTATTGTTTCCTTTTCTAACCTAGTGAACCGGACATTTTTGAAAAATTTTGCTGAAAATTTCTGTTATTATCAGTTTCAAGCCATTCGGGATAAATTTCTAGAAATCGAACATGACAAAACCCAAGGAATTCAAGCATCTCTGATGTTCTTTGTAAAAAAAGAATACTGAAAAAGTAAAAAAAAACATCAAACTTCTATTCGAATAGCCAGGGGTAAAATGAAAAATTCGTTTTCAAGAAATTCAAAATTGCGAGCTAAGTATGGAAAATGCAATTGTTTAGTGATTTTATCAAGTATAAATTCCCATCATAATAACCAAAAATGTCTGGCATTTTCAGTTTCAAGACATTCCGAAACTTGTGTATGGTACTCTGTACTAATGCATAAATGATTGCCGAAATTTCTACTATAGTGAAGACCGCCACATTATGAATTGGTCAAAAAAAAGAATCGAAATACAAAATGATTGTTTTGAAACAGAAATTATCACAAACTATTCTTTTATTCATGTTGAAATAAACAGTTAAAACCAAGTTTCGAAAAAAAAAATGAATTTCGAAGATGCAAAACATTTTGGAACCAAGTTTGGTAATCTGAATGTAGTAATAGGAGAAAACTAACAATCCAAACCAAAGTTGGCGGAAGTTAAAAAATTTCGAAATATTGATTTCAGAAACTTTTGTTTTGGTTTGAAATTTTCCATTTCCAAAAAAAAATTAAAAAATTATGTTTCAAAAAGTTTACAACAGCAGGTGAACTTCTAAAATGACACTTCTCAAGGTTTATAATCTAAAAATTCAAATAAACGTAATTAATTGGCTCGAAATGCCTGCGATTCTCAGTTTCAGTACATTTTGAAAGTTCTGAATGCTATGGAGTGGAATTTGAAGTTCATTAATTGAAAAATCGCATTCAGTAATACGAAACGACTGATGAATATCCAATCCACCAAAACAGTCTCCAACCAGAAAATGATTTTCAGATACAGAGTTTTTTACAAACTATCCTTCCTTTCCAGGTTAGCTTTACCAGTGTAATTTGAAGTTTATCCCCAATTTTTCAGTTTCAGAACATGATCAAATAGCTGACTTATTTGTCAAACGGACAACTAATCAATCTAAAACAAATTTGACGAAAATTTGAAAATTTTTTGAAACATTGATTTTAAAAATGTTTGTTTTGTTTGAAATTTTGCATTTCCAAATCAAAAAAATGTCCAAAACTAGTGGGATTCTGTAGTTTATACTGAAAAGTTCGGTTTCAAATGGTTTACACTATCATGCGAACTTTGAAACATGTATTAATTCTTCAAACGTTTCCATTTATAGTCAACAAAATCGAAAAAATTCCAACATTTTTGAAGAAATCACAATTAGTTTCCAGTTTCAGGACATTATCAAACCTCTTGATAGGGTAATTGGACCATTTTTTCAGGATGGCAAGAACAGTGCAATTCAAAGTTTACAATTTACGTTAGTCCCATATTTCAGTTCCAGAACATATTCCAGAACCTAAAAGGGATAGCAGACATATGAGTGATTTGAATCAATGCTGGTGGGAACTTGAAAGATTTTTGAAATATAGGGGTTTTGAAAGAATTGTTTCTTTTGGTGAACTTTAAAAAGTGACACTTCTTGGGATCATTTCCTTTCAACTGATAGCCAACCAATATGAATAAAATTCAAAATTTTGGCTGAAAACACCCCAAATTTTCAGTTTCAGAATATTCTTAAAATTCTGTACTTGATTCACCGATGATGTCGTATCAATGTATTGTGAAATTAAAAATAGTTGTGCAATGATATCAAATTTTTATTTTTCGCGGGCTGTCTGCCCTTTTTGGTCTCCAGGCTGTTTTTGATTTTACGCAGTGCAAAGTGAAAATAATTAAATTGATAGTAATTGGTGCCATAGAACACCTTTTCAACCAGAAATGTCCGAGAAAATACAAATTGATCATAAAAAAGACCAGAAATTTTCAAAACATTTCGAAACAAAAATATTTTTTTAAAAATTGAATACTTTCTGTTTCAAAAAGCTGAAAAGATTTTCCGTAAAATTTGAAAAGCTCAGAATGAAGTAGTTCTTGCATTATATCGTGTAAATTGTAGAGCTTGTAAGTGAGAAAGGAAAATTTTCAAAAAATTTCCCGTCTCGAGTCAGTGCTAGCATACGGACTAATCCAAACATTTGGCTTGAAATAACGAACTTTTTCAGTTTTTAAACGTACTGAATCTTATTCAATTGATGTGGTAGTTATTACCAAAACTTGATCAAAAGCAATTTTTTTTTGAACTTTTTTTTTAAACTCCGAAAGTTTGGAAAAAAGATTCTAGAAAAAAAAAAACTGATTTTCAGTTGAAAGCTTTTATTTCAATAAGCTATGTGTTACAATCCACAAACCTCTAGAATTTCGACTGAATTCACCGAAAACTTTCAGCTTTAGAATATTCGTAAATCTCTGATTGAATTCATTCCTAGATGATAAGTGTACGATCGAAAAAAAATCCGGTTCGGTATTATTCGTTTTTAATGTAGTGTCACCCAGTACGACACTCCGCCGGGGACCCATATTGAATAAGTTTACTTCCTACTGTAATTTATTTTTTGATCGGAAGCCGCGAAACTATTTTTGGCAGTTTTCGCGCTCATTTGTGTTGGTTTTGCTGAATATTCGAACAAAAATTCGATTTTTGGCTTGAAAATATTTAGTTTGCCCGCGAAAACTGCTAAAAATAGTTTCGCGGCTTCCGATCAAAAAATAAATTACAGTAGGAAGTAAACTTATTCAATATGGGTCCCCGGCGGAGTGTCGTACTGGGTGACACTACATTAAAAACGAATAATAAATGGTCAAAGGATGGGAAAGTCGGATTGAACAGAAAATCGACTAGAAATTTTCAAAAAATTTTGAAACAAAAATATTTTTTTCTTGAATTTTCGAAAGTTCTCTGTTTCAAAATGCTGGAATGAGTAAGAATGAAATAGTTTTGAATTCTATGTTGGAATTAGGTGAATTGTATATCTTGATGAATGAAAATAACAACTTTTTAAACAATCTCTCGTTTTGAGTTGGCGTTAACAAATGGAAAAATCTGAACATTTGACTAGAAATAACGAACTTTTTCAGTTTAAGACAATACTGAATCGCATACGATTAACTTGGTAGTTATTACCAGAACTAGATAAAGAGAACTTTTTTTCATACTTTTTTTAAACTCCGAAAGTTTGGAAAACCCCAGTTTTTCATCAGAAAAAAAATCTGAAGTTTCTGAAATTTCAGTTTCAAGTCTTGTTTCGATAAATTTACGTAACCGAATCAATTATATGTTTACAATCAATAAAACTTTTCGACTAGTTTCATCGAAAATTTTCAGTTTCAGAACATTTGGAAATCTCTGAATGGATCTATTCATAGATGCCAAGAAGGAAGTTGTTTTCAATATGTTGGAAAAGTCAGATTGACTAGAAAAAAAGATTAGAAATTTTCATAAAATTTTTTGTCAATATTTGAAAGCTCTTTGCTCCAAAAATCTGAAAAGCGGAGAAAGAACATTTTGGGATTTAGTTGGTTTCTTATTTTTTTTTCATTGGTGTCAACATGCTCAAATATTAGGTTGGCCGGAAAGAAATGCGCGTTTTTGATCTCTAATGATTTTATTGTAAAAACACAACAAGAGTAATTCAATCTAGAATATATTCTCCATTATTATTGACAACTTGTTGCCAACGTTCGCGCAAAGAATGGATGCCCTTCTTGTAGAACTCTGCTGGCTGCGACTCAAAGAAGCCGGTTACCCATTTTCGAATTTCATCAGACGTTTTGAACTTTTTATCCACCAAATAATGCTGCATCGATCGGAATACATGATAATCAGAAGGGGCCAAGTCAGGACTATATGGCGGATGAGGCAAGACTTTCCAACCCAATTCCTCGATTTTTTCTTGAGTGACTTTTGCGACATGTGGACGAGCGTTGTCGTGTAATAATTTTGCCGAAGCCGTATTCACACTTTGTCGTTTTAATACCATGTCGACCCAATCAAGCTGCTGCTTGTAGACATCAGCCTCAATCGTTTGGCCAGTTTTCATCACCTCAAAATAAACGAGTCCTTTACTGTTCCACCAAATACAAATCATAACCTTTTTTCCGTGTAGCTCAGGTTTTGGTGCCGGTTTCGGTGTTTCACCTGGGTTCAGCCATTGGCGTTTTTTTGTAACGTTATTATATTGGATCCATCTTTTGTCCGAAATAAGAATAGTGTCGAAAAAACCGGTGGTTTTGGATCGGGAAAGCAGAATTCCGGAGATAGAAACCCTTGCCGCTTTGTTAGCGTCCGATAAATCATCTGGGACCCATTTTCCACATCTGATAACCTTTCCCAAAGCATGAATTCTGTGATTCCGTAGTGCTATGAGCACATCCAAATTGCTCTGCCAGATGGCGTGAAGTTTGACATGGATCAAGTTCAATGGCAGCCTTCAAAGATTCACTGTCCACAACGGAGGGGCGATTGCCATGAGTCTCGTCTTCAAGACATTCGTCGCCGCTCTGGAAGCGCTGAAACCAGCGTCTGCACTGACTCTCAGATAGAGCTTCTTCTCCAAAAACAACTGAGAAATTACGATGAGCTACAGCCTCTGTTTTCCCTCTTTTTAATTCGTACCTTAGGCAAACGCGAACGCGAGTTTTTTGATCCTCCATTTTCTGAACTAATTTTTTTTTGATAAATAGATGCGAGTTTGATGAAAAAAATATAAAACGGTGCATAAATGAATCCTCTTTCATATAGACAAAATTAAGTGGAGCAAGATTTTGTTTTGACCGAAATCTGAATCGGCAAGCGTAGCGCGCATTTCTTTCCGGCCAACCTAATAGAATACAGCTTCCGTTTTATGTAAAATTTGAAAAGCTTAGAATGGAATAGTTCTGGGCTTCAGTCTTGGGCCTAATTTCAGTACAAAACGTCGAAGTGAGAAACAAATTATGCTCAAAATCGGTGCCAACATGCAGGCAAATAGACTGAAAAATCCAATTATTTGACGTAAATTAACGATGAATTTCAGTTTCAAAACATACTGAATCATTTGGTAATTATTGTCACAATTCGATGTCAATGGTAAATACCCAATGCGCCAAAAAATTAGAAAAAAGTTCTCAAAAAATCTGTAGTTTCTAGATTTTCAGTCGAAAGTTTCTGTTCCACTTAACTCACAATAGGGAACGAAAAATAAGCTTAAAATCGCTCTGCAATTTCGGTTGGGTTTACCGAAAACTTCAGAAATTCGAAAATTTCTGATTGGATTAATTCATAGATAAAAAGTTTTTCGGTGACAGAAAATAGTATGAAGTCAGTAAGATAGGGCTTGGGAAAGTGGGATTGACCAGAAAAAAAAACGGAAGATTTTAAGAAAACTTTGAAAAAGAAAATATTTTTCCGAAAATTTTGGACATTTTCTGTTTCAAAAAACTGAAAAAAAACATGAAAATCTAATAATAGTTCAATTGATTCGTAACTGTGCCAACTAAAACTCAAACTCAAGACGGATTGTTGGAAAAATCCAATTTTTCAACTGAAACTATCTGAAATTGTCTGTTTCGGAGTGTATGGAAATCTCTGAATAGAGAAGTTCGCAGATGATCAAACGATGATAGCATTAATTCAACTTTAAAGAAGGGTTGAAGATGAAATCCAGCTGAAATCAAGTTGAAATTTCAAACTTCTTCTGAAATTTACAATAACTGAGTAGTTAGGCTGTCATACAGCCGCGGAAAAAGCTGAAGCTCTGAGTTTTTCACTAGGAATTCCTTCTTCACATTGTCTACCAGATCCGCCAGGCCGCTGCAAGGGGTCCCAATAAAAATTCGACCGCGATTTTGACAGCCTTGGTAATTAGATAGTCTGTACTTTTAATATTGAAAGATCATGGAATGATCTGCAAACACCTCATAGATAATATGACTGTTTTGAAACGTGAATTACAAAATAAAAAATTTTCAAATTTTTCTGTTTCAAAAAACATTTTCTGTTTCAAAAAATTGAGAAAGCCAAGAGAATTCCCCGTTTCTGCTCTTCATTTTTGCATCGAACTCAAACAGACGAATAAGTCAGAAAATGCAACGTTCCGGCTGAAACTATCTGAAGTTTTCTATTTCAGAATGTATGGAAGTTTCGGAATGGATTTATACATTGATGAGGAAAGCTTTTCGGATGGATTTCAATTGAACTTTCAGTTTTGTCCGGAAAAAACTGGTGTTCCATTACTATTGTGCAAGGAATTCAAATTTTCATTTTCGCGGGTGATCCGCCCATTTTCACTTCACACTGCGTAAATCCAAGAATAGCTTGGAGATTAAAAATGGCGGAGAGCCCGCGAAAAAAAAAATTTGAACTCCTTGCACAACTATTATTAATTTGACGATATCTTGACTAGATGATTAGCTTTGGAATCCAAAGGATACTCCCACTTCTTGAAAAATCTGAACGTTTTGACAAAAATTCGGTTTCAGTTGACTTAGAATATTTAGTGAGTTAAAAAAATGTTAATAGTGTTCGTAAAAAATGTCAGATGTATTCAGTTTCAGATATTTATAAAATTTGCGAGCGGATTGATTCATAGATTAAGGATTCACTTCGGTAAAATTCTTGATTTAAAAGACATAAATAATAAAAAATTGATAACAAAAACTTTGCGGAATTAAAATTGGTTATTGAAACAGAAAATCAAAAAAAAAATTTGACTGATTGATAAAAAAGTTATTTCATTTGAAAAAATGTCCTGTTTCAGATCATTCTCAAGTTTCAAACTGGTTGAATCGTATAGTAGTACGATTCTTTCCCTTGCTTATAAAAACTTGACTTTAAGAAAAGTATCTGATTAAATTTCCAAATATCACAAAAAGCCAAAAAGGAATCATTAGAAAGTTCAAATTTAATCATTATTGGGAGAAGAAACCTCTAAACAGACACTGTGATCATTGGTTATTTTTTAAAGCTAGAGCACATTTTCAGTTCAAATCAATCAAAGAAAACAAAAAAGGAGAAACTCTATGATGAAAATTATGAGAATTGGGAGGAACAAGAAGCCTTTTTTGTTTTGAAAAAAAAAAGTGTTGGTGAAGAAATTTTCAGAAAAAAATGAAAGGAAAAAAATGTCGCAGGTTCTGAAATAGATTTCGTCATCTCAGAAATAATAGAAACTCGGAAATTTTTCTCAGTTTCAATTCCAATGTGGAAACTTTGCGTATATTTTTTCAGATGGTTCTTCCGGGGCTATATCAATATAGAGTCAATTGAACGACAATATTAATAAGTTATTGCTGAAAACTTCTCAAGTTCCAGTGAAATAAATATAGCAAAATGTCACAAGAATGTTTCCATATGGATCGAGATGTCAGATTGTTCGAAAATTCGAAAATTTTGCTTCGGTTTCTTCTTATTTTTCTAAATGATTTCTTTAATCATTTTTTATTCTCCTAATAATCAACAATGCTATGAACATTACAGGGTGCGCCATAATTATGTTCACAGCTTCGAGCTCGAGTAGCTCAAAAAGTAAAGATCGGTTAGAGCTGAGACTCAACAAAAACGATTATTGGTTGATAACAATTAAGTTGAAACAGAGATTGTTTCAGTCTTTGTCTTTTCCAGTATCTGGCACCTAGGAAAAGTTGCATTGACTGTGGCACGCAGGTCATCGAGTGATTCTATGATCAATTTCTGAGCTAGTTTTCTGACAGGACACTTGAAACTCAACCAAAATCATGCTTTGACCATGTGTTTTATGTTTATGATCGGACAAGAGAACCAGATAAAAACTATGGAAACGCGAGATGCATTTCTTCCTTTCACTTGTTTCTACCATTTACTCATAGATTATGGCCTTATCGGTTTAGTCGAAATTCCAGACCTAATGAAACATTTCCATCTGTTAAATGAAGAGTTTTTGGGTTAAAAAACGCTTAAAAACTTTCCTCAGACTGATAAATACTCCTCAGGGCCGGTTTTCACAAGAACAGAAAAAGGCGATTTAGGCCTAAATAGAGCACCGTGCCAAGTGGGCATTTTTTACTCATTGAATTTTGGCTATCGGCTGTTGTCATTTGCTTCAGAGGAATCCGATTGGGATGAAACTTTGCAAAGTATCAAACAAACTTTAAAACATTGAAAAAATCTAGGACTGGGCCTAGAAAAACAAAAATGCGGGCCGCTGCACTGCCCCAACTTTTGTGAACATAATTATGGCGCACCCTGTACACATGGTCAACTAAACTACAGAAACTACAATTTTTGAGCGCCAAAATAAAAAAATAGATATTTGTAATCGAATACACCAAAAAAAAGAAAGAGAGCATGTCAAATCAGTATAACTTACTTCGGAAACTATTTTTGTTATACTGTTTCCTAACTTTTATCTTATAATTGGTATGGCTGAATGTTTGATAATCGATGAATGAGATGAACAGTTCAAGACACAATAAGAAAACGGGAGCTGAAAGCTGCATTGAAAATAAATTGCTAGTCATTTTTACTCTGAATTTGTTTTATATTGGTTATGCAAAAACTAGGGTCCCTATCGTTTTTTACTAAGCCAGTTTGATGCAACAGTAATCATGAGTAACTTCAGACTTAAAAGTTTTTCCTATTTCAAAATTTTGATTTTCGCATTTCAATTTCTGCGCTCATATTTATCTCATTATATATGCAAAACCTATATCTTCACAGTAACTGCAAAAACAAAAAATATTTGTACTGTTCCTATTTCTTCATTTCATCCATTTCATCACGTCATCCACTCAAGTTTTGATGGTATGGTTTTCAGGAAAGTGTAAGATTAACAATAAAAAAAAAGTCAAAAAAGAATTTTTCATCGGTCTCATATCTACTATTTTACCATCAGTTTTTGTGTTACATCAGTTATACTTCGGAATTTTCAAGCTTTGTAGAGATGCATTTAGGACCTTGGGACTAATTTTCAATATAACATCCACTATTTTTCATATGAAAGCGTAACAGAAAGTTTAGTTTTACCGAAAATAAAAACTGAGATGTATAATTTAACATTTTTATTCCCGTTTCTTACGCGACTTTTTCGAATATTAAGCTTTGACTTTCTGGTGGGTTCTTAACAGACTCTTTAATACAAAAATTACAGTTTTATAGTATTTTGAATTTTCAGCAAATTAATATTTTTTTAATTCTAGATTAGTATAAATGGAAAAAAATCCTAACGAAATTTTTTTCATCCGTACAAAGAAGTAACCAAAATCTACGTAAATTTTGAAAATTTTTGCAGTTTCAATATTTTTCTTTTGATCCTCCAATAAGTTTTCCATAATATTTTGTTCGTGTAGTTACGAAAACTGGCAATTCCGATCAGTTACAGAAAAGTCAGGCTAATAGTAAGGTTCCTTACAAGATTTCCAAACAAAAATTGAGATCGAAATGAAATGAAATAAAAAGACTTGCACTTTATCAAAAACTGCACTTCTTTTTACTGTTTCTTTCTTCTGTTTTCATGTTATCTTCAAACTTTGACTGTTCAATTCAATTCCAGTATTTTTCGCGGTTTCAAAATGTTCATTTCCATATGGTTTCATCTGAATACTATTCCGAAAGCAAGTCAGCTACATAACAATGAATGCCATAAATACAAAAATTGAAATACGACTAGAAAATTTTCAGTTTCACGTTTCTATTTTCCTTTTTCTCCTAATAGCAAATTTGTTTTATTGTACAAAGAGAACAAACCAACAAGTTTTCAAAATCATTGTTTTTTGGAATTTTTAGTGAGGATTTTATGAAACAACTCGCAAGTTTCGAACTCTCATTACTACTCCAATTTGAAACCTCGCTCTATTAAATTTCAATCAAAACAGTATAAAATTTTCGTTTTTCTTTTTTTCTCCGGGTTTTTTTGCTGTGCCAGGTAGTTTTGTTTCACTCACCACTCCTCGATATTGATTCTAGCTAAAATAACAAAAAAAAACTACAAAGGCTACGAAATTTGAAAATTTACGAATCAGTTCAATTATGGTTCGCTCGAAGATGTCCAGTTCATGAAAACATGGTCATCAAAGCTACAAAAAATACAGAAAACTATAAATTTTTTCTTTTCTCAAATTTTTCTCCTATTATTTATTTCAAATGAACTGACACCTCGTGACGTCACTCTCATGGGGATCCAAATTGGAAAACTTTCATGTTAGCTATTTCTTTTTTTTTCGGAATTTTTTCAGGCAGTTTTTGCCCGCACATTCAATACTTCTACCCAAAAAAAAATTTTTGAGCAAAGGAAAATTTTTTTACGTGCGGAACCTGAAAAAAAAGCCTGAAAAAAAGAACTACCATGAAAGTTTTCCAACTTGGGTCCCAATGAAAGTGACGTCACGAGGTGTCAGTTCATTTGAAACCAATAATACCTAAATACTTTAATTTTGATCCCAAATACTCCGAAATTGTACAAACTATTTTTTTAAAACTTGCAGTTTCAAATATATTTATGTTTCACTTGAATTTTCACTTCTCGTTAGTTTTCCGAGAATCTTAGCTAAAATAACAAACTTTGCACAATTATGTATTAGCTCGGCTAATTGTAACACATGAAACTCTTACGTCTTGGTATCACTTTGATTAATTCATTTTTAATCCGAAACGGTCCAAATTTTAAAACATTTCTACTTTTATTCAGCTTTTTTTTTGCCGTTCCAAGTGGTTTTGTTCTACTCTGTATGTTAACTTTTGAACATTATTTCTCGGACTTCCTACAAAGACTACACAATTTCAACAATTACGAGTCAATCTGGCAAAGGATGATGATTAAAGAGGCTAAAAAAACAACAATAACCACAAAAATTGTGTCAAGTTCTGAATTTTTTCAGCCTTTTTATCGCGGTTTCAAGTGATTTTTTTCCACTCTATATATTTACCTCTCACATTCGTAGGTAAGCAGTTATGAATTATGGTGCCTGAAGGTCAAAGGTTTGGCCTAAGCCTATGAAAACTACAAAAACTACAAAAGTTACATCAACTACATCATTGCAATTGTTTTCCATTTGATAATTGAGTAATTCATTTTGAAGTCGAAACGGCCAAATAAAGTCAAGGTTTTTACTTTTCAAATATAAAATTGTGGTTCCAAGTTGTTTTGTTATATTTGTACTTGTTCAAGTAGAATAGTATTTCTTCTGACATTTCAAGACCATAACTACAAAGACCACAAAAGCTACAAATATCACAATTTTTTTTTCAAGCCTTACTCGTATGTTTACTTTTCACTAAAATTGATAGAGCTCTAAGATTACAAAAACTACAAAGACTACAAAAGTTACAAAATTAGTTACGGCGCCTAACCTGGAGATCCAAGACATGGACACTGCTTTTGAAAACTACAAAGTTCACAAAAAAACTACGATTTTCCTTAAAAATTCGATTTTCAGACCGAAACAGTCTGAAATTTTTAAAGTTTTTATTTTTTTCAGTTTTTTTTGCGGTTTCAAGTAATCTTGTTCCACTTTGAACGTTTAATTTTCAGTAATACGTCTGACCAGTGTAAAAAATACAAAGACAATAAAAAAATTTTCCCGTTTCTCACATCCTTATATCTTACATCTCAACTCCTAACCTTTTGATCGGAATCCGTTTTCAATATTTCCCAAAAAGAAGAAAAAGACCCAAAAAAAAACTGCATAAAAACGAGGTAACTAAACGAGTGGAAGGAAAGGAAAAAAAGAAGATGAGCATAGTAAATGAAAGAAATATTTGAAAAAAAAGTAATAATAATGGTTTGTTTATAAGGGATCCCCCCTTCTTTTTCTTCTTCTTACTACCAGTGGCTATCTTCCCCTTCTCTCTCTCTACACCAAACACCGGAAATAGTGTGTCACCCAAAGAGACGTAGACAGGAAATGAGTAGAATGGAGAGAAAAAAGAAGAAGGAACTACTGGAATAAAAATAAAAGAGGGTGGGGAATAAGGGAAAATGAAGAGAATTGACTGAAAAAATGGGCGAAAAAGGAGAAAAGAAAATGATGTTTTGATAGCATTTTTGAGAGGGTTTTTGAACTGAAAAATCCAGTAAAAAAGTAAGGACGGACCTCTTTTAGAAGGACATTCCTGAAGGGAACCTCTAATAGAGCGGCAATGCAAAAAGATTGGCACCTTTAACATAATGGCACCTCTTATAGAACGGTACCTCTAGTAAAACGGTCGTAGAATTGCATCTCTAATAGAGGAGCTCGCTTAAAAGAATGTCACTTCAAATATAAGGGCACTCCTATGAGAACAGCATATGTTTCTTGAGAAAGTGAAGATTGGTTCTAGAACTTTAAAGAAAAATTAGCGTAATTTCATTTGGAGATGTAGTTTATAGTTTGGTTGTTGATCTGAAAAACTCGATATTTGCTCAAATATAAAAAAACCAATGAAAATGAGATGAGAAAAACGTTCTCTAGTGAAAAAATTTAGAAAAGAAAAAAAACTAAACTTGTTTTTTTTGAATATTTTGAGCAAAAATTTCAAAGTCTTCTCTAGTTTTCTGAGCAGTTTGCGAAAAAAACAGAATAAAATTACAGTTACAAAAATATTTTTTAGTTCCGATTG
Source organism: Caenorhabditis doughertyi (assembly GCA_963572265.1). Lineage (NCBI taxonomy): Eukaryota > Metazoa > Nematoda > Chromadorea > Rhabditida > Rhabditidae > Caenorhabditis > Caenorhabditis doughertyi. The sequence continues at coordinate 8,972,195 of OY751556.1, read as the reverse complement.
AATTGAATAATACTGGTAAAAAATCAGCCACACCTTTTTTTCTAGAAAGTTTAAATTTATGTAGGTTTTTGATAGAATAATGTCTGAATTCAGCTAACAGATTTGGCGGGGGAAACGTTGTTTTTTCAAACTTTCAGAAAGTGTGGAGCAAGCTTTCACAGAACCAATATTTCCAATTTTTGACCCATTTTTCGATTTAGTCGATTGAGAAATTGATATTTCTTGAAAAAAAAAGCGGGATTTCAAAATAATTTGAAACTGAAAAATTTTTCATTTCAAAAATTTGATAAATCGGGGAACTAACTTTTATTCATAATGGTGAAGCTCCATATAAAGAAAAAAACGGAAATGAATGAACAATGTTTCTAATAGAATAGCACCTCTGAATAATGCTTTCCCTATTTGAATGACGGCAAAAATTGGATGAGCCTATTCTAGTTTTCCAAGCAGTTCGTGAAAATTAATTAAAAGTAGATCTGTGAAAACAGTAAAAGTCGCTCATTGAGAATTAGTATTATTCGGGAGATAGACGAACGAATTTTCTGACAAAAATGCATCGTTTCAGAATAGTTTTGAACAGCGAAAACTATTTCATAGTCGATTACTGCATTCTCCGACTCCCTTTTTTACCCGATGCACGATTTGATAGGGGTGCCATTTTATAAGGCGCGAATTTATCGAATTTTCGAAATAGTGAATGGTTCATTTTCAGACTTTAAAAGTTTCTGTTTCAACCATTCCATGAAACGGGGACTAACTTTTTCCAATAGTTGTCGAGCGATATGAGGTAAAAAATTCAACAAACTGAACATTGTTTCTTTTTCTCTAGTACCTCTGAAAAGTGATTCTCCTTTTTGAACGGGGCAAAATTTTCATATACCTTCTTAGCTTTCCAAGTAGTTTTTGAAATATAATAAAAATACAGATTTGTGATAAAAATAAATTGAGAATTAGCAACATTGTTTGAAAAACCGAACGAACTTTCTGAAAAAATAATTTCTTTTTTAGTCTCTGAGCTGATTATAATATTTTTACAATTCATTTGAGTTAGTTTAAGAAACGCAAAAAGCTGAGATGAGATAGTTGGGCGAAGTGTGAGGTCGACAAGATTCATATGAATTCAAATGATTGTTTTCAAAAAGCATGTTCAAATTTTCAATCACTTTGTGAATCTGAAGTTTTTCATTGGGACAGAATAATAATTTCGGTTTCAGCTTCGTTTGAAAGTAAATTATTCCCCTTATGCGTTGATAACAATACTTTTGATGCGTTGAGCAAAAGTTAGTTACCTCTATTACACCGGCATGTCTCTCCATTTTTCAAATAAGGGTACCGGTTTGTTAGAGGCCTTCTATGAGGGATATCTAAACCTTCGCACATTTGAGGGTACTTGATTTTAGAACTGCACAATATAAAACTGCCACAAAATAGAGCTCTCTACAGAAAAGAACTGCGTAATTTAGAACTGCTACAGAATATAACTTTTCAAAATAGAACTGCCACAAAATAGAACTCAGTGCGATGGAGCGCGTTTTGTTCTACAGCGTTTTCTGAAGTTTAAAAATTTTCTATCAGATAGTTCACATTCTTAAGTGCTAAACAAGATTCCCAGCTTCATTTTAAGTGGTAATTTGATATGAAAATTTTCAGAACTAAGACCAGGAGCGCTTGCTAAAACAACGCGCTCCGCTGCACAGAGTTCTATTTTATGGCAGTTCTATACTTTGAAGTTCTAAAATCGAGTACCCTCGCACATTTCTTTTTTGAAGTTTCAAATTAATTGGATGTCAAGGATTTTGAAAATTGGATGGACCGGTTTCAAGAATATTGTAAGACAGGAATAATTTTTTTCAAATTGTTCATGCTCTATCTCTTGTAAAATGAAACTGAACCAAAGTCTAACAAAACAAAACAATTTATGTAATACCACCTAGGTTGTGTCACTTTCTTGGAAAGGAAAAAAGGTCACACTTCCTTTTAATTAGAGTTTCCTTCTTTCATTTTGAAATAAAAGGAAGGGGATTACTGAAAATGAGCTTTCCGAAGGAAAAGAAGGAGGAAACAATAGGTCATCCAAATCAAAACGGGTTAGAAAAAAGAGGAATTTATTTCGAGATTTTTTCAGAAAATTTTTGGTACGATGAAAGAGAAAGCAATGGCACCATAAACTCGATTTTTTATATCCCAGCAGAAAGAAACTGTGAAAAATCATATTTAAAAGTTTGATACAATGGCATGCCGATAAATTGTTCAATGTCCCTGTCTGGGTGCCGGTGTAATAGAAGATTCACGAATATCTAAAGAACAAATTCGTCGAGCAATAATCTAAAGCTTATGGCTGTAAATTGTAATCCTGTAGTAGCCGTGATTTTTCAGTATTCCCTGAATAAAAAGTTACGGGTTCATATAAATCAGTAAAAACATTCAAGATAATATTAAACGTTACGACTCTTGCTGGTTTGAGAGTTTAATTTTTGCCGCCAACATCACAATATATTTTTGTTGGCCTAGAAAACCAAGGTGGCCGGACGTCTAAAAACTTTTGAATTTCCTACGTTTTTTCAGGGATTTTTCTTGGTTTTTAGTCTGCGTGTAAGAATCTGGAATCCTTGACGGGCTAGCGAAACGTTTGGACATTCGAAGAGTTCGGCCACCTGGGTTTTCTAGGCCAGTAAAAGTGTATATTTCCCGTCATAATATATAGGTGCATTTCCGTTTTATTGCTGTATTAAAGTTACAGTACGCTTAACAACATTAACAAAAAAGTGATGTCGATGAAAGTTGGATTTTTTTGGAATAAAATTTTTCGGGGTCAGTTCTCTCTCACCGGACTGTTCTGTATCCATTCGAGTAGTCATTTAACTTCCATATAAATTCCTGTTGAGATGAGATTTAGTGATGATTTTTGTCGCGCAATGTTGTTTGATCCCCATTGGAAACAGAATTAGTTCAGAAAATTCTCCAGCTCAGAAATTTTCGAAGTAAATTGGAAAAAAATTAATACTTATTAAACAAAATAAAAGTGATAAAGCAATTTGAATAAAGAAATAAAAATAAAAACAGCGAAAAAAGATGCTGTTATCAAAAATTGAGAAGACGTGTTTCGTTTGAAAAAATGCGATCCTAGCATTCCTTGAATAGAAATTTTTTAATCTGAGCCCAGTCACCACTTTACTAATATTGAAAAATGAAAAGTTTCATTTGATTCTGAAAAAATTCATAATTTTTGTAATATTGATTTTGTTAATGTGGAATCTTCGCGAAAAACCAAAGCTTTATGAAAAATATTCACAAGTCTTCACTATAAGAAAATGAAACTCGAGTTTCATCTGATTTTGAAGTCAAGTTCTTGTAATATCCATCAATTTATCTGTTGATGTCGATTTGTTCAGATCCGGTAAACTCCGATCCTGTAAAAAAACTTTCCGATAAAACTTTTCATGTTTCATTCAAACTTTTTGAAAATTTTTGTTGAATAAATTAGTGAAAACTTCGCGGAATGAGGAAACTTAAATAGTATCGATAAAGATCAAAAGTTTAGAAGAAAATGGTATCAGAATACTGTATCGACATGACCATTAATCCATTTAAGACTTCATTAGCAACCAGTCATTCTCTCCATTAGTCCCAAACAAACATGTTACTAGTGAAACAGATGGTTTTGAACTGATTCAAGCTGTTTAACGAAATTGTTGACAATCCATAACACTTGCAACCAGTCGGACTACTACTTTATTAGAAACACCTTTTCAGATGAGAACTTTCTGAAACTGTGACTTAAATAATTGTTTCCTTCTGTTTTTTTAAATGAAATAATCACTGTGTCAAAAAACAATTATTCATTGTTCGATTCGAAAGTTACCGATTTCAATCAAGCAGAAAAAGTTCTGATACGAAACATTCCAGTTTTGTCTGATTGTGTTAAGTAAATTTCTTATAGAATCCATCATTGAGTCATGAGGTTATAGATTTTTGCTCTAAAGAAAAATGTGTGTCTACAAATGGAAGGTTAGTTCGGAATTCATACGCCAAAATTACTATTCCACTATGAGAGACTCTCTTGTTCGGACATTCTTGAAACACGGTTAAAATTTTTTCATGTTTCATTCCAAAGTTTTTCGAAATAAATTAGTGATTGGTATGTTCGGATTTTTATTTCTGTTATGAGTCTATCAAGAAAAAAAACATCACGAAAAAAAAAGATTAGATGAATAAATATGGAAACAGGAAACCAGAAAAGTGACTTTCACCAAAATTAAATTTTAGAAGCAAGAAGAATTTTCAAAATACTGTATCAACATGAACATTAATCTATTTCACATTTCAGTAACAACTGATCTTTTTTCATTTCATTCTTCATCACAAACACAGTCAACAATTTGATTAGATTCATAGAGGTCAAGCCCATGGAAGACTATTTTGTTAGAAACACTTTTTCAGATGAAAATTTCCTGAAACTGTGACTTAAATAATGTCTAACTTTTCAGTTTTTTGAAAGTAATCACTGTTTCAATAGATAATTATTTCATGTTCGATTTGTAGGAATATGTTGCGCAATGTGGAAAAGAAAAACGTTTTTTCTAAGAAAATATTATTTTCGATAAGGTTAGCCCTATAACTGTTTCAGTATTTGAACGCCAAGAATGACTGAATCTAAACATGGCTGGTACCGTGCTATTAATGGTAGGGCAAGATTTGATGCCACTTTTAAGCAGTGCACCACGTATATTTGGGGCTCCATCGCACAGAATAGAATATTCTCTATAATGAAAATCAAATATACGGAGTGTGGATAACGAACAAATGAAGCAGAATAGTAAAATAGTAAAATTCAGAACACTCCGTTCAGATTAGGTAAAAGCCAACTGTTTCAAAAAAATAGTAAATTTAGCTAGCAATTCTCTAGACAATACCGACAGCGTTTCAATTTCCTATATTAAATTATGTCAAAAGAAAACAACAAACAGAGAGCGGATTTATTATTCTCCGTTTCATTTCATTTCGAAACTCAATAAAGAAATTCAGGTTGGACAAGGTTTGAAAACGTCTTTGCCATAGAAACAACTATTTCAAAGGAATCGTGTATTTATACAGGAATTTTCTAGACATTATTGTCAGTTTTTCAAAACCGTTTTATTATAGTGCGTGTTTTCAGAGGCCACAACAAACACAAAATTAGTCTATAACTCCGTTTCATTTCATTTCAAAATAAGAATGCAATTTTATAGAGTAATTACTTGATTCTTTCTGCTTCAAGATCCCTCACACTTGGAAAGGACCTTCCAAAAACTATTCTCTAACGTTTCAGTAAAAACACTTATAAACTTCAGAATTATTTGAAACAGTAAAAACTTCATTTGCGTTTCTGAAAAATAACAATTGTATCGCACAGTCCAAAACACATCTTTGTTTTTTAAGAAATTTGTTTTTTCATGGAATTCTATGTTTCAATTCGGTCTCCGGCCTGTTTGAATGTAAAATAGTGCAACGACGTCCATTCCAACGTAATGCTTCTGATCCATAAGTAACTCATTGGCACACCAGTTACCCAGGATTCCGGTTTTTGAAAAGTTGGGAAATTTGCGAAATTCCACAGCATTGTTGAAAGACCACTCTTCGTACAGTTCTTGGAGATAACCTCTCTACCATACGAAGCATATCCATGAGAACGCCTGAGTGCAGATCCGACTAAGTTTCGGATGATCTATTTGGTCAGGGTTTGCTTTGTGGCATCTCCAGATGAAGACCTTTCTATACATTGGGTTGAAAAACGACAACAGTGCCGTTTTTTTGCCATTCCGGAGACTTTCAAACGAGCCTTCCGCATCGATATATAAAGGGTATCGTCCCCTCTTGGCAATGCTCATCAGTTCCCTCTCGCCATCATTTATGTTATCAGCAAATTTGATTGTTATTTTGCCAAGCCGGAATTCTTCGTATTTGTATTCATTCTCCAAATCGCTTAGTACCATGTCGATGGAATCAAATTTCAGAAGTTTCGGATCTCGGATTACTGTAGGGGTACTGTAGCTACAGTAACCCAATTTTTTTTTGAAAACCCTGTTCAGACTGCACGGAATGGCTCCAACTTTCAATGGACGCTTGCATGAGACCCACTTTGCATACCGTCCAAACCAGTTCTGGATTACTGTAGGATTACGGTAGTTAGAATAGCAAAAATGGTACCACGAGCCTTCCTGTTGATAGCTATATAATAGTAGTAATATAATTAGATAAATAGTAATAATACTCGGAAAAATCAACTTGAGGCCGAAAACATACCGCCAAAAAGCCAAAAATGAATGCTTCAAATTTAGATTGGATACTTACGCCTAGAGAAAGAGAGACACAAAACGTTTGTCTCCCTGACTCATTCCTTTCTTTTTTCATGACTGCTTCGCCGAAGACAAAGGAGTTGACATGTGTCTCTTGCTATGATTTTTCGGCTTGATGAAAAAGAATTTGAACTTTACAAGAAATAATATTTATTCAACAAAAAAATAAATTGGAAAAGGAATCGACAGGAAAAAAAGACAAAACGAGAAACAATTACCGTAAAAACTGTATTAGTAGTGCATGTACTACGAGGGACTCATTGAGGAAATTCGATGAGCTCTAAACATAAAACCTAGAGGAGCACTTCTATTGAAAAGGTGCTACTAATAAATTTTTTTCGGTATTTCGATGAATGATGGTAGGTTACTTTTGCTTCTGGTTTCAACTTTGTTGGCATGATGTTTTCCAAAAAAATACTTTACAAACAGAATATATAACATTATTATATTCTTATGGTTTCAGAAAAATGAAATAAAACTGAAATTCCTAGTACTTTAATTGACTTAGCACTTTTTTATTCGAGTTTTCAGTATGGCTATCAATTTTTCATCCTGTTTTGGGTCTCACCCATCTATTCAAATCACTAATCATTTCAATTGTTAGTTCATTTTCCAGAAAACGTGTGATGAATTCCGAAATAAAATACTGTTCCAGAAAAAGCATTCGTCAGATTGAAAGTTCACTGAAACAATACTTCAAGTGTTGGTACAAAAATCTAGCCTCCTTTCTTATTTTTCAAAGTGTACAGTTCGAATAGTAAACTATGGTTTTCGAAAAGTACTCTTATGTTCAAGTAATATAGAATGTTTGAAACAGTGAATTATGTTTAGAGAGATAAAGAAATTGAAAAGGAGAGTTACCGGTTTCATATGTTTTTTAAAAGAAATCAGCTTACCATCCTGTATTATTTCCTTACTAGAATACAAATAGAATACAAATTTAATTAGAATACAAATTTAAACCACGCATTTCTGAACTAAACCACTGTTTCAGTATGAACAATTCAATTTTTAAAAAATTTTTCAAACAGTCTTGTGACATCAACATTGGGGTTTTTGTTGGTCTAAAACCACTAAAACCAAAATCTTTCACGTTTTATGTTTTGCAAATCAATTGTTTTTCGGAATTTGTTTTTGAGAACCAATGTAATTTCTCAATTGGTAATTTGACACCAATAGTCCCATCCAAAATGTTTGAAAAATTGATTTTTTTGACCACCGTTTTGGAAACTTTAATTTTCGGCGGCATGCCGTTACAGAACTTTTTCTTGCCAGAACTTTGACAATATCAGAACTGTCCCGTATCGCATTCGGAAATTTTCGGAGCAGTTGCTTTATGATAATCAGCGAAAAGCTCCCAGTTTGTGTTTTATACTAGGAATCCATTTCGAGTTCAGGAAACTGCGTTAATAATATTGAAGGGTTTCCTCACTGCGAGATTTGTGAAATGATTGAAACAGTGAGCCCAGAAAAATTATATGATCATAGAAAAATTTTCAGTTTCATATGTGTTTTCTAAAGAAGTCAACTCACCATCTTGCATTATTTTCGAAGAAATTGAAATCCAGTTCCAGGTATATCTAAGCTAGTCGTTCACAGCTCAAGAAAAAAAAATTATGAGAACCCAATTTATGAGAACCCGTTTTGATTTTTATATGCTAGTCAAGACTGTCAAAATCGACGGCCAGCCGTGAAAAAGCCGCGGCTCTTCTACGGCTTTTTCACGACTTTTCGAAAAGCCGCGGCCGGCAAAATTGAAAAAAAGCCGTGAAGAAGCACTAAAAAATAACAAATTTGACGGCCGGCTTTTTCACGGCCGGCTTTTCATTTCGAAATTCTTCCAAAAAGCCGGCCGGCCGGCCGCCACGTTTCACGGCCAGCCGCGGCCGGCCGTATGACAGCCTTGATGCTAGTGACTCTGTAGTGAGAGTACAAGAAGTAAATAGACTAATATTTCAGTATGAACAAATCATTCCTCCTAAACTTTCTGAAACAGTAGTCTTGGTTTGCTTTGATAATGAATTTCAACTCAAAAAAGTGGGTAACTAGAAAATTTTCATAGTTTCGAAAAAAAAATTTCAAGGCGAGAATGAATGAGTTAGTGTTGTACAAAACAATTGATAGCTTTCTAAATACTCCTGCAACAGCAATATTTCAAAGTTCACTTTTCAAAAGTATACAGCTTCGTACTTGTTTTATATTCAGTACGAATTTGAAACAAAGATTCTTTAGCGAAACTTGGTGAAATGTGATTTCAGTATTACTCGTTTCGAAAAAGTAGCAGCTTCGTTTAAAGGCACAACGACAAGTATCGACGGTATTTCGTAACGCTTACAGTTATATTTCACTTAAAATTACAGTAATTGTGACGGTGAATATTTGCCGTTGCGCCTTTAAGAGAACTGCCACTTTTTTGAAAATGAATGATATGAAACAATGTTTTGGATATTTCCAACAAATGAATAACTAATGAAGAGAGCTACATTCTTCAGAAAATGACATTTAAACAGATGTGGTGATTCCTTGAAAAGTTTGAAGAACTTTCGAAACGGTAACCCGATAGAAAAATATTATGTTTCATATTGTACTGATTTATTGAAAAATGTATTAGTTAAATTGATTAAACAGGTTTCAAACAAGAACATTATAAGATTTATAGTTCAAGTAGAATTAAAAAGAAAGATTCCGAAATAACGTTTTCAGACTTCTGTCAGACCTGCTTCCAATTAATACTATGTCAGAGCATCATTTTTGTGGTGAAAAATACAGTTTTTGTAAAATAAGATGATTTCATTTTCTCTTCAATGAACTTACAGTTTCATGTTCAATTTATATTCAGAATCAATGCGAACTGAAACAGTTGAATCGTGGAGGTAATAACAAAAAATTTTATCGTTTTCAATTCGCTAAATTCTCCGAAAAGTCGCGCTAATTGATTTTGGAATTCATCAAAATATTTAAAAAGCCGGAAAATCCAATAATATTTATAACTTTCAAAGTCTGTTAAATTTTCAAAATGTGGAGCAGTAAAACTTTAAAATGAAGTACCTTTTATCTTCTCACTTCTACTTTGTAAACTATCCAATTGAAAAGTGAAAAAGAAAATAACAAGGAGTCACTAATTAATTCAGGAAGAGAAGATGTGTATGTTCTTAGAATTCAAAAGGAAAAGGACCAACCGGGAAAATAAATAAGTCAAGAAAGGTAACCAAAAATAAAATATAACTTCAATGAATCAACGTTAAAATATTGTTCACAGTTTCAATATTGTTCTAAGATTGGTATTAGTTTGCAATAATTATTGATAGCATATTTTTTAAAATCTAATCAGGCCAGTAGAAGAGCTTCCTGTATTAGCAGAGCCCTCAAAAATTGTTTTGAAGCAATAAAATTGCATGCTCTTCTATTACGGAGTTCACAGCGATTCTCACATAAAATTTACAAATCACTAGTATTCAATTCTTTTTAAATAAACCAATTTTGATCCACAATTCTCACCAGAAACTCAGAAAAAAAGTTTCAAATCTAAGAAAAAATTATGGTTTTTGGCATGCTTTATCATTTTTCGTCTTTGTTGTAAGTTCATTGACAGAAGATTTTATTGTTTTTCTTGAAAAGTAGGAGGAGCCTTAATTCTGCTGTTTGAGCACACGCAGACAGCTGGAGCAACATTTTTTTTGTAACAATCATGCATCTGCCACTATTGAGCTCTAAAATGAAACGAGACTAACTACGACTACACTCAAAAAACATTCTAAACGATAGAAAACGGCGTTTGAAGGTCGCTTGTCGGATTCTAGGCCATCAATCAGCGGTGAATGGGAAAAAACCTCTCTGGAAGCTTAAAAAAACGTGGAACACTTTGTGAACAAGGTAAACCAATATTAATATTTGAGTTTCACAACATTTATGTTAGTTTTCATTCGGAAACAAAAAATAATCCGTTACTGAGTTCATATGTAAATTATTAGCATAAACCAAATGCACTCATCTTGAATTCTGGCTGATTGAATCAATTTACTGATTGGATCAGTCTGTTTCAACAAAATCTGATAATTTTCCATAATAAAATTGAAAATAGTAATAGTGGTCTAACTTTTCTATTTGCCTAACGATGGTTTAAAAGTATAATTGACAAAAGTCAGATCGGAATTGGGCTGCTGTATGCATTCTGGAATGGGCCTGCGGCAATGGAAGGATATTATTTTTAAAAACCCCGTTCCAGAGAATTATAATATTTTGATCAAATTGATTAACCATGCTGCATGGTGTGTAAGTCGATGAAAACCAAAAAGAAAACTTTACATCAAAAACATTTCTAGAGCCGTTTTTATACTCCAAAACCAGCAAATTTTCCGTAAAAAAAAGACACGTGCATCATTATCAATTCGGATAGATAAAATCTATTTGTGTCTTTTCGTTTTGACGAAACCAATTCATTTTTGAAAAAGATTTAGGAATGTCATTTCGAAAAAACCGCTTTTGGAAATATCAGAGTGATTCAACATGAGAGTTTATTAGAACATAGAAACAGTATTAACTTTGTTTAGCTCCGCCCCTTTTCACAGAGCATTTTTTCAATTGAATCGAATACGTGCATTTCGTCATAAACTTCCAGTTTTGGGACTTTTAGTAGAAGATCGTAGAGTTCTCCTGAAAATATTGAAAATTTTTCGGTTTCATGAAAGTTTAGTTAAATTCAGACATATTTCTTCGTTGATGGGAGTCGACGATAGATTTGGAACAATGAGTTTTTTTTTTCAATTTCCAGGAATTTCAGAAAATTTTGGGCAGGAAACACAGAAGAAACTTGGCTTCAAGCCAAAGACTCTCATTTTAATGTTCAAGCAAAAAATTAACGTTTCAGAGCATTATTTGTTCGAAAAGTTGAAATTGGTAAATAACAGTTCGGCAGGCGGTGATAGAACGATAAAAAAATAGAAATCTCTCACCTACAGTAACCTTATCGATATCCAATCTTCTCTTCATTTTTTGACATTTATTTCCAATTGAAGATTCTCCAAATGTACATAAATAAAGGGGGCGACCAACGATAGAAGAAGCCGTTAATTGGATTAGGACTGAAAAAATAACGGATTTTAAGACTTTTAGATCGGAAAACCGACAAAAGCATGCCTTCGTGAGTATTACGAATACTTTCCTGAACCGTTTTTAGCCATTTTTTTGCTGTTTTTCAAAAGATGAGTTTAAAATAAAAGCAGTTTCAGTATAGTTTTATCACTTCTATTTTCGATTTTCCGCTGATTGAAACGACCTAGTCATTTCCAGCCATTCTTCAGCAGTTCAGCCTAAGAATAATCGGTTTCTGACATTTTTTCTGAAAAAATGTACTGTTTCTAGCAGTTCTCTTCTATAATCATCTCTTCATCACGTACTGTTCGGGTGCTGTCAGGAGAATAAATTTCACTTTTTTCTGTAAAAAAAAATTCAACAATTGAAATTGTATAAAGTGAAAATTTCAGATAGTTAAAGCCAAATGACCTCTAAAATATGGATTACCTTTTTGCCTGTTTTAAACATTTTTTGCAACTAATTTAGGCAAAAAAACGGTTTCAGTATACTGTTTCAGTAAAGCTCCGCTGGTCCCTCAAACGTTGACGGATTTTTATTCCCAGCCATTTTTCAGCATTTTAAGCTTCGGAAATTTGGTTTTCAGATGTTTTCAGTAATGTCGTTTTTCTTAATCAAAGTCAAAACAAACCGTGATGTTTTTTTTCGGGAAAAGGTACAGTTTCAGAATATTTTCATTTCCATTAATTTCGATTCTTCGCTAGTGTTGCAAACGTATAGTAATCCCTAATTTCAGCCATTTTTTAACATTTTCAGCGTTAGGAATTTCATTTTCTAACATCTTCACAACGAAATAATTTTACTTTTCATAATGAGCGTAAAAATAGCTTTTCATCGTGTTTTTTTCTCGAAAAAATAAATACGTTTTCATTTACGAGCATCTAATTTTTTCCTAGTGGAAAAGAGTTCAGAATGCCAATTTTTCTTTTTGTACAAGAAATATTGTGTCAACACTTCAAGCTGAAAAAGTATGAATTTCAGACATTTTTAACTGAAAACTTCCTTGAATCGCATTTTGAGAAGTGAAAACGACGAAAAATGCAGTTTCAAATTAGTTTTTTTTTTCTACGAATTAGAGGGTATAACAGTGTTCCGAATGAGATGACAAAGGTAGTCATTTCAAAATATATTTTGAACTGACAAGAGAAAATTATCCTTTCAATGAATTTTTTAAACCATACACCTAAATCTCACCTAATTGAAACAGGCTCATACTGAATTTCAAGACGTTTTTAGGCCAAAACTAAAGTTTTCAAGCATCACATTCGGTTCAGCGTTCACAGTATTAATGTGAGCCTTGTTTCTTCATTAAAAAAACCGTTTCTGGTTATTTTCATTTATGATCAATCATTTTCGGGTAGTTTCAGCATCGTTGAAAGTCGTCGTCGTTACGAGACGAAGAAATTATGAATGAAAGTAAAAACGGTTTCCGACTTTTTTCATTACTGAATTCTTGAGTTACTAATGTTAACTGATCTACCTCAATAGAATTTTGAGTTAAAAGGATAGAAAAACTCTACAGTTTCATGGAAGTGAAATTAAGATTATGAGCTTATTGTCATCAATGATTCGTTCTCATGATTTTCCGTGATTAGAACCAGGGCTGTGCATAAACGAAAATTTTTACCGTTTCGGTAAATCGGTAAAATCAAGTTACAAAGAATTTACCGAAACGGTAAAACGGTAAATCTGTTTTTTCTTAAACCCGTAAAACCGATAAAATTGAAAAACCTGTAAATCTTCAGAAAATAAGCTAATTTGTTCTCAAAAATGAAAAATATCCTTATCTGAATCCACAACTGGTTGTTTTTAGCTCCATCAGGTCCGATTAAATGAGTTAAAGTTCGAAAAAAGTAGTTTTCCCAAAAAATCTTTTTTCAAAATATCAATTGAGCTTCTTTTCAGGATGTTTTGGTTCAAAGAATTTTCCGAATTTTTCGAAAAATTGAAAACTTTTTTTACCGATGCACACCGGTGTACTTGAAGCAATTTACCGTTTACCGGTTCGGTAAAGTTTTACCGAAAAAAGTTCGGTAAATCGGTAAAACCGGTAAAACGGTAAACTGTAATACCCACCCCTGATTAGAACTGCCAATTTTTAGTTGAAATGGATTCACCTAGACTTTTTTAGTAGAAAAAAAACAGTTTCAGTGAAGTGATATTGGAAATGCAATTTTTCTAACTCGAGCTCTCTTTCTTTTAATATTTTGTGAAAAAAAAACCGTTTCCGCTAATTTTCTTTGCTAATATTGCTCTTTTGGGAAGCTCCAAAGTGTTCTTGAGCTCACTCTCTCAGTTTCGTTCTCTCAGAGATATTTTCCGTCATTTCAATTTCAAAATCCTTAAGTCAGTCGGTTCTCGTAATGGGTTTTCAATAGATTGCAGAAATCGCATGACTTACATTTTAGAGGTTTATTTCCACCATAAGCACCACAACCCCACCATCCAGAAACAATTGGAATATTCTCAAATTCTTCATTTTGACATCCAAATGCAATTCCAGCCTTTTTCAATTCTTTTTGTATATTCCCTTCTTCTAATTGTTGTCTCATATTCTTTGATTGTCGACCAAAGAATTTATTGGCATTTATTGCCAATGCTTCTGTTTGAAGACGTCCGTATTTATCCAAATGATCGGGATTGTTTTGAAGGGCATTACTCGGGATGAGCTGACGGAATTTCAGTTTTCCGGCTGAAAAAATTGAGATTTTGAAGGGAAAAATTGGTTTTGGAGGAGATTTTAAGTCGATGAGTAGGATTTTGAGACATTTTTTGTTCAGAATGGGGCCTTTTTGTTCAGAAATTTTCATCCAAATGTCGGCTAGATAAAGCCAATATGGTCTTTTTGAAGAAAATTTCCCAAAAAATCAGCTTCTCAGCTTCTCAAATTCATAATTCAGGGAATAAAATAAAGTTTTTGATGGATTTTCAGAACGAAAAAGAAGTGTCAGATAGTTTATTTCGGACAATACTCGCATCACACTATAAAAGACCGATTTTGAAAGAAAAACGGGTGAAACAGGCAAAAAAGTTTAGTTGGGAGAGGATTCTTATGGAAAAATCGCAGTTTTCTAGAAGTTTTAGCAAAGAGAATAAAGTTTTCAGTGGAGTTTCATTATGTATAAAAGCGTTGGAATGCAATACATTATAGAAATTTAATCCCACAAGAAAACCAAGTGAAACAGAAAAAATTTTCAATTGGAGAAAGATTTTCATGGTGGTATGCCGAATCAGAATCGCTTCCCTAATCAGAATTGCCCTTCTTCAGAACTGTTCCTTTTCAGAACTATTTCGCGTGGAATAATAGTTCTGATGCGGGACACGGTTCTGATAAGGGGCAAGTTCAGCATGCCCTGGTTTTCATGCGAAAATCATTTTAAGACGAAATATGTCTGGAAAACGAATTCAAAATATATGTGGCTTTCGAGATGAATACTGATAAATGTATTCTTTGTATATTGAAAAGTTTTGTCGTTGCCCCTCGAAAATGAGCTCGATTTCTTTTCCAGCACTACATTTGAAATTAATTTTATTGTACAGAAATGTTATGCACGACGAACGGTTTTACAGAAATTTCTGCGATTTCACGCGTTTTTTAAAACAGACTATTAAACTTTCATACATTCCGTCTGTTCTCTGCCTGGTCTAGATGAATTTTTACAAATTTAGCCTTGAAAACAAGATTTTCTAGCTGATTTTTGAACAAAATTCACAATTTCAGATTGTTTTTCGACTGAATTGGTTTATTTGGAAAATCACTGTCAATCTGTTCGTGAAAACTTTCACATGTTTCAAGCATATTTTGTAACAGAAAGTTTTCGAGGCATTACAACTGTACTGATATCTCTCAACGCTTTATTTCCTTCATTCGTATTCGAAACAGAAGTTTTGCCGATTTTCGCATATTGAGGGACATTTCATCAGAGATAACGATTTTTAGATTTTGAAACTGAGGGTCCGTGTCGTCTCGAAAAAGGAGATTTGAAGGTGATTTTTGAAGAATTTTCCCATTCTAGGTTAAGCGGATTCAGAAATAAATCTCGGTTTCACATGTATTTTGTAACAGAATTATGGATTCTGTCGGCGATTTCTTATAACTCCTGTACAATTTACTTCAATAGTTTTCTAAAAATTATAAATTGAAAAAAAAACCAACCGATAAAAAGCGTAAAAGCCGATATTAAAACGAAATTCATATTTTCAGATAAGATTCTAGGCTCACTTGTTTATTGATTTTATTCTGACTTTAAGCTGTTTCACGCATATTGTATAACAGAAAATTAATTTAATTTTCTTACTATTTACGAATCTTTGATCAACAGTGTATCAGAAAAACATTTCACCCATTTTTTTCCAGCATTTGATTTTTTCAACACAAAATTCCAGTTTTCAGACCTCAAATTCACCCTTTATCCTAGATTTTCACACTGTTTCTCAATAGTTATTTTCAAAGTTGGTTAGGAAAATAACCGATTCTTCTGCATAGATGCCAACAATACCCTGTGTCATTCAAGCTAACAAAAAATAATATTCACTTTGATTTACTATCAGCAACAATTGGATTCTAAAGTAACTATTTCAGGTATGGCATTAAATTCTTGCTGAAAAATTGGTACCGGTCAAGCCTTTTCAAAGTTTTCGGTCCCTATCTGAATTTTACTGATCATTGTATCGAAAAAGTGGAAGTTTCCGGTGTTCCTAATTCGGAATTGTATAATTTCGTTCAATTTTAATGCCAAAGTGAAACCTCAGTTTATAAAAAAAGTTCAGAGGTTTGACATCAATCTATTCATCGGATACAAAATCAATTTCAGTTAGCCAAAAAGTTTGTTATTGATAACCTTTTTGCCCAAAAAATTGAGTTTTGTTTGCAATTTTTTTATTCGTTTTTTTTATTAGAAAAATAGAGTTTTTCGTTATTTTACTTGGGAACTGAAAGTGGCTTTTGTGTCATGTTTTGAATAAAAAAATGCGTTTTTGAAATATGAATTTCATGTTGTTCGGATTTGCTTATTCCAAGATTTCGTTAATATTTAGAGCAGAATTTCAGCGGTTTCGTGTATATTTTGAAACTGAAAGTTGAATTTTATAAGAATTCTCAATTAAATTTTGGATTTAGACACATTTCACTCATTTTCATTCATTTATTCGTCTAGAGTTTAGTAAAAATGACAATCCCCCCTTTATCCTAGATTTTTTCCCTGTTTCTTAATTATCATTTCCAAAAAAATCTTAGTGAATAATTGGTTCTGAAAGTGGCTTTGGTGTCAAGTGTTGAGTGAAAAAAAGCGTTTTTGAACTATGAAATTCATGTAGGTCAGATTTGATTTGTCTAGGAACAGCTATATCAATTAGATCAGAATTTCAGCGGTTTCATGTATATTTTGAAAATGAAAGTTGAATTTTATAAGAGCTTTCAAATACGTATTGGATTTAGACACATTTCACCCAAATTTATTCATTCATTTTTTTGACTTTTTTCAACTAAAAATTCTAGTTTCTTGGCCACAAATTTCCCCTAAATTTCAGATTTATCACTGTTTCTCAACTATTATTCGTCATAAACTTTCTGAAAATTATCGGTTCCCCTTCATTAAACGAAAACTCACAATATCCAGTATAACTACTGTATACTTGTGCTCCAACAATCGAAATCGCCTCATCTGGTTCCATTTTTTCGAAGAGTAACATTGAGACAAGCATTTCTGGACACATTAGGAATCGAATTTCTTCCTGAAAAATAGATTTTTTTTTGAAAAATAATCTGAGGTCCAATGAAATAAACAAGGCAGAATTTAGTTGAAAACTTTTTGAAACAGGGGAACATTTTTAAGCTTCATTAAATTTTGAAAATTTGGTTTTTTAACGTATAAACTCGTTCCTCGTCATAAATTGAGAAATTGAAAAATAGAAACGAGGCAGAAATAGTGTGGACCAGTGAGAGACGCAGATTCTATTTTTCTCTGCGTCTCCTTGGCACATGAGACTCTCGTATTATTAAAAATTACAGAGCGCAGGATAGTTGAAAACACTTTGAAACTGAGAAAAAACCCTGTTTCAAAAGATCCAAAAAATCAGTACAGTAATCATAGAATTGATTTGTAACGTAGGAATATGAGAAAGACTATGCGCGAGTGAGAGACGCGGACAAAATGTTGTTTTTACCGATTTACGATGTGAATATAGGAAATGTGTGATCATAAAATGTGTGATCGTTGGGTGACGAAAAACAGCGAGAAGAACATTGCGAATGAGTCAGTGACGCAGAGATAGAGTGTTCTCTGCGTCTCCTACTCGCATACGCTCTATCACTCTGACTTTAATTCAACAACAGTGTGATTATCGTTAAAATCCTCTTTATTAGCCTTTTTATGAAAGAAAACGACACCTTTACAAGTAAGCAAAAACAAGAAATAGTTAAAATAACTCAGAAACAGGAAAAAATGCAGCAGTTTCAGAATGAAGATCAATGAGAATGGGGTTGTCTTGAACTGTTTTGAAATATTCAGCTCGTCTCTTACATAAAACGAAAAACAATCTATAGGTAAATTTAAAGCTGTGTGGGGACAATCGAAACTGAGTTCTTTTCACTGTTTTAAATTACTTATTGATTAGATGAAACAGTTATCCGAACCTGTTTCAGAATCCGGTTAACAAAAATGTCTGACTACAACTAATCGATAAACGAAGACCTAATGTTGGAAAAATGTCTTACAGAGAAATTTCCACAAAAAAAAGTGCGAAACAGTGAGAGACGTAGGCAAAATATTAGAAATTTTTATTCCGCTGATCGTCTAGGCAGAACGCGGAAGCTTATCAAAACAATGAAATTTCTTCACAGTTCCAAAACGTTTTCAACTTCTTTCTTTTTTTTTTTAAATTTTCATTTGTATTGGCAATACGAACGAAGACAGAAAGATGACGAGCCAGGATACTCAGACACCATTTTTTTTCATTCTTGCTATTATTTCCCGACAGTTCACGTTTAAAATTAATAACATTTGTGATATTCTCCAAGAAATTGGCTGGTGGAAAAATTAAGTTCACAATACGATGTCGGATCCGAACCAGAAAAAAACTGAAAACGGTTTTTTGAGAAAATAGTTTCGAAACTGAGAACAATTATTTCCTGTTTCAGCCAATTTGTGAATTAATATAGTTGGTTTGTGAAAAGCTGATATAAATTCAATCGTTACTTGAAGAGTATGAAAAATGAAGCCATGTGCAATCCAACGATAGAACTAGACGAAATTTTGCTCTGCGTTTTCATATAGCAAGTTTTATTATAAATCTCAAGAGCGGGAATATAAGCACTCTGCATTGTACGTACATTGATTTTCAAAGAATTAAATTTATGTTAACACTTTTTTGAAACTGGAAACATCTGAAAAAAAAACTTTAAAAAAAGCAATTGAACATATAATATCGTTTGAATAAATTTTTCCTTGCCCTATAGCGATTCACCTGACAATAAAAACTACCTGAAATTGATCTGAAACTGAAGTATTTTTTCCAGTTTCAACATTTATGTGAATTTATTTTAGTTATCTTTGGAACTAGTAAAACCATTTAGTACAGAAAAAAAATGATAATAGATTGAAGAAGCTTCACTGCTTCACTTTTCAGATGCAACAGAATCTAGTTTCGCTTTCTGCCGTTTCTATAAAACTGTAACTGAGATCATGCCTGATTTTTGTAGAAGTATTATAGTCGTTTTACTTATTGTAATCAAAACAATTTGAGAGTTGTTAAGATGGTCCTGAATCTGTGAAAAATTGTTATTTTTCAAGGGAATTATTGATTTTGACTAGTTGATTCATGAACATTCTTGCAAATAAATCCACTTCATCAAAAAAAATAACCACGATCAAGAGTTCAGTCTATCGAGAGACGCAGATATTTCTCTGCGTCTCCTTGACGTACACACTAGTTTTTTTTGTCAGAATAAAATGTTCAAAGGGAGTATTACCATCCTAAAGTTGGATCAAAAACAGTTGGCATAGTTCTGAAACTGAGAAAAAATTTAAAGTTTCAACAAATTTTTGAATTTTTTAGTTTATTTATGAAATTGGATTTCTTACATTCGTTACTTGTTTTCACTAATAATCTAGTTAATGATATGAAAAATTTGAAAAGAATGTTTTTTTCTCACAAAAAGATAAAGAAATTGGAGTTGAATGCTTACAATAGTCAGAAAATGCTTGAAAACAGCTGAAACCGTTCTGAAACTGAAAAAAAGAGCAGTTGGAAAAAAAGAGCAGTGAAAATTTATTTGAATGGAACCAAGTTCTCTATTCAAATGATATAATCTTGAGTCTGGTGACAAAACAAAAAAAGTTCATTTTCTTCCTTGCGTCTCTTTCTTGCTCAAACTCTCTCTAACCATAATCAGAAGTGAATTTTAAAATGATGTTAATATTGTTGCTTCATTCTTAGCAAGACTTCATAAAATACTTCTGAAATTGAAAATAATTGCCAAGAATTTTTCTAATTGTGAAGATTTTCAGATTTTTTTTTGCAAATATACTGTTGTTTTCAGTATGACCACAATGCTTCTACTGTATTTAGGATTGAAATAAAATCATCATAATAATAATAGTTGGAGTTCAATTTAAAATCATCTGAAACTGAAAATTTTTGACAGTTTCAATAATTTCATGAATGGTATCTAGTTCTTTCCTGAGAGTGATGATATGTTGGCCACTTTTCAAAGCAGAGTTAGAACAAAAGGAAACATATGACACTGAGAAAAACAGAGATGGAATAGTGTTTGTCTGTGTTTCTTGGTCCCGCACACTCTATAATTGTATTAATTTACGGATCTAATATTGATAAGATCGGAAAAACACGATACAAGGTTCCATACTAGAAATGTTTATTATCATTTTGAAATTCTAATAAAGCTCTCAAAATAGTGGATTTTAAAGGAATTGTGATATTTGGGTTGATTAAAAAATGGTCAGTAAGCATTTTAGTCACAGTTAGAATTAGTTTCAAAAATATATGAAACTGAAAACATTTTCATCAGTTTCAATAGTTTATTGAATCTAATCGGATTGTTTCATGAAACTAATATGAGCTACATCTGAGTTCTAAGAAACCTTCAGAGCTTTGCGATAAATGTTCAAGTGATAAACGCAGGGACAAGATGAGATAAGATAAAAAGATAAACGATAAACCGTTGTGAAATCCGATATTGATGCTGAATTACGTCAACTACCTACTTTTCCTGTCTAACCCGTTTCACAATATTGTCAAATCCTTATTCAAATCGTTGCCTGATAATTCCTCAGTTGAATTTTTTATCTTGTAAATAAAACATTGGCCTTCGTACCTATTCAATCTAGAAAAGCATTGGCTAGTTTAACTTAGAAAAAATAATCAATGTTTCTTCGTCGATTAGAACTGAACTGCAATACAGAAACTCAAATTTATGGAAAACCAGTGAAACCGGAGAAAAAAGCAAATGTTATTCAAATGATTTTAATGCACAGTTCTTATCGATTTTTTCGATTCGTTTGTAGAAATCAACTATTTTCCAGAGTGGTCTCTACTTTTTCACCAAAGCTACCCATAAGAACTGATGGTTCCAATTTATAGTCTTGTGATATGAAGCAAGCATTTTGAGAGCTGAAACATGTGAGGGAAAACGAATTAGACTAATCGAATAAAACCGAGAACACAAGTCAAAATAAAAATTGACTGAAATAGAAAAATAAATCCAGTTTCATCAAATACAGATAAGAAAATTCGCTATTATCACAATCAGTGGAGTTGTGTTACACGGTGGAAGTACACCAGTCGGTCATCGGCGCTGCGCCCCTCCTGCCGCATGGCTTCACTTTCTTTTAGAAATGAAAAAACTGTGAGAAGTTCTACGGGGTTTATTATATTCACGTGGCCCCCTGTATGTCTCTCTCCCCAATGAAAGTTTTAAAAAGACCTGAAAACGTGGTTTTTTGAACCTGGTGACCTTATTTTCATTACTTTCGAAAATTGAAATAGACGGGCATCATCTCGAAAGAATTCTACATCCAACTGTCTAACTATAAGTTACAGAAAAATCGGTTCAGTAAGAAACTCGCTAGGGCTGGCGACATACACACACACGGACAGACAGACGGAAGTTCTTGATTGTTATTAGTAAAGAAAAGTATCAGCCAGGTTCAATGAATCTTGGTCTAATTGTAAAAAAATAGATACTTTCACAGAATAATAAATGATTTTTCGACCGTTTCGAGAAGTTTTGATAAAGCATTCTTCTGAAGTTGTTCTCATTCGGTTAGGCTCTATCGGTGCGACAAAAGTATTCTGATTTGATTATTCCTAACCTTATTCTCACATGAATACAAAATGAACATCTGGAAATCAATGGTAAAAGCGTTGAAGCCGAAAGAAAATTAGTTTCTGTTCCATGACTTCTATCTATGAAATTTGAACTGCATTTCCTCAACTTTTTCTTTATTTCAAGAGATTTTAGTTAGTTTTAGATGAACCCACCACTTTTTTTCAATAAAGGATATTAGCTCACCATTTGAAGCAGCTCAGTATTTTCAGTCGAAATTTCGAAATGAAAACAAAGGTCAATAAACTAACATCGTTATCATTCAGCTTTTAATTGAAAATATTCTGAAACCGAACTTTTTCTTTGGTTTTCGAAAATTATGGAATAATCCTAGACATGGTCCTCGATCAATAGTTTCAATTCAGATGACAAACATGTGAAAGAAAAAACTATAATTAACACATCATAATATTCTTTCGTTTTTGGGAAAGTTTCGAAACCGAAAAGTGAATGGTTCTGTTCCAAAAATCTTGTGAATGGTTCTAATGTCTGTTTGAATCATTGCAATTTCAAAAGTTTTTGTTGCGAAATTCGTACTCTACTATGCGAAAAACGTCGGGAAAACATTTTTCAAACCGATCGGACCACTTTCATTTTGGGCTCCTTAACGTGCTCCAGCTCCCGGAGCAAGCGAGTCATGAACTCGAAACTACTATTTTTTGACTATTTGGGTCTATATAAAACTTTTATGAAGTTTTTAGGCAAATCGGAAAACATTTCGGCGCCGGTGAATCAGTACTTCAGGGATTGTTGAGTAGATAGGGAAAATGAGTGTTAATGTGTTACTCAACCTAGGTTCATCACGTTGTGATAATTGAGATGGTTTTGAAAATGAAAAAAAAAAACTAACTTTCCGTTTCAGAAATCGAGTGAGACATTCAGAAGCTGTTTGCGCCGATAAATAAGCGACGAATCATAGGTCTTATCCAAGAAATTTGATGAAATTCGAAGAAAAATCTTTTTCTATTAGGTAAGATGCTGTTTTAAAACTCATTCAGCTAGAAAGCTTCTTTTGGACTTTTGGATGTTAGATTTCAAAAGTTTTTGTGAAATTCAAAAAATGTTCAAAATAGATGGTGAAGTCGGATTAACGATTCAGATAGCATTCGGGCTGAGCTGAAACTGCTTTGAAACTGAGAATTTTTCCGTTTTGACATTAACTTGAATTAAATTGGTAGGTTGGAACTGATTGGTAATCTAAGTGTTTCTTACAATAGAATGGAAGAAAATTCTCAAAACTGGATATTGATGGAAAGGACTAATATTTTTTCGAAGGCAGCTTTTTGGAATTAAATTTCAGTTTTCAAGAGGATCAGTAGAGTTAGAGTTGATCAAGATTGTCTTTTATTAAAGCTGAAATAAGTTTGAATCAGAAAATTCACTTGTTTCATTTTTTTAAGAAGCACTTTCTGTAAGAACGAGACTTTCCCCACTAGGCCTTGGCACAAAAACCAAAAGTGTTTCAGATCCAAATGAGTTTTCGATGTTGGGTATCCATATGGGTGAGTGTTCCCAAAAAACATACCCCCAAGTCCATGTGACGTCATCACCTGGAGTTAAAGCTCCGAGCTCCAAGTGCACATCTGAAAACTTAATTTTTTTCAACTTTGATATTTTTTTCCAAAATTTTTGGTGGGTCATCAGGAATGCTTAGAGCATATTTGAGGCAATTTTCAGGTTTCTGCAATGTCTGAAAACAAGATTTTCAGAAAATTTTTGAGGTTTTTTCGATTTTTCTCAAAAATTTTCCACACTTGTCGGGTATGATATTTTGTTCCCAGATTCCCCACCCGATTTGCTACAAAAAAGTCTCTTGAACCCCCTTCAAAATCGTGGACCTTTTTGAGATAATGGACTTTTTCTGAAAAACAGGTAAGGGTCCCCCCTTATGTGATTTTTTTCGGAGCCAAAAAATTTTTTTTTGTCGGGTTCAAAAATTTTTTCCCAGATTTCTCATTGAATTTGGAGCAAAAAAGTCTCTTGGAGTACCCCAAAAATCGTGGACCATTTTGAGATATACCCGTTTTTCTGAAATTCGTAAAATCACATGCCTGTTGAAGAGCTGAATCAGAAAAACGGGTATATCTCAAAATGGTCCACGATTTTTGGGGTACTCCAAGAGACTTTTTCGCTCCAAATTTGATGGGGAATCTGGGAAAAAATTTTTGAACCCGACAAAAAAAAATTTTTTGGCTTCGAAAAAAATCACATAAGGGGGGACCCCTACCTGTTTTTCAGAAAAAGTCCATTATCTCAAAAAGGTCCACGATTTTGAAGGGGGTTCAAGAGACTTTTTTGTAGCAAATCGGGTGGGGAATCTGGGAACAAAATATCATACCCGACAAGTGTGGAAAATTTTTGAGAAAAATCGAAAAAACCTCAAAAATTTTCTGAAAATCTTGTTTTCAGACATTGCAGAAACCTGAAAATTGCCTCAAATATGCTCTAAGCATTCCTGATGACCCACCAAAAATTTTGGAAAAAAATATCAAAGTTGAAAAAAATTAAGTTTTCAGATGTGCACTTGGAGCTCGGAGCTTTAACTCCAGGTGATGACGTCACATGGACTTGGGGGTATGTTTTTTGGGAACACTCACCCATATGGATACCCAACATCGAAAACTCATTTGGATCTGAAACACTTTTGGTTTTTGTGCCAGTGCAATTCTCGATCTTACAGAAAGGGCTTCTTAATGATATAAGCGCACAAACATCCCAGAAACGTTTTTCTGAATATATTTCACAACAATCGGAAACTGAAAATTTTGTTAGTGGTTTCAATAGTTTTACGAATGAGATCAAGTTGTTTTATGAAACTAATAATTTATGTCCGTTTCTGAACAGTTGAAGCAAGAGGAAAAATGTTTTTCTGCGTCTTTTTGTAGCAAATAGTCTCTAACTTCATTTTTCTGCTCTCTATTATTGGATTTTTCCTGGAAAAAACCGTACAGCTTGATTGATACCGATTCAAATGGCTACACTAAATCAGGTCCAATTTCAAAAAAAATTCCATTATCTCTGAAACTGAGAAAAAGTTTTTACAGTTTCATGATATTTGTATGAAATCTTCGTTTCAATGTTATATAATCTTCCCAACATATGTAGAGCAAGTGTGCCTTATCGAAAAATGGGTATTTCAAAAATATATCGAAAAAAAAGTGATTTATAGAGCTTTCATCGATGAATTTTTCGATATGTTTATCGCAACTTTGTCGGTACGGCATACTGCGTAGAGGAACAATACCATTTTTTATCCGCTACTCGTATACTTTCTCATTCTTCGTTATAGTCATCGGAGCGACATATCACAGTAATTCTGACTCATAATAATTTTTAAATTTAGTGAAACCAGAGCAATTTCGAAATCGTTGTTCAAAATCTAGGGTGGAAAAATAATAGTGTTCTTCAACAAAAAACGAGGAAAATACTAAAATGGAAACAAAAAATTTACAGTTTCAAACACTCAATTTGACTTTAACTTTTTGTTACTTCTCTATTAATTGAATTAATTGCAAGACTTTTCAGTAAAAATATGTTGATCCTATATTACACCGGCATGCAGGTATTTTTCAAAGCGTCTTTTTTGGTTCCTGTTGGGTTTTTGATTTCATTTCAAATGGTTTTGGAAATTTTTCATGTATTTGAAAATCCATCTCAAAAATTTCGAGAGAAAAGAAGATGTTTTATAGTTTTGTTATTTGCATCATTAGGACATTATTGGCATTCAAAGAAATCCTTTCATAAAAGATGCCGCTCTATTAAATGTGCCAATGTAATAGAGGATTTCGATAAAAAAGTCATTAGAATTCTGGAAATGTTTGGAAGAATGGAAGTGAAATTTCAAAAAGTTATGAAACATTTTTCGTTTTCTCTCTGTTGCAGCTAGCTTTGATTTGGAATTTCATGTATGAGTTTTGATACCATAGAAAACATAATAATGGGAAAGTACTAGCACTTGAAAAATTACAGCACGAAATTTCAATCAGAGAGAAATAACTGGAAGAAGTTTTCTGAAAACAATGAAGATCAGTCTGATTCAATAATGAAACTCATTTTCTGATAAAAACAATTTTCTGTTTTGAACAATTTTGATAATAAGCCTCTGGGGTAATGGTTTTTAATCAGATCTGCAGAAAATTACTCCCCGTGTAAGTGTAGAGTTTCCAGTTGGAAATCAATTGAAGAAGATTGAAATCGAAAAAAAAACTTTTATCCGGTTTCTGTGAGTTATCAAAGAGTTCTTATAAAATTTAAAAATCAGTTTTTTCAAAATCACAATTCTCTTATTGACGCTGCTATTAAATTAATAAAAATGCTTACAAGAAACGAGAAGAAATCTAGCAAATAGTGTGGAGAAAACGTTCAAAAAAAGTGGAAGGCATTTTTCGCTTACTGAGAAACCTTATCTAGATAGAAGTTATCAAAAGTTTTGAAAGAAACTGAAGAAAATAACAACCAATATATTTTTAGAAAATTAAAAATAAATTTCATGATGTTACAAAGTACTGGTAGATATCCGGTCAGATACTGACAAGCTGCCGTATAAAAATAGCACAAAAAATATATGCTCACAGTTTCAGAATTCCGTCTAATAGGCATTACAGCACAAACTTTTCTTTTCTGATTCTTCTGACTCTTTTAGCAAACTAGACAATCTTCATTTCAAGAGTTTTGAAATGTTCCGACCCTAGAGTTTTAAAACCCAAATTATGAAACCGTAACCATCAACATTAAAACTGTTGTACCCTTAAAATAAAACCAGTTTCAGCAAATTCAGGAAAGAACAATAGGATTATTTAGCTTAGTAGAACTTGCAGAATACATTTTTGTTCTGAAACAGAACTCATTTTGAACATTTCTAGACGTTTTGATACCAAACTATCATGAAATGTTTCTCATTCTGTGATGAATTTCGTTCATAACGGATAAAATTGAAAGATGGAGTCATTCCTGTCAGAGAATACACAACGATCAGTTGGAATTTACTTTAAAATTTTTTGAAACCGAAAAAACATCTTCTTCGGTTCTAAGCTTTCTATCTATGAAGTCTCGACCATAATTATCTAAATTGATTCTCGAAGTTAAAGCCTGCTTGGGATATTTAGTAGGACTGAATCTCCATCAGTTTTGTATTTGATTTTAACATTTTTCGCAGCTCTTAAAGAAAGATAGGTACAATGAAATCGTGAAGACAACTTGGAACAGTATTGAAACCGAAAGAAAATATTTTTCGGTTTCAAATTTTCTATATGTGAAAACCATATCAAAATTTAACAATGTTTGGTAACTAAATTTGTGTTTATGAAAAAAAATTTTTTTTTTCACAATTTGCCGAATTCAGTCCTCCTTTAAGCTGAACTATAACCAACAACAAGATTTTCCAAACACTAGTTGAAAATGTTTCGAAACTGAAAAACATTTTTGTGTTTCTACAAATAATGAATAGTTTTGGCAATTTTTAAAAATTAGCAGGTCTTTAGATGATAACTCAAATCTCGAAAAAATGGAACGCTGCTACTTCTCAAAGGCAAAGAAAAGGAATCGAAATGTTGTTTGCGACAAGAAAATGTAAACCAAACGGAACCGGAAATAAATTTTACAGTATTAGAATACCATGGAATTTCTATAGCACCCATGTGATTTCTAATAATTTAGTAATACAAAGTTAGACAATATGCATTTTCTAGAAAAGTTGGGATCTGTTATCCAACCGAATTTCATCGAAAATATATGGAACAGTCATAAAAAAATCTACCATCAGAACCCGCAATGTAGCATTAAACCGAAAAAATAAGGCAAAATAAAAACTGACTGAAATAGGAAAAAAAAATCCAGTTTCAACACATTCACAAGAGAGAATTCAATATTTTTACAATCAGTGGTCCGTTGTATTATAAGTCACGGGAAGTTTATTAGTATCCATCAGAAACAAAGAAACTTGGTCTAGTTTGTAAAAAAAAAGATATTTTCTCAATCAAAAAAAAGTTTTTTTTAATGTTTAGAAAAATTTTGATAGAGCATTCTTCTGAAGTTGTTTTAATTCGGTAAGGACTTATGGGTGAGACAAAAGTGTTTTTATTTGATTGTTCTTATTCTTGTACTCATGCTCACTCTTATATATACAAACCACCGGTGACTATCCGTTCGTCTGTCACGATGTTCGCAGCGTGAAAATTTGAATTTATTCTAAAGATGCCCATGAACTTCACTTTCAGACCAATCATTTTTTGAAAACTGAGTTTTATTTCCAAAAACTGCACAGAAGGTGCGAGCCACGCTGGTATTCAATACAAAACGAACATCTGAAAATCAATTCAAAACATATTGAAACCGAAAGAAAATCATTTTCTGTTCCATGACTTTTATCTATGAAATTTGAAGTGCGTTTCCCCAATTTTTCCTTTTTTTCGAGAAATTTTAGTTAATTTTAGATAAAACCATTAGTGATTTTTTTAACTGAGGATATTAGCTCTGCTTTTACCAGTTGGAGTAGCTCAGTATTGTTAGTGAAAAACAATAATTCTCACTCAGCTATGAATTGAAAACGTTCTGAAACCGAATTTTTTCTTTGGTATTGTCAAATTATGGAGAAATCCTAGCCATGGTTCTCGATCAATAGTTTCAATTCACAAGGGAACCTTTTAAGTGGTTGTTACAATTCGCGCAAAAAAAAAACGGAAAAGAAAACGGAAATAGTGTGGGTTACAAGGATACGCAGATAAAGTGTTTTAATCCCATTCACAGTATGAATCAAAAAGTTAGTTATGATCGAATCAATCAAAAACCTTCTGAAACTGAAAACAATTTTTTTGTTTTCAAAAATGCAAGTTCTAATTTTCATAGTATTTTGGAAAAAAA
This sequence comes from Caenorhabditis doughertyi, assembly GCA_963572265.1. NCBI lineage: Eukaryota > Metazoa > Nematoda > Chromadorea > Rhabditida > Rhabditidae > Caenorhabditis > Caenorhabditis doughertyi. The sequence continues at coordinate 8,943,566 of OY751556.1, read as the reverse complement.
CACTTCGAGGTTTTTGGAAAAAATTTATTTTCAAACAATAAATTCCAAAATACAAATAGAAATACATTTGATATAAACACACACACGATTCACATGAAAATGAATCATCATAACACAAAAATCAAGGCTCTTCCACTGATTTCCTTGGGCTATTGTAACAAGAATTTAAAGAAGAAGCCTCAAATGTTGGCCAGAAATGAATTAGTTTGCCTTCTTCTTCAGGATCATCGTCCTTCAACTCCACAATAACTTCGTTAGTTTTCATATAATACTCATTTTCTCTGCGTCGTTCGAAAGTTTCGTCCCCTTTTTCAATTGCATCGTCAATCACTTTCTTTGCGGCTTCCAAATCAAAATGTTCACCAACTATGAATGTTGTAGGACCATAAAATGGGATGTGTTTGACGGAAGAGAAACCCTGAAAGTTATGAGTCTTTTTTTGTTGATTTTTTAAAAATAAATCTTACCTTTATAAGCTCTGTAAATTTGTCTTGTTTAAGTGTCATTTCAATATAATTATGGCATTCCAATGCGGCAAATTGTTCAGCTGACCATTCGTAATGTGAAACGTTGAACTTGATTCTAATTGCCTTATGCCATGAATAATAGACAGGTTTTTCATCTTTGAATCTTTCCAATTCAGTTACAAGACCTGTAACAAAAACAGGCGGTTCGTTTCGATCCTCAAACAATTGTTCGTCATCCCAAATATCAATTTCAAACGTATGCACCAAATAGGCCTCGTTTTCTTCTAAAAATGGATGTACGGTATTTGTCGCGATCGCCTTCTTTGGGTCTTCCACTCCACGTGGTTTGAAAATCATCATTGAAAACATATAGGTTCGAAGTTTGATTTTAAACCGACGCAAATAATTCCGAATTTTGCCAAAAAATGATTCAAATGGCCAGACTGGAACACTTCTTCGAGTATAATCTTCAATATCAAATTTCAGCTCCTCAAACTCCATTTCCTTGTTTTTAACCACATAAAAATAGTCTTTAGCGGCCAGTGATTGATATTTGTATTGATCATCGTATCGAACCGTATCTCCATACCATACAAAACATTCATTTTTTGTGCTCATATATTTGGTCTCTAACCAAGACCCTTCATTCTCTTTTCGCATTCGAATTGTGATTTTTCGATATCCGAGAGTCACTCTGATGATGTCAATCGGAAGTCTGATTGAACGAGTTGGGGTGATTCGTCGAATGGATAGTCTGAAAAAGAGACATGGCTTCGATAAGGATTTGCTAGCTCCAAATTATTTTTTTTTCTTCAAAAAACTGAATTCTCTTACGTTGCGTTCAAAGTAAGCAAAACTTGCTTTTTTTCGCAAGCCACTTTCAACTAAAAATGAACGAAAATAGTAAAATTCACATGTTCACAAAAACCGTTTTGGGCAAGAAGAAAGAAAGGGATTCGGCCCCAAACGGTTTCGAACCTGACCCCTTGCCAACGACAGCCGCGCGCTCAACCTCTGCGCCACCGGACCACAAAAACTTGGATGTCTATTTGCCTACAAGTGTCGACGGATTTCAGTTCTATGGAGCGGCGTAGCCGCGACCAGTGGAAAACATGAAAAGCTCAGCGAGGAACCAGCTTGTTGGAGCGGCAGAAAGCAGGCTGGTTTTCGAAATTTCTGCTGAAAATGATTACGAAATCGCAAAAAAAGACGCAAGTTTTGCTTGCTTTGAAAATGTGTTTTTATTTATTATTCTCTTGTTTTTGTGCTTCCTTTAATGCGACAAAAATCGATTCTAAATATTGAAAAGAGTCTTTTTCAAAATAACTAACATTGTCAGAATATCACTGGGTCTCCATTGCTCATTGCATTCTTTTTTCATTGCAGTCAATTCAGTATCAGCACATTTTCTATAGTGTAATGTGACATCTTTTCCATGGATTATAGTCTTTTCATTGCCTCGAACTGCATCGTTTTCTTTCAAAATACTAGAAGTATCCGAATCGTGATCTGGAGATGGAATATCCATTCTTTGAGAATCTTCAAATGTGCCTTGTGACGGACCCGGTTCTTCAGAAGTTGATCCCTTTTTTGCTCTTTTTGGTTGCGGTGAAACAACTTCTGGTGATGCTAATCTTTCTGGTGATGGAGGTGGATGAATATTTTCCCAAGACTCATCTCCATAGTCGACATTATCAGTGTATTCTGAAAGAAAAAATCATTTTGATCTACCTTTTTTTGATCTACAACTCACTATTTTTCTCAATATCTGCCAAAAAAGGAAGATGCTCTTGTATTTTTAGTCTTTCTACCTCCTTGACTGCTTTGTTCAAATTTCGAATGGCTTGTTGAACAGAATTCTTTTTGAAATATTCATATTTGATGGAGAAAATCACAAAATCTCCGAGAGTGTCGCGTTGAATTTCTTCAATGGGAAGAGGGTTTCGATTGGTGGAGTCGTCCATTGAGAATCTATAAGAAAAAAGTGAAAAAGGTGGAAAAATTCGTGAAAAATTATCGAAAAACGTTCGAAAACTGCTTGAAAAACGTCCGAAAAACAATAAAAATGAATGAAAATCGATTTGAAAAAACAAAAACAACAAAGTTCAAAAGTTGGCGCCTTTTGATCTACCTTCGATTCAAAACATTTTTGGAGATCAAATTTTAAAAAGTGGGTCTAAATATCACTTTTTTTCAAATCATCACTGATTTCAAAAAAATTTATTTTCTGAAGAAAATTGGCAGTAAGAAACAAGGTCAATATTAGGTTATGAATCAATTAATGTCATCGATTCAAAAAGGAAAAATGTCAATAGAAATGTTAATGGGGACAGCATCAAAAATGATGACACAATGGCCGCTTGTCAAAATTGTAAAACCGAAAAATTAATGTTTTCTTGTCTCCTGAATTCATGAAATTACCAAATTCAGGTGTCCCTACCCCATAATTTGATTATACAGTCAAATTTGAAAAAAACTCAAATTGAGTAAAAATTGAAAATCTCCACTTCCAAATAATTGAATGCGTCTCTTGACCGCGCACGCTATCTTCTCGCGACAGTGTTTGGAAAATTGGAATATGCAAATTATCGTAAAAAAAAGAAACTTAAACTCGAGAATTTTCAGAAACAGAGAAAAATTTGAAGCGATTGTATTTCCATTCTACAATAAAACAAAACTAATTCATTTCGGAGCTTTTTGCTCAATTTTTCAAATCCAGCGGAAAGCAATTTGTCTGCGTCTCTCAGTGGCACACACTGTTTCTCTGATGAGTCACGTTTGTCAGACATTTGTTGGGATGGATGTTGATCGAGAACAACGACTAGGAACAACAGAAATATTTTTATCTTTATGTTCAAATTTTTCAGAACCGAAAAAACAGTTTCTTGTTTCAAAAATTTTATAATTACACGATTACAGCGTTACATTTTTGTTCAAAGGCATAGAAAAATTTCCATTGGGCTCACGGTTACAGTTATTTACGGTTTAAAATAATCAAAAGAAGAGCGCAAAACTGGTCTCTGCGCCTTTAAAAAGAGGTGTCTTGGGATTCAAAAAAGCTCAATATGGAACGTAGAACGCTTATGTAAGAGTAATCGTCAGAAAGATAAACCTCAATGTACGAACTATTCGAAAAACCGAAAAAAAATGTTACCTTATCATCATTTCTTGAAATAATTGCTTTTCAGGCTACTACGCTTATTGATTTAAAAGAATACCTCAAAAATGCTGAGAACTCAAAATAACATGTACTATCAAGTTAAAAAATACTATAGAATAAGTAAAGCTACAGGAATAAAAACAAGGAACAAAATGAATAGCGAAAAGTTTCCGTCAACTTTATCACAATTATTTGATCTCACTGAAGAATTTTGCAACGAATGAAGCTCAAATATTGTGAAGGAAACCTAACATTAGTTTATAAAAAGTTATGAAACTGAGAATAGTTCGAAGCAATTCTATTCACATGCTACGGGGAAATCTATTTCAAAAAATATTGAAACTGGCTAGATCTCAAAGCTAAAATTTATCAATTCAAGCGGAAAGTTTTCTCTGCGTCTCTCGAAGCACATGCTCTTTCTCGGATGTGTCATGTTTGTCAGCGATGTGTTGGAATAGTGATTGAAATGTAGAATTCGAAATGACAGCCCGAATACCAGAAGTACCTGGTATTTTTTACATTAACTTTCAGAAACCGAAAAAAAAGTTTCCTATTTCTAAGCTCATATGGCTTAATGTTGACCAGTTTTCGTTACAAATGAAAATATGCTCACAATCTTCAATTCATTTAAAAAAGTGAAACCAAACAAAGTTATTTTCCCGTTTCAAAACCAATGAGATTAGTAAAACAGCGCAATCATCATCTTTGAGTTTTTGCTGATAAATTGAACAGAAGTACTTTATATGATAATGGTGAGAAATGCTTTGCATCAAAATATGAATTGTTTCAAAAACCGAAAAAAAATTTTACCGTATCGAACTTTCTTGAACTTATTGCTTTCCTGGCTAACATGCTTATGATTTCCCAGTAAATGAGTTTTACTAGAAAAAAAATTTGGCGTATGATTAGTTCTAAAAAATATTTTAATTGATGAAAAAGAACTGAAAGCGAGAAAAATTCCGTTACAAAATTCCATGAAATGTGTAAAGTCTACGAACTAGAACTGATAGTTCTTCTAGACCGAATCGGGAATAGGGAACGGTATTACCTGTATTAGTGGAGCATGCACCACTATTTTTGAAACTGCTCGTCTGAGAGCTCTCCTATTAAAGGGACACTTTCATTAAAAGGCCATCTCTAATACAGATTTTACGGTATACTTCATACTTGCAACGGGCCGGGCCGACTTGAAAATCTCCTCCGGCCCGGCCCGGCCCGGTTCGGCCCGGCTCGGTTCGGGTCAAAATTTTTTGCACTGAAAAAAAAAATGTTTTTTCTGTTTTTTTCAGTAATTGGGGATATCTCTTTTTGAATAACATTTTTGACTATTTTTAGTGGTGAAAAGTCAAATATTTCGTAAAAATCATATAAAAAATGCGAAAAAACGACCTCAAAATTTCAAAATTTTTTGAATCCGGGCCGATCGGGCCGGGCCGGGCCGGAGAAATCTCTGGCCCGGCCCGAAGCGGGCCGGCCCGGAAAATTGCAAGTATGGTATACTTTTTTTTCGAAACTAAGTGTCCGGATAGCTAAAAGGACAGTTCAAATATAATCATAAGATTTTCAGCCTTCCGAATTAAATCCAATTAACATAAACGATTCTAATTATGACTTATACAAAAATCTGGAAACCGAAAAAGTTCATTCCCGTAACTAACCTGAACTCCTCCCAATCGCAAGACTCCGCCTCCAATATGTTTATTCGCAAAATCGACTTGAGTACAAAGAGCCGTTTCCTCAATCAACATCTCATTAAATATTTGAACTTCCGCCAATTTTTTGTCCTTATTTTTCTCGAATTCTTCATTCCAATAATTTTCGTTTTTGACTCGCAAAAAGCTGATGTTGCCACGTGGCATTTCTTCAGTCACTTTCTCGAAATAATTGAGAAGAAACTTGATTTTTTCGATTGATATTGGATGAATTGAAGTGAGAATGCTGGAAGAAAAAGAGTTTGGGTTTGAAAAAATTTCAAATTTGGTTTTTCATTTTGATTTTGAGAAGAAAATAATCGACTTTTTTACAGTTTCAGAAACATCTGAAATTAGTCGATAGTTTGCGTGAAACTAATCGTCCCGTGAGTTTCACCAAAAAATGTTCTCAGAATTAAGAGAATATTTCACTATCCGATCAGTTAATGATTCATGAACAATATTTTTATGATAACTTTCAGCTCAAAAAGTAATTACAAAACTGCTCAGAATCCCATTTCAAACCACGGAATTGAATGTTTTTTTTAACAGTTTCATATAATTCATTTCTAAATTTTTCATGAATTACGAATAGTTTTGCAGACAAACGAAGTCCCCAAAAGCTAATATTTTTACTGCTTTAAACTTGGTTCATCAATATTTCAAAACTATTCGAAAATTATTTTATTTACTGAAACGCCATATTCGAGCAGTTTTCCTTGAAAATTGATATTTTTTATAATTTTTTTTTCAGTTTCCAAACTATTTCGTTTTAGTTTCGTATCTTGTATTATTCACTTTGAGCCAGAATTTTACAAGTTCCTAACTAGAAAAAAAAGAGCCTCGGCTACAAATATGAAAACCGAGTTCAAGCAAACTTTGGGTAAAAAATAAAGGTTTCAGACTTTTCAATAAATTTTATTCAAGCTTTTTCGAATATGAATTTTTAGAAGATTTTACTGTTTCTCAGAAATATTTTCTTTTCAAACTTGTTCTCGTATCCGGTTGCATTATTTTTTTCCAAACTTACTTCAAAAAACTGCGATTCACTCTGGAATCAAAAAACATCCATGCAAGGAGTACAGCACATTGTTCCTGAGAGAATGTGGCAGACATGACGTCATCGACAATACGGTAGATTCTCTGGAAGAAAAGATAGAGACAAGATTAATGAAAACGATGGGGATAAGCAAAAGACTGTGCAGTGAAACTGAAATTTACATAGAACTTCTATAGATATTAGAGTAAAATATCCAAAAATAAACTGCCGTTTCAACAGTTTCTGATCAAAATTCGAATAGGAGATCCACTAATCGATGCTCGATAACATGAAGATAAAGCTTTGTGGGAGAGAGAAAATTAAAAAAAAAACTCTAAACTCAAACGAATGAGCACCATAAAACAAAAAAAACAGAAGACTATAGAGAGAAAAAGTAAAAATTCGCTCAGTTTGTTATTGAAATCTTTTTGTCTAAACGAAAAGAAAACTAGAAAAAACAGTTGAAACGGCTGAGAAAACAAAGTTTACTCTGAACAAATTGTGAAAATAACCATTATCCTGTTTATTTTTAAAATTTCTCACTGTTTCTTATTGTTAACAAAAACAAAAAATTTGGCCGTATACTTTAATCCCGCCATAACAAATGCAAAAAATTTATTGAAATAAATAAGTCACAGAACTCAATAGATTCAGCCTCGTCGATTGAAAAGAAGTACTGTTTTGCTACCTTTCAAAAGAACCTCTGAGTTCTAACCTCTACTACGTCGATAAAAATAACATTGAATTTTCATTTCTGTTTATTCACTTTCAAAACAACTTCACACGGTAGAAGCTCTACTTGCTCTCAACAGTAAAATCGTCTTGAACTTTGGTATAAAACTGCTCGAAAATTCGAAAAGATAATTGCGTTTACTGTTTCATTGTTTTATCAAATAAACTATATAAAATGAACGAATCAATGATCTTAGAACATACTCGAAAAAAAGTTATCGAAAACCGAAATCTGGCTGTTTTTATGTCGAATTTCGGTTCATACTTTGAATGTTGATTGTTAAATTATGATACGAAAAATTGAATTCGCAAAGAAAAATCAAGCGAATCGAAAATGGAAAATTTTTTTCGTTTCTTTCTCCATTATTACTATTTCAATAGACTTTCAAAAATAGGGGAATTTTTAGAATGTCGTTAATTAGCAAACATTTTTGAACAACTAATTCGTCTGGCACAAGTTACTTTGGAATTTTGAGCTTTTTCAAATTTGTTCACTGTTTCCAGGTTTCATCTAAAAATCTCGCAAAATTTCCCATACTAATTCGTTGAGTTTTCTCGGGTGTTGCTGAAAAAAAAACAAACCTCCGGCAACACGTCCTCAATTCTCAATGCAATCCTTATCACATTTGCAAACTTCTCCATCAATTCCTGTTCCGTTTCTGTTGATAATTTGAAAAATTTTCTTAATCCTGGCAATTCTTTGAATTTCTCCACGATTCTCTCCTCATTGTTCAAGATGTCCAGGATAGTTTTCTCCAACAAATCCACTTTTTCCTTTTTGTAATTTTTCAAATAGTTTTCAAGTGTGGCCTTGTTTTGGAGGTAGTGAGGGTTGGGGATGTTGTTCTGGAATGAAGAAATACTAGGGAACCTTTATTACAAGGGCATGTCTCTTTATTGTTCCGTTTTTTGTTTATGTTCCAAGTAGTCTAGACACTTTCATTCAGCCCTTTCTGAAATCAATGTCCAAATTTGTTAGAGATAGTGTACGCGTTGGAGAGACGCAGAAAACGAGCAGACTTTTTGAACGAAGAAACGTTTGACGAAACGTTTGAAACTGGAAGTTAAGTATTAATCACAATTCGATGAAACAGCTAATAAATGCTTCAAAATTTTCGAAATTATTGGCTAGGCATTTTTTCGTGAGTAACAGATCGGGCGAAGAAAATAGTAGCATCATTCAGACATTTAATACGAACGTGAATTTTCATCTAGTCTATGTATTTTTTATATAAAAATACTGTTTCAGAATTTCGGTATGAAAACTCTATTGATGACCAGTTCAATTCGACGTTCAAAAAATGTTCTAATTTTCCCGTGTCTTGAAAATTGCGATGCCGAGTTTCATCCAATCAGAAATCCCTCGTAAAAAAAATCTAGAAATAAGTTCTGCCTTCGAAAAAAGGGTCTAAAATAACTGGTATAGTCTGTCTATAGGCTTTTGCGCAACATGTTTTGGAACGAATGGAGTGACTAACTGAGAAATAGTATGCGCGGCATGGAGACGCAGAGAAATATAATCTAGAATAGAGGATCTGAACAGATTGTATGGGAAGTGCAAATTCAATTTTTACTTTGCAAAACATTCATTTGCGAAACAGAGAAACGTTAAATTTTTTTTTTTATTCAAATGTTTCAAATTATCAGTTCTCATAGTGTTCTTCCTGACTTGTCTAGATTTTTTCGTTGAAAATAATACGTGTAACAAGGGGGAATAGAGAGACATAGAGTGATCTTTACTATTATTACCACACAAATTCTGTGTGTCTGTTTGTCTGTGTATCCAGAGCCCTTGCTAAGTTCCTACTGAACCGATTTTTATGAAATTTTTACTGATCGATGGAGAATGCTGACGCGATGATGCCCGTCCTCTTCGCGTTTAAAAATTCAAAGTTTGAAGCCGTATGGAGCGAAAATAGTGGAGTTCCAGTGCAAAATTGCGCGAGGGGAGTGGGCGGGGCTTCGTAATAGAAGTCATAGCGGCGCGCGGAACCCGTCAGATGTCGGCTGCTGCATTGAAAGGCCTCCGCCGCTGCGCATTCGTCGGTCGTCAAATGGCGAATGGAAGAGAGAAGGAAAGGGATTGAGGAACGTAAGAAACGCTAAACAATTACAGTAAGAACTGTCATTGAGAAAGTTCTCCAATTTTTTAGAAAGAACTTGGAAATTTGCCGCTGCAGGCCAACAATTGCGAAGTTACGGAAAAGTTTTTTTAAGAAGAGCTTTTTGTAAGAACGAGACTTCCATTGGCACAAAAACGAAAAGTTGTTCGGATGCAAACTATTTTGTGGTCGTACGTACCTATAGGCTTAACTCTTTTCAAAAAACCGATTACCAAGTGGCTATGACGTCATCACCCTGAGATATAGCTGAAATCTGGATTTCTAGTCTGGAAAGTGATAATTTTTTCAACTTTGATATTTTTTTCTGAAATTTTTGGTGGGTCATAAGGAACCTTTGGGACATGTTTGAGCCAATTTTCAGCTCTCTAGAACATCTGGAATTGACTTTATAAAAAAAATTTTGACGTTTTTTTGATTTTTCTCAAAAAATTTCAACACTTGGTCACATTTTTGAAAGTGTTTTCAGATTCCCCTTTCAATTTCCTACAAAAAAGTCTCTCATACCATACCGCTACCACCGGACCCTTTTTTGATAAACGCGATTTTCTGAAATTCACATAAGGGTCCCCCCTTATGAAAACTTTTTTTTCGAAAAAATGTGAAAAATTGTTTTTCTCAGAAAGTTTTAGATTTTGAAAGCCTATAACAAAAATATTTGTTTGGTGAAAAAATGAAGCCTCCAACTTGATTTTGAACCGATTTATAGCCGATTTATCCTAACATGCCAATTTTACTACCAAATTTGAAAAATTACTACCAAATTTGAAAAATTGGCTATAAATCGGTTCAAAATCAAGTTGGAGGCTTCATTTTTTCACCAAACAAATATTTTTGTTATAGGCTTTCAAAATCTAAAACTTTCTGAGAAAAACAATTTTTCACATTTTTTCGAAAAAAAAGTTTTCATAAGGGGGGACCCTTATGTGAATTTCAGAAAATCGCGTTTATCAAAAAAGGGTCCGGTGGTAGCGGTATGGTATGAGAGACTTTTTTGTAGGAAATTGAAAGGGGAATCTGAAAACACTTTCAAAAATGTGACCAAGTGTTGAAATTTTTTGAGAAAAATCAAAAAAACGTCAAAATTTTTTTTATAAAGTCATTTCCAGATGTTCTAGAGAGCTGAAAATTGGCTCAAACATGTCCCAAAGGTTCCTTATGACCCACCAAAAATTTCAGAAAAAAATATCAAAGTTGAAAAAATTATCACTTTCCAGACTAGAAATCCAGATTTCAGCTATATCTCAGGGTGATGACGTCATAGCCACTTGGTAATCGGTTTTTTGAAAAGAGTTAAGCCTATAGGTACGTACGACCACAAAATAGTTTGCATCCGAACAACTTTTCGTTTTTGTGCCAAGGCATAGTGGGAAAAGTCTCGTTCTTACAGAAAGCTCTTCTTAAAGCAAGAAGACTGTTTTTATCTGGAAAATAATTTCAAGTGATCAGAAAAACGATTGAGGGAAGCTAACAGTTTTTGACACCTACATAACTTGCGTATGCCATGGTTTCGTCGAACTATGGGGAGCTAGGCCATGATTCCGTTAAAATTTGCTGAAGTTAGATCATGGATTTGTCAATTTTTTGGAATGTTAAGCCATGATTATGGAAAACTTCGGGGGAGTTGGGCCATGGTTTCGTTAAGCTTGGGGGAAGTTAGGCCACGGGTTTGTCAAACTTTGCGGAAGTTGGGCCATTGATTTGTCCAGCAATAGAAAGTTAGACCATGGTTCCGTTAAGCTTTGGAGAAGTTAGGCCATAGTTTGGCAAGCTATTGGGAAGTTAGGCCATGATTCTGTCGAGCTTTGGGGAAAGTTAGGCCATGAATATGTAAAACTTCGAGGAAGATAGGCCATGATTTTGTAAAACTTTGGGGAAGTTAGGCCATAATTTGGCAAGCAATGGGGAAGCTAGGCCACGGTTTCGTTAAGCTTTGGGGAAGTTAGGCCATAATTTGGCAAGCTATGAGGAAGTTAGGTCACGGTTATGTTGAGCTTTGAGGAAGTTAGGCCATGGTTTGGAAAGCTATGGGGATGTTAGGCCATAATTATGGCAAACTTTGGAGACTTCAAGACCATTCTATCGAAGTTAGGATAAATCAAGACATGTTTTTTTTGCTCCGAGCTGAGATCTATACTGATCCACCTTGAAATGGATTTGATATTGGATCAAAACGAGAACTCATTTTATGAAGTCAAACTTCATCAATGAATCTACTTGAGTTTATCAGCTCTGACTATTCACGTTAGTTTGCTTCTCATTAAATTGGGAATTTCACTCTGTTTTTGAGACTTTTATCGGTCGAGTGTTGCCAGGAGGTTTAGCCGCCGTAGGCGGCGTGAACCGACTGGTTATAGTTGTGCTAAGAACAAAACTACATCAAGAAATGTCAGTTTCAGATACTTTTCGAAATGTTATCGAAATTTATAGCAACTTGTTAACTGGACGCGTCGCTCAACATCTAAACAACAAACCTCATCGACTGGTCTCCATTTCTGCTGAAGTAACAATTCAGACTTGGTGTCCCACGGGGAGCGATGAACTGAAAAAAATACACAAGTTATTAGTTGAGAGAAACTGAAAAATAATATGGAAAATTAATAGAGTTGGAGAGAAAATGGGTTGAGGAATGGAGGAAAGCACTCTATCTGTGTAGGGAATTCAATTTTCAGTTTTGACAGGGTTTTTTTCTCGTGAGCAAAAATAAAAAAGCGGATAGAAATATCCTCCGGAAAAAAATGGGTAACCGTCCGCAAATTCAAAACTGAATCGACTATCCGATTGAAACTTTCAGAAGTATCTTCGCTAAGTATTGCTAGTAAAACAGAACTCATTTTTCAAAGAATTGCAGCTTGAATTTGAGCTTTATTTTGAAGAGATTTATACAATTTTAGTCGCTGTAAATGTTATTGAAAATCTCAAATAATTCTTCGTTTTTTGTGCTGATTTGGAACAGAAAAGTGGAAAACCATTATCAGACTCTATCCAAAAGCTTATTTTTGAAAACTTCATACATTTTTAAACGAGGTCCATATTTTCACAAAATTGCGGGACCGGCATTTTCGTTTCAATCAATTTGAATGTCGTTTGTGGACAGCAACATAATTCTAAAAATCATTTCATTTTTCCAATGAAAGTGTAACAGAAATATTATGAAATCAGACATGCTCCGTTTTTCTTCCCTTTAAAGTCAAACTAGGTTTTCGCGTAATTTTGGATCACTGTTTCAAAGCATGGTTATTTATATTTTTGAAAATAAACGTTGGTAGGTCAAAAATATATAAGTCTCAGAAATGTAAAACTAATATGACAACTAGTCTTGATTCTTTTCAAAGCAATATACAAAAAAAACAATTTTAACGCAAATATTGATCAAGTTTTGGCCAGAAACTTCAACCAAAATCTAAGTTTTTTATCTAAGCGTTATTTTTTCGAAAAATACAACCCTGTCATCTTGTCTGTTTCAAAACAATTGTATATATAATCTTCAGAATTCAATCTCCAATACGTCGATTACTGAATCATCAAATTCATCATAAACTTTCAGAAAAAAAAAACCAAAAATTAATTCTAACCCCCTGACTTATTTTGAAAGCCATTTTCGAACCTCGAAATGAAAAATCGGCATCTATCACAAAAAATTCTATACAAAAAAGCTCAAAACTTCAGTTTTTGAAACAATTTCTGTTTCAAAATTGTTGTATACTTCCAGTAAATTATTTTCAATGTTTTCAATATCTTTCGCTCAATTTTCCACAGAACTTTGTTATTTTTTTCCAAAAACCCCTTCAAATCTCAAAAATTTAACTCACAATGCTCCTGATCCGGAAGATTTGGAATCGAACAATATCGATAATGTTTCGATGGATCCACATTCTCAAAATCTGGTTGGAAAATCAGATTTTTGTGATGGAAAGTATCCAATAAGGACGGTAGTTGTTCAGAAGTCATCGTTTTCAGTTTCGTTGGGGAGATTCTGGAAAAAAAAGAGTTTGACGGAGAAAGAAGAAAAAAATAGTTGAACGAAAAAACCACACTTTTTTTTTTTTTCTTCCACACTTTTTTTGCCATTTTCGCAACTTTCTCCAGAATTTCTACATTCTGGAAAAAATTTTGGGCTGTGAATCGGGTTTCATAAGAAAAAAAAGATACTCCTATTAGTGAATGAGCTTCAGAAAAACCAAATTTTATAGATGTTTGGAACAGAAAAAAATTGAAGATAACGCTGAAAATAAGATAGAAACTGGAACTGAAAAGCGGCAAAGTTGAGAAATCTGTAGTTTTTTTGTATGACCAATCGAAGTCGACTGAACAAAACTAGTAAAAAAATAAAATCAAGAGCTCATGAAACTTGAAAATAATTCTCAAAATTTCTATTATTTTCCTCCCTTTGTTTCACTTTTTCTAGAATTTCAAATTTTTGAAAAAAGGGCAGAAAATTAAATTTGGAACAGACGAAATAGGGAGAAAAACAGAATAAGCAACACAATTTTAGAGTAGAATTGTCGAGAAATTTTAATTTTGGAAGATAATCCAGGACATTTACTGAACAAAAACAACAAGAGTATTTATTGTGAAGATCATGAAACGGAAAAACTCTTTTTTTTTTAATTTTATTCTAGAGTTTCTATTTTCTGATGAAAAAGTAGTGCTGAAAATCGGTTTTTGACAGAAAAGAGTACAAAAAAATGTGCAATTTGAGGAAAAATTCATATTAATTGGGGTTATTATAGGAAATTTCGTAACGATTTCTAACCGACGAACTATTAGAAAAAGTTGTGGAAAATTGGTTCTTGAAACAGCAAAATTTGAAAAAATGTTGAAATCAGAAAAAAAAAGCGCGAAATTCATAAATCTGGATTTTTCCATATGAATTTCAGAAGATTTGCACACATGTTTGAATTATTTAATGCGAACAAGCAAACTAATTCTGAAAACCATCAAAATATGAGAAAAAGGGCTGAATATCTAATTTCAATTGCGAAAATTGCAGGTTAGTTTTCCATCAAAAAGCACTGTTGAAAAATAAGGGTTCCTAGAATCCTGGAACAGAAAAAAATGGAGAAAAATGGCGGAAGATCTGAGGAATCGAATATTGTGAAGTTTTTTTTTAAATGAAATCGGGGACAGGATCAAAGCACTGGAAAAAATAAACGAAAAAGAAATTCATGAAACAGAAAAAAGTTTCGAAAATTGACATTTTTATACATATTTTTCCTCTTTTCTCCTTTTTCGTCTAGAATTTTTATGGAAACCTTCCTTTTTTCGAAAAAAAAACGAAGACTATGTAATGTTTCACAACACTTTCTTGCTCTCTATTATTTAGAAAAGGGGGGTGAAGAGTGAGATTGTGCAATACAAGGCAACAGAAAAAGAGAGACGCAGAGAGAAGAAGGAAAATAAGAAAGTGACCAAAAGAAGAAAAAGGTGATAAATTATCACTGATAAAAAATATATTTACTAGAGACTTACTGATAATTCTACTAATCTCTCCGCAAGAACTGATTTTGAAAGCATCGGAAAAAAAATTGACTTAGAGGAATGCCACCACGCCAACCAGTAAATAAATGAACTATCAACAAACCTTCAGCCTTTTTTGAATCAGTAAAGAGAGAATCAAAAATGAAATGGACGAGGAAACCTCTATTACAGGGGCATGCCAAAATATTGTTCATGACCTTATATTGAGTATATTCTTTAGTACATCGGCTAATTGAAGAAGAGCTTTCTGTAAGATCGAGACTTCCATTGGCACAAAAACGAAAAGTTGTTCCGATGCAAACTATTTTGTGGTCGTACATACCTATAGGCTTAACTCTTTTTAAAAAACTTTTTACCAAGTGGCTATGACGTCATCACCCTGAGGTATAGCTGTAATCTGGATTTCTAGTCTGGAAAGTGATAATTTTTTCAACTTTGAGATTTTTTTCTGAAATTTTTGGTGGGTCATGAGGAATCTTTGGGGCATGTTTAAGCCAATTTTCAGCTCTCTAGAACATCTGGAAATGACTTTTTCAAAAAAATTTTGATGTTTTTTTGATTTTTCTCAAAAAATTTCAACACTTGGTCACATTTTTGAAAGTGTTTTCAGATTTCCCATCCAATTTCCTACAAAAAAGTCTCTTACACCATACCGCTACCACCGGACCCTTTTTTGATAAACGCGATTTTCTGAAAATCACATAAGGGTCCCCCCTTATGAAAACTTTTTTTTCGTAAAAATGTGAAAAATTTTTTTTCTTAGAAAGTTTTAGATTTTGAAAGCCTTTGACATAAATAGTTGTTTGGTGAAAAATTGAAGCGGCCAAACTGATTTTGAGCCGAATTATAGCCGATTTATCCTAACATGCCAATTTTACTACCAAATTTGAACAATCGACTATAAATCGGTTCAAAATCAAGTTGGAGGCTTCAATTTTTCACCAAACAACTATTTATGTTATAGGCTTTCGAAATCTAAAACTTTCTAAGAAAAAAGATTTTTCACATTTTTTCGAAAAAAAAGTTTTCATAAGGGGGGACCCTTATGTGATTTTCAGAAAAACGCAAATATCTAAAAAGGGTCCGGTGGTAGCAGTATGGTATAAGAGACTTTTTTGTAGGAAATTGGATGGGGAATCTGAAAACTTTTTCAAAAATGTGACCAAGTGTTGAAATTTTTTGAGAAAAATCAAAAAAACGTCAAAATTTTTTTGAAAAAGTCATTTCCAGATGTTCTAGAGAGCTGAAAATTGGCTTAAACATGCCCCAAAGATTCCTTATGACCCACCAAAAATTTCAGAAAAAAATCTCAAAGTTGAAAAAATTATCACTTTCCAGACTAGAAATCCAGATTTCAGCTATATCTCAGGGTGATGACGTCATAGCCACTTGGTAAAAGGTTTTTTGAAAAGAGTTAAGCCTATAGGTATGTACGACCACAAAATAGTTTGCATCGGAACAACTTTTCGTTTTTGTGCCAAGGCATAGTGGAGAAAGTCTCGTTCTTACAGAAAGCTCTTCTGAAGACAATAGACCTTCGTGTTTATATTATCTTTTGGGAACGACAATAACATTCGAATAAACAATCTGAATTCAGGACAAGTATTACGAAGACACCAAAAAGTGAAGGTTCTGTTTAAAGGCGCAGAGGCAAACGTACACGATATCTCGCCACGCTTACCGTAATTTTAATGCGTTTCTCTCTGCCTTTCTCGCCACTTTCTTCAAAGTGAGAACTATTTTGACAAGGGTGTGCGGGGTTGACATTATAACGGGTATGCAGACGCTTCCGTTGACTATAACGCATTAAAATTACGGTAAGCGTGGCGAGATATCGTGTACATTTGCCTCTGCGCCTTTAAACAGAACCTTCACTTTTTCGTGTCTTCGTAATAATGTACAATCTCAATCTGCCGATAATAAGTAAATACTTTGAAACAGAAATTTTTGCGATATGAACTTAACTTTCCTAGTCTTTATTATATAAACAGAAGCGGTATCAGTTTGGCAATGCACGCTTTTCTGAAAATGGAACCTGTATAATTTTATTCTAGTAGTTTCATGTTAAAAAATATGTTTCACACTATCTTTATATTAAGACAGTGAAAGTTATTTTCTGGTTCCTGAAATCCTAGTTGAGTACTCAAATTCATCGAGTTTTCTGAAATATTGTATTCTGTAGTTATGGTTGAAAAAACTATGTTCTTCTCAGTCTCAAAATAATCTTGAATTTCCAATATTTACTCTCATATCGAACGAACTGAACAAATTTCTGAAAAGCCAAGAGCTGAAACACAAGAGGGTAGGTAATCCCGCCCGCCTCCCGCCCGTGCCCCCCGGCTAATCAGGAAAAGTTCATCTCCACGCTCCGAATAAAAATTATTTTTCAATCATTTTTAGTAGAAAAAAGTGAACTTTCGGGAAGTTGACCTTTCCGTATGACCCGGGTGGGCCGGGAGGGATAGGAAGATATTTCAATTTGCTTGAACTCACTCAAAACGTGAACTAGCCTTCCTAATTTTTCTTTTCATAAATTTATTTCTCAAGAATTTTTTCTCAAAATGGGCGGAACATCTTCCAAGAAAAGTTTAGTCAAATTTAATGGTAAGTTAGTCATTCAACATTATTAAGGAAATACTTGTTTTCAGATAATCCGAAGGATCACGAAACGCGGAATAATCACTTTCAAACACCCTGGATGACTAATAGAGAAATATGGTATGTTCCTTTTTTTTTTGATATTTACAATCGCCGGGCATTCTAGGTTTGTAGATTTACGCAGAGAACACGATGAAATCAGTCAGAAAGAAGTGACTCGAATAATCATTGAAAAATTTGAAAATTGGTTTTATCGGATTGAATTTGCTTATCAATTTCGATTCGTCCATAATAATCGGTGGAAAAGATCAATTGTGAAGCGAGGAATTGGAATCATTCACAGACAGGAAACATTTGATTTTATTGGATTTGGAAAACCTCTGAGTACCGATTATCGTGTCAATTTCCAAGCTTTTGTATATGCATTGATTGATAAGCAAGGGATTCGAGAATTCAATTTTCATGAACCAAATTTATATGGAAAATCAAAGAGAACTGAATTGTTAGAGGTTCCAGTGGAAGTGAGTTGAGGTCCTGGGTATGGGTTGAACGCTGCGAAACTACAAAAACTACAATCTGAATGCTGCTTAGCCGCCACATTGAACGCTGCTAAACTACAAAAACTACAATCTGAACGCTGCTTAGCCGTGATATTGAACGCTTCTGAACTACGAAAACTACATTTTGAACGCTGCTTAGCCATAATAGTGAACGCTGCTTAGCCATAACATTGAACGCTGCCAAACTACAAAAACTACAATCTGAACGCTGTTCGTCGGCGAAACGTGGATTTATGCTGCGAAATGGCATAGAATGAACGCTGGCAAACTACAAATACTACACTATCAACGCTGCTGCTCAAAGAATCTCTATTTTCAGTCTCTACACCGTCGTGCACCACTTCTAGCAATTCGAATTGAATCAGGTAAAAGAGTTGAAAAACTGGATTTACTTCTTCAATTAGTTTACGGAGTACATATTCAAATGGAAGGTTTACTTTTTTTGGCTCGAGCTAAGTTCGAATTTTCTTTTCCAGCTAAGCAAATCGAACCGATCCTGAAACTGGCTGTAAAATACAAATTACACTATGTTAAACGATATTGTGAACAACAAGTTATTCGGAGATTTGATTTGAAGTTTACAACACTACAAAAGTATGAGATGGCTTGTAAATACGATTTGGATCTGCTTATGGTGGGTTTAAAACGAACTACGGTACTTGAAGCTTGTTTTGCAGCGTCAAGTACTTGTTGGCAGGACCAATGAAAGACAATTTAGGGTGTTTCTTATCAAAACACACGGATTTGATAAAATGAATGGGAAAATGATGAAATTGATTGCCGAGAAGATATTTGGATTCGCTTGAACTCATTGAAAATGTGAAAAAGCTTTTCTTATCATCAATGCATTTCTCATGAATAGTATTTTTTCTTCCGAAAAATGAAGATCTTCAATATTTTTCTTGTGTCCTTTAACTCTCATTCCGTCACAAGAAATTTTATCAAAACGTTTGTCAGGTTTATATCGTTCAAGTATCTTCTCACGTAATTTCTGGGCATTTAGCCGAGCATTCCGGCTATTGGCCAAGCGATTTGGCGAGATGCCGCATGCTTGCGGCATCTCGCCAAATCGCTTGGCCAATCGCCAAATCGATAGGCTATTAGCCATTTTTGGTCAAGGCTGATAGCCGAAAGTTGCCCTATGGTTGGTTCGCTCCCATCAAATTGCGTAAACACAGTCGATTTTTGAAAAATCAATAATTTTATTATTAGACATAAAGTAGGAAAACAAGAACATCTGATTATGAAAAAATACAATTAAAATATGAAGTTTTGAGAAGCGTTTGTTTCCTCCTAGTCGTCTTGGTTGGGCTTGTTGAACTGGAACTGACCTTTCTCTGGAAAACAGCTATGTTACGAGTATGAATAACACATCGCTTTTTGACTTACCTCATTTTGAAGTTTTATGTGCTTCCCTCTTGAGAGATGAGCATCGCAGCAATTCCGAATAGTATCTGTAAAAAAGATTTTATGGAAGAAAAAAACAAGAACGTTTACCTGTGATCACTTGTGTTTTGATCATTCAGTAGAGTGAGCACGGTTGATGTTGATATTCTGAATTAATAACTTGATTTTGCATCTGTATTCCAGATATTGAAAAAAGGTAATCAAAACGTTAATAAAAAAAGTTCAGTTGTGAAAAAAAAACACGAAAAAAAGAAGTTTCGAATGAGAAACTGTTTTGCGCCAGTGAAAACAACATGGCGCTCTAAAAGAGGCTATTAGCTACTAGCTGCCATCGAGATTATCACTGGCATTTGAAGGCTAGTAGCCGTTTTTAGGCTGGAAGCCATTTTTTCGGCATATTTCGGCCATTAGCCATTTTGCGTCGCTGATAGCCATTATCTATGGCTATTAGCCAAAATCAAGGCTAATAGCCAAATGGCTAGGCTACTGGCCATTTCCACTGGCTATCAGCCTGACGGGTCGCTCTTAGCCATGGACGCGCCAGAAATTACGTGAGTTGATGTTGTAAAAAAAATCCATTTTGGTGGCAATAATTATCGAAAAGTCAACTTTAAAAAGCATATCGAGTTTTCGGATTTTATGAATTCTAAACACAATTCACGGTTTAAAAATGTTAACTTCAAGTCCAAATTGGTTTTCATGTTGTTATTCGTTCAATCTATTCAGTATTTTGTCTGCAAAAGTTGGAGGAACTAAAATTTGGAAAGTGGGAATCAAAATTGATAAAAAAAACATAAGAGAGGCTAGCTTTTGCAATTTGAGAGAGTTTCAACCAGCATTATTAGAAAATGTGTTTACTATTGGGTCCAATATGAAAAGTCTGAATGAACCTACCAGAACTTTACTGTTTTACAGAGAACATTTGGCTGCGTTAGGATTAATCTTACCAATGTGTCGGCTCTATCAATTGGTGCGTTTGAACTGGGAATGAAACAAAACATACATAGATAAGCCATCATTTCGACCATTACCTCAGAGTTATTGACTTTTCCACAAAGCTCCAATCAAAAAGGTATAAAGATGGAAATCATCGCGGAAAAAATCTGTGTTGAACCGTCAAAGCCACGTCAAAATTGAAGATAGGGGCTCCAGAACCGGTATATTTAGAATGAGACGAAACTGTCGTTTATCATTACTAGAAAATGCATCCAGATATACAAACGTTTCGAAACAGTAGTATTTTAATTTTTTTTTTAATTTTTAGGAACTTTATTGAACCAAGGTATTGTGACAAATCTTTTTATTCTAAAGGATAGTATGAGTGGTTTTGAAGTTGAATAACTTTTTGAGCAACGACTAAGTTTCCTGTTTCACATTGAAAACTTCAAAGAAAATGACTTTAGTAAGCGATACCTTAGTCGTTGATTATTGTGAAACCTGCAATAGAAGAGCACAATTAGCCTGAAAGTTTCCTAGTTCAGAAGATCCCCTCTAATACAAGAGCGTACTAAGAATGATTCTAAACAATAGGAAGGCATGCACTTCTGATACAGGTTTTATGGCACATTTTCAGAGCTACGACCTTCTAAAAATGAAGACTTCAAATGCACCTACATAAAGACAGTAATACAGTAATATCGGTATCGAACGTTTATTCCTATTGAGCTTTTACTGGTAGAGAATAAAAAATTATCAGGTTTCATGATGACTCTACAATTCTTTATAACAGATTTGAAGTGGGGTTGTTCTCTTATCTTTTTTGACTATTGTCAAATTAATAATAGTTGTGCAAGGAATTCAAGTTTTTATTTTCGCGGGCGGTCCGTCTTTTTTGATCTCCAAGCTATTTTTGATTTTACGCAGTGCGAAGTAAAAGTGGGCGGACCACCTGCGAAAAGAAACATAGAATTTCTTGATTGAAACGAGAGCACACAGACGGTCAGATATCTCTGTTCAATTGAACATCACAGAATCAGAAAGTTTTGAAGTTAATAGTCTTTAGATCCTGCGTGATCTTTCGCTTTCCATTGTCGTTAATAAAAAGTTCCTCTAAACTAAATTTCGAAATTCATAATTGCAAAAGAAACGGCATTGAATGTGTTTCAGCTCGATAAAATTTAGCAGGTTTTGAAACAGAAAAAAAAAACATGATCTCGACAAGGAAGGGAATGCAGAATAAAATTTTCGAATTTTCTAAAAAAAAATTAACGAGGTTCTTGCAAGATTCAAATGTATATTACTGTCTCAGAAAGTTTTCATAAGTATAATCAGCGATGCTTGACCGATCCGATTGACTTTCAAAATGTATGTAAAATGGGTTTTAAGAAGAGAAATCTGTAAGAAGGAGACTTTCTTCACTAGGCCTTGGCACAAAAACAAAAAGTAGTTTCTATGCGGATTGTTTCTCGATTGTACCTACTCATAGGCCTAACTGTTTCCAAAAAACCTACCACGAGGTCACTATGACGTCATCACCCTGAGATGTAGCTGAAATCTGGATTTCTAGTCTGGAAAGTGATAATTTTTTCAACTTTGAGATATTTTCTCCAAACTTTTGGTGGGTCATTGGAAATCTTTGAAGCATGTTTTAGCTAATTTTCAGTTCTCTAGAACATCTGGAAATGGCTTTTTCAAAAAAATTTTATCGTTTTTTTTATTTTTCTCAAAAAATTTCAACACTTGGTCACATTTTTAAAAGTGTTTTCAGATTCCCCATCCGATTTGCTACAAAAAAGTCTCTTATACCATACCGCTACCACCGGACCCTTTTTTGATATACGCGTTTTTCTGAAAATCACGTAAGGGTCCCCCCTTATGAAAACTTATTTTTCGAAAAAATGTGAAAATTTTTTTTTGTTTGAAAGTTACAATTTTTGAAAGCCTATAACATGAATAGTTGTTTGGTGAAAAAATGATCTCTCCAAATTGATTTTGAGCCAACTTACAGGCGATTGTTCTGATTCATTCAAAATTGGTAGGAAAAATTAGCATTTTTGGATAAATCGGTTATAAGTTGGCTCAAAATCAATTTGGAGAGATCATTTTTTCACCAAACAACTATTCATGTTATAGGCTTTCAAAAATTGTAACTTTCAAACAAAAAAAAATTTTCACATTTTTTCGAAAAATAAGTTTTCATAAGGGGGGACCCTTACGTGATTTTCAGAAAAACGCGTATATCAAAAAAGGGTCCGGTGGTAGCGGTATGGTATAAGAGACTTTTTTGTAGCAAATCGGATGGGGAATCTGAAAACACTTTTAAAAATGTGACCAAGTGTTGAAATTTTTTGAGAAAAATAAAAAAAACGATAAAATTTTTTTGAAAAAGCCATTTCCAGATGTTCTAGAGAACTGAAAATTAGCTAAAACATGCTTCAAAGATTTCCAATGACCCACCAAAAGTTTGGAGAAAATATCTCAAAGTTGAAAAAATTATCACTTTCCAGACTAGAAATCCAGATTTCAGCTACATCTCAGGGTGATGACGTCATAGTGACCTCGTGGTAGGTTTTTTGGAAACAGTTAGGCCTATGAGTAGGTACAATCGAGAAACAATCCGCATAGGAACTACTTTTTGTTTTTGTGCCAATGGAAGTCTCGATCTTACAGATTTCTCTTCTTAAATCAAGTATTATTTAGTTCAAATGGTAAATTTATGGTAAAATTCCGTAATCATTCATAGTCTGAATTCAGTTTCGGAAAACTAAAAATTATCCCTACCCTATGTTTTATCGAGAAGTTTTACTGATACACCAAAAGAATTTTCTCAATCGGAAACTTCTTTATCAATATTTTGACCACCGTGTTTATATCGAAATGAAATGATTATCAGTTCATAAAATAGATTGCAGGATTGTATTGTAGGAAGCCAAAACCCCGATTCAGTGAAACCTCGCAGATACTGCTCAAAAAAAAAGAGTCAATTCGAAATTGTATTTTTTTAATCGCTGATGATTGAATTTGAACTATCTGAACTAGTAATCGCTTGGGAACACAAATGTAATTAATTGACGTTTTGAAACGGAAAAATGAATTTTCAATTCAATGAACATTACTGTCTTAAAAATATTTCAAGATTGATTAAAAAAACTGGTTATTCGATAGTACAGGAGGACTTCTAGGCCTTTTAGTAAATGCATGAAAACAGCGTTGTTCTTTCGTTTAGACGTCAAAATAAGTTGTGATACTATCAAAATAAAAAACGATTCCTTGACACCGTCACGTCAAAATGCACAGCAGGGGGTCCGCTGACCACGCCCCCTCCAACGTTTGCATTTTAAGCTAATTCAGCTGTTTTTGCAGGTTTTTTTCCAGTTTTTCTTATTTCTTTTGACAAAAATATGAGTTTTCTTGCTAATTATGTTACGGGAATGCACAAAAACTCCAGCAATTCTGGAATTGCAGTCCGAAATCGTCAATCTATGTTTTTCCTCTATTTCTGGCTTTGTTTCTATTTTTGTGCATTCCCGTAACATAATTAGCAATAAAATTCATATTTTTGTCAAGAGAAATAAGAAAAACTGGAAAAAATCATGTAAAAACAGCTGAAACAGCTTAAAATGCAAATGTTGGAGGGGGCGTGGTCAGCGGGCCCCTTGCTGTGCATTTTGACGTGACGGTGTCAAGGAATCGTTTTTGAAATTGATAATCTTGACGCGAACAAACAGTGGGATATTGGATTTTGTTAGTTGGAAAAGTTGGATAGAATAATCAATATAATGATTCCAACTCTCAAAATGATGTGATTCTTATTGACAAAAAAAATATCAAAAGATGAGTTTCGAAATTTTACTTCAAAGTTTACTTTTAGGTTACTGTTTCACGAAGCCTTGAAACTATTCCATGCTTACAATTTTTTAGAAAATGTTTTCAAAGTTCCTGTTTCAAGATGTCCAGATTTAAAATCTTTGAATTGATTGAATAATGGATTTCTATTCGTTAGTCATTTTCATGTAAGGGATATCTTATAACTTGTTCAATCCCAAAATACCCATCCCATCAATGAAGCAGAAACCTGTAGGAAAAATTCGGAAATAGCTTATCTGAAACTGGAAGCTGGACATTTCAACGATGCTTAAACAATAACGAATATGAAGAGAGAATTAACAATAATTCCTGAAAATTGTAATTTTTGCTTACGATCATTGAAACAAGCTAATGTTTTTTTGTGATGAAGCGCCAAAAGTAACCCTTTTAGTGATTGCCCTATCCAGGATCCCCTGAAAAAGAGACGGATGAACAGGGGTAAATCAGGGTTTGCCCTAAAAAGTAGCGTAGTTCTAAGAGGGTACAATAAGTCTAGTATTGAAATGACTATCAGTAAGATTCAGTATTTTTTGAAAAAGCGCCAAAAGTAACCCTTTTAGTGATTGCCCTATCCAGGATCCCCTGAAAAAGAGACGGATGAACAGGGGTAAATCAGGGTTTGCCCTAAAAAGTAGCGTAGTTCTAAGAGGGTAC
The DNA here is from genome assembly GCA_963572265.1 of Caenorhabditis doughertyi. NCBI lineage: Eukaryota > Metazoa > Nematoda > Chromadorea > Rhabditida > Rhabditidae > Caenorhabditis > Caenorhabditis doughertyi. Next base: position 8,918,851 of record OY751556.1, on the reverse strand, counting down.
AATAAGTCTAGTATTGAAATGACTATCAGTAAGATTCAGTATTTTTTGAAAAAGCGCCAAAAGTAACCCTTTTAGTGATTGCCCTATCCAGGATCCCCTGAAAAAGAGACGGATGAACAGGGGTAAATCAGGGTTTGCCCTAAAAAGTAGCGTAGTTCTAAGAGGGTACAATAAGTCTAGTATTGAAATGACTATCAGTAAGATTCAGTATTTTTTGAAAAAGCGCCAAAAGTCACCCTTTTAGTGATTGCCCTATCCAGGATCCCCTGAAAAAGAGACGGATGAACAGGGGTAAATCAGGGTTTGCCCTAAAAAATAGCGTAGTTCTAAGAGAGTACAATAAGTCTAGTATTGAAATGACTATCAGTAAGATTCAGTATTTTTTGAAAAAGCGCCAAAAGTAACCCTTTTAGTGATTGCCCTATCCAGGATCCCCTGAAAAAGAGACGGATGAACAGGGGTAAATCAGGGTTTGCCCTAAAAAGTAGCGTAGTTCTAAGAGGGTACAATAAGTCTAGTATTGAAATGACTATCAGTAAGATTCAGTATTTTTTGAAAAAGCGCCAAAAGTCACCCTTTTAGTGATTGCCCTATCCAGGATCCCCTGAAAAAGAGACGGATGAACAGGGGTAAATCAGGGTTTGCCCTAAAAAGTAGCGTAGTTCTAAGAGGGTACAATAAGTCTAGTATTGAAATGACTATCAGTAAGATTCAGTATTTTTTGAAAAAGCGCCAAAAGTAACCCTTTTAGTGATTGCCCTATCCAGGATCCCCTGAAAAAGAGACGGATGAACAGGGGTAAATCAGGGTTTGCCCTAAAAAGTAGCGTAGTTCTAAAAGGGTACAATAAGTCTAGTATTGAAATGACTATCAGAAAGATTCAGTATTTTTCGAAAAAGCGCAAAAAGTAACCCTTTTAGTGATTGCCCTATCCAGGATCCCCTGAAAAAGAGACGGATGAACAGGGGTAAATCAGGGTTTGCCCTAAAAAGTAGCGTAGTTCTAAGAGGGTACAATAAGTCTAGTATTGAAATGACTATCAGAAAGATTCAGTATTTTTTGAAAAAGCGCCAAAAGTAACCCTTTTAGTGATTGCCCTATCCAGGATCCCCTGAAAAAGAGACGGATGAACAGGGGTAAATCAGGGTTTGCCCTATAAAATAGCGTAGTTCTAAGAGGGTACAATAAGTCTAGTATTGAAATGACTATCAGAAAGATTCAGTATTTTTTGAAAAAGCGCCAAAAGTAACCCTTTTAGTGATTGCCCTATCCAGGATCCCCTGAAAAAGAGACGGATGAACAGGGGTAATTCAGGGTTTGCCCTATAAAATAGCGTAGTTCTAAGAGGGTACAATAAGTCTAGTATTGAAATGACTATCAGAAAGATTCAGTATTTTTTGAAAAAGCGCCAAAAGTAACCCTTTTAGTGATTGCCCTATCCAGGATCCCCTGAAAAAGAGACGGATGAACAGGGGTAAATCAGGGTTTGCCCTAAAAAGTAGCGTAGTTCTAAGAGGATACAATAAGTCTAGTATTGAAATGACTATCAGAAAGATTCAGTATTTTTTGAAAAAGCGCCAAAAGTAACCCTTTTAGTGATTGCCCTATCCAGGATCCCCTGAAAAAGAGACGGATGAACAGGGGTAAATCAGGGTTTGCCCTAAAAAGTAGCGTAGTTCTAAGAGGGTACAATAAGTCTAGTATTGAAATGACTATCAGAAAGATTCAGTATTTTTTGAAAAAGCGCCAAAAGTCACCCTTTTAGTGATTGCCCTATCCAGGATCCCCTGAAAAAGAGACGGATGAACAGGGGTAAATCAGGGTTTGCCCTAAAAAGTAGCGTAGTTCTAAGAGGGTACAATAAGTCTAGTATTGAAATGACTATCAGAAAGATTCAGTATTTTTTGAAAAAGCGCCAAAAGTAACCCTTTTAGTGATTGCCCTATCCAGGATCCCCTGAAAAAGAGACGGATGAACAGGGGTAAATCAGGGTTTGCCCTAAAAAATAGCGTAGTTCTAAGAGGGTACAATAAGTCTAGTATTGAAATGACTATCAGAAAGATTCAGTATTTTTTGAAAAAGCGCCAAAAGTAACCCTTTTAGTGATTGCCCTATCCAGGATCCCCTGAAAAAGAGACGGATGAACAGGGGTAAATCAGGGTTTGCCCTAAAAAGTAGCGTAGTTCTAAGAGGATACAATAAGTCTAGTATTGAAATGACTATCAGAAAGATTCAGTATTTTTTGAAAAAGCGCCAAAAGTCACCCTTTTAGTGATTGCCCTATCCAGGATCCCCTGAAAAAGAGACGGATGAACAGGGGTAAATCAGGGTTTGCCCTAAAAAGTAGCGTAGTTCTAAGAGGGTACAATAAGTCTAGTATTGAAATGACTATCAGAAAGATTCAGTATTTTTTGAAAAAGCGCCAAAAGTCACCCTTTTAGTGATTGCCCTATCCAGGATCCCCTGAAAAAGAGACGGATGAACAGGGGTAAATCAGGGTTTGCCCTATAAAATAGCGTAGTTCTAAGAGGGTACAATAAGTCTAGTATTGAAATGACTATCAGAAAGATTCAGTATTTTTTGAAAAAGCGCCAAAAGTAACCCTTTTAGTGATTGCCCTATCCAGGATCCCCTGAAAAAGAGACGGATGAACAGGGGTAAATCAGGGTTTGCCCTAAAAAGTAGCGTAGTTCTAAGAGGGTACAATAAGTCTAGTATTGAAATGACTATCAGAAAGATTCAGTATTTTTTGAAAAAGCGCCAAAAGTAACCCTTTTAGTGATTGCCCTATCCAGGATCCCCTGAAAAAGAGACGGATGAACAGGGGTAAATCAGGGTTTGCCCTAAAAAGTAGCGTAGTTCTAAGAGGGTACAATAAGTCTAGTATTGAAATGACTATCAGAAAGATTCAGTATTTTTTGAAAAAGCGCCAAAAGTCACCCTTTTAGTGATTGCCCTATCCAGGATCCCCTGAAAAAGAGACGGATGAACAGGGGTAAATCAGGGTTTGCCCTAAAAAGTAGCGTAGTTCTAAGAGGGTACAATGAGTCTAGTATTGAAATGACTATCAGTAAGATTCAGTAGTTTTTGAAAAAGCGCCAAAAGTAACCCTTTTAGTGATTGCCCTATCCAGGATCCCCTGAAAAAGAGACGGATGAACAGGGGTAAATCAGGGTTTGCCCTAAAAAGTAGCGTAGTTCTAAGAGGGTACAATAAGTCTAGTATTGAAATGACTATCAGAAAGATTCAGTATTTTTTGAAAAAGCGCCAAAAGTCACCCTTTTAGTGATTGCCCTATCCAGGATCCCCTGAAAAAGAGACGGATGAACAGGGGTAAATCAGGGTTTGCCCTAAAAAGTAGCGTAGTTCTAAGAAGGTACAATAAGTCTAGTATTGAAATGACTATCAGAAAGATTCAGTAGTTTTTGAAAAAGCGCCAAAAGTCACCCTTTTAGTGATTGCCCCATCCAGGATCCCCTGAAAAAGAGACGGATGAACAGGGGTAAATCAGGGTTTGCCCTAAAAAGTAGCGTAGTTCTAAGAGGGTACAATAAGTCTAGTATTGAAATGACTATCAGTAAGATTCAGTATTTTTTGAAAAAGCGCCAAAAGTCACCCTTTTAGTGATTGCCCTATCCAGGATCCCCTGAAAAAGAGACGGATGAACAGGGGTAAATCAGGGTTTGCCCTAAAAAGTAGCGTAGTTCTAAGAGGGTACAATAAGTCTAGTATTGAAATGACTATCAGTAAGATTCAGTATTTTTTGAAAAAGCGCCAAAAGTAACCCTTTTAGTGATTGCCCTATCCAGGATCCCCTGAAAAAGAGACGGATGAACAGGGGTAAATCAGGGTTTGCCCTAAAAAGTAGCGTAGTTCTAAGAGGGTACAATAAGTCTAGTATTGAAATGACTATCAGTAAGATTCAGTATTTTTTGAAAAAGCGCCAAAAGTCACCCTTTTAGTGATTGCCCCATCCAGGATCCCCTGAAAAAGAGACGGATGAACAGGGGTAAATCAGGGTTTGCCCTAAAAAGTAGCGTAGTTCTAAAAGGGTACAATAAGTCTAGTATTGAAATGACTATCAGAAAGATTCAGTATTTTTTGAAAAAGCGCCAAAAGTAACCCTTTTAGTGATTGCCCTATCCAGGATCCCCTGAAAAAGAGACGGATGAACAGGGGTAAACCAGGGTTTGCCCTAAAAAGTAGCGTAGTTCTAAGAAGGTACAATAAGTCTAGTATTGAAATGACTATCAGAAAGATTCAGTAGTTTTTGAAAAAGCGCCAAAAGTAACCCTTTTAGTGATTGCCCTATCCAGGATCCCCTGAAAAAGAGACGGATGAACAGGGGTAAATCAGGGTTTGCCCTAAAAAGTAGCGTAGTTCTAAAAGGGTACAATAAGTCTAGTATTGAAATGACTATCAGAAAGATTCAGTATTTTTTGAAAAAGCGCCAAAAGTAACCCTTTTAGTGATTGCCCTATCCAGGATCCCCTGAAAAAGAGACGGATGAACAGGGGTAAATCAGGGTTTGCCCTAAAAAGTAGCGTAGTTCTAAGAAGGTACAATAAGTCTAGTATTGAAATGACTATCAGAAAGATTCAGTATTTTTTGAAAAAGCGCCAAAAGTCACCCTTTTAGTGATTGCCCCATCCAGGATCCCCTGAAAAAGAGACGGATGAACAGGGGTAAATCAGGGTTTGCCCTAAAAAGTAGCGTAGTTCTAAAAGGGTACAATAAGTCTAGTATTGAAATGACTATCAGAAAGATTCAGTATTTTTTGAAAAAGCGCCAAAAGTCACCCTTTTAGTGATTGCCCTATCCAGGATCCCCTGAAAAAGAGACGGATGAACAGGGGTAAATCAGGGTTTGCCCTAAAAAGTAGCGTAGTTCTAAGAGGGTACAATAAGTCTAGTATTGAAATGACTATCAGTAAGATTCAGTATTTTTTGAAAAAGCGCCAAAAGTAACCCTTTTAGTGATTGCCCTATCCAGGATCCCCTGAAAAAGAGACGGATGAACAGGGGTAAATCAGGGTTTGCCCTAAAAAGTAGCGTAGTTCTAAGAGGGTACAATAAGTCTAGTATTGAAATGACTATCAGTAAGATTCAGTATTTTTTGAAAAAGCGCCAAAAGTCACCCTTTTAGTGATTGCCCTATCCAGGATCCCCTGAAAAAGAGACGGATGAACAGGGGTAAATCAGGGTTTGCCCTAAAAAGTAGCGTAGTTCTAAGAGGGTACAATAAGTCTAGTATTGAAATGACTATCAGAAAGATTCAGTATTTTTTGAAAAAGCGCCAAAAGTCACCCTTTTAGTGATTGCCCCATCCAGGATCCCCTGAAAAAGAGACGGATGAACAGGGGTAAATCAGGGTTTGCCCTATAAAATAGCGTAGTTCTAAGAGAGTACAATAAGTCTAGTATTGAAATGACTATCAGTAAGATTCAGTATTTTTTGAAAAAGCGCCAAAAGTCACCCTTTTAGTGATTGCCCCATCCAGGATCCCCTGAAAAAGAGACGGATGAACAGGGGTAAATCAGGGTTTGCCCTAAAAAGTAGCGTAGTTCTAAGAGGGTACAATAAGTCTAGTATTGATATGACTATCAGTAAGATTCAGTATTTTTTGAAAAAGCGCCAAAAGTCACCCTTTTAGTGATTGCCCCATCCAGGATCCCCTGAAAAAGAGACGGATGAACAGGGGTAAATCAGGGTTTGCCCTAAAAAGTAGCGTAGTTCTAAGAGGGTACAATAAGTCTAGTATTGAAATGACTATCAGTAAGATTCAGTATTTTTTGAAAAAGCGCCAAAAGTAACCCTTTTAGTGATTGCCCCATCCAGGATCCCCTGAAAAAGAGACGGATGAACAGGGGTAAATCAGGGTTTGCCCTAAAAAGTAGCGTAGTTCTAAGAGGGTACAATAAGTCTAGTATTGAAATGACTATCAGTAAGATTCAGTATTTTTTGAAAAAGCGCCAAAAGTCACCCTTTTAGTGATTGCCCCATCCAGGATCCCCTGAAAAAGAGACGGATGAACAGGGGTAAATCAGGGTTTGCCCTAAAAAGTAGCGTAGTTCTAAGAGGGTACAATAAGTCTAGTATTGAAATGACTATCAGTAAGATTCAGTATTTTTTGAAAAAGCGCCAAAAGTCACCCTTTTAGTGATTGCCCCATCCAGGATCCCCTGAAAAAGAGACGGATGAACAGGGGTAAATCAGGGTTTGCCCTAAAAAGTAGCGTAGTTCTAAGAGGGTACAATAAGTCTAGTATTGAAATGACTATCAGAAAGATTCAGTATTTTTTGAAAAAGCGCCAAAAGTCACCCTTTTAGTGATTGCCCCATCCAGGATCCCCTGAAAAAGAGACGGATGAACAGGGGGAAATCAGGGTTTGCCCTAAAAAGTAGCGTAGTTCTAAGAGGGTACAATAAGTCTAGTATTGAAATGACTATCAGAAAGATTCAGTAGTTTTTGAAAAAGCGCCAAAAGTCACCCTTTTAGTGATTGCCCTATCCAGGATCCCCTGAAAAAGAGACGGATGAACAGGGGTAAATCAGGGTTTGCCCTAAAAAGTAGCGTAGTTCTAAGAGGGTACAATAAGTCTAGTATTGAAATGACTATCAGAAAGATTCAGTATTTTTTGAAAAAGCGCCAAAAGTCACCCTTTTAGTGATTGCCCTATCCAGGATCCCCTGAAAAAGAGACGGATGAACAGGGGTAAATCAGGGTTTGCCCTAAAAAGTAGCGTAGTTCTAAGAGGGTACAATAAGTCTAGTATTGAAATGACTATCAGTAAGATTCAGTAGTTTTTGAAAAAGCGCCAAAAGTAACCCTTTTAGTGATTGCCCTATCCAGGATCCCCTGAAAAAGAGACGGATGAACAGGGGTAAATCAGGGTTTGCCCTAAAAAGTAGCGTAGTTCTAAGAAGGTACAATAAGTCTAGTATTGAAATGACTATCAGAAAGATTCAGTATTTTTTGAAAAAGCGCCAAAAGTCACCCTTTTAGTGATTGCCCCATCCAGGATCCCCTGAAAAAGAGACGGATGAACAGGGGTAAATCAGGGTTTGCCCTAAAAAGTAGCGTAGTTCTAAAAGGGTACAATAAGTCTAGTATTGAAATGACTATCAGAAAGATTCAGTATTTTTTGAAAAAGCGCCAAAAGTCACCCTTTTAGTGATTGCCCTATCCAGGATCCCCTGAAAAAGAGACGGATGAACAGGGGTAAATCAGGGTTTGCCCTAAAAAGTAGCGTAGTTCTAAGAGGGTACAATAAGTCTAGTATTGAAATGACTATCAGTAAGATTCAGTATTTTTTGAAAAAGCGCCAAAAGTAACCCTTTTAGTGATTGCCCTATCCAGGATCCCCTGAAAAAGAGACGGATGAACAGGGGTAAATCAGGGTTTGCCCTAAAAAGTAGCGTAGTTCTAAGAGGGTACAATAAGTCTAGTATTGAAATGACTATCAGTAAGATTCAGTATTTTTTGAAAAAGCGCCAAAAGTCACCCTTTTAGTGATTGCCCTATCCAGGATCCCCTGAAAAAGAGACGGATGAACAGGGGTAAATCAGGGTTTGCCCTAAAAAGTAGCGTAGTTCTAAGAGGGTACAATAAGTCTAGTATTGAAATGACTATCAGAAAGATTCAGTATTTTTTGAAAAAGCGCCAAAAGTCACCCTTTTAGTGATTGCCCCATCCAGGATCCCCTGAAAAAGAGACGGATGAACAGGGGTAAATCAGGGTTTGCCCTATAAAATAGCGTAGTTCTAAGAGAGTACAATAAGTCTAGTATTGAAATGACTATCAGTAAGATTCAGTATTTTTTGAAAAAGCGCCAAAAGTCACCCTTTTAGTGATTGCCCCATCCAGGATCCCCTGAAAAAGAGACGGATGAACAGGGGTAAATCAGGGTTTGCCCTAAAAAGTAGCGTAGTTCTAAGAGGGTACAATAAGTCTAGTATTGATATGACTATCAGTAAGATTCAGTATTTTTTGAAAAAGCGCCAAAAGTCACCCTTTTAGTGATTGCCCCATCCAGGATCCCCTGAAAAAGAGACGGATGAACAGGGGTAAATCAGGGTTTGCCCTAAAAAGTAGCGTAGTTCTAAGAGGGTACAATAAGTCTAGTATTGAAATGACTATCAGTAAGATTCAGTATTTTTTGAAAAAGCGCCAAAAGTAACCCTTTTAGTGATTGCCCCATCCAGGATCCCCTGAAAAAGAGACGGATGAACAGGGGTAAATCAGGGTTTGCCCTAAAAAGTAGCGTAGTTCTAAGAGGGTACAATAAGTCTAGTATTGAAATGACTATCAGTAAGATTCAGTATTTTTTGAAAAAGCGCCAAAAGTCACCCTTTTAGTGATTGCCCCATCCAGGATCCCCTGAAAAAGAGACGGATGAACAGGGGTAAATCAGGGTTTGCCCTAAAAAGTAGCGTAGTTCTAAGAGGGTACAATAAGTCTAGTATTGAAATGACTATCAGTAAGATTCAGTATTTTTTGAAAAAGCGCCAAAAGTCACCCTTTTAGTGATTGCCCCATCCAGGATCCCCTGAAAAAGAGACGGATGAACAGGGGTAAATCAGGGTTTGCCCTAAAAAGTAGCGTAGTTCTAAGAGGGTACAATAAGTCTAGTATTGAAATGACTATCAGAAAGATTCAGTATTTTTTGAAAAAGCGCCAAAAGTCACCCTTTTAGTGATTGCCCCATCCAGGATCCCCTGAAAAAGAGACGGATGAACAGGGGGAAATCAGGGTTTGCCCTAAAAAGTAGCGTAGTTCTAAGAGGGTACAATAAGTCTAGTATTGAAATGACTATCAGAAAGATTCAGTAGTTTTTGAAAAAGCGCCAAAAGTCACCCTTTTAGTGATTGCCCTATCCAGGATCCCCTGAAAAAGAGACGGATGAACAGGGGTAAATCAGGGTTTGCCCTAAAAAGTAGCGTAGTTCTAAGAGGGTACAATAAGTCTAGTATTGAAATGACTATCAGAAAGATTCAGTATTTTTTGAAAAAGCGCCAAAAGTCACCCTTTTAGTGATTGCCCTATCCAGGATCCCCTGAAAAAGAGACGGATGAACAGGGGTAAATCAGGGTTTGCCCTAAAAAGTAGCGTAGTTCTAAGAGGGTACAATAAGTCTAGTATTGAAATGACTATCAGTAAGATTCAGTAGTTTTTGAAAAAGCGCCAAAAGTAACCCTTTTAGTGATTGCCCTATCCAGGATCCCCTGAAAAAGAGACGGATGAACAGGGGTAAATCAGGGTTTGCCCTATAAAATAGCGTAGTTCTAAGAGGGTACAATAAGTCTAGTATTGAAATGACTATCAGAAAGATTCAGTATTTTTTGAAAAAGCGCCAAAAGTAACCCTTTTAGTGATTGCCCTATCCAGGATCCCCTGAGAAAGAGACGGATGAACAGGGGTAAATCAGGGTTTGCCCTAAAAAGTAGCGTAGTTCTAAAAGGGTACAATAAGTCTAGTATTGAAATGACTATCAGTAAGATTCAGTATTTTTTGAAAAAGCGCCAAAAGTCACCCTTTTAGTGATTGCCCTATCCAGGATCCCCTGAAAAAGAGACGGATGAACAGGGGTAAATCAGGGTTTGCCCTATAAAATAGCGTAGTTCTAAGAGGGTACAATAAGTCTAGTATTGAAATGACTATCAGTAAGATTCAGTATTTTTTGAAAAAGCGCCAAAAGTAACCCTTTTAGTGATTGCCCCATCCAGGATCCCCTGAAAAAGAGACGGATGAACAGGGGTAAATCAGGGTTTGCCCTAAAAAGTAGCGTAGTTCTAAGAGGGTACAATAAGTCTAGTATTGAAATGACTATCAGTAAGATTCAGTATTTTTTGAAAAAGCGCCAAAAGTCACCCTTTTAGTGATTGCCCCATCCAGGATCCCCTGAAAAAGAGACGGATGAACAGGGGTAAATCAGGGTTTGCCCTAAAAAGTAGCGTAGTTCTAAGAGGGTACAATAAGTCTAGTATTGAAATGACTATCAGTAAGATTCAGTATTTTTTGAAAAAGCGCCAAAAGTAACCCTTTTAGTGATTGCCCCATCCAGGATCCCCTGAAAAAGAGACGGATGAACAGGGGTAAATCAGGGTTTGCCCTAAAAAGTAGCGTAGTTCTAAGAGGGTACAATAAGTCTAGTATTGAAATGACTATCAGAAAGATTCAGTATTTTTTGAAAAAGCGCCAAAAGTCACCCTTTTAGTGATTGCCCCATCCAGGATCCCCTGAAAAAGAGACGGATGAACAGGGGTAAATCAGGGTTTGCCCTAAAAAGTAGCGTAGTTCTAAGAGGGTACAATAAGTCTAGTATTGAAATGACTATCAGAAAGATTCAGTATTTTTTGAAAAAGCGCCAAAAGTCACCCTTTTAGTGATTGCCCCATCCAGGATCCCCTGAAAAAGAGACGGATGAACAGGGGTAAATCAGGGTTTGCCCTAAAAAATAGCGTAGTTCTAAGAGGGTACAATAGCCCAAATTAGGCCCATTTAAGTCCAAATTAAGCCAGTCCAAAGCGCAAATTGAGTCTATTATTAATTCAAGTCCAAGGCTAGATAGAAGGAGAAGAAGACGGAAGGAAAGAAGCAAAAAACAGGAGAAAGACGGCCCAAAATGGACCAGAGAGAGAAGACGGGATGAAGAAAAAAAGGGGGAGGACACAAAAATGCAGGTCGAATGGTCGAATGAATGAGAAAGAATGAGAAAAATACGCTGCGTATTCGGTGGGCGGGACTACAGATGGGCGGGGCTAATTGTGGGCGGGGCTAAACATGAGCGTTCCCTCTCATGGGAAAATGCGCACAAAAGGTCAAATAGACTGTCACCTCGTGACGTCACCCGGCCGGGGATCTCAACAGAAAAACAGACATCAGAGTACATACAAAAGGAGACCGACAAAGAGGCCCCTCCCCCCACTTTTATGGCTTATAAATAGGTCACAGCAGATGACTTGATAGATTTACAATGGGAATGTTCAAATGTAACAAGCGGTTCTTAAAGAGATTTGGAGAAAATAAAAAGATGAAAGGGGTTTTAAGATTATACGGGAAAATTTGAATTCGAAAAGATTGGAAAAAATGCGTTCAATTTTTTAATTAAAACGAATTTTTTTTTGAAAAAATGTTTTTTTTTGGTAGAAAAAAAGTCGATTCTTTCCGAAAATTTAAATGGAAAAATTGGAAAAAATTACCCAAGAAATCAATCAATTGCTCAAATTTTCGGCTCTTTTTTTTTAAACAATTTTCATGGCCTAAGCCAAAAAGCCTAAAATTTTACTTTTTTTAAACTTAAAAATTGCCCAATATTTTTCTCGAAATTTCCAAAAATAATAATTAATTTTTTCCGAGTTTTGAGTTCAAAAAAGTCCAAATTTCTTTCATCGAAACCCTGCTTTAACCGGCCAGAGAAAGAGTGGTCAAGGTGATATTTCGGAAAGATTTTCTCCCAATCAGCAGACGAACCAGACGGTAGAACTGCACCGCTTTGGGCAGTCCTACACGATCCTATTCATCAGATGAGTAAGTGGGAATTCCTCCGATCATCCAGGACTCACTGATAGCAGTAGTTAGGCCATCTAGGTTAAAGTTAGGCCATCAGGAAAGAAATTTGGACTTTGAGGGCGAAGATCGCGGCCAAAAGTTAGGCCATTCGGACAGAACTTCGGCTATTAAAAACATGCGCGGCATTTCAGCGCAACTAGGCCAAGCAAACCCAAAGCTAGCCTAAACAGACCGAGAATAGGCAGAAAAAACGGGAAGAAGCCGAAGGAATCAACAAGACAGGGTCGAAAGACTCTTCGAGAACTAGTGATGAATAACGAGGAAGGAGAAAAGGGGAAAAGAGATGGGATGGAAGGAGTGAAAATGATTAAAAACCCACCATTACAATTGCCGCGCGTCATCAATCCACTGTTATCCACGTCGTTGCTCCGCCCACTCGCCACCGTCCACGTCGTCCCGCCACCCTCATCGATCTTTCTGAAATAATTGATTATTGAGCGGGTTTTCGAGAAGATTCCAAAGAAAAAAGTGAAGAAACGAGAGGAAAAAAGAGAAAAACCATTGAAATGCAGACAAAATTTTGGCGGAAATTTGGAGAGAAATGTGGAAAACCAAGAAAAAAACTGAAACAGCGCCTAGACAATTCTGGAAAACCGTCCAAAACCCGAAGAAAAAGTCAAAAAAGGGCGGGATTTAAGGGCGGAAGCTCCGAAAAACAACCAATGCACTTGTCAATTGATCTACCGTATTTTTTCTACGGGAAAAAAAGAAAAAAGTGGGCCTAGGATTGCCGAATTTTTTGCGCTTGATTGTCTGCGCCTCTCGCTTCATATGTGCTCTCTCGCTTCGTATTTTCAGTCCACAGATGGTACAAAAATGCAGATACAAAAAGACAGCCCTACCAATATAAGCAGTCCAAGCAGGCCTAAAGAGAGTCCAAGCAAGCCCAAAACCAGTCCAAACAGGCCTAAAGGCAGTCCAATCAGACACAAAGTCCGTTAAAGCCTACCCAAAAACAGTCGAAGCAGACCAAAAACCAGTACAAGCAGACCTGAAGGCTGTCCATGCAGACCCAAAGTCCATCCAAGCAGGTCTGTAGACAGTCCAGGCAGGCCTAAAGTAGACCAAAACGGACCAAAAGCCAAAGAAAGAGGCTCGAGAAAGAAGTAGAGAAAGGAAGAGAAAGAGGAATAAGAGAGCAGGGAGGAAGGGGTGATAGGGGGAATTGAAACTCACCATTTGAGTCGAGGCTCCCGCCTTTAGCCCGTCCACCGTCTTCGCCACGCCGGCGCCACGTCCATCCGCCACGTCCATCCGCCATCCACATCGACTCGTCCTGAAATTATTGAAATTTGAAAGGTGGTTTAGAAAGGATTCTGATGGAAAAAAGAGAAAAAATCAGAACAACTAGGCCAAGCAGACCCAAGACTAGCATAAGCAGACCAAGATTAGGCAGAGAAAACGGAAAGAAGAAGCCAAAGGAACGGACAATAAAAAGAAACAATGGCAAGTTAGCCTCACCACAAGCCGCCAAGTTAGTTTCCCGCTCTCTGTTCTTAGCCAAAAATTTGGAGAAAACATTCAGTTTTTTCGAATAACAAATTTTTCCCGAATTTTGAATTTTTTTTCCGCTTTTTTTTGCCAATTTTTATTTTTTTAAAACTTGAATTTTCAGTCAAAACTGGTTCTTAATGCTGAAAATAATTAAATTAATAGTTTTGTTTTAATTTTAGCCTGATTTCATCATAAAAACGGACAAATTCTGGAAGAAAATGAGGAGACAAAAGCCTGGAACGAGAAGCTTTTCGTTAGTGTCTGGCGTCTCTCACTCTCTCGTGCGTGCAGATGGAGCGCGCTTGCTGTGCACTCATTTTGATCGAAGCCTCTCGAAAATTCAGCGCTGAAAGGCTTTCAGTCGAAACAATTGTAATATTTCGCTATTAGTTTTGTTTCCGAAATATTTTCAGAAGTAATTTCCAGCTCCACACCCGCTTTTTTTCTGCTCCGCGTTTCATTTTCGAGCTTCCGTAGCGAAAAAGCTGGGTGCCAGGCTCTGGAAAATACAAATACTTTTTCAATTCTTAACAAAGTTTGCTTGTTGGCGAAAGCCAAAAAAATTTTATTCTAGCTGAAAAATTTTCTTTTTTTTTCGCCGTAGAACAAATACGGTAGATCAATTGACAAGTGCATTGGTTCTTTCGCCCTTAAACGAGTAAATTAATTATTTTCAGTAGGATAAAAACCAGTTTTGACCGACAAATTCGTGGCACGAAAAAAATGGGAGCGGCGGAAAAATCATTTTAAAAATTTTGAAAAAAAAAACTGAATTTTTATCCAAATTTTTCATTGAAAAATCGTTTTAAAACTCTGAAATTATTGTAAAATGTATTGAAAATACGAAGCGAAAGAGCACAAATAAAGCGTTTCCTGTGGATTTTGCGCCGCTTTTTCCTCTCGTTTCATCGATTTTTCGCTCTTTTTCTCTCGTGTCGTCACTTTTTTTTCCGTCGGAACTTTCCCGAATTTCATTTTCAAAAGTCGATAATTTCAGGATGATCAACGAGGATGGCCGAGGGACGATGGAGGACGGGCGGCGTGGCGGATGTTCGTGGCGAAGCGACGACGACGTGGCAGGAGGATGGGCGGGGCGGAGCAACGACGACGGGGTGGATGGACGATGGATGGGCGGCGCGGCGAGCGAACAAGGCTGGAGCCTAATGGTGAGTTTCAAATCCCTTTCACTCTTTCCTGCCCCAGTCTCTTCTCTTCGTTGGCTTGGTGAGGCTAAAAACTGGTAGCGGGCGCTTTGGTGAGGCTATTGGCGAGTTTTGGTGAGGCTAAGCGCTGATAGCGGGCAGTTTAGGCTAGCTTTTGGTTTTCTTCGCCTTTCGTTGCTTGGCCATGATAATTGTTTTTAAAAAAAGAGCCGAAAATTTGAGCAATTAATTGATTTCTTGGGCAATTTTTTCCAACTTTTCCATTTAAATTTTCGGAAAGAATCGACTTTTTTTCTACCAAAAAAAAACATTTTTTCAACAAAAAATTCGTTTTAATCAAAAAATTGAACGCATTTTTTCCAATTTTTTTAAATTCAAATCTTGCCGTATAATCTTAAAACCCCATCTTTTTATTTCTTTCAAATCTCTTTAAGAACCGCTTGTTACATTTGAACATTCCCATTGTAAATCTATCAAGTCATCTGCTGTGACCTATTTATAAGCCATAAAAGTGGGGGGAGGGGCCTCTTTGTCGGTCTCCTTTTGTATGTACTCTGATGTCTGTTTTTGTGTTGAGATCCCCGGCCGAGTGACGTCACGAGGTGACAGTCTATTTGACCTTTTGTGCGCATTGTCCCACGAGAGGGAACGCTCATGTTTAGCCCCGCCCACAATTAGCCCCGCCCATCTGTAGTCCCGCCCACCGAATATGCAGCGTATTTTTCTCATTCTTTCTCATTCATTCGACTAGCAGTGCATTCATTCCCTTTTTCCTTTCATCCGTCTTCTCTCTCTGGTCCATTTTGGGCCGTCTTTCTCCTGTTTTTTGCTTCTTTCCTTCCGTCTTCTTCTCCTTCTATCTAGCCTTGGGCTTGGACTTTGATGGGCTTAAGATGCGCTTTGGACTGGCCTAATATGGGCTTGAAAAGGCCTAATTTTGGCTGAAATGGGCCTAATTTGGACTGGAATGGGCTTGATTTGGGCTTGGTTTTGGCCTGAATGGACTTTGGACTGGCTTACTTTGGACTTGAATGGGCCTCATTTGGGGTTGGATGGACTTAAAGGGGCTTAAACAGGCTCAATTTGGGCAAAAAAAGTCTCAATTTGGACTGGAAAGGGTCTAATTTGGACTTAAATGGGCCTAATTCCGCCTTGGATGGGTCTTATTTGGGCATAAATGGGCCTAATTTGGGCTTTGGACTGGCTTGATTTGGACTGGAATGGGCTTGATTTGGACTGGAATGGGCCTTGATTTGGACTGGAATGGGCTTGATTTAGCCTTCGATGGATTTAATTTGGGCTGGAATGGACCTTGATTTGGACTTGAATGAAGCCTAATTTGGGCTGAAAAAGGGCTGATAGGCTCACTAGACTGGACTAAAAGTTGGGATCTTTTTTACTCTCTTTCTCTCTCTGACTCTCGTTCTCTGTCACTCTTTTTCCGTTCTCTGACTCTCTTCTCTCATCCCCTTTTTCCGATTTTAATTGCTTTTTTTTTCAGATTCGACGACAACTCCGATCCAACTCCAAGTGCAACTCCAACTCCAACTCCAAGTGCAACTCCAAGTGCAACTCCATTATCATGATGCCAGCACACGGTTCGGGTCTCGCCGATCCCCAATAGTTTGCTTCGAGAGCCCGTTCCACCTGTGGGGAACGAAGCTCTGCGGAGGGCCAGAACCTCGATTCCGGGTGGGAGTCGGGGCGCTCTGTGCAGATGGTCAACCAGGAGATTCGACTCTCCTGTCAACCCCGCCTCCTTTTTTTGGGGTTGCCGGGGGGATCGAACCTTCTGGTTCGATCATTTGCACCAGAGCGCCTCGAAACCTATCTGGTATTCGAGGTTCTGGTCCTCTGCGGAGCCTAGTTCCCCCAGCTGGAACAGGTTAGCGGAGCTAAACTATTGGGGATCGGCGAGGCGGGTTTTGGGTTAGAGGGACCGGACCGTGTAGGTAAGTTGCTGGTGGATCAATCGATTATCGATTGATTTTATCGATTGATTGGATGGATGGATGGATCAATGAATCAATGGATCAATGGATCAATGGAGCTGCTCCCACCGGATTCATTTGGATTGGCACTTCCGGATTCAAAGGCTCCTGGCTTCTCCTAGCTCCTGGTTCGATTTTCAATGGCTCCCCGGATCAAAAATTGGTCAGTTTATTGCCCCATCCTAAATTCCCCACCACCGGCTCTCCCGATTTGTAGGTCAATGGCTACTTGGTTGCTGCTCGGCTGCTCGTCCTCTCGGATTCATTTGGCACTGGCAACAACAACTGCAAAATTGGCTCCACGAATTCAAAAATGGTCAGTTTGTCTCCCCTTCCTTCCCCCAAAAATTCTGAATTTCCAAAAAATTCTAAAATTCCGGAAATTTCCTTTCCCCAAAAAATTGTGAAAATCCAAAAAAATTCCTTTCCTTTCCAGTGGTTCCAAAACCTGAAGACGTGGCAATTTCTCGATTTCAATGTTGGCAGTGATGAAGTGTGGCGGTCCAATGTCAGTGCAAATTTCACAGAATGTTAGGTTGGTCTCCCTTCAAATTTTAGTCCCGAACAGACGACAATTTTTTAGAGACGAGCTCCAACTCCAATTCTGTGACTCTCCAACTGCCAACTCACTCGCCAACTCCCAACTCACTCGCCAACTTCATTTTGATCACTGATGAGGATCGTCTGGCCTTCAAACCTGAATCGCCCCGACTATGCCAAGGAAATACCCACGTGGTCCTTTTGATCCGGAAAATTCCCCCCAAAAAATTTCTGAAATTCCTATTCATATGATTTTAATACTGGTAAGTATAGTATTCAACAGTTTCTAATTACGCCCTCGTGATCAGTTAGTGCTAATCTTTTTCGAATTTCCGATAGATTAGCCTTTCTGATTGTGATGGGAGTTTTGAATACTGTCTGCCTTTTTGTTAGTCCGTTTTTCCAGAAGGTCCGTTTTTTTCAGAGTGTTTTTTCCAGAAGGTCCGTTTTTTTCAGAGTGTTTTTTCCAGAAGGTCCGTTTTTTTCAGAGTGTTCATTCCAGAAGGTCCGTTTTTTTTTCAGAGTGTTTTTCCAGAAGGTCCGTTTTTTTCAGAAGGTCCGTTTTTTCCAGAAGGTCCGTTTTTTCAGAGTGTTTTTTCCAGAAGGTCCGTTTTTTTCAGAGTGTTCATTCCAGAAGGTCCGTTTTTTTCAGAGTGTTTTTTCAGAAGGTCCGTTTTTTTCAGAGTGTTTTTTCCAGAAGGTCCGTTTTTTTCAGAGTGTTCATTCCAGAAGGTCCGTTTTTTTTCAGAGTGTTTTTCCAGAAGGTCCGTTTTTTTCAGAAGGTCCGTTTTTTCCAGAAGGTCCGTTTTTTTCAGAGTGTTCATTCCAGAAGGTCCGTTTTTTTCAGAGTGTTTTTCCAGAAGGTCCGTTTTTTTTCAGAGTGTTTTTTCCAGAAGGTCCGTTTTTTTCAGAGTGTTTTTCCAGAAGGTCCGTTTTTTTTCAGAGTGTTTTTTCCAGAAGGTCCGTTTTTTTCAGAGTGTTTTTTCCAGAAGGTCCGTTTTTTTCAGAGTGTTTTTTCCAGAAGGTCCGTTTTTTCAGAGTGTTTTTTCCAGAAGGTCCGTTTTTTCAGAGTGTTTTTTCCAGAAGGTCCGTTTTTTTTCCAGAAGGTCCGTTTTTTTCAGAGTGTTTTTCCAGAAAGCCCTTTTTTGTTAAGAAGGTCTGTTTTTTTTCTGAAGAAGGTCAATTTTTTGGTTTTTTTTTGGTTTTTTTTTCAGTTTTTGGTTTTTTTTTCAGTTTTTTGGTTTTTTTTCAGTTTTTTTCGTTTTTTTTTTCAATTTTTTGGTTTATTTTCTTTCAATTTTTTGGTTTATTTTTTTTTCTATTTTTTGGTTTATTTTTTTCAATTTTTTGGTTTTTTCATTCAATTTTCTGGTTTTTTTTTCAATTTTTTTGTTTTTTTTCAATTTTTTGGTTTTTTTTTTTTCAATTTTTTGGTTTTTTTTTTCAATTTTTTGGTTTTTTTTTCATTTTTTTGGTTTTTTTTTTCAATCTTTTGGTTTTTCGACCAAACGAATTGACCTTTTTGACGAAACGAATCGACTTTTTTGACAAATCGACCTTTTTGACAAATCGACCTTTTTGTGAAATCGACCTTTTTGACAAATCGACCTTTTTGACAAATCGACCTTTTTGTGAAATCGACCTTTTTGACAAATCGACCTTTTTGACAAATCGACCTTTTTGACAAATCGACCTTTTTGACAAATCGACCTTTTTGACAAATCGACCTTTTTGTGAAATCGACCTTTTTGACAAATCGACCTTTTTGACAAATCGACCTTTTTGTGAAATCGACCTTTTTGACAAATCGACCTTTTTGACAAATCGACCTTTTTCACAAATCGACCTTTTTCACAAATCAACCTTTTTAACAAATCGACCTTTTTGACAAATCGACCTTTTTAACAAATCGACCTTTTTAACAAATCGACCTTTTTAACAAATCGACCTTTTTGACAAATCGACCTTTTTGTGAAATCGACCTTTTTGTGAAATCGACCTTTTTGACAAATCGACCTGTTTACCAAATCGACCTTTTTGACAAATTGACCTTTTTGACAAATCGACCTTTTTCACAAATCGACCTTTTTAACAAATCGACCTTTTTGACAAATCGACCTTTTTAACAAATCGACCTTTTTAACAAATCGACCTTTTTAACAAATCGACCTTTTTGACAAATCGACCTTTTTGTGAAATCGACCTTTTTGTGAAATCGACCTTTTTGACAAATCGACCTGTTTACCAAATCGACCTTTTTGACAAATCGACCTTTTTGACAAATCGACCTTTTTGTGAAATCGACCTTTTTGACAAATCGACCTTTTTGACAAATCGACCTTTTTGTGAAATCGACCTTTTTGACAAATCGACCTGTTTACCAAATCGACCTTTTTGACAAATCGACCTTTTTGACAAATCGACCTTTTTGACAAATCGACCTTTTTGACAAATCGACCTTTTTGTGAAATCGACCTTTTTGACAAATCGACCTTTTTGACAAATCGACCTTTTTAACAAATCGACCTTTTTAACAAATCGACCTTTTTGACAAATCGACCTTTTTGTGAAATCGACCTTTTTGTGAAATCGACCTTTTTGTGAAATCGACCTTTTTGACAAATCGACCTGTTTAACAAATCGACCTTTTTGACAAATCGACCTTTTTGACAAATCGACCTTTTTGACAAATCGACCTTTTTGTGAAATCGACCTTTTTGACAAATCGACCTTTTTGTGAAATCGACCTTTTTGTGAAATCGACCTTTTTGACAAATCGACCTGTTTACCAAATCGACCTTTTTGACAAATCGACCTTTTTGACAAATCGACCTTTTTGACAAATCGACCTTTTTAATAAATCGACCTTTTTAACAAATCGACCTTTTTAACAAATCGACCTTTTTGACAAATCGACCTTTTTGTGAAATCGACCTTTTTGTGAAATCGACCTTTTTGTGAAATCGACCTTTTTGACAAATCGACCTGTTTACCAAATCGACCTTTTTGACAAATCGACCTTTTTGACAAATCGACCTTTTTGACAAATCGACCTTTTTGTGAAATCGATCTTTTTGACAAATCGACCTTTTTGTGAAATCGACCTTTTTGTGAAATCGACCTTTTTGACAAATCGACCTGTTTACCAAATCGACCTTTTTGACAAATCGACCTTTTTGACAAATCGACCTTTTTGACAAATCGACCTTTTTGTGAAATCGACCTTTTTGACAAATCGACCTTTTTGACAAATCGACCTTTTTCACAAATCGACCTTTTTAACAAATCGACCTTTTTGACAAATCGACCTGTTTACCAAATCGACCTTTTTGACAAATCGACCTTTTTGACAAATCGACCTTTTTGACAAATCGACCTTTTTAATAAATCGACCTTTTTAACAAATCGACCTTTTTAACAAATCGACCTTTTTGACAAATCGACTTTTTGTGAAATCGACCTTTTTGTGAAATCGACCTTTTTGTGAAATCGACCTTTTTGACAAATCGACCTGTTTAACAAATCGACTTTTTTAACAAATCGACCTTTTTGACAAATCGACCTGTTTACCAAATCGATCTTTTTGACAAATCGACCTTTTTGACAAATCGACCTTTTTGACAAATCGACCTTTTTGACAAATCGACCTTTTTGTGAAATCGACCTTTTTGACAAATCGACCTTTTTAATAAATCGACCTTTTTAACAAATCGACCTTTTTAACAAATCGACCTTTTTGACAAATCGACCTTTTTGTGAAATCGACCTTTTTGTGAAATCGACCTTTTTGTGAAATCGACCTTTTTGACAAATCGACCTGTTTAACAAATCGACTTTTTTGACAAATCGACCTTTTTAACAAATTGACCTTTTTGACAAATCGGCCTTTTTAACAAATCGACCTTTTTGTGAAATCGACCTTTTTGACAAATCGACCTTTTTGACAGATCGACCTTTTTGACAAATCGACCTTTTTGACAAATCGACCTTTTTAACAAATCAACCTTTTTGACAAATCGACCTTTTTAACAAATCGACCTTTTTGACAAATCGACCTTTTTGTGAAATCGACCTTTTTGTGAAATCGACCTTTTTGTGAAATCGACCTTTTTGACAAATCGACCTGTTTAACAAATCGACTTTTTTGACAAATCGACCTTTTTAACAAATTGACCTTTTTGACAAATCGGCCTTTTTAACAAATCGACCTTTTTGTGAAATCGACCTTTTTGACAAATCGACCTTTTTGACAAATCGACCTTTTTGACAAATCGACCTTTTTGACAAATCGACCTTTTTAACAAATCAACCTTTTTGACAAATCGACCTTTTTGACAAACCCACCTATACCCACCTATACCCACCTATACCCATCTATACCCACCTATACCCACCTATACCCACCTATACCCACCCATACCCACCTATACCCACCTGTACCCACCTATACCCACCTGTACCCACCTATTCTCACCTATACCCACCTAAAAAAAGCCGCGGCCGGCAAAATTGAAAAAAAAACCGTCAAAAAGTTGAGAAAAATAATAAATTTGACGGCCGACAATAATGATTGGAACTACTGGATAACCAGGATAGTAACGTGAAAGTCGAAAAAGGAACTTTTCGTTGGAATTTCTAGGAGAAATATTCCTGTTTCAAGAAACTATCACCATAGGTGTATGTTGTTGAACGGTTTAGGGAAAAAAATAATGATAAAAACTCAAAAAATCCCCCTCAAAAAATTGTGTGTGAAATTTGTTTACAAGACCAAAATTTTGAAAAGTTGTGACTTGAAAAAGATACTGTGTCAAAAAGATTTCGTGCTCACAAGCTTCAAAATATTGACTATACTAAAGAACACAAAGGTGAAAACCCTTTTGCAAATTTGCATTTCTTTAACCATACGGAATGTCTATCTACGCAAGTGAATTTAGGCCACGCCCCTACTTCGTATGAGCTGGAGATAAGTAGGGACTGGTATTTTCTCTTACGGAGATTTTTAGTCCCTGTTTTCAACTTTTTTTATTTCCTACATTTTTCATCCCAACCAACACGCGAGAATAAACTTTCCACATTCCTCCACGTGGCAAGATGACCTTTCACTGATAAGACGTTTCCCATATAATTTTTTCTCCCCTAAAATCTCCATTTTTCAATCAAAAATCGATAAATTCAATCGGAACTCTCTCCATCTGCCATCACAATGTCATCTACATTTCTTCTTCTCCTCCTAACTACTCTCGTCTCAACTGTTCATGCTGAACAACTCAACGAAGACGGAGCACGTGCTCTTATCATTATTGGATGTCTCGTTGGAATTGGAATCTCCTTTTCGATCGCCGGTGCCATTTTTATTATGAATCGACGACGAAGCCAACAAACGATTGTGCTCACATAAGGATCCTTTGGAAGTTGAATAAAATGTTTTGTTTCTGGTTTTCGTTTGTTTTTATGAAAAATAAAAATTTTGGTGCCGGATGGGGTTCGATCCCGGGAGCAATAAATTCAAAAAACGAGTGTTAGCCACTAGGCCATGGGGACAACAGGAGGGTGAGGTGTGGAGGAAAAATCTCTAGACATTATCGATCGAAAAAAAAATTATGTGGTCATAAGTGGGTAGATAACCTTTTCTGGTAAGAAAATCCCTGTATCAACCTTCGGGCTTTCGAGAATAGCGAAAAAGTGGCGGTTTCGTTTAAAGGCGCAACGGCAAATGTTCACGATATCTCGTCACGATTACAGTAACTTTCAGTGCAATATAACTGTGAACGTGACGAGGTATCGTGGACATTTGCCGTTGCGCCTTTAAACGGAACTGCCACTTTTTCGCAAATGAGTAATACAACCCCACTAGTCTAAACATAGACAAATTGGCTTGCTATCGAATTACTGACTTTTTTGAAAATATTTTCCTAATTCCTCGTTTTCATATTTTCCACGTGAAACCAAGTGGCAAATTTATTTTTTATCGATCGATAAATTTTTTGAGAGGAAAAATGAGTTGAATCGAATTTGCAACAAGAACTCTCAACCCATGAAACTATTGAGAAACAGAAAAATAAATTGAAATTCAAAAAATAGAAAGGATTTCCAGCATTCAAAAAAAAGCACTTCGGGAGTATTAAACTCCAAAATGAAAACATTTGGAATTCCTTGCAAATTTATTATCAATTTGACAGTAAGAATAAGATTTATCCGAGCACCTATCGAGCACTTTTGAAGGATAAAATTCGAAGATGAAAACATTTGGAAACATTGATTCGAAAAATTCAAAACGAAAAAAAAAACGTATGTTTCTCTTGTTTTTTGTTTATGGAAGGAAAATAAATTATTTGTTTGTCTGTTAAAGAAAAACATCAGCATTTCACACCAATATTCACTTTCTTCATTCATTTATTTCAAGAAATTTGTGTTACATGCCTATGATAACTTGTTCATCTCAACTAAACTGACAGTTATACAGGAAAAAGTCGACTAGAAAAATGTTTATCATGAAATTCAGCACATTTTATCAGTCGGCCACTTTTTTGTATTGTGTATCCATAATTCTTTGCGCGGTCGCGGGCATTTTACTCATGGCCGAGTTTTGAAATCGTTCGGCCACCTCAGAATTTCTCAAATTGAGGCCCGTTGGGGGAGACATCGTTTATCACTGATTTCTTTCATTTTTCGACATTTTTTCTGTTTTTTTTTTGCTTTAGAAATATTTAAACATGAATTAATTAAGACGAAAAATGAAAAAGAACTTGATTCCATCGCAAAATCACTAAAAAATTGTTTTTTCATTTTTCCTTGATTGCAAGAAAATTGAAAAAAAAACAAAGAATCGAGTTCTTTTTTATTTTTCGTCTTAATTAATTCATATTTAAATATTTCTAAAGCAAAAAAAAACAGAAAAAATGTCGAAAAATGAAAGAAATCAGTGATAAACGATGTCTCCCCCAACGGGCCTCAATTTGAGAAATCCTGAGGTGGCCGAACGATTTCAAAACTCGGCCATGAGTAAAATGCCCGCGACCGCGCAAAGAATTATGGATACACAATACCTCATAATCTGGCTGTGATATACAGGTTGATCGAAAACCTGCGCAATTCTAATAAGCCAATTTACTGCCAAATTGATAATAGTTGTGCAAGGAATTCAAATGTTTCTTTTCGCGGGTGGTCCGCCCACTTTCACTTCGCACTGCGTTAATTCAAAAATAGCTTGGAGACCAAAAGAGGCGGACCGCCCGCGAAAATAAAAATTTGAATTCCTTGCAAAACAATTATTAATTTGACAATAAAAAAAAAGATTTATCCGAGTTCCTATCTAGCACTTTTGGAGCATAAAATTCCAAGATGAGAAAATCTGAAAACAGCGATTCAGAAACTTCGAAACTGAAAAAAATTCATGTTTCTCTTGGTTTTTGTCAATAGAAGGAAAGATGTTATTAGCTTGATTATCCCAAAACAACAGTATTTCTTATTTTCATAGCACTTTATTCTCTTCTCAAACAAAAAAGTTCAATTCGACTCCATTTTTCTTCCAATAATCCTCAATGAACGACGACAACTCCTCCACCACCACTAACTCCATTATTCATACTATTCCGTTTTCTCATCATATAGAAGAATATTCCACCGCCAACAGCAGACACAGAAATGAGAACTCCGACGACGATACAGACAATCAAAACGACAGTGGCATTCTCTTTCTCCTGTTGAGTATAATCTGCCAACACGAATCCATAAAAGAGCAAAGAAGAGATGAGTAGTTGTGCAGCGAAATGCATGTTCTGATGATGTCAACGAAGAATTCGAAGAACTTATTGATCTTCGGGGGAAAATCAATGAGTTTTATAGAGAACTGATAAGGATCTACCCTGATTTCTTTTTTCAGAGAAGATCTTATCTCTAGTGATAAGGATCTTTAAAATTTTATTTCGATGGTTTAAAATGGAAGTTGAAATTAGATTGCAGGAAAGACTAGATCTGAGTTCTAAAGACCTTCAGAGCCTGACGATACATGTGATAAACGCAGGGAGAAGAAAAGATAAGGTAAACGGTAAGCTACTGTAAACTACTCTTGAGGTAATTGATTGTGATACTGAATTATGTCAACTACCTTCGAATGTTTATTTTGATTCATTTTGAAGCTGGAATATTCGATACAAATATCTTTAAGTTCTAATAAAGTTTTGAAACCGAAATAGAATGTTCCTTTTCAAAAATTTAGTAAATTTTTTTAATGTCTGTTTGAATCATTAGACGAGTCTCGATATATCAATAACTTTCTGACATTCAGGACCAGACATGAGTGGGATTCCGTCTTCCGGCTTCCGTTTTCCGTGTTTCCGGACGGTGAGAAGCTTTGAGAAAACGGAAATTCGGAGAAAATTTTCCAACTTTTCAACACGGTTTTATCGTTTTTCAAAGCACTTGTATAATCGTCGAACTACGTTTTTGTTCCCAAAATTTCAATTTCATGCCACAAAATGTATTTTTTTTTCCTAGTTAGAGCAGTTTTGAGCACTTTTTGTTCCTTCCGTTTCCTTCATTCCGTTTTCCGGGACTTTAAAATTGTTTCCGTGTTCCGTCTTCCGGATTTAAAATTTTCTCTTCCGCTAATTTCTGCTCAGGACTCGCTAAACCCACTTTTCTTGTCTAACCTGTTTCACAATATTGTCAAATAATCATTGGTCACATATTCGCATGATAAGTCTTCAATAAATTTTGCTTGAATAATTTGAAAATAAATAATTGGTCTTCGTGCCTATTCAACCTAGAAAAGGGCTGACATTGGTTAGTTTAACTGAGAAAAAAAGTTCAAATTTTCTCACAATATACCTTTGTCGATCTAAACTAAAGTGCAATTCAGAAGCTCAAGTTTATGGAAATTAAGTGATACCGGAAAAAAACTCGCTGTTTCAAAAGCTATTCAAGTGATTATAATGTATAGTTTTTATCGATTTTCTTATGTCTGTTGTGAAAAACAACTATTTTCCAGAATGGTTCCCACTTTTTCACTAAAAAATTTCCACTTTTTCCAATTATCACAAGCTCTTTTGTTCAGATCCTAAACCAAGTCTCTCGATATACGGAATCGGTTTCAGAAGTTCATTAAAAAAGTAAAGCTACACATGAGAACCGATAATACGTCGGATAGCAATGATCTTCAAATTGATAGTCGTGTGATGTGAAACAAGAAATTAAAAAAAAACAAGAAATTCAAGGAAACATATGAGGATAAACAAGTCAGACTATAAAATTACAGTGAAACATAAAATGTTATTTTGTTCTCTTTATAAGAAACCTTTGTAATAATCCATAAATCAATTTTTCCAATAAAAAGAAAAGCTCTAAAAGTGCTATTCAACTAGGTTCATTACGCTGTGATAATTGAGATGGTTTTTGAAGCGAAAAAAAAACTTTCCGTTTCAGAAATTTAGTGAATTATTCAGACGAAGCTGTTTGAGCCGATAAAGATGCGACGAATCATAGGTCTAATCCAAGAAATTTGCTGAAATTCGAAGAAAAATCTTTTTTTATTAGGTAAGATGCTGTTTTGAAACTTATTTTGACTAGCTTTTCCGTTGCTCCGCAACGAAAAAGCTAGGCTCGGCGATGCCTCGCGTTGTTAATACTTCTCGGTGTCAGCTTACCTTGGTCATACTCTGGCACCAAAATAACTCTACTTGCCCATAGTATGGCTTATACAAAGCACGGCTTGTCCATTGCCTGACATAACCATAGCTTGGCTTGCCCATTGCCTGACAGAACCATAGCTTGCCATGCCCATTGCCTGGCATAACCATAGCTTGCCATGCCCATTGTCTGACAGAACCATAGCGTGGCTTGTACTTTGTCTGGTACAACCATAGCTTGGCTTGCCCATTGTCTGACAGAACCATAGCTTGGCTTGCCTATTGTCGGGCAAAACCATAGCTTGGCTTGCCTATTGTCGGGCAAAACCATAGCTTGGCTTGCCCTTTGTCTGGTACAACCATAGCGTGGCTTGCCTATTGCCTGACTACGCTTTCAAAAACCCGAAAATTGTGACTAAAGATTGTGATGAACGAGAGACGCAGACACGGACGGCCGCTAATGAATGGGCGAGGTCGATCACTTTGGGACCTATTTTGAGCTTGATTTTGAAAGAAACTTTGGGAAGTATTTATATCATTAGAATTAGCATGAATTTCTCTATCGATTTGTTTGCAAAAATTAGCAAAAAGTCGAGATTTGACAAATTTACATTGCGGCTCAGTTGAATGAGCCAGCTTTGCGGAGAGTGCTCCGATCGGGCTAAAACTTAACAGTCCATTAAATATCGCTTTTCTAAGATATTCAAACATGTTTAGAAAAATTTTTTAGTGGAAAAATTTTCGAAAAACCGAGGCAAAGTGATACCCCCAGTACTTCGAAATCAGTTTTTCGCGATTTTCTCCAAAAATTTTCACAGAAACCTATGATGAATTTTATATCAGATTGTAGGGAATTTTTTTCTCTACAAAAACGTTTTATAATATTTTCAGTTTTCCGAAAAAATTTGATCCTAAAAGGTCAAAATAAGTGGTGGCGGAAAAAGGGGGAATGACCGTTTTTTTCCCATTTTTTTGCATTTTTTTCACTTTTCCCAGCATTTACGGAAAAATGAGTCCGGAAACTTATGAAACAAACTAAAAAATCTTGTTCAGCATCAAAAACTGTAGGGGGAGACCAAGTATCAGACAAATCGGTCTGTTAGGAGCCGAGATATAAGAGGTAGAGTAAAAGAACGAATAAGAATGCAAAAACCCGAAAAATTCCAGAATGTCGCTCCTATCTTTGCTCCAGAATGCTCAATTGTTCTGACTTTTATTTGTCTTCCTAAGTGAGATGATTACCTATCTTTTGAAAAAAAAACCGTCCAAAAAACTTGATTTTGAAACAAGTTACAGGTGGTAAAAGCTCGGAATAGCTTTGTTTCAAACACATTTTTTGACAATTTTGGAACTTGTTCTCATTTTCCCGGAAGACCTGGTACAGATACATTAAAGCAGCCAAAAAAATAGTGTTCAGCACCCAAAACTGGATAGGCACGTGAATTTTCAGACCAAGCGGTTCAGTAGAAGCCGAGATATAAGAGGTAGAGTGGAAAAAAGTTAGAAAAAAGCGAAAATCTGCGAGTTTTCGACCCAGTTTCAGAATGTCGCTCCTATCTCAGAGCCAGAAGCTTCAATCATTCCAGATTTTTTAACCCATATAATAGAAAAGATTTCCTATCTTTTGAAAAAAAAACCGTCAAAAAAGCTCAATTTTGAACCGAGTTATTTGTCGTCAAAGTTTTGTGGGACATTTTTTTCTTCAACTTTTTCCTTCAATTTTTTTCTACAAACCCCGCCCACCTACCATTTTCCATAAACGCAAATGCATAACCTGCATATTAAGAAGAAAGGGGCAGAAATTTTTTTTTC
This sequence comes from Caenorhabditis doughertyi, assembly GCA_963572265.1. NCBI lineage: Eukaryota > Metazoa > Nematoda > Chromadorea > Rhabditida > Rhabditidae > Caenorhabditis > Caenorhabditis doughertyi. The sequence continues at coordinate 8,890,655 of OY751556.1, read as the reverse complement.
TAGTTGAAGAGAATAAACTAATACACGGTTTCATTCAAAATTCAACTTCATATTACCGGTATTTTGTGAAATCTTGCTCTAATAGTAGAAGCTGTGAAACTGAAATTTTTTAAATTGACAGTCAAATTTTCTGTTACTGAAAGGTTTGATGTTCTGTAGTTTCTGTTTCGAATTTGATACTTGGCTTCTTCTCATAGAAAAACAATTATAGATCGATAAGGTAATAAAGTTTTCACGTGGCCTTATGTGGAAAGATTTTTTTCCTGATAAGGCATTCTTTTTTTCAAGTTACCGATATGATTGATCTAATAAACTGTAGTCATGAAAAATCCTGATAAAAAGCTGCTGAAGCAGTATTAACCGCTTAGTTATTGTCAAATTAATAATAGTTGTGCAAGGAATTCAAATTTTCCTCTTCGCAGGTTGTCCACCCACTTTCACTTAACACTGCGTTCATTCGAAAACAGTTTGGAGAAAAAAGGTGGGCAACCCGCGAAAAAAAATTTGAATTTCCGCACCACGACGCCAACTACCTTTTAATTTTTCGATTTTAATTTTTCGACTTTTCGATTGAAAAAATAGGGAATTGTGATTTCCTATTGGGCAACGAAACAATAGTCTGAACTATTACTGGTTTAAAAAAAATTTGTGAAACAGAAAAACTTCGAAAAAACAATCTTGGTCAAAATTTCGAAATTTCTGAAACAAAAAACATCGGTTTCAAAATTTTAAAAAATCTTTTTCTCGTACCAAAAAGTTGCTAGACTCTACTGGGATCGAAACTAAAACACGAATTCTGAACTTTTAAAATAAAATTCGGATTCCAAAGATTTTAGAGCAAACTACTTTAAAATGACAATTTTAACCCGAAAATCTCAATACATAAGTGGGCGGAGCCTTAATTTCAAAATCAATTTACTATTTCAAAAAAAAAAGCAAATACTTTCAAGATTGGAGCCATTAGCCCCTGTATCACTATGGCTTATTTTGGAAAGTGGGCGGAGCCTTATTTTTAGAAAAATTTCAGATGTTTTCGAAAATCGATGAATTTTCAAGACTAAAGCCAGAAAAAAAGAAACAGAAAAACTTCGAGAAAAAAAACAAACTTGATAAAATTTTAAATTTTCTGAAAAAAAAACATAGGTTTCAGAATTTTACGAAATCTTTTCCTCGTACCTAAAAGTTGATAAGCTTTGGGACAGTTCACTTCAATCTCTAAAAAAGTGGGCGGAGCTTATTTTTAAAAAAAGTTTATGGATATTTCCGAAAATCGATAATTTCCGAAGATTGAAGCCCTACGTCGTACCCCTATCCTCCCTATCAATCTCTCTAAAAAGTGGGCGGGGCCTATCTCCTAAAATGCTTCCACTATAATCCTTCCGATTCGTTTAAAGGGAGCGTAAGGATAATCTCCTAGTTAAGGGGTCATTGAATTGGTGTATTAAGAGGGGCTAAAAGGGAAAAAGATCAAATACGTGAAAAAAGTGTGTAGTGGCAGAAGCAAAAAAAGGTGTGACTAACACGTAGAAATATGAATATGTCAAAATCGAATTATGTGGAGAGAGAATATATGTGATATGAAATCAAATTGAATCATAGTTTGTGTTTTTGAAGAAAAAAAAGTGTGAAGGGAATGGGGATAAAGTTTACACTAACTTCCGGTCATTTCTCCAGAAGAAATGACTAGAAATGAGCAATGATTAATTTGGAGAAAAAAAAAGGGCGAAGATTGAAAGATAAGAATGATAAGAGAGATATCAGTGATATCAAAATATCAAAAATTAGGAACGGGGGGAAAATTCAACTAATTGATTTCAATACACAAACTAAAAAAATACGGAAATTTTGAAACCGAAAATACTGATAGTTTTGCAAAGCAAGAAAAATGAAAATTGGGGAACACTTTATAGAAAAAAGAAAGCCTAGCTTTAGAAAACCTTAGATAATGAGAGCTTCTTCTCGAAATCCTAAAAAGAAGACCATCGAAATCGAAAGTTGAAGAATCAGAAGCGGTGATAACAGTTTTCTGAAACCGAAAGTTCAAAAAAAAATGAAGGCGAAGGAAGTTTATTGGTTTCAATCCACAAAATTTGGAAATGAAGTTTTTTTTTGAAATCGAAAAAAACTTGTGAATGCTTGGAAATGGATGGAAATAGATGACAATATTGGTTTCAATCCAAAACTTAAAAAAAAAACGAAATTTTTGAAACCGAACATTCTGATAGTTTTGAACAACTGTAACGACAGATATTGTTATATCATATGTGGTATCAGAGATAATGGAAATTAAGCATAGTGATGAGAATGTTTTGAAACTGCAAAATTTCGGACAATTTCGAATAATAAGAGCTTTTTTTTTGAAATAAGTGCGTAGGTCGAACAAGGAAATCATCGAAAGTTTAAAAATCAGAAGCGGTGATAAGAATTTTTTGAAACCGAAAATTGAAAAAAATTTGAACTAGAAAAAAAAAGGTTATTTATGATAAGGCTATAGTCAACGCAAGCGTTTGCATAAGCGCTCTAATCCAATGTCCAAAAATAGCGTTTAAAATGAATAGACGCAGAGAAATTTTTCTTTGTTCACTATACGTTCACTATATCAGTGATATCAAAATATCAAAAATTCGTGCCTGGGATATGAATGGATATGAAAAGATCAAAAAGAAGCGGTGATAAGAGTTTTCTGAAACCGAAAAAAAAATATTCAAAATTCAGGGCTGGAAAAATCTGATAATTTTGAATAGCTGACAAAACAAAAACTGGAACCAATCGATGATATAAATGACATTGGAAATTAATTCTCGTGATGAAAATTTATTGGAACTGCAACATTTGGACAATTTTAGGTAACCAGAAATTGTTCCATTGAAGTGAATGAATAGATTTCTATCCGAAAAAAAGACGAAGAAATTTGGCTAAACGATCAACAGTATTATCAGAAGTTTGAAAACCAGAAGCCTGCATTAGGACTTTCTGAAACAGAAAACTCGAAAAATTATGAAAAAGCAGGAAATAGATTGAATATATAATGGAAATATATCAAAATCAAAAATTAGGACCGTGGATCAGTATTTTGAAATAAGAATTTTTATCTTGTATAATAGGTAAACGAATGCTATCGTTTTTTATCCCCAATAGGGGGGAATAATAAATTTTTGAAACCGAAAATTTGAAATATTTTGACTATACTGTAGCAGGAAAACTGACATACATTAGCAACACTAAATGTAAAACGTTCGTCTTACCAAAGTTTTTGAAAATTGAGCATAGTCATAAGATTTTTCAGAAACAGAAAAATTTTGAAGAATTGGAACCTAAATTTCACCAACTAAGGAAACAGTACAATGGATTTACAATTAGCCCCTATACGCAGTTTTTCATCTCAGAACAAATGGAGTTCAAACAAAAAATTGAAAAATGTTTCACTGAAAATTCAAAATGGAACTTTATTTGCGGGGAAAGTATTCATGATATTTGATGAAATTTAAACAAAAAATTAGAGACAAATTCATAATTTTCAGCCTTTTTTTCAGCTATCCTAAAAATTTTCTAGTTTTGAAAAAAGAATATCAAGTTCAAAATATCAAAAACTCCTTTTTTTCGGATAATTCCTATCTATCCTAGACCAACAGAACAAATAAATTGGGGTTGCAAAAATACATTCATTTTCTATATAAATATGAATACTAACTAATAAGGTGACTGACCACACACATACACAGAGACATTCAGCACTTTTTACTAAGAAAAGGAAATGAAAAAAAAGAGTGGAGGGAGAGAAAAATGGAGGTAAGTCACGCAATTTGATTAGTATTATGAGGAGACAAGACCAGGAAATTCAAGGAGGAAGAAAATTGAATAATGAGTAAAAAAACTGCAAATTTTCAGAGGGAAAAAATAGCTGAAAGGGGTCTTTTCTGAAAAAAAAAAGATGAAAAAGCGTTATTTTCTGCCATTTTCTGAAAAAAAAAACAGGATTTTGAAATATTTTGCGGGAAGAAATCAGAATTTTGGAGTATTTTGTCAGAAAAAAATAAGCCCAACAGAACGTGAGAGATCTATTACACCGGCATGCTACTCTATTGTTCAGATTTCCAGTATGGGTGCCGGTTTATTAGAGGTGATTTTCTATTAAAAGTACCTGTAAATTAGAGGACGCAATGCGACTTATAGAAGAACTACCGCTGAAAATGCCTTTTTTAGTTTTTTTTTTCATTTTTTTAAGTGCCCAACATTTTGAACCGGTCTTTATCAGAATTGAAATATTCATATAAAAAATTTCTAAAAATAAAAGAATATTTTTGGTGGGTTTTACAGCTGAAAACGAGAAATTTCAAACATTTTGGTCCATTTTTTCACTTTGATACAAAATGATGTCTCACCAATATTGTGGAGTTTTGATTCAGAACATTGATATTGAAAAGGTGAAACTGAAATTTATGTTATTTTTTTCCGAAAATTGAGTCATATCATATTTAGTAGTGCTTTCTTCAGACATATCTTGGGTTATGAACAATCCAAATCTTCCCGATTGCGAATTGAACGCCTAAACAGTAAACATAGATAACGAATGACTAAAACAGTCAAAAATTGTAGTTTTTTGATCAAGATTTGCTGTTTCACCACTTTTGAAACAATAAAAGAAAATGGAATTTGTAATCAATTATCCGGAATTATGTTTAGTTTTTTCCAATAATACAATTATTACTTCCCCTAATTATAACTTATTTATCTTTCTAATTGTATTAGTGACTTTCTCCTTCAATAAACGACTATATATGCACCTATTAAACAAAACTTGAGTTTTTATCGATAAACTCATCAAACCTCTTATACTCGGCTGAAAACACTTAATCCAGCTTTGAAGTTTTTTTAGCTCGAAAACCACTTTTCCTGTTTATTTCCATATAAAAAGGAAAACTATAACGACATTGAATCGATTATCGAATTATGTTGAAGTATTGTATTATTTTGTTTTTGTTAAAACAGAAAAATTTTCAAAACATTTTCAGCCAAATTTCAGGCAAAACCTGCAGTTTGAAAGATGATATACGCCTGAAAGTGTTCCAAAAATCCGAGGTTCCAGAAGGTTTTGAAGTTTTTCTGGAAGAAGTTGGCAAAGCTGATTCTCAGGCAAAAAATCACCGTTTCACAGCTTTTGTATCACAGAAAAAATGTTTCAGCAGTGCGTGTGTAACCTGAACGTTAAAATCAGAACTTCGAACCGAAAATCATATGCTCAAAAATTTGATTTTCAGCCAAAAAAGCACTAAAAATTCCAGACAAATTCCAGTCAAAAACCAAAAAAAATGAATCGAAATGAATATTCCTTGTCGTCCAGTCATCAAATCAGAACAAAAAAGGTTTCCCTCTTTTTTGTTTTTCTTTGAAAAATTTCTAAAATTGGATCAAATTTTGAAGGGAATTAGTAGTTGATGCTATTCAACAAATAGATTGACGTCAATTTGATATGTTTGGAACAATTTTTAGGATAACTATGACGATAGTTTTAAGATGGGAATGGAAATGATTTTTGGACTAGGAATTGATGAGAATTTTAGGAAAAATGACGAATTTAAAAGCAAAGTCTTGTAAAATCTTGTGTAACGGAAAGCTTTTGGAACATCTGTGAATTGCTAGAGAAACAGAAAAGCATGAGAAAAATCGACAGAAAACAGACCAATTTTTGCGATTTCCAAACAGAGATTTAAAAAAAAAGTGTTTTATCAGGTTTTAGCCAATGCGTTATTTCCACTGGATGTTCAGTTCACAAAAGTAATTTAGATAAGTTACAGAAACCGGAAAATTATCAGAAAACCAATATAAATACCGATATAAACGTATCTTCATGATTTCTTAATCGAAAATCAGTTTTCAGAAACGGGGAAAAATTTGAAAATCGATTTTTCATTCTGATAATAAAAGAAGCTAATAAGAGATTTTCGGAACCTCAATTTTTTGTGCCATCGCGTGTAACGAACAACGAATTGGAATATGAAAAAAATGAAGAAATTTGCTACATGAAACTGCAACAATACTTCAAAAAACTACTTCATAATACAAAAAAAAACTGATTGAAATTAAATAATAAAGCTGATTCAAAACAAATTTCAATTACTTTTTGGTGTTTTTTTTTCACTGTTTCGTTGAGAGCTCTAGTTATTTTAAGTTTTGCTCAGAATCAGTACATACTCGAAAAAATTTGCGAATTTTCCATTTGTTATTGCTGAAAAGAAGTTTGATCCGATGAAACTGAAATCGAAAAAATGTATAGTAATTCAAGGTATTCACTGTTCTCATATCTAATATTTTTGATTAGATAAAAAAGGTCATGAATTGAATCCATATCATCTCTATTTTTATTCGTTCGTGTTCTGAAACAGAAAAGTCTAGGTATAATTCCCGTGAGTTGTTCGCTCTGAAATAATAGTGTTCCGGCTTCTATTAGCCCAAAATTAAATAAACTTCCCGATAATATACTCTCTAGCGGGTTTAAGAAACAACGGAGTAAATACTTCAATGAACATCAGAATAAAAAACTTGGTAAAACTGGTTACTGAAACGGCTACAAAATATCCGGTAAGTTCATATTTTCAGCCAGCTTCAGCTCGTATTCAGAATAAATTTAAGCGCTTTCTGGCGTATAAAAAATTTACTAGTTAACTAACAAACTATCATTAGAGTAATGGAAGAGCATGTTTTGAAACAGACAATCTTCACGCTAAAAACTTGAACGAATTGAAAAATATTTTCCTGAATGATTTAAATTTGCTACATGAAACTGCGAAACAATACTGTAAAATGCTATTCGAAAATGCCAAAAACTGGCTAAAAGTAATCAATAACAGGCTGATTTGTACCAAAAATAAACGTCTTCAGTGAAATTTTTCTAGTGTTTCTTTGAGAGCTCAAGTGAATCTAAATTTTTTTCAGAGCCAATTAACCTAGTGAAAAAATTTTCTTCAATCAAAATACCATATTGACTTCAAAAAGGTGTTTGACTAGTAGGAGATGGAACCGAAAAAACGTATAGTATTTCAAAATAATATTCACTGTTTTCATGAGTTTTTTTAGCTGTGGAAAAAAACTTTATGCATTAAATTGATTCTTAAATTTGTCCCAAAAAATAGTTTCCAGACATTATTTAGGCAGAAAAAAAATCAAGGGATTTTCCGAATTTCTAACTGTTTCAACAGTATAGTATTTGAGATATCCAGTTTGAAATAAGCTGATAGTGAGTTTGTTGTGCGAGTTCTTACAAAGTTCCCTCTACCCAAATTCCCAGAAAACGAGAAGAAGTTTTCAGTGGGCGGAGTCAGGTTTTGAAACTATCGAAAAAAAAAACGCGGACCTTAAATTTTTTTAAGGTTTGGACCTTGAATTCTGAAAATTTATCATTAAAAGTTAACAAAAATTGATGTTTCTTTTGGACATTAAGTATTATTCCAGAATTTGAAAACTTTGATAGGATTCGTCTGATCGCACTTTTTTTAACCCTCGACAAATTTTCAGTTCAAGATCAATTTCCAGAAAAATGAAGATTTTACACTTTGTAATAAGATGCCTGTGAAATTCATTTTCACTTTCAGTAAAAAAAAAATGAAGACGTGATTCTGGACAAACACAACATTTTTTCTGTTCCACCATTCTAGAAAGTCCAACTACTTCTAGTTCAAAAATAATGCGGCTATTTCACACCTATTTTTCGTTTTCTCAGTTCAGGTTAAGAAAAAAGAGAGCTCAGTGGGCGGAGTCATATCTTGAATTCATTGCAAAAACTCGGGGAATTCGTAAGTATCTCAAGCTTTAGACCTCTTATTCAAAAATTCCGCACTAAAAGTTAGGAAAAAATTAGTGTTTCTTATTGAAATCAAGTATTTTTTCAGAATTTGAAAACTTTGATGGGATTCTCTTCACATCAGTATATTTTTTAAAATATCTCGCAACTCATTGTCAGGCCAAGATCTATATCCAGAAAAATAAAGATTTTACAATTTGTGATAAGGCGGCTCTGGAATTCCTTTTCACATTTATAGTTGAAAAAAAGATAAGGACAAAATTCAGGAAAAAAAATCAAACTTTTTTTCTGTTGCACAAATTTCAGAAGTATAAAAGTGCCTCAGTTTCACAATAATCCTTCGCAACCATGCTACTTTCCCCTACTACTATGGGATTTCACCAAAAATAAAAACATATAAAAATGAATGATCAAAAAGTTAATATTTGGTGGATACCCCCCTCCCTTCCCTCCTCCTTCCCTATGCTGGTTAGTGAGGTAAAAGTAATATGTCATAAGATGTCATATTTCTTATGACAGACATAAGAATTTGAGTTATTAGTTTGATATGGGAAAAGGTAGACTAGATGTGTTGGAAGGAAATTCGGGGAAGTTTAAAAATTTTTAAAAATAGAATCGGGGCGTACAAAATTAAAGTTCACTATTACGCCTCGTTGTTTAGCGTCATTGAAACAGTGAATGAACGTATAGATTGTGTGCAACAAAGAGACGCAGAGAGAAAGAAATATGTCTGCGTCTCTCAGGTTGTTGATTAAAAAATGGCCTTGATTTTTTCTATCACTTATCCATGAAACCGTCAAATTTGATATTATATCAACTGAAAGTTTCTGTTTCAAAACATTTTCAAATCTCCGAATCTGCTTGTCAAAAAATTTTTCAAGAATGGTTTACGTCGTGAGCGCTTCGACAATTACTTAGAAAATTTTTTAATGCCTGAAACTACTTTCCTGAAACTGGCAAATTTAGCACTGAATCTCTATTTTCATATACTAAAGCCACAAATTTTTATTATGAAACCTTAAAATTCATCTTCAATTGAAGAAGTCATATTGGAGTTTAGTACTAATTTTTGGGAAAAAAGAAAGTTGCGTTGTCTAGATGAATGTCGCAGGAGAAGGAGATAAGGATAGAGACCGCGCAACTGAGAGACGCAGACACTTTTCAAATCGCTTTGATATTGAGTTAAGCTTCCAGGGTTACGAACGAGTGTTGATTTTGATTAGGCTGCTTCTATAGCTTATAGGTAAAACCGGTAAACTTATCTTCAAAATAACCGTTTCAGACCATTATTATATTTTTAAACTATTATTCAGCTACAATTGGTATCCGGCCAGCTGAAATTTGAACACTAGAAAGAATCTAGCACATTTTTCGAAGTGGGTTTACTTTTATCGCTATTGTTTTTTCATCTGCTCTGTCTATCACTCAAAAATCCCCATTGCTGTTGAAAATCTTTTTTTGAAACAGTCAAGTTCAGAACTTAAAATTGGTCAAAATGCTTCGGTTTCAGTTCAGTTTGAAATTGTTTTTGTAAATTTTTTTTTCAATTGTTTTTGTAAATTTTGTTTTTTTCGGATTCGGTCTGGCTTGTCCAAAAAATGGAACAAAATTGCGACATGTTGAACGAGGTGCTAATTGTTTTTTTCTGTTATAATTTATCAGTAAAATGATCAAGTTTAACTTTATATCATTAAAAACTTATGTTTCAGAACTTTTCAAGTGACGATAGTTGTAACAAGGACTTCTTTCGTTCTAAATATTACTTTGAAAATTTTCCTTATTTCTGAAATGTTGCTCTTGAAACCGTAATGGAAACTGTACAAGTTGAACTAGTGAAAACTAGTGAGCGTTTCCGTTTCGTAACGATTTTGAGGTTAGTGTGAAATTCGATGATAGATTCTCGTACATTAAAGTCTTCATGCAGAAAGTAAAGAAGAACGATCTCAGAATTTACCGAGGTTGACTACTTTCTCACAAGAATTGTGATAAAAAAAAATATTTCCAATCCTGGATCCTGCAATTTTTTTTCTAAAAACACTTCTTTTTTTTGTACGACGGAACTGTGGCTAAAGTAAGAAAAAACGTTTACAAACAATACTGACAGAGCAGTTGCAAGATCAAATGGAATCCCGAATTTTTTTTTTGGAATTCATCAGTGAAACAGAATATGATTCATACAGAATATGGTGGTAGCGGTAAGCTAATCTTGAAAGCTACTAAAAAGATTACAATTGTTTCATCAAAAAATTGGGAAATGATGATTGATATATGAAACTCCCCAGATTTGAAAATGGTGTCGTTGAAACCGACGAATTCATCCTTGGACCTAGCAATGCAACTGGGTTTTTGTATGTTTTTGGGAATATCGTAATGCTAACTGAACGAATGTTCCAGAAAAAAAAATAAGGACAGACCAGGCGCTATGAGCGAAGCAGAGAAAATTCGCTGCGTCTCTTTACCGCGCACACTCTCTAAAAGCCACTGAGCCTACTGAATCCAGGAAGTCTTTAATGGACCGCTAGCTTTGGTTAGGGGTTTTTCAAAGGACTTGTCAGTAAAAGAGATGAGGTTTCACTTTTTTTTGGATAAAACACTTTCTGTTTCAGAGCTTCATCATAGCTCTGAATGATTATTCAGCTCTAATTGGTAAGGTGGTAGGCTTACATGCAAGTTGAATTAGAAAACTGGAAAAGAAAGCGTCTATTTTTTTTCGATCTAAAAATTAATTTTCGAACTAAAGACGCCGTGGGCCTATTAGTTCAGACAATTTCCCTAGTTTTGATACCTTACTCCTGAAACAGTGACCTTCGGATTTTGAATTTGGCTCGGTTTCAGTACAGTTTGAAATGACGTGTGTTAAATTTGATTTTCAGTTCTCCATTCAAATTTTACACGCTAATTCGCAAAAAATGAAGGTCCTCAAAAAAATGAGGTTTGCCGATTTTTTTCTCAGAAAAAGCGGCAATCTCTGAAATGCTTCCGTTTCAGAACATTTGAAATTTTTCAAAAATGATATGAAAAGCTCCCCAGATTTCAAAATGCGGTCGTTGAAACCGACAAATTCAGGCCCGAATCAAGCATTGAAACTGAATTTTAGTAGGTTTTTGGAAATGTTGTAATGCTTTCTGGTCTAAAAAGGAGACGGATTGACAAAATGTTTTAGATTTTTCAATAACTATTCAATAAAACAGTGAAATTTGCTCAATATCTCAGATATGAAATTTTCCTGTCAAAACAGTCAAGATTCGAATTGGATAATAAAAAAGTTTCGGTTTCAGTATTTTTTCGAATTTTGTGGGTGTAAATTTTTTTCGGTATGTTACAAGAAAAAACTTTCGTGCTCTTTACGACGGAAAAGTGGTAACGTAACATAGCGAAAAATTCTTATCATTCTTAACGAAATGTCAACTTTAAATTCGGATGTATGTTACAAATGAAACTGGAAAATATGATTGCAAAAAAATGTATTTTTCGAAAAACTTATAAGTTTCTGTTCAAACTTCAAAACGCAATGAACAAAAGTTATCCATAGCTTGAACTTGTGAAAAATTCAGTACTGCAATATCATTCTCTATCCGTTCAAAATTTTGAGAATTCCTGTCAGAAACAGTCAATTTCAATTTTGACTTTCAAAAAAATTCGGTTTCAGTAAGGGGTTGACTGTTTTGTGTAATATTTGTTTTTAGTCCACGTCCGCCATTCGTGCCATAAAAATGATACCTTTTGAAATTTAGGGTTTCCAATGAACTGACACCTCGTGACGTCACTCTCATTGGGACCCAAGTTGGAAAACTTTCATGGTAGTTTTATCGGGATTTTTTAAGGCAGTTTTCGCACGCAAAAAATATTTTTTATGCTCAAAAAAAATTTCATTTCGTGGAAAACAGTTGAATTTGCGGGCGAAAACAGCCTGAAAAAAATCCCGAAAAATAAATGAATAGCTACCATGAAAGTTTTCCAACTTGGGTCCCCATGAGAGTGACGTCACGAGGTGTCAGTTCATTTGAAACCAATAATAATTGTAAGTAAAAAAAATGTTTTCCTGATTCCAGATTGTGTGTGAAAATAAGAGGTAGAAGAACGTTCCTGTTTTTCTGCGTTTCTCACAAGCACACACACTCTTCCCTTTTACGACGAAACTTGGAGCGACTTACTATCCTAAAATACTTTTCGCACATGAGAAGTGAGAACAGCATTGATGAAATTCTATTTTTTTAATTTGATGCAAATTCAGTGAAACCGAAAAACTTAACTAAATATCAAAACGGAATTTCTGCTTCACGAACTTCGGATATTTTCAAATTGGATTCCGTCTACAATTCCATATCAAGCGCATGAACAAAATGAAAGATATGAAATGATTTTTTGATTTTCGAATCCTATCGATTCGGCTATTTTAACTAGTTTAATCTGTTTGCTTGGAAACAGGCAACCTTTGAAACTATTTCTGAAAAAAAACTCGGTTTCAGAATGTTTCTAAAAGTTGCCTTTTTTCTTTCAAGTTTTAATTTAGAATTCAAAAATACTTAAAACTCCAGCTTTCAGTTATGGAAAAATATGTGGGGCTAGCTCAAAAAAACAAAACGATCTTGTTTAAAATCATTGTCTAGTACCAAGATAAACAAAAAAAAGATACGAGACATCATCATGTTTTTAGCTTGAAACTGAGGATTTCAAGCCCAAAATCCTCAAAAACAAGCGTGATTTTTGAGCTGAAAATGGCGATTTTTTCATAAAAATTTACTGAGAAAAATGCGTTCCGACTGCTAAGAAATGTGAGAAGTTGTTAGAAATCTGAGAGGAGAAAAGCTAAAAATGATGTTTTTTAGTTTTTTTTTTCTCCCGAAACCTGACTTCCGTTAATTTTTAGAGCAAAAATTTCAGTTTTTTTCAACTCAAAATTGATTTTCAATGAACTTTATAGCTAAAAAAATAATTTTCAGCTTTTTTATTCTCAAAAACCCATTTTCAGAGCTCAACACTTCAACTTCCAGCAAAAAAAAACAATGCTGGAAAACAAAAATTTAAAACAAGAATCAGTCACAAAATTTTTTTCCACAAAATTCTGTGATTTTAGTCATTTCGACATAAGAAGAAGCCTCACAAATCATGGAAATTCGGAACTTTTAAAACGGAAAAATGGATGAAAAATGGGGCTTCTTTTGTTAGAAGGGCTTCAGAGTTTACGAAATATTTGAAGGAAAAATTGAAGAATTTCAGGAAGAAGGGGCTTAACAATAAAGGAAGATATTGATTTTCAGTGAAAAAATGACTGAAAATTTGGTAAAAATCGATTTTACGAAAAATGTCAGTGGAGCAATTCGCAAACGAATTTTCGAAAATTATAGAGTCCAAAAACAAAAATGGTAGAAAAGAATAACGAAAAAACTGGAAACGTACTGAAACAGTGGGAAAATTGAGAGATGTGAATATGGAAGAAACGCAGAAAAAAGTTTACCTCTGCGTCTCTCACCCATCCACACTCCTTCTATTTTTCAAGGATGCAGGTTTTGAGAAAAAGATAGATTGAAAAACAAAACCTGTTTGAAAAACCACCAAAAATTATTTTAGTGAAACAGAAATTTTTCTGTGAAAAAACTCACTGAAAACAACGTGCCAGAATTGAAAGAAAGGGGCGTGGCCTATCTGTAAATAGGTTAATTTGTTATAGTTTTTAAGAAATTTCAAAAAAGAAAACGTGTCACACGAAGCTTACAGAACAAAATTTCGGTGAAAAATGTCAAAAAACGAGTATGGTGAAACTGAAAATTCCGATTTGTTATTTTCGAAAATGTGCCGAGGACTGCAAAGGCATTTTTTGAAATGAAGGGAGTAGTACTGAGAAACAAACAGAAAAAATTTCAAGAAAAATAGTTATTTTCTGAAAGAAGTTGTATAACTGGTAATGGAAAGGAAACCGTTTTCGTCTGTTCCTAATCAATAAATGCTAAATCTGTTTAAATTTCCCAAAACCAAAAAAAAATATTCAACCTCAACTGATATTAGTAACTTGAACGCTTCAATTGTTTATTCATTGTCGAAAAAATAAGAAGAAGAATGAATAAAAATCAAGATTTGAAAATTGCTATATGTTCTTTCTGAAACCGTAAAACAACGATGAGGAAAGAAACCGCGCAGGTGAGAGGCGCAGATAAGAGATAGACAGTTCTTCATTTGTTTTCCGATAGAAGAAAACTACTCAATATCCGAAGGTAACATCCGAACTGTAACAAAAAGTGGTGAAACGGGCTTTAAATCTTTTTAATGGAAAAGCTATGAAACTTGAAAAAATGGTGGGGTAGCTGGCTAAGGATAGGATGAAATGAAAGATTGTTGACAATCGAGAGGCAAAGAAGCAATAATTTCTCTGCGTCTCTTGGTTGAATCCACTCTCTAGTACTAGAGGTAAGTTTCAGTCTTATATATGATAATCCTGTATCGTTCTGAGTTAACTATCGAAAAATACGAAGAGTAGTTGAAACTGTCCTAATTTTGGGAGAATTGGAAAAAGAAAAAAAAAACAAAAAATTTACACAAATCTAAGAAAAGAATTGTGGAATATGTAAAAAAAAATCACCGAAAAAAAAGATAACCATAAAAAGAAAGTGGGCAGATGAGACCCGCAGAAAAAACTTGTTTTTGTTTTAGTGTTGATTAATTAAGAGACTATTATTTTTTTCAACTTCGGAAACTCGGAAAAGAAAAATAAGAGCTTGCATCAAAAAGGTATAAATTGTTTTTTTTTACGTCATAATATTGAAACCGCCTCTTTTTTTTTGTAAGAAAATATAATAAAATAAATATGCAAAGTAAATTCTGAAAAATGTCTAGAGGAATTGAATGTCTAGAAAAGGACAAATTCAAAAAAGAATGAATACGTCACCAATAGAAAAAAGAGGAAATATGTCATTTGCAGGAGTAGGATGAGCATTATTGGAAGAATGGAATGTTTCAATGTTTCCAAGAGGATTTATGTTTTGAAAAAGAAAATGAAAGAAATCTATACAAGAAAAGGTGCAATTGTCTGACGAATTGACAAGATAGAACTTGGAAGTGTGATCAAAGGTTGTTGAAACCCAAATATATTATTTCGTTTTCCAAAAAAATACAGGAATCTCAAAACATTTATTTGATAAATAACAGTTACAAAAATGTGTGCGGAATCACATGAAATATGGAACTAATTCAGAAAAACAGCTATACTTCAGTTTTATTCGGAAATTTCGTCAAAAATAAACCAGATAATTGACACCGCAACTTTTTTTCCCGGTTTATATTTGGCACTTGCATAGAAAAATTGTAAACAGACAGAACGATCAACTAAACAGACGATTTTAGAGAAAACTGTTGAAACTTTTTTGAAACCCAATTTTTTTTTGGGAAAGTTGCTGCATGAATTGCAAACATTCACTTGGCTTACGGAAAAAGGGGCGGAGGCAACTAACCAATGGAATGCTCATCGAACGAAGAGATAGAACGAAGATTTGGATTGATAAAAACGGAGAACACTGTCTTGAAACACAAAAAAAAGTTTGGATTTGGATCCAGTTTGGATCGCATGCTCAAAATAATTGTAAGTTAACTAAAATGTGGAAACAAAGTTATGATTTTGTTCCGTTTCACTAACTTCTCTTTCATGTATGTAATAAAGCACTGATGACATTTATTCAATAAACTTTTTTTTTCGATTTTAGAAAGCTAACTGCCCAAATTACACTGCTCAAACAAGCAAAAAATTCACTTGGCTTACGGAAAAAAAAATGGGCGGAGCCAAGTATGGAATTCAATGGAATCTAATCGAAGAAACAAGTAACTGTCAGTGATACGTTCATGGAGAATATAAATAAGAAATGGTGAAACTGAAATTTAATTTTTCTGATCATTTGCTTCGCATAGAACGAAGAAAATATAGACTTCGATTCGTGGAAATGGGAAACACTGTCATGAAACGCAAAAAATTTAGATTCGGTAGTAGAATTCACACCCACAAAATAATTTTGAAATATCGAAAATATAGAACCGAAATAATAATTATCTTCGGTTTCACTAATTTTCCAAATTTCCTTTGTTTAATAAATCACTGATGACTCAGACATACACTGCATGCTTAAAACCAACACACCTTTTCTAAAACTAGTGAGAATATTTGAATAGATTCAGAAAGGGGATATAACTCTTATTGAGTCTCAGGTGGTGTTAAAAATTAGCTTATATTGTTATCGAAAAGATCAATTTTGGAAAACTGTTGAAACTTTTTTGAAACCCAATTTTTTTTCTATTTTAGGAAGGTTACTGCACAAATGCACTACACACAAACAAGCAAACATTATCTTGCTTTACGAAAAAAAAATGGGCGGAGCCAACAGGAATACCGTCGTAATTGTCTGTATTACGTTCATCGGAAATAAATGAGAAAGGGTGAAACTGAAACTTAATTTTTCTACTAATTTGCCAGATACCGAAAAAAAACACGGAATTTGAAACCGAAAGTATTTTTTTCCTATTTCAACAACTTTTGATACTTCCTGTAGTGAAAAGTACTGTTGATCAATCGTTGTAAGCAATAATCAAAAAAAAATTTTCCTATAAGTTTTGCACTATTTGGTTAGAAAATGTTTGAAGATGCACGAATAGATGGGAAAAGGCCGGAACTGGCTGAATGATTTATCGAAAAGATGAACTTTGGTAAAATGATAAAAAAATTCTTGAAATCCAATTTTTTTTGGGTTTTGCAAAACTAAATGCATTCTAGGGGATTCATAATAAAAAAAAGCACCACCAATAATATTAAGTTGCCGAAAAGTTTTAATTAAAAACTAAAAAACTCTCAAAATTGTCACTGATATTTTCATCGGAAATTAAAAAAAAAAGTTGAAATAGAAAATGGATTTTCCGTTCATATGTCGTACTTGCATGGATAAAAGAGATATTTACAAAGGAATTAGGTTTTAGATTCACTAAAATCATAAAAACTTTCTCAAAACCGAAAAAGTTTAATTCAGATAACATAATCATAAGAGGAACCCATTGGGTAATGCTACTTCCAGCGAGAAATATCGGAAATGTGAAACCGAAACTAGATTTTTACTGTTTCACTAATTTTCCGTATTTTCTGTATGTAGTGAACATCTGATGAGCATCGTGCACTAAAACCCTTTTTTGAAATCAGTAAACTATAAAAACAAAAGGTGTTTGAAGACGTATGAAGAAGAACAAGGACCGAAGATATCGACAAGATAAATTTTTAAAAAGTTTTACGACTTCTAAAAACACAAAAATAATTTTTAGATATGGGAGGATACTGCAAAACTGTGAGCATTTTGTTGATTAATGATTAAAATGGGCGGAGCCAACTAAGTAATCAAATTGGAAAAAAAAGGAAAAAGCTCAATTGTCACTGATACGTTCACGAAAAATTGAAACCAAAATTAGATTTTTTTGTTCATATATACATAGAAAAAATAGATTTTGCAACATAATGGTGGTTTGGATTGACTGAAAAGATGGAAATTTCTAAAAATGAGAAAATTTTGATTCGGATGGAAAAGCACAATAATTGAGTATTCAGTCAAAAACAGAGAATTTGAAACCGAAATTGGCTTTTTTACCCGTTTCACTAGTTCTCCATATTTTATGTATGTACTATAAAAACATCAAGTTGATTCATGATGAAAATGGGCGGAGCCCACTAATTATTATTGGAATAATATCGAAATTTTAATGATCTCGTAATTGTCAGTGAAACGTTCATCGGAAAAAAATGAAATTACTGAAACCGAATTTTATTTTATCCTTAATTAGCCAAATTTGCGTGAAACGAGAGAAACTTACGGGACAATAGCGATTTGAAATCATTAAATAAAACTCTTTATGGAAACCAAGAAAACAAGGTATTCAGATACGAGTTTCCCTCCCGAAGAGGATTGGGTACACATATTTCGGTCCAGAAAAATCAAAAATTTGAAATAGAATTATTTTTGTTTCACTAATTCTTTATGTTTCATGTATGTAGTAAAGTACTGATGACAAATCGAAAGCGTTGGATACTAGAAAAAAATATTTTCTATAAGTATTGAACTATGCAATTGGAAAATGTTTGTACGAACAGCGGGGGGAAGTTCAATATGTTATGAGAAGCACACCTGCGTCAGTTATCGAAAAATTGAATTTCGGAAAAAACTATTAAAGTTTCTTGAAACACAAAAATGCAGTTAATATTGAGAAAACCACAGCAAAACTGCAACCGATTAGATGAATTATGATAACAATGGGCGGAGCCAACTAATCAACCATACCGGAATGAGAATACTCATGCAAAATTGTCAGTGATACGGTTGTCGGAAATTTAAAAAAAAAGTCAGTAAAAGAAAGTGAAAAAAAAACAAAAAAAAATTTTCCAAAAAAGTATTTCTGCTTTTTCAAGTTGATATTATGGTTATCGAATTTCTCTATACAATGCTTCTTCACGAATTTGGCGATAACTTGCGCTTTACCATTCTTTCAGATATCAGTAGAGAGTTTTCTAGAAACGGCTGAGCAAATAACAGTTTAGCCTAAATTTTTTTCAGAATCTTGATTGTTTCAAAACCATATTTTATATTTTTCGAATCTTTTTTTTTCAATTACTCAGGCTTGGACACAAATGGTAAAAACAAATTTTTAAAAAAATTAAAAATCGTCATTAACATGAAAAAATCCGAAAAAGTGATATAAACAAATCTTTTCTCTGAGATCAGAGAGCATAATCCTCTTTTTGAGGATTAGAGGGTTTGACAGATTTCAACTAGTCAGGGGGATTTTTAGCTGGATTTTCAATTTTTTAAAATTCTTATCATCACTAAATCTAAATTTTTTCCTATGAACTGATGGGAGAAAAGGAACTGAAATTTGTGATAAATCAAGCTAAAACCCTCTAAAAGAATTGCATTTTGTCATAGAATTTTCAGTTGTGTAGTTATTATACGCTAGCAACGGTTCACTTTCTTGCAGGTCTTCTGATAACTGAGAAACAGTGAAAATATATTTCAAAAAGCTTATTATCAACGCCAAAATTATTGATATTATCAGCAGTAGACCCTCATTTTCTAATTGAACCTGTGTTAGTAGTGCATGCTGTTCTAATTTCGAAAAGAATAGGAGCAGCACTATCACAGAGGCAATTTCGTTTCTTCAAAAGTCCAGCATGAGTGTCATTGTAAAACGAACAATACAAAATGAATTTTTTTTTGTGAACGCGATCTCGAAATCATATACAAAGATTTAATTTGGCAGAAGTTAGAAAAAAAAGTCCCGATTTGAAGTAAATATATTTTCAGCTTTCAGCCAGCTTGGTAGTTCTGAGATTGACGAAGGATCGCAACAAATTCAAAAAGATATAATCTGAGGGACTATAAATAATGCAGTTTTTGAGAGTGCAAATCTTTAGAAAGTAGGGAAACAGGTAATAATTTTTCGGAACGAGTACAAAAATTACCTGTAATAAAATGGCAACTTGATTAGTCATTGTGGTCAAAAAGCACTTCAAATAGCACCTGGAACGATTCTAATTTCCTAGGACCTTTTTTTGAAAAGTTGAAAAACAGAAAAAATGTTTTAAAAAGTCAATGACTCGAAGAACTATTTTTTAGGAATAGTTATCAAAACGTTCTATTCATTCTATAGGAAAAAAGGTAGTTTTACAAGCTTCAGTCCAATCAAATTAGGTGTGTTTTCTTTCAGATAATTTTCAACATTGAAATTAGCTGAAGAATGGAAAAAAATAGACAATAAAATCCCGATTCAAAATATCAATTTCATCAGATTGTGTTCCAGCCACTTCAGTAGTCCTTGCGTGGACAAATTATTAAACAAAATGGACAAAAAGTGATTCAAATTTCAGAAGAATTTAGTGATTTGAGATTTTTCAGAGCTCACGTTCCATTTTTCCTGGAGATATGTGGAAAATTACTTAAAGGGGCATACCATATTTATAATAACGCATATAAGGCATAAACGAATAATGATTCTTTTCTAGCAATTTTACAAAAAGTTGATAAACAGTAAAAAATGTTTCAAAAAATCAATAACTGGGCAAGCTATATGCAGATTAGTGATTTCATCGGTAGTGCTGGTGGTTACTAAAATGAAAAATATATTTTTATACTTCGAACTAATCAAATTGAGGGAAATTTTTCATAGTTTCTAATAATTTCCAAAATTTTGTTTACAGGAAAATTAGAAAAAAAAAACTTCTAATTCAAAATATAATCTTCATCGTTAAGTTTTTCAACCATTTCAGTGTTAGCTTGACAAACACGGAATTGCATAAATTGTATAAAAATAATGTTTTTCTGAAGCAAAAATTGAAAATTTGAACTTCCTGAGGGCTCATATTTAGGAATCAGGGTAGGCAAAGAAAAGTTTTCACCATCCAATGATAGATGATTTTCAAGTGTATATTTCCAAAACATTGAGAAACAGGGATGAATATATCCAAAAATCAAAATCCTACATACCCTATAGTTTTCGATAACACCTACGACACAATACCGATTTATTTTCTAGTAATTTTTTTCCAAAAAGTAGAATAACAATTTTAAAAAATGTTTCAAAAAGTCTGGAACTGAGGATCACACCGGAAAGTAATTCATTTTGAACGTGACATTCATATCAAAGATATCAAAGAAAATGATATTATCAGTGAGAAGCTTAACGAAAAGTAGGATCATTAGAAAATTCTCAAAATCTGACTTGGCGGAAATTCTAAAATTTCGAAAATTTTGCAAACAAATTTCCGTTTCAAAAAAGTGATTTCCCATCATGTTTTTCAGCTTACTCGTTTTTTTTAAAAATTTGTTTTCAAATTCAGTGATTTTCAATCACCCAAGTGAGCCAAGTTAGTGAAAAAATGAGAACGTTTTTGGCTCCAACTCTTTTCTTTTTTTTTGGAAAGAAAAAGAGGAGTACAACCCATTTTGCATAATCAAAGTGTCCTTTTTTGGATCTTCTGGACTGGGGAGAAGAGTTAGAACTTTTTGAGAGAAAAAATAGAAAAAGGAATATTTTTTATAGTCAGAAGGATAAAAAAAACGCATCTTCAAAAATATGCCTTAATAAATGCTTTCTGAAAAACCGTAAAGTTTTCCTGTCAAAAATAAGAAGGAAAGTTTCGGAAATCGGCAAAAAATTCGAGCAGAGTATAGAAAAAAGGGACGAAAATGAGATATTTCCGCGGGAAATTGGAAAAAACATTGGAAAAGTTTTAAAAAAATCGAAAGTAAAAACTAGGGAAAGCTACTTCAACTGAAATGCATAAATTTTCATGTTTCACTTCAGTTTCTTTCCAATATAATTCAGATTCATAATGGTTTCAAAAAGGTAGATTAAGCTTACTGAAACATTCACTGATTGCAAGATTCAGCCCAGCTCAAAGTCAACACCAGAAGATTCTTCCAATAGCTTCAGCACCTGCTATAATTATGGCATTTTATGACAATAGGATTGCTAGATTATTGCCCGAAATAGTGAAAAAAATTGAAATCATTTTCATAAAACTGTAATTATTTTGCAAAAAATTAAAATTAAATGAACATTTTTGAACCTTCTCGATTGTTTTTAGCAGAAAACAAAACCTGAACTTGAAAAACAAACTATCATTATTAAGTATCAGATTAGTCTAGCTAGCAGTAGGTATAACATTTTCGAAAAACTGTAAATTTTTTCAAAAAATTGGTATTCTCTTTAATTCTATGCTGATAAGTAGGAAAATTTCTGGAAACCTCTGAAAATCGGAATTTTACAAGTTATTGAAAGATTTCAAGAAAAAAATTTATGCAATAAATCTTCCGAACAACGACAAAAAGTTGCATGACAAGAAACAGGAAATTTTTTCCTCAAAAAAAAACGTAGTTTTTGGCCTGAAATCCTTGGAAATCTCTTTAAAATCTGAATGTCCGAAAAAACCAATCTTTTACATCTGTGAATTTTCTCGCAATAAACTTAAAACTAAATGAACATTTTGTATTCTTAACAGAGAGAACATCTGAACTTGATAGTGAAGAAGACGGAAAATCAGTTTAGCACAATTAATAGTAGATAAAACAATTTCGAAAAACTGTAATTTTTTGTAGTGGGAATTCTTTTTAATTTCAAGCTGATAAGTAGGAAAGTTTCAGAAAATCATTGGAAATCGGAATTTTACAAGTTTTTGAAAGATTTCAAGGAAAAAATTTATGAAATAAATCTTCCGAACAACGACAAAAAGTTGCTCCATATAAGTAAAAATGACGAGAAACCGGAAATATTTTCCTAAAATGCGTAACTTTTGGCCTAAAATTCTTAAAAACTCCTTTAAATCTGAAATTTCTGGTCTTCCAATGACTTTTTCATCCCAAATCTTGTTAAAAATTCTCAAATTCTCGAAATTTCAAAACAGAAAAAAACCAAGAAAAGGACACGTAGAATGGATAATCACATTTGAAACTAGTTCAAATTCACAGTTGAAATAATTCTTTGTTCTTTTTTTTCTTTTTTTTTCTCTACGACATTTCCGGGATTTGAAGAATATGAGACCAGGAAAAAGAAAAGGGATTTGCATATCCTTTTTGTTTCTTTTTTTCTCTCTTTTTTTTTAGATTTGCACCAGAATTTCCTGGAACGGAGAGGGTTAGAGGAAGGGGGGAGGTGGGGGGGGGGGGGGGGGGGGGGAAAAATAGATTTATTTAGAGGAAAACGAAAAAAATTTGAGAATAAGTTCGAAAAGTCTTTTTAAAAAAGAAAATAAACTGAAAATGTTTAGAGTTTCAAAAAAAAGATAAGGTCGTAAAAAACTTCGAAATTTGATACTTCTCACACGAAGCCAAGTACCGTAAAACCTTTATCACATCAGCACCCCCAATAGAACCCCACCTAATAGACCGGCAGACAGGTTACGGTAACCACAAAATTCATAAAAATGTACTTTGATACTGAGTACCTAGAGCTGAAATTGACCGTAAATTTGGACGAAATCTATGGACACATTTATGACTGCCTAAACTTGAATAAAAGTCAATTTTCCAAAAAGTTACTATTGATTTCACAAAGACTTATAATAAATAGTTTTCAGTTACAAATTTTCAGCAAAAAATATTTTTCAGTGTTCCCAGTATTAATTGTTGCATTACAAACCAAAAATATTCTGAATTATAAGATTTGAGAATATGAACTTTCTGTCTCAAAAAAACCTGGAAACTAGCGACCACTTTCTAAATTGCAATGTCAATCGGGCTGTGAAGCGTTGAAAATATAGAAATGGACTGGAACACTTTGGAAAATTAACTTTCACACAAAATTATTTCTCTCAGTTTCAAAATGATTAGAAAAATAACAACAACCGATATCAACAATATGGTGGTAAAAAGTTGAGGGAAGGCATTTCGCAAGCATTACAAGCCAACAATTCGATAAAGCTCACAAAAATGAACTACCGTAAAACCTTTATTACACCGGCACCCCAATAGAACGGCACCTCTAACAAAACGGCACCAAAACAGGTTACGGTAACTACTAAAATCGTGAAATATTATTTTGTTACTGACTAACTAGAGTTGAAAATGGCTGTAATTTTTGACGAACTATTTCTGACTGCCTGAACTTAAAAAAAATAACTTTTCAAAAAGTTGTACGTTCCAATTCGGTTTTCAGAGCTGTTTCAGAACTTTTTTGAATTCGAAGACATTCAAAAGTTTTCAGTTTCAAGTCTTCTGAAAAATCAAATATTTTCCGTATTCCCAGTTTCTTGGTGCATTCTTTGAACAAACAAATTTTCACTTTCCCATTAGAAACATGAAGTTTCTGTTTGAAAAATATGACTACCATTATAAAATTTAATTCAAATGGGGCTGTACTGCGTTTGAAAGATGGGAACTGACTGAAAATTTTCTGAAACTTTACTGTTACACAAAATTCTTATTCTCAATTTCAAAGTGTGAAGAACAATAAAAAACCCAGATAAATGTCTTTTTGAAGAAAAAAATTTCATTGAAAATCTTCATTTTTTGGGTTTCAGAAATGATTCAGTATCTTTCTTGGACACTAGGGATCACATTGAAAAGTTCAAAAATTTTTTATTTTTTGATCGAAATATATGTATTTTCCGTTTTAGAAAATTGAGATATTTGAATACCATTTTAAAATTCAGTTTCATTGTGGACGAGGTGTTTTGAGAATATCGGAATTGCTGTTACACAAAATTCTCATTCTTAACTTCAAAATGATTAGAACAATATAATACGTATAGAACAGACATGAGCGGAAGAGAAAATTTTGAATCCGGAAGACGGAATACGGAAGTCGGAACAGAGTTTTAAAACTCGGAAGACGGAAGACGCAAGTCGGAAGAAATTTTAAAATCCCGGAAGACGGAAGGAAGGAAACGGAAGAGGCAAAAGTTTCTCTGGGCTGCTCCAGCTAGGAAAAAACTAGGTTTCGTGGCATAAAATTGAAATTTTTTGAACAAAAACGTAGTTTTACGACTAATCAAGTATGTTGAAAAATACGACAACCGTGTTAAAAAGTTGAAAATTCTGAAAATTTTCCCCCGAATTTCCGTTTTCTCATGGCTCCGCACCGTCCGGAAACACTCATCCTACATAATTTTCGAGTTGGCAATTCTATGAAAATTTCGAGAGATGACACCTGGCGATACAATAATGAGTTCCGATATCAAAACTGTCCAAAATTGATGAAATGAAACAGAGAATAGGATCGAAACCTCTAGAAGAATTACAGTTTCTACAAACTATAAGAAGAAAACAAACTATAAGAAGAAGAAAAGAAAAGGTTCCAAAATCAATTCAGTCGTCCGCTACCGCCAATAATAAAAGTTGTGTGCGGTATAGAGACGCAGAGAAAAAAGTTTTTACCAATAAAAAAACCTATAAAATCAAGTTTCAATTTCAGGAAAAGCCATTTTTAAGGAAAATAGTCTACCAGTAAACAAAAATTACAGTTAAGGTTCAGAAATATAATTTTCGGTTTCAAAATGTTCACAAATTAGAAATATACACTTTGAAGTCATTGATATACTCAACAATTGAAAAATTTGGATCATATAACTCTCTCAAAATTCAACGTATTTGACTTTTTTTTTCAAATTTCTCAAATGTTTTCCGGTTTCAACTTACAGCAAATTATACCGAGATTATATAAAATATGCTGTGACGTTCAAATCACTGGATTGAAAAAATAAAAAAACTAACATTTTCCTGAAATATCTGCTGGTGAACGTTGAAAATTTTTCCGTTTAAAAAAGCACAGAAACGACGGTGACATCACTGGATGTATTGTGAACCATGAATGGTTTTTTGGTTGGAAAGATTCAGATTAAAAATGTTTCAGAAATTCATAGAAGTGCAAAACAAATTTTGCGAAACACTCAACTTCCCCTGAATGTCAGTTCCAAAATTCAGTTTTTTACTCATTTTGCAATTCAAATCATGCTCTCCATTGTGACTTTGTCAGAAATATTTCGAAATATTTTCAATGGAATTTTTCCGTTTCAACACATTAAGAAAAATAATTCGGTTTTAGGGTTTGTGATCCATAGAAAATATAACGTATTATTTCTGATATTTTGGCTCTCAAAATCAAAATTCAGAAAGAAATTTCAAGTCAAAATAACTCAATTTTTTTCAGTTCTGTTAACAAATGTACCGTTTCAAAAAGTTCAAAAGTACCAAAAGCATTATTTCAAATTGGTCGGACGGCACATTATATTCATTTTGAATCAGAGATTTAAAAAACAATCTTTTTTTTGTGTTTTCAATTAAATGCACTTTTTGGAGTCGGATATCCCAAAGTTTCTGATCATTATTTCATCTGTTAAATTATTACAATCCGTTATCAAAACCATCATAAAGTTTTACTGGAATTTTCTATGATTTCAGAATTCTAGCTCTCTCTCTCTCTCAGACAAATTTTACGGTTTTAAGACACCAAGTTCAATGTAGAAAACAGAATTAGAATAGTTATGTTGAATACAATTATTAAATCCAGCTTTTAAAAAAGCTCGACTAAGAAAAATTGAGCTCCAAAAGCTTCTCATCCTACAGATTTTAGTTTTCAAAGTCAGTGAAAGATTTTTTAGTTTTACATGTATTGCTTCCCAAGTGACTCCCACCGTTTGGGACCGGACTAGGATCAAAAGTTAGCCCTTTCGGAGGTTATCAGAACCCGCTAGTCAAAACTTGGCCAAATTGACTTTTGACCGATTTATCGATTTTTTTAGTTTTTCTCAAAATGCTCAGTTTTTTGACCATAACTCGGTCAGTTTTCAAGGTTTTCACAAAGTTGAAAAACGAAATTGTAGACAAAAATGAGATACGTTTTTTGAATTTTAGCGAAATTCTGATGACTTCAGATGACGTCACGAAATATTGATTTTTGTAAACACTGAAAAAACCGACTCTGGCAGAACGTTTTGAAAAATATTTTAAAAGATTCAGCATTAAAAATGAGGCAGAAAATCAAATTTTCAGACAAATTTACCAATTTTTTTTCTAGAAAATGGGTATTTTGTGCGAAAAATTCACTATAAACACACTTATGCACGAAAATCCCCGTAGGATGTGGGATGAAAAATCAAAATTTTCAAAACTGAAAAATAACTACGATAATAACTGAAAATATCATTCTAGTTAAATAAAATTAGAATTTACACAAAAATTAGCTAACATGGAGGTCATAAGTGTCTGAAAAACAGGACAAAAGTGTGTTTATAGTGAATTTTTCGCACAAAATACCCTTTTTCTAGAAAAAAAATCGGTGAATTTGTCTGAAAATTTGATTTTCTGCCTCATTCTTAATGCTGAATCTTTAAAAATATTTTTCAAAACGTTCTGCCAGAGTCGGTTTTTTCAGTGTTTACAAAAATCAATATTTCGTGACGTCATCTGAAGTTATCAAAATTTCGTTAAGATTCGAAAAACGTATCTCATTTTCGTCTACAATTTCGTTTTTTAACTTTGTGAAAACCTTGAAAACTGACCGAGTTATGGTCAAAAAACTGAGCATTTTGAGAAAAACTAAAAAAATCGATAAATCGGTCAAAAGTCAATTTGGCCAAGTTTTGACTAGCGGGTTCTGATACCCTCCGAAAGGGCTAACTTTTGATCCTAGTCCGGTCCCAAACGGTGGGAGTCACTTGGGAAGTAATACATGTTAGTCGAAAAGTTTTCGTTCTTGATAGATTATCACACAATTTTCTGGTTTCAGAATTTTCAAAAATGAAAACATTTTCTGCGCTATTAGTTTTTCTTCTGTATACTAATATCAGAATTCTCGAAACTAAATTTTGGTAGTCCTGTGAACTATGTAGGAGGAAACCATTTTTTCTATTTTTTCCGACGCTTTGAAAAGATGAATGCTCTTTTATTAAGGGTGTTTTCCAAATAGCAAGGCTCTTCTAATACAGTTTTCACTGTTGTTTTCTTCAATTTATAGAAAAACCACAGTCTGATGTCAAAATTTAAATTTTTAATTTCAGTTTCAACGAACTAATAATTAGAGATGATTCAAAGAAAAGCTCGGTTCGATACAGCTAAACTTTTCTGACCAAAGGTGTAAAATCCCAAGAAAAGAAGAAAACTGACCAAAAGTGCTCAACATTTTCTGTTCTACATGACTTCTACATGATTTAGTTATGAAACTATCATATCAAACTGTCGGTGTTGGTCGTTGTAATTCAAAACTTCTGAATCTAATACCGTATTCTAATTTATAATAAACTTTTTTCAACCTAGGTTTTTCCATTGAAGTATAGAAAATGCGATTATAAAGCCTTTGAAATTATAAAATTTTAACTGAAAATCGCTGAAATTTTCAGTTTCAATCAAATCTCAAACATGGCAAATTTAGTTGAATGATGTTAGAATTCCAACTTCCAGCGAAAATCATAAAATTTTTGAAATGCAAACATAAACGTTAATTTTCAAATACTTCTTGAGACTGACGTTTCGAGACACGAAAGCAGAATTTAAATCACTTAATTTCTAGTTTTCGAATAAGAAATTTAACGTTTCAAGCAACTCAGAAAAGTGAATGGACTTAAAGAAGTTTATTATTTTGTGAACCACACACCTAGCTCAAAACTAGAAAAGCTTTGACTTTCCATAATCCTCTCCTTTCAATCGCGCTCGAAAAGTTTTTAAAGTTTTCGAAAAAAATTGCATGAATTCGGATTTCGGAACTTCTAGAAATGCGACTTCATTTTTTGTTAGTTAATCCACATTTAATGCACTTCATTTCAAAAAACTTCAGTTTCAAGAGTTCTAGAAATTTATCCCAGTATTCTCACGATTAATCCGTACTTTACTTTGAAATCTATCCTCCACTACTTTACATTTTCAGTTTCAACAAGCCCAAAATTGTGAGTAAAAATCAAAAATTCAGCCATGGCTAAATTTATTGAGAATGTATAGGGTTTGACTTGAAATCGATTTAACTTTTACTGTTCCTCAATATTCTGAAATTCAGTTTTCAAATTAACTGAACAATCCGGCTCCGATAAATTTCTGAAATTCATGAAAAATTATGAAAACAGTTGGAAACCGATTTAAAAAATCGGCGTTAGCAATGAAACACGTGAAAAAATCCTGGGAAAAAATATACGCTTTTGAGAAAGATACATCTTTTGTGAAGTTTTAAAGTTTAGTCTTTTCAAAATGTTACTGTAGAGGAACATTAAAACCAATGAACTTTAACGTGCGATTATCGTGAGTTCCTTGCTGGAATTTTTAATTCCTAGTCTTGAAACTGCAATTCTTTCTTTAAAAAATTTTTTAAAAAAGTCATGGAACTTGAAATGAAATTTTCATCAAAAAAATGGCATAAACAAGTCGAAAAAGCATCAGCAATAAAGGATCTGATCCTGTACTGATTTCAATTCAAAAGAGAAAATTTCAAACATATTGTTTGAAACATTGAATTTTTTCAGTTGCAAGAAATGATGAATCTATATTAGATGGATCTGAAGTGGATTCTTGTTCATTCATGTTTCCTAAGTGAAAAAACTACAACTTTCTGCTCCAAGTATTGCAAGTAGAAAAGTACTAAAATATAGATTCTAAGATTATTTCCCCCCGCATTTTTTCATTATTCAGTTCAAAATAGTCTCTAGTTTCCAGATTTTCAGCTAGAAATTTCAGTTTCAATTACTAAATGAATTTCACTACAATTGATGCTCCTACTTCCAGCCTTCAATCAATGAATTCAAATAAGCTCAAATAATGTGGGTCCAAATGTCTGAAATTCTCAATTTCGACGATAATGACTGTTGACCTAGAAAAATTTTCTTTGTAGCAGAAAAAAAAGAAAATCCTGTTTCAAACAATTTGGAAACTCCGGAAGTTATAGATGAATTTATTGTATCCTTTTCTATCCCAACCTAGTGAACCCGACACTTTTGAACATTTTCGCTGAAAATTTCTGTCATTATCAGTTTCAAGCAATTCATAATCTGGACGGGATGAATGTATAAGTTGAACATAGCAAAACGCAAAGAATGCAAGAATCTCTAATGTTCTTTGTCACAAAGAATACTAAAAAAGTAAAAAAGTAAATTAACCAAATATTCGAATAGCTAGGGGTCAAATGAAAAATTCGGTTTCAAGAAATTCAAAATTGCGAGGTAAGTATGGAAAATTCAATCGCTTAGTGGTTTTATCAAGTATAAATTCCCATCATAATAACCGAAAATGTCTGGCATTTTCAGTTTCAAGACATTCGGAAACTTCTGTATGGTACTCTGTACTAATGCATAAGTGATTGCCGAAATATCTACTTTCAGTAAAACTCAAAGACCGCCACATTATGAATTGGTCGAAAAAAGAATCGAAATAAAAAATAATTGTTTTGAAACAGAAATTTTCGCTTATTTTCGTTTCAAGTTGACTTGATCAGTGAAATTCAAGGTTTGATTCGTTTTTTAATCGGATTTTCATGTATATGATGAGACAAAAGTAGCAATTCAAACCGAAAATATGAGGAATTTTTAAAAAATTTGAAACATTGATTTTGAGAATAAAAAAAAAATTTTTAATGTTTGTCTTGTTTGGAATTCTCCAGTTCCAAAAACACAGTAAATGCAAAAAAAATCTGTTTCCAAGAGCTAAAAATAGCAGGTGAACTTCTAAAATGACACTTCTCAAGATTTATGATCTACAAATTCAAATAAACTCAATTAGTTTGGCTCGAAATGCCTGTCATTTTCAGTTCTCAGTGCATTTTAAAAACTCTGTATGCTATGGAGTGGGTTTTAAAGTTCATAATTAAAATTCTCAATCAGTAAAACCCTGTGACTGACGATTAATCCATTGACCGAAAAAAGACTCCAAATGAAAAATGATTCTTCGAAACAGAATTTATTACAAACTATCCTTCCTTTTTCGGTTGGCATTACCAGTGTAATTTGAAGTTTATCCCCAATTTTCAGTTCCAGAACATGCTGAAATATGTGTGGTAGGGGCAAACTACCAACCCAAACCAAACTTGACGAGAGTTTGAACATTTTTTGAAACATTAATTTTAGAAATGTTTGTTTTGTTGGAAATTTTGCATTTCCAAACCTAAAAAATGGCCAAAACAAGTAGGATTCTGTAGTTTATACTGGAAAATTCGGTTTCAATTGGTTCAAGCTTACATGTGAACTTTGAAACATGTATTAATTCTTCAAACGTTCCAATTTAAAGTCAACAAAATCGAATTATTCCAACATTTTTGGTGAAAAAATCAGAATTATTCAGTTTCAGGACATTCCCAAACCTCTAAATAGATTATTGATGTATTCATATACTTTTATTTAGTCAGCTTGGCGGAATCGTAATAACCAGAAGTAAAAAGCTGCAATGAAAATAGTTTTTCGAAACGGACAATTTTTTCAGGATGGCAAGAACAGTGTAGTTTAAAGCTTACTCCCATAATTCAGTTCCAGAACATATTCCAGAATATAAAAGATATAGGAGAAGTATGAGTGATTTGAATAAAAGTTGGCGGGAACTTGAAAGATTTTTGAAACATAAGGTTTTTGATAGGGTTGCTTCTTTTAGTGAAATTAAAAGAAAATACTTCTTGTTTTTTTTTCCTTTCAGCTGATAGTCAACTTATTCAAATTAACTAACATTTTGGCTAAAAATACCACAATTTTTCAGTTTCAGAAAATGCTTAAACTTCTGAACTTGATTCACAGATGATGTCGTAGACATAGTGGTGAAAAGAATAGTAATTGTTGTGCGAAGAATTCAAATTATTAGGTCCGCCTTATTTGATCTCCAAGCTATTTTTGATTTTACGCAGTGTTAAGTGAAAGTGGGCGGACCACCCGCGAAAAGAAACGAAGAAATATTAAAATTTTAAAGTTTCAAAAAATACTGAAACTGATCGTGTATTCTAAATGTGATATTAGCAGACCATAATTTCCAATAACTTGAGAAATTTCTAATTCATTTTAGTAACGTGTCTGTTCTGTATTATTTTCCATTTTCAAACGCGAAATAAATAACAAAAAACTTTTAGAATCCGTATTTTCAATTGAAAATTTATGTTTCAAAACGTTTATGAAGTGGGGTGGAAAATTAAAAAAGCATTAATTGTTGTCTTTTTGTTCCAGCTGATTGTCAACGAATTCCAATAATCTCTGAAATTCTGAATGGCCATACTAAAAATGTCCAGTTCCAGAACATTCTCAAATCTATGAATGAATTGATTCAAAGGTTCAAGCGAAACTTTTGGAATCATTCACTTACAATTAGGTGTTGATGTCAACAAAAATCCAACAGACAAAAAAAAAACGAAAAATCTCCACTTGGTAAAGAAAATCTATGAGTTTTTCAGATTCAGAATGATGTAGGAACATTCGACAAAATTAAACGAAAAAAACAACTATTTGTCTTCCTCTGATTTTCAATGTAGCTTAGTGACTAGATAGAATGTACGTTCTAACGAGAGAAAAGTTATGGAATTGGTCTCCAGAAATCTCATAGATTAATACGAGCATTTTGAAGCGGGTACTGTTCCGTTATTTTGAATTCTCAGTTTGGAAGTCAAAGGATTTCATAATTCATAGTAAATACGGTATTTCCTAACGTTTGAACCAAAAAATTCGGTTTCACGTGGCTTGAGATAGTGATTGAGTTATTCAAATTTTGACACATTCGTGCCCTCCAAGGATATAGTTCTCGCTCAAAATCCCCTGAACTTTCAGTTTCAAAACTGGGAATCAGCAAATGGATTGATTCTTCGAATCGAAAGCTATAATTACTAATATAAACGACGACAGTGACAGTGAGAAACTTGAACATTTTCTCTTTCAAAAAATTGAGAAAACCAAGAGAACTTCCGCTTTGTGTTTTTGATTTTGCATCAAACTCAAACTGTCGAGTGAGTCAGAAAATACAACGTTCCGGCTGAACCTATCTCTGTAATTTTCTATTTCAAAATGTATGGAAATTTCGGAATGGAGTATTTCATTGATGAACGAGAATTATAGTTTGAAATCTAACTAGAGCTCGATGCTAAATCTCAGATGGAATTATATGGAACTTTCATTTTAGTCCGATAAACCAATACTGATGTTCCATTACTGTTAAATTAATAATAGTTGTGCAAGGAATTCAAATGTTTCTTTTTGCGGGTGGTCCGTCCGCTTTCACTTCACACTGCGTAAGTTCAAAAATAGCTTGGAGATCAAAAAGGAGGTCAGCCCTCGAAAAGAAGGAGTTGAAATCCATGCACAACTATCATTAATTTGACAAAATGTTGACTAAATAATTAGCTTTAGAATCCAAAAAAAACTCCAATTTTAATTCAAAATATTTCCCAACGGAAAAAATTCGGTTTCAGGTGACTCAAAATATTCGGTGAGTTAAAAATAATTTCAATAGTCATCGTACCAGATATGAGCGGAATTCCGTCTTCCGTGCTTTTTTCTCTTCCGTCTTCTGTCTTCCGACTTCCGGATTTTCAAAAATTGTTCCGTCTTCCAGATTGAAAAGTTTCTCTTCCGCTCATGTCTGCATCGTACAAAATTTTCTAACTAAGTTTCGTAAGTTTCCCGTTTCAGTAGTTCATGAAATTTGCGAACGGATTGAATCATAGATCGCGTATAGATTTTAACCAATTATTATTTTGAAAGACGAAACCGAGAAGTTTTAAAAATATCGATGATAAAAATTTTGAGGAATTAAAATTGGTTATTGAAACAAAAAATCAAAAAAAATTTCGACTGATTGATAAAAAAAAGTCATCTCATTAAAAAAATGTCCTGTTTCAGACCGTTCTCAAACTTCAAACTTATTGAATCGTATAATTTTAAGATGCTTTCCGCTTATAAAAATTTGACTTACTTTTAGAGAAAAACATCATTTTAAGACGACTAAATTTCCAAATATCAAAAGAAAAAAACCAGAAAGGGATCTTGCAAAAATTTAATTTCAATCATCATTGGGAGAAACCTCTAAACAGACACTGTGATCATTGGTTATTTCTTAAAGCTAGAGCACATTTTCAGTTCAAATTACTCAACAAAATTAAAAAAAAAAAGGGAAACTCTATGATGAGAGTTGGGAACAAGAAGCCTTTTTACTATAGAAAAAAATTGTTGGTGAAGAATTTGTGGAAAAGTAGAGGGATACAAATCGGTAAAAGACTAGCTCTTGCCATCGCAGGATAATCGAAACTTCGAAAACCGTTCTCAGTTCCAATTCCTTGTAAAACGTTAGATTATATTTCCCCAGCTGATTCTCCTAGGGCCTGTTTTAGTACCAATCTAGATTGTTTGTCAACTGATGCCAATTATTCGTGTGGTATTTGTAAGAAAAACAGATTCAAACTGACTGGTGAAAAACTGGAGAAAGTCTCATGTTTCCGTGAAATAAAAAGACAGATCAAAATGCAAAATACTGTTCCAGTACTGATTCGGCGTGTCAGATTGGTAGAAGTTTGGAAAAATTTTTATCGGTTTCAGTTTTGTTAAAAAATAACTTTGATATTTTCCTAGCCGATTCTGATTTCAACTTTTTTCATATTGAGTCAAAAAAAAAGATTTAAAATTCTATAAAAAGAACACTGAAATCTTCGAAAATGCATCATTGAAGTTGTCAACTAAAATTAATGTCGGTTTTAATTCTAATACCAATTTTCCTAGTGTTATAACTCCACCGATGCTTTCTTTATCACTATACCAAAGAGCCGGAGTTATAAATAAGATAAGATGTGTACAATAAAAGTTATAGTTCCCAAAGGTTATTGCTAGACTTAGCCAGTTGGAGACCACTTCAAGCTTCATAGTTTTTAATGAAAATTTTTAAGTTTTCTTGCATTTTTCATAACAAACAACAAAAAATTATCCGTATTCCGTTTCAAAAATGAGATATTGGATCAAATTTTTCGTTGATTTCAGTAGAAGGACCATACAGTAACTAAAAGCTTTATTTTCACGGTGTTTTACCCAACGTCTTGGCTTTTCAATCACTAAGCGTTCAATTGCAGCTTTTTAAAGCGCCGAAAAAAGAGGTATCACTAAAAGTCAAAATTTCAAATATATTACTGTTCCAAGCTTGAATATTCCTCCCTCTTCCTACCTACTTTTAGTCGGAGGTCCGGTAACGGGATTACAATATTTTTAACTTTACAGAAACTACAAATACTACAAACTCAGGGCTAAAAACTTTTACAGTTTCATGCTGTTTATTTTTGCTTTTCTATGAAGACCGAAATAGTTACACTGCTTTTGGTTTGAAGGAATGAATGAAAAAAAAAACACTTTTAATTTACTGTTTCATTTTCTATTTTGACATATGAATTCTTAGAACTTTTGATCGAAAAACAATAAAATATTCAAAAAACAGAAAGAAAACGGGATGCATGGGAAATATAAGGTTAA
Source organism: Caenorhabditis doughertyi (assembly GCA_963572265.1). NCBI lineage: Eukaryota > Metazoa > Nematoda > Chromadorea > Rhabditida > Rhabditidae > Caenorhabditis > Caenorhabditis doughertyi. The sequence goes on along the minus strand of OY751556.1, from coordinate 8,855,961 downwards.
AAATTCTTAGTCTGAAATTTTCCTTACCAACTTGTATTGATAATAAGGGAATCCATAGTTTCCCAGTAAACCATTTTTTTTTGCAACAGTAATCATGAGTAACTTCAGACTTCAGAAGTTTTTCCTGTTTCAAAATTTTGATTTTCGCATTTCTATTTCTGCGCTCATATTCATCTCAGAGTATATACACCTCTATCGTTACAGTAACTGCAAAAAATATTTTTACTGTTCCTTTCTCTTCATTTTATCACGTCATCCACTCAAGTTTTGATGGTATGGTTTTCAGGAAAGTGTAACATTAATAATAAAAAAAGCCAAAAAGGAAATTTTCGTCGGTCTCAAGTCTACTATTTCACCATAAGTTTTGATATTATTACTTCAGTTTTTTTCGTGCTTTAAAAAATTGAATTATTTCACGATCACTAATTTTCGATGTGACATCCGCTATGTTTCACAAGTCAGTGTAACAGAAAGTTGAATTCAACTGAAAATAAAAACTGAGATGTATAATTCAAAATTATTATTCCCGTTTCTTATGCGACTTTTTCGAATATCACGCTCAGACTTTCTGGTAATATCACATTGATACAAAAAATACAGTTTCATAGTACCTTGAAATTTCAATAAGTTCATCTTTTTCAATTTTGTAGCAGATATTTTGCTTTAAAAAAGCCATCAGATCAAAAAAATTAAAAAAGAAGACAATTGGTACAAAAGGTCGACGGAAGAACAAGGAATGAATTGAGTATATCTTTAATTAAAGCTACAATTACTAATTTTTTCTCTTTCAAGATTAATATTTCAAGATTACCTCTATTTTTGCTATATTGTCAAAGCCTAATTTATGAGTGTGCCCTCTGAAAACTCTGCTATTATATTCAGTTTTCATACTCTTGGTTGAAATCTTCTGAATTTCCGAAAAAATCCCACAAAATTACTTTTTTTTTTTTCAGTTTCAGGACTCTTATTTTACTTTTTCACACCTGCTTTTATTGTTCTTATAACAACTTTATCTTCCATATCGTTTTCTATTGGATGACTGAGTACTCAATTTTGAAGCCGAAACGGCCAAATAAATTCAAATTTCCTAATTTTCAAAAAAAAATTCGGTTTCAAGTAATTTTGTTGTACTTTTATATGTAGAACAGTATACCTTTCGAGAATTCAAGATCAAAACTACAAAAGACACAAAAAGTACAAAAACTACAAAGTTTGAACGATAACGATTTAGTCCGGATAACCATCACAAGAGAAGGTCGGGGATATGACTTATGGTTATAGAGGCTAAAAAACTACAATAACTACAGTAACTACAAAAACTTTGTCAAGTTTCTAGTTTTTTCAGAAAACTTTTTTTCGGGTTCAAGTGGTTTCCTTTTACTCTATATATTTTTTTCTCACATTCGTGAAAAACCTGGTTTCAATAATTATAAAAAATATTAACACTACAAAGTTTTCAATTTTTGAGCGGTTACGAATTACATTGCCTAAACTGAGTGTCCAAGACATGGCCAAAGCCTATAAAAGCTGCAAAGTCTAAAAATATATTACAAAAATTGCATCGTTCATATTGTTTTCCGTTTGATAATTAATTAATTCATTTTGAAGTCGAAACGGCCAAATAAAGTCAAGGTTTTTAATTTTCAAATATAAAATTGCGGTTTCAAGTAGTTTTGTTGTACTTTTATTTGTTCAAGTAGAACAGTATTTCTTCTGGCCTTTCAAGACCATTACTACAAAGACCATAAAAGCTACAAAAATCACAATTGTTTTTTCAAGTCCTACTTGTATGTTTACTGCTCACTAAAAATGATAGCGTTCTGAGGTTACGAAAACTATACAAAGACTACAAAAGTTACAAAATTATTTACGGCGTCTAACCTGGAGACATACTTTTGAAGACTACAATTATTAAAAGAAACCACAATTTCCCATCTAACTTCGATTTTTAGCCCAAACGGTCTGAAATTCCCAAAATTTCTCGTTTTTTCTGATTTTTTTTTCCGGTTTTAAGTAATCTAGTTTTACTTTGAATGTTTATTTCTCAGTAATAGAGTTGAAATAACCAGTTCAAATAATAAAATGGAGAGCAAAAGCTGAAATTTTTACCGTTTCTTACATCCCTATATCTTACATCTCAATTCCTGATCTTTTGATCGAAATCCTTTTAGTTTCATCGGAAAGAAGAAAAAACCCAAAAAAAATTGCATAAAAACGAGGTATACAAACGGAGGAAAAGAAGAAAGATGAGCATAGTAAATGAAAGAAATATTCGAAAAAAAAGTAATAATAATGGTTTGTTTATAAGGGATCCCCCTCCTTTTTCTTCTTCTTCTTACTACCAGTGGCTATCTTCCTCTTCTCTCTCTACACCAAACACCGGAAATAGTGTGTCACCCAAAGAGACGTAGACAGGAAATGAGTAGAAGGGAGAGAAAAAGAAAGAAGAAGGAACTACTGGAATAAAAATAAAAGAGGGTGGGGAATTGAAGAAAATGAGGAGAATAGTCTGAAAAAAATGGGCGAAAAGCGAGAGAAGAAAATGATGTTTTGATAGCATTTTTGAGAGGGTTTTTGAACTGAAAAATGCGAAAGTTTTAAGCACGGTCCTTTTTTAGAACGGCATAAAGCTTCGAAGAAACCTCTAATAGAGTGGCGATGCGAAAAGAGTGGCACATTTAATATAATGGCACCTCTAATAGAACGGCACCCCTAGTAAAACGATTCCTTTGTTAGAGCTGCACATCTAATAGAGAATCTAACATTCCTTAAAAGAATGTCAACTCTAATATAAAAGCACCCTAATACAAGGGCACCTGTTTCTTGAGAAAATGAAAATTGGTCCTAGAACTTTGAAGGAAAATTTGTCGAATTTCAATTTGGAAATGTAGTTTATAGTTTGGTTGTTGATCTGAAAAACTCAATATTTGCTCAAATATAAAAAAAACCAATGAAAATGTGAAGAGAAAAGCGTTCTCTAGTGGAAAAACTTAGGAAAAAAAGAAAAATTATCCTACTTTTTTTTGATTATTTTGAGCGAAAATTACAATAATTTTCCTAGTTTTTTGAACAGTTTGTAAGAAAAAAACAGAATAAAATTACAGTTACGAAACAGGGCTGAGCGTAAAATTTTTATTTTACGGAATCCGTGAAACGTAAAATTTTACGGATCGAAAATCCGTAAAATTCCGTAAAATCCGTGAAAACGTAAAATTTGATTCAGAAGCTGCGGAGCACACTGATTTCTCTTCGGAATATGATTATATTTTTCGCTTTCAAAATTATAAGTTGTAATTTTTATAAATTTCACTTTTTTGAGCCTTTCTTAACAAAAAAAGAGCACATCAATTTTCGAAACTAATTTTTCACTATGAATCAGTCCAAAAATATCAAATTTCTGCTCAAAATGCTGAAAATAGGTCTAAATTTTTTTACGGATTTCACGGATTATATTTTTACGGTCCCCGTAAAATTTTACGGACGCTCAAAAAACCGTAAAATCCGTAAAATCCGTAAAAACCGTAAACGTAAAATCCCAGCCCTGTTACGAAACGATGATTTAGTTACAATTGAATAATATAAAACTGGTGAAACCTTCTTTAATCACACCAGTCTTTCTAGAAATTTAGAATTTTTTTATTCGATTTTTGATAGAATTAGATCTAAATGATCATATAAAAGATTTGGCGGGGTTTTCAATTTTTGAGAAAGTTCGGAGCAAACTTTTACAGAACCAAGGTTTCCACTTTTCGATCCATTTTTCGATTTTTTCAATTGAAATATTGAGATTCCTTCAAGAAAGGCGGGATATCAAAATAATTTGAAACTGAAAATTTTTAGCCAATTGCAACTTTCTCCGGCCTACTTTTTTCCCGATCCACGGTTTGAAAGGGGTGTCGTTTTCCGAACTTTTCCGAACACATAAACGATTCGTCTAGAGACTAGCTTTTTAAAATAGTTCTCCTGCTCCACACAAAAAAAAATATGAATGAATGAAATATGTTTCTAATAGAATAATACATCTGATTAATGCCTTCCCTATTTGAACGGTGGCAAAACTTGCATGATCTTTTCTAGTTTTTTTTTTGAAAAATAATCTTTACTATTAACAATCACTAAATTCTGTGTGTATGTAGCGGACCGTAGCGTCATTCCCAGTAAACCAATTCTCATGGAGTTTTGACAGGTCGATGCAGAATTTGGCGAGGATGATGCCCGTCATCTCCGTTTTTCAATTGGAGCTCTGTGAAGCTCTGCGTACTTTAAGCACGAAGCCTAAGCCCTGCGCACCTACACGCATATTATCATGGCCATCGCGAGCCTGGATCTATGTAACGCGCGGTGGTGTAGTGGGGGAGACGTTTCGCCACCACCCGCACGACTCGGGTTCGATACTTCGAGCGGACCAAACTTTTTTGTTTTGTTGTTGAAACATTAAACAATGGATTCTGAAGGCTGACGTCTTCAGAAAATACTTTTTCAAAACCCGAGCAAATTTGAAGCTTATCTTTTTCATCGTATAATCTTTACTATTAACAATCACCAAATTCTGTGGTATCTGGCATTCCCTCAGAAGTATATGGGTCCCTGAAATTCCGCAAGTTTCCTTAGAAATGTAAAAGGGTCCTTGACTTTTTTTTCAAGGAGCGCTGGAAATGTTGAGGAACCCCAAGAAAATCAATGTTTCCATATTCTGGAACAGAGCAGGCATCTGACGAGTATATATTGTGAAAACTTTTGAAAGCTAGAGAAAACGAAGAAGCCGATGCTTCAGTGAATTGTGAAGCTTTGAATTCAAGGCTCTCAGAATAGATATGTGTATAGCACCGAAAATAAAAGCATCGTGAATTATAAAAGTCACTCTGGGAAAATCTGGGAAAGACATTGAACCAGGCGTTATTCCCATGCTTCAGGTTCATACCAAAAAACAGGTGTGTTTAATGAAATTCTGTAAATGTCACAGCTGATCGTAAGCAGTTTTACTCGGTAGAATTCAAAAAAGGTAGTTTCTTCAACCCTAATTATATCGCCAGATACTGCGCGAAATAAATCGTTTGAAACCTGGCAATAATTATTAAATGTTTCAATCTGTGTTCTTTTTATAAAATCCAGGGAGAAACACCAACGCAGGTTCCACAGAAAATGGAGTCGCCGGAGGCGACGCAATTTTCTGGTAAAAATATAAATTGGTGATAAAAAATACATTGAGAATTAGCAACATTGTTTGAAAAACCAAACGAACTTTCTGAAAAAATTTCAAAACAGTAAAAAATAATTTCTTTGTTAGTCTCTGAGCTGATTATAATATTTTCACTATTCATTTGAGTTAGTTCAAGAAACGCAAAAAGCTGAGATGAGATAGCGTGATGAAGTGTGAGCTTGACAAGATTCATATAAATTCAAATGATTGTTTTCAAAAATCATGTTCAAATTTTCAATCATTTTGTGAAACTGAAATTTTTCATAGGGACAAAAAATATTTTCGGTTTCAGCTTCGTTTGAAAGTAAATTAATCCCTTTTTGTGTCGATAACTTGTTTTCTATGTGATAAGCAAACGTTAGTTACCTCTATTACACCGGCATGTCTCTCCATTTTTCAAATATGGGTGCCGGTTTGTTAGAGGCCTTCTATGAAGGATATCAAAACCTTCGCACATTTCTTTTCTTGAAATTTCAAATTAATTGGATGTCAAGGATTTCAAGAATTGAATGGATCGGTTTCAAGAATATGATAAGACAGGGATAACTTTTTTCAAATTGTTCTTTCTCTATTTCCTGTAAAATGAAACTGAACCAAAGTACAACAAAACAAAACAATTCATGTAATACCACCTAGGTTGTGTCACTTTCTTGGAAAGAAAAAAAAGGTCACACTTCCTTTTAATTAGAGTTTCCTTCTTTCATTTTGAAATAAAAGGAAGAGGGATTACTGAAAAAGCTCATTTGTAGGAAAAGAAAGAGGAAACAATAGGTCATTCAAATCAAAACGGGTTGGAAAAAATTTTCAATTTTTTCAGGGAACGAAGGAAATGGACAACAGTGACATCGTGAATTCGTTTATTTATTTCCCAGCAGAGGAAAACTGTAAAAAAGTTATATTTGAAATTCTAATACAATGGCATGACGCTACATTGTTCAAGTTTCCTGTCTGGGTGCCGGTGTTATAGAGGGTTTAGGAATATCGAAAGTAATAATCTAAAACTTATAGGCTGTGAATTGTAATCCTGTAGTAACCGATTATTTTCCGTGTGACGATAAAAATTACGGTTTCCAATATATCAGTAAAAATATTCAAATTAGTATTAAACGTTGAGAAACTGTCTGTCTGAAAAAATGCTTTAATTTTCGCCGTCAACATGACAATATATTTCTATTGGCCTAGAAAACCAAGGTGGCTAAATTTCAAAAAACTTTCGAATTTCCTACTTTTTGCAGAGATTTTTCTTCATTTTCTATGCAGAAACCTACACTCTGCGTGTAGTAAAAAGAAAACCAATGACAGACAAGTTTGGACTTTTGAAGGGTTCGGTCTCCTGAGTTTCTAGGCCAGCAAATGTATATATTCGACGTGATGAAGGAAAAGATGCAATTCAGATTCAATTAACAACATCGAAAAACGAAAGTGATCTCGATAAAGCAGTAATTTTTTGAAAAATTTTTCGGTTTCAATTGCTTTTCACAAGAATGTTCCGTATCAATTCAAGTAGACATACATCATCCAAATAGATTCCCGTCGACGTGATATTAAGTGAGGATTTGTGTCGCGCAATGTTGTTTGATTATCATAGGAAACAGCAAAACAAAACAAAAAGATTTTAATTTCCGCCGCCTAGAAAACTCGAAAAAGTTTCTCGGTTCCCAGTTATGCATTAGTTTCGTCATAAGCAATCATTTTCGTTCGTTTGTGTGTTTTTAAACTTTTAAAAATTATTGAAGAGAAAACGAAATCCTGTCTGGCAATACCCTTAACAACATCAACTTTTACAAGTGATGTTCAAGAAATGGAAATTTTTTCGGAAAACTTTTCGGTTCTAATTGTTTCACACAATAACGAATCAGATCAATTCGGGCGTTCAAGCATTTATCGTTTCACGAAACTTTCTGAAACCAACTAAAAAGTTCGAACAATATATTATATGAAAAAAAAACAAAATTAATTCTATTTTTCTGATTATTCAAGTTTCTTTTCAAAATTTTTTTTAGCATGGTTGACGCAATACCTAAAACCGCGGATTCTTTTTTTCTTGGCTATGGGAAACAGGAATAGTTTTGAAAAATTTCATTGAATATAAAACCACAATAATATCTCGGTTTCAATAATTTCTGATGAAAGCCGAGTATCTCAAGGTGTAATCAATACGAGGATTTATGGAAACAATTTACGTTAGAATACCACAACAGGGGCGGAGCCAATCAACTGTTACTGCAAACAATTTTTAACAGTTGTGCTATCGAATCCATATTAAATATATTTTCTTATTTCGCTGGTTTTCAGGCTGATTTTTTTCTTTTGAATAAGGAATTTTGATTTTACAGTTCATACGGTGCCCGCTCCATATGCGCTCTACTGCACTCAGTACTTCGAGATTTTCCACTTTCGTCGCCAAATTGCATTTTTCAAAATGGTTAAAATGATGTTTTTCGAAGTTATAAGCATTTTTATGACATTTTCGGCAAAAATTGAAAAAAAAATTTGGTTACCAAAATCAAAATTTCAGAGAGCCATTTTTCAACTGAGTGCAGTAGAGCGCATATGGAGCGGGCACCGTATGAACTGTATTTGTTCAGCACAACATTTTTCAACTCTTCCACCAGGCACTGCATCTATTTCACCACTGTTTTATATAATATGCACTAGTTCTGAAAACTCTGAAACAGTATCACAACTTCTTTTTAATGCCATTATGAGATTTCGGTTTCGTTTTGTTTTGAAATAAATTCTTCGTGTACTTTATGTACTTTATTGATATCAGTTTAGAAATTGATTTTCAAACGACGGGAATCGTTTGTAAGCACCACTGTTTCACTACCTCAGCTAATCACGTTAAAAATTTCACGAAACAGTAAATTACAACATTTATTCAGAATCCCTGAAAAATCTGTAATAAGCGGCACCTACATTAATCGGTCACTTCTAAACGAGTATTGAGCCACCTTTTTGATTAGAACATGGTCCTTCTATAGAACGGCATTCTGCAAAAAGTGGAATCGTTTTCGTATTTCCATGAAAAAAAAGCAATGTACATGTGTAGATGATCTAGTATCACAGGTTTCACGGAAAATTTTGATAATTTTTTTCATTGATTAACTTTTTTTACCCAAAAATCTTTTTTTTTCGGTTTCAAAAATTTTTCAACAAGATTTCGAACCACGAGCCGTACTGGGAAATCAACAGGTTTCAGTATTTAGAGGGATAGAAGAAACAGTGGAACATGTGTTTTCAAAAAGTAACAGCCTCGAATGTAAGTCTAATATTTTCATGAAGCTTGATAGGAGTTTGTTAATTCCAATTGGAAGATTGCTCAAAAGTTGCAACAGTAAACAGCGTTTCTTGTTTTTCATTTTTCAAACTTACCGGATTATTGTTTTCATCCGCCAAGCTCTCCAGTTTAGAAACTTTCGAAACAGTAAATTGAACTTTTTTTTATTGTTCATAGTTTTATTGATGAAACATGATATAGGTTTGTATAGTAAATGCAAGAGTCTGCTCCAATCTAGCCCCGCACAGCGGAGACACTTCATTGTCTGCGTTTTCTCATTTTACTCCCTCTATCTGCAATAGTGGGCGGGGCCAGTTCAGAGGGAGTTTGCAGACTCTTGCGCTTCGAACCGTCTGGCTTCTCCCGGATTATTGAAATTAACAGCGTTTGTAGACCCACTTTATTATCTAAAAAGAGAGACGACCACCTCTCTCTTGCCACCCGGGAAAACACAGGGAGATGCGATTTTGACTATGTGCATAGATAGCACAGAGCTTCTCAGAGCTCCAATCAAAAAGCGGAAAAAACGGGCATCATCTCCGACACGGGCTCTATCGATCTATGCAAAATTCATAAAAATCGGTTCATTAGGGACTGCGCTAGGACAAACACACACACACACACACACACAGAATCTGTACAGTAATAATGGTAAAGATGGTTGTTTGGCAAAACGTGAAAGCTTGGAAAATGGAAACGACTCCAATAAATTCATTCTTCACCGAACAATAGAAATGCGAAAAACCGATTTGAATGAAGAAATAAAGAAACTGATAAAAATAACGCTGTTATCTGAAATTGGTAAGACGGGTTTCGTTCGAAAAATACTATTCTCCTAAGATTTTTGAATAAAAATCTACTGAAAGTGAGCCTAGTCACCACACTTTGTTGAAAACAAACAAAAAATTCCAGTTTCATTTGATTCTGAAAGAAACCCAAAATGTTTGTTAAATTAATCTATACGATTTTGGCGGAGTAAACCCTCAACAAATCAAAGCAATAAAGAAAAGATTCCCAAGTTCCTGACAGGAACATCCCAGTTTCATCGTTTGTGATTTTGAATTGAAATTCCTGTAAAATCCATCAATCCACTTTCTGGATTCCGTAAACAATGCCAGTCAACTAAGAGAAAACAAAGAAAATAATATTTTGGACCATTACTTGTACACTAAAAAAATTGTTTCACAATGGCAAGTTTTCTTGTTAAGGTAGTCTTGAAACGGAGTTTATGCCATAAAACTTTTTTAAAATGTTTCATTCAAAAGTTTTTTGAAATACATTGTTGGGAAAGCCGATGCGGATACAAAACACACATCCGCCTATCAATGAAAACACTGTGAAATATGGTGAAAAATAGGTGATCTCGACAGAGATCAAAGTTTTAGAAGCAGGTAGTTCGAAATACAGTATCAATATGAATCTATTTTTCCTTTCAGTAACAGCTTGTCGTTCTTTCCATTCTCCGTCTTAAGCCTAAGCCAACAATAACTTGGGACAGTTCTAATCGATTCAAAAAATGTTTCAATCCAGGAGAACGGATTTCTGTTTCACAAGAAACATATTAGATGAGTTTTTGGAAACCCTTCAATAGATGAAAAAGCTTTTATAACTAAATTTTTCTATGAAAACGCATTTGGACGAGGAACATTTAAACAAAATCACACTGGAAAATTGTATTTCATGACAACTTCAATTCTGAATACGTAGGTTTTTCGTCAACAGAGCAAGCCAACTAATCAAGAATTCCAAAGTATATATTCTGACTGAAACAACTTTTTTTTCAATTTCGGCTGATTTTCAAATAAACATCTTGTGAAATCCATAAATAAAAAATTGATTTCCAGTTTCATTTGTTTCTGAAATAAACTTACACAGTTTGTAAAAATAATCAACGCAGTTCTTTTATTTCAGAAAATTTTTCACAAAAAGCAACTGGAAAAGGATACCTAATAGTAATTTTCTATTCTGATTTCAACAGAAACATCCCAATTTTGTCCAATTTTGAAATTGGAGAATCAGTCATCCTATATGTGCTTGATGAACTGTCACACTATGACAGATTTTCTTTTCCACATTTTTTTGAAACAGGGTTAAGTCGTACAAACTTTTTCCATGTTTCATTCAAGAGTTATTCTGAAATAAATTAGTTGGAGAGCTGGTTCAAGAAACGGAAACTTTTGATGAACTGATATAGGGACAGCCACGCAAAGTAGTGATTTCGACGAAGATTGAAAAATTAGACGCAAAAATTTTGAAAATACTGTTTCAAAGTTATCAATAATCGATTTTGGGCTACAATTACAGCTGTCAACTTTATCATCTGTTCGGGTAAATCTGAATATGAGCTTACCCGGATAAGAACCGTACAAAAAGATCAGAACAAAGTTGTATCTAGAAAACAGTCCATATTTGAAGTTTCTTGGAACAGAGACTTTTACATGGAAAGATTCTGATTTTGGACAGCTCTGATATGGGGCACGGTACTAAAATGGCAAGTTACCCCATACACAGCCAGCAATGGCATGAAATTGTCTGATCAAGTACAAAATATTCCCACCCACTATTTTGTTAATACCACCTTTTCATACAAGAATTTTCTGAAACTGTGACTTAAATAATTGTTTCCTTCAGTTTTATGAAATAATCATTGTTTCAATAGATAATTATTTGGGATTAGATAACTACCAATTTTATTTTAATGGATCAAGTTCTTATATGAAACATTCCAGTTTCATCTGATTGTGTTAAGTGAATATCTTATAAAATTCATCAATGTGTCTTCGGGTTGCACAGATTTGCTTTAAAGAAAAATTTGTGTCTGTAAATGAAATATTAATTCGAAACCCATATACTCAAATTAGTATTCCACTATGACAGATTATCTTGTTCAGACATTCTTGAAACACGGTTGATAACTTTTTTCATGTTTTATTCGAAACATTTTTGCAATTAATTAGTGAGAGGACTGGTTCTACTGGCGAGTGTGAATCAAGCTTGTTCGGAGTCGAATAACGGAAATTCCCAGACTTGTTAAAATGCGGGCCGAGCCGGTAGAAACTTCTCCAGCGGCCTTGTCTCGCCCGTGACAAGTCTGGAAATTCCGATTTTTCCGACTTTTCGGAAAATCGGAAAAAAAATTGACAAATTTTGAATTACTTACTGATCTCATCAAACGATTCTTGTGTGCAAAGTGTGGAACTGAGTCTATTTTACAATATAAAACTAACCAACTAAGTAACTTGCAAGTGAAACTTTCAATAAAGAAGCGTGATTCGAAGGAGTTTTTTAATTTTCCGGTTTTTCCGAAATGTTTTTTCGGAAAATTGTTTCCTTTTCTGATTTTACGAGAAGAGTATCTCAACTAAGTCTAGTTCAAACTTTAATTCAGTCATAACCTATCAAGACAAACACATTGCGAAAAAAAGAGATTAGACGAGCAGTTATGGAAACAGGAAAGCAGAAAAGTGAATTTCGAAAGTTTAGAAGTTGTTTCAAAATACTGGAACAACATGCCCGTTAAACTATTTTACACTTCAGTAACAATTGACCTTTTTTTTTCATTCGTCATTGTACGCACAGTAAACAATCACCTGGAATAGTTTGAGTAGATTCATAAAACTGATTTAAAGCCCGTGATTTACTACTTTGTTAGAAACACTTTTTCAGATGAGCATTTTTTGAAACTGTAACTTGAAGAATTGTTAACTTTTCAGTTTATTATTACCACACAGATTCTGTGTGTGTGTGTGTCTGTCTGAAACGCATCATAGCGCAACCCCTAATAAACCGATTTTCATGAATTATGCATGGATCGATAAAGCCCGTGTCGGAGATGATGCCCGTCTTTTCCGTTTTTGGATTGGAGCTCTGAGAAGCTCTGTGCTATCTATGCACGTAGTCAAAATCGCGTCTCCCTGTGTTTTTCCGGGAGGTAAGAGAGAGGTGGTCGTCTCTCTTTTTGCGTAAGAAAGTGGGTCTACAAATGTGGTTAATTTTGATAATTTGGGAGAAGCCAGACGGTTGAGGCGCGAAGCGTCGAAAACCGTCTGGTAAACATCTTACAATCTGAACAACAAAATTATTTTTCCAAGAAAAGTTTATTTTCGATCAGGTTAGCGCTAAACCTGTTTCCGAATTTGAAATACAGGAATGAGAAACAGAACGAGTGCCAATTGTTTCAAAGAATTCGTAGATTTAGACAGGAATTTTCGAGGCATTATTGCTGCGTTTTTAAAACCGTTATATTATAAAACGTGTTTCTTGAGATCACAACAAATATTAGGTTGAACACTAATTTTCTTTAATTTTAAGTGTTGTCACTTTGACTAACTGTCATGAGACGATGAATTAATGAAATGTCATGAAGCTTGAGGTTATAATAGTCCCTCATAGTATCCCTTTATACGCCTAATAAAAGCTCACAGCAACCTTCCAGTCTCGAGATTTTCACATGCTAGCTAGACGGATTGAAACAATGTTTGGAAGAAGATTTTTCTTTCATTTTTTAAAACTATCAGATGGAGAAAAATTTTGAAGGTGAATATCCTAAAGTGACGTACTATTTCTCCAAACTTTACATGCAAAACCACTCGGTCCCCAAAGCTAGTAGAAAGGAGTGGCAGAGGCAGCTATAACTGACAACAATTTTCAGTGATGTCACATTAGGTGGGATATCACAACTTTGAGAGTGGACTTAGATGAATGTTATATTATTTAGTAGTAATGGCAGTTATTGAACTGTTTTATGCAATCAATGAACCAAAACCAAACACTTTTATAATCGGAAAATATAATAAAAAATCATTAACCACTTTTTGGCATAATCCTAGAAGTGCGTTGTAGTGAACAAGTAGCCTATAGTGTCGGTTATCTTGAAAATAGGAATCATCCAATTTTAGGTGTTTTTGTAGATGGAATGTGTACTCATATGTCTACAATATACTAGAATCCCTTATATGTTATACACGTGTATTCGGTGATAATCGCCCCCAATGATGATTTTCGCACATTTTGTGCTTTGAGCTCTTTTTCACAAAACGCAAAAGAGGGAATAAGGATTTGTATTTATGATATTTGTGACGCATGCCTGTACTGTAAAATAGTAAAGACTCATGACCCTTATACTCCTTGAGTAGCAAAACTGAGTTCATCAAACTAAAAATGCAAACTGCTGAAAATTTTCCTATGGAATCTAATGAATATTATTTTTCTGTGGGAAGATAAAAATGAAAAAACTTGATATAAATGAAGGTTGATTAGTGTTTTATATAACCAACAACATTACCAAAAGAATTCAAAAGTTTTACAGTTCGAAAAATGGGAGCGAATTCGGTATATCAAAAATGAGGTTCTAAGAGAAAGTTTCTCTGAATCTCTCCAAGCTGCAAGCACCGACTAGTGAGTTGGTGGTAACAATGGTATATCTTTATCATAAACCAACAACAAAAATACCAGTTCCTGCTATCTCTATTCTTGGAGATTTTTGACATCGAAATCAACACCAAAAATTAAAGAAAATTAGTGTTCAACCTAATACAAAGCTGGTCTATAACTCTTTGTTTCATCTCATTTGAAAGATTGAATGCAATTTTATCGCAATAATCGGTATAAGCTGCCTTTGACGAAAAGTTGGTTGAAATTTAGTGAATTTGAGAAAATAAAAAAGTATTCAAGATAGTGTGAGGAGATAGTGTTTGGAGTGTTGGACAATCAGGCAAATGCTATTCCTGGAGCAGTTTCTTTTTCGGAATTTATCACAATCTTCTAAAAATGAACTAAGAATTGATGCCATTGATGATTTGACCCAAAACATGATGAGAAATCGATGGCCATACTAACAACTCGCATAACAAAGTGCTAGAATAATAAAAGTACTAGAAATTTCAGAATTCCATGTGATGAATTTGCAATTTTCCATATGAATCCTAAAAACACAAATGTCAAGGCGTTCTATGCTGAAAATGTGCTTATGCGGATAAATAATAAGTTGGAAAAACTCTTTTTTCGCAGAGATCTTCCCGGAACAATGCAAAAAAAAAACGATGTTAAAAGTCTACTGTTCAATGGAAAATTCACAGTTTTAGTAGGTGTTCATAAAACGTTCGAATTCTACACCAATCGTGTATTAATTTCAAAAATAGTTGTTTCTTTTCTACATAACACTTTGAAACCGTAGAATAATACAAGGTATTTTGACAGAACTGCCGAAAAGATTACTATTTCATCCAATAAGTAACTTGAAACTAGACTGCGATGATAACAATCAGCGATTAGAAAAATTAATTGACTCCGTAAAATTTTTAATTATGAGAACGTTGTAATCAATCAATAATCAAGCAAATATTCACAATGAAACATTTTTTTAAAAAAACCTACAAACGTTCTAGTAAAAAAAATTGAGTAACTCCAGAAACATAACCGACAAACAGGACTCCTGTTTTCATGTGGAGTATATTTCCTGTTATATCGATTAATAAAATACCATTTAAACTTTGCTGGACCGGCATCTCTATTATAAAGACAGGTTTAATAATGCGGCACTAACTCGGTATCAAGAGATTCTTCTAAAAACTAATAAATTATTCAAACCACAGCTAATTCATTATAACTCACAATTTCATTTAGAGGTTTTACGTTATTAATATGAGTCAATATCAATAAAACCGTACCTAAGCTTAAGTTTTCACACATAAGGAAAAAGGTTTCACTACACTTTTCGCAAACATTTTCTGTTAGTTCTAGTTGGAAACAGTAATAAAACATATAATTCACATGGACTTTTATCAATATTGTGAATTGATGGACTTCAGTACCATAGTTTCGTCATATTACACAACCATTCACACACGCACTTTACAATATTTCTGGAATTGCAACACTTCCTTTCTAGGAACTTTTGTACTATAACAGAGTATTGTCAGAAGTATCCCCAATTCAATGAAAAGCTCACTGTTGCGGTAGGTGTTAGTGTAGAGAAAAAATTGGCGATTTAATACGATTGAAAAATGAACAGGCTAGAGGAGAGCTTCATGAAACCGTTAGCGGAAGTGTTTTGGCAAAAAGTTCAAGACAAGCAGTGTGTGCAGACGAGAAATTCCCGAGAACGGGGTCGAGAATTTCTCGAGAATTCTTAAGAAATTCATTATTGAACTCTCTAACTCAAGCTTTCCAATTGAGATGAATTCAAAAGGAAATTAAAAACAGGGATTCACCAGAAGGTTTACGCCGCATTCGCGGCTCCAACCTCCTGGCCTCACGTCGGTTTGTGAATCACGTTACCGTTTTTTAGCTACACGTTTCTTTTTAAAAAAAAACCTTGATATTTTTTGTCACTGAATGATCAGTTCAGCGATGGTGCTCTAATGGTATGTAGAAAATCAAGTTTCGCTGGCAATAAACACGCTCAATATTTTTATGGTTTAACGGGTCCCAGAAAAATTAATGGGTCCCATAATAAATAACGGGTTCTTTGTCATATCGAACTGATTTCTGCTAGATTTGGAAAAACAAATGTTCTCAAAAAATCCATTTCGCTCACGTCGCCCTCCGGGCGTCTAGTCGTAGGTTTTCAGAAGCCTAAACCTGGAAAAAAGTCTAATGATGGGAGGTGGCTTTGACAACTAAATATGACAATGGACCTGTTAAACCATTAAGAGCTCAATGTTCTTATGGTTTCTTGAAAATGTTCATTTTCGACTAAATTTCTTTTAAAATATGTATTTTAAATACGAAGAGCATTTCGTCTCGCTTCGCATTGGCGACTAAAAAATAGAACTTGGCGTTTCGTCATTTTTCAGAAAAAAAAGATGCTACACTGTTTTCATAGTGCAAAAGAGAATTTCTTCCGAATGACAATTTCAGTTTAAATCTATCTATTTGGAAAAAAAATAATTTTTATCGCTACATTGCACCTTCTTAAGATTAGTTGAATGACGAATAAGAACTTTTCAAAAATACCATTTAGTTCACGGCCTTCCATCATCTCAAAGTCTGTCCCGTTAGCCTCTGCTCATATTTTATCTTTTACCGACATCTTATTTTTTTTTGTTGATAAAACTACTTGGGGACTAAAGTTTCCTTAAAAAACGAAATTTTCTATTACGGCGTACATAGTGAGGCTCCATAATGAAACGTGAAAAAAAATTCTAAATTGCAAGTTTTCCTTTCGGGACATAAATTTTTTATTTACGACAAAAAAATTAAAAACGATCGACCGCAACTCGGAATCGAACCCTGGATTACTTTTTATCAAACAATCACCTCCGCCACTACACCATAGTGCTCCAAAACTTGAAATTCAAACGCTTTTTTCTCAAAAACAGCAGAACCGATTTTCATTTTGAAAAGTTTTTTGTTTCTGGAGACCAAGACAAACAAAATGAGCTATCAAACTCAAAAAATGTTTGGGTCAGTTGAAAACTTTACCTCAAACTATGGGTAATTAAACCGGGCAGTGGGCGCCGCGCGGCAACTCCACCAATGCGCGCAGCCGACACCAATCCAGGTCGGCGATGACCACAGCGTTCCCTCAGCGAGAGGAGCTGTTTTTGGCTATGTGCATAGATAGTGCAGAGCTTCCCAGAGCTCCAATCGGAACATAAAGTAGACGGGCATCATCGCGGGGAAATTCTGTATCGTTCTGTCTTTGTTCCATAAAAATCGTATTTCTAGGAAATGCTGGAGGGTTGGATACACACAGACATACTGACAGACAGACGGAACTTGTGTATTAGAATAGTAAGATTGATGAATCATCCGTTTCTAAACATTTCGTTCACAGCTCAATATAAATTCCATGAGAATCTGTTGCTATAATAGATGCTCTTTTTTTGGGCTCACATCACTGGAAGAGTGACACTGTTTCAGTACGAACATTTCGATTCTTCCACACTTTTTGAAATAGTTGCACACTATTATTTTTTTTTTATTTGGTAAAATGATGTATTTTTCGTTTATAAAAAAAACTAATCTCACAGCTTCAGAAACAATTTGAGTTGTCGTTAAATGATTAAAACTTAATTGATTGCCTATAGATTTTCAACAGCAATTTGCAACCGTTCTATGTTAATAAAGCTCAATTTTGTACAATTGAAAAAAAATTTGAGTTTAATGACAACAGAGAAGCAAGACTTTAGTGAACATAAGAATGCCAAAGCCATCATCATAGGAAACCTGAAACTGGAATATAATCTTGCAACATCAAATTTTATTGAAAATGTTTCAAACAAAGTTTTTCATGCTGGATTAAATGAAACATTCCCAGCTTCTATTTCTATTTCTTTCGTTTATTTCGTTATTAAAACGGAATGGAAATTAAGAGCGTTGTTGTCTTGACCAATACCGTACTGAAATATTCTCGCTATTAAAAGCTGTTGATCAATGGGGGAAGAGACCTGGAAAAGTCGTTCCTTCTTTTTTTTTTCTTATCAGTTCCAATTCGGTCTCCGCCAGGTTTGAATGTGAAACAGTGCAACGACGTCCATTCCCGAGTAGTGCTTCTGATCCATTCGTACTCGTTGGCACACCAGTTACCCAGGGTTTCGGTTTTTGGAAAAAATTCAATAGCATCCTCGAGAGACCATCCTTCGTACCATTCCTGGAGATTTGTGAAACTGTGTTTGGGAAACCACTCATGAAGAATATCTTCTCTACCATACGAAGCATATCCATTAGAACGTCTGAGTGCCGCTCCGACTATGTTTCGGACGATCTTCATTTGGTCAGGAGTGGAATCTCCAGATGACGACCTTTCGATACATAGGGTTGAAAAACGACAAAAATGCCGTTTTTTGTGCCGTTTTGGAGAGTTTCAAACGAGCCTTCCGCGTCGATATAGAGAGAACGAACTTCCCGGGAATTCTGGGAATATTTCCCGTTTCCCAGAATTCTTGTCTTGGGAACTCTCGGGAAACCTCGTCCCGGGACGGCACACTGAAACTCATCAACTCCCTTTCGCCATCACTTTTGATATCAGCAACTTTGATTGTTATTTTAACAAGCCGGAACTCTTCGTGTTTGTACTCACTTTCCAAATTGCTTAGTACCATGTCGATGGAATCAAACTTCAGAAGTTCCAGAAGCTTCGGATCTCGGATTACTGTAGGGGTACTGTAGCTACAGTAACCCAAGTTTGCAAAACACCTGTCCAGACTGAACTCAAATTTCTAGTGGATGCTTGTATGGGACCCGTTTTGTATGTAGTCCCAATCAGTTCAGGATTACTGTAGGATTACTGTATCTAGCATAACGGATGTCCCACAATCCTTTCTGTGTAGCTATGTAGTAATATTAATATAATTAGAAATAGTAATACTCGAGAAAATCAAATCGAGGCGGTAAACACACCACCAAAAAGCCAAAAATGAATGATTCAAATGTAGATTGAACACTTACGCCTAGAGAAAAAGAGACACAGAACGCTAGGACCTTGACTCATTCCTTTCTTCTTTTACGGCAGCGCCGTATTTGTTTCGCTGAAGACAAAGAAATTGACATTGTGTCTTCCTACGATTTTTCGGCTTAATGAAAAAGAATTTGAACTTTACAAGAATTAATAATTATTCAACAAAAAAAACTTTATATCGATGAGTGATGGCAGGCTACTTTCTTGGGTTGTAGCGTTGTTTTTAATTCATTTTTAGGAAATTGTGATAATTTTCGAAAAAAAATACTGTTCCAGAAATAACACTTCTCTGATTGAAAGTTAACCGGAACAATACATCGCGTGGGTTTACCAGACATCTAGCATCCTTTCCCATTTTCTCAAAGTGTACTGCGCTAATAGAAAACCTAAGTAATCGAAGAGAACCCGTATGTTCAATTGATATATAATGTTTGAAACAGTCAATTACCAGAAGGTTTACGCCGCATTCGCGGCTCCAACCTCCTGGCTTCACGCGGGGGTGGTAAGTTACCCTCCGGGCGGCTATTAGTAGGTTTCCAGAAGCCTAAGCCTGAGAAGAAGTAGGTATTTGACAATTAATCCGTTTTCAAAGCTTGAGTTTTTCTTAGGACTTTGTGACACCCTGAGAACACTTCACAACTTTGAAAAAGTAGTTTCAGCACTAATATTTCTATCAGCGTTCTCATTCATCTGTGCCGAGTTTTCCAGTTTGTTTGATACTTTTCATAGCGAACCGTAAAAGAGAACTTTTTGAGAAAATAGGTATGTTCTATCCATTATCTTCGCTGCAATTTTGTTTAAACATTTTTGGGAGCCTGACAATGAGAATAATAATTCCCGTCCGCATTTTTCCGGAATTTTCGAGCTGAAAAAGAGAGGCTCAAAACTTTTTTACTGGAATATTCAGTCAATAACTTCAAAACGAAGATCCAACTGAAGTTCAATTCAAAACTCATTATAAACTTTCCGATAAATCAAAATGATGAAAATATTTTCATGTTTTGTTATTAATTTTCTAAATCGATTGGTGTTTTATGCGGAGCCATGAGCTAAAGAAGAAGTTTGGCCAATCTTGAACAATATCTTTTTTCTTGAATTGCAGTTTTTCCCTAATCTTTTCTTAAGGTTTTGGTCGAATTTGGAATACAAAGCAAATTTGTTTCCAGCTTTCTCACTCTCAGAAGAACTTTTTAAAAAACACTGAGTATTCCATAAAACACCGTATTTCGATGTTATCACTTCAACGCATAAGTTTTTCAACTCACAAAAAAAAAGAAAAGATTCGCCACGTCACGGAATCGAACCCTGGTTAACAGTTTATCAAACAAACCTCTCCACCACTATACCACAGTGTTCCAAAACTCAAAATTCAAATGCGTTTTTCTCGAAAACTGCAATGCCGATTTTCAATTTGAAAAGCTTTTTCGTCTCAGGAGGCCGAGGCGAATATTTTGAGCTATCAAACTCAAAAAATGTTTGGGTCAGTCGAAAACTTTACCTCAAACATAGGGTAATTGAACCGGGCAGCGGGCGCCGCGCGGCAATGTAACCAATGCGCGCAGCCGACACCCCTCCAGGTCGGCGATGGCCACAGCGTTCCCTCAGCGAGAGGAGCTGTTTTTGGCTATGTGCATAGATAGCACAGAGCTTCACAGAGCTTCAATCGAGACAGAAAGTAGACGGGCATCATCGCGGGAAAATTCTGTATTGACCTGTCTTTTCCCCATGAAAATCCGACTTCCAGGAAAGGCTCGAGGGTCGGCGCCGGACAGACATACGGACAAACACACGGAATTCTATATTAGAATAATAAGATGTTTAAAGAAATAAGGAAATTGAAAAGAAGAATTACCGGTTTCATATGTGTTTTTAAAATAAATCAGCTTACCATCCTGAATTGGGTAGAATTTATATCTAAACCACGTGTATCCAAACTATTCGTTCAAAGTTCAAGAAAAATTCCATGAAAATCCGTTTCTAGTGTTAATTTTTAAAGGCTAGCAAGGCATAATGAAGAACGAAATCACTGCTGCAGTTTTAACTATTCAATTTTTGGAAAATTTTTGAAACTGTTATTTCAGAGTGTAGTTGGGGTCGCGAAAACTTCTTGAAAATTATTTAAAAAATTATTTTCTCATAAGAAAAAAGAAAATAGCTTGACATCCAATGCTGGTATATTGTCTTAGACGGAAATTTCAACCTAATGGTTGAAGTTTACTGACAAGGGAACCTTTTTTAAAAAGTGGTTGGGAATTTCCTGAATTTTTTATGGTAGTATGACCTCACTATTGGCTATTCCCAAAAAAATTTCAGCTCCCCCTTTTGAGTTTGAAGCTCAAAATTTGGATTTTTGTGAAAAAAACGGTAGGCGTACTCGAGGCTCCAATCAAAACTGTACAGATGGATTCATCGTCGCTGTGCGATCATTTTAAGACCCCACTTGACATAGTTTGAAAAATTTTCAGCCGAGTTATAGCATTTTTTTCCGAAAAATTTTCCGACTTTTTTTTCCGAAAAAAAGTCGGAAAAAATCTTTATAACTTCGATTTTACAATACCAAATTGGTTGATTATGGGTACGAAAATGATCGTCTCGCTAAGATCAACAAGAATATACAACAAAAAAGTTGGCAAAAAATTTCAAAATGCCGTTCTAGGCAGTTTTCCGACTTTTTTCCGACTTTTTTTCCGACCAAGCCTGAAATCAATAAAGTCAATAGTATTGACTTTATTGATTTTGAACTTTTTGAAGAAAATTTTCTGAAACAGAAACTTTAATTTCGGACCTGGAACTTTTCGTCTCGGATTTTCATTTCGTGTAATATTTTTTTTGATAATTCGATAAATCGTTGTTTCAGTTGGGCTTTTTCAGTCAATAATTAAGCTCCAAAGTCGATAACATCGAGAAAAATTCAAAATTAATCATTAAAAATTTATTCAGTCAACCTTTTCAGGCTATTTTTGAAGAAACTTTATTCCAATTCAATGCAGTTTCAATTCGATCGTTTCTTTGTTGAATTCAGTTTTCCATCGATGGGTAACACTGTTTTTTTTTCAATTAGAAAATTTCGCAATAGCATTAGAGTGACACAACATGAAACTTTATTCAAATATGAAAACAGTATTACTTTGTTTAGCTCCGCCCCTTTTCACATAGCATTCGTTCAATAGAATCGAATACGTGCATTTCATCATAAACCTCCAGTTTTGGAACTTTGAGAAGAAGATCGTAGAGTTCTCCTGAAAATATTGGAATTAATCATTGTCGGTTTCAAAAAAATTGTATAAATTCCGTAATTTTACTTTTTTTTAATGGGACACGACATAGCGTTTGAAATAATAGTAATTTTTAAACTTTTTAGAAATTTCTGAAATTTTTTTGTCAGAAATTCCGAGCAAGCTTGGCTTTAATCCAAATATTTTGATTTGAAAGCAATAAAATTACTGTCTCAGAAAAATATTTTTCAAAAAATGAAAATTGTGAACAGCAATTGACGACTTTGACGTTGTGTAAATGATAAATTCTTACCTACAGTAACCTTATCCATATCCAATCTTTTTTTCGTTTTTTGACATTTATTACCAATTGAAGACTCTCCAAATGTACACATGTATAGGGGACGACCAGCGATAGAAGAAGCCATTAATTGGATTAGGACTGAAAAAATTAACAAATTTTCAGATTTTTTAGGCCGGAGAACTGAAGATAACGGGTCTTCATGAGTATTACAAATACTTTCCAAAACCTTTTTTGCCATTTATCGAGAGAAATTTGAAAAAAAAATGCAGTTTCAGTATAGTTTTATCACTACTATTCTCGATTCTGATCGATACGAATAAGTTTTGTATTTCCAATTATTTTTCAGCATTTTCAGCATCCGAATAATCAGTTTGTGACATTTTCAAATATTCTCAATTTCATTTTTCATTTTCAAAGTGGAAAAAAAATATTTTGGTACAGTTTCTTCCCGAAGAAAAAGTACAGTTTCTGGCAGTTTTTATATAAAATCATTTCTTCACAAGGTACTGTTCGCGGGTTATTCAATTGAATAATTTTTGTTTTTTTTTTAACAAAATGAGAAATTTAGATATTTTTAACCAAATGTGGTTCAAAATGCATTGTTGCCTATTTTTACGAATTCTCAAAAGTTGAAGCCAAAAATACGGTTTCAGAGAAGTTTCATCTCTACCATTTTTAATTTGCATTAGTCGACATGGTATACCCTTTTGTATTTCCAGCCATTTTTCAGCATTTTCATCATCCGAATAATGAGTTCCTGACATTTACAGGTGTTTTCAAATTGGTTTTTTTATGTTTTAGGGACATGTTTTTCCAAAAGATAGGTACAGTTTCTAGCAGTTTTCTTTTATAATCATCGACTAGTCCCTGTTCGCGTGCTAACTAACAGAATAAACTTAATTTTTTCTGTAAAAAAGGATGTTTCAACATCTGAAATTATAAAGTCAAAGTTTCAGATATTTTAAGCCAAACGACTTCTAAAATATGGATCAAAAGGTCTTTTTGCCTGTTTTTACGAAAATTGTACGCGAAAAAACGATTTCAGAGAATTTTTTAATGTCCCCGATTTCGATTCTGTACAAAATGCTAATGCTCAAGGTTTTCTAATTCCACTCAATTTTCAGCATTTTCAGCATAAGAGATTTAATTTTGTGACAGCACGAAATAAATTCTTTTTTCATATTGAGAGCCAAAAAAAACTTACAAGAATTTTTTTTGCGAAAAAAAATACACTTTCTCGCAAGCATCTATTTCCTTAAAATAGTGTCAGAGACTTATTTTCTCAGTTAAAAAAACAGAATTTCCGATATTTTTTTGCCGAATTACTTTCAAGAATTGCATTTTGAGTAGTGAAAACGACGAAGAATACAGTTTCCGACTAGTTTTTTCTACGAATCAGAGGGTGTGAAAACGTTTCGAATAGGAGGTAGTTACCGTAAAAACTGTATTAGTATTGCATGCAATACTATTTTTCGAAGGCCTCGCCCGGGGGCGATTCTATTAGAGGGGCAATTCTACTAGAGGGGCAAGTTTATTTTTCAATGCCCGTAAATTGGAAAAAAAATCATATTTATTCCAAAATCAACAGGGCAAAGATTAGAATCTTAACAAAAAAAGCTTTAAAAAAGCAGAAAATGAGTCAGAAAAATTATATACCAAAATTACATATGGCATATATTATTCGGTGTCAAAAAAATCATCACTATCTGCCAAGCGGTGCAATACTATTAGAGGGGAAAGTGTATTTCTCAATGCCAATTTCTGGACGCAATACTATTAGAGGAGCAATTCTAATTAAGGGGCAATACTAATACAGGGTTTACGGTATTTTAAATAAAATGTTGAGCTGACAAGAAAAAACCATGCCTTCAATCATACTTGTGAAATTCCGAGCGGAAAGCGGGGCGGCCAAGGGCGGGCGAGGGCGGGCGGGTGAAAAGCTCTGGGAGCTGCCCGCCCCCGCCCGCGACAACTATGCCTTCAATGAATTTTTTGAACCATAAACCTAAATCTCACCTATTTGAAACAGGCTCATACTGAATTTCAAAACGTTTTTAGGCCAAAACTAAAGTTTTCAAGCATCTCATTCGATTCAAAGTTCACAGTATCATTGTGAGCTTTGTTTCTTCATTTTTAAAAAACCGTTTCTGGTTATTTTCATTTGTGATCAATCTTTTTTGGGTAGTTTCAGCATCGCTAAAATTGAATATGAAAGGATAGGACACTTTTTGCGCCGAAGTCCCAATAATAAAAATTAAAAATGTGGTCTACTTGTTGTCCGTGCTCAAAATCTACAACAGCTCGAGCCGAAAAGTAAAAAAGATAGAAAAACACACAGTTTCATAAAACGAAAATTAAGATTATGAGCGTAGCCGTTTTTCAGTTACTGTGAGCGTCTCGTTATCATTAAAAATTCATTGAAAAAAATTTTAACTGATTTAGCTCAAAACATCAAAAGTTTTTCCTGCTAATTTAGTGCTAAATCTAACAATTCTTCCCTCAAAACGTCACATTTTTCAACCCTCTTTTCCATACTTCTCTCCCATATC
The DNA here is from genome assembly GCA_963572265.1 of Caenorhabditis doughertyi. Classification (NCBI taxonomy): domain Eukaryota; kingdom Metazoa; phylum Nematoda; class Chromadorea; order Rhabditida; family Rhabditidae; genus Caenorhabditis; species Caenorhabditis doughertyi. The sequence goes on along the minus strand of OY751556.1, from coordinate 8,831,011 downwards.
AAAGAGAAACTTTAAAAAGAGGTTTCAAAGAGAAAAGTTAAATCACAATCGTTTTTGATTTTCTTGCTTCTGCTTCATTTTTTTCGTTTCAAATCTATAACTTTAAGCTAGTTCTGAATCAGCTTTCCCAGCATACGCTCTCTTTCGTTAGCTCACTTAGAAAAAAATACTGTTTCCTAAAAAATTTTTTTCTGACTATTGCTTTTCTAGGTAGTTCGACGGAACGATTATCACCTCAGTTTTTTGATTGGAAAAATCGAACATTTGAAAAATGTTTAGTTTCAAAATTGTGAATTAGCAAGCTGCTGTACTGATTTCTTCAGTTTCTTGAATGGTTTCATTTCTCAAAAATTTTTATTCTTCTTCTTGTTTGAAGCGGTTTTAGCTGAAACTATTTTATAAATCGTTTTTTCTGTTAAATCATAGGATTTTCCTTTTATAAATACAGTTTTCAGGCATTTTGACTTCCCCCTGAAAAAGTGAAGTAACATGCAGTTTCAGTAATGTTAAATAGAGATTGTAAGCTTTATGTGGCTAATGCGCCTTTAGCTTTCCATTTCAGACAGTTTGGTTTCAGCTACATTTTTTATTTGTTTTGGATATCTTATTTAAAAGGAGACTGAACTCGGGTTTTTTAATATTAAATTCCGACATAGTTTTTTATTCTGATTATTTTCTTTCACTACGACTACACTCAAAAATCACTCTAAACGGGTGAAAAAGGCGTTTGAAAGAAGCACGCAATACAGAGTGATGGCCTAGGATTCGACAACTTTGCGCATTTTTTCAAATTTCTAGGCCATCAATCTGTACGCTTCCATGCCTTCAAACGCCTTTTTCACCCGTTTACAGTGATTTTTGAGTGAAGTTTTAGTGAAAGAAAATGATCAGAATATAAAAACTGCATCAGAATTTGAAATTAAAAAAAATCCGAGTTCACGCCTCGTTCAAGCATGTTCTAGGTTGACTTTCCTAGCTTGCGCTCTTTCTCGTTTACTAATTTACAAAAAAAACTGCCGTTTCTAGTGATTTTTATTCATAGTTGTTGCCTTTCTTTATGGTACTTGATTCGCTTCTCCATCAAAAAAATTAGTCGGTTCTCGTAATGGGTTTTCAATTTTTGGCAAATGCTCACCAAAAGAATAAACCATAAATTTTTCATATAGTTCTTTCTCAAAAATCCTATTTTTTTCAAGTTTTGATTCTGCTAAACCTCAAAGTTTTTCCTACAAAATCATAATATTTCAGCCATTTCAGCCTTCAAAACTTACATTTCAGAGATTTATTTCCACCATAAGCACCACATCCCCACCATCCAGAAACAATTGGAATATTTTCGAATCCTTCATTTTGACATCCAAATGCAATTCCAGCCTTTTTCAATTCTTTTTGTATATTTCCTTCTTCTAATTGTTGTCCCATATTCTTTGATTGTCGACCAAAAAATTTAATGGCATTTATTGCCAATGCTTCTGTTTGAAGACGTCCGTATTTATCCAAATGATCAGGATTGTTTTGGAGAGCATCACTGGGGATGAGTTGACGGAATTTCAGTTTTCCGGCTGAAAAATTGGTAGTTGAAGGGGAAAATGTTTTTTTTGTGGAGATTTTGAGCCGAAGAAGGGGATTTTGAGACACTTTTTAGTTCAAAAGAGTGATTTTTCATTCAAATGTTGGCTAGATAATGCCAAAGGGGGATAAGGTCTTTTTGAAGTAAGTTATCCAAAATATCAGATTCTCAGCTTCTCAAATTCATATTTCAGGGATTAATATAAAATTTTGATGAATTTTCAGAACGTCGAAAGGGCGTACATGCATCTCACTTTAAAAGTCCAATTCCGAAAGAAAAACAGGTAAAACAGGCACAAAGTTTAGTAGGGAGTCTTATGCGAAAGTTGGAGTTTTCCAGAAATTTTAGCAAAGATAATAAAGTTTTCAGTGGAGTTTCATTATGTAAAAAAGCCTTGGAATGCAATACATTATAGAAGTTTAATCTCAGAAAAAAAGTATGTGAAACAGACAAAATTTTCAACTTGAGAAGAGTTTCATGGGGGTATGCCGAATCAGAACCGCTTTCCTAATCAGAATTGTCCTATCAGTACTACTTCTCGCGTAATAATAGTTCTGAGAACAGGGTTCTGACAGTTCTGATTCGGCATACTCCCATTTTCATGAGAAAATCGATCTATTTCAAAACATTCCATATATTTCAAGCCAAAAAGTGGTATGTCTGAAAAATGAATTCAGAAATATATGCGGTTTTTGAGGTGAACAATGATAAATGTACCAAACTTTTTGGTTGCTTTCAAAAATGAGCTCGATTTCATTTCCAGTTTTGATATACTATTTTTGATATGAATTTCATTGTACAGAAATAATATGCACGACTAACAGGTTCACAGAAATTTCTGCGATTTCATGCATTTGTTGAAACAGAATATTAAACATTCATACGTTCCATCTGCTACCCTGATCCAGATGAATTTCACCAAATTTAGCCTTGAAAACAGAGTTTTGTAGCTGATTTTCAGTTGAATTTCACATTTTCAAATTATTCATTTAGTAAATTGTTTTATTTGGAAAATCACTGTCAATCAGTTCGTTTAAATTTTCCCCTGTTTCAAGCATAATTTGTAACAGAAAGTTGAATATTTTGGGCACTACGAATTTTTCTCAACGCTTTTTTGGAAGTTTTTTACCGGAAACATATTACTTATTTGCGATTGTCTCACACCTTGGTTTGAAGGCGCAGCGACAAACTTTCATCGGGTCCTGTCACGTTTATAGTTATTTTCAACTGAGAATTACTGTAAACGTGACAGGACCTAATAGACATTTGTCGCTGCGCCTTTAAACCGAGATGTCAGGCTTTCGCAAATAAGTAATAACATTTCCCAATGTGTTTAGGTCAAAAACTGATAGTTTCGTCCGAATTGAAAATATTCTGAGATTTTTTTTTTTATTCGGATCAGTTCATCACTAAATGTAGGATAGCGTTGTAGCAGGTGTAGCATTTTAAAATAAAATTTCGGCGGTTTCAGTCATGTTTTGTAACAGGAATTCGAATCTTCGTACAATTAAGCTACATTTTGTACTAGACCAATTCCATCAATAATGAGATTTTTCAGCTGTTTTCAAGATGAAGTTCAAATTGCCTGGTTTTTTTTAACAGTGTTTGTCCACAAGGCGCAACCTCACAATGTCACACATATTACAAACTGATCCGATCGGTCTCATAATCGAAGTACTGGGTGCCTGGGGGGTACTCAACAAAAAACCGCTTATATAATTAGGCTCCGCCCCCTTTCCGTTCTAGAACTTTCGTTGGAAGTTGAAAAATTGACTTTTTTGTCTTTAGAGATAGGGTCGAAATTCTTTCAGAAATGGATTGCCCGCATCATTTTGAGCATTTTGGTATAATTTCAAGTACCTGACTATCCGGCATCAGGTTTGGAAATCCCAGTTTTTCGAAAAATGGTCAATTTTTGACAGTTTTTCGATTTTTTCGAAGGGTCTTAGTACTTGGTTATTCTGAGATAAGTTCATTATTTTGAAGTTCTTTGGTCCCCCTAACACTATGCAAAAAATCTCGAAAAAAGCCGGTCACGTGTTTTGAGAAAACCCCGGTTGAATGTATTTTTTCACCTAATTTCAGAAAAACTAGGATTGAAAACTTTTACTAACGATGTTTCTACTACCAACTTTAAAATATGCCTCGTCAGCTTGTGATAGGTTGAATAATTACTGCAATTTATTTTTTATAACCATGACAGGCTTCTGTTTTCTCATAAAATGAACATTTCTGACGTTTTGGCACTTTCAGGAACAAATTCCATAAGAAATTGTGAGAATTCAAAATTTTGAATTTTCGACGTCAGGAATCAGTAGTGATTTTTTCAAAGTGGTGCCATGCCTACAGAAGTGATTCAGATGAGCTGAAAATTTGTGATTAAGCTACGTATGGGTAGGACAACATGGGACAACATTTATATTGAAATTGGTGACTATGACCATTTTCATCATGTATAGGGGTACGTTGAAATTAGGTGAAAAAATACATTCAACCGGGGTTTTCTCAAAACACGTGACCGGCTTTTTTCGAGATTTTTTGCATAGTGTTAGGGGGACCAATGAACTTCAAAATAATGAACTTATCTCAGAATAACCAAGTACTAAGACCCTTCGAAAAAATCGAAAAACTGTCAAAAATTGACCATTTTTCGAAAAACTGGGATTTCCAAACCTGATGCCGGATAGATAGGTACTTGAAATTATACCAAAATGCTCAAAATGATGCGGGCAATCCATTTCTGAAAGAATTTCGACCCTATCTCTAAAGACAAAAAAGTCAATTTTTCAACTTCCATCGAAAGTTCTAGAACGGAAAGGGGGCGGTGCCTAATTATCTAAGCGGTTTTTTGTTGAGTACCCCCCAGGCACCCAGTACTTCGATTATGAGACCGATCGGATCAGTTTGTAATATGTGTGACATGCCTCTGTAGGCCTGATGTCGTTTTTTTTTGGACATTTACTTTTAATAAATTGGTTCACATGGTTAACGAGCTTGAGAAAACTTTCAGCTGTTTCAAACATATTGTGTAACAGGGAATTTGTTTCTTTAGGCGATGCGTTCTGGGAAAACTTCTTTTTCCAAACTTGAAAAAAAATTTCGTAGGAAAGGTAGCACTGCCCAATATTTTTTCAAACGCAAGCAGCTAGTTTCGTCCAAAAATACTGATATTTTTCAATTAATAAAAAGCTTAGCAGTTTGAAATAAAACTTCAGCGGTTTCCAGCTCTTTTTGTAACAGATAATTGAATTTTCATACTATTTGGTTATGTCTACCTCATAATTCCTAAAAGTTCGAACTAGACTAGACACTAATTTCAATATTTTGGTAAGTTTTTTGATAACCTTTGCTCAAAAATTCCGTTTATCACCACATTTGAGTGCTTTCCATTATTTTTCATCAGAAAGGTTGTTTTCTCGATGGAGTATTAGCTAAACTAAATTCTCATTTCCTTGACTCGTATTCGAAACAGAAGATTTTTTTGCCGATTTTCGCATATTGAGGGACATTTTATCAGAGATAAGGATTTTCTGATATTAAAACGGAGGATCCTTCTTGTCCTAACAAAAAGAAATTCAAAGCTGGTTTTCGAGTAATCTATCAATTCTAGGCAACCTCGGTTCAGCGGATTCAGAAATTACTCTCGGTTACACGTGTTTATTGTGATAGAATTATGGATTTTGTTGGCAATAAGGTTCCGAATGGAAAATTCATGAATGAGCTTTTACGTGAAAATGAGCTTTTTAAAAAGCTCATCGAGGCTCATTAATTTAGAAATGAGCTTTTTATAAAATTTCACGGGGCTCATTTTTTGAAAATGAGCTTTTTGGAAAGGCTCATTAGGGCTCAAAGGCTCAAATGAGCTTTCCACGTGGAAGCTCATAAAAGCTCATTTGAGCCTTTTGAGCCTTTTCAAATAAACTGTTTTTGAGTAACAGTTCGTCTGCGCACTATAACTTCCTTCAAACTTCACCTTTTTGAACGCTCTTTTTTTTAATCGATAGGTTATCAATCTGGGAAGACGATGTTGCATTTTATGGACTGTTTTGAAATCAATCATAAAAGAGTTATTAAGTTTTGTTTCTCGTTCTGGAATTTTTAAATTTTAAAGCATTCAAATCGTTTTCCTGTATTGGTTGGTCATTTTCCTATCATGGGCCTTTTTGAGAGCTTGTGACCGCTCTAATTTAACAATTTTTAAAGTAAAACAATCTCCGCGTTTCAAAAAAAGCACAGAAACAGCTTCCTGGAGTCTGTACAACGATTTCTCTCGAAAAATGATCGTTTGCTAGATTCCTAAGCCGATAGAAAACAGATGAAGATTTTTGGATGAAAACTCATTTAAAAGTGCATATTTCTGATAAAAGTAAGTATTCAGAAGCTCAAAACTCATTTTTGAGCTTGAAAACTCACTGACATCAGCTTCAGATCACACGAATTCTCGTTATTTTCACTCAAATATTCAGCCTATATCTGTAGTCAGCAATATTTATAACACTACACTCTTAGAAAGGCCAAAAACCTATTTTTCTTCCTTAAAAATCGAGTAAATTAATTTTTTATCAAAAGGCTCAAATGAGCTTTTATGAGCTTTTTCGAAGAAATGAGCCTCGATGAGCTTTTTTAGAAATGAGCTTTTTTGCAAATGAGCCTCAATGAGCCTTTTGTAGAAATGAGCTTTCACGTGAATGAGCCTCGATGAGCCTTTTTGAAAATGAGCTTTTTTGTAAATGAGCCTCGATGAGCTTTGACGCGGGTTAGAAATGATTTCGATGAGCCTGCTTCATTAAAATCTCACGTGAGCTTAAGCTCATCGATGAGCCTTTTTCGGAACCTTAGTTGGCAATTTCTTGTAACCCCCCCAGCTCGGATTTACTATGATTTACTAGAATAATTTTTTGCGTAGACAAAAATAGCTGCATTGGAAAAAAAACAACCGACAAAAAGCTTGAAAGGCTGTTTTAAGAAAAAATTCGAGTTTTCAGGTTACATTCTACTCTCCTCGTTAAATTAATTTTATTCTAACTTTGAGCTGTTTCACTCATATTGTATAACAGAAAATTAAACTTCACAACAATTTTCTTATCAATAGTGTATCGGAAACGGTTTTTCCCGCTTTCTTCGAAGCCTTCGATTTTTTTAAATCCAAAATTTCAGTTTTCAGACCTCAAATCCACACCTTATCATAGATTTTCTCACTGTTTCTCAATAGTTATTTTCAGAATAGGTTTTGAAAATAACCGATTCGTCTCTCGGGTTATACGGACAATACTATGTATAACTACTGTAAAAAAACTCAAGACAACGCACATTTGTTGTCTCAATTAATGAATGTATTGCTTCCTAATTCTAATCCTGAAAAAAAACGTCCGTTTCAAATATCGTTTCAATTTCATAACAGTTGTTTTCAAGCCGGTAGAATTATATTTCAATTTTTCTCACTCAAAAAATACGTCCTCATAATTAGGAAGCAATAATACCAAAATATCTAACTTCTTTTACAGAAAAGAAAATCCTTCATTTGATAAGTTCATTTTCATACTGGAATCATTTGGAAGGGATAACAATGAAATTCCCAATAGCACTGTCTATGCCAGGTGTTTCTCTCGTTCCCACACTTTTGGAGAACAATAATCCGAATGAGATCAAAAAAGTCACAGTTGCAATAACTATTGTAGTCTCTCCAATTATTTAATATTAGAGAAATGTTGGTCGGAGCTAAAACATCTTATGAAATACAAAGATTTGCACGTAAATTTACGGAGTTTGTGTATAATTAAAAGTGAAATGAAGAGTTGTGAAATTGATAATTCTGCGGCTGTTTTGTGAAGTTATTGTTCCGTGCTTTAAATGGAACTATTATATTCAACTCTATTGATTGAGTATTGTAACAGTGAGGTAGTCTACTCTCTCTTCAAATATCTATGCTAGTCTCCGTCCCTTTTGAAAATTCATTGAAAAACAATGCAAAACATGAACAGCAATACCGTTCCAATATCAGTATTTCCCTAGTAATAAACTTTTTGAAACAGTCAACTGTTCGATGAAATCCACGAAAAATGTCAGTTTCATAGAATGGTTACTCAAAAATAGGCTCATTTTAACATTAGTACATCAGTATTTCGAGATGTTTTCATAAAATTCCAGATTTCTCAGTAAAAAAAAATTCTGTCAACAATATCTGTTTCAGCATTCCTGTGTTTCAGTTGCTGTGAAAACAGTCAGTTTTTAGTGATCAAAAAACGAATATTACAGTTTCAGAATCAATTTAACTTGATTGGATGGTTAGATACTTATTATACGTGTGTGAGAGAATATTCAACTGAAACAAAATACTTTACAAACTGAATCACATAAATATAATCTGAATTATACAGAAAAATAAGATAAAACTGAAATATTGAACACTTTGATATGCGATGTTTGAATATGAATATCAATTTCCCTATGTTCACATGTTTTCGGGAGTTCTAAACCAATTCAAATAATCAAAATTATCAATTTTTTAGTTCATTTGTTTTTCAGGAAATTGAAATGAATTCGAAGGGTTGTCGCTTTAAAAAAAATTTGAAAAATTGTCCAAATAAAGAAACTGTTTCAGAAAAATCATTTGTCGGGCTCATAATGAATTGAAACAATTCTCAGAAGTGGAAACAATCTAGATTCCTCTCACGTTTTTTTTCAAAGTTTGTTTAGATCAAAGTTTAAAAAAATTAAACTTACATAATCGAATAACCCTTCTTTGATATAGAACGTTTGAAACAATTGATATAGAACGTTTGAAACAGTGATCTCATTTACACAAAGTTTTTTTTTTAAAATCGAAAAAATATTCGGCTTCATATTCATTTTAAATAGAAATCAGTTCATCATCCTGGATTATTTTTTCAGAATTGATAAGCCACCCATATCTAAACAGGTCGTTCACAGCTCAATATAAATTCAATGAGAATCCGTTGCTATAATAGTTGCGCTTTTTTGGGCTACGATTACTGAAAGAACCACACTGTTTCAGTACGAACATATCAAGTTTTCCACACTTTTTGAAACAGTTGCACCTTATTATTTTTTGTCTTTGGTTGTTTCAGAAAATTATGTATTTTTGGATTATAAAAATGTTAATGTCACAGTTTCAGATTTAATTTGACTTGTCGTTAGATGAATAGACATTTATTACTTTCGTATTGATTTCCCACAGCAATTTTCAACTGTTCTACACTGTGTCCGAAAAGTTTAGGACATTTTTTAGATTCCGGCAGCACAAAAATGTCAAACATTCACAGATTTTTCATAACTGTAGTTTTGCCTGGAGGCTAAAAACTGAGAGTGGTCCTAAACTTTCTGAACGCAGAGTATGTTAAAAACTAACGGCTTCATTTTTATCGAATTGAAAAAAAAACCGAGTTTAATTTGAACAGTCAACCACGACTTTAGGGGGGGGGGGTCCACTTTTGGGTGGAGGGGGGGGGGGGGTCCACTTTTGGGTGGAGGGGGGGGGGTCCACTTTTAGGTGGAGGGGGGGGGGGGGTCCACTTTTGGGTGGAGGGGGGGGGGGGGGTCCACTTTTGGGTGGAGGGGGGGGGGGGGATCCACTTTTGGGTGGAGGGGGGGGGGGGGGGAGTCCACTTTTGGGTGGAGGGGGGGGTCCACTTTTAGGTGGAGGGGGGGGGTCCACTTTTGGGTGGAGGGGGGGGGGGCACTTTTGGGTGGAGGGGGGGGGGGGATCCACTTTTGGGTGGAGGGGGGGGGGATCCACTTTTGGGTGGAGGGGGGGGGGTCCACTTTTGGGTGGAGGGGGGGGGGGGGGATCCACTTTTGGGTGGAGGGGGGGGAGTCCCCTTTTGGGTGGAGGGGGGGCCCCACTTTTGGGTGGAGGGGGGATCCACTTTTGGGTGGAGGGGGGGGGGGGATCCACTTTTGGGTGGATTAGTTTTTTTTTTGGTTTTTTTGTTGACAATTCGTAAGTATTGTTTCAGTTGGGCTTTTTCAATAAATAATTTAACTCCAAACTCAATATCCTCGAGGAAAATTCAAAATTGATTATTAAAAGTTTACTCAGTGAACCTTTTTCAGGCCAGTTTAGAAGAAACTTTATTCCAATTCAATGCAGTTTCAATTAGATTCTTCCTATGTTGAATTCAGTTTTCAATCGATCGGTAAAACAGTTTTCTTTCCAACAAGAAAATTTCGCAATAGCAATAGAGTGACACAACATGAAATTTTATTAAAGTATGAAAACAGTATAATTCTGTTTAGCTCCGCCCCTTTTTACAGAGCATTTGTTCAATTGAATCGAATACGTGCATTTCGTCGTAAACTTCCATTTTCGGAACTCTGAGAAGAAGATCGTAGAGTTCTCCTGAAAAAAATGGGAATGAATTATTGTCGGTTTCAACATAGTTGAATAAAATTCAGTAATTTTACTATTTTTTGGTGTGATAGGACATAGAATTTGAAATAATAGTGATTTTTACAACTTTTCAGAAATTTCAAAATATTTTGGGTCAGAAACTCTAAAGAAACTTGCTTTGAGGCAAATATTTCACTTTTTGAGCAAAAAATTACCGTTTCAGAAGGTTATTATTCGAAAAGGAAATTTGGTAAATAACAATACGGGAGACGATGGTAGATCGAAAAAAAAAATCCCCTTACCTACAGTAACCTTATCGATATCCAATCTTCTTTTCGTTTTTTGACATTTATTACCAATTGAAGACTCTCCAAATGTACACATGTATAGGGAACGACCAGTAATAGAAGAGGCCATTAATTGGATTAGGACTGAAAAAATAGAACGAATTTTCAGATTTTTTAGGCCGGAGAATCGACGATAACAGAGGTTCATGAGTATTACGAATATTTTCCAAAACCTTTTTTTGCCTTTTTTTTACCGCTTTTCGAGAGGAATTTGAAAAAAAAATGCAGTTTCAGTATAGTTTTATCACTACTAGCTTCGATTCTCCGCTGATCGATATCGCCTTCTATTTCCAGCCATTTTCCAGCATTTTCAGTATCCGATTGATCAATTTCTGTGATTTACAGGTTTTATCAACTTCATTTTTCATGTTCAAAGTCGAAAAGTGCTTTACGGGATGTTTTTTTTTTCATATTTAGATCCAAAAAAGAAACTTCCAGGGTATTTTTTTCCAAAAAAAAAAACTGTATCTGGCAGTTTTCATTTACAAACATCAATTTCCTTCAAATAGTGGCAGAAACTTGTTTTCTCAGTTTAAAAATACAGAATTTCAGATATTTTCTGCCGAATCACTTTCAAGAATTGCATTTTGAGTAGTGAAAACGACGAAAAATACAGTTTCAGACTAGTTTTTTCTACGAATCAGAGGATGTAAAAACGTTTCGAATAAGAGGAAGTTATTTTAAATCAAATTTTGAACTGAAAGGTGAAACATATGCCTTCAATGATTTTTTTTTACCAAAAATCTGAGCCTCATTCATTTGAAACGAGCCAATACTGAATTTTATGAAAATTTTAGGTAAAATTTCAAGATTTCAGGCATTTCAGCCGATTCAGCGTTCACAGTACTAATGGGGACTTTGTTTCTACATTTAAAAAAACCGTTTCTGGTTATTTTCATTTCTGATCGAACTTTATTTTGGTTGTTCCATGATAGATTTCCAACGGTTCAGATGAATGCAGAAGCTGATAATTTTATAATTGAAAATATTCAAATAAAAAAAAATAGAATATTCAGACATTTTTGGCGCAAATCTCACATAAAAAAAAAGAATTAGAAGTTGATCAGAGTGTGGTCTACTTGTTGTCCGTGCTCAAAATCTTCAGCTGCTCAAGCCGAAAAGAATGAATCAAAGTAAAAACGGTTTCCGAAATCTTTCATTTCTGAATTCTTGAGTTACTAATGCTAACTGATCTACTTCAATAAAATTTTGAGTTAAAAAGATAGAAAAATTCTACAGTTTCATGAAAGTGAAATTAAGATTATGAGCTTATGGTGCTCAGTGATCCAATCTTATGGCGTCCCGTGATTAAAGCTGCCAATTTTCAGTTAAAATCGATTCAGCTCTATTTTTCTGTCTTCGATTCAGCAACTGGTTCTAAGTTGGCTTCTCCAACTTACGCTATCTTTATCTGCATTTGCAAAGAAAATAACGGTTTCTGCAGATTTTTATTCCTAATTCTTGCTCTTTTGCGAAGTTTCATGAATTTTATTTACTTTTAGTCTGTTTTAGCACAAAAAAAGGTCATTTGAGTCATTTTCAATTTCAAATTCCCTAAATAATTCAATGCTTGTTATGATTTTTTAATGAATACCACGTGTACAGGGAAAAAAAAAGAAAAATCGGTTTTTTTGGGATTTTTTTTTTGAATCCTATGATCTTCTCCTCGAAAATACAAAATTCAGATATCTATTTCAGCAGGAAAAAACAGTTTCCATTAATTTTTATTCTGATTTTGATGCCTCAAAGTCAGTTACTTAGTGTTTAGTGGATAGTTTTATTTTCGCTGATAAGTTGACATTTTTGTTTTTCATTTAAAAAATATTGATAATTTCAAACATTTTCAGTTTCAAAATCCCAAAATTAGTCGGTTCCTGGAATGGGTTTTCAATAGGTTGTGCGAAATTAGCATTTGTAGAAAAAGAACCCATAAAACTTTCAGACAGACCTGTCTCAAAAAATCTGTTTTCCGAGATTTTTAACTTTGAATATTACAATAATTTACCCTATTTTTCCAATTTTCAGTAATTCGCAGCTCCTCTTTTAAAACTCACATTTCAGAGGTTTATTTCCACCAAAAGCACCACAACCCCACCATCCAGAAACAATTGGAATTTCCTCAAATCCTTCATTCTGACATCCAAATGCAATTCCAGCTTTTTTCAATTCTTTTTGTATATTCCCTTCTTCTAATTGTTGTCCCATATTCTTTGATTGTCGACCAAAAAATTTAATGGCATTTATTGCCAATGCTTCTGTTTGAAGACGTCCGTATTTATCCAAATGATCGGGGTTGTTTTGGAGAGCATCACTGGGGATGAGCTGACGGAATTTCAGTTTTCCGGCTGAAAAAATTGAGATTTTGAAGGGGAAAAAAGGGTTTTTCAAGAGCCGAAGGAAGGGATTTTGAGACAATTTGTAGTTCAAATTTTTATCCAAGTGTCGGCTAGATGAAGGGGAATAAGGTCATTTTGAAAGAAATTTTCCGAAAAATTAGATTCTCAGCTTCTCAAATTCATACTTCAGGTATTAAAATGAAGTTTTCAGTACATTTTCCGAACGAAAGGTGTTCACAAATCACACTTTAAGAGTCCACTTCCAAAATAAAAATGGGTGAAACAGGCAAAAAAGTTCAGTTAAATATGGATACTTATGCGAAAATTGGAGTTTTCCAGAAGTTTCAGAGAAAAAAATTTTCAGTGGAGTTTCCCTAGGGAAGAAACATACCTATGATTTGGCGAGCCGGGCCCTTTGGAAATTTTTGCCGGTCCGGATCCAAAAAAACTTGAAAATTGGGAGTCATTTTTCCAATATTGTTGTGAATTTGATGAAATGTCTGAGACTTTTTCCTATGGGCCGGGCCTGTAGACAATACTCAGTCAGCACAGTATTCAGTACTCAGTATAGTACTCAGTCAGTACTCAGTATAACTATGGAAATAACAGGTTTGAGAGAGCTCGGAACGAGAAATTTGATTCCAAAAGAAAAGCAATTGAAACAGGCAAACATTTCATTTGGAGACGGGTTTTTTTCTCTTTGAAAATCGATATTTTCAAAAAAAATTCATACATTTCAAGCCAAAAAAACGGTATGTCTGAAAAACGAATTCAAAAATATTATGAGGTTTTTGAGGTGAACGACGATAAATGTGTCACTCGGTTACTGGAAAACTGTGTGGTTGCTCTCAAGAAATAGGCTCTAGCACTAATTTTGAAATGAATTTTCTTGCAATTTTCTTGGAAGGCATAGCGGGTTCACGGAAATTTTTGCGATTTCAGGCATTTTTTGAAACAGAATATTAAACTTTCATACATTCCATATGCAACCCTGATCTTCATGAACTTTCATAAATTTAGCCTTTAAAACAAGATTTTCTAGCTGATTTTTAGACGGAATTCACATTTTCAAATTATTTTTTGACTAAATTGGTTTATTTGGAAAGCCACGGTCAATCAGTTCGTTTAAATTTTCCACTGCTTCAAACATATTTTGTAACAGAAAGTTGAATGTTTTGGACAATGGGAGATTACGAATTTTTTCTCAACGCTTTTAAGCAAGTTTTTTCCGGTAACATATTACTTATTTGCGATTGTCTCCCACCTTGGTCTAAAGGCGCAGCGATAGATATTCATCGGGTTCTGTCACGTTTACAGTTATTTTCAACTGAGAATTACTGTAATCGTGGCGGGAACCATTAGAATTTTGTCGCTGCGCCTTTAAACCGAGGTGTCAGGCTTTCGCAAATATGTAATAACATTTCCCAATGTGTTTAGGTCAAAAACTGATAATTTCGTCCAAATTGAAAATATTCTGAGATTTTTGAATAAAAGTCGAATTAGTTTATCACTAAATGTAGGACAGCGTTGTAGCAGGTGTAGCATTTTAAAATAAAATTTCAGCGGTGTTAGTCATGTTTTGTAACAGGAATTTGAATCTTCATACAGTCTCTGGTTACTATCTCGTTGTAGACCAATTTCATCAAATTCAGCTTAACAAACGAGATTTTTCAGCTGCTTTTAAGATGAAATTCAATTTTTTAGGTTGTTCTTCGACTAAATTTGTACATATGGTTAACGAGCTTGAGAAAACTTTCAGCTGTTTCAAAAACATTTTGTAACAGTGAATTGTTTTCTTTGGGCAATGCGTTTTGTGAAACAATTTCTTTCAAAAATTTCATTTTTGTAGCAAAGGCAGCATTCCCCAATATTTTTTTTCGAACGCAAGCAGCTAGTCTCGTCCAAACATACTGCTATTTTTAATTAAAAGTTCAAGTTTTAGATTTTTCGAGAATTAATTATGGAAAATGGGTTAGGCGTAGTAGTTTGAAATAAAATTTCACCGGTTTCCTGCACTTTTTGTAACAGAAAATTTTTTTCACACTGTTTGGTTATCTCTATCTTGTAATTCCCAAAAGTTCGAACTTGACTAGAAATTAATTTCAATATTTTGGTAAGTTTTTTGGTAACCTTTGCTCAAAAATTCAGTTTATTACCACATTTGAGTGATTTTAATGCGATTTCATCAGAGAAGTAGGTTCCTCGAGTGAGTACTGGTTAAACTAAATTCGCATTTCCTTCACTCTTTGAAACAGAAGATTTTTTTTTGCCGATTTTCGCATATTGGGGGACATTTTATCAGAGAAAAGGATTTTTCACAATGAAACTGAGGATCGGTCTTGTCCCGACTAAAAAAGTATGTTTGAAGCTGATTTTTGAACAGATTTAGCAAGCGGATTCAGAAATAACTTTCGGTTTCACGTGTGTGTTGTTACAGAATTCTGTGTTTTTTTTTTGAAAAAGAAAAAACCTAAAAGTTGATTTTATGATGAAATTCGCATTTTCAGATTACGTTTTACTCTCCTCGTTTGATTAACGTTATTCTAACTTAAAGCTGTTTCATGCATATTGTATAGCAGAAAATTAAATTTTACAACAATGTTTTCGTCAATACTGTATCAGAAACATATTGCCCAATTTCTTTTCAGCGCTTGATTTTTTTCAACTCAAAATTCCAGTTTTCAGGCCTCGAATTCGCCCCTTATTCTAGATTTTATCACTGCTTCTCAGTAGTTATTTTCAAAAAGGATTCGAAAAAAAAACCGATTCATCTACGTAGTTTTTCAAAAAAGAATATCCTGTATAACTACTGTATGCAAAAAAGAATGCTTTCTATTACTATTTGCGCTAAAGTATTCAGGTTGGATTCTAAGAGATTGCACTAAATTCTTGGTTTGAAATTTGCTTCTGGTAACGCTTTTTCATGAAATCTAATTTTTCGAGGCCAATCTTAATTTTACTAATCATTTTATCGAAAAAGTTGAAATTTCCGGTGTTTCTAGGTCCAAAACAAATAATTTCGTTCAATTTTGATGCTAAAATGAAACCACAGTACACAGCAAAAATTCAGAGATTTTATTCCAACCTTTTTAGCGGATACAAAATCATTTTTTGCGGTTCCATTCACATTTTGAAACAGAAAATTGGAATTCCAGACAATTCCATAATTTATAGTAAATTAGACTCTGAAATATATTTTCCGTTTGCCGAAAAGTTTGTTCTTAATAACCTATATTTGCATTTTTTTATTCGTTTCTTTTATTGGGAAAGGAGAGTTTTTCGTCCTTTTACTTGGGATTTGAAAGTGGCTTTTGTGTCATGTTTTGATAAAAAAAATGCGTTTTAGAAATATGAAATTCAAGAAATTGTAGTACCGTTTTGATTAATTCCAGAATTTCATTAATAATTGAATCAGAATTTCGGCGGTTTCATATATATTTCGAAACTCAAAGTTAAATTTTATAAGAATTTGTAGAATATTGGATTTGGATTGGATTTAAACGGATTTCACTCAATTTCATTCATTTGTTTGACTTTTTTCAACTAAAAATTCTAGTTCCTTGGCCTCAAATTTCCCCTAAATTTTTACTTTTTCTCAACTATAATTTGTCATAAACTGTCTGAAATTCACCGGTCATTCATAAAAAAACCTTCAAAAAAAACCTCCAGAAGACCTCCATTCCTCTTTTATTCTATATTTTTTTACTGTTTCTCAACTATTATTTGTCATAAACTTTCTGAAAATAACCAGTAATCCATTAAATAAATGACTCACAATATCCAGTATAACTACTGTATACTTGTGCTCCAACAATCGAAATCGCCTCATCTGGTTCCATTTTATCAAAGAGTAACATTGAGACAAGCATTTCTGGACACATTAGGAACCGGATTTCTTCCTGAAAAATAGAGTAGGCTTAATAAAATAAATAAGGCAGAATTTGGTTGAAAAATTTTTGAATCAGAGAAAAATTTTTCAGTTTCAATAAATTTTGAAAATTGTGTCTATCAACTTATGAGCTGATAAGACAGAACCACAGATTGAGAAATTGAGAAATAGAAACGAAACAGAAAGAGTGTGGACCCGGTGAGAGACGCAGATTCTATTTTTTTTTTCTCTGTTTTTTATTTTTTGAACTCGTGTTATTAAAAAATATTGAGCTGATGGCAGTTGAAAACACTTTGAAACTGAAAAAATTATTCCATTACGAAAACCGTACAAGATCAGTTCCGTATTGATATGTAATGAAACGAAATGAAAAAGAGTATCCGCAAGTGAGAGACCCAGAGAAAATGTCATTGTTCCATTAAAATTATTGGAATCGTAATAATAGAGAAATTGTTTCGAAATTTGTTGAAAAAGTTTTGAAACTGAGAAAAAATTCATGCCGTTTCACAAAAACTTCAAAATGTTATTTGTTGCAATGAGTTTTGATTCCAAATGTCGATGGCGAGAAAAAAACAACGAGAGAAATAGTGCGAATCAATGAGAGACGCAGAGATAAAATTGTCTTGTTAGACACGCTCTATCACTTTCACCTTAACCACACGGCAGGGTGATTATCACTATGGACCTCTTGTTATCAAATTTTTATCAATAGCCAGAAACATGATAACTATAGTTGACAAAAACTAGAAATAGTAAAAACACGTCAGAAACTGAGAAAATTAATTTCAGTTTTGAAGAATTCTCAAATTGAACTAGCTGATTTAAGGAAACGGTACATCAACTAGTCTCCATTCTCAAGAAATATTGATACAGATAGAGAGTTGATCAGAGAAAAAGTGACAATTCCGTAATAACTTTTTTTACGATCACAAAAAACTCGGTACAGTTCGAAGACCGCTGTTACCGTTGAAAAAACTTTCCTAGAATTAGAAAAACTTTCTGAAACTGAAAGAAATTTCTTGAGTTTCAACGATTTTTGTTATCGATTTAGTTGATTTGTGGAGCTGATAGGTTCTCGATTCATCTTTTTCAATTGAAACCCACAAAGAAAGAGTGCGATTTTTAATTCAAACTATTTCAAACGTATTTGAAAAATTTACTGATTTTTCCAGATAAAACAGTTTGTGACGTAAGTTTTTTGAAACTGGAAAATTGTATAAGTTTACTCGACGGACACGGATTAATGATCCATGTAACATTCAAAAGTAGCTGAAATTTTTCTGAAACTGAATTTTTTTCCTTTTTCAACATCCATTTAAAATCACTTCGCTGTACATTTTCATCGCTTCAGAAGTAACATACCGCAAATCCTGTAATTGAAGCCCATGGGCGTCTATTTTTCAAAGGTCCTCTGAGGGTGGGCTTGTATTACAGGTGTGCTTCAATTACAGGGTGGGCTTCTATTTTTCAACCCCTTTTTTCAAGCTGTGATTGCGTTACTACATGTTTCCTGAAATCATTCCTACAGGCATTTTGGACAAATTTTTCACAGGTTTTGGTAAAAAACGGTTGAAAGTAGTTCAGAAAATCATAAAATTTGCATTTTCAAGTGTTTCGCTCCCTCGATTTATGTTTTAAACAACGATTTTTAACAGAAACAATTACTGCTGGATGTGCGTCTATTAGAGGGTGGGCGTCTAATACAGGGTGGGCTTCTATTTTTCGAAGAGGCTCTGAGGGTGGGCGTCTATTACAGGTGGGCTTCAAATACAGGTGGGCTTCAATTACAGGATTTACGGTAATCTAGAATCTGCAGTTTCAATAAACTTGTAAATAAGGTCATGCCTGATTTTTGTAGTACATTGATCATAAGACATTAATAACAGTTGCCGAATAGGAAACTGTTGTGGTATTATTTGTTAATAGGAAATGTCGCCTACAGTAATCGGGGAAAAATAAACCGTGCAGTAAGCCGATTCCAAACCACGCCCTAAACTGGACGGAGCCTTGAAAGCCAAAATGTGTACCTTCATTCAGTTAGGAGCGTGGCTTAATTTGGAGTGCACCGCATTTGCGCAGGAGACACTCCCTGTATGAACTGACAACAGATTTTTTGATTGAAGGCTAGATAGGTTTCCGAAGTTAAAGGTGGACGAACACGAGATTTTCGGGGAAAATTTTGGGGAATTAGTATGCATTTTTTCGTAAGATGTGGTGTATACACTACTTTCTCAGTTTTTATTATTTTGAAGAAAAATCAAAATCATTGCCACCAAGGGGTCCGAACTAGCACACCGGGTGGATTGGGCGCCAAGAGCGTTACCGGTTGAGCCACAGGGACAAAAAACCGGGGGCCCTCTGAGGGTAATCATAAACTTGCACCTCGCGCCTACAATCTTGGAAGCGCCATAGTTTTGTTTCTGTACTTATTGCTATGCGCCGAATGTCAAATATGGACATCGTATGACCTATTCTTCACAATTTATATATTTGTACGATAAAAATTTTCTCATGTTCCGCCACCTTTAAGCGTAGATATATTAACATGAAAATATAGATTGACATAAGTTGGAATAGTATTGAAACTGAAAAAAAAACGTTTAGCTTGGGTTGACATTTACCGTTTCGAAGAGACAAGAAGGCTTGAAACAGATTGATTCTCACTGGTGACTACGATGATGTTACAAGATTCTTGAAACTGAAACTTTTTTAGGAAGGAACTACTTCGAGCAGTTGCTCGAATTAGAATATTCTGATGTTAAAAAATGAAGTTAAGTAAATTAGATTCCACTAGACTAATGCAAGAATGAATACTC
The DNA here is from genome assembly GCA_963572265.1 of Caenorhabditis doughertyi. Classification (NCBI taxonomy): domain Eukaryota; kingdom Metazoa; phylum Nematoda; class Chromadorea; order Rhabditida; family Rhabditidae; genus Caenorhabditis; species Caenorhabditis doughertyi. The sequence continues at coordinate 8,811,703 of OY751556.1, read as the reverse complement.
AAAAATGAATGTTATCGCTTTGAAACAGAAAGCATTTTTTGCAATTTCAACATGTGTTTGAATCAAATCAAGTTTATTTTTTCAATTAATAGGAATCTTCTGATTACCTCAAAAATGTCACTTTTCATCTAGGTTCAAGCAAAAAAAAAAACACTGAAAATACTTTTCAAAAATTACTGTTTATTTTTAAAATAAAAGTTATTTGGAGTATTTTACAAAAATTTAGTGTAGTTTCATCATCTTTCAACTAGCACACCATTAAACTTATCGTCCAAGTTCAAATAAAAGTTATCTGAAACGGAAAAAGAAATTCAGTTTCGATAGTCACATAACTGGAACAATATTGTTTCATGAAACTGATACAGGATACGTCTTGTTATATAAACAGAGGAAAAAACAGGAAACCACTTGAGCAAGTGAGAGACACAAAGACTATTTATTAGCTGTCTGCGTCACTTGGGCGCACAAACTCTCTAACTAAACAGTTTTCTATAATTGGCAGCATTTACTGTTTGACATTGACAATTCATTTCATAATATAAAAGTTTCGAAACAGGAATAGTTTGAATTGAACTTTGCTATCCAAACCTATCTACAACTGGACTTTCCTTCGAGAAACTAGTATGATCGGTGGGACCCAAGAAAGTTAGAATTTTATCGCAAGTTCAAAATAATACAGTTTTTGAAAGTTTTAGAGACTTTGTAAATTGTTGTAATGTCTGTTTGAATCAATAGATATACCGGATAGTGTTCGATTAACTACTGAAAACAACCGATAAGATAACTGATTTTGATACTGATAAAGTTTAAAAACCGAAATGTAATGTTCCGTTTCAAAAATCTTGTAAATTTTTTTAATGTATGGTCGAATCATTAGATAACTTCTTGTCACTTGGAACTCGCTAAAATAATTTTTCCTGGCTAACCCGTTTCACAATATTTTCAAATAATCATTATTCAAGTAGTCGCCTGATCATTCCTCAACTAATTTTTTTTCTAGTGAAACATAGTGAAACTGAGGAAAACGGTTTTGCTGTTTCATGGGTTGTTCAGCTGATTATAATGCAAAGTTCTTATCGATTTCCTCAGGTCTCTTGTAGAAAACAACTGTTTTCCAGAGTCGATTCTACTTTTCCACTAAAAAATTCCCACTTTTCCCAATTATCAGAAGCTCTGTTGTTCTGAATCTCAACCTTATTATCTGATCCCTTGATAGTACACGGAATTTGTTTCGGAAGTTTAAGAGAAAAGTAAATCTATCTGCAAATTGATAGTCGTGTGATGTGAAGATAGATTCCAAAAATGAAAACGTGTGAAGGAAAACGAACTAGACTATAAAATTACAGTGAAAAATACCATGTTGTTAGGTCATTTTTTGAACGAACATTTGCCAGATTCCATAAATCACTTATTTTAACAAAATGAAAACAATGCTCAATAACTACATAACGTAGGATTCATTACGCTGTGATTAATGAAATAGTTTTGAAAACGAATAAAAAAACTAACTGTGGATAACAGAAATTCAGGGAATTATTCAGACGATGCTGTTTGGGCCGATAAATAAGCGACGAATCCAAGAAATTGGATGAAATTCGAAAAAACTTTGTCTATTAGTTGAGCCACCGTTTTCAAAAAGAAAAACTTATTTAGCTAGAAAGCTTCTGTTGGACTATGTTTGATTTCGAAATTTTTGTGAAATTCAAAAAATGTTCAGAGTAGATTGTGAAGTCTCAGGTTAACGATTCAGATAACATTCAGCCTGAGCTGAAACAGCTATGAAACTGAGAATTTTTCCGTTTCGACATTAACTTGAATTATTGTCAAAAAAATAAAGTGCCGACCCCGCGAATTTGACTGAATTCAAACAAGTGGGGTCCTTAGACCCCGCCCAACGCGTGCAAGTTCGCCGCGCGTAGTTTTGTAAGCAATACAGTTGCAAGCGAAAAGGAAACTACGCGCGGCGAACTTGCACACGTTGGGCGGGGCCTAAGGACCCCACTTGTTTGAACTCAGTCAATTTCGCGGGGTCGACACTTTATTTTTTTGACAATAAATTGGTAGGTTGGAACTGATTGGTAATCTAGGTGTTTCTTACAATAGAATGGAAGAAAATTCTCAAAACTGAATATTGATGGAAAGGACTTGTATTTTCTCAAAGGCAGCTTTTTGGAATCAAATTTTAGTTTTCAAGAGGAACAGTAGAGTTAGAGTTGATCAAGATTGTCTTTTATTAAATTTAGCTGAAATAGTTTTGAAACAGAAAATTCACTTGTTTCATTTTTTTAATGCGCACAAGCATCCCAGAAACATTTCTTCAAATATATTTCACAAGCATCGGAAACTGAAAATTTTGTTAGCGGTTTCAATAGTTTTATGAATGAGATCAAGTTGTTTTATGAAACTAATAATGAACAGTTGAAGCAAGAGGAAAAATGTTTATCTGCGTCTTTTTGTACCAAATAGTCTCTAACTCCATTTTTCTGCTCTCTATTATTGGCTTTTTCCTGGAAAAAACCGTACAGCTTGATTGATAGCGATTCAAATGGCAACACTAAATCAGGTCCAAGGTTCAAAAAAATTCCATTATCTCTGAAACTGAGAAAAAGTTTTTACAGTTTCATGATATTTTTATGAAATCTTCGTTTCAAAGTTATATAATCATCCCAATATATGTAGAGGAAGTGTGCCTTATCGAAAAATGGGTATTTCAGAAAGTTATCGATAAAAAAGTGATTTATAGAAGTTTCATCGATGAATTTTTCGATATATTTATCGCACCTTTGTCGATACGGCATACTGCGTAGAGGAACAATACCATTTTTTATCCGCTACTTGTGTATTATTGATTTCAAATGAACTGACACCTCGTGACGTCACACTCCCCGGGATCCAAGTTGGAAAACTTTCATGGTAGTTTTATTTTGATTTTTTTCAGGCCAGTTTCGCACTCAAAAATTATTTTTTTTTTGCTCAAAAATTTTATTTTAAGTAGAAGAATTGAATGTGCGGTCGAAAACTGCCTGAAAAAAAGTCCGAAAAAAAAATAAATAGCTACCATGAAAGTTTTCCAACTTGGGTCCCAATGAGAGTGACGTCACGAGGTGTCAGTTCATTTGAAATCAATAATACTTTCTCATTCTTCGCGATACTCATCGGAGCGACATATCACAGTAATTCTGACTCATAATAATTTGAAAATTATGTGAAACCGGAGCGATTTCGAAATAGTTGGTCAAAACCTAGGGTTGAAAAATACGAATGTTTCGGCTCTATATGGCTTTTCTGGTCCCAAGGCCAAAAAGACTGGTCCCGAAAAATAAGGCTGGTCCCAAAAAAGTGAGAAGACGGGTCCCAAGAAAAGACTGGTCCCACAAAAATAAGACTGGTCCCATGAGACTGGTCCCATGGACGAAGAGAGGTCTCAAAATAAGAGTGGTCCCAAAGCAGACTGGTCCCATTGGAGGAGACTGGTCCTAAGGAAAGACTGGTCCCAAGAGACTGGTCCCAAGAGCGAGAACAGGCCAGAATAGGAGACTGGTCCCAAAAGACTGGTCCCAAGGACTTGAGAAAAGACTGGTCCCTAGATTAGAGAAACAGAGAAACAGAAAATTTATTTTTACAAAAATTTCATTACATTTTTTTTTGTTCTTTTTTAAATTTGAAAATATGTGTTTACATAATTGCTGCATGAATTATTCGAAACTAAACATAACTAGTTTTACAATTATCACATAAAAGTTTTCTTAGACTTCTTAGGACGTGAACCTCCTTTGGGCGACTTTTTCGGAATCGAAGACACTGAAACACTTTCAGTCTTTTTAGAAGAAGTCTTCTTTGACGTTGGGGATACTGGACGTTCCACTCCACTCTTCAGCCCTTTTTCTCTCTTTCGTTGGGACCAGTCTTTTTTTCCAAGGACCTTTCTTTTCTTGGGACCAGCCTTATCTTTTTGGTTGGGACCATACTTATTTTTCTGGGACCTGTCTTTTCTTGGGACCTCTCTTCCCTCTACCGTTGGGACCAGTCTCTTGTTGGGACCAGTCTCCTTCGATGGGACCAGTGTCCGTTGGGACCAGTCTTATTTTTCTGGGACCAGTCTTTTTGGCCATGGGACCAGGAAAGCCATAAAGAGCCAAAAATTTGAGACATTTTGAAGAAGTTTAGCCGATTCAAAATATTTTTCTATTGTCAATTCACACGAGGTGTTACCTGCGCAACTCTGGCGCACTTGTAATTTAGGCCACGCCCCGAGATGGGCGTAACTGCAAGTTGCGGCGCGCACTGCCACATTTTAACATATCGCAGCATCAATCTTTTCGCTTTCTTCACGTAATTCAGGCAAAATAAATATTCGTTCAGTGTTTTTTTGTGTTTTTCGTATAAAATCGATGAAAGAAATACTTCTTAATGCAGAAATTATATTCTTATCAAGTTAAAACCCATTATTGTGCCATGAAAATTCAGTTTACTAGTTTTTGTTGTTTCCTTATTATTTTCATTTAATAAAGCTTTTTTCGGTCAGCGGGGGGTGTTGACTATTTGCTGTTGCGTATTCCAAGCTCTATCGGCTTTATTTCTGTCAATTTGTTATTTTTGTTAATTTGTTGGCACATGTAATGGGTTTTAATCGAAAACTGAGAATTCTAACGAAAAAAACTGATCGAATTTATATTATTCTGCCTGAAAATGAAAAGAAATCGTAAAAAACTACTGCAGTGAAAAAATTAATCGGAAAGCGTGCGGGGGAATTGCAGATCCCGCCCACTAGGGGCGGGGTTTCAAATCGGCTCGCCGCACGGTTTTTCCGGTTACTGTAGGTAACACCTCGTGTGAATTGACAATAAAACAAAACTTATTGGATCATTGAGAAGAGCAAGCAATAATGTTTCAAGTAGTTTCAAGTTTTTCAGTTGTGTTGAAACGGGAAAATTTTTAGAAAACTTTGATAGAAAAAATAACGGCCAGATTTTACGCATTCAAATTTGCCTACTTCTGAAAAAGAAAACTCTTTTCACAACTGATTTTTTCAGTAATTTCTCACCATTCCTTCAAAATCAACCGGTTCTATTGTAATATCAAAGATTTCTCGAAAAGCAGAATAGATGAAGGGAAGAAAGGAGTGATGTTGAGTCATTCAAAAATAAATCTTCCAGTTTCACTGAACACGAAAAAGTTCAGGTTCGTTCTTGTTCTTCAGTTCACATAAGGTTAGCTTCATCTTATATTTTTAAATTTTCAAAAGCAGATTTTTGAGAGCAGCCTGCTTATTTTTTTTTCTTTTGATTAGCTAATTTAAGACCAAATTTACTCCGAGTTTTTGATAGAAGGGAAAATCAATAACGGAACGCAATTTCGAGAAGTTAGTGTAGTATAAAACAAGTTGGAAACAGTGAACTATTCAAATCCTGGGAACAGCAACACAATTGGTTCTTGAAAAACGTGTTGAAAAAGCGGAAGGCGATTGGATTGTCTAAAGAACGAAGTAATAGAAAGTAGTAGGAAAGGTAGGTATGAACTGTCTACCTTGTTATTTCATACACTAACAAGCATGCTTGAAACAGTTTCCTGAATTCATCGCAAGACTTTTCAGTCGAAATATGTTGATCCTCTAATACACCGGCATGCCGCTGTTCTTCAAGGCGTCTTCTTGGGTTACTGTTTATTGGAAGTGCCGTTTTATGAGCCGTTTTATGAGCGTGATAGCGGTTCCACAGTAAATAAGTTATGAGAATTTTAGCCAAAAAATGTCAAAGGTGAAATATTTGAAAGAATGGAAGTGAGTTTTCAAAAAGTTATGAAACAGCTTTTTCTCTTTGTTTCAGCTAGCTCTGATTTGGACTTTCATGTATGAGTTCTGATCGCTTACAAAGAAAAGGATGAAAAAGTATTATCACTTTAATCAAAAGACTTCTATCAGAAAGGAAAAAATGAAAGTAGGTTTGTGTAAAGAATAAAGATTTTCAGATGAAAAATGTAAATTTTCTGTTTTGAAAAATTTTGATATGAAGCCTCTGGGGTATGTTTTTTAATCTGTCTCCACCCGGAACCACTATTTCAAAGCCTCAATTGCAGTTCACATTGATGATCAATGAAAAGAGGACGATAAGTGAAGAGTTTACAGTTGGAAGAAACTTGGAGAATGATTGAAACTGGAAAAACTTATTCCGGTTTCTGTGAGTTGCCAAATAATTCTCTCAAAATTTCGAAATCAGTGATTGCCGTTTGTATATAACTTTTATAAAAGCGCACACAAGAAACGAAAAGAAAGCTAAGAAGTAGTGTGGGCGACCAGAAGACGCAGAGAAAGACTTGGAAAAATGTTGAATGTGGGAATTGCATTGAGCGATCCGAAAAACTTTCTCCAATTCTGATAGAAGTTATCAAAGCATCCTGAAACTGAAAAATCAAAAAAAAAAATCAAAATTGGGAGTTTCGATGAGACGTGTGTATCTTCTAACTCTTTTAGCAAACCAGACAATCTTCATTGCAAGTGTTGTGAAGTTTTTTGAAACTAGAATTTATCTGAAATTGCGTGGAAAATAGAGGAAGAACTTCAACGTTTCGACGCCATTTGTGTGAAAAATTGATGTAACAGAAAAATAAAATCAGCTCCAACACATTCCAAAGAGGAATTTCACTATTGTTAAAATCAGTGTGGATACATCTTGGTGAAGCATACTAATAGTTCGAAAAACGGCAAATTCTATAAGCGGCTTCAGAAAAACAAAAGAAATCAGCTGAGGAACTATTGAGAGAGTTATGAATCCGGAAGACAATCTTTTTTCGGTTCTAAAACTTCTAAATATGAAAATCGACAAAAAATCTCTAATATTATATTCACCTTGTAAAATACCAGACGGTTTCCGGCGCTCCGCGCCTCAACCGCCTGGCTTCTGCTGGTTAACGCGATTTTGACTATGTGCATAGATAGCACAGAGCTTATCAACGATCTTATCAGGAAACGGAAAAGACGGGCATCATCCCGTAAGCATTCTCTATCGATCAGTCAAAATTTCATGAAAATCGGTTCAGTAGGAGCCTCGCTAGGGCCAGCGCCGGACGGACAAACAGACACACAGAATCTTTATATTACGAAGACACGAAAAAGTGAAGGTTCTGTTTAAAGACGCAGAGGCAAATGTCCACGATATCTCGCCACGCTTACAGTAATTTTAATGCGTTACTCTCTTCTGGTTTGACCGCTCGCTTCAAAGTGGGAATTATTTTGACAAAGGTGGGTGGGGTTGACATTAGAGCTGGTTTGCAGACGCTTCCGTTGACTATAACTCAATAAAATTACTGTAAGCGTAGCGAGATATCGTGAACATTTGCCTCTGCGCCTTTAAACAGAACCTTCACTTTTTCGTGTCTTCGTAATAGTAATAATAGTAAAGATAAGCCAAATTACAAGATTCGATTGGATCCATCAATTTTCTTTGATTTTAGCGTTTTTGAATGGAAAGACAAAAATAATACAAAACAACCGACTGGAAACTAATTGAAAAGTTATTGAAACCGGAAGAAAATTTTTTTTCGGTTCTAAATTTTCTAACATTTTCTAACGTAAATGTGATAACTACCAAAATTTATCAATGATTAGTAGCTAAAGTTGTGTTTATGAAAAAATCACTATTTTCTCACAGTTTGAACCGTTCGTTCGTAAAAAATAACGAAAATCGAAACGGTTTAGAAATTAAGCTACCGATCAGAAACAAAATTATTCAGACACTTATTGAAAACGTTTTGGAACTGGAAAACATTTTTGATGTTCCTGTAAATAATTAGGAACTTTTAAGGCAGCTTTAAAAATAGTAAGATCTCGAAAAATTGAAACCATCTCAAAATACGATAAAGCGAAAGGATCGAAATGATGCTTGCGACAGGAAAATGTAGTCCAAACGGAACCGGAAATAAATTTGAGTTTCATAGCACTAAACCAAAAACATGAGTCTTCCGTAACAGCAAAATAAATCCAGTTTCCAAACATTCAGAAAAAAAATTCAGTATTCTTACAATCAGTGGAGTTGTGTTACACATCCGAAACACATAATTATCTATCAGAAAAAATGAAACTTGGTCTAGTTTGTAAAAAAACATATTTTTTTATGTTTCGAAAAGTTTTGATAAGGCATTCTTCTGAAGTTGTTCTCATTCGGTCAGGCTCTACCGGTGCGAGAAAAGTGTTCTCATCTGATTATTCTTATTTTTATGTTCATGGTATTGAATCAAAAATAAACAAAAATAAACACCTTGGAATCAATTTTAAAAGTATTGAAACCGAAAGAAAATCATTTTCTCTTCCAAGCTCTCTATCTATGAAATATGAACTGCATTTTCTCAATTTTCCTTTTCTTTCTTTACTCGTTTTTTTCAAGGACTTCTAGCCAATTTTACATCAAACCATGAGTGAATTTTTTGAACTGAGGACACTAGCTATGCCTTTACCAGTCAGAGTAGCTCAGTATTGTTAGCGAAAAATAATCGAAACCAAAACACAGGCTTAATCACATCATTCTCACTCAGCTATTCATTGAAAACGTTTTGAAACCGAATTTTTTCTTTGGTTTATCAAATTATGGAGTAATCCTAGCCATGGTTCTCGATCAATAGTTTCAACTCAGATGGCAAACATGCAACAAAAAATGCAACAAAAATTTTTGCACTTCAGCGCAAAAAAAACGGAAAAGATAATGGAAATAGTGTGTGTTACAAGGATACGCAGATAAAGTGTTTTGGCTCTGTTCCAGAATAGGGGTCCCTTGATATTACAGGGGTCCCTGAAAATTACAGGGGTCCTTGAAAATTACAGAGGTCCCTACCAATCCCTCACAAGTACAAGGGTCCCTACCAATCCCTCACAAGTACAAGGGTCCCTAAAACTTTTCAGGGGTCCCTGAAAAAATACAAGGGTCCCTAAGTCGAAAAAACAAGCAATTGTTCCGTGCACAGAATTTTCACATTTTTTTGTTTTTTCCTGGTATTTTCTCATTTTTTCTGTTTGAAGATATCAACAAAAGTATAATCCACTAACTAGCCACAAACAAGAGAATTCATGGCTTTTCATGGTTTAACGGGTCCTAGAACCATTCTTTGCTCAAATTCGCTCACGCCGCCCTCTGTGCGGCTAGTATACGTTTTTAGAGGCCAAAGCCTGGTGAAGCGTCTAATGAAGTTTTCCTGAGGAATCGTAACTTTTTCTCTAGGCTTAGCCCTCTGAACACCTACTTCTAGCCGCCCGGAGGGCGGCGTGAGCGAAGTTGAGCGAGGAAGGCTCATATTCGAGGATGAGAGCGGATATTGGATGCCCGTTTGAGACAAACAATTTTAGCGTTTGCACTTGATTTCAGTTCAAAAACTTCTTTATAGAGACCTGTCTTATCGAAGTGTAAACAGAAAAAATGAGAAAATACCAGGAAAAAAACAAAAAAATGTGAAAATTCTGTGCACTGAACAATTGCTGGTTTTTTCGACTTAGGGACCCTTGTAGTTTTTCAGGGACCCCTGAAAAGTTTTAGGGACCCTTGTACTTGTGAGGGATTGGTAGGGACCCTTGTACTTGTGAGGGATTGGTAGGGACCCTTGTACTTGTGAGGGATTGGTAGGGACCCCTGTAATTTTTAAGGACCCCTGTAATTTTCAGGGACCCCTGTAATATCAAGGGACCTCTATTCTGGAACAGAGCCAGTGTTTTTATTCCGTTGAACCAAAAAATGAAGGTAGATCGAAAAATTGTTTTCGATCGAATCAATCAAAAACCTTCTGAAACTGAAAACAGTTTTTCTGTTTTCAAAGTTGTAAGTTCTAATTTTCACAGTCTTTTAAAAACGCTTCAAGATTTCAGGAAAACATTTATTTCCAAACAAAATACAAATAGAAATACATTTGATATAAACACACACACGATTCACATAAAAATGAATCATCATAACACAAAAATCAAGGCTCTTCCACTGATTGCTTTGGGCTATTGTAACAAGAATTTAAAGAAGACGCCTCAAATGTTGGCCAGAAATGAATTAGTTTGCCTTCTTCTTCAGGATCATCGTCCTTCAACTCCACAATAACTTCGTTAGTTTTCATATAATACTTATTATGTTCTCTGCGTTCGAAAGTTTCGTCCCCTTTCTCAATTGCATCGTCAATCACTTTCTTTGCGGCTTCCAAATCAAAATGTTCACCAACTATAAATGTTGTAGGACCATAAAACGGGATGTGTTTGACGGTAGAGAAACCCTGAAAATTGATGAGTCTTTTTTTGTTCATTTTTTGTAAAATGAATCTTACCTTTATAAGCTCTGTAAATTCGTTTTGTTGAAGTGTCATCTCAATATAATTATGGCATTCCAATGCGGCAAATTGTTCAGCTGACCATTCATAATGTGAAACGTTGAACTTGATTTTAATTGACTTATGCCATGCATAATAGACAGGTTTTTCATCCTTGAATCTTTCCAATTCAGTCACAAGTCCTCGAACAAAAACAGGCGGTTTGTTTCGATCTTCAAACAACTGTTCATCGTCCCAAATATCAATTTCAAATGTATGCACCAAATAGGCCTCGTTTTCATCTAAAAATTGAAGTACGGTATTTGTTGCAATCGCCTTCTTTGGGTCTGCCACTCCACGTGGTTTGAAAATCATCATTGAAAAGATATAAGTTCGAAGTTTGATTTTAAACCGACGCAAATAATTTCGAAGTTTTCCAAAAAATGATTCAAATGGCCAGACTGGAACACTTCTTCGAGTATAATCTTCAATATCAAATTTCAGCTCCTCAAAGACCATTTCCTTGTTTTTGACCACATAAAAATAGTCTTTAGCGGCCAATGATTGATATTTGTATTGATCGTCGTATCGAATCGTATCTCCATACCATACGAAACATTCATTTTTTGTGCTCATATATTTCGTCTCAAACCAAGACCCTTCACTCTCTTTTCGCATTCGAATCGTGATTTTTCGATATCCAAGAGTGACTCTAATAATGTCAATCGGAAGTCTGATTGAACGAGTTGGGGTGATTCGTCGAATGGATAGTCTGAAAAAGCCAAAGTTTCGATAAAGACTTGCTAGCTCCAAATTATTTTTTTTCTTCAAAAAACTGAATTATTTAATGATGCATTCAAAGTATCAAAAAAAAAAAGAAAAAATTGCATGTTCAAAATACGCAAAATTCGCTTCTTTTTTGCAAGCCATTTTCAACTAAAAATGAACGAAAATTGTAAAATTCAGGTGATCACAAAAACTGTTTTGGGCAAGAAGAAAGAAAGAGAATTGACCCCAAAGGGGTTCGAGCCCGACCCATTGCTAACGACAGCCGCGCGCTCAACCACTGCGCCACCAGACCACTAAAATTTGGAGGTCTATTTGCCTACAGCTGTCGACGGATTTCAGTTCTACGGAGCGCCGTTGCAGCGACCAGTGGAAAACATGAAAAGCACAGCGACGAACAATATAGACCAGCTTGTTGGAGCGGCGAAAAGCAGGCTGGTTTTTGAATTTCTGCTGAAAATGGTTACAAAAATTCGCAAAAAAAGACGCAAATTTTCCGTACTTTGAATATGTTTTTCTAATTCATTCTTTCCTTTTTTGCTACTTTGAACGCGACAAAAATCAATTCTAAAAATTGAAAAGAGTCTTTTAAAAAATAACTAACATTGTCAGAATATCACTGGGTCTCCATTGCTCATTGCATTCTTTTTTCATTACAGTCAATTCAGTATCAGCACATTTTCTATAGTTCAATGTGACATCTTTTCCATGGATTATTGTCTTTTCGTTGCCTCGAACTGCATCGTTTGCTTGCAAAATACTAGAAGTATCCGAATCGTGATCTGGAGATGAAAACTCCATTCTTTGAGCATCTTCAGATGTGCCTTGTGACGGACCCGGATCTTCACAAGTTGATCCCTTTTTTGCTTTTTTTGGTTGCGGTGGAAGAGCTTCTGGTGATGGAGGTAGATGAATATTTTCCCAAGACTCATCTCCATAGTCGACATTATCAGTGTATTCTGAAAATAAATCATTTTGATCTACTTTTTTTTTGATCTACAACTTACTGTTTTCTTCTGCCAAAAAAGGAAGATGCTCTTGTATTTTTAGTCTTTCTACCTCCTCGACTGCTTTGTTCAAATTTCGAATGGCTTCTTGAACAGAATTCCTTTTCATATATTCATATTTGATGGAGAAAATCACAAAATCTCCGAGAGTATCGCGTTGAATTTCTTCAATGGGAGAAGGCTCTCGATTGGTGGAGTCGTCCATTGAGGAATCTGCCAGAAAAAAAGTGAAAAAGGCGAAATAAAAACCAGTGAAAAATGATCGAAAAACGTTGGAAAATGACTTGAAAAATGTGCGAAAAACAAGAAAAATGAAAAAAAATCGATTTGAAAAAAACAAAAACAACAAAGTTGAAAAGTTGGCGCCTTTTGATCTACCTGTAATTCAAAACATTTTTGGAGATCAAACTTTTAAAAGTGGGTTTAAATATCAATTATTTCAAAATAATTTATTTCCAAAATAATCCAAAAAAGTAGGTTACCAATGCCAATTTTCAAATTGGTTTTCAAATGGTCGTCGTAAAATGCCTATTTCAACAACCCTAAATTCTAGGATGAATTACTTTTAATGACGGAAATTGGCAGTAAGAATTAAGATCAATATTAGGTTATGAATCATCAATTAATATCATCGATTCAAAGAGGAAAAATGTCGATGGAAGGGCTAACGGCATCAAAAATGATGAAACAATGGCCCGCTTGTCAAAATTGTGAAACCGAAAAATAATGTTTTATTTGTTTTCTAGATTCATGAATTCAAAAAGTTTTGGCGTTCTTACTCCATATTTCGTTTCTAGATTTGGTGAAGTCAAATTGAGTAAAAAGTGAAAATCTCCCCTTCCAACTAATTGTCTGCGTCTCTTGACCGCGCACACTATTTTTCGCGACAGCGTTTGGAAAATTACGATGATCAGGGCTCAGAAGAAAGTGTGAAGTAAAACAAACTTCAACTTGTGAAACATTTATAAAGCAGAGAACAAGTTGAAGCAATTATTTTTTTCCGTCACACAATAAAAACATGATTTTGAAGTTTGGACTTCAGAGCTTCTCTCAATTTCACCAATTAAAATATAAAGCACTTTGTCTGCGTCTCTCAGTGGCACAAACTGTTCCTCTAATGATTCACGTTTGTTAGACATTTATTGGGATGGATGTTGATCGAGAACAACGACTAGGAACAACAGAAATATTTTTATCTTTATATCCAAATTTTTCGGAACAGAAAAAAAGTTTCTTGTTTCAAAAAGTTTTTAATTATACAAATTGAGAAAAGCTACCCAATAAGCCGTTTCGGATGTTTTCACTAGCGAAAGCGTTACACTTTTGTTCAATGGCATAGAAAAGTTTCCATTGGGCTCACGGTTACAGTTATTTACAGTTGCAAATAACCAAAAGAAAGGCGCAAAACTTGTCCCTGCGCCTTCAAAAAGAGGTGTCATGGAAGTGGAAAAAGCTCAATATGGGCTACGGAACGCTTCGTAATCGTGAGAAACGTGGAACTTCAAAATATGAGCTAATCGAAAAACCGAAAAAAATGTTACTGTATCTAGTTCTTGAAATAATTTTGTTCCATGCTACTCTGCTTATTGGTTTAAAAAACCATTAAAAAGCTGTGAATGTTAGCTCAAATAAAATGTAATTCATGAAAAGACCTAAAAAAAATAAAATGAAATCCGAAAACACAAGCTCTTGCAGTGCTAAGGAAACCGGAAAAATAAACATCATTTTCGCTGTTTCAAAAGTTCTTCAAGTGAAAAAATGCATATTACGGACTGATGTTATACAATTTATCGTTGAAAACAGCTATTATTCAGAGTTCTTCCATTGTTTTTGTGGGAATTTTTTTCAATTGTTTTTCTGAATTGAAAGCGAACTTCGTTTTCTGCACCTATCAGAAGTGGAGCGCACATGTTTCAAAAGTCCATGAAATGAAAACTAGGGTCATAACACATAGCAAAAGCATAAGCAGGCTATAATATTCTTGTGAAACAGGAAAGTTTCGAAAATCTGTATAGTTTTCGTCAACTTTATCACTATTATTTGATTTCACTGTTTTGTATTGTCAAAAACTGGAGTATTGTGAAGAAAACCAAACCTTAGCTTGTAAACAAGTTTTGAAACTGAGAAAAGTTTGAACCATTATTTTTCAATTTGTTACGAAATAAATCTATCTCAAAAAATATTGAAACTGACTTGACTTTGAAGGTCTCGAATCTTACCAATTAAAAAAAAAGGCGGAAATTTACTCTGCGTCTTTCAATCGCACATGCTTTTTCTCTGAGGAGGCATATTTGTCAGCCATGTGAAGGAATAGTGATTGAAATGTAGAATTCGAAATGACAGCCCGAATACCAGAAGTACCTGGTATTTCTTACATAAACTTTCAGAAACCGAAAAAAGTTACCTTTTTCTAAGCTCATAAGGCTGTATGTTGACCAGTTTTCGTTACAAATGAAAATAAACTAATTTTGTTTAAAAATGTTTTTCTTCAAAAAACGTGAAAACCTATTACATTAGTGAAACATCGCAATCATCATCGTTGAATTTTTGGTGGAAAAGTGAACAGAATAATTTTCTTGATAATGGTGAGAAAAGCTTTACATAAAAATATGAGTTATTTCAAAAACCGAAAAAAATGTTACCGTATCGAACTTTCTTGAACTTATTGCTTTCCTGGCTAACATGCTTATGATTACCCAGTAAATGAGTTTTACTAGAAAAAAATTTGGCGTATGATTAGTTCCAAAAAATATTTTAATTGATGAAAAAGAGCTTAAACCGAAAAAAAAATTCCGTTACAAGAACCCATGAAATGTGTAAAGCTCTGAATTTGAACTGATAGTTCTTCTAGACCGAATCGGTAATAGGGAACGGTTTTCTCGTATTAGTAGTGCATGCACCACTATTTTTCGAAACTGTTCGTCTGAGAGCTCTCCTATTAAAGGGGCACTACTAATAGAGGTTCTGTGGTTTTTATTTTTTCGAAACTGAGTGTCCTGATAGCCAAAACTACAGTTGAATTATTTAAAAATGTTAAGATTTTCAGCCAATCGAGGCACAGCAACAAACATAAAATCAAGCTACTTATGACTTATAGAAAAGTCTGGAAACCGACAAAAAAAAATTTTTAAAAATCACCGACTAACCTGAACTCCTCCCAATCGCAAGACTCCGCCTCCAATATGTTTATTCGCAAAATCGATTTGAGTACAAAGAGCCGTTTCCTCAATTAACATCTCATCAAATATTTGAACTTCCGCCAATTTTT
Organism: Caenorhabditis doughertyi; assembly: GCA_963572265.1. Classification (NCBI taxonomy): domain Eukaryota; kingdom Metazoa; phylum Nematoda; class Chromadorea; order Rhabditida; family Rhabditidae; genus Caenorhabditis; species Caenorhabditis doughertyi. Next base: position 8,796,373 of record OY751556.1, on the reverse strand, counting down.
TGTCCTTATTTTTCTCGAATTCTTCATTCCAATAGTTTTCGTTTTTGACTCGCAAAAAGCTTATATTGCCACGTGGCATTTCTTCAGTCACTTTCTTGAAATAATTGAGAAGAAACTTGATTTTTTCGATGGATATTGGATGGATTGAGGTGAGAATACTGAAAAAAAAAAGAGTTTGGGTTTGAAAAAATGTCAAATTTAGTTTTTCATTTTGATTTTGAGAAGAAAATAATCGACTTTTTTACAGTTTCAAAAACATCTGAAATGAATCGATAGTTTGCGTGAAACTAATCGTCCCGTGAGTTTCACCAAAAAATGTTCTCAGAATTAAGAGAATATTTTACTATCCGATCAGTTAGTGATTCATGAACAATATTTTTATGAAAATTTTCAGCTCAAAAAGTAATTACAAAACTGCTCAGAATCCCATTTCAAACCACGGAATTGAATGCTTTTTTTTAACAGTTTCATATAATTCATTTCTAAAATTTCCATGAATTACGAATAGTTTCGCAGACAAACGAAGTCCCCAAAAGCTAATATTTTTACTGCTTCAAACTTAGTTCATCAATTTTCCAAAATTATTCGAAAATTATTTTATTTACTGAAACGCCATATTCAAGCAGTTTTCCGTGAAAGTTGAAATTTTTTATAATATTTTTTCAGTTTCCAAACTATTTCGTTTTAGTTTCGTATTTTATATTACCGTAAAACCTGTATTAGAAGGACACCTTCAATAGAAGCACACCTGTAATAGAAGGACACCCCAGGGCATGATTGAAGAATAGAAGGACAGCCTCTAATAGAGGGACACCTTTATTATTTTCTTCGGAAATTTCAACAAAATTTTTCGAATATACGAAATATTGCTATTATAGAAACTTTTCTTTCTGTTTTTCGTATTTTTTTCCTGATTTTCAGTGGTTTTCGGTGTAAAAATCGAATCGAAACAACATTTCATGTTCAAAATTGGTGGCTATTTTTAGCCTGACAGAGCTTCGAAAAATAAAAGGACAGCCTCTTATAGAAGCACACCTGTAATAGAAGGACATCAAAATATAGGGGTTGAGAATAGAAGGACATGTCCTTCTATTACAGGTTTTACGGTTTTCACTTTGAGCCAGAATTTTACAAGTTCCTAACTAGAAAAAAAGAACCTCGGCTACAAATATAAAAACCGGATTCATGCAACCTTTGGGTCAAAAAATAAAGTTTTCAGACCTTTTAATGTGCATTATTCAAACTTTTTCGAATATGAATTTTGAAAATTTTACTGTTCCTCAGAAATATTTTCTTTTCAAACTCGTTCTCGTATCCGATTACATTTTTTTCCAAGCTTACTTCAAGAAACTTCGATTCCTTCTCGAGTCAAAGAACATCCAAGCAAGGAGTACAGCACATTGTTCCTGGGAGAATGTGGCAGACATGACGTCATCGACAATACGGTAGATACGCTGAAAATGAAAATAAATGTGATCAATGAACACAGTGGCAAGAAGCAATACACTGTGTGAAACTGAAAACAACGTGAAACTTCAAAAAACTACCAAAAATGGAAAAATTACTTTTTCAATATTCTGATAACTCTTCTATGAGTTTTTATGACTGTTGCGCGTATCCATATTAGTAATAGTTGAGTGAGAAATCACAAATTTTAATTTTGCGGGCGGTCCAATCGCTCAAAATTGCGTAAATTCGAAAATAGCTTGGAGATCAGAAAAAGAGAGCCGCTCGCAAAGAGAAACACTTGAATCCCTTGCATACTATTATCAAGTTGAAAATAATCGATGTATTTTTAATTCCAAGTCTTAATTAACCAACAAAAAGTGAATAGCCAGAAATTAGAATGAGCTTTTAAGACATGTGATGTAAGTCATTTGAAATCCCAAAACATGCTGAATCGGTTCTTTAGAAAAAAAAGTTGCCATGAGGCTGTCTGTCCGATATGACAGACTTTTCAGAATCATGCAAAGATCAATATTCACGAATACCCAAAGAACTGAAGAACTGCTCAGAAATAACTAGAAAACATAAAAGAGAAACGGAAAAGTTTCAAACTATTTTTACAGTTTTGGAGATACAATGGAAACTGAAAGAAAATAAAGTGTATGATATTGTTCTTTTTCGAACTGTTCCCCAAAAATTCAATGGATAATTTTAAGAACACCCGGAATCCTATAGAATTCTTACTTCATTTTTAGTCTAGGCAAGCGGATTTGAAGGCCACGTCATATAATTTTCAGTTTTTTAGTTGTTTGGAAAATCACTTCGATTAGAAAACGTGAATCTCATACGTGCTCTTTCTATCAAGAAATCCAAAAAATTACTGCTACAATTGTACGCAAAGTAGTGCAGATATTTTTGAATGTCAATGGATCACTGACATTCGAAAACTTCTCGCTTGCGTATGCCGGTCTTTTAGAGGGCGCAGCTTGATTTCTGGATGAACTAGTTAGTGGACCGTTCCACAATGTTATAGCAGTCTATAGAAACCGTATTTTTGTTAAATTCATCTCGAATGAGCCCAAATAAGCTTCAAGATTCAAAAATTGATTTATGTTTCAGAAGCTTTTTTCCATAAAAATTTATAGAAAAGGAAATTGATTCCAACTGTTATCACACCATGCCAAGAAAATCAAACTCCAAACAACCAAACAACTAATTCATCGGATCCAGAAAATGTTCTAAGAACCAAGGAAAAAGAATTTTTAGAAAATTATAAAAAAAAAAAGATAAATGTCTATAAAATTCTCAGGTTGACACATTTTTTCACTGTTTCCAGGTTTCACCTAAATTGTTCCTATGTTTCCCGGACTAATCTGTGGCCCGACTGTAAGATCCGGAATTCTACAGGGTTTTTCAGAAATCCTAAACCCAACCGGCTGTTCAGATAGCTGGGGAAAGATTTTGGTCAGAGTCCATGATAAATCAACTGAAAATCTGCTTGAGAAAAAAAAAGACAATACAAAGAAACGGAAGAGATTCAAACTATTTTTACAGTTTTGGAGATGATATGAAATCTGAAAGAAAGCAATGTGAATGGTAACAAATCATTTAAAACCTCAATTTTTTCAAATTTTACACTGTTTCCAGGTCTCACCTTAAACCTCGCCAACTTTCTCATACTCATTCGTCGATGAATTTAACAAAAAAAAAATTAACAAAAAAAAAATTAACAAAAAAAAATTAACAAAAAAAGAACAAAAAAAAACAAACCTCCGGCAAAACATCCTCAATTCTCAACACAATCCTTATCACATTTGCAAACTTCTCCATCAATTCTTGTTCCGTTTCTTTTGATAATTTGAAAAACTTTCTTAATCCTGGCAATTCTTTGAATTTCTCCAGGATTCTGTCCTCGTTATTGATGATGTCCAGAATAGTTGTCTCCAAGAAATTCACTTTTTCCTTTTTGTAATTTTTCAAATAGTTTTCCAGTTGGGCCTTGTTTTGGAGGTAGTGAGGGTTGGGGATGTTGTTCTGGAAAAAATAGGATTAAAAAATAACTGATATAGCATGTAGTAGTGAAGCGAGTCATCAAAATGTTCTGGAATGAATGGAGTGCCTAACCGAAAAACAGTGTGCGTGACATGGAGACTCAGAGGGGGTCAACTTTTATCATTACATTTTAAAACAGAGGAAAGTTTGGTTTTTTTTTCTGTTCCACATGTTTCAAATTATTTTTTACCATCGCCTTTTTTTCTGGTTGTTATCCTTTTTTCCATTGAAAATAATACACCGAAAATCCTGTAATAGAAGCCCATGGGCGTCTTTTTTTCGAAGGTCCTCTGAAGGTGGGCTTCTATTACAAGATTTACGGTATGTGACTAGGAAGGATGAATAAATATAGAGTGATCAAAGTTGTGCTAGGAACAAAACTACATCAAGGAATTTCAGTTTCAGATACTTTTCAGAGTGTTATCAAAATTTATAGCAACTTGTTTTCTTTGGTCGATAGTGTGTTTTTAAAAGAACAAACCTCATCAACTGGTCTCCATTTCTGCTGAAGCAACAACTCGCCTTTAGTGTCCTTTGGGAAGCGATGAACTGAAAAAATACACGAGTGATTAGTTGAGAGAAACAGAAAAATAGTGTTGAAAATGAGTAGAGTGGTCGACAATCGTATCGAAAATTTTCAGAAGTACCTTTGCTAAGTAGTGCTAGCAAAACAGAACTTGTTTTTCATATAAATTCGGCTTGAATTTCAGTTTCATTTAGCAGTTTTTGCAATCTAAAAGGGGAGTTGAACCTGGAATTGAATCATCTAAATAATAAGTTTTTCTGTACTAATTTCGAAACAGAAAAATGGAAAATCATTATCAAATTTGTTCGGAAATTGATGGAAAACTGATAGATTGAGCACGAAAATAAAGTCAAGGTTTTCGCGTTATTTTGAATCACTGTTTCAAAGAAGAATTATTCATACTTATTGAAAACAAACTTTGATCCAATGATAACGAACAAGTCTCAGAAATGCACAGCCAATATGACAACCAGTCTTGATTTTTTTTACAAAGCAATGTATTGAAAAACCATCTTGCCGCAATTTTATCAAGTTTTGAACTGTGAAATTTCACCAAAAATCCAAAATGTTTTTGGCAAAAAAATTTATTTCGTATCTAATAATACTACCCTGCCATTCTGTCTGTTTCAAAACATTAGTATACGAATTATTTCCAATTCAAAACTAATGGATCCACTGCTTCAAAAAGAAATTCGTCATAAACTTTTAGAAAAAAACCCAAAAATTAATTCTAAACCTCTGACTTATTTACCGATTGTTTACTGTTTCAGATGAGCATAATTCATTTTCATAGTAAACTATTTTTGATTTGCGTATTACCCTGGTTTCTAAACTTTAAAAGCCATTGTAGAACCTCGAAATGAAAAAAAAATCTTCTCGTAATATTATCGTCTCTTCTAAACTGTGGCCAAAAATCCAAAATTTTGGCTTAAAAGTGGTTTTTTTCAAATAAAACTACTCTGTCATCCTGTCTGTTTCAAAACATTTATGAGTTAGTTCCAACTCAAGACTAATTGATCCACTGGTTCAAATCTGAATTCATCACAAACTTTTAGAAAAAAAAACCAAAAATTAATTCTAAACCCCTGACTTATTTCACGATTGTTTACTGTTTCAGATGGGTATTATTCATTTCCATCGTAAACTACTTTTGATTCTACAGGCGTGTTCCCTTGTTTTCTATAATTTGAAAGCCATTTTCAAACCTCGAAATGAAAAATCGGCAACTATCACAAAAAATTCTATACAAAAAAGCTCCTATTCCAGTTTTTGAAACAAATTCTGTTTCAAAATCGATGTGTACTTCCAGTAATGTACTTTAATTGTTTCCATCATTTCTTGCTTGTTTTTCACGAGAATTCATTTTTTTCTTTTCCTCCAAAAACCCCTTCGAAACAAAAAAAAACTCACAGTGATCTTGATCCGGAATATTTGGAATTGAACAATATCGATAGTGTTTCGATGGATCCACATTCTCAAAATCAGGTTGAAAAATTAGATTTTTTTGATGGAAAGTGTCCAATAATGATGGTAGTTGTTCAGAAGTCATAGTTATTGACTTTGGTTTTGTTGGAGAAACTCTGAAAAATATGGGAGCAGGAAATCAGATTTGGAACAGACAAAATGGGAATAAAAAACAGCATAAGCAACAAAATTTAAGAGTGGAAATATCGAGAAATATTAATTTTGTAAGGGAATTCGGGACTAAAAAAAAAAGTTTAAATAAACTAATAAGGAAATCAATTCAGAAGATCATGAAACTGAAAAAGTTCTATAAAATATCTCTATTCAAATGTTTTTCCTTCTTTTCTTGTAGAGTTTCAAGTTTCTGGGGAAAAAGTAGTGCTGAAAATCGGTTTTTGACAGAAAAAAGTACGAAAAATGGGTAAGTTGGGGAAAAATTCATATGAATTGGGGTTATTTTCGGAGTAGTTACGAAGTATTGAAAAAGTTTCTGAGAAACTAAACATCATCGGTTCTTGAAACAGCGAAATTTGAAAATAAAAAGTTAAAATCAGAAAAAAAAACAGGAAATTCCAAAAATTTTTGAATTATTCAATTCTAACAAGAAAATCAATTCTGAAAATTGCGAAAATTGCGAAAATTGCGAAAATTGCGGGTTAGTTTTCCATCAAAAAACACTGTTGAAAAATAAGGGTTCCTAGAATCCTGGAACAGAAAAAATTGGAAAAAAATGGCAGAGGATCTGAGGAATCGAATATTGTGAAGTTTTTTAATGAAATCGGGGGCAGGATCAAAGCACTGAAAAAAATAAACGAAAAAGGAATTCATGAAACCGAAAAAAACTTCCGAAAATTGGCATTATTTATACATATTTTTCCTCTTCTTTTTTTTCTTCTAGAATTTCTATGGAAACCTCCTCTTCTTTTTGAAAAAAAACGAAGACTATGCAATGTTTCACAACACTTTCTTCCTTCCTATTATATAGAAAAGAGAGGAAAAGTGAGATTGTGCAATACAAGGCAATAGAAAAGAAGAGACGCAGAGAGAGAAAGGAAATTTGAAAAGTGGTCGGAAGAAAAATATGATAAGATAGATGGTTTACTGATAGTTCTTTTGATCTGTATTAAAACTGATTTCGAAAGTGCTTTTTGGAAAATTTTTTGTGAAGAATGTAGCAATTTTCTGAACAATTGCCAGCGTTAGGACCAGTAAATCAATGAACTATCAACTAACCTTCAGCATTTTTCGAAACTGTAAAGAGAAAATCAGAAAATCAAAGTAATAATAAACCCTCTATTACAGCGGCATGCTAAATTACTACTCATACCCTTATAATGAATCTATTCTTCAGTAATTTGGCTTATTGAATTCAATAGATTCTCATACTAATCTTATCTTCTGGGAAAACGGATCAAAATACGAATAGAAAAGCTGAATTCAGAACCCCCAATGTACAATTTCAATCTACAGGAAGTAAACAAATACTTTGAAACAGAAACGTTATGCGGTATGAACTTAATTTTCCTGGTCTTTATTGTAGGAACAGAAGCGATATCATTTTGGCACTGCGCGGTGTGTCTGAAAATTGAACCTGTGAAACTGTATTTTAAAGTTTTCATGTTAAAAAAATATGTTTCACGCTATCAATATATTCAGTCAGTCAAAGTTTTTTATTGGTTCCTCAAATTTCAAGTCAAATTCATTGAGTTTTCTGAGATTGTGCATTCTGTAATAATGATTGAGAAAAAAACGTTCTTAACAGTCTGAAAATAATCTTGATTTTCCAATTTTTCCTCTCATAACGAACAAACTGAACGAAATTCTGAAAAGCCATGAGCTTAAACACAAAAAGCTTGTTTTACAGCGGCAAACCTTCTTCGGCTTGAAGAGCAGAAAAAGCTGAAAAAGTTTTCTATCAAATCAAGCGGAATTGATAAAATGAATGGGAAAATGATGAAATTGATTGCAGGGAAGTAGGGTTTCCATTCGGAAGGCGATTCATTTTCAGTGGAAAAAAACGGTGGATTTCCGTGAGGTAGACCTTTCCGTATGACCCGGGCGGGCCGGGCGGGATAAGGTGGTATATTTCACGGGAGGGTGAATTTGCCATGAACTCATTCAAAACGTGAACTAGCCTTCCCAATTTTTCTTTTCATAATTTTATTTCTCAAGAATTTTCTAGCAAAATGGGCGGTACATCTTCCAAGAAAAGTTTAGTCAAATTTGATGGTAAGTCATCCATTCAATATTATTAAGGAAATACTTGTTTTCAGATAATCCAAAGGATTACGAAACGTGTTTTAATTCCATACGAAAATCCTGGATGACTAATGGAAAATGGTGGTATGTTCCACTTTTCTGATAGTTGTAACCCAGCCAGGCAATTCTAGGTACGTAGAATTCCGCAGAGAACACGATGAAATCAGTCAGAAAGAAGTGACTCGAATAATTATTGGAAAATGGGGAAATTATCGTTATCGCATTAAATTTGCTTATCAATTTCGATTCGTGCCTGAGTATCGCTTGAAAAGACCATTTGTGAAGCGAGGAGTTGGAATAATTCAAGGATTAAAACCATTCAATTTTATTGGATTTGATGAACCACTGAGTAACAATTACCTTGTCAATTTTCAAGCTTCTGTATATGCCGTGTATGATGAACAAGGCATTCGAAAATTCAATTTTTATGAGCCAAATTTATATGGAAAATCGAAGAGAATTGAATGGTTAGAGGTGCCAGTGGAAGTGAGTTGGGAGATTGAACGCTGCCAAACTACAGAGACTACAATCTAAACGCTGCTAATTCATCAGGCCGGCTGGCTAATAGCTGGTGAACTACAAAAGTTGAACGCTGCTAAACTACAAAAACTACAATCTGAACGCTGCTTGATGGCGAAGGATGGCTGGATGCTGCGAGAGGCTAACGTTGAACGCTGCGAAACTACAAAAACTACAAACCGAACGCTGCTAATGCATCTGGCCGGCTGACTAATAGCTGGTGGACTAGGAAGGTTGAACGCTGCTAAACTACAAAAACTACAATCTAAACACTGCTCAATCGCGAAACGTGAATGAACGCTGCCAAACTAGAAAGACTACACCCTAAACGCAACTAGATTTCCAGTCTCTACACCGTCGTGCACCACTTCTAGCAATTCAAGTTGAATCAGGGAAAATAGTTGAAAAACTGAATGTACTTCTTCAATTAGTTTACGGAGTACATATTCAAATGGAAGGTTTACTTTTTTCTTGGATTAATCAAAGCTTGAATCATTTTTTTCCAGTCCAACAAATAGAGCCGATTCTGAAACTGGCAGTAAAATACAACTTGCACAATGTTAAAAGATATTGTGAAAAACAGATTATTCGAAGATTTGATTTGAAGTTAACAACACTGCAAAAGTATGAGATGGCTTGCAAATACGATTTGGATCTGCTTATGGTAGGTTAAAAAAAGGATTACTGTACTTGAAGTTTATATTGCAGCGTCAAATACTTGTTGGCACGAATAGTAAAAGACAATTAAAGAAGTTTGCCATCGAAACAATCGGAATTGATAAAATGAATGGGAAAATGATGAAATTGATTGCCGGGAAGATATTTGAATTTGCTTGAACTCATAAAAATAGCTTTTCTTATCACCAATGCATTTCTTATGAATGATATGTTTTCTTCCTAAAAAATAAAGATTTTGAAACTTTTCTTGTGTTCTTGTCAATAATTATCGAAAAGTCAACTTTAAAAATTTAATCGAGCTCTCTGAATTAGTCAATTCTGAACAAAATTCACATCTCAAAATGTTAGCTTCATGTCTGAATAGTTTTTCATGGTATTAATACCGCCGATCAATCGATTCAATATTTTGTTCGCAAGAGTTGAAGGAAAAAGATTTGAACTCTATTTATGATTCAGAAACTTTGGAAACTAATAGTCTTTTGAGTCTGAGTAATCTTACAAAATTTTGTATCGGTATTACAAATGCTCTTTAAATAAAATTTCGAAAATCACTGATTCTCTATGTCGGAGGAGTTTTAGTAAGTTATAATTCAATTTCTAGACTTATTGAAATTGTAAATTCATAATCTGCTAATAGAAACATCATCTTGACTAATCTTTGGAAGGGGACGGAGAGTCAAATTTTCAAATTTTCGAAACGAATCATGGGGTTCTCGAAAGATCCAAATGGATACCACTGTGTCAAAAAGTTTTGATAGCCAAAATGACCATTAAAAAGATCCAGTAGTTTTTGAAAAAGCGCCAAAAGTCACCCTTTTAGTGATTGCCCTATCCAGGATCCCCTAAAAAAAGAGACGGATGAACAGGGGTAAATCAGGGTATGCCCTAAAAAGTAGAATATTTCTGAGAAGGTAAAAGATAAGTCTAGTATTAAAATGACCATTGAAAAGATTCAATAGGTTTTGAAAAAGCGCCAAAAGTCACCCTTTTAGTGATTGCCCTATCCAGGATCCCCTAAAAAAAGAGACGGATGAACAGGGGTAAATCAGGGTATGCCCTAAAAAGTAGTGTATTTCTGAGAAGGTAAAAGATAAGTCTAGTATTAAAATGACCATTAAAAAGATTCAATAGGTTTTGAAAAAGCGCCAAAAGTCACCCTTTTAGTGATTGCCCTATCCAGGATCCCCTAAAAAAAGAGACGGATGAACAGGGGTAAATCAGGGTATGCCCTAAAAAGTAGTGTATTTCTGAGAAGGTAAAAGATAAGTCTAGTATTGAAATGACCATTAAAAAGATTCAATAAGTTTTGAAAAAGCGCCAAAAGTCACCCTTTTAGTGATTGCCCTATCCAGGATCCCCTAAAAAGAGACGGATGAACAGGGGTAAATCAGGGTATGCCCTAAAAAGTAGTGTATTTCTGAGAAGGTAAAAGATAAGTCTAGTATTGAAATGACCATTAAAAAGATTCAATAAGTTTTGAAAAAGCGCCAAAAGTCACCCTTTTAGTGATTGCCCTATCCAGGATCCCCTAAAAAAAGAGACGGATGAACAGGGGTAAATCAGGGTATGCCCTAAAAAGTAGTGTATTTCTGAGAAGGTAAAAGATAAGTCTAGTATTGAAATGACCATTAAAAAGATTCAATAGGTTTTGAAAAAGCGCCAAAAGTCACCCTTTTAGTGATTGCCCTATCCAGGATCCCCTAAAAAGAGACGGATGAACAGGGGTAAATCAGGGTATGCCCTTAAAAGTAGTGTATTTCTGAGAAGGTAAAAGATAAGTCTAGTATTGAAATGACCATTAAAAAGATTCAATAAGTTTTGAAAAAGCGCCAAAAGTCACCCTTTTAGTGATTGCCCTATCCAGGATCCCCTAAAAAGAGACGGATGAACAGGGGTAAATCAGGGTATGCCCTAAAAAGTAGAATATTTCTGAGAAGGTAAAAGATAAGTCTAGTATTGAAATGACCATTAAAAAGATTCAATAGGTTTTGAAAAAGCGCCAAAAGTCACCCTTTTAGTGATTGCCCTATCCAGGATCCCCTAAAAAAAGAGACGGATGAACAGGGGTAAATCAGGGTATGCCCTAAAAAGTAGTGTATTTCTGAGAAGGTAAAAGATAAGTCTAGTATTGAAATGACCATTAAAAAGATTCAATAGGTTTTGAAAAAGCGCCAAAAGTCACCCTTTTAGTGATTGCCCTATCCAGGATCCCCTAAAAAGAGACGGATGAACAGGGGTAAATCAGGGTATGCCCTAAAAAGTAGTGTATTTCTGAGAAGGTAAAAGATAAGTCTAGTATTGAAATGACCATTAAAAAGATTCAATAAGTTTTGAAAAAGCGCCAAAAGTCACCCTTTTAGTGATTGCCCTATCCAGGATCCCCTAAAAAGAGACGGATGAACAGGGGTAAATCAGGGTATGCCCTAAAAAGTAGAATACTTCTGAGAAGGTAAAAGATAAGTCTAGTATTAAAATGACCATTAAAAAGATTCAATAGGTTTTGAAAAAGCGCCAAAAGTCACCCTTTTAGTGATTGCCCTATCCAGGATCCCCTAAAAAAAGAGACGGATGAACAGGGGTAAATCAGGGTATGCCCTAAAAAGTAGTGTATTTCTGAGAAGGTAAAAGATAAGTCTAGTATTGAAATGACCATTAAAAAGATTCAATAGGTTTTGAAAAAGCGCCAAAAGTCACCCTTTTAGTGATTGCCCTATCCAGGATCCCCTAAAAAGAGACGGATGAACAGGGGTAAATCAGGGTATGCCCTAAAAAGTAGAATATTTCTGAGAAGGTAAAAGATAAGTCTAGTATTAAAATGACCATTAAAAAGATTCAATAGGTTTTGAAAAAGCGCCAAAAGTCACCCTTTTAGTGATTGCCCTATCCAGGATCCCCTAAAAAAAGAGACGGATGAACAGGGGTAAATCAGGGTATGCCCTAAAAAGTAGAATACTTCTGAGAAGGTAAAAGATAAGTCTAGTATTAAAATGACCATTAAAAAGATTCAATAGGTTTTGAAAAAGCGCCAAAAGTCACCCTTTTAGTGATTGCCCTATCCAGGATCCCCTAAAAAAAGAGACGGATGAACAGGGGTAAATCAGGGTATGCCCTAAAAAGTAGTGTATTTCTGAGAAGGTAAAAGATAAGTCTAGTATTGAAATGACCATTAAAAAGATTCAATAAGTTTTGAAAAAGCGCCAAAAGTCACCCTTTTAGTGATTGCCCTATCCAGGATCCCCTAAAAAAAGAGACGGATGAACAGGGGTAAATCAGGGTATGCCCTAAAAAGTAGAATATTTCTGAGAAGGTAAAAGATAAGTCTAGTATTAAAATGACCATTAAAAAGATTCAATAGGTTTTGAAAAAGCGCCAAAAGTCACCCTTTTAGTGATTGCCCTATCCAGGATCCCCTAAAAAGAGACGGATGAACAGGGGTAAATCAGGGCATGCCCTAAAAAGTAGAATATTTCTGAGAAGGTAAAAGATAAGTCTAGTATTTGAATGACCATTAAAAAGATTCAATAAGTTTTGAAAAAGCGCCAAAAGTCACCCTTTTAGTGATTGCCCTATCCAGGATCCCCTAAAAAAAGAGACGGATGAACAGGGGTAAATCAGGGTATGCCCTAAAAAGTAGTGTATTTCTGAGAAGGTAAAAGATAAGTCTAGTATTTGAATGACCATTAAAAAGATTTAATAGGTTTTGAAAAAGCGCCAAAAGTCACCCTTTTAGTGATTGCCCTATCCAGGATCCCCTAAAAAAAGAGACGGATGAACAGGGGTAAATCAGGGTATGCCCTAAAAAGTAGTGTATTTCTGAGAAGGTAAAAGATAAGTCTAGTATTTGAATGACCATTAAAAAGATTCAATAAGTTTTGAAAAAGCGCCAAAAGTCACCCTTTTAGTGATTGCCCTATCCAGGATCCCCTAAAAAAAGAGACGGATGAACAGGGGTAAATCAGGGCATGCCCTAAAAAGTAGAATATTTCTGAGAAGGTAAAAGATAAGTCTAGTATTTGAATGACCATTAAAAAGATTTAATAGGTTTTGAAAAAGCGCCAAAAGTCACCCTTTTAGTGATTGCCCTATCCAGGATCCCCTAAAAAGAGACGGATGAACAGGGGTAAATCAGGGTATGCCCTAAAAAGTAGTGTATTTCTAAGAAGGTTAAATGTAAATCTAGTATTTGAATGACCATAAGAAAAAGTTCAGTAGTTTTTGAAAAAGCGCCAAAAGTCACCCTTTAGTGATTGCCCCATTCAGGATCCCCTAAAGAAAGAGACGGACGAACAGGGGTAAATCAGGGTTTGCCCTAAAAAGTAGTGTATTTCTAAGAAGGTACAATAAGTCTAGTATTAAAATGACCATTAAAAAGATTCAGTAGTTTTTGAAAAAGCGCCAAAAGTCACCCTTTTAGTGATTGCCCCATTCAGGATCCCCTTAAAAAAAGAGACGGACGAACAGGGGTAAATCAGGGTTTGCCCTAAAAAGTAGTGTATTTCTAAGAAGGTTAAATGTAAATCTAGTATTTGAATGACCATAAGAAAAAGTTCAGTAGTTTTTGAAAAAGCGCCAAAAGTCACCCTTTAGTGATTGCCCCATTCAGGATCCCCTAAAGAAAGAGACGGACGAACAGGGGTAAATCAGGGTTTGCCCTAAAAAGTAGAATATTTCTGAGAAGGTAAAAGATAAGTCTAGTATTTGAATGACCATTAAAAAGATTCAATAAGTTTTGAAAAAGCGCCAAAAGTCACCCTTTTAGTGATTGCCCTATCCAGGATCCCCTAAAAAAAGAGACGGATGAACAGGGGTAAATCAGGGTATGCCCTAAAAAGTAGTGTATTTCTGAGAAGGTAAAAGATAAGTCTAGTATTTGAATGACCATTAAAAAGATTTAATAGGTTTTGAAAAAGCGCCAAAAGTCACCCTTTTAGTGATTGCCCTATCCAGGATCCCCTAAAAAGAGACGGATGAACAGGGGTAAATCAGGGTATGCCCTAAAAAGTAGTGTATTTCTAAGAAGGTTAAATGTAAATCTAGTATTTGAATGACCATAAGAAAAAGTTCAGTAGTTTTTGAAAAAGCGCCAAAAGTCACCCTTTAGTGATTGCCCCATTCAGGATCCCCTAAAGAAAGAGACGGACGAACAGGGGTAAATCAGGGTTTGCCCTAAAAAGTAGTGTATTTCTAAGAAGGTACAATAAGACCAGCCCAGAAAGAAGTCCAGAAAACAGAGAAGGAAGAGAACCAAATTAGATTGATATAGAAGGCTACCCACTAGTATTGCGAAGCTATACAATATTTACTAATTTCTCTCTATTTTCCCGAAACTCACCTCCTAATCTGTTGGCCCTTCTCCTATGTCCTCCTTGATCAGTCGATCACTTTGGCTTGTCTTTGGATTGACTTTGGTTCTTGTCACTGACAGCAATGATTGTGATCTGTATATCACATTTGAATAATAGAAAAGAAAAAAATGAAGAGAGGGTTATGTTCAAGAGAATAGCCCAAAAAAATCAATAAAGACGCGCTGCAATAAACGAGACGTCAAAAAAAGAGACGACCTCTCATGACGACGATTCAAATGGAATGAATGACTGGGCAAGACTGTTTTCAAGAGACGAACCATAAATGACGACGCTAGACATGTGAACACAAAATGAAAGGAGGCGGGGTTTTATAGACACAAGAGGCGGGAAAAAGAAAATGTGAAGAAACCTTAGACCCCCAACCCTCTTGTTCATTGGAGAGCGTTATTATTGATTTTTCTGTGTGCTAAGGCATTTTTTATTTTTGTTCATGAGCAAGCGCGCCCCACTAGACTCAGTACTTCAATTTATCTCACTTTTGACGAATGAAATGTTTTTGAGGAATTTTCCGGTTTTTGCGAAAAAAAAAACACCTATGCTGAAGATTTTTTTCACGAAAAATAGAGAGGGAAGCAAAATTTTTGAATGGAAAATTTTTCTTTTTTTTCCAGGTTTTTGACCGGATTTAGGTCGAAGAGAGGGCTGAAAAAGTCGTTTTGAATCGAAAAATGCATATTTCAGTTGGTAATAGTCGAAAAATGACAGTTTTTTCAACGAAAATCGAAAATATCTTCATAAAACTCATTTCTCGAATCTGGAAAAAAAATTTCAGAAAATGATCTGAGTCTAGTGGGGCGCGCTTGCTCATGAACGAAAAAAAACAATACGAGGAAGGCTCGGAATAATTCGGAAAACGGAAATCATTCAAACCAGTTCTCATTTTTCTTGGTTTTACTCAAATTCTTACCTTGAAAAATGTGTCATCATAGTGGACACAGTATAACGTCGCTTGCTAGTCTATCAATTCGTTGGAAAAAATACTGTTTCTGAGAAAAATTAAAAAAAAACCATTGCAAATCAGTGATGTGTTAATGTTTTCGATATTTGGTATCATCTCAAAAAGAAACTATTCGTTCACGGTACATTTGTAAAGCAAAGATAAGGAATACTGCAATTTCTGATATCATCTAGGCTAGAACAGTGAAAATATTTAAGAAAATGAACAAATTGTCAGCGACCCGAAAATAAAATGTGCTCCAAATTTACATACTGTTTCATGCAATTCAATTATGAGGAATGAATATTTGATGTTTATTAACTTCCGTTCGTAAAGATTTATAGAAATTTCATGCATAAAAACATTAGAATACATTTTTCATTGGCTAGAACATTCCTTGCTAAAACGTTACTGATTAATAAAATCAAACTCGAATTGAAAAAAAAACCAAAAGAAACGGAAAAAGAACTGAATTATCAAAATTTAATACTGAATCTATAAAAAACTACGTCTATTAGAACGACACTTTCGATCAAATCGATACTCAGGCGGGTTCCTTGAACAACAGAACTTCCCGTCTTCTTCCAAAAAAGCAGCATAACAAAACTGCAATTTTAACATTTGACTGATAAAAAATAAAAGAGGACTAGTTTTAAAACGCCCGACGTCCTTGTTTTGAAACAGTACTTTAGTGTTCAGTTGATACATGAGTTTGACAATTCCAAACTTCAAAATGAGCAATTGACTGTTCAAATAAGTTCGAGAAGGGAAGTATTTTATAAATTGTTCGATCCTTAAAATCCATCCACACAGCAGAAAGCTGTAGGAAAAATTCGGAAATAGCTTATAACTGTAAGTTGAATATTTCAATTATTCTTAAGTGACAACGAATATGCAGCAACAATAAATAATCATTCCTGAAAACTGTAATTTTTTGTTCCGATGATCATTGAGGCAAGTTAATGTTACGAGCCCATTTTATGAACGGATTATGAAAACCAGTGATAGCAGTGACTTTTTTTTTCGCTCAATGCAACTATATAAAAATGATATTTGATAAAAATCAACACTAACCAGTAGAAATGATTTGAGATAAAGTCGACATTCGAAACCAAAATTTGCATTTTGTGTATCCACAAGAACTACTGTTTTGAATTGATATCAATTTATGAAATCATAATTCAACTTAATGACCATATGTCAAAGCTCACAAGAACTAATAGTTTCCACAACAATGAACCCGGAAAATGAATTCTGAAAACTTTGTTTTTTGGAGCACAAACTGAACTATATGCATTTCACTGTTTCATCATTTACAAAAATTAAGAAAAAAGAATGGGAGAACAATGAATTGTTGTCATCTACCATAATGAAAGTGATATTTTACCTGTAAAGTTCTCTCGGGAATCAGGCTTTTCACGGGCCGGGCCGGGCCACTGGGGAAATTTCTACCGGCCGGTGTTTGACAATTCTGCTCGAAGTAATGTAAAAACTTGTCTCTGTAAATCCTTTTAGATATTTTTCAATGAAAATGGTATGCACCTTCGAATCGCTTCAAAATGAGGACTCCTGATACATCGAAAGTTCGAAACTGCGAATTTTATCAGTTGAGAACATGAACTCACTGCTTCATGTAACTTTGAAGTTTTGATGGTGTTACCATAATTTGATACGTGTGTCGTTCATCAACCAGCAAAATGAAAAAATGCTCTACAAATCCCGATCACGGAGCACGAAATATTAAATCTCTACAAAAATTGTAGATTTTCAAAAAAGGGGGCGGTCCTTTAGGATCAGACAGTAACGTTTCTGATCTCCAATTGGAACGGCACCCTAATTCCTTTCATCCATCCTAAAAGTTCTCGTTTCTCTTGGAATTACTGAAATTTCGGGAACAAGTATACTTTCGTATATTAATTAATCTATTGTGTTGACTTTTTAAAATACTAAGTGTTTTTGGATCGTTTATTGGAAATCAAATCTTACCATATGGATTGGAAGTCATATTATCGGTCGATAATTATAAGTCTCGGATGTAGGGGATTTGAAACGATCATTTTATTGGTTCTCCAGAACTGAATTCACTGTTTTCAGGCTTCTCGAAATGGAGTCGGCACTGGGAACAGTAGTTTATTGTGCTCTCCCTTCTATAACAAAATAAATGGAACTTCAGGTGAAATTGCTTTTCTCCGGATACAGTGGGATTTTCAGAAAGTTCGAGGGCCATAACGCACTGAAACCACTGGATCTCAAAGGATAGATAACTCAGAATTGAAACGGGAAGTTTTCAATAAAATATCAAGTTCGAGTTATTTTCTGTTACTGAAAAGTGAAAACTGAAACGGAAGCTTTTCTTATCAGGAGTTCCATCCATCACTGGAATTGATCGATAATTACGAATTCCGTGACAAGTAGAATTTGAAACCGCAGTTTTTTTAGACCTCTTGAAGCTAAACTTACTGTTTTTCGACTTTCTAAAATGAGATCAGGACTTTGAATAACAATTAGAGTCACTCAATCTTTGGAGCGAAAAGTTTTGTTAGTTTTTATTTGTAAATATCTCGAAACTACTGACAGTCGAAACAGGAAATTTTCTAGAAAAAAAACATAATTTCTGTTTCAAAAAACTATTACAAAAATAGTATTTAGACGTATGGTGCTCCCACGTTCAACTGATAACAAATAAATAAACGATAAACAACACTTTGGAAAAATATTGTGGAAAAGTGAAAAACATAATTTGTCGATAACGTGCCAATCTTTTATCGATAAATTTTTGTCATATTTTAATCGATAATTTTCCGCCAATTTATCGATAAAATTATCGATAAATTTGTCGTTCCTGTGTCGATAACACACACTGATTGGTCTTTAGGCTTTTTGAAACATGTTCGAAAAGCAATATAGTTGAAAAACAAAGTGAAAGTGAAGCTGAAAAAAAAATTATAACAATCAACATTTGGTGTCCCCTGCGCAATTGCGGCACACTTTAATTTTTTGCCCCCTAACCGGGTAAAAGTGGCGGCTTTCCATTCATCAAAACGAATATTTTCTTTCACGAGGATCTTACATATTGTTGGATGTTTGACAACTCCAAAAAATGAAAAATTTGAAACTGCGATTATTTGTTTTTTGTGGAATTGAATTTACTGTTTTCAGTCTTTTGCAAATGTGATCAGTACAGAAAAACGATAGTTGGCTGAGCAACTCGGTACCTGACAAAATGAACAGAATTTCAGTTGGAAATAAATATTTCAGATAACACTGTGCGGCAGAATCTTCCAAAAACATTGTCGGTAATAATTGTTGTTGAAACATCAGAACCGCTGAATAACATAGGATAGGTAACGCGTAGTTGAAACGGAAACTTTTTAATACAAAGTTCGAATTACTTTCGGTTACATGAAGCAATAACAATTTTTTTTCCGAGAAAGAGTTAATAGAAAATTGTCGATATGAATCAAAGAAACACGTTAGGGCCGATATTTTTTCCTATGTTTTCAAAATGCGTTTCTCTCTACACCTTAGCGTAGTCGTCAAATTACTGATCAACAATCATGAGCTCCGAAAATGTGAAATTTGAAACTTTATTATTATTCAACTAAAGTTTGGTCAAGTAACAAATCAGTAGAAACTTACATAATTCAAATAGGAGTACACTTGAAAATGATAATTTCAGACTTCTGTTTTGATCGAATTTTTCAAATTTTTAGTATTAGAAGCGGCAGACGATACACTAAAGATACTGGGTAGCTCAATGAAAACTATAAATAATGAAATAGAATATTTTTCCAATGAAATATCAAGAGCAAAATTTTTTTTTCATGGAGACAAGGGTTCGCGGTAGTCACACAAATGGTAAATGGATAGACACAGTCACTAATCGAAATTTGTTCGAATCGTACATATGCAAATATAGGAAAATGACTTTAATTGTTAAGAGAAGTTTCCAGAAAACTTCACTAATGGAAAAGCATATGATATACTGGATCTATTGGAGAACACAGGATAGGTACCTAGAAATTGAAACGGGAACTTTTCCAAGAAATAACATTTTATTATCTGTTACAAGAAGCTGTGATAAACATTAGAAATGTCAAGTGTTTTTTAATGTCAATGTGAGATAACAAACACTTCGAAAAAAACTTCAATTTTTTTAGGATCTGCCATTCTGAAGTCGGTTCTGGTCCTATAAACCAATTATGAAACAAAGCTTTTTCCAGATAAAATTTGCACTCAAACAAGTATCAGGAGCCTGTTTTTTAGTTAAAGACCGAAATGAAAGTGACACTGAAAAAATTAACATAAAAGTAATCGTAACTGAAAAATTTCAGAAAATTTGTTTGGGGTTCTATCGTGAATACTATTACCTGCTGACAGCATTTGGTGCAAACTGCGTTATTGCGGCGCACTTTGAATTTCAGCCACGCCCCTAATTGGGTGAAAATGCAAGTTGCGGTTTTCAAGGCTTTTCTCCGTTTGCGGCGTGGTTTAAAGTCCTCTTCGCGCACGATTACTGTAGGCAACACCTCATATGAGTTGGCAATAGTTAGGGACTAGCTTCCCTCTGCGGAGATTTCTAGTCCCTTTTTTCACTTTTTTTTTCTTATCACTTTGAAAAATCTTCATTTAAACAATCAAAAGTATAAACTTTCCACGTTCCCTCCACGTGGCAAGATGACCTTCCACTGATAAGACGTTTCCCATATAATATTTTCTCCCCCAAAATCTCCATTTTTCAATCAGAAATCGATAAATTCAATCGGAACTCTCTCCATCTGCCATCACGATGTCATCTACATTTCTTCTTCTCCTCCTAACTACTCTCGTCTCAACTGTTCATGCTGAACAACTCACTGAAGACGGAGCACGGGCTCTTATCATTATTGGATGTCTCGTTGGAATTGGAATCTCTTTTTCGATCGCCGGTGCCATTTTTATTATGAATCGACGACGAAGCCAACAGACGATTGTGCTCACATAAGGATCCTTTGGAAATTGAATAAATGTTTTGTTTTTGACCGAAAAGACTTTCTTTTGAAAAAAAAAAGTTTGGCAATGTGTGGGGTTCGAACCCGGAATTGAAAATTCAAAACGGGAGGGTTAGCCACAAGGCCACAAGAGCAGCAGAATAATGAAGCGTGGAGGGGGATGATAAGCGTTGCATAAGAGAAAAAAGATCCAGAAATTATCGATCGAAAAATAAAAAAATTTCGGTGTGTCCTCGCGTGGAATTATGGCCTTACCTGATAAGGCAGTCTCTGTATAAATCTTTTTTTCCACGTGAAACCGCGTGGCAGTATTCCTATTTATCGATCGATAAATTTTTGGAGAGGAAAAATGCCTAAAATCGAATTTGCAACAGGGGCTCTCAACCCATGAAACCATTGAGAAACAGAAAAATAAATTGAAATTCAAAACATTGAAAGGATTTCTAGCATTCGGATGTTAGCACTTCTAGAGTATAAAGTTCCAAGATGAAAACATTTGGAAACAGTGATTCAGAAATTTCGAAACTGATAAAAAAAGCATGTTTCTCAAGGTTTTTGTTTATGGAAGGAAACTATTAGGTTGGTTCATAAGTCTTTGGGTATTTTCATTCAATGTTTTGAAGTGGCATAAAATGGCAACTAGAGGAGCTGATCTTTAATCTTTTCAGGGATTTATTGTACTATTATATGACTCTATTTCAGCTGAATCCAAAAGAGCTAGGGTCATGTTGGCTCGAGCTAGGACTGAGAGTAGTCACTGACTCCGATTTCTGTGAGTGTTTGTCAATTAACCATATTTTCATGACTGGGCAATTTTGAGTTCCAAATTTTTGTGAGCATTTAAAGCGATGTTAGCCAAGCATAAAAAACAGAAGAGAACAATTCAACCACTCCCGGCGTCATAAATATATTCGGTTTTATTCTCACTTTCACAAATGAACAAAAGTGATTTATCCAATTCAACAATTTTTCACGATTTTTGAAGATTTCCAGGCAGGACTTTTTTTGCTTTGAAAAGCTTGATTGGCCAAATATTACCGTCAAACCATTCAACCAGATCAAATCGAATAAAAAAGTTATAGCTGCTAATGCATGTGGTGCCTAGATTTTTCACATAATTGTTTCTCATGCTAATATTATTAAACAAATTCAATCCAAACTAAACTGAGTTGTACATCAGTGTATCAACTCCTAATACCCATTAAATAATTAGACTTCTCCATCTTGTAAGGAAGGCAACATTGAAAAACATTCCGATGAATGCCATTTTCAGTTATTGAAAACGGGGCGAAATTGTTGACACTTTATTTTTCGTTTTTTCGAGCTGTTTAAAGTTGACAAATTCTTACAAATAGTAGGTGTGGGAGCCATTAATAGTGACTTTAAAATGATCGAAGTTCCGATTAGATTGCGTATTAGCACGCCCTACACTGCGCTTGAAAGATGAGCTCCCTCGGAAATCGAGGACGAAGTTCAACTGAATATTACTCTGGAGTGAGGGCAAATTGAAACTAGGTCGTGGCGGTTTTCTGATGGTAAGTCCATATGTATACTATTCCCATATATCCGACGTTGATGGGTTTCTTTTCAATCAGCTCACAAATAATAAAAATACCTTACCGCCAAACTCCAAAAAATCAGGTTTTACTAAATATGATTTATCACCCAGAGGAGGGCTTGAGAATTCATATTCAATTGTGTTTTTTAAAGAGATATAGTAGGCTTATATGTTGGTCAAAACCCGAACCTTAACATTCTCCAGCGATGGAAATGCAGTCGTTAGAAAAACGCTATTGAAAATACCCAAGGACTTATAAACCAACCTAATATGTTATTCGTTTTTCTGTGCAAAAAAACCTCAGTATTTCGCATCAGAATTCAATTTCTTCATTCATTTTCTTCAAGAAATTCGCATTACAGGCGTATGATAACTTGTTCATCTCAACTAAACTGACAGTTATACGAGAAAAAGTCGACTAGAAAAATGTTTATTATGAAATTCAGCACATTTTATCAGTTGACATGGTTTTTTGTATCTCATACTCTGGCTGTGATATACAGGTTGATCGAAAACCTGCGCAATTCTAATAAGCCAATTTACTGGCAAATTAATGATAGTTGTGCAAGGAATTCAAATGTTTATTTTCGCGGGTGGTCCGCCCACTTTCACTTCGCACTGCGTAGAATCAAAAATAGCTTGGAGACCAAAAGAGGCGGACCGCCCGCGAAAAAAAAAATTTGAATTCCTTGCAAAACAATTATCAATTTGACAATAATAAAAAGATTTATCCGAGTTTCTATCTAGCACTTTTGGAGCATAAAATTCCAAGATGAGAAAGTTTGAAAACAGCGATTCAGAAATTTCGAAACTGAAAAAAATGCATGTTTCTTATAGTTTTTGTTTATGGAAGGAAAACATGTTATTTGCTCGATTATCCCAAAACAACACCAGTAATTCCAAAGCACTTTATTCTCTTCACAAATCAAAAAAAGTTCAATTCGTCTCCTTTTTTCTTCCAATAATCCTCAATGAACGACGACGACTCCTCCACCACCACTAACTCCATTATTCATACTATTCCGTTTTCTCATCATATAGAAGAATATTCCACCGCCAACAGCAGACACAGAAATGAGAACTCCGACGACGATACAGACAATCAAAACGACAGCGGCACCTTCTTTTTGCTCCTGGGTATATTGCTCTGCCAATGCGAATCCAAAAAAGAGCAAAGAAGAGAAGAGTAGTTGTGCAGCGAAATGCATGTTCTGATGATGTCAACGAAGAATTCGAAGAACTGATTGATTTTTAAGGGGGAAATCCAAGGGGTTTTATAGGGAACTGATAAGGATCTACCCTGGTTTCTTTTTTTTCAGAAAAGATCTTATCTCTGGTGATAAGCATCTTTAAAATTTCATTTTGATAGTTTGAAAAAGGGTCGGAGAAATTAGAATGCAGGAAAGAAAAAAGGCATTTTTGAAGTTATTGAAAGTTCTTTTCTAGTGTTTTTTTTAATGAACTAATATACGTTTTCATTCAAAATGCAACTACATATTACCGGAATTTTATTTGGTCTTGCCTCAAAAGCGGTTGTGAAACGGAAGTTTTTTTTTTAATTTTTAGCTAAATTTTTTGTTATGGAAAGGTTCAAAGAAGGCGCAGTTCTGTTAAAAAATCGATTTTCCAGCTCCTATTTTGAACTTCACTATCTCAAAACAATTATCGATCGATGAACAAAGCGAATTTGCCACGTGTCCTCACGTAGAAACATCGTCTTCCCTTAAAAGATATTTTTTTTTTCAACGGACTTCATTCATCAAATCAATCGTAATCAAGAGAGATCCTGATAAATAATTGCTAAACGAACTACTTTGTAATTACGATCTCTGATAAATTTGGAATTAGAAACTGGAAAATTTTATGAAAAATGATTACTGTTTCAAAGTTTTTTTTAGTGAATTCAGAAAGCGAATTCTGAGATCTACAATTAAACTTACTTTTACTGCTTCATCAGCCTAAAAAATTCTGAAATTATAACTTGAAGAATTAGTAACAGACGTTTTTCATCACAACTCAACCTATCATAAAATCGAAATTGATGTTTTGGTATGCACACGCTCTACTGGCATTGATCAAAATTTTCTCAAAACTCAGATTTTTGGAACTGTAATTTTTTTAAAATAACAGTAGCTAGGACACATGAAATTACTGACTCAAGAAACTTTTGAGATTTGATAGTGTTAATTGATTTCAATAACATGGATTCACTGGATACCATTCTTGTAAAAAACTAACAAAATGAAAAAATTCTGGCCACGTTCGGAACATGATAACCACTACAAATCGAGAGAGTTTGAAGAAAGAGCGGCAGTATTTTGGTCCCTGTGGCTTAGTCGGCACACCTCTTCGATTTTCAATAGGTTCGGTATCAAAACGTGATTCCTTTTCGTTGTATTGGTTGTTGGTGGTTTTCGAAATTTTCAAAATTGACAAATTTCTGTAGGCAGCACTTATTACGACAGAATGCATACAAAGGCTAAGAGGGTGACTTTCGAACACATCACACAATTTTGATGACTTTTTGATGTACCATAGTTTTGAAACTGTGATTTTTTTTGATAGTTTCAAACGAGAATTATAAAATTTCTGCTCCATGAATTCTATAAGTTTTGAAGTTATTGTTAAAGGAGGACTATAGTCACATTTTTTTATTTCCATTGCTTGTTTATTTTTCCTTTCTGAATCTATTGCGCATAAAGAAATTGCTCAAAAATCGCTCTGAACCGGACAAATCGCGCGTCACAGTCTTGCGGCTGCGGCCGTCTGGCCGAGAATTCCACAGCGCGGGGCTGTTTTCTCAATATTTTTGGCCTTTATTTTGTTCATTTCACATGTTTTTGGGAAGAAACATCAGTAGTCTTCCATTTTGGCATGTAAAACGTAGGGAAAAAGCTAAAAATATTGAGAAAACAGCCCCGCGCTGTGGAATTCTCGGCCAGACGGCCGCGGCCGCCAGACTGTAACGCGCGATTTTGAGCGCGATTTGTGCGCTTCAGAGCGATTTTTGAGCAATTTCTTCATGCGCAATGGATTCAGCATGGAAAAATGAACAAGAAATGGAAATAAAAAAAAAGTGACTATAGTCCTCCTTTAAGTTCAATGACAACTTGAAATCAGCAGCAGAGATTAACACAATAAAGAGACAGTCTAGATGAATACAACAACAATAATTTTCATTGTATTCCCAAGTAAGAGTGGACCGACAAAAACAAAAGAAGAAAATTACAGCTGGTTTTTTCTCAATAAGTTATCGGAATATAACTTTTTGTAAGATGCGGATTTGCCTCAGTGATTGCTCGATAATTAAAACTTCCCACAAATGTGAATCTTGAAACTGGTTTTTTTGGTTCTTTTTCGATCCAATTCACTGTTTCCAAATGTTTTGAAATGAGATCAGAATTGAAAATAACAATCATTCGTTAAGTACTTGGATCTATCGACCATTTGAATTTTTTCAGTTGGAAACAATGATTTCAGAAAGTTTTCAGGCAAATATTCAGACGTTTCCAGTACGAACTCCAGTATAAACGATGAACGACGAGACATTGGAATCACTAGTTATCAAGACATAAAACACTGGAAGCTGAAACGGTAATTTTCAAACTAAACACCAAGTTGGATTTGTTTCCTGTTACAGAGAAATGTTATTACATGCTCTCTTAGTGTTGGGAATTCCACAGTTCATTAAATGAAATAATACAAATTTCAAGAAACTACCACTTATTGTAGGAACTGTTGTTGAAAAATCCTTTCTGGTCATATGAAACGATAACGGAATCATTCTAGACAAACTCAGAGAAATTTTCAGAAAAACTGAAAACTGTAATTTTTGTGTTCTTTTTTTTCAAACTGACCTTGCCCTTTCCTTGATTTATATAACTTGATTAAAATTTTAATTAACAATTTTTTGATTATTGATTCTTTCAATCATTCAACATTGAGAAAAATTGTTTCAAATAGCTTTAAAGAGAAATTTTTGAAAGTTTTAAGTACATGGATTATCGTAGCATTGAAATCAATGATTCGCATAAAATAGAAGACTGAATATTGAAACCGGAACTTTTCGAATGAAATATTAAGTTTGAATTATTTTCTGTTACTAGAAATAATGATGAGCATGGTATCAAGATATTTGCGTTACAATGTTTATCGAGTAAGCAGTAAAACCCATAAATTCTTCAGAAAAGCAATCACGTAATGTAAGAGATCTCGTTTAAAATCCCTTTAGAGTCCAAGAAAAGAGTCGTAGAGAAGCATTTCGGGTAATTGGGATTCAGTAAAATAATCAGAAAATGTCTTATTCCAAAAGAGACACTGAAACAAATAACTAACAAAATACACAAAAGCGGCACATGAAACTGAACATTTTTTCTAATAAGGAAGTACTTACGGAAAATTTTGGAAGCTGACCGTCTCACACATCAATCTATATTTACAAGAAGTTATCGAATACATTTTTTGTGAGAAGCACATTAGCCTGGAATTGTTCGATAACTGCAATTTCACACAAATGTGAATCTTGAAACTGTGGTTTTATTGGTTTTTTAAAACTACATTTACTGTTTTCAAACCTTTCAAAACGTGATCAAGACAGATAATAACAATCATTCGTTAAGTTCTGGATCTATCAACTATTTGAACGGAATTTCAATTTAAAACATTGATTTAAATTGTTGTTAAGTTGTTAAGAATCTTTAGACAATTAGCCAAAAATTTTTTCAAAGAACTACATTTTATTGCAGGAAATGTTGTCGGAAAATCCTTTCTGGTGACATGAAAGAATCGAGGATCATTTTAGGAAAATTTAGAGAAATTTTCAAAAAAACTGAAAACTGTAACTTTTATGTTCTTTCAAACTGAGTTTACTGGTTTCAAACTCTACAAAATAAGATCAGAGCCGCAAATCAGAAATCGTTTGAACAGAATTTATGTTTTTTAAAAAAGTTTCAGGAAGCTGTAGAGAGAAATCTTCAGAAATTTTTGAAATTTTTAGATTAGCATAACAAAGAACACACATACTTTAAAAAACAGTTTATCGAAGCATTGAAATCACTAATGAGCATAAAACAGAACTCTGAATATTGAAACGGGAACTTTTTGAATGAATTATTAAGTTCGAATTGTTTTCTGTTACTAGAAATTATCATGAACATAGTATCAATATATTTGGGATTCCAATATTATTTATCAAACCAATTGAACTGTATTGGACTTTTAATATTTTCAAATTAAAAATCTTTTAAACGGGCATCGGGCTGAAAACAATGGTTTGAGAAATGTTCAAACAATTTTATCAATACACAATAAAGTTGGATGAGGTGCTAACTATGAAAACCACCGGAGAACCACTGGCGCCATACAAAACTGAAAATTGAAACAGATTTCATTTTTCAAATTCCGATGCAGTTTTTTATTCTGATTATTTTCTTTCACTACGACTATACTCAAATATCACTCTGAACGGGTGAAAACATAGAAGTACACAATACAGGATGATGGCCTAGGATCCGTACAAGTGTCAGAATTTGAAATAAAAAACCCGAGTTCAGTCGTCCTTTAATATCAATTCGAATTACTTTATGTTTTAGAGAATTAGTATATCTCTGCGTGTAAGAGATTTCATCACTTACACTCGTTTGATCAACAAAAAAAACCGACACTGGAGCCACTGCAGTACGTAAAAAGCTGAGAATAGGAACTGAAGTTTTTCTAGATAACTTCAAGGGTAAAACTTTCTTGTAAAAGAGTACTCTCTAGCATATTCATCAATAAATGATAATCCCAAAAAATAACCAACTTGAAACTGAGTATTTTGTGATATTTCTAAACTAAACTTACTGTTTCTTGTTTTTTTGAAGAGCTATAATAATGGAGAACAATAGTCGAACTTTTCTGAGTTTCAAAGTTATATGGAAGGAGAAACTTATCCGGAATAATGACATCAAACAAATGATTAGAAATAAGGCTTCCATTCGGCTGCGATTTCAGCCGTCCGCGCCGTCCGCGAGCCGCGCCGTCCGCGGTCGAGCCGCGCTGGCCGTCTGTGAATTGTGCGTGACCGCCATTGCGTACGCAACCCACCATTTGACGACACTTGAGCGATTTTTTTTTTCATTTTCCACGTTTCTAATTTGTCGTTTTAAAACTGATTTTCGTCAACTTTTCTGTGATTTTTACTGGAAATTTTATTCACTAATTATTATTTTTAAATTTCAGTAGCGAAACATCGACCGCCGACATTCCTGGAGTTCGTTTCAACGACACGAAGGTTCCCAACACTCCCCGATCGCTTTTTTCGAGAAAAAAAAAGCAATAATGGAAAAGGATTCGAAGTAAATTCAACGTGACATTTTTTTAAAACGTGATTTTAATGTTCAAGACGTATTTTTAACTGAAAAAATCCATTAAAAAATTTATTTTCAAATTTCTAAGCGTTCCAACAGTATTGCATGTGGTTTTTCGTTGCTCAATTCAACGAAAATTGCGAATTGTTGAGAAATTGATGGGATTACCACAAAATTTCGAGCAAAATCGGTATAAAAATTAATTATGTATCAAAAATCAGCAAGTGGAAGCTGTATTTTAACAGAAAAACCGATAAATCTTCGATTTTTCAGCACTCGCAGTGGCAAGGACGTCGACTGGAGCATTGGCCGGTTGGAAAATCGCTTTTTTTCTTCGTGTTAGTTGTAGAAGAATTCAAATTGGTTCTCTCCGATCAAGTTTTCAGGTCCGCCGATCGATCAACAGTGCAAAGTCAACAGCGCAACGTCGACAATGAGGATCTACGAAGGATTTTCACGATTTCTTGGGCAATTTGAGGTAAATTTGGCATGAAAACTTATAAAAAAAACAGGAAACTGATGTTTTCATGCATATTTTTCTCCAAATAATTGAATAAAAATCCCGTTTCTTTCAGATGCAACAACGATGCGCCGAGTCTACAAATTTGGATTAATTGTTGTTGAGTCAGTTGAAGAAAAAACTTTCTGGTTCTCTCCGCCTCCCATTTACAGGTTCATCGACAAGATTTTCAAAGGACAATGTTAATCGCTTCGCTTCGCTATTCCTTTCTTGTAATTTTTGATTTCTTCCTTTTTTTTTTTGGTTTTGATACCCTATAACTGTTTGAAAACTAAATAAATGATGTTATTTTTTGAATTTTTTTATAATAAAGATGTAAATTTTAGTGTTTTTATTTCATTTTCTTTCCAATTTCATTAAAAACCACACAAAAATGTGGAAATATGAGTAAAAATATACTTTGCGCGTCATTTAAAATGCTTGGTGTACGCAATCACGCTTACGCAACTAATGCAGACGGCCAGCGCGGCTCAGCGCGGCTGGCGCGGCTAGCCGACGGCTGGCGGCCGAATAGCTTCACTTCAGCCGTATGGAAGCCTTAATTAGAAAAACCATAAGACAATCTTATTTGGGAAATTCATTACTGGAAACACTGATCAACACATCATAGTAAGCTGAAAATTGAAACAGAAACTGCCTCAATGAAAATAAATAAATTTTAAAATTTTTTTCTGTTTCAGCAAACTGTAATTAGTATGACTCCTATCTTGATTACTAGTTGTTTGAAGTTTGCATGTAAAGGTGATTTGAATTGAAAGAGAAACTCATCCGGAGCGATGATATCCAATAACGGCTCAGAAAAAAAAACAATCAGACAATTTTATAAGTACAACACACGGATTGTGCTGGACTGGTACCATTGATTTTCGCATCATAAAAACAGAAAATTGAAACGGGAAGTTTCCAATAAAAACAATCGATTGAAACGATTTTCTCTTTCAGCAAACTATAATCAGTATGGCGCATATCTAGATTATTGGTATTTCCATGGTGTAGGTGCAAAAACGGACCAGATTATCGGAAAAAAATTATGTTGGAAATGTACCTTTTAGACTAAAACTGTCATTCAGGTAGAATCTCAAATAAATACGAGCTATAAAAATACCTTGAGCTCCCATTCCTCAAATTTATACACTTCTAGTGCCACTAGTTATTCTTTTCATTCGGATCAGTTCATTCTCTAATGATCACTTTATGGCCATTATACGGGTTACTCGTCAATCAATTATTACTAACGACATCCATGAAAGCAAGCATTTGAAAGGGTAATTTTTATGATTATTTTGAGAAAAATAGTGAAAAAAATTCTGTTTTCCAAAATTTTGAAATGAAATCGGCACTAGAATTAATAGTTTGTGATAGGGACTCTCTGAAGTTGAATAACGTTTTCAGCTCGGTTAACAACAGCCGGCCGTGAAAAGCCGGCCGCGGCTTTCAAAAAAGCCGTGATTTTCCGCGTGTCAACTTTTCATCATTAAAATTTAGAAATGAAATGTCTCTACACTGCATTTCACAACCTTTGCTTATTGTTTGGCCGGCTGCGGCTTTTCAAAAAGCCGTTAAAAAGCCGCGGCTTTTTTACGGCCGGCTACGGCTAGCCGTGAAATCTGACAGCCTTGGATGAAATTCAAGATGCTGAAACAACAGGACGATTACGTGAATTTGCCTAACTAGATAAGAATTATCATAACATAAAAGTCAAAAAATTGAAACTGCAATTATCTAGTGGGATATCCATAAAAGCTTCTGTTGCAGAAAACTATGTTCAACATGGGATCTAGTTGTCGGAATTCTCATCATTAATAAATCGAATTCCTTTTTAGAGAATTTACAATGATTCCATACATTTTTGGTGGAGATTTTTTTTTGGGAAATAAATATCAAACTTGAAAGTAAATAAATGAACTGAACATCTTTGAAACAAGGCCTCTGAAATCGTAACAAAAATGATTTTCCGAAAAGAAACAGAGCAGAAAAAATGATTTTTTCAGGAGTTTATAGCCAAGGATGTGATTTTCAAAACTAATATTGTGAAAAACGAAGATGGTGCCTAATGTGAACAATTTTTTGGAATTCTATAATATTAATTCTTGCAACAGCAATTCACATCACTTGTTTTGAAGTCTAGTATATGCTATTGAGTAACTCTTTTTTTTTCAGACTTTCCGGAAGTAACATCTGCCTTGAAAATAATAGTTTGTCGCATTTACAAGATAGAGTTTGAAAACCAGTTTAGTAGAGTTTTTAGCTTGTTTAACGACGTCAGTGCCTCCTG
The DNA here is from genome assembly GCA_963572265.1 of Caenorhabditis doughertyi. Taxonomy (NCBI): domain Eukaryota; kingdom Metazoa; phylum Nematoda; class Chromadorea; order Rhabditida; family Rhabditidae; genus Caenorhabditis; species Caenorhabditis doughertyi. Next base: position 8,765,435 of record OY751556.1, on the reverse strand, counting down.
TCAGCGAAATTCAGAACGTATCAATGGTTTAACAGAGGAATTGCGGTTGGATATTCATGAAAGTGAAAAACAATCTGTTGAAACTGCAATTTCTCATTAGAATCTAGAATTTTAAAAACTAATTTTCTGTTACAGAAAACTTTAATCAAGATAAATTCTAGATGCCGGACGTTTCATCGTTGTATAAGTGAAGAAAATGATGATTATTTCAAAAAATGTTTGTTGTGGGAATTTTTTTTAAGAAGCTAATAATTGTTTTTTCCGAGCATATTTCCAATTGGTCCACACCTCATTTGGTGAGGCCTATTTGGTTTTTTTTCGAAATCTAAATTAAAAGAGAGTGGATGCTTGAACAGTACAACCATCGGCAAGACGGCCAAATTGACAACATAAAATGAGATTTTTGAAACTGTAATAAAATGTTATTTTATTCGAAAAAAAGGGTAAAACGAATAATGTTTCCGAGAGTTTACAGCCAATGAAGAGATGGTTTAATGAAGATTGTTTTCAATACTGACCGATGTAACAAAGGTTAGACACAAAACAAGATTAACAAATTGAATACATTTTCAGAATTCCCAATAACTTTTTTCTGCAACAGCATATCCCTTGTAACTACTTTCATTGTCTCCAACAATAAAAATGGAAAATTCGAAAAATTGAATCAACAAAAAGTATCTTGAGAAAATAATTTGTGCGTTTCAAGTAGTTTTCAACTATTGATATTAATAATTACGCTCAATTGGACAGGCCCTTGGTTTAAAAGTTTGCAAACTGAAACTTCGACAACCTTAGCTGATATTGTTAATTCATACGAGGTGTCACCTACAGTAACCGGGAAACCGTGCGGCAAGCCGACAAAAATTGGACGAAGCCACTTTGCATGAAATGAAAATAGGTCGTTTCGGTCTTTAATTCATAATTCTTAAGTCATAAGCTGAGACACTACTGATCTATATCTACGATTGTCGTAATAACTGCATTTCGCAACTGTTATTTTGTTTTCGACAATTTCTTCTGTATCAAAACACCTTCTGGAATCAGAGGTCGAACCTCTAACTTGGCGGCACACACAGATAGTAAATTGACATGCACGTTCAATACAGGTTTCACTTACAAGCGCACGGACTATTGAGTTAGGTCCTTACCGCGGAAAATATGAGTACTAAAACCGAAATTTTACAAATGAAAAATGTTGAAAAAAACTTTTCTCTGTTACAAGAAACTATAATCAACATGGTATTTTGTTATTTTGGATCCTGTTATAGCATTCGTATGATGTGGCCGATATGAACAAAAACTACTCTATGTTTTGAAAGCAATCTTGTTACAAAAACTTCATTTTGTTGTGGTCTTATTCAAGGAGGAGAGAGTAGGAGAAGACTAAACTATTAGATACCGTAACTTTGTCAAAAACGTGGTGAAACTGTGAATTTAGGATGAGTTTTTTGCAAACATAGAGAGATTAATGTTCTGTTTCCAAAATGTCTCAGGTATGAAGACGAGCTTCAAACTCAATGAATTGTAGAAATAATGTTCAAATTTGAATAGAAATTTCAAGTTTAGATATAAAAACTTGGGTAGTGTATATACACAAAAACTGTATTTCGTTGTGGTCTAGTTTGTTTTTTTCTTCCAGAAATATTCAATAAATCATTGTGAATATTAAAATAACGTGTGAATAGCAAAAGATAAAAAACCGTTTCTGAACATTTTTACTTATGTAAACGAGTTTCAAAAACAATTCGTAAAAAACATTTCCTAGTTTGAAATTTTATAAAAACTTCGAATCTCGATATAAAAGTTTGGATAGTGTACATATTACGAAAACTAAATTTTGTTGCAGTCTTGTTTGTTTGTTTCAAGCATAGTGAATGGTGAATATTGTAATGACGAACACCGGAACTGTGTTAGATATTTTACCTGATCCCCGGGCCGGTAGGAATTTCGGCTCTGCTCGGGTATCGGAGGCCGAAACGGAAACGGAGGCCGAGAAAAAAAATCGGACCGTCCAAAAAAAAATCGGAGGCCGTAGAGACTAATCTGAAAGAAACGGAAACCGGAGGCCGAAAATTCAATAGGGTTTTAAATGAAGCTATCTGATTTTCGGAAAACTTGTCCGGGTTTATTTCGTCTATAACTCTTTGCGTATTTTGCTTTTACTCTTAACACAATTCTGAAAATATAGGCTCAGGCTTGCGGGGAGCACCGCTGCAACTCAGTAGCGAGTCCTAATTGTTATGGATTCATGAAAATTCAGTTTGAAGCTCTCGGTTTCACTTCAGGGCCAATAACTCAGACTATGTTTCCGGCAGAGTTTTAGCTGGAGATCCAATTAGGGATATCATTCAGGCTATTTGCATTATAGTTGCTTACAACAGCTAGTTGATAGGTACACAGCAAAGAAACTAGGTTTTTGGACCTCTTATTTTCGATCGGCATCCGATTTTCTTTGCGCACCCAAAGTTGTTTTTAAGATGATCAAAAAACAATGTGGTCTTAGAAACGGATTGTCGCGAAAAAAGTTTTTTTTATCGATATGGACAAACAGGGACCTTCACGTTAACATCGGGGCTTGTAGTTGTTTTCTCCAAAACATTTTACTGAAACAGTGGGTGTTCTTCTCTAATCACGTTTGTATTCTTATAACAGGCGTCGTGGAAAAACTCCTAAACTTTCCCAGGGACACCGTTGAGTGTCGCCGTCCCCAATCTAATGTGCAGGTGAACCGTAATGTAGCCTACAGTAGTTTGATCAACAAGTGGAGCTTTGGTCCTAACTACAGTACCCCAATTTGATGTACAGGTTATCTTCACATTTCCAGAACCTTTTATGCTTGCTTTTTTCTTATTTTTTTCTATCTTTTTCTTGGCTATCCAAAGTAAATTCAAGAATCGATTGTCGAAAATTTCACTGTTTCAACTTTTTATTTTGTATTTCACGATGTGATTCCGATTGTCCTGTATACAGGTCAGGCTTCCTTTTCGATTTCCAGAAGCATCTAGATATTTCTGGTTTCGCTTTATCGGCATATTATTCACTTGAATAGTTTCATAGTAAACTGAAGCAGAAATTTAGAAAAAAATTGCTGTTTCAAAAAATTTTCTTTGACTTTTTATTGTGTTTTTGATTGTTATCTTTCTCGATAGTTCGTTTCGATTAACACTGCCCTTGGAACACCTTCAAACTTTTGTAATTGTCTCATTTGATCGTTTTCAAGTACTGAATTCGAGAAGTTAAGAACTGAATTCATAACGAAAACAAAACTACGAAAGACTTTGAGCTTTTCAGAAACTAATATATCGAAACAGTGAATTTTTTCTCCAAATTATTATGTGAACATTCATTCAAAAAGAAAGACTTTTATTGTTCAGCATAGAGGCTTGAGAGATGATGAATTACTGAAAATTATTAACTAAACATTGGAAACAGTAAAGATTATTGAAAAATCGAAAATGACATTCTGTTTCAAATTACCTTCTTTGTTATACATCGTGTTTATCATTATTGATTCGTCTGACGGCACTCAAACTCTCATTGCTGTACCATTTCGAATAAATGGAAAATTATCAAGATTCGTTAAATTCGTGTTCCAAAATTTTAGTTGAATTGATCAATATGTCCTGCTGAAACACCAACCAATGACCAGAAAAATTTGTGGATAAATAACAATAAACGGACCTTACTGTTTCGAATAGTTTTTTTTGTCGACTTCATATCGTGCATTTAATGATCGTGAGTCTTTAGCAAAACTAAAAATTTCGAATTTTCAAATAAAAAAATTCGGTCTCACTTATTTTTGATAAAGTTGAATTGATAATACTATCATTCGATTTCTTGGCAAAACCCGGTATCAATAAATTTAAGGTAACAGCTCCGTTGAAAATTGAATAGGAAATCGATTTATTTTTCAGCGAAGGTAGGCTTGTTTTATTACTTCTTTACAAAAAATGAACTTTTTTTTTAAGTTCCGAGCAAAGATAATATATCATCGATCTTGTTCTACTAATCCTGTCTTCTTTATACTGGAGAAAACAGAAAATTCCAAAAAATTACCGAAATCCTGCAGTATCGATATCGAAAAAAATTATATTCAAGAACGTTCAAAAAATTTTAAATAAGCATTTTTCGCTTTTTTTTGCAAAACTAATATACCGTAAAATCTGTAATAAAAGGGCATGTCCTTCTACTTTTCAACCCCTGTTTTTTTGTGTTTTTCTATTGCAGGTGTGCTTCTATTAGGGGTTTCGTTCTATTATTCGAAGTTTTGTTATGCTGGGAATTTTCTTTTTTTTTGCAGTTCTTGAACAGAATCTTTTGATTTACTTCAATTTTTCCTCAGAAAACCGCTAAAAGGCGAGGCAAAGCAAGAAAAATAAACGAATTTTTTTTCAATTTGCAATTTTTTGAAACTTGGAACATGAACATTCTGTCGGAACATTCTATCGGAAGTGTCCTTCTATTACAGATTTACGGTGAATCATGCAATTTGACAGTTCTATATCCAATCTCAACCGGTTGTAATGTAAAACATAATACTAATATCTTGCAAATAGTCACTAAAACATTTATTAGTTTATTGAAACTGGCAATTTTTTTTGTAAACTTCTTTACAAAACCTCAAGCTTAGTAGGTAACGCGCCTCAACCGCCTGGCTTCCGCTGGGGAACGCGATTTTAACTATGTGCATAGATAGCACAGAGAAGATCAGTGATCTTATCAAAAAACGAAAAAGACGGGCATCATCCCGTCAGCATTCTCTATCGATCAGTCAAAATTTTATGAAAATCGGTTCAGAAGGAGCCTCGCTATGGCTTCCGACAAACGAAGTAACAGACACATGGAATCTTTGTGGTGTGTATAGCTCAGTACTTAGTATTTCATTGTGAGTTTCATGACTGTAAAATGAAACCGTAAGTTTAAAAAAAATCACTGTTTCAAACTATCCTATTCAATATCACCTTATGGCTTTGACTATTCCCCTTAATTTTTCTTCCATTACAAGTTTCCCATTATAACAGAAAAACACATTTTTCAATGCTTCGCTTGACTTCTAGAGAGCCTAACGACACTTTCCAGTCCGTTTTATTATGGTCAATAACTTGATTGTACTGATAATAGTCTTGTTTTCGTAGATCCCAGAAAAACTCAAAATTATCTGAAGCTTTTCAGACTAGCGACTGAAACTGAAGAACTAAAAGAAACTCCAATCCGCGGAATATATAGTTAGAAGTGGGCGGAGTGCGATTGAAGCGCATTTAGAATTTCGCTTTTCATGAATTATTTGAGTGCAGAATTGATCGTATATAGAGCGTCAGCGGCACACTCATTAGTTTGAGAAAAAAGTTCGGACAAAAAAACACATCTGAAACTGCCCCCCCCTCTAATAGTAGTGCCCTCCGGAGGAAGAGGTTGAAAAATAGTGGTGCATGCACTACTAATTCAGTTTTTACGGTATTTTTTTCATTCACCCTACGGTGAAAAGTGTCATTTTGAATGAAGTTTTGACTTACAAGATTTGTTGGAAAACGAAAAATTTTTAAAGGGCTGAACCTAATCTGAGAACTAGAAGTCGATGAAATGCCTTTTTTGAAATAATAACTATAAGATCGGATTTCTTAGTCAATTAATTCGCCAGTTTCAAGGAAACCTGATTTATTTTATTGATTAAACGTTAAGTAATTCTCTTTTCCCTTTCGAAACAAAAATTTCGCTTTTTCTGATCTTTTTAGCGACGCACACTCTTTTCCCAAACTGTTAAATTCAAATCAGTTTCAAGGATCTTCTAAGCATTCTTCAAAACGCTCTGGATGCAAAGAAAAAACTAATTTGGTGAAAAAAAAACAATTTGGTGAACGTTTCGGCAAAACAAAAAAAAAACAGAAAGAAGGAAATAATAAAACTCTTCCAATTTATGGAGCTTATGTGATTAACAAAATCAAAACAGAACTTACTTAACAAACCAATCATTTTCAAATTGCATCATTCATATTTTTGTAACGGGTAATAATTTTTGATTCAAAAATTAGTTTCTCAGTTTCAGAACCTCTATGAGTTCTAGCTTTCCATTTTTGGTCAGTGCCTCTAGAAAAATAGCTTGCCTAAGTGGACAAAGTCAGAGAAATATCTACATGCGTTTCACTGTCATTTGCACTTTCTTTTATCTCAACTTGAAAAAACCGTTTCAAAAAATTCTCATTAAAATCAAAATACTTATTGGAGCGATCTCGATGTTTTGGAGCAATCTCGATTTTTCTACGAGGTCTCAAAATTTTGAATCAAGTGATGAACGGGAAATTTGAAAATGTTCAGAAATGAAAAAAAAAATTGAATGCACCTACTCGAGCAACAAAAACACGAAACTTGAATAGCAATAATTATATTGTTGCGACAGAAATATTTCTATTCGAGAAACGAAACTTCAAAATTCCAATTACAGTTTCAAGGAAATTCCAATAGAATTAGTTCTGGAATACCAAAACGATGCCAATTTCAAAATTCACTTGTTTTAACTTGGGCGTATTCTATTCAATAATTGAATACACTTAATCAACACACGAAGATAAAAGCTTGAGATTGAAACTGGAATTTTCAGAAATTGGCAACTACGGTAATCTTTGGTTACGATTCAACTTGTAGCGAGTTTTTTATATCTTAAACTACGTTTTGAAAACTATCTAAAAGCGAGAGTAGACACGGTCAAATAACAAAAGGAGAATTGAAAAGTGATGTCCGAAATGATTTGAGACTTAAGAGAAACAGATGTTTTCGAAAATTAATCTCACAGTTACAACGGAAACACAAGTACTGTGAAAATGATGGGCTTAACGATCAGAATGTTGCTTGGTGTGTAAAAGTTTACTGATTATTCTCTGCGTCTCTTTGTCGGAGATACTCTTCTTATTCAGCTCGGAGTTATATATTTTTGAAAAGGCCAAATTGATAATAGAAAGTTTTAAAGAAGTTCCCTGATAAGCGGTCATCGTTTGTTTTTTAATTGGCGGGTCTCAAGGAACAAATTATCAGGTAGCCAGAAGACCAAAAAATTGAAGAAACTGCTCGTAGCCGACTGATATTATGTATGTGTTGAAGTAAGATATTTTAATTTTGCAACAGTAAACTACAGTTTCAACTGAATACCATTGAAGGTGCAAATGGTTAGTGGAACTGTTATCTAGTGAGATTAGAAAAAAACGGCTCTAGTCGGGAAGAATGGACCCAAGCGAAAAAAGAATGGACCCAAAAAAAAGAATGGACCCAAGAAAAAAAGAATGGACCCGAAAAAAAAAGAATGGACCCGAAAAAAAAGAATGGACCCGGTAAAAAATTCTCGTAAAAAGAATGGACCCAAAATGAAAAAAGAATGGACCCAAATTACAAAAAGAATGGACCCATGACCAAAATTAGTAATACCTAAAATTCATTTTTTTAAGGCTTAGGCACTCTCGAAGCACTTAAATGACCGAAAGTCTCAATTCAGAGGTATAACAAGGATACACAGTTCAGAAAAGCGTTTTGGAATTGCCTAAGCCTTCAAAATAATGCTGTTTTGGTTTTTATCTGGGTCCATTCATTCCTCATTTTGGGTCCATTCTTTTTTCGTTTTGGGTCCATTCTTTTTTTGATTGGGGCCATTCTTCCCGACTAGAGCCAAAAAAACTACCCTATTGGAAGACATCCGAGACTTCTTACTATTGGCTGCGTCTCATTTTCGCACACAGTCTCTTGGAATTTGATGATTAACTAGATGGAGGAATTATTAAGAGCAACTATCTCTATGGCCGAGACTTCTACTGGCACAAAAACAAAAAGTTGATTTAATCCAAATAATTTTCAGATATTATGTACCCATAGGCCAAGTGTTTTGAAAAAATCCTACCGTCAACACCCTGTGACGTCATCACCCTGAGATAAAGCTGAAATAAGAATTTACAGCTCGAAAAGTGGATATTTTTCCAACTTTGAGCTAACTTTCTGAAATTTTTGGGAGGTCATTTGGCAAGTTTGAAGCATATGCAGAACAATTTGCAGCCTGATACAACTACTGAAAGCAAGTTTTTCAGAAATTTTTTTTGGTTTTTTCGTTTTTACTCAAAAGTTTTCAACAGAGGGGGTGTTCGAAAAATATCTAGGCAGATTCCCCATGCAATTTACTACAAAAAAGTCTCTTGGACCATACCGAATTTCGAGGACCATTTTTTGCTATACGCGATTTTTCAAAAAACACATAAGGGTCCCCCCTTATGAAAATTCATTTTCGGAAAAAATTGAAATTTTTTTTTCTTCGAAAAAATGATTTTCTTGGAGAATTAAATATAAAAACGTGTCTGGCAAAGTTTGAGACTTCAAATCCAACTTATAACCGAAATGGAGTTCAATCTTGCAAATCCTTCAAAAACGTATGGGGAAATCCATTGATTTTAGGTTATGAAGTCTAATTCAGTTATAAGTTGGATTTGAAGTCTCAAACTTTGCCAGACACGTTTTTATTTTTAATTCTCCAAGAAAATCATTTTTTCGAAGAAAAAAAAATTTTCAATTTTTTCCGAAAATGAATTTTCATAAGGGGGGACCCTTATGTGTTTTTTGAAAAATCGCGTATAGCAAAAAATGGTCCTCGAAATTCGGTATGGTCCAAGAGACTTTTTTGTAGTAAATTGCATGGGGAATCTGCCTAGATATTTTTCGAACACCCCCTCTGTTGAAAACTTTTGAGTAAAAACGAAAAAACCAAAAAAAATTTCTGAAAAACTTGCTTTCAGTAGTTGTATCAGGCTGCAAATTGTTCTGCATATGCTTCAAACTTGCCAAATGACCTCCCAAAAATTTCAGAAAGTTAGCTCAAAGTTGGAAAAATATCCACTTTTCGAGCTGTAAATTCTTATTTCAGCTTTATCTCAGGGTGATGACGTCACAGGGTGTTGACGGTAGGATTTTTTCAAAACACTTGGCCTATGGGTACATAATATCCAAAAATTATCTGGATTAAAATAACTTTTTGTTTTTGTGCCAAGGCCTAGTGGGGAAAGTCTCGTTCTTATAGAAAGTTCCTCTTAAAGCAACAAAATTACGAATCAAATATTATTCACATTTGAAACTGATTTTTTTGCAAAAAATTGATTGTAAGACCAAAGAGAGACATCTTGAAAACTCTTTGAAAGTCTGTATCTTGTTGAAAGCACAATTGAAGACGGATGATAAACTTTTTTCAGATAACATGAAACAGTCTTTTTTTTTGGTTGATATACGGTTTCAACGAAACATCATAAAATGTGAACAAACGAGCTCAGCGATCGGTACTCCACTGAAGAAAAAACAATTCCTATTTTCCCAGCGTCTGCTTGTCACACGAAAAAAATTCGATTGCAATAGGCAGTGTGTGCAGAGAGAGAAATTTTTCTCGAGAAATTCTCGAGAATTTTTTCGAGAGTTTCTCGGGATTTTTCGAGAAAAAATTATCATTTGCACACACTGGAAATACCGTAAATCCTGTAATAGAAGCCCATGGGCGTCTATTTTTCGAAGGACCTCTGAGGGTGGGCTTGTATTACAGGTGTGCTTCAATTACAGGGTGGGCTTCTATTTTTCAACCTCTTTTTTCAAGTTGTGGTTGCGTTATTACATGTTTCCTGAAGCAACTCCTCCAGGTATTTTGTAATAATTTTCCAAAATTTTTAATTAAAAACGATTAAAACTAGTGCAGAAAATCATAAGCTTTGCATTTTCAAGTGTTTTACTTATTGGATTTTTGTTTTCAACACTTTTTAGTTCTAATTCAATGGTTTTTTTTGATCGCATAACGATTCTTCGAAAAAACAAAAACTGCTGGATGTACGTCTATTAGAGAGTGGGCGTCTAATATAGGGTGGGCCATTTCGTCTATTTTTCGAAGAGGCCGTGAGGGTGGGCTTCTATTACAGGATTTACGGTAGGTTTCAAAACTCAAAGCGTCAAATATCGGAACAGCTAATCTTACTTTGCGGATATTGTGTTGGTAAAGCAGTAAATAAAGAGTATTTTTATCGAAATTAATCTCCAGTTCCAGCAAATGATCAATATATGTGTAACGATTACTTCGTGATTACACAAGAAGTCTTTCTATTGTCTGCTGGACACGTTTCTGACACACTACCTTGTAGACATGACCAGAATTCCGCCTTCCGCCTTCCGTTTTCCGTGTTTCCGAACGATAAGAAGCTTTGAGAAAACGAAAATTCGGCGGAATCTTCCAAAATTTTCAATATTTCAACACGGTTTTAACGCTTTTCAACATACTTGTTTAATCATCAAACTATGGTTTTGTTCCAAAAATTTTAAATTGCATGCCTCAACATTCAGTTTTTTTTCCTCGCCGGAGCAGTTTCAGCACTATTTTTCTTTTTCCGGATTCAAAATGTTCTCTTCCGCTCATGTCTGCTACCTTGCTAGTACGGATAGTGATTGTTATTCGACCATACACGTCCATAATATTGAAGAAGAAAAACAAAAAGAAAATCATTGAAGACTGTTATGAAACTGACTTTTTTCTAGCACTTTTTGAAAGCAGTGTCGTCTTGAAAAAAAACATGATTCACAAGATTTGTTAGAGAACGAGTAGTTGAAAATGCAACAAAACATTAGGCTTGAAAGTTTTTTTTGTGACCCAAAAGAAACAGTGTTTTTCTCGAAAAATAACAATTTCCAGTTTCAACGAGATATCATTAGTTGTATACATAATGAGTTTAACATTACCAATTTTTTACTACAATGAAACTATCAATTTTTTCTCTGCGTCTCTTCGCTGCACACACTCTTTTCCTACGCTTTGAACCACTTTTACCAGCTCGTTAGATTCATTTTTTAATATCGATTTTTCTGCAAACTAAGAATTGCTTTTTCTATTATGATCTAGAAATTTTCAATCGGATTTTAGAATAACTTTTGAGCTGAAATAAGAGAAGAGTACAGAGAAACTTCTAGCATTGGAAAGCATCAAAATTCAATCACAATAATCTTATTCTTGAAAATGCAATTACTTTAGAATTTGGAAATAAATTTTACAGTTTCAAAAGATATCACAAAACAATACCATATTCTCAAACTCAGAGAGCATTCAACAATCAAAACTGTAAATGGAGACATTTTGTTCTCTTCGTTTTTGTATCTGACGCACACTTACAACCTCAATGTAAAAATACACAAATACAAGTTTCAAAAGAAAAATTAGAACAAATGTGTCTATCACAGCAATCTCTCAAAGAGATTGTTTGAGTCTGACGACGAATTGCAAAATTAATTCTTTAGTCATGAAATAAACGCTTGGCCATTCTCGAGAGACTAACCGCTCGGAAAAAAAAACTAGGCCAGCTACAGTCATGTTTCCGCACGGAAAAGACAAAATAAATGGCTTGCATATAGGTTCACGTAACGCGTAAATCGACACGTAAACCATTTTCCATTTCTTCCGTTCGAAAACTTTGACTGAAAACAAACAATGATTCACAATAATCGTGTTTTTGTAACAGTGATTAAGTTTTAATTGAATTCACCGTTTCATATCATAATCATCATTTTTTACTTGTCGTTTCAAAACAATTCTATATCATCCAGTAGTCCGTATAGGGTGCTTACATAATCGACGACTGTACTGAAACTCTGTGTGTCTCTGTCGCACCCACAGTTCATCTCAACTTTTCAAGAAAATTCTAGAATAGTCAATAAGCTTTATTGGAACAAAAACGACTGTGCTCGACTTCAAGAACATGTACAAGGCGGAACAGTGTCATCTTGAAAAAAACTTCCATTCACAATATTTATCGGAAAATGAGAAATTGTTGTAGTTGGAACGTAACACCTGCCATCTAAAAACAATTGAAAGACAATGAAAAAACAAATGTGGAGGGGAAGAAACAGTGTTTTTGAATATACAGTCCTTATAAAACTTCAGTAAGTGAAAACTTGGTGAGTTGAATGATGTTAACGAGATTTTGTAAATTTTTTTTCGTAAAAAGGTCTTTTTTATGTACAATTGTTCATCGCTTTGAAATTCACATCACAGTTTCAAGAGTAGCTCATTAGGCTCATTTTTCTACATGTTTGCTGGTGATCCTCTATGCTTTGATAGGTTCTGCAAAGACTTTATAGAAATCGTGAGCAACGCTGAAAACAAAAAATAAGAGTACAAAAAAATTAGGCTATCAAGTTGTTTTTTTTTTGGTTTTTTTTTATTATTGTTTTAAATAAACAGCAAAACTACCTAGTTTGAATCCCAATAATCTTATTCTTGAAGCAGTGATTATTTTTCATTTAGAAACGAAATTTTCAGTTTCATCTGATCTCTATAACAATTAGCTTGCCGTGTTTTAGCAATATGGCCGTTGAAAGTGAATCGAAACAGCAACGGTAGAGATATTTTTCTCAGCGTCTTCTCGTTGCACACACTCTTTTTACAGTTTCAAAAAAGTCGGTTATACATATTGGAGCTATACAATGCTCCGACAAATTGAGCCCTCAGACTAACGACTACTGTCGCGGCGCCAATTTATAGTAGGCCCAGTGGAAAGCCTATTGGGCCGGCGACTAATTTGTAGTGAGCGATGTATCACGGTTTTTGGTGAGAGCGGTTGACTTCTGATGGTTTATTCCAATCCAAGCATCGTTAGAATACAATAGAAGTTGTGGTGGTTCAGTTGTTAGAGAATAATAGATGGGGGAAGAAAGAGTTAACAGAACTCTAGGGGAAAGAAGAGAGAAAATCTCTAGGGAAGAAGCTGTGAAATCACCTCTATCCGGTAAAGTTGGAGAAGAGAGTGAAATCAGGGAGAAGTGACTTCTCTCGGGAGAAAGTGAGAAGAAGTGAAGAGAAGTAATGAGAATTGGAGTAATTGGGGAAAAACAATCCTAAAAAGGGGGCGAAGGAATATTCTAGAAAGAATGGGGGAAATAGCATACAAAGGGGAGAGAATTAGACATTGTTACGACGCGCCGGCGGTAACGTTTTAGCGGGGAGTCCGACGGAGCGCGTTTGCATTATTTCCTCCAATTGGGAAGCAGGCCTACGAGTTGTTGTCGTTGCTTCTCTAGGGTGATTGAGGGAAAGATAGAAGACAATACAATGCAAAGCTATAACAGATAGCTTTGCATAGAGTTATTGCGAGACATCTTTCAGGGAAAAGGTCGCGAGATAACCCAGGAGTTATCCTCGCGACAACTACACTGTTAATAAGTTAAAAAAAAATACTGATTCAAATATCCTTTTTAGAAATGAGAATAGAAACCAATCCATTTGGTTTTAATTGTGCAATTTTTCAATTGAGAGAGAAATCAATTTACAGTTTCCAACGGGCCTGACTATGATAAATTGAAGCCTGCAGTTTCAGAACAATTCATGAACGTTATTGTTGTGAATTAAGAGTATATTTTCAGGAAAGTTGTATCAGAACCAACTAGGCTATTCAAACAATTCCATCCGCGTTTGTTGTTTTAAATAAATACTATTCAAATCTTTTGAAATTTTCATTTTTATTGATGAAAAAATGTTCAGTTCCAACGAATCTTGGTAAGTTGGGACTTGGAGTTTCCGAACAATTTTGAGTAATTGATTTGAATTTCAAAGTTAACAGTGCCCATTGATCTCTGTGTATCTGAGTCTCACACACTCTGTTTCTTCGATCTCAAAATTCCAGATTTCACTCTTGCCATATCAGAAACTAGGTGTTCATTCGGCTCAATGATTTTTTGAATAAGTGAAAAGTACACATCGTATCTCCAATTAAACAGGATAACGAATGATCGCAATAATCATATTCTTGTAACAGTGACTTTTTTTTAATTTATAATTGAATTTTCAGTTTCAACAAATGTTAACTTTTTGAGTTTGAAATTCAAAAACAGTTTGATTCCCGCCAGAATGTAATTATTTCTTCATCTTTCCTTGTCCCACACACTCTTCACTGGGGTTTCATCAGGACCAATATGATTGTACCTTCTCGATGACAGTTTTATCATTTCCATGGTAATTTTTTGAAGGCTGCCATAGGTTCTACCTCTTATTGGAGCTACTATAGACAAAAAACTGGAGATGGAAACAGAATTTTTCTATCGGATAGATCTACATTTGTTCCAAAACCAGGAAACTAAATAAAACAAACATGTCATCGCTATTCCAACAAGAATACAGACTTTTACTTGCAATAATGACATTCTTGTAACAGCGACATTTTTTAGAGTTCATATTGAATCTTCAGTTTCAGATAATTTTCAAATATTCGAGTTTGAATGTTCAAAAGTTCCGCGTTTGAGTTCGAGTTTAATTAAGCAAATAACATCTCGCGTAAATAAACGAATAAGGGAAATATTTCCCTAGGTCTCTTTGTCGCGCACACTCTTTCTTGTCTGGTGTTGTGAGATTACGGTTTCACCTGAGTTTTTTTTTAGAATCCATGTGATGGAGCAATTATGGTGTCTTAGCACAATTTTTTTCAATAAACTTTGTTTCTTTGCCATGAAAAAATTTTTTTCATGGGCTGACGAAAGTTCTAACTCTAGTAAAAAAAATTAACCAATGTTAGCCAGAAGGTCATAATTGCTTCGCATCAGAACAAATTTTTTATGGTGCAACAGTTGGATTTGTGTAACAGTATAGTTTTCGAAATTTTTAGAAGTTTATAAATTTACGGAGAAAATCAAATGATCATTACTGATTACGATATCTCTCTGCCGCACACTTTTTACTCTTTACGCGACGGAAAATTACAGTTCCAAAAAAGAATATTGAGATCAATCAGGTAATGGGAACAATGGTTTTTCTTTATCCAGATAATCGCCTGGCTAGAGCTAACGGTAGGAAAAACCGGGAAAGCTGAAGATTTGAACAGAAATACTTGAAATACGTCTCCATTGTATTTTTCCGAGACCAAAAAACTAAAAACCTGTTAAATCGGAATATAAACAAGGACACTAACGATGAACCTAGATAAACAATATTGGTAACAGTGACTTTTTTAGTTTGATAATTGAATTTTCAGATTTCAAAAAAAAATATTGAGTATATATATTGAGTAACTTAATCGCATGCACCTTTTTTTCCGTGTGCAAAAAACCGTTCCGAGAAGTATTATGAAAATCAATGAGATGATTTTTAGGAGGTCAAACCATTCAATACTCAGAAAGTAAAAACTGCTCACGTCAAATAAACAAGAACACAAACGATGAATTGCAAGAATCGTATTCTTGTAACAGTGACTTTTCAAAATATTGAGTTAGAGCAAATCCAGTTCTCGCTCCACAATTGTGATACTTCTTTAGATCTCTTTGTCGTACACACTCTTTTTTCCAATGTCAAAATTACGGTTTCATTAGGGTTTCATCTAAACAAATGTGACGATTCAATGATGTAGCTGTGGATTTATGTTTTTAAAAAACCCCTTCCATATCCTTAAAGATACAGTTTCAAACAAATCAGAGCATAATCAAGGTTCTTATGATGATCCACATCCAGTTGGACAATTGGAGCTTGTAGTATAATCAGCCAATAAAACTGAAAATTGAAACAGAGAAACATGATTACTAGATTGTTCCAAAACCCGGAAACTAAAACACACTTATATCGATTTTTTAACAGGAGAACTAGCGATGAATCGCAGTAATCATAATCGTAAACAAAATCTGTAATACAGTTTCACAAAGACAATAGCAACGGTAATTATTGTAGTTGATATTGTACTCTTCTTTTTTCGATCCAAAACACGAAGCACCAAGCACGAAGAGCCGTCGGACCAATTATGATGCCAGTACAAATGTTAGAAACAATCGATGAAGCTGAAATTGTTTGAAATTTCAACCCAAAACATTTCTGTTTCAATGAAATTCTGAAAGAATGTACAGTTCCATGTAACCTTAGTGAGTTGGATCAACACATTTTGGAGGATGAACGACTTTGAAGATTTAGGACATCTACCAGAAAGTAAGTGGTAGTGAGAAACGCAGAGTGAATTCGAATTTCTTTACGCCTTCTTTTTGCGCACACTCTTCATTACAGTTTCCTGAAGATTTCATAATAGTCAATATACTTTTTTCAGTGATTCGTACTTCACTATCACTAGCATTTGCACAAAATTTCAATCAGTCTGCGATTTCGCGTGTCAAGAAACCAATCTGCACAGTTTTCGCCAGCACAAATGGAAAAGGTTAAAGTTTCAACTCAAAACAATTCTGTTTCAACGAAGACCGAAAAGAATGAATTCTCCAGTTTATACAGTTCTTCATGTGTTCGCTTTGAGCCTCTATCAGCGCAAAATCTATCGGAAACAAGTATTTCTTGCAAGATTTTAGGAAACTCAGTTTACTGTTCCAACTGATTTTAGTGAGTTGGATCAACACAATCTGGAAGATTTTTGATTGAGAGTTTTGTACAGCTACTAGAGAGTTCAAACCAGTGAGAGACGCAGAATGGACTCGAATTCCTCTGTCTTTCTTATTTGCACACACTATATTTTACAGTTTCATGAAGATTTCACAACAGCCATGGTACTTTTTCAAATGATGCTTCCATAACATTCCATTCTAACTATTTCAGTTAAGGCTTCATACAGGAAAAAATGCTCGTTCGGACTGCAATTTCGTGTCACGATGAATTTGCACACTCTGCAGCTTAGATGACGTCATGTGATAAAATTTAGGTCTACATTCGCTCTCAGAAAAACCAAATTTTCATTGCTAGCTAAAATCTGAAAACGAACGGATGAAACAGAAACTTTTCGAAAATTCAACAAAGAGTTTTCCAGTTTCAGCATAATGTCAATAAGGATGAAAATTTCAGATTCGGCAATATTTGGTTTCTGTTTTCAGCCTTCGCGTTTTTTCATCGTCCATTCTCCAAAAAAAGAAGACTTTAGTAGAACATACTTGCTGTTTCGACTAGTTCTTGTGAGTTTGGATGATTGTTGATCGAGAGTCTTGTAGACCTTTTATAGAGTTAAAGCCAGTGAGAAACGCAGAATGAACTCGAATTTCTCTGCGTCTCCTATTTGCACGCACTCTAAATTACAGTTTCACGAAGATGCCATAA
The DNA here is from genome assembly GCA_963572265.1 of Caenorhabditis doughertyi. Classification (NCBI taxonomy): domain Eukaryota; kingdom Metazoa; phylum Nematoda; class Chromadorea; order Rhabditida; family Rhabditidae; genus Caenorhabditis; species Caenorhabditis doughertyi. The sequence continues at coordinate 8,748,388 of OY751556.1, read as the reverse complement.
AAGCCGCAATTTTTTTGCAAATAACCAATCTTTCATCAGATCAGAACTTCTATTTGTAGGAAAATTCGTCCGGTCCGCAATTTCGCGTCACGGTGAGCATTCACAGATTACATTTTAATTGACGACAGTTTTTTAAATTCTAGTGGAATAAACAGTTCGATTTCCTTAGAAACAGCTTTCCCCCTGGGAAACACCTACGACTATCCCTAAATTTGCAATGTAAATACGCTCTAATGCAGACGCTGGTCATAGGACCAGCGTAGATAGTAAAAGGGTCTCCAGACGAAAAGAGTCTCCAGAATCTCCAGATGTTCAGTCTGTCTTCTGAGAATCCCTTTGGTTGTGCGGATGTCTCTCTGAATGGCATTATTATTGATTTTTTTCAAACATTACGAATCTTTGTTTTATCGTCTTGAAATCTTGCTCTTTTTTTCAGAAATGCAATCACAAAGAGTTTCCATTGGTTGGAGCCAAAAATTCGCAGACGATCTCGCTCGTCACGAGCAGGACACTCTTGCACTTTTACAGTTAAAACATGAACAATGTAAGTGCTTTTGTTCATAAGTTTTCCGGTAGCAACGAGGCTCCGCACTTCTGATAGTGCGCATTGTTTAGCGAACTCACCAAAAATTTAGCGCTAGTTATACTTTTTGGTTACCATAAACCTCTGTTTTACCGGCATGCCACTCTTTTATAGAACAGTGTCTGCATAGCCGCTCTACTGCAACCCCGCCCTCTTCGTAAAAATAGTTCTCACTTTGGAGAGAGCGGCCAGACACTTACTATCTGTGTGTCTGGCCGCTCTCTCCAAAATGAGAACTATTTTTACCAGGTGGGCGGTTGTAGTAGAGCGGGTATGCAGACACTTGCGTTGTTACAGTCCGAATGCCGATTAGAGGTGCCGTTTTATTAGAGGTTTTACGGTATTTCCAGAATTGTTTCCGGTAAAGTCGCTGAAAGTTTCCAGTTGCTTTTCGGCTCAAAATTCAAGAAACACACTGAGCAACGATGCTCCAGAATTACGCTAGTGCGCATTGTTCAGCGAATTTAGCGAAAAAATTTTCAAACACTTCCCATTTTTTCAGCTAAAAGAAGAAAGCGAACGCTTGAAGAAGTCGACGGAAAAGACACTTTGGATTTTGCCATGTTTCGGCAAGCATATCCAGAAATGGCCAAAAAATTTTATGCCACGCCACGTGGCAGTGAGTATAAAAAAGTGGAGGATGAAATAGCATTAATGGAGGAGAAAGAATTGAATGAATTCACGGGAAAAGGGGAGGTACAGGGGATGAAAGAGGTGGTTGTTAGAAAACCGGAGATGCCCAGAAAGAGTGTAGAGACTAAAAAGTATCAAAAAATGGAAAGAAAGCCATTAAAGAGAAAAAACGAAGGTGGCGAAAGTGCAGAGTGTGTTAAGAGAATCAAGGTAAGCCCATTCTTTTCTGAAAATTTCAGTTTGGTTATTTTTTCAGAGCCTTCTGGATAGAGCTGTATCTCTTGCAGCCAACAACAGTCGGGATCCGACTAGCTCGGGAAGAAAATCGGAAAATATGTTTTGAGATTTTTTTTCCGTTTTTTTTTTTCGTATTTTGTAGCTCCATTCACCCAATTCTTCCGACTTTTTTTCGAAAAAAAAACGCCGAAATATTTCTTGGGAAAAAATTCTAAAATTATTTTTCCAAATCATACCACGTGGCGTCTCATTCTTGTAATGATTAGGTACTTTTTTTACACGTGTAACTCATTTGCGAAAGCCTAACAAGGCGCAGCGGCCAACTTCTATGGGATTCCGCCACGGTTACAGTAATTCTCGAGTGAAAATAACTCCGCTGCGCCTTTAAACAAAGGTGTCAGGCTTTCGCAAATGAGCAATACACATTTTCTTCCCGATCCTTAAAATTTCCTAGTTGCACCATCACACCATCTTTTCTAATTTTTTTTCAATTCTAGAGTTTATTCCCTTCACTTCAATAAACATTATTTATGTATATGAAATTTTCTTCAACTCTGTAATTCTATTCAGACCTGGGATCCTACACAAAAAACTAAAAGTAAAATTTTTGTATGTTTTAAAACCAGAATGTGGAACTGAATTTTTTTTCACTTTCAAGAATAACTAAACGTGAAAGAGTTTTATGAAAAATGGCTTGAAACTTTACAGCTTTTGTGTGCTCTACATTTCAGCCACGCCCCTCTTTGCAATTTGCGCCTTAGAAGGGTTCCCTCATTTGTAGTAATGCTATTGAAGGAATGAACCATTGAACGTCTGAAAACCAAAATTTGAAACTGAATTTTCTTTACTTTCGGAAAAAAGTTTCCAGTTTCCACAAATTCCCAAAAGAATAAACAATTCTACTCAGGCAATGTTGTTCAAATATCAAGCTTTTTCTGCGTTTTTTTATTCGCTTACTCTCTAGAATTGAAGACTCTAGCGGAACTTGTTTACTGTTCCAACTAGTTTAAGTGAGCATGATCATCAAGTTTTGGAAGTTTAACGATTCTTAGAGATTTGGACAGCTTCTAGAGATCACAGGTGAGTGGGAAACGCAGAGCTAATTTTCAATTTCCCGCGTCTCCTTATCTAACTCACTATTTATTACAGTTTCATTGAGGTGCCATAAAAGCTATGACAATGATCCAGGATTGGTTCTCATGCTCCCAGTATCACTTTTGCTCAGTCCGTAATTTTGCGTCACGGTGAACCTTCCCGGTTGACACGTTAATTGACGACAGCTTATGAATATTATTTCAATATTTCCTAAAAAAGACAGCTTTTTGTTTGAACTTTTGAAAAATAGTCGTCAGATAAAATGCCGAGTGTGCAAGTTCACCGTGACGCAAAATTACGGACCGGATGAACTGCAGTCTGCGTCTCTATCTTGCACGTACTCTTTTTTTCGATAAAATTTTCAAAAATTTTCAGTTTCAACTTTTTCCCAAGGACGGTGAGATTTCAAAATTCCGATCGTCCGTTGACTTTCTTTACTTCCCAAAACTCTAACAAAAAATGATTCAAATTTATTCAGATTCATTGCATACAAATCTTAATCAATCAATCAAGTACATCTTATACAATTTCTCATGCTCTTCCTGCTCGAATTTCGGCTGAAAATTGACTCGAACAATTTGATCGAATCCTTCAGAATCACTCGGTTCCACATACTTTCCCTTATGAATTCTCAGAACCATTGAAGAGATTTCAACCGCATTTTCATTTGTTAAAACACGGAATCGAAGGTTGTGTTGAGCGTGTTCCATTGGACAATTCATGACGAAACAACGGGTTGCCACGTGGCATTCTTTAGCCACGTCGAGGTATCTCTGACGAGATTCCAGGTCTGGAGAGGTGTTATCAATGATAACAGAATCACCATTTTTGAGATGAGAACGGGTGACGGCCACACACTTTTGCCACGTGTTGAGGGTGTCACGATTGACGATCTGAAAGAATTGGGATTACGGTATTTTTAAATTGAAAGGTACAGTAATCCAGCGTTTTGGAACACTGACTGGGTTACTGTAAGGATTACGGTAGGCATGACTAGATTGAGTAAAAAAGTACAGTAATCCCAAAGCAGGTAGAATTTAAAGATTACGGTAGGTGTGTGTACAGGAACCAGAATAATGGGATATGTGAGACTAGGTTACTGTAGGGAATACGGTATTTTTGAAATTTTTTCCTTAGAAAGTACGATGGATAACAAAGTACAGCAAAGTGGAAACTGAATAGTTGGCATTACCATAAATAAGTACAGTAACCAGAAGGTTTACGCCGCATTCGCGGCTCCAACCTCCTGGCTTCACGCGGGTTTGGTGAGTCACATTGGGGCATAAAAATTATGATGTTTTTTAGAAGGTGAACTCATAGTCAACTGAAAGCAAAGTAAAAGAAAGTTTTCCGAACTAATTTGTCCACACTAAACTTATTTCCTTCCTGATTGAAGAAATTTTAAAAATGTGTAATCAGGAAAAATAGCATCAATGTTCTTCGATTTGGCCAATATTTTGAGGCACGTTAAAAATCGGAGAACTAACGGAACAGGCGGAAAAGATGTATCTTGGTCTGTAGATGAAGAGAAAGATTCTTTGAATGAAATTTTGGTTATTTATGGTCAAACGGGTCCCAAAATAAATAAAGTGTTCTTTGTCATATTTGATTGTCAACCCGATGTTAACCTTCTCTAATTGTTAGACTTTTCCCAAGCTTGGGCCTCTGAAATCCTTTTTCTAGTCGCCCGAAGAACGGCGCGAGCAAACTGGATTTTTAAGAACCTCAATCTTAAGGGCCTTCAAGGACCTTCGCTCAAGTTTGCTCACGCCGCCCTCCGGGCGGCTAGAGGTAGGCTCTCAGAAGCCTAAGCCTGAGGAAAAGTTTAATAATGGGAGGGCTAACATCGGTTTGACCACTAAATATGACAAAAAATCCACGTTATTTATTTTGGGGCCCGTTAAACCATAAAGAGCCAAAACTTTTATGGCCCCTGTAACCATAAGCTTTCAATTATTAATGATTTTCAAAAGTTTCTTTTCGAACCTGAGAAGTTTTGTTTGAATTCCTTGAAAAACTTTCACAACTTCCGCCAGTCTGGTTTTTGCCGGTTACAAAAGAGACCACGAGGAGCTACGTAGGTTTACCGAGGTGGAGTTCCTTTCAGAATCAAAAACCCGAAAATACACAGGATTCTTTCAATAAATTGAAATGTGTTTGTTCTGTAAATTTTGCCCACATTTCAACAAAGAAAATGCTTTAAAAAAACCATTCGATAAATCAGCGTAATGAAAAAAATACACAAAAATCATTTCTATCCAGCTTTGCCATGATAAGAAATTTCAGAAAAAAAAACGCGTATTCGACAAAACACCTTATTTCAATTTTATCACCTCAAGGTATAAGTTTTTGAACTCACAAAAAAAAGTAAAAAAGATCTGCCACGCCGCGGAATCGAACCATGGACTACTGTTTATCAAACAATCATCTCCGCCACTACACCAAAGTGTTCCAAAACTCGAAATTCGAATGCATTTTTCTAAAAAACTGTAAGACCGATTTTCAATTTGAAAAGCTTTTTCGTCTCGGAAGGCCGAGACGAACATTTTGAGCTATCAAACACAAAAATTGGTTGATTTAATCGACCGGCGAGCCTGGGGCGCAATAGTGGCAAGAACCCGTTTCATTTCGGGACCACCAGTTGCATTAGGGAGTTTATTTCAGGGATGGGCCAATTATGTATTGTGCTCTTAGAGCTGTTGAGTCGATACTACATCGAGTCAGGTACACCGGGAACATCAGCCCATGGCGGGGGACGTCGCCCGCATAATTCACTGATTTGGCATGAATTGCAAGTCAGCGACACCATAGGTGGGAGTCAGACTATTTACCGATGCACCAGCCCTTTCATACTCTCCTTCGTTAGGTTTCCTGCTTGCCATTGAAGGCAGTCTCGAACTGTTGGAAGCACCGTGGGCAAGCCCATGTGATTTCGCTAGTAAGAGACACAGTTACCCGCCAAATTCCTCGCGGACTAGGTCAACGACCGACCCTATCCAACTCTACCGAGCTATCCTAGCCATCAGCAAGCCGTCACCTTACATGGTTGGTTCATAACATGCATCAGATCAAGCCAGTTCGACCAGAACAACTTGGTGGTCGCTAAGACTTTCAAGTTGAATAGGGATTTGCGACCCTCATCGAATCTACTTGGTTACTGTAGGGCCCGCAGCAAGCGTCATCCGTTCATTGAGACTGGTTTGGGTCTCGAACAGAATCAACCTGTTTAGACGTCTACCGTAACTAAACGACCATTCGAAGCGAAAAGGGGGAGGAGGGCCCATCGTCTCTACTGACTGACAATAAGACCCGCAGCATTCCGTCACCCAAGCAAAGCTGATTCTGACAATGCATATAAGGGATCAAGAAAGTTTAGCTCCAGATGTCAGCATAAAACGACCATCGAGAGGATGGGAAGTCCAGGTTGGTTGGTGTTTATCCCTTGCTAGTTTCTCTTCAACGTGGGTTTTTACACCCAACCGCGTCGGGCAAGCCCATCAGCGGCAGAAGCCTGAGGCACTAGCTGAACCTCGCAAAAATGTGGCCCCACTCCGGTTAAAGAGTGAAACCTGGGTTTAACCACCCTGTTGTTCCAGATGGAACATTTTGGAGGCATTTGTAAGAAGAAACTTTTCGATTTTGAAATGCTTTTTTCTCGAAATCTACAATCCCGATTTTTGTTAAAAAACCAGTTTTGGTCATCCGAGTTCAAGCACTACAAAACCTGTTCGCTATCGCCAAATTTCTTTGGGACAGTTCAAAAGTTTACCTCAAACTGGGGTAATTAAACCGGGCAGTGGGCGCCGCGCGGCAATCTAACCAATGCGCGCAGCCGACACCAATCCAGGCTCGCGATGGCCATTATACTTTGCGTGCAGGTGGGCGGGGCTTAGGCGTTGTGCTTAGAGTGCACGGAGCTCCACAGAGCACCAATCAAAAAGCGGAAAAGACGGGCATAATCGCGGTGAAATTCTGAATCGACCTGTCTTTTTCCCATAAAAATCGGTCTTCTAGGAAAGGCTCGGGAGTCGGCGACTCACTCACATACTGACAAACACACGGAAAAGCTATATTAGAATAATAAGATCGAAAAGTTAGGATCTGCAGGCTTCGGATTGGGTTACTGTAGAAGACTATGGCAATGTGAAACACTTCGAAAACACCTAGCAACCAAAGTGTTGGGGTGTGCATAATTACAGAATTATTGGAACATAGTTTTTTTCTGAGAGTACGGTGGTTGAACCTCGGTATAGACTCACAGTGATCCAAAAAACGTGTCAATCGGCCTCCATAATAGTGAGGTGAAAGAGTACAGTGCCCAAAAGGCCTGAAGCTACGGCTTCTGGGTTACTGTAGGGGTTACGGTAACTTCAGTAAGACGCACGATAAACAGGGTGAGTACAGTATGCAATAAAAACTCCATTCCAAAAAGATAACAAAAGTACAGTAACCCGAGAAATGGCGATTCGTAAAACAAGCATTGATGGACCTATCGAGGTATCATACATCCAACTACAGTAATCCAAAATCGGCAACAGAAAAAATTGAATGTCTAGGGTTTAAAATAATCCAAAGAATGGCGATGGAGACGCTATGGATTGGGCTGATCTACCGATTAATAAACGATCATATATGGTTCCTAAGTGCAGTAATTTTAGTACTGTAACAGAAAAAAGGTTGGATGTGTAGGTTCGGGTTACTGTAGGGGTTTTCGCAGGTTTTTTTACTGAATGGTTTGAGAGAACAGTGATTCAAAAAGAGCGATAGGATAAACAAAAATTAGCTGGATAATGGAACGATCAGGAGTCTTCGTGATACACTAATCCAAGTTTTGAAACCGAAAATTTTAGATCTGAAGAATGTGGGTTACTGTAAGGATTCTCGAACTCATTTTTTACAGAATTTTTCGTAAAAAAACACGGATGGTACAGTAACCGGAGCATTAATTTCTTCAGGGTTTGAAAATCGGGATTACTGTAGAACTTTTTTGATTACTGTACTTAACGGGTGACTGTACTTACTGTACCTTGTATCCAGTCTGTTCAGCCAACCATTTGGCGAACGTCGATTTTCCAGATCCCGGGAATCCAACCATCACTATCAGCTCTTGTTTCTCGGACTTCAGTGGGGCATCTGAAAGAATCGTTACTTTGGATTACGGTATCTGTGGTGGGATTACTGTAGTTTGGGATAGTTTTTTGGATGAGAAAATAGGACTAAGGATGGATCTAAACTATTAAATTTCAGACGTTTTCAGCTAAATTTGAGCCTTTTTGTTCGATGAACAGTTTATTTTCATCCAAATTTTCTCTCCTTACCAGCCGGTTCCAACTGTGTAATTCCTTCGGCAAAAAGTGTTTTCGGATCAAAACTCGGTGGTCCCCATGGCTCATCTTCCTTCGATTTTCCAAAGAATTCTTCTGGTGTCTGGAATCGAACACCGACGTTGGCGGCGAAGAAACGATCAGCAAATGAGTGGTCCTTTTTGGCGCGGGTCTGGAAATATTGAGTTTTTATATATGAGGCATTTGATATTGACTTTAGGCTGTGACATAAGGATATGAGAAAATTATGAAACAGAAAAAAGTTAAAATTATTTTTCATTTGGCCTTGTAAATTTGCAAAAAATTTAGAAGGCGTTGAAGTTGCTGACCGAAAATCACTAAAAACCGTTGCACAAATTTCAAATATGAAACTGAAAAAAATTTCGCACAAAGGGTTTTCTAACATACTTTTTTGGCTTTTCAGAGCATTGTGGGGTTTAAAACTATAAAACATTAGAACGTTGAGACAAAATTTTCTGAGACTTAATCAATTTCGACTAAAATTGAGTAGTAAAAGTTCAAAACTTGAAACTGGAATTTCAGAAAATGTGTAGTTGGAGGTTTGAAAAATTAAAGAACCAGAAGCACTCGAAGCAGATCTTTCAAAAATTTAACAAAAAAAAAGTTCAATTTGAAACGGAAAAGTTTTTCAAGAAACTAAATTCTTTCACTCTGTTCGTATTTTTCGGAAAACGAATTTTTGTGTTCTACTTTCAGAAAATTGGATTTTGAAATCTTTCGGCTAAGAACTCATGAAAAAAAGATGAAACAGGAATTTTTTAAATCGATTTTTTGAAAATAGTTTTGAATGCAGAATCTTACAGAACTTTAGATTCTGTAGAAAACGAGAAGAAATTGGAAGTTTTTAGCGAATGTGGTCTAAAGATTTGTTGAGAAAATTCGGAATGTAAAAAAGTGTCAAATTTTTTTTTCCAAATTTAAAAGTTGGAAAACATTCGAACCTTGAATCAGATTAAAGTGAAACCAAGACGATAGTTCAAGTTTGAAACCGAAAAGTTTCGAAAAAAAAAGATCCAAAAGATTGTGTTTCTTTTCCACAAAATTGATATTTTTAATGATTTTTGGAGACTGACTTTGATATTGAATTATTTTCAGAGCAGTAGAAAATAATCAAAATTGAAACTGAAAATAAATAATTTTTATAGGAATTTTTGAAAAAGTGAGAATTTTTAGGATCAAAGTTTAGAAATTTTATCGAAGCATAGCGAGAACCAATGTAACAAAAGTCAAAACTGAAACAACCCGCGAATTCGATTGAATTCAAACAGGTGAGGTCCTTAGGCCCCGCCCAACGTGTGCCAATTCGCCGCGCGTAATTTTGTAAGCAATACAGTTGCAAGCGAAAAGGAAACTACGCGCGGCGAACTTGCACACGTTGGGCGGGGCCTAAGGACCCCACCTGTTTGAATTCAATCGAATTCGCGGGGTCGGCACTTTATTTTTTTGACAATATTTTTATATGATTTTTTTTCAGAAAGTGAGAATTTTCAAGAACAAATTTTAGAAATTTTAACAAAAATAGTGGAAACCGACAGAACAAAAGTCAAAATTGAAAAAAAAAAAAACTTTTTTTGGAAAACGTATGGTCCAGTAACATTATCGGAAAATAGTGAAAATCAGTTTTTAAAAATCTCAGAATTCTCCCTCACCTTAGTCTTAATCCTTCCAGCAGCATCCCCAACATAGACACACTTCTCCATATCAATTTCCACGTCATCATTTCTCTGTTTAAGCTCCTCCCACATTCCGACGCATGGCTTACGGAAATGTCCACCGGCAACAGAGACAAATGCCTGAACAGGGCATCCGAGTTTAGCGACAATCGCCTCAATCTTCTTTTTGAATTCATTTCGATCCACTTTTGCCACTTGAATTCCCTTTTGATTCGTGAAAATTACAATTTTGTAGCCGTCGGCGACGAGTTTTTTCAGTTCCGAAGGGATGTTATCGTAGAGCAATTGCCAGTCACGACAGTCCACTGGGAACACTTTTCCCGTTTTTGTTTTGATTAGGGTACCGTCTGAAAATAAAGAGAGGGAAATTTTTGGTTTTTGGTGAGGCTAAGGAGAAGTTTGGTGAGGGTAAGTAATAATTTGTTGAGGCTAAACATTTTTGGTGAAGCTAATTTTTTTAGTGAGGCAGCGAACCGTTTGGTGAGGCTGAAAGCGTTCGTTTTTCTACTTTTTCCCGAGTTTTTTCCCACTTTTCCAATAAAATTTTACTGTTTTTCGGACAATCTATAGCAAGCTTCACTTGAAAAGTTTCGGTTTATTATCATAATCAAGTTTTTTTAGTGAGGCAACGAACAGTTTGGTGAGGCTAAAACCAATCGTTTTTCATTATTTTCCTTCCGTTTTTTTCCCAATTTTCCAATATAATTTTACTGTTTTTTGCGCAATTTATAGCAAGCTTCACTTGAAAAGTTTCGTTCTTGTCAGTTGTCTGTTTCCCAAACTCAATAAATGTTCGTATTTTCCTAGTATTTCGCTTTCTGGCAAGGCTAACTCATATTGGTGAGGCTAAAATGGTTTTCTTCTCATTTTTCTTGGAATTTTCGTCAATTTCGGTCACCTTTTTTTGTAAATTTTTACTGTTTTTCAGAAAGTGTAAGTGAACTCCCTTTTTGAAAATTCCGTTCTATTAAGAGCTTAAAAACTTTTCCAATGCCAAAATAGTTACCGTTTTACTCAATTTTAGCAAATCGGCCATTTATATTAACTTTCGGAATGAGTTCAAGTTCAATTTCTATTTTATTCTGAACAAAACTTTTCTGTTTCATAGACTTTTTGAATCAGTTTCTTTTTCAAAAATACTGTTCCGGCGACCCCCTGAGTATTAAAAAAAAGATACTTTTCTGGTTTTCCCTTTCATTTTTGCCCTAAATTTTAGCTTGACTTAAGGAACTTCTCAAAAGTTTTGAAGACAATTTTCACTTTTTTTCTAGAATTTCGTTCATTTAGCCTATTATTCTACTGTCACTTGTCATTCACAACCGTAAACGGTATTCCTCATTTATCTATCGAATCCTTTTTCAAAACCATTGTCCCTTCAACATAAGGTCACCCTTTCATACTCCGTTTCTCTGCGTCTCTCATTTCCCCTACACTCTCTCTTCACCAAATAAGTCCTTCTTCTATTACGAAGACACGAAAAGGTGAAGGTTCTGTTTAAAGGCGCAGAGGCAAATGTACAGGATATCTCGCCACGCTTACCGTAATTTTAATGCGTTACTCTCTGCGTGTCTGGTCACTTTCTTCAAAGATAGAACTATTTTGAAAATAGTGGGCGGGGTTGACATTAGAGCGGGTATACAGACGCTCCCGTTGGCTATAACGCATTAATGTTACGGTAAGCGTGGCGAGATATCCTGTACATTTGCCTCTGCGCCTTTAAACAGAACCTTCACCTTTTCGTGTCTTCGTAATAATACACACACATAAAAGATTTCTAATAGAAGGTCACCTCCTCCCCCTATACAACTGCCCCCCTCTCTTGCACGTCTTTCGAGTGGAAAGAGAGTGTCTCTGCGTCTCTCGGCTTTTCATTATCTCTATTTCTCTGCTGCCTCCACACACTTATGAACACTCTCTCTCCTCTTCGCATACACTCTAATAAAATGGCACTGCCTCTCTTTCGCGTTCTCTTTTTCGTCCTTCTTCTTCACCCTCCTCTTTTTCTCGCTTTTCTGCTGCTGTCTTCTTTCCCCTTCCACTGCAATACGACCGACACCACGACACGACCAGCTAGCCTGTTCTTCTCTTATTGATTTTGGTTTTTTATATTTTCATGAAAGAACTTTTTGATTTAGGATGAATTTGAGGGAAACAAGGACTACTTGGGCCTGAAACCAGTGAAAATCGGGCATTTATCCCTTGAGAAATGGTTTACAACACTTGGCCTAAAAATGGAATTTTTTCGCTAGAAATTTTTTTTCAATTGTTGAAAAAGCTCAGTAATTTTTGGGCCTAAAAATTTACGAAAAATGTGGAAAATTGGCATTTTTTGATATCGAAGTTTTGGGATTTTTCAAAAACTGAAATTCTTTTCTTTGTTCAAGAAAACTTTTAAGCGAAAAATTCGAGTACGCGATTTTCGGGCCCAAATAGGCAAAATTTTAAGAACGATGATTTGCTACTTTTTCCGACAATTCCCGCTCAATAACCGCAAGAAAAATGGTAAAAAATGAAAATTTCACGAAAAAAACATTCTACAATTTTCAAAGGACTACGGTAGACAGAAACACCGCCACATCAGAATGCAGATGAACTTTTTATTTTGTCAAGCTTGCAAGCTAGCTTGTCGAATTTTTCTGAAAAAGTTGCCACTTTTTTGAGAAATTTTTTGAGGAAAACACATGAAAATTGAGTTGAAAAAAAAGAAATTGAATTTCGTAATTTTTCGAAAATTTTTGCAAAAAAGCGAAAAACTCCGATTTTTTAAATTTCAAAAATCCTGGTTTCTCGAAGCAGCCATAGGTAATTTTTGACAAAAAAGTCAATTTCCGAAAAAAGGGAAAACTATTTTTTCAAACAAAAAAATCAAAATAAATTTGTTTTTAAAATTTTTTTCTCTTCCAAAAATCTCGTTTTTTAAACCAATTTTACCCGTCTAAATCCTTATTTTTAGCTAAAAATTTTTCTTAGTTTTTCCTGAAAAAAATTTTTAAAAATAAAAAGTTTCAGCAAAAAATGGATTCTTCGTCAATTCCGTGCTCCTCCTCTTCCACGTCATCAACATCTCCACCAATTCCAACTCCAGCCCAAACACTGGCCGAAGCTCTATTTGCTCTTCCATTAATACCCACTCCAATGGACGGCCACGATTTCCTTCATATGCCCTTCCTGACGACGTCAACGCCGACAGAAGAATCAGAAGACGTCGAGGACGAAGAGGACAAGCTGGATTTTCAGAAGACGATGGAGGAATTTTTAAAGAGCCAAAATCATCATTCAGTAGACGTCACGACGGATGCCGAGGGAAAAACTCTTCAGGATCGTCTCAATGAATTCATGAGGTCGTTGGCGACGTCATCTGGAGATGATTCTGGAGAGGTGACGACGCCAAAACGTCGTCTGAATTACACTCTGGAATTCAAAAATAGAGTGATTCAATACGCAGAACTGACGAATAATTGTCAGGCGGCTACAAAGTACAATGTGCCACGTCAATGTATTCAGCGATGGCGTCAAATAAAACCGGAATTAGAGAAAACTCAAATGAATGGAACACCGTATTCATTGAAGAAAAAGCGTTTGGGAGGCGGTGGAAGACCGCTGAAAAATGTGGAATTGGATGAGAAATTGGATATTTGGCTTCAGGAAAAAAATCAATTGGGAATTAAAGTCACCGGAAAAATGATCAAAGACTATGCGATGGAGATTAATGGAAATGAGAGTTTTAAGGTGAGAATTGAGGTTTTTCTGGCTGAAAATTCAAAAATAATTCTACTGAAATCGTTGAAAAATTGGTGGAAAACACCCGAAACAAAAAATTTCGGTTTCTTTCCCTGAAATTGGAAAATTTCGAAAAATTCTGAACTAGAAAAATTAGCTGGAAACTACAAAATTTTAACAAAAGCGGCTTCAAAAAATTTCTAATTTTGGCTGAAAATAAACTGAAAATTGTTCAAAATGTTAGAATCTTCCTACATAGAAAATCGATTACTGGCCGGTTTAGCTTCTCTTTTTTGGGCCATTTTCAGCCCGTTTTAGGCTTATTTTCACAAAAGTAGGCCATTTCAAAAAAAATCTGGTTTTCTTTGATCCGAAATTAGTTCAATTTCAGCCGTTTTTTTTTCAGACATTTTCAGCTTATTTCTAGTCATGTAAGCCAGAGCGCTTCAGGCCAAATTCCGGCCGATTTTGCTCAATTTTGGCTAGTTACCATGCTCCTTTTTTAGGATTTTCAGCCTTTTCCAGACATGTCTTGGCCTCGATCAGGAATATTTTCCACCAACTCTTTTCCACTTTTCTCCTACTCTCTAATTTTTCCCTTTTTCCAGGCGAGCAATGGTTGGCTCCAACGCTTCATGATTCGCCACGGTCTTGCCACCCCTCCGGCTCCCAAAGAATCATCATCATCTTCCGGAAGATCTTCTCCATCTCCACCACCAACGTCTTCTATGGATTTCCTGTCTCCAACATTTTCTATTACTGAATTCTTGGCTACTGCCGACTTGAAAGGCATGGATCCGGATCTTGTGACGTCGATTCGTGGAGTGATGGAGAGTAAGGAATGGTATGAACAAGTGGAGATTTTGAGGAGAAATAATGCAAAAATGAAAGAAGAAGAAGACGTGGACGATGAGGATGGAGATCAGACGACGTCGCGAAGAACTAGAAGACGTCCGCAGAGAACGTTGGCAGCGGATGCAATGGAGAAGATGGTAAAAACTTTTGCCACCGCTCCCATGGCGGATGCAGAAGTCAGAAATATGAAAATGTTGGTTGAGAAGTTTGCGAAGGAAGTTCAACAGAAGAGAGATGAATTGAGAAGAGAGGCGATGGCGAAGAGAATGAAGAGAGAAGAAGTCGTTGAGGAAGAAGAAGAGGATGAGGAGATGGATGAAGAGGAAGAGGAAGATGAAGAGAATTAATTATAGTTTTTTGTTATATTTACTCGGGTTCCTTTTTTTGTAATAGTAATAAAGTTAATTAACATTAAAGATTTGGAAATGCAATCAATTTTCAGGCTGAATCGAAGAAAACCTTCAAGTTTTGACCACAAAAATTACATTCTGAACGCTGCTTATCCGTAATTTTGAACGCTGCTAAACTACAAAAATTACATTTTGAACGCTGCGTAGTCGAAATATTGAACGCTGCTAAACTACAAAGACTACATTTTGAACGCTGCGTAGCCGAAATATTGAACGCTGCTAAACCACAAAAATTACATTCTGAACGCTGCTTAACCGTAGTCTTGAACGCTGCAAAACTACAAAAATTACATTTCGAACGCTGCGTAGTCGAAATATTGAACGCTGCTAAACTACAAAGACTACATTCTGAACGCTGCGTAGCCAAAACCTTGAACGCTGCTAAACCACAAAAATTACATTCTGAACGCTGCTTAACCGTAGTCTTGAACGCTGCAAAACTACAAAAATTACATTTTGATCGCTGCGCAGCCGAAATCTTGAACGCTGCTTAACTACAAAAATTACATTCTGAACGCTGCTTAACCGTAGTCTTGAACGCTGCAAAACTACAAAAATTACATTTTGATCGCTGCGCAGCCGAAATCTTGAACGCTGCTTAACTACAGAAATCACATTCTGAACGCTGCTTAATTGAAATCTTGAACGCTGCTAAACTACAAAAACTATATTCTGAACGCTGCATAGCCGAAATCTTGAACGCTGCTTAACTACAAAAATTACAGTCTGAACGCTGCTAAAATAGCGATTGTGATTCAAAATCTTGCTCCAAATCTGTACTTTTTCGTCGAATGAGAATTTTTTTAAATCTGAAAACTCTCGAAAACCGTTTTTTCCTTTTTGGGAAACATTTTCGCAATATATTATTTAAGAACCTGGATTTAATTTTTTACTTAAATTTCTTCTAAAATCTATATTTCCTCTAGAAAAGCAGCAAGGAATTTGGAATTTACGACGAAATCATTTTTAACCTCACCAATTTTTTTTTCTGAATTTCGAATTTTTTATATCCATCTGATATCTTCTCTCACCCATATCAAAAGCCGCAATTTTCTCTTTTCCCTCACACTCGTCATGTGTGAAAATCATCAAATCTCCATTGTCCTATAAAATAACTTTTCATTGAAAACTGATTTTTTGTTTCATTCTGAAACCCACTTTTGACTCCCAGGTGCCTGTCTTTTTGAGTGGTCTTCCGAACAAATCAGTGTCTGGAAACATTTTTATTTTAGAAAAAAAATATTTTTTCAAAACAAACCTTTTGCCTTTTTCGCCTCGTTTTTCTCTCCGTTCATGGCTCGTTTCATTGTTTTTTAAAGCTGGAAAATTGATGAAATTCTGGGATTTTTTTTTCGGCTAAAAAAGGAAGAAAAATGCAAGTGCGCTCTATTGAACAGGAAGGGAAAAGTGCGGTAAAAGCAAGTTTTGTGGGGAGGAAAACAAGTAAAATCGCAAAAAAATGATAAACTGTCAAAATTTAAAGATGAAAATTGAAGAATAACTGAAAAGTTCGACAATTAAGAGGGTTTTCAGGCCGAAAATAGGAAAAACTTTTGGAAAGTAATGCAAGTGCGCTCCACCGAGAAACTGCATGGAAAGCGCGCTTTTTCCACGGAAAAATATGCTAAAAAACACGTTTTTTCGTGGTAAACGCGAAGAAAAATCTATAAAAAATTTATTGATCAACCAAACGCAAAAAAAAACAACAACTGAAAATCTACAAATAAATCTAAAATGAGATCCTCCGCTTCTACTTTTTGCCTCTCAACTGTGCTCGTTTTCCCTGTCCAATCGGTGGTCGAACGACTTTTCCACGAATCGTTTTCAAATTGTCTTGAACATCTCGAAAAACGACATGATCATCAAAGAATAGACCGTGGAATCGAAGCATTTTGGTGAGATAATGGAACATTGGAAGATTTGGATAGTATTTTGGAGACAATTGTTCTTTCGTTTCGTACGGCTCAGCTGACATCACACGGACTACCTGGAAATAGAGGAGAATATACAGCGTTCAAGATGTAGTCTTTGTAGTTAGGCAGCGTTCAATGTTGTAATTTAGCAGCGTTCAAAATGTAATCTTTGTAGTTTTGCAGCGTTCAAAATGTCACCGAAGTCACCGAAGTATGCTTAGCCTCACTAAAAAACCACCGTATTCTCACCGGCACTCCTTTAGCCTCACCAAAAAAACTTTTCAACCAGATTTTCGTGGCTTTTGGCTTATCCTAAGTAGGTCTGGGTGATCTTAATGGCATTTTTCGCGGATTTTTTTTTCTAATTCTCTGCCCGGAACCTTCGGGTTTCGCTAGTTTTGGGTTATGGGAAACCCCTTTTTTCTGTCAAAATCTCTAAACTCCATCATTTTTTACCTTCAAACTTTTGGTATCAGTTGGCATAACCACTTCTCCCCACACTCGATTCGACAATCGATCCATTCGTTTTCCGAATGGTGTCGGTTGAGAAATGCCACGTCCGGCATGGACTATACGAGACGCCGCAAGGCGAGAGGCCATTTTTCTGGAAGAGAAAATGTGGTCTTGAGGCTGAAAATGGAGAGAATAGGTAGAATCAAGGTCAAAAACCATATTTTACAAGGGAATATTTTGAAAAGAGAGGAAAAAGTCAATATTGATATGCAATTCATATATTTTTTACACGAAATTAGAAAAAATTAACCGAATTTAGACAAAAAAGTGAGATTTTGAAAAGGAATGTCAATCATAGAACAAAATGAGGTCATAAAAATGAGATTTTCAAGGTAAAAATTGATTAAAATCATGAAGTTTAGGCACTTTTCTTGGTAAAAAACATGGAAAGCGACTTGGTTCCCTTCGACGCCGCCTGAAGTTTCTTCGCCTGAATCGACTCTTTTGGCTTCTTCACCACCGGTTTTTCGGCTTCAAACTCGTCCTCTTCAGTGGCTTTTCGCTTCATACTCATATCCATATTTTCCGATTGTGGAGCTTCTTGAATATTCAGATGAGATTTGACGACGGCGGCGGTTTCTGGAGACAAAAAGTCGGAGAAGAATGAGAAGACGTGACGATCCATGGCTTCTGGACAGTCTTGAAGGGATTTGTGTGCATCGATTTGGAGCTCTTTTTTCAGTGCGTCGAACTTTTTCTGCATCCATTCAAGCATTTTTGGCTCGTTTAGACGGTAGAGTTCCACGTCGAGTAGGTCTGAAAAATGAGGAGTTTGAGCTGAAAAAGTGGTGGAAAAGCGGATTTTAGCCTCATCAAACTTTTTCAGGTTCACTACATTATCCTTAGCCTCACCAATCCTTACCTTTCACATCTGTCACCGCCTCCAACGCCTTCAGAATCCGCTCATTCGTCGTCAACTCTTTGATTCCTTCAACTTTCTCATCCTTCAGAATCTCATCGATTTCCAGAAACTTCTCGGACGTCTTCTGAAAATATGGAAGGCAAACGAAGACGGGATTGAATGGAGCCAAAAGGTGAATTGTGCCATTTTCGATGACCGATTCGCCGTAGAAGAACGAACGATGACCGTCGTTGACGGCGAGAACCTGGAGAGAATTATATGTTTTTGGAGTGGAAATATGAGATTTTTTGAGCTTACCTCATCAAAACAAGTGTCAGAGATTCGGAACAATGCACATCCCGATTTTGGATGCCTCAATGTGATAATCCGACTGTTGGGCAGAGTTCCAGCTGAAAATATGTGCATTTGGATGCCATCCAAATTGGATGGTTTTCATAGCGATATCTGGGTCAAAAAAAAAATACGTTTCAGCTGGTTATCGAGATTTCTATGCGAGCTTTCTACAATTTTTGTCTGTTTCCGTTATGATTCAAGGCTTCTATGACTTTCTCACTTGATTCCCTCTTATAGACAAGGCCCAAAAAAAATCGTATTTTTAGTCATTTTCTTCGATTTGGACCGATTTTCACTAAGTTTAGCCAGAGAAATCAAATTCTTTCGGTGGCTTTTCAGTTTTTCGGATCACTTTTTCAAAAAACCTCGAATTTTCAGCTCATTTTCATCAACTTTAGCTCAAAATGTAAACTTTTGGTTTTGAAGCAAATTTTTCGCTCATTTGTGTATTTTTTTTTAAAGTTTTCCCATACTTTTCGCCACAATGATCTTCCTCTCATAACTGGCATCAGTTTCTGGAAGTTTCGCCGGCTTCGTCTCCTCCAAAATCTCATCAATTGCCTCCTCCTCCTCGACGTCTTCCTTCTTCGCTTTCCGTGTTTTTGGAGGCATTTTTGGCTGAAATTTTGTGAGTGAAGCGCTGAAAGGATGCTGAAAACTACACCAAAAACCCGATAAAAATCGTAGAAAAACGAGAATAATCTAAAAGAAGAGAAGGGAAAATAGGGGAAAAGGGAGGCTATTTATAATTTATTAGTGTATGTACACCAAAAGTATGGAATTTTCGAATAGAAATCGGGGGAAAAAAGAGAAAAAACTAGGAAAAAAAAGGGATTTTCTAGCATAAATCACTACAAAAAAAAACGGACAGTGAAAATCACAGAATAAATATGCAGAGAGGCGAAAAATGGACAGACAAACAATGAAAAATCCGAAATCGATGGAAAAACTGCTGAAATTGTCCAAAAATATGGCTCCAGACAACCCAAAAACCATCAGAACTCGGGAAGCAATTAAAACAAGTAAAAATATAATTATATTCACATTTTTCCAGATCTCGCCATCTGTTGCATCATATTCTGAAGGCCACCCATACCGCCCATTTGTTGAAGAACGCGTGGGTCCATCATTTTTGCCATTTGTTGATTTAATTGAGCCATTTTCGCGGGATTCATGTTCTTCGGGTTGATATCGCCGTTTTTGCCCTGGAAATTGGGGGTTTTTAGGTCAAAAATACGGAAAATTGGGATTTTATAAGGTGAAAATGCAAAAAATTGCGATTTCGGGATCATAAAAGTCAGTTTTAGAGTTTTTCGACGGAAAACTCACATTGAAAAGTCCCTTAATCGATCCAATCTTCTTGACGACATCTGAGAATTTCTTGTATTGGGTGAGAAGTTCGCGTACTTCTTGCTGCAAAAATATAGGTTTTTGAAGATCAGGATCACCATAAAAATACGATTTGGGCTTTAAAATTACCCAAAAACAGCTCAAAAATCACTAATCTCTACCTGATGAGATCCGGATCCTCTGGCGACGCGTGCCACTCGATTTGGCTCTTTTGTGAAGAGCTCTGACGCTTTTGGATGATCCAACTCCTTATCACTCATTGAATCCATTATTGTCATCATTCGTTTGAGACGATTCACCGACTCTTGCTCGTTTCCCTTGTTCATGAATTCTGGTCCGAAGCCGGGAATCATGCTCTGAAAAAGGCAATTTTGGAGTGAAAAATCGTTGTTTTAAGGGATTTTTTCGGCGAAAAAGGGGTCAAACTAACCATAATCTGACTGAATGGACCCATTTTCATAATATTCTGGAACTGCTCGTACATGTCACGGAGGGTGAATTGTCCTGGAAATTTGCAATTTTTCAGGGTTTTCACCTCTAGTTTACCTTGTTTAAGCCTTCCAACCAACTCCTTATTATCCTGAATTCCAATATCATTGACCATATCCACTAATCCGGCGATATCTCCCATTCCAAGAAGCTTCTGGACAAAAGATTTCGGCTTGAACACCTCAAAATCATCGATATGCTCTCCGGTTCCGATGAAGATAACCGGGGATTTTGTGACGGCGACAGCGGACAAGGCTCCTCCTCCCTTTGCGTGAGAATCCAACTTGGTGATGATAACACTGGCGACGTCGACAGTTTGAGAGAAGGCACGTGCCTGGGCCTCACAAGCCTGTCCAATAGAGGCGTCCATGACGAAGACGACGTTGTCAGGGGTGACGGCGTTGGATACTTGAAGCATTTCTTCGAAGAGCGAGGCTTCTTGCTTGTGACGTCCGGAGGTATCGACGATGATGATTTCGAAGCCTTCTTTCTGAAAAAATGGGATTTTGGTGAAGCTAATTTGAAGTTTGGTGAGGCTGTGGTGAGGCTAAAGAGGAGTTTGGTGAGTCTAACTTCAATTTCGCCTAATTTTTCACCATTTTTCGGTCATTTTTCTCATATTCCCTGCTAAAAACCACTTACCGAGAACTTTTCCACTCCTTCAGCCGCAATCTTAACCGGATCAATCTCCGAATACGATCCGTAGAACGGAATGCGAGCCTTGGTGGCGTTCTGTTTCAACTGATCAAAAGCTCCGGCACGGAACGTATCCGCACAAATCAAGCACGTCTTCCACCCTTTTCTCTGATAATAATACGCCATTTTAGTACAAGTTGTCGTCTTTCCGGATCCTTGAAGACCGACGAACATGAAGACGTTACGTCTTCCTTTGGTTGGCTGGAAGGGAGTGACTCCTGGGTCGACAAGCTTCAGAAGCTCATTGAAGACGGTCTTCTGGATGTAACGACGCTTGTTGGCTCCGCCCACAATCTCCTCGAAGTTGATGGCTTTTCTGAAAGAATTTGCTCATTTTTTCAAAAAAAAAATCCGCAAAAAACTTACTTGACATTATCCTTCAACTGCTTAACCAGCCGAATGTGCACGTCGGACTCGATGAGCGCGGTGCACACCTCTTTGAGCATCAAATCGAGCTCCTCCTCATTGATAACCGTGTTTTGGCCGAGTTTTCCGATCGCATTTCGGATTTTTCGACCCAAATCCGCTAAAACCATGGTTGAGCCTGCAAAAATCGTATTTTAAAAAGAATTTTACGCCAAAAAAGTAGAAAAAAGCGAAAGAATTCAGAAAATTCTAGGCATTCTCGGAATGTTCTCGCATATTCGAGAAATTATTGACTTTTTCGGGTCAAACTTGCTAAAAAAAAGAATGAAAAAACTATTTTTATGTAAAAATCAACTTTCTTTTTTGAAAAAGCAATGGAAATTTGGAAAATTCACGTGAGAAGCTTCAAAAATCAATGGAAAAAGTTGACAAAGTGGAACACGTTGACGCTCCTTCAAATTTGGTGCTGGCGCATTTTGCGACGTTCGCTTAGCGCATTTCTCGTACCGGCGCCAAATTTCATTTTTCGCCCATTTTTTGACGAATTCTGCTCCATTTTGCCGGTTTTTTGGGGTTTTTGTGGTGAAAATCTTTAAAAAGTGAGGTAAATGATAGAGGGCAACACAATAAAACTCGAAAATCGCTAAAAATCAATAAAAATTGAGAGAAATGTCAAGTTGTCAATATTCTTCGACTCTGTCATGTTTTTTGAACTTTTTTCAGTGGTTTTCATTGCGAAAAGTGTCAAACCGTGTGACGGAGAATGCCGGGAAACCCGGAAACTATAAAAAATTGCGAGAAAAACGAAAAGTTGGGAAATAAAACGAAAAACTTGAAAGTTTCATTTTTTCAAGCTTCCGGGGGTTGAGTGAAAAAAGTCGACAAATTTATTACAAAAATTTATTAAATCTAACAAGTTTAATACCATCCTTCCTTATAATCCCGAACTTCCGCCACTTTCAATTCGGGCAACGGCATTTTCAGCGCCATATAATCCCAGTAATAAGTTTTCACAAATAAATCGAGCACATCGGGTCGGGCATAAATGAAAGCGGTGTAGAATTTGCTGATTTTTTCATAGGAAGATAAATCATCGGCGAAAAGTTCTTCGGCGTCGGGGCGCTGAAAAATTGGAGGATATTGGCAGGGAACATCGGGAATTTCGAAGCAGGATAGTGAAAAATTTCTTAAAATATATCAGTCCAAAAAATGGTGAAAAATATAGATATTCCAGCCCAAAATTATACCTTTGCCTCAGCATAAGCTGGATTCGAAGGCTTCCCAAAAATCGAGTAATCCACTAGCTGGAACTTATCCTTCATCGCATCCATTTGACATAAATAGTTCTGAGGGACATATTTCATTTGATCCTCGTCGATAGTTGTATTCTTCGAGTAGATTTGTACGATTTGGGCGTAAATGTTGTTGAGATAGCAACGAAGGTCCAGACGGCACTGGAAACACGGGCGGTCTTCTCTGAAAATGAGTGGATTTCGTGCGATTTTTACCTTCTTGCTACCTAACACAAGTATCCATATAATGATCTACAAATCTCTCTATTGGGTCTCTCCTCGCAAAGAGAATCTTCCAATCAGTGAAGTTATCATCCAACTCTTTTTCTCGTTTCAAGTCATCGAAATCCGAATAATGTTGAAGGGAATCGCTATCACAGGCGCTGAAAAAAACCGGAATAATCAAGGAAATGTAGTTTTCAAAGTAGGAAAACTCACGCTTCATCGTCGAGTTTCTCCTGCAAACTGCATAGTACTTGTTGACCAATGAAGGTGTCTACTTCACAGATTGCGGTTTTCGATTTGTCGATTGCCTGAAATTCAGGTTTTATAGCTGAGAATGGCTGTAAATTATTTATTTTTTTCGCTGAAATCGGCTCAAATTGGCATGTTCTTTCCGAAGGAAGAGGAGAAAAAGAGGTCCTAGCCATGTGAATCCAGGTCACTCAATCTCAATGCTTCAGAATTCTCAGTTTCAAAGTCAAAATGAGCTACGATATCGTGATAGTAGCGTGATTATCACTATTTTACCCTATTTGAACTCACCGCCAACTTATTGGAAACCTGTGCGAATCCCGCAATATTGGTATACAAATCGTATCGTTTCTCGTCTCCCTCATCAAACCAAAGGGAATTCGTTTCCACTATGTGATCAAACAAATCTTTTTTCTCCAAATCTCGAGGTTCTATCGTTTCGGATTGATAGAAAAACAATCGAATTATGATTATTATGATAAACACTAGAATTATCAGTCGTTGAGTAGAAGGGGACCACATGTTTAGAGAAAACTACTGAACAGTAACTAGACGGTTGTTGCAACTGATCTAATCTTGAAAAGATCTCAAGCTAGTCAAGATAGTGATCTAGATTTCGGTTTGGAACTGGTTTCTATTTCGGTGTAGTTTCATCTTTCCGGTGTTATGTTTGGAAGGGAGTGCTGTAATAATACAGTAGAGGGTTTTTTGTCTTCTTGGTTCGATGAAATGATTGGGATTACAGTAAGCTTCCAAGATTCGCAAGCATTTCCATTGAAAAAGTGGTTTTCCGAAATTTGTTTCAGCATTTTCGGTTTAGTTTTATCTTTTCATAGTTCGAAGCATTTTGACAAAGCGTTATGAGTGTTGTCTAAACACGTTTTCCGTAGGGTTGCTAAAATGGCTAAAATTCAACATATTTGATTGTGAGCTATTTTCCGCAATATAAGCTCGGGAAGTTTCGGTTCAGAGGGAATAACCCTTCATAATGGGCCCACCTGTAAAAGGTCTGGCGCAATTTCTGTCGTCCTCCCGGCCATGCGGCGTTGGCTATCAATCTATTGTTTCTAGGGTACGGTGGCATTGTTTTGTAACAGTTTTCCTTGGCTTTTCGGGTGTATTTCGTTCCAAAACCATGCCCCGTATCAGCGCTAACTCACGTGAAGCTCAAAAGTTCTAATCCAAAACTGTTGATTCACCTTAATCTTTCTTCTTCACCGTTCTTCTCTTCTTTATTTCCCCTTAACTTCACCACAGTAACGTTTTTTTTTAATTTCAGGCCAATTTCTCCTGATTCTCCACACAAAATAGCAGTGCACACCGCCTCATTCTTGTCTCTGAAACTCCTTTCGGATTGAAATGGGTAATCCGTGGAAAGATGGAGAATGTTCCACCGACGACGTGAGTTTCTCTCCAAAATCTTCATAAGACTTCAAAAATATAAACCTTTTCAGTGAAAAATTGCGATTCCCAGCAAGAAAATGCGCCTATTTAATCGTAAGAATATTTATATGAGCATCGATCCTCCCAAGCTCCGCCTCAAAAAAGGGGCGGAGTCTATCACCCCTTCGCATGTTCGCTCCCCCATCCGGCATGATATCCCGCATGATTAAAACTGCAAAAATGGGCGGATCATCACTATTTTCAAAATTTTCAGGCCAAAGACTTCGCCGACTACATTGGAGAAGGGCAGGCACATCACACGCCTCCACCAGCCAAAAAGGTGAAGCTGATGTCCGAAGGGGAAGACGTCGTGGAATCGGAAAAAGGGGCGGAGCCAGCAGAGCCAAAGAGTGAAGACGTTTTTGCCTCTTCTCAACCATCTGGAGAGTCTGGTGGCAGTTCGTATGAAACGTGCAATGAGACAGTGGAGGGAAATGATGAGGATGAAGGCGACGATGAAGAAACTCCGAGAAAATCACAGGAAACTGCTGAAAATCCGCCGCCTTCTAGCCAAGCGGAAATGATGGAAGTTGACCAGAAATCTCAGGACGTTTTCTCCGAAGATCCGCAAAAAACGCCGGTGAAATCAGTGAAAAATGAGCCAAAATTGTCTAAAAGCACTCCTGGAAACACCTCGCTGGCAGAGTACAAGGATTGTAGCACGGAGTTGGAGCAGAAAACACCAAAAGCTAGCCAAATTATGCCAAAATCAGATGAGAATGCTCAAAAAACTGCTGAAAAGAGCCAGAATTCGTTCAAATATGATGCGGGATCTCTGGATAAGAAGACTCCAAAACGTCAAGTTTTGTCGGAAATAATGAAAAATGAGCCAGGATCCGTAGAAAAAGCTCCAAATCTTTCCGATTTCGTGGAGAACAAGCCAAAATTAGCCGAAAAGATGACTCCAAAACGACAAATTTTGTCTGACATAATGAAAAATAAGCCGGATTCGATGAAAAAAGAGCCTAAATCTGCGGAAAAGAGCCGAAATTCGTTCAAATATGAGCCTGGTTCTTTGGAAAAGACGACTCCAAAACGTCAAAATCCTTCGGAAACGATGAAAATTGAGCTAAAATCTGCAGAAAAAGTTCAAAAATCCGCTGAAAAAATCGTAAAATCGAGCCCACGCCCTTCTGCGCCATTCGATTTTGATTGTGATGAGCCGAAATCCGGTGGAATAGCTACAAAACCCAGTCCGAAACCACATACTCCATTCGATATCGTTCTGTCGTCGCCAAATCTCACTGCAAGACTCCACAGAACGTTTGAAAAAGCTGACAGTCCAGCGGTATCAATTGGTCCAAAATCTGCCGAAAAACCAGATGAATCTATGGAAATTGACGACGATGAAAAGATTCCAAAAACGCCAGAAACCGCCAAGGAGACCCTTTTCAACGATCAAAGATCCTCATCAAGAAGATCTATGAAATCCAGCGGTCGAACTCCGGAAATAAAATCTTTGGCCGGCACAAGTGCTCCGCCGTCTATCGAAACCAAGCCACAATCCACACCGATCTCTGAGACACCCAAAAATACACGGCGGGTGTTGGAGAAGTCATTTAATCGTGTGAGCATTCCAAAACCCAATTTCGACATTGCTCTGGGTCAAGAAGAAGGAGAAGAAACGATTCTGAAAAATGTGACACTGCGAAGAAAAGCGTCGCCAAAGGAGACGATTGATATGAAGCCATTGAAGTCCATAGTGAATAAAATTCAGCAAAAAGAAGAGAAAGAAGAAGAAGTCGTTCCAGATTCTCAGGACTATCAAAGCATTCACATTTCGGACGATGAAGGACCCATGGAGATTGATGAGCCGAATAACCCCGAATCAGAAGAGTACGAAGGCCCTCCTGAAATAAACAGAGCCGATTCGGATGAGGCGGACAATGATGTGATGGGTGAAATGGAGCAGGAAATGGAACGGAATCAGGAGAGAATGGAGGAGGAAGATGAGGTGGAAACTGAACGAGGCGCGAACAATAAGACGATGGAGCAGGTAAATTTTGGGGGGAAAAGTGATGAAAAATGGCGGAACTTGAATGGGAAAAGCCCAGTTCAGAGTTAGCCTCACCAAACGTTCTCTTAACCTCACCAAAATCTTCTGTAGCCTCACCAAAGTTGCCTCCCCAAAATTCGAGTTAGCCTCACCAATGGTTGAATCAGCCTCCTCAATCTTGCAGTAATCCTCGCCAAACTAGCCTCAACAAGTTTTTACTTTAGCCTCTACAAGTTAGCCTCATCAAACTTTCCTTATAGTTAGCCTCACCGAACTTACTTCATTTCTTGCCTCACCAAAGTCTCGGCTAGCCTCACCAAAACCATTAACTTAATATGAATTTTACTATTTTCAGCTCCTCGACGTCGATCCCGAAGAAGAGAATCGTGAACTCGAAGCGGCTGCTGCTTCTGCTGCTGCTGCCTCTTCCTCCAATTCTCGTTGCGCATCCACGTCATCAAGCCACCACAATCAACGACCGAAACAGCGTGCAGTGTCTCCAGAACATGATCATAGTTATGATGAAATGGTCGCCCAGAATTGTCAAGAATTCGAGAAGAGTGACCTCGTTTTCCAACCGGATTTCATAAATATCGATCCAAAATACCACCCTCGTTATTGTAAAGTGAAGGGATTGCCTGACAGGAAAAATGGTAAGAATTGAGCACTTTCGGCTATAACAGAAGTGAAAAGCAGGTAGTTTATTCTTGAAAATTCCAAGTCGAGTGATCTAAAACCGACGAATTTTAATTTATCCTCACCAAGCAATGTTTTTTTTTCAGACTACCATCCAGTGATAATGAATCAACCGTGGTGTATCACCAATTATGTAAGCCCCTTCTTTCGTTTTTCCAACATTTTCCAATCTTTTTTTCAGAAAGATGAGAGAAATCCAATCTACAAAAAGCAGAAAGCTCTACTTGCTGCCTATTTAAGAGGGCATCGAAGCGGACTCGGTGGTTATCAACTCTTTGAGGTTACATCTCCTTTTAATCGAAAAAAAAACACACAATTTTCTATTTTTTCAGGGTCTCATTCACGATGTGGCTGGACTTGAAGATCAGCCTATGACGTCACTATTCAAATTCTATGAGCAACGAATCAGTGAGATTGGGCCAGATGAGATGCACGAACAATTCGCAAATGTCGTTAGTTGGGCACTGAAAGCAGAGGATTTGTTGCCAAAAGTATGAAATACCGTAATGCTGACGCCTGCATTCTTCTCCTGAATTAATGTATCCCATTTACAATTTTGTGCTTTTCAGCGAATCTATCCTCTATGTGATGAAGTCATTTCTGGCACCTTCTCCCGAGAACAATGCGTCGCTATCGTCGCGAGAATGTTCTTCCATCGAAAAAGAAAAACTGGACTGGACTTTTTCGCGTATGTTTTCTACTCTTACTAGCCTCTCCAAACCGTATTTTGTCTCACCAATCATCCCTTAGCCTGACCAAACTACCAAGATTCTTCTAATCCTCATCCAAAAGTCGCTTTTCAGAATAATGAATTCCCGCGAAGAAATTTGCGTCGAAAAACTCCGGTTCATTTTCGCCTACATTGAGAAGATGTCGTCACCCGATGCACCAAAAGGAATCGTCTCATTTCGTCGTGTACGACGAACAAGATCAAAGATCATTGAGAAATGGCAAACTCAAAAAAAAGTATTGATGCCAGAGGCTCGTATCATTGAAGGAACCGTCATCGAGGAGACCGCCCTGTGTACTCAAGTCGATTTCGCTAATGAGTATTTGGGAGGCGGAGTTTTGACACTTGGCTCTGTTCAAGAGGAAATTCGATTCCTCATGTGTCCAGAAATGATGGTCTCCATGTTTTTACAACGAGGACCAATGGAAGATATGGAGGCGTTCTCGATTGTCGGAGCACACGTTTTCAGCTCATATACCGGATATTGTGAGTTTTTGAAGTGATTTTTTAGCAAATTTTTGCGGGAAAATGAGGTCTGGAACCTGAGAAATGAAGTTTGTACCAAACTTTTGTGCTGTTTCATGTCATTTTCAAGCTTTTTCCGTCGCGAACCGCTCATTCTTTCTGCAAATGAAACTAGACTGATTTCAGCGAAAAAACATGTTTTTGAGATAAAAACCTACTCTTCTGTCCGTTTTAACGACATTTTCCATTATTTTTTTTTCAGCCCGTCAACTGAAATGGGCTCCACTCAAGCCTCAACACGCTCGTCAAAATCATTTCTACGATGCATACGATCGTCTTCAAGTGGAAACAATTGCAATTGATGCCACCGAATATAAGACTTATTGGCGAGAAGCTTATAAACAGTACACACCTGATTCGATTCAACGAGAATTAATGAAGGCAATTGTTGGATTCGGATGTCAAAGACCCGTATTCAAGAATATTCCAATCGTTTCCGGATGGTGGGGATGTGGAGCTTTTGGTGGCAATAAACAGTTGAAATGTGAGTTTTTGAATTGAAAAAATGAGGAAATCCGGACCAAAAAGACAGATTTTTCTCTCATTCCTCATCACAGATTATTGTTCAGCTCGTCGGGTTTTTACAGAAAAGCATAAAAACCCCTAGACTCCGCCCACGTCGAGCTCCCGCCACGATTTTGAAGGCCCATACCAAAGAAAGTCTTAGAAAGGGCGGAGCTTAAGCACGATTATACTTTCCTGAATCGTCAGAGAATTTCTTCATTTCAAAGAAATTTCTTTAAATGGCCGAAATTCTAAATTTTGTATTTCTAGGTCATTATTTCAATAATTTTTTCTTCTAGTTCTGATCCAATTGATGGCCGCCGGATTCGTGAAACGTCCACTCTACATTTGCCCATTTGGTGATTTGGAAACAGCCGCTGAATGCATGCAAATGATGGAAACTTTCAAGGAACTCGAGACTACAATCGGTTGGATTTCATACTTTCATTTTCAAAAAACCTGAAAACCTGAAATTTTGACATATTTTCCGTCAGAAACGCTGAATTTGCCCTAATGTTAGCTCTGAATTTTCAGGACAAGTGTACAATGCTCTCGCAAATATGGAAGCCAAACGAGGAAGTTTTCCGAAAGACGTCTTCGCTCATGTCACCAGAGAATTGGATTCCCTTTAAATTCCGCCTCTTTTTTGTATTCTTTTTCTCATTTTTCCCACATTTTTCAGCCAAAAAAAATGCTGAAAACCTCATTTTCCCCGTATTTCTATAACCTGTTTTATACCTACCGTAATCCCTCCCGATGAAAAATTAGCCACGCCCCTTTTATTCGCTTCGCCCCTCAACTCGATTATCATCATTATTATCATATTTATGTGTGATTGTCATTATTATACTCTCATCTCAGGTTATGTGTATTTTTGATCTCTCCCCATTCATTTTTTTGTCTTTCTTTTTCTTCCCGAATTTTTCCAATGATTCTAATTCGATATAAAATTTACATCGCACTGGAATTATTTGAATGAAAATCTGAACTTTTTAACAAAAAATGCAGTCTCTTTCCCACAAGAAGAGCTAACCCACCCTCGGAACAATTGCTGACGTATTTTCGGATATTCCCCCTGACGCGTTTCTCTAGCATAGAGCACGAGACGGCGGGAAACGATTTTTTGAGCACATTTATGGATTTTTTGTCTTTTTTTGGTTTTTGAATTGGAGATCATGTGAATTTTTAGTTTTGAAATTTTTCTGAAATTTTGGAAAATCTGAAAATCAAATTTGAAAGATTGCAAAAAGAATTTTCATAAAAATGTCTCTTTTTAGCTTCTTTTTTTTTTGGAAAATTACGAAGAAAATCTAGGAAACGAGATGATTCTTATTGGTTTTGAGGTTTTGAATAAATTCTGAAAAGTCTGAAAATTAAAAAATGAAATTTTGGAGTAAAAAGTTCTTTTTTGTTTCCTCAAAATTAACTTTGCTTCAGGCGGTATTATATTTGAATCCACCATCATAGTTCTAAAACTGTGAGGAGATTTGAAAATTATCTGAAACTGAAAATAGTTTTCAGTAAAAAACGTTTCTTTTCGCTTTTTTCTTTCTTTTTTCATTTTGCAGACGCTTTTCAAATTATTGTTTTTTTTCCAAAAGATTGTAGATAAAAAATCATTTGGAACAAGATATACTATAGATTAAAAACCATTAGAAATTTCAAAAAGTTTCTGAAACTGAAAAAAAAATCCAATGGGAAGATTAATTTTTTGCGTTTTCCACCAAATTGTAAATAATGTGGGGAAAAATAGTTGTAATGAAATCGATAAACAGAATATAGCTTGAGATTCTTAAGAAATATTACAGAATTTTTGAAACTGTGAAAAATTTTTTCGAAGGGCGAACAATTTTCTCAAAAAATTTCCATGTGAAGAACAAATTTGTTTTTCACTTATGTTAAATTTTCAAATCAGCTTCGAACGGATAATTGTAGGTTTATAATCTTAAGAAGTTTCATAACGTTTTTGAAAATGTGAAAAATTTCAAACAAAAATCCAACTTTTACGTGTTTTTCTGGAAATTCAGATTAACTTTAAAAATAACATTTCAATAAATTTACGAAAATTTAATTTTTTTTCACTTACATATATTAAATTTCTAAATCAGCTTTGGTGATAACTGTAGATTGAGAATCTTAAGAAAGTTCATAAAGTTTTTGAAAATGTGAAAAAGTTTTGAGCAAAAACACAACTTTTACGTATTTCCCTGGAAATTTGATTTTCAGATAAATTTTTGGCGAATATATCTTTTTGAGATACTGTGAAAACAGATTATGTTATGATAACGAGAATTCAAGAACTTACAGAAAATTTAAATATTGTCTGAAGCTGGAGAAGAAGATTTGGTCTTTTTTTTTAAATACTAGCTTTTTCAGAAATTAAAAGTTGTTTTTGATGTCAATAGTGGATATGGGAATAGCGGACTTACAAATTTCTAAAGAATTCAAAAACTTCTGGAACTGAAAATTTTTTCTGAAATTCCCGAAAAACTGAGAAAAAGTTCTAGATTACATTACTTACAGCCACCATTATAGGCTAAAACTAAACTCGTCACTTTTTTTTTCAAACTTCCCGCCCTTTTATTTCAATTTTTTTTAAATTTCAGAATGGAACCATCCACTTCAAATGCTGGAAACAAAGAAGCTGAAAGAAGTCCCTCATATGTGCAAGTGAGTTTTTTGCTGATATTTGGCTAAAATTTCAAAAAAAAAACCGAGCTTAAAGTTATCGGAATGCATATGCGCTCCATTGACAAATTTCGAAAAACTGTGATTTTGCATATTTTCAAGTGTAAAGTTAAGGATTCTGGAGGATTTTTTTCAGAAAACTTTCAGTCAAAATTTCCCCAGATTACTGTACCTTTCTATTTTTCAGAGCCCAGATTCCTATGACGAAGTGTGGGGAACAGGAGAGAAAAAAGAGGGAAATAAATGGGGTCTTGTGGATCCTCATTTCAGAGATGATAGAGAGCCATATCAAGGACCAGATAGTCAACCAGTTGATTTGAAGAAAATTGATTGGGATAAAATCACAGTGGGTGATTGCCAAAAGGTGAGTTCAGTCGAGGAAAAATTGGAGTTTTTTAGTCAATGGTGGCCTAGGTTTCCCTCCAGTGGCCTAGAAACCCAAAATGGTTTTTTGAAATTTTGAGACACCGAATTAAGAGATCTTTCGAAGGAGTAAAATCATGACTTTTTGAGTTTTGAGAAAATTTGAAAAATTTCCAGGAATGGGTCGCACCACGAAATCATTTTTTTTTCTTAACTTTCATTTTTCCCCAAAGTCATGAGCAGATGCGTATTCAGCTTTTCAAGACGTTTCAGAAAACCATAACAATGCCTAGGCTCCGCCCACTTTACCCTTCTTTGGCTCTTTGGGCCCCGTCACGATTTCAAAGGCGCATAGGTAGATCAAAACTCGAAATGGGCGGAGTCTAGGCATGTCTCTATTTTTCTGAATCGCCAGAGAGAGCTGAACACATTTCCAGTAACAAAACTGCGAAAATATCAGAATTGAAAATCTTTCGTGGTGGGACCCAAACTTTTTTATTTTCTCAAACAACTTATTTTTCAAACCCTGGCTAGATTATAAGCTTTTGACTGACCGTTTTTGCTTTTTATTGTCTGGTTTAGTGAAATTCTAGGCCACTATTTAAAACTCTAGGCCATCAAAATAACTTTCCATTCAGATGAGAAAGGAGTACTGGAGGGGAAGAGGAGGACTGCCTGAAGAACGAGTGGCAACACCAGATTTAACTGAAACACAAAAAGCAAAGAGAGAAGCACGGAAAAAGCATTTTCAGGTAATTTTTTTTGGAAATTTCGAAAAACTGGAACTTTTCTTGGAAAAACTTCGAGTTTCTTGAAATAAGACGTGAGGATTGTGATCAGCTCGCCGAGCCGGTTCAGAAAAGTACCCATAAGCCGAAGCTCCGCCCATTTTGAGTTTTGATCTACCTATGCACCTTTAAAGTCGTGGTGGGACCCAAAGTGGGCGGAGCCTAGACGAGATTATACTTTTCTGGACCGGCTTGATGTTTTGATTCCGAATTTTTTGCATAATTTGTCTGAAAATCATTTTCCGAAAAATTTTCAGCTCGAAAAAGACACATACGACCCTGAAAAGCGTTCTTCATGTGATTGGCCATCTATTCCAAGTGACACTCCGGAAAAAAGTGTTCGTCTGTATCAGGAAGAACTTGAGCGGCATTTGGAACAATTTGTGGATAATGAACTGGTTTTTGTGCCTGATTTTGAACGGTCTGATGGCCGGAGACATTATCGATATTGTAGTGTAAAGGGCATGCCGGATCATGTGCCAGATCATGGTAAGGTTGGGTTTTTTTTTTGGTAGGAAATTTGAATTCTTTGGCATGATTTTTGAGGGGAACAATAAGGAAATAAAAAGTACGCTATGTGTTATCGTAAACGTCAGGATGAGTTCAAGAAAAAGTAACATGAAGTTATTGGAACAGTAAATTTTCGAAATTCACAATCTTGTGACAAATTTGATGTTTGAAGTTTCGCAATTTCGAGTCGAAAATCTTAAAAATAATCTGAAAATTCCTCCAGGATTTAAGTTTTTTCAGTATACCGACCATACGTCGAAGGAACGAAACCAGTGATAATGAATCAGGATTGGTCGCCGAAAAATCATGTAAGTGAAGAGCTTAGATTGGTCCAAGTGGGCCTAATTGAGCCTAGATAGACCTTGATGAGCCTAAGTGGCCTGAACAGGCCTCGGGCAGGTCTAGTTTGACTCAAAACAGCCTTAATCAGGCCTAAAATAGGACCTATGAGATACGCAGACACTCTTTTTTCTCTGCGCCTCCTTGTTTCATACTCTATCCCTTTTGAGGATAGAAGTAAGCCTGATTGGCTTCTGCATGCCTTGATAAGCCTAAGCCTAACTTTGAAGAGATAGCGTGAGTCGAAAGACGCAGATACATTTTTTCTTTTTTCTCTGCTTCCTCTGCGTCTCGTTGTTGCACACAATTTCTTTCACAATATGGCATCTAAAACACAAAGCCGATGATTGGTTTTTTAATCGCTATTCTTGAAACAGAAAGTTTTCACACTAAATATTTTTTCTCTGAAAAGAGTGTGCAAACCAAGGAGATGCAGAGAAAGAAAATTTATCTGCACCTCTCACTTGCACACACTATTTCACAACATTTTAATTTTGAATTTTTCAGAAAGGAGAACGCAATCCACGATACGAATTTCAGAAGAATTGTCTGAAAGAGTTTGTGGAGGCTCACATGTCCAAATGCGTCATTATCAGAGATTTTGCGGTAAAATTTTTCAGAGTTTCACGAGCTGAAAATTGTCTGAAAATTCAAATTTTGCAGAGATTAATGCACAAAATGATGGGATGGAAAGAAATTCATTATTTGAGAGGTCTTTACCGTTTCTATCAATTTAAGGCAAAAGAAATTGGAGAGAAAGCGACGATGGAACTATTTGTAAATGTGGTTAGATGGGCTCTGAGAGCCGAGGAGTTGTTGCCAGAGGTATGGGGTTTCGATGGGAAAAATCGGGTTTTTCCTTGACGTTCTTCACCACAGTAATCCCCACCGTTACCATACAGTACTCCCTCCTACTGTAATCCTTTCCAGCGTATCTACATGTTTGCCGGCGAAGTCGAATCAGCGACTTTCTCCCATGAACAATGTGCAGCACTAGTGTCCCGAATGTTTTTCAGTAGAAATCCACGGCTAAATTTCCAGGAGTAAGTTTCTCTGCGTCTCTCACTTGCATGCGTTTTCTAAGCTCTTAGGGAGAAAGGAACTTTGAAGGGGCGTAACTCTGTGGTGTTAAGAGATATCAAAAAGTTGACAAATGGCAAAATAATCAGCTTTAAATTTGGAACATTTTTTTAGTTGATAATTTTTTGATAGCTCTTATCACTCGAGAGATAAATTGATTTTTCCAAAAGTTCAACAAAGAAATTCCAGAATAATGCACAATGAAGAACCAATCTACATTGAAAAATTGAAATTTATTTTCACATATTTCGAAAAAATGTCATCACCAAATGCTCCAAAAGGAGTCGTCAGCTTCAGAAGAATCGTTAGAACTTCTGAATCCATTGCGAATATGTGGGATTGGAAAATGGCCAACCCATTGCCACGTGTTCGTATTGTTGATGGAATGATTATTGAGGAGACCGCCCTTTGTACTCAAGTCGATTTTGCGAATAAACATTTGGGAGGTGGAGTCTTGGGAAGGGGATCTGTGCAGGTAAGGGATTTTTATTGGAAAAGTGGGCATGATATGTAGGAATCGTTGAACAAAATGAAAATTGTCTGAATAAGTATGAAACACTTTGGACACCGCAAACTTTTGGTGTGGAAATACTCAATTTTGAAAAAAGTGCCACACCTCTAATAAAGGGGAGCCTAAAATTGAACGGGCCCTCTTAACAGAATAGCCTACTTTTGGACTGAACTTTCTTGACGTTTGTCTAATTTATGTACAAATTTCTTACCGAGAGTTCAGTTCCACTTGACTCAGACTTGAAATAATAGGAAAAAATTGAATTTTTTTTGGTTCATTGATGGAGATATTGTCGAAACTGTCAGGGAGCCGAATTTGGACTGACGCAGAAACCGTAATTTTTTGAAATACTTTTTGCAAGTCCACCAAAAATTTTTGCTTATACGGACTCTTAAAGTGGGCGGAGTCTCGACCCTTTTAGGTTTTCATCAGTTCCTAAATGAGATCCGGACTTGATTAACCTATGTCAGAATTGGACTAATTTTACAAACTCCAAAAGTTGAAGTTATTGATCTAAATTTAAAAAAAACTCACTGATGCAAGAATGTTGTAATACCAGACCAAAAATTATGTGACTACTGCAAAACTTTTCAGTGGAAGAAAATCTCAAAATATTCAAAAAATACCCCCACTTTCAAGACTTTTTTTCGCCTACTTTTTGATTCTTTCCGAACTCGACGTACATATTACTGAAAAAAAATTAAGAAATAGAGAAAATATGTGTTGAATGAAACTGTAAATTTCAAAAAAGTTCAAAATTGTTTACTGTTTTGCAATTTCCTTAATGTTCAGTTTGAAAGACGAAAACAGTTGAATTGTCGTTCTTTATTGAAATTATCTACACATGAACCATCTTTTGTAATTTGAAATTTTTCCTATTTCATAAATTTTTGATTTGCCAGTGAAAAATACAAAAAGACACTACTGGTAGATTACTTTCAAAATGACAACTAATGTTGAAGATGATATGCAACCGGACTTACCTCTGTGTGGTTACAGTAATTTTTTTTTGAACGCATAGTTCTCTTAAAAATGGACGGAGCCTGGAGAGCCAACCATCTCAGCGAAATCATCAAAAACTCACATCAATTTCTAAAAATAAGACGCGAAATTGATTAACCTGAGACAGAATTGGACCGATTTTCATTTCAATAAAATTTGAAAAATTCACTCTGACAGCATCTTTTGAAAGGAAGAACACAGAAAAAATCTGTCTTTTTACCAAATTTTTCTTTGAAAAATTCAAAACTTAAGTGTTTCCCGACCAAAAAATTTGTCAGTACTACGAGAAAATCGATGCTATGAAACTGAAATTTTTTACGATTTCACGACTTTTTTGATTTCCATTGAAAAACACGAGAATCGTTGAGCTTCCTTTACGCTGTTTGAAATCGTCTCAATTGAGCTTAAAGGAGGACTGAACTCGGGTTTTTGTATTTCAAATTCTGATTTAGTTTTTCATTCTGATCATTTTCTTTCACTACGACCATACTCAAAAATCACTCTAAACGGGTGAAAAAGGCGTTTGAAAGAAGCACACAATACAGAGTGATGGCCTAGGATCCGACAAGTGTGCGCCTTGCGCGCGCTATTTTTCAAATTCCTAGGCCGTGAATCTGTACGCGGCCATGCCTTCAAACGCCTTTTTCACCCGTTTAGAGTGATTCTCGAGTGTAGTCGTAGTGAAAGAAAATGATCAGAATGAAAAACGGCACCAGAATTTGAAATAAAAAAACCCGAGTTCAGTCCTCCTTTAAGCCATTTTCAGAAAAAAGGTTTAAAAATTTGAAAGAAACATTGAGGAATACAAAAAAGCCAATTTGGAACAGGTTGAAACAGAAAAAGTGTCTTGTTACAGTATTTTTTTGTAGCGAACTAGTTTCAATTCATTTTCAATCTAGGGAACGTCGATTGGGAGAAAAAAACGAAAACTTGTAAAACTTTTTTTTCACTATTTCATAAAATGCTTATTGTTCATTGAAAAACAAAAACAAACACTGGGAAGCGGTTTCCAGAAAAACAAAAATAAAATTCTTATTTTTGTTCTTAAAATTGTTGTGCTCCGCCCATTTTTTATAAGCAAAGTAACCTGAGTTCAATGCTTCAGCTAAACAAAACCTACTACTGAAAATTTGAAAAACTAACAAAAATATCTGAAATCCCCACTTTTTTCCCCTTTTCCCAGTTTCTTTATTTGCCAGAGAAAACTCCAAAAGTCAATTTCTAAATCCATTCTGTACTTAATTTTCACAGCTTTTCTCTCTTAAAAATTTCAATTTTCAGGAAGAAATCCGTTTTCTAATGTGTCCTGAAATGATGGTCGGAATGATGTTACTCCTTAAACCAATGCATCCATATGAATCATTTTCGATTGTTGGAGCCCGCGTTTTCAGCTCTTATTCTGGATATTGTGAGTTTTTATGGGGGATATTTGCAGATATGAAACGGCTCATCGTAGTTGAGAAAATACCAAAGAAAACATGCAAATAACGTGTTTCAAAACCCTTAGGAAATTATTAGGTTGCAACTTTTGAAATTGATATCCTATACAATGTCATATAGTCAGCCTAGCCGCAAAAAAAGTGTTTTCCCCGTTCAACTTAGCTCAAAAAATGGTCAAATTTATATCGAGATGGGTACAAACCTCTGTACAATTTCTGATTCCAATAAACAGGTTCTTTGAAACATTTTCAAAACAAAGCTTAATATTGGTCGAAAGTTCACAAAATTAGTTTATGAACGATTTGCTCACATCTTCTAATTTGCTGAAAACGGTAACAAATTAGTAAAAACTTCCAAAACTATGATCACCGACCATTCTTAGCCTTTTTTCGATTTGAGATATCTGAAAAAAAAAGAAAAGAAAAATCCCGAACACAAATGCGGAAGCAGTGATTTCATTCCGTTTTGAACCTTCATTTCTGTCTGTAACAGAAAAGAACGGGTTTGAACATTCACAACAACAATAGCAACGTTTTGAACTCCGGCAAACAAAATTTTTTTAGACATGTCATGGATATTTTGGTCAGAAATGGTCTAAAACTTGTCTCAAAAAATGACCGAAAAACGGACTAATTGAAAGATAAGAACATCAGCGAGCGTATACAGTAGCAGTGTTTTCGGAACGTTCTCGAACTTGTCTCCTCCCCAAAACAGTGAAAAAAATACCCTCGAATCTCTGAAATTAGCATCTTTCAGACGGAGTCGTAACGCTTCGCAGCTTTTTTACAGTCTTTTTCCGTCCGAAAAAGCTTCTGAAATGGGCCAACAGCAGTCTAACAAAAGACTAAAAAAGGCAAAAACAGCGTGCTTTTCCTATACTGTAATAGTCCGTTGCGCGGTTTTTCTCAGTCTATTTTCAGCTTGGAAACTCAAAATTCACTGCAGAATGATCTTTTCTATCACAAATATAATTTCTAACTCACCTGAAACAGCTAAATTTCAGCTTAAAATCCATCAAATTTACAGCCTACAATCTGAAATGGCAACCCCTTGAAGCGAAACACTCAATGCAGAATGCTTTTCGTGATAAATATGATCGTTTGATGATAGAAACCATTGCAATTGATGCACAACCATACGAAGGAGATCCTTTCGTTGCCACTTATCGACAGGCTAAACCTGAAGCAATTCGACGTGAAGTCTATAAAGCAATTGTTGGATTTGGAAGTCAAAGAAACAATTTTAATAATATTCCAGTTGTTTCTGGATGGTGGGGATGTGGAGCTTTTGGTGGAAATAAACAGTTCAAATGTAAGTTCTTCTGGGAGGTGGGGGAATTGGATGAGTAGCAAAGGTTGGGGGATACGGAGTTTAATGGAGTTGGTTGTAGTTGGCGGGAATGGTTGAGCAGGAGAAGATGAATTTGGAAAAAAAAGTCAAAATTTTATGCAACTTGAATTGGCGCCAAAAAAAGAAGTACTGTTTCTCTCAGATTTTAGTTGGCTGTGTAGAAAAAGTGAAGTGATATCTTTTTCAATCGTCCACCGGAGAAAAGTTTTGTGCGGAACATTTTTTCTTGAAATTTTCATAAGCTAACTAGAAAGAAGGTGATACTGAGTTTAATATTTTCTTATTGAAACGGGAAAATGATTCAGAGAAAATACTCAAAATTTTTTCCCAACTAACTGAAATTCGAACTCCCGCTAGATTTCTAAAAGAAAATTCTTTTAAAAAAGCTTGTTTTGTTTAAGCTAGGAATCAATCAAACCGCCTAACTTCGACGCTGAAATATTTTCAATCAAACTCAAAACATTTTTTCAAAATGATTGAAAATAAAATACGTTTTCAAGAAATCAATTAGACACCTACATTTTATCCTCATTAATCGGGTATCCGAACAAACGTTTATATAAAATTCAAAAATTCGAGCTCCCTTGAGCTCCGGTTTCAAATTATTCTTTACAGTGATTTTCTATATTTGCAAAAAATAATTTTACTTATTCAAACTTTGCTTAAATTTGAATTTCCTCCAGCGCATTCAGTGGATTGAAGAATACTCTTTGCTAATCAGCCAAATTTAGCTAACTATACAACTACCATAAAAACTGTATTAGAAGAGCATGCTCTTCGATTTTTTCGAGCACAATTTTCCTGGAATCCTTGAGAAAATCAGGACGAAATTGACAATTTCCATTAAAAATAGGCATGATGCAATACTCTTCTAATATAGCTGTTCTTTTATTAGAGCGGCTATTGTATTAGAGGTGATTTTCCTATAACCCAACTATTCATTCAACAATATTCCCTTAAAAATTAAAAATATCATTCAGTTTCAAAAAATTCATGAAAAATTCAGAATAATGTCTATAAGTATTGTTTTGTAAAAATCGGAAAAATTAAAATTTCT
Organism: Caenorhabditis doughertyi; assembly: GCA_963572265.1. Taxonomy (NCBI): domain Eukaryota; kingdom Metazoa; phylum Nematoda; class Chromadorea; order Rhabditida; family Rhabditidae; genus Caenorhabditis; species Caenorhabditis doughertyi. Next base: position 8,708,527 of record OY751556.1, on the reverse strand, counting down.
CAAATCTATTTTTCAGTTTCTGAACTCTTTTTTTTTTTACAATGATTCGGAGTTTTCATTCGATTGGTTTCTCACACCGTTGGGAAACTTCAAAATTTCGAGTTACCGCCACAAATTCAAAAATTCAATTTTGAACATTTTTCAAAAAATTTCACAGCTTCAACATTATCTGAAATTCAAATCATCACCAGGAAAACTAGTGACGCTGGTCCCCGTTTCAAAAATTAAAGAAATGCAATTTTTTTTTAATTTTCAAAGTCCTAATCCAAATAATTTTTAATTTTTATTTTTCAGTTTTAATCCAAGTAAAAAACATTTTAAAAAACGTTTTCAATAAATCAATATACAACCTGTGTTTTCTTTAAATTCGATAAGATTGCGAATAGCGGACCATTATATATGAAAATAATATATGAAAATAGACGACCCTTAAAAAAAATTTTATCCAAAATTTTCATTTTTCAGTTTTAATCCAAGTAATTGCTGCTGGTTACTGTAATCGTCCATTGGATTTTTGTCCATTTGGAGAGAAAGAAGTTGCAAATCAATGTCGAGCAATTATGAGAATACTCAGGGAGGAGCGTGTTAATACTGGTGAGTTTTTTTTACTTTTGTCCTATGGTTTGGCTTAAAAAGCGAAAAATATGCAAATGGATTTGAAAGTCTAAAAACTTGACCTTAAAAAGAAGAAGGAATTGAAATTAGCATAACAAGAAAAAGGTTTTTTTCTACTAAAAATGAAACCGTTTTTCGGTCAGAATACGGAAAGAAATTGTCCGAAAATTTGTTGAGAATGGGCAAAAAAAGAAAAAAATGGTCAATTCTGAGTGAAATTTGATTTGAGATTTTTATTTGGCTGAAAAAGGATCTAGAAATTTTCTGAAAGAATTTTCCCGGGGCGGTAGAAAAACATCAACAATTTTGAAAAAAAAAGTTTTCATCCAAAATTGAAACTGTGTTTTATTGAACAATTCTCTGGAAAATAGCTGAAATTTGGCTGAAAATACGTGAAAGAGCTTTTAACTATAGCTAAATTCGTTCTTTCTAACTCCAAAACTTGGTTTGAAGATTGTTGTTTTCAGTAGTTTCTGGAATTTCTGGAATCGGGACCCAATGTTCTAATTCAAAAAAAAAAGTTGACATGGCGAAATTCCGAAAATTATAGCAAAACCGTAAAAAAAGCTCCAATTTTTGTCTGTTTGAATAACAAATTCTTCGGAAAATATTTAGCTCGGAAAAGCCCTAGAATAGTAAGACAGTTTGAAAGGAAAGGGTTTTTAACCCAAAACTAAAACTGCTTTTTTCTGGAAATTTGGAACGAAATTAGCGTAAAATTGACTTGAAATATGTGAAAAGTCTGAAAATTAAAAAAAAAAACCTAACTGCTGGAGCCTTTTTTCAAGAGAATTGGCCTAAAATTAATAGAAAAATATTCTGGTTTCTTTGTTGAAATTTTATATTTTCGAGCGTTTATTTTTCAGTGGTGAAAAATTGCCAATAATTCAGTCAAAAAGACTCCAAAAACGACTGAAAAAATGAGTTTCGGACCAAAAACCCCCATTTTTCTAACTTTCCACACCAAAAATCCATTAAAAACCCACAAATCTTCTTTATTTCCAGGCGACCTCTACAACATGCTTCGAACAATTAATAAAGTCCGTCATGATCGTCCATTTGATCTTTTCAATTTCATTGATAACAGATTAAGACTCCAAGAACACGTAAATTATTATAGAAGAAATCCAATTATGAGAATAGGAGGACCATCATTGATAAGACGATCACAACAAAATGATGGATCAGAAGAACCAAAAACAAAAGAAAGAAGAGAAGAAGAAAAAGAAGAAAAAGAAGGGGAAAAACGACAATCCGAAGAGAAACATGATGAAGAAGAAAAGATGATTGATGAATAATTATTTATTTAAAATGAAATTTCTGTGAAATTTGACTGAAAATATTGAAATGAATTCTGAAAATTATGCAATAAAAGCGTATATTTGGTAATGAGGGTATGCCAAATCAAAGCTGTCCCTTGTGAGAACTGTGCCGTATGAGAACTATTATTTCGTGTGAAACAGTTCTGATACGGGGTGGTTCTGATTCAGGAAAGTTCTAGCATATGACACTTCTGATCAGGGACACGGTTCTGATTCGGTATACCCTCTTGGTACTTTGTGATTTAATTGAACCTAAAACGAAACATTGAAATTTTCGAAAATTCTGAAACTGAAAAACACTTTTTGCTTACTGTAGCTTGTTGGTTTTGAATAGCCTCGTCTCAACCAATTTTTAAAATGATTTTAATCTTTTAACCACAATTTTTTCCCTGAAATCCTGGTTTTTGGGAGCAAAAAGTTACTGTATTATGGAAATTTTAAATTTATTGAAGTATTTTTCAATTGTGTTCCACAAAATATTACATTTTCAAAAAGTATATTTTGTGTTTTGAACTCTAATGTAGCTTATTGCCAAATATTTTTTTACATTATTCGTGGGGAAAATAGGGGAAAATATCTCAAAAAATTCATTTGCTAAAAATATCAAAAAACAGAGTCCAGTGGGGCGCGGTTGCTTAACTGAATTTTAACCGAAGATTAGAAAGCTAAACGCTGAAGTTGAAGTTCGACACGCCCTACAAAACAGGTGGAAAAGAGGGACCACCCTTACAAAAAGTGAGAGGTGAGTAACAGAGATATCAATCTTTTGGTGGCCCTCCATGAACAGATCTCTATTTATGATAAGTAGAAGATGATGGACGAGGTGGCCAAGGATGATAAAAAAGAAGAAGGACCACCCCTAACAAGGTCATTCTGTCTTTCGGTGGTTTACTGGTGTATGACCGTCCTATTTATTGTCTGATTTTTTCCAATATTCTTTATATATTTCCTATCGATAGATTTTGTCATGACTTTTGATGATTAATGGCTCACGGAGCAAGCGACCTTATTGCAAAATCGTAAAAGGTGAAGACTGTGGTGATGTTTTTTTTATTGGAAACAAGTTTTTTTTCAGAATAGTCATCGAAATGAATAAAAGCTCTGGCTTCGCTGTTCGCCCTAGACAAGAGGAGGAGGAAATAAACCACGAGATTCCTTAACCGACAGAGTACGGTATCGTCGGATTCCTGTCTACCATTGGGTATGTCAATGCCGACCCGAAAAATAAGAAAAATTGAGTCTAGGGACTCTGCCTAGCCAATTTCTGGCTTGCATTCAAGTCGGAGGATTCGTCAGCCCCGAAAAAGCGGGGCGAATACTGTGCAGCGTTTACGTACATCTGGGACTGTTGCCATCCCAGACAACATTGATGCCCTTTTGACGCAAATTTTTGCTTACAAAAAATTCTGCCCTGGTTTCTTAGTGAGCAGGCTCGAGAATTGCATCTCCACACTACCATGCTTCTATGATCGTGCAGAGTTTAAGCAAGGTGGAATTTCTATCCTCGAGGCTCACGATCTTGCCCGAGGAACTGAAATTCTCAATTCGTTCTTGGAGACAAAGTCAAAGTCCGCTCTATATGTAGATACAGAGAAAATGTTGGACAACTTTCGAGAAAAAAAAAGAACTTGCTTCGTCATTACCTTTGATCCGATCACCCGCAGAGTTTTATTCTGGAGTCTGGAGACTCAACAAGAAGGGCCGTCGTGACAAAGAACCTGTGAAAACCCGAATAAACTCTGTGAAGAGTCATAGACCCCTGGCGTATTTTGATCAAAAAGATTTTCTCGCTCTACCATGGGGAGGTTCTAGGAATGCCTACGATTTCAAAGTGGGTGACCAATCAAGCGAAATCCCACTGTGCAATATAAAAGGGGAAACATGCAGCGATTGGAGAGCTGAAGAACCCACCAACGACCAAAAACAATACGCTGCAATGAATGTAGTTTCTTTATACTACATCCGGGGGAAAACCGAATGGTCTAGGTACGAATTTGTAGCTCTTTTTTATAGAAAATAGGTTTTTTTCACTTAAGACCAACATCAGGGCGCCTCTTCTTTGAGGCACAAAGAAGATTGGGAGAACTGACGAAATTTGAAGATTGAAAGGTAAGAAAGAGATTGTTCAGATTTTCATAAGTTATGCTTTTTTTCAAATTTCAGGTCTCTGAAGATTGGCGTCGCTAGTACGGACCTGAGGAGACAGAGCTATCATCTCTTGCCACACTTTTCACTATTGTGGTTGTTCTTCCAATCCCCCACAACCGCCACTAGAAATCACCCGTCTTACTGCCACCTGCCTGCCAGTCAACCTAATTCCCATTTGCCCCTTTTCCCTTATTACATCCCTTTCCCTTATCTTTACAGCAATAAATATTATTCAAAATATCTACCACTGTTAATACCACCAATCGCCATAAAGACAAACCCCTACTAGTCTTTTTACGGCTCTCATGGGAGAGACTGACGCTAAAGCAAAGGGCTGCCATCCTGTGGATGAATTCAAAATAGTTTCGAGGCTGATTATGTAAGTTTGAAAACATTGAAGCATGAAAAGTCCTGACCCAATTCATTCTTTCAGGATAGCTACTACACACCATCCACTCGTCGTGAGTCGTACTAACTACAGAAATTTTCTCATGATTTTCTTCCTCAACGTATCGAAATCCTCCAAAATATTATTTTCAAATTTTTTAAAACTTTTCCAATAATAAACAAACATAATACTGTTACAAGACATTCTCTTGTTGATTAAATTTACTTATGTAAATAGTGACAGTAACATTTTCAATCAGTATTTGTTTCAGGAATAGTGCATAAAAAGAGGAAAACGAGTACTCGCTAGTGCCTCTTGATAAATAACACTCCAGGGAGGAAAAAGTTCACACAGAACTTCACATTGAAAAATTTGGCACTCATAAAAATTTTCAGTTTGGGGAAAGTCGCCACTTAGTTTATTTTCGGTTTTAAATCTTTTTTGTTCTGTGGATCGTGAAAAAAATTCATTGCGAATTTTATTTTCTTATTTGGCCTCTACGCTATAGTCGGCGCAAGCGTTTGCATATGCGCTCTATTCTAGTTACGCCCACTTTTGACGAAATAGTTCTCATGCCTGAGAGAGCGCCAGACACGCATAGTTTTCTGCGTTTCCTCATTCGCGCACTCTATATGCAATAGTGGGCGTAACTAGAATAGAGCGCATATGCAAACGCTTGCGCCGACTATACCAAAACAACCTCCCAAATGGGGAGTCCCAACCATAGTTTTTCGGTAGTGATAGTATCAGTTTCAGAACATTTTCAAGTCTTCATCGCTTTTAATTGATGAAATTTCAATTCTATTTACAGGATACTTGCACATTCCAAATAACTTTTTTAACAGTAGTTTGCCAGCTTTCCATAAATTTTTCAGTTTCACAACTTTATTAATAAGAAAATTATCAATTCGTTATGTTGCTTGGATATCTCAGATTGTTAAAGAAAATCGTTAAAGAATGACAAGTTTAGGCTCATCTAGGCTTAGGCTCTCGCTAACTCTGGAAAGATTCAATTTTTCGGAAAGATCATTCAAGGCCCATTGAAGCCCTATTAATGACTAATATACTCCCATTAAAAGCTCTCAATATTCATAAAATGGCTACTATACTTTCCCAAAAAGCTCTTAGCCCATCCATTTAGCTCCTCCTCTTTTTCCTTTCGGGTTGCCTAGTAACCGTTCCTGGTATAAAAAGGGATCTCGACTGAAGTCAAACATTATTACTCTTCTTTTTCTTTGGGCACCAGAGTGAAACGGGCCCTCCTTATGATTTTTCGGAATATTTCTTTTAATTGATGTGATAACTGGAGTCGTTGAATTCTGATTAACTGTAATCAATGAAATGTGAGTTTTTCAAAATAATTTATTGAAAAATTTAGTGATCCAGAGAAATCAGAAGCTAGTTTAGACTATGAATTTCTTCAATAAAAGGAATTATCGAGTTTGAAGCAGAGCTTCACGGAAAAACATTTTCCGACTTTGTCTGAAAACGGATTTCGGCCATCGGAAAAAGTTCTCCAACTTCGGAAAATGGAAAACGGAAATCGGAAGATGGAAAACATTTTTCTACGGATAACGGAGTTTCGTAGGATTTCCAATAGAATTTGGCTTATTTTTTCAACAAAATTATAAATTTTCCGGTGTTTTTCGTACTTTTTTCGTGTGAAAGACTGTTTAATACTATCGAAATTTCTAACTTTCTTTCCCTGAAAACATATGAGAATTCCGGAAAACGGAATTCCGTGAAGCTTTGGTTTGAAGGCATTGATGGCCTAGAATATTACTGGCGAACGATTTTCGGATTCCAGAGGCTTTTAGGTCACAATTAATCCTCTGACTGCTTTCAAACACAGTTTTCTTTTTAATACAATTCGTCATTTCAGGTCTTTTAGCTGAATCCCAACAAGCTTTGTACTGATGACGATTGCCGAGATTTCCATTATGGTCAAGTTCATGGTTTCGGTTTTTATTACTACTGCTACAACAAAGTGACTGGTAAAGCCGAAGGTGAACGTCATGCATGGAATCGGATCGACAGGCTGTTGGACTAAATTTTTTAAAATTTTCTGTTTGAGCTTAGAGATTGATTTTTGGAAATAAAATGGGAAAACCGATGAAACGATCAGAAACATTTATTGGAAGGGCCAATGGATGCTTACAGAAAACTACAATAGTCACAAAAAGATTAGGCTAATGGTTAAGATTTAAGATTTGGAAATGGACCAGAAGACACTTTTCGGATCTATTTTCTTTATCTATTGCAGACCAAGACATGAGCGGAAGAGAACGTTTAGATTCCTTTAGATTCCAGATTAAACTGCACCAGCTAGAAAAAAAAAACTAAATTTCGTCGCCTGAAATTGGAATGTTTTGAACAAAAGCGTAGTCTGACGTACAAGTATGTTGAAAAGCGCGAAGACCGATTTCAAAAGTTGAGAATTTTGAAAAATCTTCCCCGAATCTCCGTTTTCCCAGTTCTCCAAATCGTCTGCAAACTCGGAAGACGGAACAATTTTGAAAAATCCGGAAGTCGGAAGACGGAAAACGGAAGACGGAATTCCACTCATGTCTGTTGCGAATCTCAAAACGTATTCTTACTTTCTCATTTCAACAATTCGCAGGACAATGATTGGATGGGAAAAACCGGTTGAACTTATTTCGTGGAGAATATCAACAGAAAAGAATCACGTGAAACAGAAAAAATTCCAACAATTCTTCGGTTACAATGAGCTAAAATATAAATTCTAACTGGTTCTGCGCAGTCTTATGAACAAAGTTGAAAAAAAATAAAGAAAGAAAAAAAGTTGCGGGGTGAAATCCTAATATGAGACTTTTAAAGCGGAGAAATATTAGCAAATGATCAAAAAGGACGGTGAATTGAAAAACTCAGTTTTCATGAAAAACAACTGAATTAAATGAAACAGAAAAATAAAAAAAAGTTACGGATTATTTGGGAAAAAAAGACATAAAAAGACAAATAACCTGGGAAAATGTTCGAATTTCTAGGATTCATGATGAACCGAACCCGGTACAAAACAAGTGAATCTTATTCGAAAAATAGAAATAAAATCTAATGAAAGATAGAAAAAATAATACGATTACAGGCAAATCAACATGAATTTTGGTAAGATCACATGAAAACAGGCTGAAACGGAAAACTTATTTTTCATGCACAGTTTTTTCGAGGATTCAAGAAGTTTTAAAAACAAGTCAATGGAAGTCGCAATGATAGGTATCTTCCAGAAAATGAGGATGGAAACGGATGAAACACTTTTTAATTTTTCTACAAAAAAAAAGATAAAAAGGCCAATTTTTAAGCCAAAATATCTCAAAAAGAACATACTTCTAATTGGCTGAAACAAACATCATATGTATTGCCAAATCGGATTCCAATAAGAACTAAAAACTGGGAAATCATCTATTAGTCAAAACTTTTCGGAAACAGTAATTTTTAAACTTTTTTGTTTCACAAAGTCTTGAAATTTTGGACTAATTCTTCAAATGTCAATGGTTGTTTCAAAACGACAAACTAGGTCATTTGAGTACCTTTTGGAAATAGAGAAAATTTAGATTTGTAACAAAAATGGTTACTGTAGCAATAAGACGGTAAACAATACTGATTATGCGAATTGTGATCAGCAAAAAAAGAACATTTTGAAAAACACGAAACGAGAAGCATCGAAAAACACAGCATCGATAAACAAGAACGCTTCCAATAAATGACGGTATGAAAGAGAGGATTCTGGTATCCCAAATTTTATACAACAGCATGTCGGTATGCCGTTACAGAACTTTCTCTCGCTAAAACTGTCCCTTATAGGCACTGTCCCGTATCAGAACTGCCATCTTTCAGAACTGCCCCGTATGAGAATAGCTAAAATCCCACGAGAAAATAAAATTTTCAGTTCTGGTATGGTACAGTTCTGTTACGAAACAGTGCTGATAAAGAGCATTTCTGTTACGGGACAATTCTGGCATGAGACAGTTCTGAAATGGGGTAAGGTTCTGTAAGGTTCTGGAACGTCCTACCGCCAATATCGTTCGTTGAAGGAAATAGAAGTTTCAAGACAGTTGTGAAAAAATACTTCGCAAAGCAAGATCGTATTGCTCTGAAAAAAGGAAAAAAGTGGATGAAACGGGAAGCGAGATCCACAAGTCACTTTCTATCATTTTACTACAAAAAGGTTGAGAAAATGACTTTCTCATTTGCACTGGAAAAAAGAAGCGAGAAATAGTGCATGCGACCAGGAGACGCAAAGAAAAAATGTTCTCTCACCCTCTCTCTCTCTCTTTTTCTCTCTCTCTATTGGGCAAAAAAAACATCAAATTTAATCCGGTACTTTTGATCCTAATGCAATTTATTTCTCTTATTTCACTCAAAACTTTTTAGAAACTGTAATTTTGAAAATTTTCTGTTTCACAAAATCCCAAAAATTTCGGCTATTTTAACATCCAGCAATGGTTTGTTAAGACTATTAAAAAAAAATAAAAAAATAATCAACAGGAATTGAATTTATTTTTTTTAGTAGTCTTCCTGAAACTAACAAAAAACGGATTTTGGAACTATTTTTCTCAGTTCCGGATGTATTTCTTATGATAACTGCTTTTTGAAATGTCAATGTTTATATCATTGCCTAATTCTCGAAAAATACCTGTAACAAAAAACACGAAAAAAAAATTTGAAAAATTCCTCATTTTCTAAAAAACCTGGTAGAATTAAAAAAAAGGCTTTTCTGACAATTCCTAGAGAATGAAAAACTGAAGGCTGGAACTGGAAGTTTTGAAAAATTTCAAGATCCACTTATGTTATAATCCAACTAATAAATTGTGTTCCGAATTCTGGGATAAAGAAAGCTACGTGGAACGGAAAAGAAATTCATGAAGCACGTGAACAATGGGAACGTAAAATCGGCCTACAATCACTTCTGGGATTTATCGAAAATGTTTTTCAGAAATGGCGAAAAAATATTGATTGAAACCGAGAAATTATCTGCAAGAAGCTTTTTACAGAAATCTGAAGGAATTCGAAAAGAGAAACAAATTATCAGTTTTCAGACAGAGAAGTTCAGGAAAATCGTTCAGCTTCTCCATTTTTGAAAATTAAATTTAGTAATTACCAGAAGGTCTACGCCGCATTCGCGGCTCCAACCTCCTGGCTCCACGCGGGGTTGGTAAGTCACGTTGAAGTGTATAAATCATGGTGGTTCTCAGAACTCAAAGTCTTTGAATAAGCTTTCCGAACTAAATTGTCCGAACTAACCTTTTTCCGCTTCCAAATGGTTTTTCATGCTCATCGAAATTAGGCAATCTATTATTAATTTCTCGGATTTTTCATAGAACTTTGAGAAATCTTGAGAACAAATATAGCCTCACCTCCCTCTCCAGAGTTCTCAACTTTTTCCATATAATGTAGGCATTCTTTGCTCAAATTCTCTCACGCCGCCCTCCGGGCGGCTATTGGTAGGTTTTCACAGGCCTAAGCCTGAGATAAAGTGTAATAATGAGAGGGGGCTAACATAGGTCGACAACTAATTATGACAAAGAGCACGTTATTTACTTTGGGACCCGTTAAACCATAAAGAGCCAAAAATTTTTATGGCCCTTGTAACTTTCAATTTTTCATGATTTTCAAAAGTTTCATTCGAACATGAAAAGTTTTTTTTTCAATTTCTGTAAATATTTCGACAAAGAAAATGTTCAAAAAACAATACAAACATTTCGTTAAAGGGCTAGTCAACTATTCCAAAAAGTGCCAACATTTTTATACGAATCGATTCAGAATAATGAGACTAAAAAAATTTCCTCTTGAAGATAGGGTTAAAAATGCTTCTCAAGACAGCTACGCGCGCTCAAAAATTTTTTCACCGTGCTATTCTACAGATTTTTACAGTTGAAAATATATTCACGTCTTAATTCCTGTAATTCTAGTGGTTCACGTGATGAAAACATTTTCATGTTTCATTATTCATTTTGTGAATTGAAAAAGGTTTTGTGCAAAGACATAAGCTAGAGAGCAGAATTGGGCGGAGTCGGAAAACGGAAATTCCGAATTCCGCGATTTTCCGACTTTTTTGGAAAACTTTTCCGTCGGAGAATTTTCCGAACTAAGTTTCCGGAAAATCGGAAGAAAAATGATTTTCATTTTACCTACTGCTTTCATCAAACGATTTTTTACAAATTTGTCAATTTTTAATAGAAAATCATCAATTTGTTCAAGTCAAAAATTTAGCGAAAAGGCTAGTTTTAAAGGAGTTTCAAGAGTTTTCTAAGGTTTTTTTTGGAAAAAATTTCGCGTATCCGATTTTCAGATATTATTTTTCGAAAAATATTTTAGTTTCCGACTTCATGAAAAGTTTTTTTCCGACCAAGTCTGGTAGAGAGAATCGCATTCTTCGTCAATAATAAAAAAAATCATCATTTTTTTGCGTTTATGTACAAAACTCCCTTTTTCTGACTTACAGTTTTTCCCTATTCTTTTCTTGAGGTTTTTGTCAAATTGGTAACAAAAAATGTTTCTTTCCAGCTTTGCCACTTTGATAAGAAATTTCGAAAATAAAACCGAGTTTTTCACAAAACATCTGATTTCAATTCTATCAACTTGAGAAATCAAGTTTTCAATTCACAAAAAAAAGTAAAAAAGATCTGCCACACCGCGGAATCGAACCTTGGATCACTTTTTACCAAACAATCACCTGCACCACTATACCACAGTGTTCCAAAACTCGAAATTCAAATGCGTTTTTCTCGAAAACTGCAATTCCGATTTTCATTTTTTAAAGCTTTTTCGTTTCAGAAAGCCGAGACGAACATTTTGAGCTATCAAACTCAAAAAATGTTTGGGTCAGTTGAAAACTTTACCTCAAAGGTAATTAAACCGGGCAGTGGGCGCCGCGCGGCAATCTAACCAATGCGTGCAGCCGACAGCAATCCAGGTCGGCGATAGCCACCGTGGTTCGACAGCAGGGGAGCAGTTTTTGGCTATGTGCATAGAAGGCACAGAGCTTCCCAAAGCTCCAATCGGAACAGAAAATAGACGGGCATCATCGCGGGGAAATTCTCTATTGATATATTTTTTCCCCATAAAATTCGTATTTCTAGGAAAGGCTGGGGGATCCGCGACGCACAGACATACTGACAAACAGACGGAACTTGTGTATTAGAATAGTAAGATTTTTAACTGACGGATATTAGTCGAATCAAATAAACAAATTTTTCGAAACTGAAAATCAATTTTTCAGATTTTTTTACAGTTTCAGAAGCAATTTGTAGGATTAGCAGACAATTTCAATAGTTAGCTAGCGAGAGGTAAAGTTTGGAGTAGGAGCAGCTGACAGAACTTGAAAAATCTAAAAAAGCTTATGAACTAAAAAAAAGGCCTTCATACTAGGTTTCCCTGTTTTAGCTGAGCAACAAGATAATCTATTGTAAACAACGCTGATAAAGATGAGGAGCAGAGAAAAAAAGACCGATTCAAGTTTTTTACATCAGTAGTGCCTATTTCTCTAACTGGTAAGTGAAGAGGCTGTCAAAAATACACATTCTAGATTAATTCAACGTTTTCAAAAAAGTTATCACCAGCTTGCCACGACAGCAACATCAACAATCGGAAAACAAGATAAATAATTAGGAAGTACTGAAACATTGAAAATATTTTCAAAAAGTTGTTAGAATAATTGGAGGTTTTTATTAACGTTTCAAAGCAGTCGTGAACTCGTTTGAACTGAATATTATTGGTAATCTGATAAAAAAACATCTCCTTGAAACTGAAAATGTTAGTATTTTCCACCTAATTTTCACAGTTTCACAAGTATTGTATTGGTTGAAAAAGAAGCCAGTGATAATGGTGACCGTAGCGGAGAAAATTGAAAAATACTGTAAAAACTGAAAAAGTTCCACCGGTTTCTAATAAAAGCTTACTGTTTTAGCTGGATTACAAGAGAAGCCAGAGTAAATTAGTAGATGCAGTGTGTGTAAACGAGAATTGTTTCTCGAGAAACGATGTTTTTCTTAAGAAAAAGTTCTCGAAATTATTTCTCGAGAATTTCTCGAGAAATTCTCGTTTTCTCGAGAAAAACTTTGAGAATTTTATCAAATTTCATGAACAAGTTTGTTTTGAAATCGCCATTTCTGTCTCGGCACCCTCTAGAGCTCACTATTAACAATAATTTGACCATTTTTGCCGGTTTACGGTATTTTCAAAAATGAAAAATTTTCGAAAATTCTCGAGAAATTCTCAAAAAAATTCCTCGTCTGCATACACTGAGCCGATGGATCAATCAATGAAAGTGTTACTGTTTCATGCTTTTCAGATTAGTTGTGATTAATTGTGAAACTCCGTTGTGGATTTTGGTGATGCAAAAATAAGTAAGAATTATGTTTATCGTTAAGCCTCCGTATCTTGACTAGAATCATAAGATACCATCAAGAATTGCGTGGTTACTAAAGCTTGAAAAGAATAATCTCTACTGCCGAAAAAAGAATACACGGACTGAAAACTCTTGGAAATTTGATAAAAATCATCTTCTTGAAACAGAAAATTTCTTAAATTCCGACCTGATTTTCACAGTTTCAAAAGTATTGTATTCATGGAACATGAAGGACTTTTTTGTGCAGGGAATTTTCAACTTTAAAACGGGTTAAAAACGAAAGTTTAGTAAAAATGACAAGTGAAGTCCAAAAGTTGAAAAAAACGTTGTAGAAACTGGAAATTTTGCCGCCGGCAGAATAATTCGAACCCCTCGCCCTTCCTCATCATGGTGAAAAAAAAAGAAAAGACATAAAAAACTTTCAAAAGCTGGAAAAAGTTGCAGTTTCAGAATTTTTATATTGATACTACAGAAAATAACAACCTTCGATATCTCAAGTCAAATTAATTCGGTTTTAAAGTAGCTGCAGTTTCAGTTTTATCAGATAGGACAAATACATGAGATTGGAAGTAATCGCAATGCTACGCCTCAATTCTTTTAAGTTTACAATGAAATATTGTTAGTTTTTATTACCTGTTTCGGATGCTACAATAATAGAAGGAATGTCTTGTTTTATGTTGGGTAGAAAATTCACAGGCCTAAAATTGAAGGCTATAATTTGTTCACAAGATACTGTGCCAGGGTTGCAATTAAAAACTATGACCCGCCCAATTTTATTTTCCAAATTCTATGCTGGTCCGTCGCGAGCCCTGGAGCATTCACCCATTTTCCGGTTGCGATGAAGCTTATAAGGTTGATTCAAGATTTTTTTTAGTGATAGTGTCCTTTCAAAATTCTAAGCACTGTGAAGTACTCGAAGCTCTCAGGTTTATAAACAAATTCCAATAAAAGCCAGGAAAACCATACTCATTATTTTCGAGTTTCAAAACTATTCCTTAAGGAAATGATGAATCAGTGGAATTTGATAACCACAATATGGGTGTAAAAGTTTTTTTGTCAGGCAAAATCCAGTCAAACTCCGCAAGTTCGAGTCTTTTCAGTGATGAAACGTTGTACAGCGTTTTTATGAATGCGAACTTTTTTTTTCAAAAGATGAAATTAATAAGCGAATCAATGAAAAAACGAAGACTAAATATGTATCAATTGGAACCGAAAAAAAGGCAATACTTTGGTATAATTTTTCAGTTTCAAAAAATTCATGCTTTTACAGAAGAATCCTTTGAAATTCAATCTGATGTAATCTGCGACATCTGAGAATACTATCAAGCTTTCCCGAAATAATGAAAAGAAGTCAGAATTTCTTGGAACTTCCAAAAAATATAACCAGTTTCAAAAGTCTTATAAGTTCCATCTGGGAATCGCTAAAAGTGATAGAGCTAGGTAGTGCGGATATTGAGTAAAAAATAATGTAGAAAACCTGAAAATCATCATAAAAACTGTACGCTAATTTTCGGTTTCAATGAAAAGTGATTTCCAAAACGAAAAGATTCTAGTTTGATAAAGCCTTCGCTGCCAACTGAATTTTAACCTGGCTCGAGTGAGCCTAACTTAGGTGGAAACAGACTTGAAATAGGCCTAAACCGGCCTAAATCAGGCCCAAAATCTGGATAGCTTTAATGCAAAAAATTTATTATAACACTTCCCATATGACAATTTTCAAAGTTCAAATAAAAATCCAAATTCAAAAAAATCAATAACCTATCTGAAGAATCGATCAATAATCAATACAATACATACAGTGATAAAAGTATACGATGGGGTTACTGTAGTATTATTATCAGTTGGAAGACGCAGTTCTGGTAGTTTATTCACTTTAAATACTCCACAATCCTTTGGGAAATTATCAGGTGGCATGTAGATTTCATTGTGTTCACCGACCTGGAAATGGGAGGTTACGGTAGATTACTGTAGCTCAAATGTTAGAAAATTCTCAAAATTAGACTAATTTCGGTTTGGAATTACCGCAAAAATTAAAAAAAACTACCGTACCCTGTATGCGTATCCGGTACCGCCCATCAAATGAAGCTCCAAATGGCAATGAGCAAACCACCATCCTGGATTTGTGGCACGGAATCTGAAAAAATAGAAGTAAATATTCTGGGTCGTTCAGATAGCAGTGTAAGAAAATATGGGAAGATTCAAAATTTATATGAAACAGAAGTTTTTTGCAACTATTTTTGTACTAGAATTGTGTTTCAAAATTTTGAGAAATAAGTTTATAAAACTTTTCTTGCTAGTTTTGACTTTCTTCTCTGTTCTGGAAATAGGCATGCGTCGTAGAAATATCAGTAATGGAAGATTTGTAATAATATAAGACCTGCATTAGAAGGGCTCTATTGGAACTCAGATTAGCGCCCTCTAATTAAAGATCACTTTTGATATCATGCATTCTCTTTTATTACAAAATTTCGCTGTTCGAAAAGGTTCGTTCTGCGATATCAAAAGCAAATACAAAAAGCTGTTGTCACAAAATACCAGAACAGTATTTTCTGTTCAATATCACAAAAAAACAAACTGTTTCAGAATGAAAATCTGAATATCCCAGGAAATTTTGGGCGATTGTTTTCAGATTGAGAGAAGTTGTATTAAAAACTGAATTTCAGCTTGCAATTGTACTTTTTTCAAACTAAGAAAACACAGTTTCGAAAAAATGTGATACGATGTGGAAGATTCGGAGATGTTGATGAGATGCCACTTCATACCGCTTAAACCGAAAAGCTTCAAAGCTTTGTTCAGAGAAACTCATGTTAAAATTGGAGCTGTACATTTTCACCCTAAAAATCGAAAAAAAGTTGGCCATCTGAGTTTATTCCTATTCGAAATTCATCAAGCGAAAAATGCATATCGGGTCTCGTCACGACTACAGTAAGTTTCAGCTAGAAATAGTTGTAACGGGACCCAATACCAAGTTATTGCAACATCTTTGAATGGGGAAGTCACTCTTCGACAAATTAATAGTGATATCAAACTAGAAAGCATTTATTACCGGAATTTCAGCAGGCGTTTGTTTTATAAAACAAATTTGAAATTGGAATGTTTTTTAAAAGTATCTAGAAAAGTTGCTGCTTCAGATATAAAGGATTAAAAATTGAATAGTTACTAAAGCTAGTGTTCCTCTGATTTTTTGAAAGCTGCAATATTTGACTACTGTGTCAAACTCAAAAAGGGATACTCGCATAAGTTCAGAAAATCCAGTTCAGAATTATTTTGAATTCTACAAACAGAAAAATGATTAATTCATGAATTTCAGGTAATACTTAAGATATGCCTATGTAACAGTATGGTTTTTTCTATTTCAAAACTTACTCTGTATTCACTATCAAGGCAGCAGCATTGATTTACCACCAAGCTGTCCCAAATCAGACACTTAATGATGTTTCGAAAAAGTGCTTTTTTCTACTTTACAAAACGTTGATTTCTGACCCGATTGGGGCTAACTACCAACTCATTCATGTCTTTCAGAAACAAGTGTTTTGCAAGTTGATATTATTTTTCAATGCACGAAATAGAATGAATCCATCAATGTCAAGTGTTGAAGTGATATTTTTTTTGAAGTTTAATGAAGCTTGAATAATTTTCTCAGAGACTGAAAAAAAAAACGCTGCTTCAGTTAGTGCACGTAGCTTATCCAAAGGATTGGTAATTGTTTGATCTTCGGGATTTGCATTAATTGATTACGCAGAAACAAAAATTATCACTTTTCAAAATTCAGAGAAGATAAGAAGATAATCTATGTGACAGTATTCTTCTTTCTTTACCATTCGCCATGGACTACAATGTTCTTTCCATTCAAATGTTTTTCTTTTTTGGTCAAAGGAATGTTTGTGGTGAAAGCTTTTTTCAAATAGTTCCTAAAACTTAATCGTTAACTCTTTTAATTGATAGGAAGCTGAATTATAGCAAATTAAAATATTCAGTACGTGGAAAGGTTTCGAGCGATATTAAAAAATGCTCTCAACTATAAAAGTTTGACGAAGCTGAAATATGTATTGAAAAAGTGACAATTTTTCTTCCACCAAATAATCTCGAAAAGATCTCTCAGACGGTTACTCTTTCGTACTTATAATAAAATTACATTATTGACAAAATTTTTTTTCGTAGGAACATTTACAATTATTTGGAACTCTAATAATTTCGGTTATCTGGAAAATGTTCTGTTGTAGGTGAAAACATGACTTGTTGAAAAAATAGCTAACTGTTGATGCAAGAACATAAGATCGAGGTCAGTGTGTGCAAACGAGAAGTTTTCTCGAGAATTTCTCGAGACTTTTTCCGAGAAAATTTTTATTTTACAAACTACCGTAAAACCGGTAAAAAACTTGAAATTATTGCTATTAGTAGGCTTTTGAGCGTATCCAGACAGAAATGGCGATTTCAAAACAAACTTGTTCACGAAATGAGATAAAATTCTCGAAAATTTTTCTCTAGAGAATTTATCAACAAAAAAAATCTCGGTTGCACACTCTGGTACTGATGATAAATTATCAATGTCTAGATATTATTGGATTGTCATAATCAGGCAAAAATATCTCGAATATCTGAAACATTAAAAAAAACTAACCTAATAGTGATGTATCCTCCAACAGGCAATGTAATAGTATCTCTTTTTGTCGGATTCTTTGTATTCATTCCTTCCAATGCACCTCCCAACCATTCCTTTTTTCTCCATTTCTTTCCATTACAACTCACTTTTGGCCCTGGACAATCGATATCTTGATTCATTTGATCAATAAATCCAGTCTCATTATAAGTAGGCCATCCAACTTTCATTACATAAAAATGATGACCATGAAGATGGAATGGATGAGCATATCCTGTACCCATTGCACCTCCTAAACCCATATTATAAAGGGTTATTTGAACGATATTATTCAATTTATGTTCCAAATTGTAGAAGCAACGACATGTTGTGTCAAGGTCGGAGGCAGAGTTGTTGGCGCAAGCGGTGTCGGAACAAGCCTGAAATTATAGAGATGTGGTTTGGCGGGAATTCAAAAAAATTTGTGTTTCGAAAAGTTTGGAATAGTCAGAGCTTACAGAAAGAACCGATGGTTTCTGAGACCGAACTGTGCCAAAAATGTCTTTTTCCTGCGCAAAATGTTGCTGTTCGCAAACCGGACAGTTCGGATAGGAGCAGTTCTGGCCTGAGAAAGTTCTGGAACGTCATACCGCCTCGAAAAAATGAATTTTGAAAAAAAAGACTTTTCATGTATTCAGTCGGGATGGAATTTAACGAGAATGCAAATAATTTGAGTTTCAAGAATCTATCAATAGCAAGAGCTGAAAGAAGACTCCGATTTGAGATATCACAGCAGAGAAAAATGTTTTTCAACTTGTATATTTTAGAGATTGCGCAGAAATTCAAAACATTTTCTCATGTTTCAATGAGTCAAGGTAAATTGTATATTTTTTCGTTTTCTCAATTTTCCAAGTTCCAAGAACTCTCAGAACAAAATACTTTTTTTCTGAAAAATCAAAAAAATTGTCTCTTTCAGTTTCTACTTACATAACTTCTCAACTCAAGTATGTATTCTGTGTGGGTTTCAATTTTGAAAAAAAAACACAAAATCATGGAAAAAGTTTTTGAAATTCAGAAAATTGGCGGAAGTTTGGAAACTGGTAAGCATTACAGGGAAAATTCACAATCACTATAAAAAAAAAATGATGGAAGTTGAGTTATCAAAAAAGACAAAACATTCAGATTGAGTATAAATTTTTTGAAACTATTTTTTGAGTTCAAATATTGACAATACCATCTTTAAATCATTTTGTTGGTTTTTCAATAGATTTTGGGTGATTTAATGCTATAATTAGCGAACGAACGGAAAAAATAGTGGCTTTAGTAAATAAGAACAGACGGTTTCCGGCGCTTCGCGCCTCAACCGCCTGGCTTTCGCTGGGGAACGCGATTTTGACTATGTGCATAGATAGCACAGAGCTTATCAGTATTCTTATCAAAAAACAAAAAAGACGGGCATCAACCCGTCAGCATTCTCTATCGATCAGTCAAAATTTTATGAAAATCGGTTCATTAGGAGCTTAGCTAGGGCACCTGACAGACAGACAAACACACACACTGAAAACCTATGGTAATAATAGTAAAGATTTTTCTGAAACTGAAAAAAAGTGTCAATTAAACATAACTGTTCCCCCAAACAGTTAAAAAAAACATAGTTGAAACAGAACTCCAATATTAACAAAAAAAAAGAGTGGAACTTGTATTTTCGATTCGACAACCGCGTTTCTAACAATTTTTAATAACATGCTGAAATTTGAATCTCTTCTGAAACCGAAATTTGACATATGTGAGAAAGGTTGCTTGAAATTGGTGTGAAGCTATGTAATTGTTTTGAGAAATTCAATTGTTCTCCAGTTTTTTTTTTCAGAAATTTCAATCTCATTGTTCCAGTTAGTTTCGAATTTCAAAGCGCCAGTTCCAAACTTTAACTATAGCTTTACTCCCAGTAACAATAGCCACTATTCAACCGAAAATTTCAACAATTTTCTGAAACTGAAATTTGGTTTTCAAAGTTCAGCGAAGGAAAAGTTGGGGATCTCAAAACCATGTGGAAAAATTTTGAAAACATTTTGGTACACCTATCATGAATTGCTACCAAATCATGATAATTACTTTTAGAAACCGGAAAAATTTATGAATTTGGCTTGAAAATCCACAATTTTTAGGCCATTAGTATTGGGAAGACAAATGAATGAGCAAGCGCGCCCCACCAGACTCAGTACTTTGGGTTTTCTCACTTTCGGCGAATTTAGTTTTTTTCGGAGAATTTTCGCGTTTTAGGCATCAAAACGCCTATTCTGAAGTGTTCTTGCAACAAAAATCGGAAAAAAAAACAAAACTTTTGAGTGAGGAAATTTTCTATTTTTTCAGGTTTTCAACCAGATTTAGGTCAAACAGAGGGCTGAAACAGTCATTTTCATTCGAAAAATGCATTTTTCAGAAGATTAAAGTCAAAAAATGACACAAATAGGCGTTTTTCCGGTGAAAAACGAAAATATCTCCAAAAAACTCATTCAACTGAGTCTAGTGGGGCGCGCTTGCTCAAGCCTTTGTCTTCCCAATACATTCTGCCATCAATTGCCGTTTCGAAAATATCACAATTATAACTTGGCCTTGAAACCGAGTTCTTCTTTTATTCACAATTGGAGAACATTTTTTCTGGAAGATTTTTCGAAGCCTTTATACTTTTCTGGTGCTGAAATCAAATGAAAATTCGCTGCATATTTTGAAAATTTTAGATAAATGCTAAAAAGTTTTCAAAAACCCGAAAACAATCTGATTTTTTCTGGAAAGAATAGCATTTTTACTGTTTTGGCGTTAGTCAGTTTGAAAATAATGTGATATCTTGTCTTTGTTCAAACCAATAATTATGGATTATTTAAATAGTTTAGATCAATTTTCTGAAACTGTAAAATATTTTTTCTAAATAAATCGGAAGCAATATAGTAAAAAGTATTTCTAAAAATCTGAGGAATTGGAAGAATTTTTACAAAAGGTTATTATTTTCAGATTAGTATCAATTTAAGTTAATTTTTCTAAGAAACCGAAAAAAATATGAAATTTTCAGATACTTTTCTTTCTGAAATTTACAGTTTCAAATATCACAAAAATCTATTTCAGTTCTGACTAAAATGATTACTAAGTGAAAATAATGAACTTACAGTAGAGATAGTTTCCATATCATTATTATGATAATAAGGAATTCCCCATGGAAATTGGAATAAGAATTGATCCATTTGAGAGTCATGATGCATATTGATAAAGTGTTCCTGTAAATAGAGAATATATCAAAATTTTTACTTTAAAAACTCTGTGAATTCAAAACTTTGAATTGGAAAATTTTTTTTATTTCATATTTCAGCTATCAGTTTGGGATACCAAAAAAGATATTAATGCTATCGAATGAATGTAAACCTCTATTATATGGGCACGTTCCTCTGAAGTTCTAAGAGGCTGTAAGTATATTAGCGGGCAGTTGCACACTCATTTTTAGTTTAGGATATCAATATTTTATGTTATTTTTTTGAACCACCAGTTGGCAATCACTGATTCGTGAAAAATACATTTTCTATCATTAAATTATGAAACGGTCGGTTTTTTCTGATCACTTCTTGTGTGGAAGGCTACAGTAACCTTGGTTACTGTATCACGGAAACTTTTAGGTAGAGAAATCGTTCTAAGAAAGAATCAGTTTTCATACTGTAAATACGAGTGGAATAGCCTAGTTTTATGAATGCTTCAGAAATTGAATAGCTGAAACAGTTGTTTTTCGAAGGAAAAAAACCACAGTTTCATGAGCTTTTAAAAAAGTTGCTTGAAAAATAACTGTTCAATGCTTTCGTTGTAGTCCTTCAACTAGTGAAATGGCTTGCATTTCCCACTGCAAAATGAATTAATACATTTTTCCAAAAATTTTTTTCTCGGTTTCCAAACGAAGGTTTCAATGGATTTTGTGATATGAAAGTAGTTCTATGAGAATATAATGAGGTTTCCTTCATTTTATATCACTACAGTAATCCCTCACCCCCTAACATACAGTAGTCTTGGGAAAAAAAATCTGTTTCAGAGTGTTTTCAAGTAAAATTTTACATGTATGTAGTAATGCGAATCCAATCGGCGATCAAAAAGTACAGTAACTCAAATCGCACTTACAGAAACCTCCAAAACATTTATCCTGCTTTGATTTCTATGCTATTATAAATTGGAGACATTTTTTCGCGAAAAAATCCCAAAAAACAATGTTTCAAAGTTTTATTATGAAGTGAGAAAAATTCATCGAATTTTGTTGTACCCGCAGCTACAGCCAAGCTACATTTACCCCCCTGTTTCAACTCTCTGATCTGTACCATTAACTTTCGGAAAAAAACCCAGTTTCCAAGAAAAGTCAGATAATCTTTCATATTGGGAATGGCGGTAGAAGTGGTTCCGAAAAACTAGCCATCTAGATGAGATTACTGTAGTCCTACAACCTACAGCAAAGTAACCAAAAGGGACTTTTTCCAAGTAAGGTAAACAGACCAATACTTGAAAAAAATTCGGAAAAAATGTCAGTTTCAAAATCTTTTCAATTTTTACATTTCTATGAAATCTTTAATCAGGAATCATGTTTGCAAATACAGTAACCATCCACTAATCTACAGTAACCCCAAAACTTCTCATAAATCGAAGTTCATAAAACGTTTTTTGAAGAAAAATCTGTTTCTAAATCATTTCAAGTTCTCAACTAGAGAATGAGTGGATGATTAGTAAACAGCAGATATTCACTTATTTTCATAATACAAATACAGTAATCCATAAAACTACAGTAACCCTCATCCCATCTACAGTAATCCCTTCTTACCTCAAATCCTCCATTAAATGCCGTTGCTTGTAGAATCTCTTTTTCAATTTTCTCTGGATATGGATTCTGGAGAGTATCATAGGCAATACAAGTAAAGTTTGGTTGAGCAGTCCATTTTTGGAATGGACAATTCAATACGGTACATTTCTTGTCTTGAGTGCATTCGGGGTGGAGTAGGTTGGCTGAAAATATGAGGATTTTTTTTAAATTTACTGAGACAACTTCTCGAAATTGGCTGGAAAAATTGGAAGAATTTCATCATCAAATCTGGTAACAGCAAAAGATTCTGAATTTTTTGAAAGCTTTCCAGAAAAAAGTACCAAAAAATTATTCTTTTTTCTCTCATTTTTCGTCAAGGCCTTCAAAATTTTCAGCTTTTTCTATTGGCTAATTCAAGTCCCAACACTTTTCAATTGAGGCACAAAATTCGGCTGTCATGGAGTAAAAAGGACTCTAGAGAAAAAAAGGGACTTTACCTCAAAAAGAGGACTTTACCTCAAAAAGAGGACTTTACCTCAAAAAGAGGACTTTACCTCAAAAAGAGGACTTTACCTCAAAAAGAGGACTTTACCGGAAAAAAGAGACTTTAGCCCAAGAGTGCGGAGAAGACGCGTCGGAAACTTGCGCTAAACGGAAAACCATTTTTCAACTACTCAATTCGACTTGAACTGAAAATCTGATTAAATGACTTTTGCCCAGGCTTAGGCCTCTGAAAACCTACCACTAGCCGCCCGGAGGGCGGCGTGAGCGAACTCGAGCAAGTGATGACTGAAACTGATTGGGAAAAGACCGTGAGCGCTGGAGAGGTGAAGGCAAGATTGGGAATACTCCGGATTCTCAAAGAGAAAGTTCGCTCAGTGGTAGGTTTTCAGAGGCCTAAGCCTGGGAAAAAGTCTTTTTATCAGATATTCAGTTCAAGCCGAATTGAGTAGTTGAAAAATGGTTTTCCGTTTAGCGCAAGTTTCCGACGCGTCTTCCCCGCACTCTTGGGCTAAAGTCTCTTTTTTCCGGTAAAGTCCTCTTTCTCCGGTTAAGTCTCTTTTTTTCTCTAGAGTCCCTTTTATCCCATGACAGCCCAAAATTCTTGGTGATTTTTTGAAACCGAAAAAAAACTTCTAGAAACTTCTCTTATTTTCAGCCAAAATTAATACGGACGAAAATGTATTCTGAAATGTACGGAATTAGGTCTAGAGCAAATCCGTAATTTTTTCAAAACAGTCTGAAATTACAAAAGATAAAAAGAATCTTGAATTAAAACATTTCCAGACATTATTTTCAGATTTCCAGTGTCTAATATCAAATTTTTCTAAAAACATGGGTAACCAATCACTTGCAATTCTTCTTTGAATTGTCTGTACCTTCCGAAAAACAGCAAAAATATTTCAGAATTGAGGTTTTTTTTAAATTTTCCGAATTCTCAGTCTTCCAGCTTGTTTTTTTTTTGAGTTATTTTTTTTGAGACGCACCCACTCGGTAAACGTCTACAACTTCCGCCAGCATGTTACCCATTTTGCAACTTTCGCACAACTTTGCCACAACTTCCGCAAGCAAATGTGCGCCTAGCCATTCCCTACCGAGTAACTCACAACTTCTGCTCACACGTTGCTGCTTCCACAACTTCCGCGCGCAAGTGGTGCATCTTTCGCTTGAAAGTTGTGGTGTCCACAACTTCTGCGAGCCTTTCTGACAACTTTCGCAAGAATTGTTGCTCATTCGACAACTTCCGCCAGCATTTTAGGAATGCAATGGCGCTCCAGATTTCCCTTGCGAAAAAATTATTTTCACAATGTTTTGTCACGATTTTCTGGTTGTTTCGTTTATATTATTTTGATATATCTTGATAAACTTAATTTTTAAGGTTTCAAAACTAAAAGAAGGTCCCAGCTGACGAGACAAACAAAAAACGAAATCAAAGTGATACTGAGGAGACTGTAGCTCCGGAGATAAAAAATGGTGCTTTCTGGTAAGTCGATATAACATTAATAAAAAGACTAATGAGTCTGATTTCAGAACGATTTTCAATAGGACTGCGTCAGCTAAGAACCTTGGACGTTGGCCGATACGATGGATCCACGACAACTACACGCCCTGGACGGACTCTCCGAAAAAATGTAAAAATTTCGTTTTTTTTAAATATCTTTTTTTAACTTTTAATGTATGTCTTTTTTCCTCCTCTCCTGTCTTTGTCCTTCTTATTTGTTAAAATAAAGTATATAATTCCTTATATTGTTTCGCATCTTAGATAAAAGTTGAAATAAAGGAGTACAAGAGCGCAAGAAGCTCCCGTCACGCACCGTCCGCGCACCTTCCTCGCAACTTCCGCCAGCCTCTGCCACAACTGAAACTACGTGGTTTTTTGCCGGTTGTGTAGCCTCCGCGCGGAAGTTGTGGGATCGGCGGGCAAAAGTTGTAGACGTTTACCGAGCAGCTGTATCAGTGGCATTATTTTTCGACAAAACTTTTTTCCGAAATTATTGAATCCGTAAACATTTTTTTCCTTATTTTTACCCAAGAGGTTGAATTGTTTCGGCTTTTCGCTTCAACAATCGACGCATCAACAGTTTTCAATAGAGGCACAAGTTTTTAATATTTTTCTGGATCTGAAAATATTTGCCTGAGATTTCTCTGATTTTCAGCCAAAAAACTGGGAAATGAAAGAAAATATACTTTGAAATTTTCGAAATTGGGTCTAGAACAAGTCTGGAAATGCCTCTGACTGGAATTAGTCTGAATTTACAAAGAAAATCGGGAAGAATAAAAAAATTTTGGAGACAATTTTTTTCAGTTTTTCGGAACCAAAATACTTTTTTTTCCTACTAAGGGCGTATTTAGAACACTTTCAATATGTTTGTTTATTTTCCTATAACGTGTGGAAAACAGGAAAAATTTTCAGAACTATTCAACTTTTTTTTTTTGATTTTCAGCCAAAATATCTCTAGTTTTCAGATTTTCCGAACTCCTAGTTTTTTCTTGCTATTGTTATTATGGATTTTGTTTATAAAACAATTTATGGAACAATTGCGAACAAGCTGAAAACCTTTTCCGTGTTTTATGAAGCCGAAAAATTGCAGAAAATTTCCAAATTTTATCTCATTTTCAGCCCAAATTTTCCAAATTTCCATTTCCCACAACTCACGTGTAGTCTTATCCTCTTTCAATCCATCCATTTCATATTCCACAAATCCAAATCCATAAACAATTGGAATTTCTTTCCAATCGAAAAAGTATCTCTGAATGGTTTCGATTTGAATACGGTAGCTGAGTTTTGTGGGCGTGGCCAATCCTTTGATAAGAATATCATATCGTTCTCCAGGGAACACGATGAGACGGTCGACCTGGAAAAATGGCGATGAGAAATTTTTAGGAGAAGAAAAGAGAGTTTTAGGCGCAACATAAACGAATTCAATGAGGAAAGAAAAGATGCCAAAAATTTGAAAACTGAATGAAACAGTTGTTTTTTTCTGGAGTCTTGATGTTTTTCAGAGTTGTTATGCTTCGTATACTTCACTTTTGCATTCAGTATAATTTCAGTACTGAATCTATCGAAACCATGTTTTTCTGCTGTTTCATAAAACGATATCAGAGAAGTAATGATGAAGAAAATTATTCTTCTTTTCAAGTATAGATTACCGTTAAACCATAGAGCGGCCGGCCGCACTATTTTTCACTACGTCTTTAGGAGGTCCGCTCTACCAAAGGTAACCGTTATATTGAAGGGGGCCGCTTTATAGTTACCCGACAATACACGACATTTTGTTGAAAGGTATTTCTAATATTGAACGTTTTTTACTGAAAATTAGCCGAAAGTCGATGAACTAAGATTTTTTTACACGAAAAATGAGGAATGAGTTAACCAATTTTTGAAAGAACAACTTATTTATGATTTTTTCACATGAAAACAAGCAAGTAAACTAAACTTCATTGCTGAAAATAAGCCGTTCTATTAAAGGGGTCGCTCTAATACAGGTTTTACGGTAACGTTAATGTCTAAATTAATCTATTTATTCGCAGTTTCTGTGAAGATGTATGTCTGGGCTCTTTCTAACTAGGTGCTCTCAGTTGAAACTTTCTAGCAACATATCAGCTCTATTTATTTTGTTAAAAAGCCTTAACAAACCGTGTTTTTCTTTAGGTTTTTTTTGTTTTTTTAAGGTTTCACGGGAAACAATTGTTGAAACAATTTCAGGAAAGAATGATATGAATACTGCCCTATGAATTATTACGTATTCTATTGTATAGTACAGCCATTTTGGCCGTAATTTAGCCGCTTTGCTGTCAGTTTAGATAACAGAACAGAAAAATTTTTGAGCATACCAAAATGAATCACAGTTTTTATGTCAATGGTGGCAAGGGGGCACAATCAGGAAACGCCTTAGTGTCTCCAGTTATAAAAAGAGAGGCTGATAGGAAAATAAATCACTCTCTCTCTTATTCTGTTTCTTTGAGTCCTTTTTTCCCCTTCACTATTTGCAGTGTGTTTATTTACTAATATTCTTTGCAAAAGCAGCTATCGTGAAAACTGTATTAGAAGAGCACGCCCTTCTATTGTTCCAAGCTGTTTCTTGAGAGCTTTTCTAATACAGTTTTTACGGTATCTTTGTTATGGGCTTCTCAGTCAATTATTTTTACTGTTCTAGACAAAATGTATACTCTGTTAGAGGCGAGCCACAGTATTCTTTACTCCCTCAATTAAAAACGAATCTACAATTATTTGAATTTGTACTTCACTAAACTGAATAACTATACAGTCGAAGTTAATTTTTTTACAGTTTCACTGGAAGTGTATTCAAGGTTGGATTTTCTCCAACTTGATTTGTCCTGTTTTTCTTATGAAAGCGAATTATATAAACATAGAATTCTGTAGCCCATTAACCTCAAATTGAGTTGCTAAGGATTCAATTCTTTGCTGTTCCACACGGTATGTATTATATGCTAGTCGTGAGTCGTACTATTCACAAGGTAAATTTTGATCATGAGCACATCCAACAACTCAGGTTTAACGATAATGGTTATATAATCGAAACTAATTTTTTTACTGTTCCAATAGAAACTCATCAAAAGTTCAATATTTGCAAAAAATGTTATGTCTCTGTAATCTCTAGTAAATTTGATACATCGTTTTCACTCCGTATCCTAACAAGCATTCACTGATTGAGTCTAAAAAAAAAAATTCACTGCGCAGTGAATTTAGCGAAAAAACTGAGAGATTTCTGTTTCATCTGAACCACAAAAAGGACTGGTCTATTTTCCAAACTAATAACTCTCTACTATCCGAAAGTTTTTGTGAGAAGTAACATTAATCAGTGTGAGCAGACGAGAAATTTTTTTCGAGAATTTCTCCACAAAAATTTCTCGTCTGCACACACTGACATCATTCATCAAGATACCGTTGATATCGTTTATCATCCGGGCACTGTTAAAGATGTATCCAAGATGAAACCGAAAAATATTACATTTCCTTAAACACAATAATAATAGAAACATAACCATTGAAAATTCATTGATTCATTGATAAAATATGGGGACAGCTATGGGACGTAGAGAAGTGAACTCGTATGCGTTTCTCTCTCTCTCTCCCGGGTTAGAAAGACCATTAGGTGTCTTAATATTAGTATTCCTACAAAAAACAGTTCAAATAATACTCGAAAGCCTTGTCGAGAAAAAAAGGCAAAAATGCTACAATTTTTACTGTTCCCATAGATATGCATTAGAGGTCTGGTTTTTCGCAAAAATGATAGAATATAGCTCCTTTTGTTACTAAATTCGCATCTTAATTGCATCAATCCTTCACTGAGTCGCTGCACAGTTAGTTATACGCTCAAAGTTAATGATTTCTGTTTCACCTGAGTTGTCCGAGTTGTCCAAAGTTGACCGAGATCCTAACATTGCTCGTTGTTGGTTTTTGGTGCGTATACGATTCTCGGAAAGAACACAAAAATGTTCAGATTCATGATGGGAAATAGATATCAGAAAAGTTGAACTTCGATGTTTTTATAGAGCATTTCAATCAGAAGCTTTCAAACTTTTCCTCGCAATTTTTCTTCTAAAACAGCTCTCATGATTTTTGCACCCCAGACATTTACTGATTTATCATTTTCCCATTTCAACACAGTCATAAATAAAATATAGTTGAAATCGGAAAAAAATTCTGTGTTTCAATTAAAACACAAACATGATTTCGTATTTTTTGGCTAGTTGTAAAAAAAGTTGACAGTCAAAAAAAAAATAAACGGATAGAGTGTGTGCAACTAAGAGGCGCAGAGAAAAATATGAGTTTACTTTTCTCCTTCTCTCAGGATACACAAGCAATTAAATGACATATCATTGCTACAGAAAATAGTCCAGGTATGAAATTTAGTTGAAACTCAAAAAAAAAACTAATGTAAATTTCAGGTTTTTTTCTGGAAATTGCCTGTTTCGGAACTATTACAACCAGAAGTCCCATCACTAGAGTTCTGATAATATCGAGTGAGAAGGAAATCGAAATAACTCCGTATCCCATTCAGTTTGTAGTGAGCCATTTTTTTTGCTGACAACGTCTATTTTAAGCCTTCTTTCTCCAAATATCAAAACCAAAAAGCTCTTCTTTCAAAAGAGGCTTTACTAGTACAGGTTTCGAAGTATTTTGCAACATGATGCAACATCAATAACCACAAAAACAGTCAAAACTGAATGACAGTTGGAACAGAAATATGAATTTCGGTTTCAACAAAGACAATAATGGGAATTTACGATAATCTGCTAATGAGAATGCAGTTAGTCTTATACTCAACAAAATAGATTGTGTACAACTAAGAGACGCAGAGAAATGAATTTTTGTGCGTCTTTTTTTCTCTCAGATTTTCTCAGATTAGCGAATATATGCACAAGTAAGTATTCCTATCTAAATCAGTCCAAATGTGAATTCTAGTTGAAACTCAAAACAAAAAAAATCTAATTTTCGGAAATTTCTTCGAAAAATCGACTGTTTCAAATAGGACTTGAATAATAGTTCCGATCACTTAAAGCTCTGATATGATGTGAAAAGAGGCTGGAAAACCCAATTAACTCCGTATTTCATAGGCTTGCCGTAGCAAAATGTAGTGTCGGCGTCGCTTTGAAGCCTTTTTTCCGATTCCCAGAACTAAAAATCCCTTAAAAAGCCCGAAAAGCGTCCAGAGGGGCTATACTAGTACAGTTTCCAAAGTATTTTGCAATCTACACGTCGAGAAATCAAAATTGGCAATTTTTTTTCAAGGCAATTAAAGATTAATTAAAGTTGAAACAAAAAATGAACTTCGGTTTCAACAAAGACAATAATAAGGGTCAGTTTTGTTCCACTAATGACGTCGTTGAAGAACTGTGAACTTAGCAAGATAAATATTGGTCGGGATGACATATCATTCCTACACAAAATAGTCCAGATATGAATTTTAGCTGAAACTCAAAAAGTTTCAAATTTTTAGGAAATTTCTTCGATAAATTGTCTGTTTCAGATAATACTAAAATGAAAGTACTGATTATTGTTTTTCTGATGTATTCATTAATAACACTGATTTTAACTAACTACGTATCCCACAAAGTAGTGAGTCGCTATGCAACTATTTCAGATCATTTTTGAGCTCACTTCAAGCCATTATCCCTTTTTTAACCCTTTTAGAAGGGCATACCTCGGGAAGTAAAAATCTCAGTTTCGGTTTGTTCTCTTGAATTTGAGAATTTATAGACATTCCATTAACTCTATTTACTGAGCAAGCTCCGCCCACATCGAAATAAAAATCTGTTTCAAAAAACTATCATTTTTATCGCATTATAACGCACCATTGATGCGTCTATATCTCCAAAATAACTTTCAAGTTTTTTTTGTTGATAATTGCCTGTTCCAGAAAATACTGAAACAACAACTCCGTATCTCATTAAACGTGTAGCGAGTCGCTGCGCAGCGAAATCTAGATTTTCGTACTTGTAGTCATCAGTTTCCTTCCCTTTTAAAACCCCTAGTTGAAGGACATACCTGCATAGGGACAACTTCATCTCCATCGGCAGCCACCACTGTCATGGGGTGTCCTTCCACGTATAACATTAGTTCCTGAGCAACTCCTCCATTTACAATACGGAAAAGGATGTCTTCGTCTGGAAAAAGTATGAAAACTAGTGTGTGTTAAGAAGAGACGCAGAGAAAACTGTCTGTGTCTCTCACTGGCCCGTGCTCTCTGTAGGGCTTAAAGAGAAGAGTGTATCTCGGTTCAAAAAAGAGCTGGAAAAATGTTGTCAACTGATAAATTGTTTTTAAAAAATTTCATGGTAAATATTTTGTTAGTTGACAACTTTTTGATAGCTTCACCCTCAAGAAAGTTACATCCATTTCTTTGAGAAGGACTCCATGAGAGAAGCAGAGAGAGAGAGAGCCCGTGCAAGTGAGAGACGGAGAGGAAAAAAACTCACTTGGCTTAATTTTAAATCTTTCCAAAGGCAAATTGAATGGTTGAGACTTCACGATTTCATGATCATACCACCCTTTATCATTGACCAAAATAGCAGAGATTGGTACGGCTCCGCCCACATTTCCTGGAAAAGAGAGAGTGTGTGCAGGTTAGAGACGCAGAGAAAACTCACCTCCATCCGAAGTTCTCGTTGGCTCCCAACACTTTGTGAAATCATCATAACCATACATCCATTTCATTGTCTTATCCTCCAATTGCATCCATGCCTCCTCGCCGACTTTTGTGGCCCAATCCTAAAAATTGACTTTTGGAATTTTCAATTTCTGTTATCATATTTGGATAGAGCTCGTTGAGACCTTTCAAAACAGTTTAATCATGCCTAGGCTCCGCCCATTTTGAGTTTTGATCTACCAATGCGCCTTTAAAGTCTTGATGGGATTAGAGGGGGACGGAGCCTAGGGTACTCTTCTCAACGCCCTTGATGAGCTCAGCACGTTTGTGAGATCGAAAGCCAGAATGGCTGAGCTCCGCCCATTTCTCGGATCCCACCAAGACTTTAAAGGCGCATAGGTACATCAAAACTCAAAATGGGCGGAACACAAGCTTGGTTGTATTTTTCTGAACCGGCTCGTAGTGATATAAATGATTTTGTCATCAAAAATGCAAAAATATACAATTTTTTTTCAAAAATACCTGTAACAGGAAGAAATATTCTCGGCTTGGAATGATTCTTTTTCGGTCATCCAGTGTTGGAACTGTGGTGTCATTTTGGTCAATTACGATGAATCCTGAAAAGTTTGAAGGCATTTATTGAATTATTAATCGTTCCCAGAATTGCTAGATTGAAATGCATTTTTGAAAATGTAGATTTTTGCTCGAGTTTTCGGCAAAACATGCAAATGTGGCGGGCCCTAGAAAGATTTTCGAAAAAGGGATTGCCTTTCTATTAGAGGTAGTAAGATGAAGCAAGTTTGAGTTCGAACTGTTTCAGAAATGAAAGAAATTTTAGAAAAACTATTATAGAATGATTATTCTCAAATGAATATCCTTTACAATACTCGATATATTTGGAATTTCTCGTAAATTTTCGATTTTAGTTGTATGCAGTATCATCTGGACAAATACTGGCTGTAACTTTTGAATTTTGAGAAACTGAGAAAAAAAGTTTTAAAAAATCAGATGTTTTCCACTTTTTTTTGGGAATTCTTGTCATTTTCAGTCTTATCGATGAAACAAAATTTTTGAAATTGTCTAGATTATTCGTGATCATAATT
The DNA here is from genome assembly GCA_963572265.1 of Caenorhabditis doughertyi. Classification (NCBI taxonomy): domain Eukaryota; kingdom Metazoa; phylum Nematoda; class Chromadorea; order Rhabditida; family Rhabditidae; genus Caenorhabditis; species Caenorhabditis doughertyi. Next base: position 8,676,573 of record OY751556.1, on the reverse strand, counting down.
TCTGCACTGCTTGAGACAGAAAACAGTGTCTCAATTTTTCACAATATAACCGGTTTTTTCAATATATCTGGTTATTTGAAGAACCTGTGACCAACACAACATTACACGATAACTTGGCTAAAACTTAAAATCAATCTGAAACTGTAAAATTTTCGAAGCGTAAGTGGTTTTATAAGATCTTTAGGTAACTTCTTTCTCTGTTGCATTCACTCTTCTATTGTAGCAGGATCAATCTGAACTACACCTCACTTCTATTTCAGAAACTCGTGAAACCGGAAATCTTTTAGCCAAACAACGCTTGCCTCTCCAAAAAGAAGCTGCCTTCGTCAAAAATTTAAATTTTTAATCTGATAGTGAAACTGATAATTTTTCAAAAAAAAAAATAGTGATTTTCGAAGATTTCAGAACAAATCGCTTAATTTCTTGATCTAATCAACCTAGGTTGCTTTCCACTCCAATTTGTTTAAATCATGAAAACGGAAATTATTTTCAGCCGAAATTTATTACTTTTTCTCTTCAATTTGTTACCTTCAAAGAAACTTGAATGGAACTAAGCAATTCCTAAAAAATATGTTTCAAAAGCTGAAACCGGTTTCTTTCACTTTACAACTGTTTCAAACTTATCAAATTTTTTGATTATTTTGATTATGCTGGGCCATTTTCCAGTCAATCATAGAGATAGCTCTGAAAAAACATTTGTCAGCAAACGCTAATTTTTGACGAGGATTTCAAAATTTCAAAAAACTGAAAATATTTTTCATAATTGTCCTGACTATTTTCTTTTATTTGTCATATCATTTAAAATTCCTATTAGTCAATTATACTGGTATTGCTTAAAACTTTAGCACTGATTTATATGGGAAAATTTCAGAAATCATGAAGAATTTTTAACACTTTCACTGACTTGCGCAGAATCAACATAATATGTCATTTTGACATAATTTTCTGTCATATGTGAAACTGAAAAACCATTTCGGTTTTTCAAAATCACAGACTGAAACCGAAAAATGATCTCTTTTTTCCAACAAAATTTGAGAAATTAATTGTTCTAATCAGTGGATTAAACTTAATACCTCAAGAAATTTCTCTTGAATATCAAACCACTTTTAAACTGTAATTTTCAGAAATTTTTTCAGCAAATTTTAATAATTTTACTATTTTCATGCGTTTTTTGATTGTCTACATTAGCTAAATTACTCACAACTGTTCCCAAAATCAATTTCAGACTTTTTTGAAAAAACATCAAATTATTCAAGAGCTACTGCTCAATCATCCTAAAGACTAAACTTTCTAAAGTTCCTGAAAAGGAAAAAAATCCCAGACAAAACCCAATTTTTTGGAACTTTCGGTATCGTAGACAGATTGAAAAAATAAGTTGTTTGTTCCATTTTCGGTTTTTCATGAAACTGTGAAAAATTTCGAACTTTTAAAGCCATTTTCGACTTCCATTTTTTTCATTTACATGAAAAACTTTTTTTGTTTTTTTTTTCTCAAATTTTCAAATTTCCCGCCAGATCAACAGCTCACCTCCAGCAATACCATCTCCTCTATCCGTTTGCATATGTCCATGATACCAATGTGTTCCTTTATTATCAGCAATAAATCGATATTCGAATCGATTTGTAGAATGAATTGGACATTGTTGAACAAAAGCAACTCCATCCATATACCACATTCCATGTTTATCAATTCCATGAACATGAATTGTCATTGAATCCATTAAAATTGCATTTGTCACACGAATCCATACTTCTGACATGTAGGGGACAACGATTGGTTCACCGGGCCTGCAAAATGGTATGGTAGAAGGGGTTACGGTAGGTACAGTAAGCTACAGTAACCCTAAATCGAAAATTAATAGCCATGGGTTTTGTAGGGTTACGGTGGGTACAGTAGTCCGGATGAGATATAGCAAGTTAGAGGATGGATAACTTTATGTACAGTAATCTACAGTATCCAAAGATAGGCAGTTATAATAGTGGGTTCTTACAGTAATCATATAAACAACAATAACCCAGAAATTACGGTAACATTTGTAAACTGTGTATGGTAACGGGGTTACTGTAGATGGTGTCGCTTACAGTATCCCAGTGGAACTGCAGTAAGCTATTTCAATCACCGTAATCGAAAAAAAGTTTTCAGGCTGAGAGATTACTGTAGGCTAACAGGAAGCGTTACAGTCACTAGAAACTACATTGATTTAGATAGTGAATGTCATTTTCATCAAACTATCGAACGTCTTTCTGTGAATTACTGTATACACTTTTGAAGATACAGTAATCCAGATTTGCTACAGTAAGTTTGAATAACTGGAAAAAAAACCGTTAATTGATTCTTTTTTCCGCTTCATCTAAAAAGATGTAACAGCTACAGTAAACTAGATTAATCGAAATATTCAAAGCTGGGGTTACTGTAGATAAAGTATTGTTTGGCTACGATAAACAAAAGAAAAGGCAGTTATCCTAAACCAGTTTTTCAGTTTTATAAAAACACTAATTTTGCAACAATATAACAAAAAAGTTTTGTTTCAGAAATTGGGAAAGATTCTTTTCTTTTTAATGATTCTAATTTGATTTGTGAAAACGTTTCAATTTTTTCCTTGACTGTTTCACAAACTTTTGAAATTTTCTCCAATTTTCATCAGATTAGTACTTGTGATCTGCTAGCTAATTCAATTTTTCAGTATATGTAGTGTTTGTAGTCTGTAGAGGGTCTGATTTTCGAATTCACTTCACCGTTTCAAAAAATTTGCGAAACTTTCAAACATTTCCTATTTGCAATTATTTTGTTTTCTTTGGAAAAAAAATTTGCAGTCACTGTAGTTTGTAGTCTACATAAAACCTATTTAATTACAGTAATCTGATAAAGTACTGCACTTTTAGAAGATGTCAATTTTTCTTTGACTGTTTCAAAAACTTGTGAAAATTTTGGCTCATTTTGGTTTTACTGGTCCCAAAGCCTCGACCCGGGTCCCAACGACCCAACAAGGGTCCCAAGAGAAAAGTGGTCCCAACAATTAAAAGCGACCGCAACCAAAGAAGCTGGTCTCACAAAAAAACCGATAGGTATCAGCGATGAAACTCCGAAAAAGACTGGCGCAATCACAATCTTCATGCATCACACTCGTTATTCATTTTCCTTTATGCAGCCAAAAAACTTCATACGATTGTTCTAGAAGAAACCTAAGCCTTTAGAAAGAAGGTGCAAGTCAATACGGATTGTGTTACAGGCTTAGGTCTCTTCCAGAGTCATTTATTAAGTCCAAAACTTACCACAGTATTTTACGCATTCTTCTGAACCACAAATAATTTAATTGAAGATACTATTCGGAATAATGTCAAACTTCTATTCAAGCTATTTTCACTTTGAGACCTCTCTCTTTTTCTTTGGGACCAGCCGCTTTTTGGGGACTTGGGACCTTGGGACCCGTGTTGGGTCGTTGGGACCTGTGTTGGGTCATTGGGAAGCGGGTCGAGGCTTTGGGACCCGGGTATAGGGCTTGGGACCAGTAAAACCAAAAAGAGCCAAAATGTATTTTTAGCCTCTTTTATCATTCTCCCGAACAATTTATTTTTTTCTTAAACCGAAACTTTGTAACCATTGTAGTTTGCAGTCTACAGTAACCTCACTAAACTGCATTATTCGAAAAAAAAGCAAAGCATTGTACTTTTTCAAGCTTAAAATTCTCGTAACTGTTTCAAATCCCTAATAAAGTCTTTCCAGTTTCCATGAGTTGCATTGGGATTGTAGCTGTATTCATTTTTAAAGGGGGAGTAAAGCATTCCAAAAAGTGTCTATGTTTTTACGTAGATCGGCGCAGAATTTTGGGGGTAACAACTAACCTCTTGACAGAGGGGTCCCAAAATCAGTATGAAAGGAGTTATGAAGCTTGAAAGGTCTCAAAAAGCATGGTTTCCGGTCTCACTTTTCACTGTATTGAAAGGCTAAAAATAGTCCCCGGTCTCCGTGAAAAATTATAAATACGTGAATTTATTTTTGCAATGAACAACTTTGATGAAAAATTTAGAATGCTGAGAAACTAGGCCGATAACTCTGTCCAAAAAGGTTTTGGTGAAAAACTTTCAATTAAAAAGTTGTTTCAAATTTCATTGTCTACAACTTCTTAGTTGTTCTCTTTTTACCTAAACCCCTTTTAGGCCTGATTGACACGTTCTTTGAGCGCTCATAACTCGCTTCGAAATGAGTTTGGAAAAAAAGACATAAACACTTTTTGGAATGCTTTACTCCCCCTTTAAAGCATGTAGCCACTGTAGCTTTTGCGATGTCTCATTTTCGTTATTCACTGTTTCAACGACCTCTCAATGTTTGTAACTTTTTTTGCAGTTTTCGTTCAAGTTTTGTTATTTAACATTCTAGCCAGCTACAGTAACGCTTTTCTAACTACAGTAACCTAGAGAAACTCATTTCCAACGATTGTACATCTCCAAACGCATATAACAATTCCTATCCGTTTCAAAAACTTTTCCAATTTTTCAAATTTGCCACAATTTCGATCCCTCCTAACTCACATGTCTCCATTAATAGTAATAACTCTTTTATGTAATCCATCAGCCACCAAAACATCGGTCATTCGATCTTGATCATCTGGAGATGATAAATAGTTGAATGTGAAGTTTTCACGACACGGTCTTAGCTGATCCGGATTTCTTTTTGACCAAGTTTGCTGCAAAATTTTAGGGGTAATGTAGGCTTTTTTAGTCTTTGTAGTTTTTGTAGTCTTCGTAGTCTCTGTAGTCTGTGTTGTCTGCGTAGTCTTTGTAGTTTATGTAATTAATTCCGTGATTATTTAAAATTCGAACTGGCGAGAGAGAACATGCAGCAGAGAGACACAGAGAAAGTTTTGATTTTCTGCGTCTCCCAAATGCACGCACTCTCTCTTCTCAACTATTTTAACTCCAATTTGAATTTTTCAGACTTACTTTTCCAAAAAAATAAGCTTTTTTTCGGTTTCAACAAAGTCTTTAAAAAAGTTCTCCCATGTTTTTTTTTAATTGACGTAGTAATTGTCCTTTTTATTGTCTTGAAGATACTCACCGTTGTATAATCATAATCAACTGGAGTTGCATGTTTTGCTGGATTATCATTATTATAGGACATTGTCAACTTTTTGTTTATTTTCATATCGTAGGCGTAGACACCATTCTGAAACATTTATTTGGTCAGCCACACTATGGTATTGGTTCAATAATAAAATAGTGGTGCTATAGAAAAGATTTGAAAAAGTAAAAAAGTGTTTTTGGGCCAAAAAAAAGTGTTAAAGAGCTCTCTAGACTGTGCTTACCTGTTACCGATTTTTCTTATGAATTTTCAGCATTCTAACAGTACACTTTCAAAATTCGTAGCCTATCGTACAGTGCATTTTCTAAATACAGTAACCCTGAACTATATTTTTTTTAATCGAAGCTGCGCTAGTTCCAATTACTCCATGGGAAAATTTCTGTTTCCAAATAATTTCAAAAAGTTTTTAAATTTTCAAGAAATAATCTAATCCACATACGAATGTTAATCTGCAACTACCGCAAAGTACAGTATATAATTACTACAGTAATCCTCTTCTTCTGTTTCTCAGAAGTTCCTCATTTTTGACAGAATTTGTTTCATAATTAACATTGGGATCACAATTCATAACTCCACTACTGTATATACCGTAATTTTCCTGTTTCCAACTTTTTTGAAATTTTCCAGCCAACAAATTTTCACTATTGATTTGGTATTGGTCAATTGCCACTTTCTTGGGACTTTTTCAAGTACAGTATCCCCCAGTCAGGTTACTGTAGCTACCATGATCCTACTGTAACCTTCAGTCAACTACAGTAGCCCTCATCTAGGTTACTGTAGTTCCCAACTCACCTCATCCGGTTTCATAAGAGTCACTGGTTTTGCATATTTCGTATACCCATCAATTCCAGAGAACAAGGCGAACAAAGCCAAAAATGAGAGAAGTAATTCTCTCATTTTGAACTTGATTTCTGAAATTGAAAGTTGTTTTTATTTCGTCAAAGAAACGAAATTATTATTATTTAGAAAGTGAAGGGAAGTCGGAAGAAAAATGAGTGAAACAGTGAAATACTTTTCAAAGCGTGGGTAATAGAAAAGCTTCTTATGTCTCAAAAGTTCAAACAAATATTGGTTATGATACTAAAAAAAGTTTTTCAAAAAGTTGAAGGATGAAACTTGGGTGAAACTGTGAAAAAATGAAGAAAAATCTCACAATTTGAAGCCTTCAATCCAATAACATTGGCTAAAAAAAATTCAAAAACTGGGAAATGATACTATTTTTACAGGTCAGATCATTCAAAAGAATATGTGATTCGAAGAAATTTTCTTGATAAAAATCTGATGAAACGGGATGAATAACTCCCGTTTTTCAGATTAAAACAAGGAAAAATGTATTTTCCTGCCTGAATTACCGAAGTACTAACCGAAATTTTGAGATAACTTTGAGCAAGAAGAATAAATGAAACAGAAGATTAAAAAAAAAAATACCGGGCAATGGTCCAAGGGATTTTGAAGATAGAGAGAAAGGGAGAGTGTTTGTGCCACAAGGAGACACAGAGAAAAAACTGTCTCTGCTTTTCTCGATTGCGCAACCATTTTACCAATAGTGTTAGTACTAGTGACGGAAATGATTACAACTTGAGAATTTTATGAAATAGAAGAAAAAAGATTCAACTTACCGGAAAGTTCGAATAGATATAACGAAAAGTTCTGCGAACGCGCTCCAAGAGCAACTGCAAAAATAGGGAGAAAATGCGAGATGCGCAGACTAAAACATCCCTGCGTCCCTTGATTGAACACACTATTTTCCAGTTGTGATTGGAGCGCGTTTTCAGAATTTCGCTCTCCAAGTTTCTCGTTAAAAAAAAGCGAATATAACTTTTTTCTGTTTCACGAAACTCTCAACATCTGATCAATTTCGTCAATAAGCAATATGCCGTTGGTCTGAGGTGGACATCGATATTGATCGTTAATTCCAAAAAGAATTTTTGAAAAAAATGTTTTCAGCAATAATTGTAGAAAAAAATCTTTTGGATTCCGAAAACTCGTAAAAATAAAATAGAAAATTACGAAAACTACATATTTAGTGGTAGGAACAGAAAAAATTAATTTTTGAAAATAATTTCCCAGTTTCGAAAGGCCTAGAGTATTGTTATATCATAGAACCTATGTTATGATTAACTTTAACATAAAAAAGTATCCCTAATAAAGCAGTGTTTCGTTATCTTAGTCGCAAATTGTTTCGTCACAGAGAATAACAGCCACACCAAACAGAAAATAGATATGTCGCTATGTTAGAGGTCTCTGAAACTGAAAAATAGGGAAAGAAATTCGAACGTTTATTCTTTTCTTTTTTGAATTTCTCAATTTTTGAACAGTTTTATAATTTTTGAACAGTTTTTAGAACAGTTTTATTAGATATTTTCCTCTTGTATCCCACTTAGTCTGTTTTCATCATAAATTAAAAAAATTTAAAGTAAAAAAAAATCTGAGAAAAAACTATTTTGAGATGAAATTTGATAGTAATATTAGTAGAGAAAACCTTTCAAAAGTACATATTTAGTTGTTGAAACCGAAAAACTTCTAGATTTTAAGCATAATTTTTTAGTTTCAGAAAATCTAAATTTGCATTAAACAATCTATTGAATTCAGTTTATAGTGTGCAATTGATGAAAAAAATCAGAAATTTTTTCCAATATTTTTTTTTCGAAAAATGAAAAAAATTCATTGAAAAGTCTGCTTCGAAATTTTTGTAAATCCCATCGTAGTCCGAAAATTACCAATTGTTGATAACCATCCCTTCACCAAAAAAAATAGAAAAATGACACCAAAAAGGCCAAAAACTACCACAAAAACCTAGAAAAAAGTCGTCCTTTAAAACCCAAAAACGACCATTAGTATCAAAAGAAAAGTGTAAAAATGAAATCAAAGTTCTAAATATCAAAAACGTGCTATCAGAAAAAAGAATTCATTTTATCAAAAGAAGGGCTTATCACCCGTCTTAACACACTCACACTCACACCACATTCTGCTCCAAAAAGCGTGTTCTTCTTCTCTACTTATTAGGCTCCGCCCACTTTTTTTGTTCGGTCGTATTAGTGTCTTAAAGAAGGTTCAGGAATAGAGAGGAGGAGGGAGGAAGGAGGAAGGTGGGTACTTTGGACTTTAGGAGAGTGTTAAATGAGAATCCCTCTAATAGAAGGGGACCTCTAATACAGCGGCACCCAGTAAGGTACCTCAAACAATAGAGCGGCATGCCGGTGTAATAGAGGATAGATTTCAAAAGGAAAACAGGAAAGAAGGAGAATTTGTATGAAATTTTGGAATTTTTGGGACATGAAAACTGAAAAATTTGTAGTACCAAATTAAGTTTCGTACCAATGAAAAACTGAATTGAATTACCATGGTATGGATAGTACAAAACAGCAAAAAATTATCGGTTTCGGAACAAAATTTTAAGGAATTCGTTTTTTTATAGAATAGTTGATCAGTAAATTTGGAACATTTTATCGGAACATTTTCTAGGATTTGACAAGGGCGCTCTATCATAGCGGCATGCCGGTTCGATAGAGGTTTCATGGTGGATTTTGAGAGAAAAATGGAGAAAGGAGAGTTTAGAATAGAAAAATTTGAGAAAATTGAAAAATCGGAAGTTTACAAAGCAGAAAAAACTTCCGGAAAGAAAAATCTTCCTATTGAAACAGTAGAAGTCGGGACTTTGAATCATGAGAAATGGAAAAAAGCTGGAAAAGAAAAACTGAAAATTGAACCGAAGAGCATATTATCAGTCGATCTTATAAAAGTTTCTGATATTATTGATGGTTAGAAACAGGAAAAAATGTTCAGTTTCATAAACAAGCATTAGTAAAAGGAGAATTTTTTAAAACATTGGAAAATAGTTAAACAGTGTAGTTCAGTGAGACACGCAAATTGAAATTGGTTCCTCTTCTCTGCGTCCTTTTAACTCACAAACTCTCTATCAATCTGAATTTCTTGAAAGGAGTACTATGACAAGAAAATACTAAAAAATCCTGTAAGTTCTGAAATTTTACAAAAAAAATGCGGAAAACAGGGAGTTTCCAATTGAAAAAATCAGATCCATTTCTGGGAAATCAATAAATCTTCTTACTAAAACAGAAAAAATCGGGGATTTTAGTAAACGAAATTTGTGAAAAACAGTGGAAAAGAAAAATTGGAAATCAACGAAATCGGGCTCTGAATCATTAACTGATGAAATTTTTCGAAAATACTGGTAGTGCGAAACAGAAAAAAAATGCTCGGTTTCAGAACCAAATTTTAACGAAATCGGATTTCTATGAAATACTGCTGATTGCATTTTCGAAGTTCCGCCAAAAAACATTTTTGAAATAGTCAGAGAGTGTAGGCTAGTGAGTTACGCAGACAGAAACTGGCTCTGTTTCTCTGTGTCTCTCTGTTTCCCACGCTCTCTATAATTCTGGGATGTCCGAAAGGTGTTTGGTTTGAATAGGAATAAAAACCATTAAGAAATCGAATTTCGACATGAAAAAAAGATGGGTAAACTGGAGAGAACTAGAAAATCATACATATTAACGAGAGATCCGAAAAGTTGTATAAATTGTTCTGATAAAACTGTGAAAAGTTTGTGATTTGGTCCGTGGAAACCAAGGAAAAAATTGGACAAAAATAGCTGCAAACCAAAAAATTAAAGGCTATGAATCAAAAAATGATAAAAAGTTGTGATATTATTGATAGTATGAAACAGAATGAATTGCTTGGTTTCAAAACCAAAGTTTAGGGAAATCGGATTGTTTTGCTGGTAATTTTCTGAACGATCGCCAATAAAAAGATTGAAAAATCAAGCTTCGGTATGAAAAAATGGTGGATGAACTGGCATAAAAACGGACCATTAGATGAGAGTTCAGAAAAATTGTATAAATCTTGCTAATAAAACAGGAAAAAATGTGTGATTTGATCCATGAGAACTAAGCAAAAAATTTGGGAAGAATAGCTGAAAACTGAAAAAAAGGACTAAGAATTAAAAAAAAAAAATAAAACTTGTGATTTTATTGATAGTAAGAAACAGAATAAAATTGTTCGGTTTCAGAACCAAAGTTTAAGGAAATCTTACTTTATCGAAACAATGAAAGAAGTCTATGGAAGGAAACTAATAGAGAAACGCAATCAAAAATAGTTCGTTTTCTCTGCGTCTCTTTATTGCACACGCTCTCTATCAACTTGGGTTACGAGATGAGGGAGGAAAAAGAAATTGAGCTTTAAAAAAGGCTGAAAAAAGCTGGAAAACTTGTGATTTGGTTCATGAAAACTGGAATAAAAAGGCTGGAAAAGTAAAACTGAAAATGGAAGAAGCTATTGAATCTCACAAATTACGAACTAATTTGTACTACGATTATACTGATATAACGAAACAGAAAAAAAACCCAGTTTCATAACCAAAATTTGAAGAAATTTGCTTTTTCGAAATATTTCGTCGTACTCATTGAGTTCTTCACGAAACAATCATTGAAATAGTTAGAGAGTTTAGACTACTGAGAGACGAAGACAGAAAAACAAGCAACATATTTCTTTGCGTCTCTCTTTCTTTCTCACTCTCTAACTGCTAGCCTGGGTTTTTGAAAAGGGGTGTTGGGGATTGAAATAACTGGAAAACTCCCGAAATTCGGCAGTTCTAGAGAAAAAAAACAAAAGTTAAGTTGAAGTTGAAGACATCCTATTGATGTGAAGCTCTCTGAAATTCACAAAGAACTCTATTAAAACGGAACATAAAATCTGGATTATAGCTTACGGAAATTGAAGAAAAATGCTGGAAAATAATAAAAATTATCAGAAATTGCATATCAAAAAACTGACGAAGATTGTGAGAATATCGATAATACGAAACAGAGAAAATTATCGGTTTCTGAAACATATTTTAGTATGGTCAGTATTTTTTGAAGTACTGCTTAAACATTAGGATCTGGTAAAAAAAAGAAAGTCAGTTAGAAAGCTCAGATCAGTTAGAAACGCAAGCAGAATGCTTCTCTGCGTTTCCTTGCTGCACACACTCTCTTTTCTCATTTCCTTTCTACCTTTTCTCTTGTTTGGAATTTTTGATTCTTTATTCTCGAGATTCCCGGGAAACTCTAAGCGGGAAACATAATTTCTCGGGAGTCTCGAGAACTGAAAACCGGAAATCGCGGGACCAGGAATCTCGGAAGCCGGGAATTGAAAAAAAAACCGGAAATCTGCTGGGAAATTACTTCCCGGGAGCGCACACTGTTGAGTGCCTAGTGTGTGTGAAGTTCCTATGAAAAGCGTTACGATCAACTTCTACAGGAAATCGATATTAAATTTTGAAAAAAAAGGGAACAGAAAAAATATTTCAATAAAAGAAAGGCTAGAAAAAAGCGCTGAAATCGGTTTTAGAATCCTCAAAATATGGCTCTGCAATTAACATGGTCATCATATCAATGAACAAACTTCCAAAATATGTTGCGCATCTCACAATAAACACGAAAAAAAAATTAAATTAGGAAAATTGGAAAATAAGAAGGTAGTGAAAAATTTCCTCTTTTGCAAACACAACTTTAAAAAAAGTTCGGTTAGTAATGACAGTACGAAACAGAAAAAATTCTCAGTTTCAGAAGAAAAATTTCTAAAATTGGTATTTATTTGGAACAATTTTGAATACATCTGAATTCGTCCTCGAAACAAAAAAAAACGAGTTACTTTTGTTAACAAAATGTTTTTTCAGAAAGTTTCGTGAATCTTTCTATGAAAACAAAAATTAATTTGGCTTTTCGAGCACATAAATCGGATAAAAGCCTGGTAACGAAAAACTGAGACTGGACACGAAACAATTTGGAATCAAAAAGAGTTTTTATAATATGGATAGTAAGAAACAGTGAAAAGAACCAAAAGTTAGGAAAATCTGAGTCTTTTCGAAAATTGATGAATTTATTGCGCAGAGTATTGAAAAGTAGTTGGAAAAAAATGTGATTGGAAAAAAAGTACTATCGGAATTGATGAATGCTCCTTTTATTTCGTACCACCTTCTACCAAGAAAAGGAATTGAGAAATTTGAAATACGAGAAAACATTGAAGTGCCAGAGAATTACCGAACTTTTTGATCATCCTAACTTAATTTTTTACCTGAAACAAGAAAAATTCCTAGATTCTATGCGGAAATCTAGTGGAATCACTCTTTTTGAAGTAATGCTTTGTGAAAGCACTGAAAAAATAACTGGAGGATTTATTCTCTCATTAGTATCGAAAACTTCAAAGAAATTGTACAAGTCTGTTTATGGAAACAGAAAACTATGAAAATCAGGAGGATCTGACTGAAATTGGTCGCAAAAACTCATGAAAATGTCGCTATTAATCAATGACAGTAAAAAGACTGACGCCTATTTATATAAACTCTGATGGGGAAACCGAAAAAAATTGGGAAAAAGTGAAAAACTACGGATGAAATGAAACTGTAACTAGATTTGAATTTTTTTTGCGAAAAAGTTATGAAAGTGAAACAGAAAAAAAAGCAGTTTCAAAAGTTAGTAATGTCAGATTCTTTTTTAAAAAACTTTGGTGCCTCTTCAATTTCCCCAAAAATTAGATTGAAAAACAGTTAGAAAGTGTTTTTAGTGGGAAACGCAGAGATAAATGAAAAAGTATCTCTGCTTCTCTCTGTTTCACACACTGTCCAAGTCACTCGTTGTTCCTCCATTTTTTGATCTTGAAAAAGTTTATGCCAGCAACCAACATCTAAAAAAAAACCTCAGAACCATAATTTTCAGATTTTTAGCAATTGGGCGCGATTTCTTATCGAGTTCTGGCATTACTAGAAAGACTAAACGTTCTTCAAATCCTACAGTAGTGGATTTTTTGAAGCTTAACAAATGTTATATTCTTCTTAAAACCGGAAAAAGAATATACTCGATGCCGGGAATTCGACGGAAATAAAAATTTAAAAGTGTGAACAAAATCTCTAGAAAATTCGTTTAAAATATCTCATTGAGGAAACAGAAAAACTTTTTACTTTTAGATTTTTGTAATCGAGAAATCAAGAAAAACAGGAAAACTAGTGTTGATATAGGTTTTCAGAATCTTTACAAGAAAGGCCTTGTATCAAAAGAAAAATCCCATAGCAGTATACAAATATTTTCCTGAAAACAGAAAAAAATCGGAAGAAAGTGGGAAAAGAACAACTAAAACTGAACTAACAGTTGAGAAAGGAATGAATTACTGATAAAAATGATCATAGTATGAAAAGTACGAAACAGAAAATAAATAATCAGTTTCAGAGACTAAATTTGGCAACAACTGAATTGTGAAATTCGATACGAGATTCGTATATTTTTTTTTGAGGGAATAGAAAAATCGAAAGAAAGAAGTATCAGATTTGCCAGAAGTTACTATACCAAACCTTCGAGATTCCTTTCAATTCAAATTTATAGTGCGAAAAAAACAGAATAACAGATTCCCTAATTTTCAAATTACTTTCTCACAAAACAGTTGTTTTTTTCTTAATTTTGGGAGCAATTCGCTTCGACTGACAATGTCATTAGTAACTGGAGTATTGATCCAAAAGATGTAAAAAAATATCTGATGGAACAGAAAAATACTCGGTTTTAAAACAAAATTTAAAAGGAAATCGTAATTTTTCGAATCAATGAGATGAGAGAGTGCCGGTTTCTTAATCGAGATGCTCAATTGAAAATTTTATAAACTCTCAAAAATATCAAATTTCAAAGAAACTGAAAAAAATTTCGAATGCGAGATTCGAATGTTAATATGAGGTGAATAGAGACGAGGAAATGAGGAAAATGAAAGAAAATTCCCAATGTACCATACGAAGAAAAACATGAAATTAAGATTTGAAATTTTTCACATTTTCAGGGAAACAGGTAAAAATCGGATGTCTGGGAACGGCTCGAGGGCCCTGGAAACACAACATACGGACAAACACACGGAAAAGCTATATTAGAATAATAAGATATTTGGAAATTATCATAACGTTCACTGTTTCACACGTTTTGTTTGAAACTGGCAATTCAACGCTAATACGAACGGAGTTGGGTCCTTTACTTTCTACAGTAATCTGACCTTAAAACAGGTTTGCAAATTTCATTTTTCATCGAGAAATCTACATGCAAATCATTGGTTCCAAGTAAATATGTACTTTGATATTAGAGAGCGTAGAAAGCAAGAGACGCAGTAAAAATGTTCTTTTTTCTCTGCGTCGTTCTGATGCTCACACTCATTATTTTCCCTTTTCCCTACTCATCTTTTCTAACTTTTAACACTATAGCGCAGTTTATTATCGATTTCTTAAATGAAAATGAAAATCTCCACGCTACGTGAATTGAGCATCAAAGGTAGAATTTCAAATTGATTGAAAATCCAGTGAAACAGGGAAAATTTAAAAAAAAAAGAATTAATTTCACATTTTTTTCCACTATCATTTGGAAAAGGCAACTATTTCTTTCGTTTTGAAATTATATTGATTCTAATTATTATTAACAGATGAGTATCCGAACCTCATAGAGACCCAACACAGGAATAAACATCGAACATTTCTTGGTTTTTAAGTGAAACGGTAAAAAATTTGAAACTCATTTTAATTAAACTGTTTCAAACACTACCTTTTGATATACCGCATTTTCTACAGTAATCAGACGTTGAGTCGATATAGATTCCATGAATACTATCATAAGCTCGACTCTCTATTTTAATTTCTGTTTCAGAATCTTCAGAAAGTCTTTGATTCGAAGTATCGTTTATTGATGTTACGAAATTGTAGATTTTTAGTATTAGAGAGCACAGGATAGTAAGAGGCACAGGCAAAAATTTATGTTTTTCACTGCGTCTCCCTGTTCCTCACACTCTCTCATGCGAGAATTCCTTTTTTTGCTCTTGGATGATTTCATGGCATTAAGTAATCGTGTTTTTTTCAAAGATTTTGAAGCTTTTGTGAAATAGAGAAAAAAGCTGAAAACCAGACTTGTCACGGGCCGGGGTTCAAGGCATAACAAGTTTTTTTTTTGAAAATTTTTTTTTCGCGGTTTTTTTCTCGTTTTTTGGCCTATGTTTTCAGGAAGGCAATTCTGATCTATTTTTGAGTAAAAAGACCCAGGAAAAGTTTCGAAATAGGGCTGAAAATCGCGAAAAACGTGCTTCAAAATTCAAAAATTTTCAAACCCGGGCCTTTGCTTTTGCGGGCCGGCCCGGATTTTGACAAGTCTGCTGAAAACTAATTATAATTTTACGGTTTTCCAAAAACGTTTTCCAAAGAAAACTCATATTTTTCAAATTCCATGTTATGAGGTGAGCTTTAGTTATCATTTCATCTACAATAATCTAATCTTGAAATGATATGAGTTTCATGAAAGTTACCACTGTTTTTTCGTGAAGTTCGGCTCTGGTAAATTTCTGTTTCAAAATCTGATGAAGCTGACCGATTTGATGATTTGCAGATTAACTCGAAATACCTTTTATTTCTACGTTTTGATCTACAGTGCGCCCAATAAGTTTAAGACACCTCGAAAAAAGGTGTGGATTCATCAATTTTTCGAAGTTTCGACACGTCAAAGTTGTTTATTTTCACTTTTTTGGTTGTTTCGTGAAGTTTCCCCACACTTCCGACCATATCTGACAAGTATCTCAACTTGTCAAAATTCCACTTTTCCACTAACTTACGCTATTTTGGGCCAATTTTGATAAATCTTAGTGTACGAGGGTTGATTTTCTTAGCCAAGTCTCGATACTGCTCGGACATAATAAAAATTATATTTTTAATTGATTTCTTATCAGTTATTATCATCCCATTCTGTGAACAGCAGTATTTCTTCAGATTCCTCGAATTAGGGACTAGTTGTTTTGATCCCGCTAGAGTAATTAATCAGTTCATTTACAATATCGGTTGATCACATAAGCATTGGAAGAATCAAGAAACAGATTGAATGAAACCGAAAAAAAACTGAGAATCAACTTGAAGTTTACTGTTACTATTCTAACCAGTCGATCATCGGCGCTCCGCGCCTCCTACCACCTGGCTTTAGTTTTTTTTAGAAATGAAAAAACAGTGAAAAGTTCTACGGGGTTTATTATATTCACGTGGCCCCCTATGCATCCCTCTCCCCAATGGAAATTTTTAAAAAGGCGTGAAAACGTGGTTTTTTGAACCTGGTGACCTTATTTTTCTTACTTTCAAAAATTGAAATAGACGGGCATCATCGGGAAAGAATTCTACGTCCAGCTGTCTAAGTTTCAGAAAAATCGGTTCAGTAAGAAACTCGCTAGGGCCGGCGACATACACACAATCTATTGACGAAACAATCGTGCACACACTTTTTACTTTTGGCTTCTCTTTTCGTTGAAACTCTTCAGATTTCATAAGCGTTGAATAATCGAGTTCTAGATTTAGCTCTCAAGTGTCAAAACTTCAGTGAAACAGGGGAAAAAATCTCGAAAATCAACACAAAGATTACCGTTACTATTCTAATTCAACTGAAAAAATTTATTGATTTTTCAGTTTTCTTAGCTTTTTTTTAATCTTATAAGTTAACGAACAAGTATGAAGCTGAACCACGTCATAGAGGCAATTCAATGAGTGAATAATCGAGCCTCATTTTCCGTCTACTTTTCATGAAAAAGAACGAAAAGGAAGGTTTTGCCTGTTTCAAAAACTCCAGGAATAGGGAACTCAAAACACTTGAATTCACTCGTGCTAATATTTTCGAAAAACACCATTGATACTACCGAACTCATCCTAGTATAAGAAATAAATCTATTCCAGGAACCAGTAATAAAAATAAAAAATGGGAAATTACCCAGATGTTGAGTCCAAACATGCTACAGATGCGGAAGATGAAAAATATCAAAAATCGAGCCTCTAATCTGATGAGGATTTGGTGAAATGGGTAACAATCGAAACTTTCCTAGACAACTGACACACCCAAACAGAATTTTCTGTTTCCACCGTTTTTTATATCACGAGACAGCTTTTCTCTCCAGTATTACCACAATTTTTTCTCTGAACCATGAAGTTTGAAGTGATACAAAAATCTGTTTCAGAATGTAAAAAAGTAACGTAGCAATATCCGAAAACTAGTTCTTCTGGATTTCCTTGAGCTTCTACTTAGGAAAAAATTAAGCGAGTTGGATGAAAGACGAATTGGACTCGAAAAATCCAACTTGTGGGTTTCTATTGACATTTATTTATTATTTAAAGGGGGCCTCCGAGATAAAAATAACTTTGCTTTAAAATACTCCTTGTGGATGGAAAAATACATCCCCAAAAAATTAGCGTTCAAAATTTCCTGGAAAATTTTTTATGCCTGTTCGAAGTCGGTCGAAAAACATTTTTTGTAGTCCACGTGGACAAGACTCAATTGTGAAATTATCGGAAAACGCGATTTTACTGAGCTTCGAGGGCAAAAGCAAATGAGCATTATCGTGATAAGTATTCTCATAAGGGGCACGCATGTACTGTTGAAACTCTGGAAACGCGCGATGCGTGTAAAAAATTCTTGAAAATTTCGTGTGGTCCCGGTGAAGTTCACGTGAAGTACAAAAAATGTTTTTCGACCGACTTCGAACAGGCATAAAAAATTTTTCAGGAAATTTTGAACGCTAATATTTTGGGGATGTATTTTCCCATCCATAAGGAGTATTTTAAAGCAAAGTTGTTTTTATCTCGGAGTCCCCCTTTAACCTATCGAAAAGTCATCAGTATCGAAAATTTTGTCTCAAACAATTGATGATACCAAAAATAAAACCAAAATGTTTTTTCCCATTAGTCAAGAATTGATGATTACAGCATCTATCCTTGCGTTCATTGAAATTTCAATGAAACAGGAAAAAGTTCATTTGCTTTAGTTCCAATAATTTTCAGAGGAAAATAAAGACCGGTTTTTGGGTTTTTTTTCAATGAATAAGGTATTCCCTACTCCAATTTTTTTAGTTTTACTGTAGTGGAATTGATTGATTGGAAAAAATGGAACTACTACATTAAAAACCCCAAAATTAGACCAAAACTTTTCTAAAATTTTTATGTAAGCTGTAGAAAAATTGGGTCACATAAAAATTTTTTGGTCTGAACCAATTATTTTAGAATTATGATGAAACGGAAACAATTGTAGGTTGTTTCAGAAACTCGATGAATACAAGACTGTAATAGAATTTGCATTATTGTATTTATTCACAATGTCAGTGTAGCATTTCTAAATCTGATATGAATGAAGGAATCAATCTTTTTTTTAAATTTAAACTTCAATGAAACTGGGAAAAAGTTTTGCCTAAAATTAGATTTACTGTTTTCCAACGCTGTCTTGAGAAGGAAGAACACGATTTGTTCAATGAACAATTGCCTGCTAAATAAAACTCTATCCGCCGTATTTTTTCGGTGACCCTTCTAATTTCACTGGGGTAGAGATCAGAGTTGTACGGAATTCCGGATTTCGTAGTTTCGAATGTCATTCCGGATTCCGGAATCGAAAAAATCCGTTCCGTACAAAACAAGGTAGAGATGATTGAGAAGCTCGCAACGAAAACAAAATCGAACCAAAACTTTCTCACATTTTTTTGGTTGAAATTGGGAAATTTTAGCTGTTTCAAGATTCCCTAGAATCAAATACAAAAACAACAGAATCTTCATTAAGATGGCGCCGAACCCATACAGTGTACCGAATTAATAGAGAAAAAAAAATGAAAAAATCAACCCTTGTGTTTTATGAAAACTTTAGTAAAACTGGGAGGAACTTAAAATTTATATTATTGTCTCCAAGACTCTTTATTTGGTGAAGCTCCAAAATTCAATCGCTGTAACTCAGTTATCGTAAATTTAAAAAAAGCTATTCAAATACCGGAAAACCTGTATTAGTATTGCCCCTTCAGTAGAATTGGCCCTCTAATAGTGCTGCCCACAAGCGACGGTTTTGAAAAGTAGTATTTAATGCAACAGGTTTCACGGCATGCCCAAAACTTAAACATCATTAGCAAAAGTTTATACTTTAATAAAAAGTTTTAATGAAACGGTAAGAAACTTTAAAAAACAACATGAAACTTACTGTTTCAAAGACAGTTTTGAAAAAAGTTTTTCTAAGAAAGAAAGTTTCCAAATTTCTTATTTGCATATTTCCTACTGCCACTGTCCCCATTTGGCCGAGGTGGAATTGATTGGAAATATTTGACCTACAGCACAAAAGAGCATACCAACTTTTCTAGAACTTATAGAATCGATGAATATCTAATCAGAACAACGCCTAGCCGGAATATTTTACAATCATTATGAAACGGAACTGTAAATTTTAAGCTGTTTCAGTGGCTAGTTGAACAGAAGACTCAAACGGAATTATCATTAACATAGTAGTTGTTTTGGACGTTTGTTGTAAATCCTCAATTAAGTTGAAGTATCAACCTTATGCATATCGAAGTTTCAATAAAACTAGAAAAAGTAGAAAAAAAAACAAACAATGACTGTTTCCAACACTTTTTTTCTAATAAAAATCTCTTTTCTGAAAGTTGTGAAAGCAAATAGGTTCAGGAAGCAAAAGTAGTCTTTCCAAAAGCCAGCAATTCGACAAACCGTTTTTTCTATAGTTAATACGTACCATTTTTTTTTTGAAGCGGAACTGGAACTTTTAGCTGTTTCACTTCTGGAATACAGACCTAAATACAACCTCATTGACAGTTTGATTAGAGATTACAGTCTATGGAATTGTTGGTAATCAAATGGCAATAAAATGTGATAATTGCAACAACATTCGGAAGACGGAAGGCGGAAGAAATTTTAAAACCACGGAAGACGGAAGGAAGGGAACGGAACGGACAAAAAGTGCTCAAACTTGTTCCAGCTAGAAAAAAAAACTGGTTTTTGTGCCATGAAAATTAAATATTCAGCACGGAAATATTACTAAACAATTAATCCAATGTGATGAAATTCGGTTAAACGGGATTGAAAAGTTGAAAAATTTGAAAAATTTTGCCTGACTTTCTTTTTTTTTTGCAAAGCTTCTCTAATCTTCTGGAAACTCGGGAGACTCATTTCTGTTTTCCAATGCTGTCCTCAAAAGAGTTTCGAAAATATTGTCGAATCATTTTCTACCATATTTTATACTGGTTATGATACAGCAAACCTCATTGACAGTACGATTTGGCACATCGTCACGTTTTCCAAAATCTGATCAAGGTCCGAAAGAGCTGATAACCAAACAACACCCCGCCTCAATTTTCTTTATAACTCTTTTGAAATGGGAAAAAATTATTGACTCTTCCAAGAACTCTCAGAATAAAGGGAGAAGGTTGTGTAATTTATTCAAGTTTTATCGTTTTTTTACGAAATATACGAATTCACTGGTCAACCAAAAAAGAGTTCATTAAAGTCAGTAAGAAAAATAATAGTACCATTCGACGCTAGCATTAGAGAGCATGAAAATTTAAATCTAATTAAATTTGTATAAAACAGAAAAAAATTGGATTTATTTTTCAATGTCTCAATAAATTATCTTACAATACATTGTTTTCCCCCAGTTGCATTCTGACTGGAAAATGTTTCTACAGAGATTTCATGAAACTATTCAGAAACAGAAAAATATCTTCATTTCTGTGGTTTTTTTTTTAGTGTTTCAGAGTTTAGAAAATTAGGATGATATATTTTTTTAAATTATAGTTCTGTATACTGGGATATTTTTTTGAATTAAAGATATATCAAATTAAAATTGAAATTGAAAGCTAGTCACACTATTTATGAAACTGAATTTTGAAGTACTGAAATAAGCAGAAAATAAACAGAAAGTTCACTGTTTTCAGTAAATCTTTTAGCTTCGAATAAGCCAAGTCTACAATTGAATAAGTTTGGTACGCCGTCTGATTTTCAACAGGACGATTTCAGAACGAACCATCAGAACAGAAATTGGAAATAAACCAGAATTCATTTTTGTTGTATTCTCTTTTCCTATTAAACAAAAAAAATTAATTTATACATCATTTCTGAAGAAATCCTCAAAACATTTGCTGTTTTCCCCCCGGTGTTTTCAGTCTACCAGATGTTTTTACAGAGATGTCATTAGATTATATATATTCATAAACTATCGAAAGAAATTTCAAAGAAACGGTATCAGCCAAAAATTTATTGATATGAAAAGATAGAATTATTGAAACTTTTCAGAAACAGAAAAATAATTCGATTTTTGTGATTTCAGAAACTGAAACAGCAGGAGAACATGTGTTGCTTTTCACTCCAAAAATCACACCAAAATTAAATAAAAAAGAAATAGTTCTACAGTCTTTGTGAAACAGAATTTCGGAAAATCGGAAAAAGAGTTGAAAATTAACAAGAAGTTTACTGTTTTTACAATAGCTTTTAGCACAATAAATGCTTTAGCTTTGATTATAAAGATACACTAGCGAGATCCTGAGCGCCGAGGGGGGGGGGGGGGGGGGGGTTCAAAAGATTTTGCACTGAAAAAAATTTTTTTTTTTTCGTCTTTTTTTTTGATAACTGGGGGAATAGTTTTCTAGCGAAAATTTTAGATACTATTTAGTAGGAAAAAGTCGGAAATTTCATCAATATCACAAGAAACCCAATTTTTTTAACTTTTTCAAATCCGGGCCGGCAAAATTTTCTATCGGCCCGGCCCGGCCCGCCAAATCACAAGTATGTTCTACAGTATCCTCATTAGTGACCAATATGAACTTATTCCTTTTACAACACAGGACTAGCCCTCTAAACATATATTCAAATTGAGATTTTTCAGAAACAGCACATTTTTGGATCATATTTCGAAAAAAAAACCGTAAAAAAATTACTCCGTATTTCGGTCTGATCCAACTATAGGTTCATCAAAAAATAAATAAATACACAGTGAAGTTTAAGTGTTTCTGAAACTGAA
Organism: Caenorhabditis doughertyi; assembly: GCA_963572265.1. NCBI lineage: Eukaryota > Metazoa > Nematoda > Chromadorea > Rhabditida > Rhabditidae > Caenorhabditis > Caenorhabditis doughertyi. Next base: position 8,654,686 of record OY751556.1, on the reverse strand, counting down.
ATTGAAAGAAAAGAGTAAGAAATAATGTGAATTTTACTGTTTTCATAGCCGCTTTTAACACAGTAAACGTTCTGAATTTGGTTGGATAAACAAAAAGATAGAAACATCAAATTCCTGGGGTTTTCATTTGTTTCAAAAATTATAAAGAGGTTTTCTAAAACTAAAACTCCTATTTTATTGTTATTACACACCCCATCCGCAATTTTGAAGAAATGGATATGATACTAATGAAGCACTGGATTCAATAACTTTTTGAGCTTCTTCCAACTATTCAGAAACACAAAAAACATATCTATCTATAGGGTTTTTCTCAATCTGCAAATAAGGAGAATGAACTTTGGAATATGTGTGTGTCTGGATTCTAGGCAACTAAGCAAAAAAGCGCAAAACCGAAACATGAGAAAAAAAATCTAGTAACAATGTTTATGAAACTGAATTTTTGAAGAGCTGAAATTTTACAGAAACTTGAGTTTTGAACATTATGAAATTGTTTCTGAGTCAGTATGAATAACATGATTGTAGCACTCGAATCCTGTCCTATGTGAATATGGAACTATTCAGAAACGGTACTATTTTTCAAAGCTGTTTTTTCCCATTTCTACTGCACTTTCGAACTTTCGAGAAGGTTCCTTGTTTTCAAACAGAATTCGATTTTATGGTTTGTGCTTCATTTATTTCAAAATTATAATGGATCAAAACAAAACTTGAATCGGAACCACATACATTTTCAATGAAACTGTATATTTTTTTAGTTTCTCATGGGTTTCAGACAGTTTGGATATTTTGTGAAAGCGTTTTTCATTGCTGTTTCTTTATCATTTCTTAAGGTAAGTTCTATGATATTTGTCGATACTAGCGGGCTAACGCGTCAAAAATAATGATAGTATTGAAACTCATTTTTACCTGATCAAACTAGTAAGGAAGCTTGGATCCATTTAAAATTGAAACGAGACCAAACATGCAACATTCGATTAGCGGCCTCTAGAAATTTTGAATTATTTTGCAACAGTGATAACTTTTCGAAAAGTTTTCATAATTCTCGGTCCACAAAAAATTGAAAAAAATCAGAATAATTGAATGAGAACGCTTCTGAAGAGATTGTATATAATTGAAATCAGAAAACTACTGATGTTCGTGTACAATTACAACTTGAAGTTATGATTTTGAAACGGAAAAATGAAGACTTTTCTGAACAGTTCATATGATCAATATAACGGATCAATTTCAACTTTTCTGCTTCAATTTTTTGAAAAAAAAAAGAAAAAACTGTTAATTGATAGTCTCTTGATTTTCAGAAGCTCGTCACAATCAGACAATTATTCAAAATTTTTGGTTAGATATAGCTGTGGTAAAAAGATAATAAATGTCATCAAAACTTCCTTCTATCAAAATTTCAATGAAAAAGGAATAAATAAAAAATGCTCGATAAAACTAAAATGAAATTGTTAGTTGATCTTCTTTTGGCTATAAGTATTTCGCTAATGAAAGCTAGTGAAAAGATTGTTTGCGACAATGAGACGCAGAGCGTTATTCCCACCTTGTCTCATTTTAAAAAGGACTTTTGAACCAACCTCAGACAATCAACAACTATTATTGTTCAGTTTGTCAATAACAAATGGAAAGTTTGAAACAGAAGATGTTGTCAAGGTAAATAATTTTAAAAACTAATTTTGAATACTTTTTTATGTGAATCAACGTACTATTATGAAAAGAACGAAAGGTATTGATTACAATAAGTCGATTTCAATTATTAGAAACGCTTGGCAACTTTAATTAACTTTTACTGTTTCAAAACTATACAAAAAACGGAGAGTAAATTCAATAGCCAATCCGTAAGTGGGGATCTAATCTTTAAAGTTTTGAGCATTTCAGTTTGAAAGGAATCAGTAGTATGACATCCCACTATCATCAAAATTAATGGAAGTGTCATCGAAAAGGAGACGCAGAGAAAAAACTAAGATAAGTTTCGAAAATCTAGTGCTTTTATGCTAAGCTTATTAACTTTGGGATCACTTTGAAACCGATTGGTATTTTTGGAAAACTAATTTTTTAAACAAATATCGATTTCAAAACCCTTGGAATAATGAGAATGAAATAGCAATAACACTCATATGTTGCCTTCTTTAACTGAAAACTAGATTTTCTTTCTGACTGTGATGATGTTATATGACTACATGAAATTTCGAAGAGAACAGATGATCCTTACAGCAAACCAGAAAAGTGAAAAAATCGCCCCTTTTTTGCCGATTTTTACAGTTTCAAAATGTTGTAAAATAGGAGATGAAAAAAAAATAGCAATCCGATCTTCAATGGGCGTCGGAAATAAGTGCTCAAGTTGTATAGCAGGGTATCACATTATCTTGTAAAAGAAGAGGCAGTGTGAGCAATAAGGAAACGCAGAGAGAACAAATTAGATAGATATCAGTATATGCTGGGCACCTTGACCTCAACATTTCTCTGATACCGTAAGGTTTTTTTTTGAAACAATTTATTTCTTGAATTTCGGTTTCAAAACCTTTGGAATAGCGAGAAGGAAATAGCAAAATCGCTCATACGTTCACTTTTTTTGAACACTACAAAGTCTACGGCAGAGATGTGATAAAATTGCCCCTTTTGCCGATTTTTTACATTTTCAAAAGGTTGTAAAATAGGAGATGTAAATCCTACTACTAATCCGTGAGCGGTCTTCTGATATAATGGTGTGAACTTCTCAATTCAAAAGTGATCTTCAAATGGTATCAGATACAACGTGTCACGTTGGTGAAATGAGAGAAGAGACAGTGTGGGAGATAAGGAGACGCAGAGAAAACAAATTAAATGGAAGCCAATTTTGGTGGGAAGAAACATCTGTGCTCTCAGCACATTTATGCTGGGGATGTTGCCTTTAAGATTACTTTGAAACCGAATTTTTTTGAAAATGTTTTTTTCTTCAAATTCAGTTCCAAAACTTATGATTGAACCGAATTGTTTTCGGAAGTCGAAAAGAAGTTATTCATTCACAACCTCGTTTTTTTTTATTTTCTACAATAATAAAAAAATACATGATACTGTTGAATTAATAATAGTTGTGCAAGGAATTCAAATGTTTCTTTTCGCGGGTGGTCCGCCCACTTTCACTTCGCATTGTGGAAAATCGAAAATAGCTTGGAGATAAAAAAAGGCGGACCGCCCGCGAAAATAAAAAATTGGATTCTTCGCACAACTATTGTTAATATGGCAATAAAACGCATCTGCGCAATGTTCAATGATCGGGTCTAGAAAGTTTATAATTGATTTGGAACAGTATTAAATTTTCTAAACTTTTTCGTAATTTTCGGTTTCAAATAATTGAAAATAATGATAATAATTGAATGAAAATGATTTGCACTGTATTTGTTTCCTAGAAAAATTTGATTCTCCATCTAATTGTGACAGTGATAGGCTAGTCCAGTATTCGAGGAAACATAGTGTGAGGAACAATGGAGACGCAGAGAAACCCCTTTTTCTCTGCGTATCTTACTGGCGCTTGATGTCTCCGAAGACGTTGTTCCTACCCGAAGCTTATTCGTTTCTAGCCTGTTTTGAGCGGACTACTATCAATATATTATCAGAATTAAAGTTGTGGTTTAGAAACAGAAAAATGGAACAATGATTATTTTGACCCGAGTCGTTTTTTCGATTCGAGCCGGTCAGGGAGCTCATATAATTAGCGATTTTTCTGTTTCAAATCGGTCGGAAATCAGAAAACAAAGATTGTTATATTAGTAAGTATATAAGTGGAAATCAGGAATTGTGTGCGACAAGGAGAGAAAATTCATTTGCCTCTGCGTCTCTCACTTGTACGGGCTGTTTCTACTTTGTCTAACTTCTAATAAAGATTTCGGACGAATAACTGTTGGCGAAAGGTATTCCAGGAATAAATGGCAAATTTGAATCAAAAAAGTTTTTTTTCTGGGTACCTCATTTTGCTATTTCTATCACTTGCTTTCATGAGCCTACACCAAATTTTAAAGAGATCAGGTGATTTTTATGGCAAGACAAAGATTTCAATAATAGATAACATTGCCGGTTTTAGCTTACTTTTTCAGTTTCAAAACTTTTAAAAATAGGAGATGTAACTTCAACTAGTAATCGGTTTTTCAGAATACCAGAAGTTTCAGAAGTAGAAAGACCGAGGAATATTCTAAAACATTTCTAGGACAATAGATTATGATTATGAAACAGAAAACAAAAACTCAGCATCTGGGCAAGGACTTCAGCTTGTGATTATTTTGGAAGAATAGCAAAAGAATAACAAGAAACTTGACTACATAACCACGCAATTTCGACATTTTTTGAGAAGTGAAGCTAAAAATGAATGTGATAAAACAGATTGAAGGATTTTGACTGTAGCATCTGAAAACCGGGCATCGTGAACTTGAAACTATTCAGAAACGGTACTATAAGAAAAAACCTGTTCAGAATTTCAATTCCGAGCCGGTATTTCAATTTTTGTCCGACATTTGAGAGGGGGATTTTTAAGAGCACCGTATTGTCAAAACATCTCTTCTAGAAGTGATTTGAAACGGTGAAAATTATTTAGTTTCTCCAGTGTTTTCTGCCGGTATTGACCTATTCAAATTATCGTTTTTATTTCGGTTTCAAAAATCAGGGATAATAAGAAAAAGTTAATTGAACCGATTTTTCGTTTGTATAACAATCTTCCGCTAGCTAAATAAAAGAATCCAGGATTAGACCAAAATGTCAATTAAAAACGAATGGACCTGCAGCTTATTTCAGTTTAAAGGCAGTGTTTCGAAACTGTGAAAAATTCCGAACAATGTCAAAATACTGGAGAATTATAATCGAAATGCAAGAAACATTTTTGAAAATGGGCAGAAATTTGAATTCCCTTCCGATTTTTTTTCTCGAATTTTTGGTCTAGTCAGTCAGGTAGAAACATATTCCAGAATAAAATTTGACTGTGAAACGGAAAAAAAATTGGAAAAACAGCCCCAAAACTAAAAAAAAAAAGTAATTAATAATTAAACAATTTTCAGTCCTGCTTCAACCTAGAAACTGCCCAAAACTTTTGTTCTTCGCTTAATTGGTACGAAAAAGTGCGTTACGTTAACGATCAGAGAAGCATAATTCAGAGTGAAATTAGGTTTTGAAACGGAGGAAAAACTTGAAAAAATCCAAAAAATTGAATTACTTTGTGGCCTTATTTTTTCAGCTAACCTCATTAAAACACGAATTCCAGCGTTTGAAAAAATATAAATTCGCAAAAAAATATGTTTTGAAACAGTAAATTTTTCTAAAGAAAACCTTGATTCAAAGAAGATTCAGTTAGTGTTTGTTCAGACCAAAAAAAAAAGTTGAAAATATATTTTTTCTGGAAAATTATTAGAAATATTGGGAAAAAATGAACGTGTAAACGATTGGAAAAGGAGAACAAAAAAGTTAAAGTTGATAATGAAACGGAAAGCTCATTTTCTCAAAAAGTTTCCAAGTGAGAATTTTGAGTACAGTTTCAGGCATGTGTTTTGAAAACCTCGAAAAACTGAGTTTTGATAGTTCTAGTGTACGATCATAAAAAAAAGATGAATGAAAAAAAAATTAGGAAAAAACTTGCGACCAAGAAAAGTAAAGAATAAGTTTCTTGAAACTGAAAAGAAGCAATGGAAAAAGAAAAGGCAGGCGATGGATATATATTTTTGAAACTGAATTCTTATTCAAAAAGCCTTTCTTCATGGAAGATGTTCAGTACATGGTAATTGGCGAAATTCCAATTTTCCGCTTGATCCTTTCCCAATTATTTCAGCATTAAGACAATATTTAAGGACCCGTAATCGGAAAGTTATTAATTTTTTGTAAAACTATGGTTGAAGCTTTAGTTAATGATTTTGTAATTATATCTGAAGCTAAAATTTGCCAGGGAAACAGGAAAAATTTCGAGAAAATCATTGAAAGAAAGTAATACTGCGTTATGAAAACGGTCAGAGAAATAAAAATTTGATGGGAATTTTGATGTTCGAACAAGATCCGGGTATTAGGAATAAGAAAGGCTGAAGTAAAAGAAGATCTCGTTTGAACAACCAAAAAGTTTATGCCAGGCTGAATGTTGGGGGTTGAAACAGAAATTTTTTAGAGAATCAAAAAGGGAAATAATGATGTGTCCCGTAAAAAACTAATCGAATTTTTTTTCGAAATCTTATCTTTCACGCAAACTTGAAACGGTTTTGGAAAAATGGGAAATTTTTTTCGAATTAAAATCAGAAAATTTTGAAATTAAAAACGATAAGTTTGAATTTTTAAGAAGAAATAGAGAAAAAGAGAAAGATTAGTTAAACAATAAAAATATAATGGTCCAGAATAAAAAGTTGATTTTGTAGCAGAAATATTTCCAAAAAAATCGAAAATTTGTTCGATTCTATTTTGAAACGGGCTAAATTTTTGCTCAAAATTTTGATAAATCAGAAAAATGTGTTCTGGGAACTAGCTCCGGAGCAGAAAAGTATTATTGAAACAAAATGCTTTTTCGAAAAACTTTTTTTATAAAAAGGTGAGTTGTTCAGTACAGTTTCAGATCTGTGTCTTGAAAACTTGAAATAACAGAGTTTTGATATTTCCATTATAGAGTTTAGGCAATCGTACAGGACTAAAAAAATTGAGGATTTAGGACATGTTGTGATTGAAAACTCGCAACAAGCTAAAAATTTATGCCTGGCTAAATGTCGATTTTGAAACAGAACTTTTTTTAGAAAGTCGAAAAAAATAATGCTGTTTCTTGAAAACTGTTAGATAATAGAATTTCCCCTCGAAATATTATCTTTCAGGCAAACTTGAAACAGTTTTGGAAAAGTTGGAAATTTTTCCAAAATTATATCAGAACATTTTTAAATTAAAGGAGGCCGGACATGAAAAATTTAAATTCGTCTGAACTTTTCAAACGCATAGAAAGGGCGGTTATAAACCCATACTTGAAACCCCGAACATCTGAAATTACCCGGTACCAAAATTATGACGGCCCCTAGTTTATAGGCGAGAGAAGCAAGTTCATATAGCCCCTCGGAGCGTGACTGCGTTTTTGTCCCGGTGGCTCAACCGGTAACGCGTTTGGCCCCCAATCCAGCTGGTGGGCTAGTTCGAACCCCCAGCTGATTATGGTTTTTGTTTTTCTTGAAAATAATCAAAACTGACGAATTAGTGTATACACCACATCTCACGACAAAATGCACACTAATTCCCCGAAAAATTCCCCAAAAATCTCGTGTTCGTCCACCTTTAAAAACGATAAATTTGAATTTTCGAGGAAAAAGGGAAGAAAACGATATAAAAAATTAAACGATGAAAATAGAGTGATCCAGAATTAAATCTAGATTTTGTAGCAGAAAATATTTCCAGACATATCGATTTTTTTCGAAATCACCATCTTGAAAAGGGCTTGATTTATGCTCAAAATTTAGACATTTTATTAATCAAGCCAGAGAAAAGTTTGTTGGGAACACTAGTTCCAGAAACAGTCAATTTTAAAAAATTATTTGGGAAATTACCGAAAATCCAATTTATTTTGAAATTTGCAGACATTTTTACTTAAAATTTTGGTAACTATTTGTTTTTTAAGCAACATAAGATATTAGTCCGGCTTAAACTTTGATTTTGAAACAGAATTTTTTTTTCAAAAAACAAAAAACTTTTCCCCAATATATATATTCCGCCGTATGCTTTCTATCTTTGTCTGCCCATTTAAAACCAAACAGAACATAAAAATGCAAATAAAATGAATGCTCCAAAATTTCTTATCACCTTCCCTTTCCATCACTCCGCCTTAAACCTCCCTTATCACTCGAAAAAATTTTGTGCGAAACGAATAGAAAAATTGATAAATTTTCCATACAGAAAATTACAAAAATTTTGACACTTTACGTGTGAAAATCGACATGATTACATGTTGAGAAAAATGGAATTAAACATTACAACAAAAAAAAAGATGATAAGGAGCTCATTTTAAGACCGTTTTTAAGACTTTATGGGGTGGTGGAAAAGGAGAGAAAGGACGGGGGGGAGAAAATGATAAACAAGGAAGTGAAAAGATGGGAAAAATTGGGTGGAATTTGGACTTTTAGAGAGATTTTGTGTTAAAATAATGGTGAAACATAGAAATTTTTTCAAAAATTCAAATATTGAAAAACCTGAAACCATTAATCTGGAAATTTTCAGATAACTTTAAGGTGTTTTGAAGTTTTTTTTAAGCGAAAATTCGACCAAGAAAAAAACACAGTTTCAATGAATTCTGAAATTTCGAACCGTTTTTTAGCATCAATCTTCCGATTCTATATTTAACTTAAAAATTTCGATTCTCTGGAAAATTTGAAATGCTTGGTTTAGAAAATTCCAGTTTTTTCTCTCGTTATCTTTTCCATTCTTTATTAGTGTCTGCATAATTTTATCATTGATGTCAGGCCGCGAAAATAAAATCTCATTCGCAATTTTTGAGAATTTTTGTTATTAACACATTATGGAGCTGAAAAAAGGAGAAAATGACAAACAAGAAAGTGAAAAGGTGGGAAAAATGGAGTGGAATTTGAAGAGGGATTTTACGGCGAAAAAATTGAGAAAAATAATTTTGTTGAAAAATCTGTAACCTCTGAAGTTTTCAATATATTATCAGACAGAGCTGTTTGAACTTTTTGATGAACTTTTTGTTCATAAAATACAGTTTCAAGTAATTTTGGAGTTTTGATTGAAAATATTCTTAGTAATTTCTTCCTATAAAAATAGATCTTAACTACTAAAAATCCTCGTTTTTCAAGTTTTGAAATTTGATGTTTCACTTTTCATTCAGAATTTTCAGAATTTTCTTTTTGGGGAAACTAGAATTTCAAGGAAAAATTTCTACAAAAATTGCAGTTCCAAAGGATTCTGAAGTTCTGAGGAAGTTACATTTACTATTCGATCCTCAATTCGTAGTATTTCCAAATGTTTCAAAACTTTAAAATACTATTGGAAGATTCCAGACTTTCTTTAAAAACTTTTCAAAATTCTGAGAAAAACTGTTACCATAAGTTTTGTAACTTCGAATATTTTTCCCAGTTTTAATAATAATTTTTCCTACTTTCCATTCAACCTTCGGAACTTGTCGGTTCATCTTTATTTTCAACAACCAATAGTTCTGGAATACACAATTTCTTATTTTTGTGAAAAACTTTCTGAAAAGCAAGTACCTCCTTTTGAAGGTTTCCTTAAATTAGAAAATGTTTTTCTCTCACAAATCACGGTAGGTTCAGAAAATAGGAAAACCAGAAAGGTAGGCTAAGTACTCTAAACTTTTGTGAAATAAAATGTGCCAAAAATAGACTGTAGGAAACAGAAACTTTTTAATGAAAAACCTGAAATTTTCAATATTTTTTTTCCAGATTTCTCAGTAGCATTCTGGAGTTTTCGACCATAATCCAAAAATCTGGAAGTACAGAAATTCCCAGATTTTCCAAAAAAAAAACTCGAATTCGATAAAAATTTTCTCCGTTTTATTTTCCACTTTTTTCCTCTTTTCTTGGCACTTTTTCCGTTCTCAGTCTTTTGTTCTCTTCATTCAAAACCACTGATTATGAAGTTTCCAACAAATTCCGATTCTTCTAAAATCAACAGAAAACAGTGCTGAGAATCAGATATTTTTTTGGAAAAAGGTAAGAAAAAAAATACAGTTTCATCCATTTTTGAATTATTCCGAATAATTTTCTCCAGTATTTCAAGTGCCAGTCTATACAAAAGTTGTTCTACTTATTTCGTCATTTCTACAAATTCAGTATAAAATCAATTTTATTCGTAGAATTGTTTCAAACTTTCCAGTTTCAGATGGTTCTAAATATCTGATCAGAAATATTATACTTTGCTATTTGTCCTATTTTTTCTCATTGAAAAACACTTATCAGATCTGAAATCCCAGAATGTTCTAGTTTTCATGATCGAGAAAGCTCATCATTTCCTGAACTCATCTGAAATCTAAAATTCATAAATTTTGAGCTTTTTGGAAATAAAACTTGCAGATTTTTTTGCAGACAGATTGTTTCACTGTTTCAGTACAACCTTTTCCACTTTCCATTGAATTTCTTTCCAGTTCTCACACCTTTCTTTTTTCTCATAAAGTTTTTTATCCTTTCAACTACTTCGAACTTCCAGGGTTTCCAGGCCAATTACGGGTGATTTATCAGAATATTCATTTTTCAGTTCTGAAACAATCTGAACAGTGCTGAAAATCAAAAAATTTTCAGCAATGAAAAAAATGAAGAAAATTTCCGTTTCGAGAAACTTTGAAACTTCTACGTAATAACGTTTTTCAGTGATCCGTGACCCTTACATCTTCAGCTATTCTGCTAATTTATTATTTTAGTATTTTATTGATAAAAACATTTATTTCAAAACATCTGACTAAAAGTTTCCCGTTTCAAAAAGTTCTTTAACATTATCCCATGAATAATATTTTTTGATACCATTTACCCAATACTTTTTTTCAACCCAATAATTTTGAAATCTCTAAAGTTAAAAACATTCATTTCATATGATATCTGAAACCAAAATTGTTGATCTGTAACAATTTTTTAGCTTGTTTTTTTTCAGAATTTTCGAAGTTTTCAAGCTTCCCATGTTTTATTTCGAAATTCGAAGTGAAAAATAAATAAAATCTTTCTAGGTACTTTGATAACTGAAACTTTTCGATTCTTCCCCTTTTTCATTCTGCTTTTACTGATTCCGTTTGGAACTTTTTTATCACAGTTTCTAAAGTTTTTTTGTTTCGTATTGTCTATAAATCCTATTGAAATTGTGTAGAATCTTATAAATAATAAGAAGTTTTGAGTTATTTCAACTGTTTCACTATCTCTTTTTGCACCCCAAGAATGCTTTGACAGTTATTAGATGTTTGCTTAATGGAAGATTGCCTTGAAACTGATATTTCTAAATAGAAGCAATAGATTTTCAAAAAAAAAAAACATTTAAGAACTTTCTCTTGAACTTATCAGCCTAGTTTTTCATGTTTTTAATCTCAGCGCGATCGGAACTTCAATTATTAAAGTTTTCAGATATTTAATTTCCTTGTTACTTTAGTTTATTCTCAATTTGGTGTTTTCAGCCAAACAGTTTTCAGTTCCACATCCTTCGTATAAGAGGCTGTCCCAACCCCCTTCACTCGTCCTTTTGTTCACACACCTTATCCATAAAAAGTGTTCAAAAAGGTTGAGTCTCACCAACTTTTTCAATTTACTGTTTCGAATGTTTTCCATCACTTCACTTCAAAAATCCAAATTGGTTTCAATTCTCGACGTCTTCCCTTTTCAGCTGTTTTCAGCTTTATATTAGATTTCCATAATTTTTCTTTTGGACAATGCTGAAGTTTTAAACGGGGTTAGGAGTGTCCCTTATCAGAACTGTACCTCATTAGAACTGAGAATGTTATTTTCACGTAAGAAATTTGTTGTTCTGATACGGGGACAGTTCTAACAAGGGAAAGTTCTGGAACGGCATGCCGCCTTTTCAATGGGCAATTCAAATTTTCAACTTTTACAGTTCTCTCCAGCATTTTTTCAGAAGTTTTTTTTTAATTTTTTGCCTTTGGACTTGTATTTTTCATTTTTTTTTCTCAGTTTCAAAAATATCTGAAAATTCCTACTTTTCCTAGAACCACGATTTTTGAGCTTTAATCCCACCAAAAATTTCCAAGGGAAAATTTCTAGATTTATACTTGTAAATTCAAATAAGAAGAGTTACACACCAAAAATACAAGTTTTAGATAAATAATAACATATAATCGAATCGAAATCGAAAAATAATAATGTGGAGAAAGAGGAGGGGTTAGAGAAAGAGAAACAGACAAAAAAAGGAACAAGAATAGGGTTAGAGAAAAAGGGAAAATACTGAAAAAAAGGGGGATTTTCAGACAAGTTATAGGGGGGAAAATTGGCGGAAAGAATGGAAATGAGGGTAAGAAAAGGGAAAGAACAAGAGGGAAAACGAAAAAATTCGATAGATTTTCAGCTTAATTTTGGTTTGAAAATAGGTGAATTTCAGCGGTTTTCAGTCAAAAAAAAAATTCTGAAAATACAAAAAAAGAAACCAGAAAATCAGGGACAAAAGACACAAAAATGGAGAATTTTAGAACTTTTTTGACTAAAAACTCTAAAAATTTTCAGAAAATCTAAAAAATGTTAGTCATTTTCAGCCAAAAAGAGCCCTAAAACTACAGAAAAATCGGAAAGTAGAAAATCTTTTTGATCTAAATGACACACGTTGAATTGTAATGTTCTCCGAGATGATATAACTTTTGAAGATAGACAATTCGAAGGGGACGACTGCGTTCCAATGCAAATTCTTCACCAATTCTGTAGCGACCACTTTGACGGTAGACCTGAAAGAAAAAGGGAAATTTTGGGGAGAGAAACTATAGGAAAGGTTTAGGTCAAATTTTCAGATTTTTCTCGACTTTTTTAAAGTCCAAAATGCACAACTTTTGGACGAAAGAGCTAAGTTCACGTGTCTGGAATTTCTACTGTAATCTGGGAAAAAGAGATGAAAATTCGTGGTTTAGGACAAAAAAAAATCAAGTCAAAGTTTCAAATTTTTTTTAGATTTCATACTGAAAAATTGAAGTTTTACAAGATTTTTTGTGTGTTTGAAACCGCAAATATGGGAAATTTTTTGAAACAATCTTTACTATTATTACCACACAAATTCCGTGTGTGTGTTTGTCTGTCTGTCAGGTGCCATAGCTAAGCTTCTACTGAACCGATTTTCATAAATCTTTGACTGATCGATAGAGAATGCTGACAGGATGATGCCCGTCTTTTTCGTTTTCTGATAAGATCACTGATAAGCTCTGTGCTATCTATGTACATAGTCAAAATCGCGTTCCCCAGCGGAAGCCAGGCGGTTGAGGCGCGAAGCGCCGGAAACCGTCTGGTTAAACTAATTTTGAAGAAGAGCCCAGAGAGTTACAGTTCCAGCATATTTTCAAAATTTTTCCGAAAATCCGATTGGTGTTAGTTTTAGTGGACCGACTTCATCACTGATTATAAAAACTGTATTAGAAGAGCATGTTCTTTTATCGATTCGAGCAGCTCTCTTCTATTCGAGGGGCTCTTCTAAAACAATTTTTACAGTATTGAGATTAACGCTAACGCCGAACCGAGTCTTAGATAGCTGCTTTTTTAAACATTTTCTCTGAAAAAGTAACATTTTATCAAGAAACTTTCCAAAATTACAGTTTCAATCTTGACTTGTAAGTTTGAATAAAAAATGCTCTTTCATTGGAGGTAATGAAATTGGTACAACCCCTTATCAGAACTCTGGCCGAACCAGAACCGGACAAATCTGAGCTGTACCTTATCAAAACTAACAATACTTTGCTGCGTCAGTTCTTATTCAACCAGTTCTGATTCGTCCAGTTCTGATTAGGGGTAGCATCAAGAAATTATAAAGTCTCTTGGAAACCTCTATTAGTGGTGCTTCTTGGAAAGAAATTATCTTGGACTTTCGCAATGTTTTTTTTACATTTCTACATTAGTGGGAGGAAACCATACCGTTATTCGAAAATACCGACTATCGATTCAAAGAGACTCGAAACCGCAAAAGCTTAGCTCGGTTTTGAAAAAAGAGGACTCTGGAAATTCAAAAAATTTGTCAAAAGGGGAACTTTTTGGCTCACTTGGAAATCGAACTTATTGGACAAAAAAAAAGATCGTAAAATTTATAAAACTTGGAAACGGTAATTTAACTCGAATTTTCGCGTAATGATTACAGTTTCAATGCCTTTTCGAAAGATTTACCGTTTGGAGGCTTACGAGCATCTGATTAGGAATCTAGTAGGTGCCACTCTGTTAGAGGTGCCGTTCTATTAGAGGTTCCGGTATGATAAAAGCTTCATTGTGTATGAGTAAACGACCAAAATACTGTTATTGTGTATGCATGTTTTCCAGTTCGAAATCACTGCAAATTTCGCAATATTTTGCTGAAACTACGCTTTTCCAGACAACCGTTTCTGTATTCTCATCGTTTCCAAACAATCATTCTGATATCAATTGGAAACGTGAAAATGTCTAGAATAAATCATACTTTCTTATCAACTATAGAGTTCTAGTCGCACCCCAAGTTGGCTGCAACAAACAATCACTCTTCTCCCGTCATAATGATGAGAATGAAATATCAAAGGGTTAATATTGTTGACACCCAAGAATGATTCATAATAATGAGAAAAGAGGAGGGGAGAGCACACGTGTTTATTTGTGTGTTGTGCTTTCTTAAATTGAAGAAGAATCGAGGGACTTTCCAGACGGATTTCAGTACTGAAATAGGGAGAAAGGATTCTCATGAACTTCCAGAGTAATTAAGTCCTATTCGTTCTCAGAACGTTCGGAGCTCGGATTACTGTAAGTTTAGGGTAGCTTCAGTAACCTATAGTTTCCAAACCATGTTTAGCTTGGTCTGATTAGAAATTCAGTTCTACACTGCGAAGGAGAGAGATGACGGAGCGAGGGTATTCAGAGTATACTTGACTTTTAATGAATCTAACAAATTGAACATTCTCATAGTTTCCTTTCTGAAGTAAGTGAAACGGATGAAAAAAAAGAGGAATATCCGAAGAAGTTTAAGAGAAAAAGTAAAAAAATAGTAGGGAATCCGTCTAAACTAGGCTCCAAAATGGCGGAACTTCAAAGGTTGGCGATCTGGATATGATTCTAATCATTTCTGCAGACCCATCCAGTCATTATCACTACTACGTAACCTTAAGCTACCACATGGAAACTGGACGGTGGAAACAGTAAGAATTGCAGGAAGGTCAGTGAGTTTTTTTGATGATTGTTACGCTAAAAACCATCCTCCTGGTCTTTCAATATTCCGTTCTGTGTTGACCATCTTAACAGAATGCAGTTCCTCCGAGGTTGATTAGTAGCTAATTGGAACAGGAAAGGGCACGATTCAGTGGATATGAAACTAGCATTCATTTTAGATAAATTGGTGAAACAGAAAAAATGTGTTCTTGTCACGGTTATCCCCAATGTCACAATGACAGCTACTTAGAATTTCCCAGTAATTCAACTCTGAATCACTGCCAGCTTTGCAAAAAGTGGGCGGAGCTTTCAATTTAGCTGGCTCCGCGCAGAACTTGAGTCGAATGTTTTTAGGCTCCGCCCACTTTTGATGATAATCTAGCGATAAGTCGGCGGAGCTTCCGATAGAGCAGGATAATAAATTGACTCCGCGCACTTTTCTAATTTTGAGAGCAAGAAGGGGCGGAAATTTTTAAAAAATTAAATTGTCATGTATCCTACTAAAAATCTATAATCAACCGGCTTTCTCTTAGCCCCGCCCACTTTCGAATTATAACTTTGCCAGGCTTGCCAAAAGTGGGCGGAGCTTCTCCATTCTCCTTTGGACTATTTTTCCCTCTTTCAGCCCCATAAACTCACCACAATAACCTTCTCATAAATCTGTGAGATGGCCTTCAACTCGAGTTCTCCACCCCATATTCCGCCCTTATCCACAGGATGTGCGACACCGAAAAGATACGTTTCCCATCCAGAATTAGAACTGTCACTTCCAGTAGAAGAAGGACCATCACCTTCAGTAGTTGAAGAAGGACCAGCGGCTTCTTTGGATGTAGAACCTCCTTTGGTGGAAGGACCAGCGCCTTTTTTTGTTTTGTCTCCTCCTTTAACTGAATCAACACCTGGCTTCGCATCGGCAACGTCTTGATCGCTGACGAATGGGGCAAACGCGTCCTTGTTTTCTCTCATGTGCTTGGCACATCTTTCACGCAGTTTTCGAGACGAAATCTGGAAACAAATGGTGGTTAGAGGATGCATGAAAAGCCTAAATTGGGTCTGATAGGTTGGGTCTGTAAAGCATAAAGCTAGGCTTAAAAAGTATAAAGATAAGGCCTGAAAAGATAGGCTTGAAAACCTTTTCGATGGAGCTGAAGGGCCTAAAGCGAGGCCTGAAAAGCCTGAAGATGATCCTAAGAAGCCCAGGATGGACCTAAATAAGTTTTGAAATACCCGACTTCCGATCTACTTTGAAGCCTAGAGAGAGCCTATTTAACAGGCCTAAAAAAGCCTATTTCAGCCCTGAAAACCCACCTCGATATTCTCATCCTGTAGTTGATGAGCAATTGCATTGAACATACACTCGCCATCGGCAGGAATGTCAATCATGGTGAGATGATCCTCGCTGAGCATCTGAAAATTGGAAATTGTGTGTTGAATACGGAAGTACTTTGGACTTCAAAAAGGTATTTTTTATGAGGAAAATAGACGTGAGAAAATCGATTTTCGTCTAAAACCGTTTTCTTAAACTGATCCGGAGAAACCGAAAAAATTTAGTGGAAATTTTTTCCTGAAAACGCATAGAGTCAAAGCTTCAATTCCAAAATGCTCCAAAATGGGCGTGGCTAGCTGAAAAAAGGGCGGAGCTAGGAACTGAAGCTGCACTCACGGTGATTTTCAGTCATTTTCAGATATGGCTATTTTTCGAGCTGTGAAAGGTTGTTGTGGCATACTTTCAGACCATTTTCAGCCGAATTTATGTTTTTTGACCCTTTTTTTTTGGCCATTTTCAGCCATTTTCGGTCTTTTTAGGTATTTTTTTCAGCCATTTTATGCATGTCTATTTGTCTAAAACTCAGCCATTTTCAGGTAATTTCAGGTCATTTCCACATGTTTTTTTGGCCATTTTCAACCATATTTCAATAAATTCCTCATATTTTAGCCCATTTTCAGCCATATTTCCGATCTTCAAGCTCATTTTCAGCTTGTTTTGGGCCTTTTTTTTTGGTCTACTTTAGATCATTTTCCCTTATTTTTCAACCACTCCGGGCTGTTTTGAGCCATTTTCAGCCGATTTTCAGCTAACTTTTCCCCTTTTTCTCCATTTTCTCTGCATTTCCAGCCTCTCTTCATCTTTCTCACCTTCTTAACGGCAGCCTTTTCCATAGCTCTATCCGTATCAATCCGTTTCGCCGCATCTTTATCAGCCGCCTGCGCAGCTTTCAACTTGTCAGCCGCCTCCTTCTTTTTCGCTTGTTTTTTCGCATTTTTCGACGAAATTGTCAGCTTTTTGTAGAATGACGAAGAGCAACCCTCATCACTGTCGGATTCCGATGCCTCTTCTTCACCATCTTTTTTGACGACTTCTTCGGATTCTGGAGCCACCGTCATTGGGACTTCTGATGGAGTGGATTCTGAAGCGCCTTCTGTTGCCTTGGCGGCGTCGGCCAGCTCCTGACGATGCTTCTCTTCCAGTTCTTTCTCCATTTTTTCCATCTGAAAATGATCGGAAAATTTTGAAAAGATTTGGCGGGAAATTCAAAAATTCGGTACTTTTCGGAAAATTTGAGCTTGAAATCATACACTTTCCGTTTTTTTTTCAGAATATTATCAGCCATAATCCGTTGATTTTTCGTTCAAAAATATACGCATTTCTGCAACTTTTCGGCCAAAAAACGTGATTTTTGACCATTTTTCATCAAAAATTTCTGAATTTTCAGCCTTTTTCAGTCAAAAGCTTTGAATACTTGGCTTTTTCAGTCTACAACTTTCAGATTTTCAGCCCATTTCCAGCCATTTCGCACCAACTCACCTCCTCTTTAACCTCCTTTTGTTTCTGCTTACTTCCACTCTTCGACGCCTTCTTCATTCCCAATAATTTGGCTGGAAGAAATCTTTGTTTTAATGCACTAAATGACGAGGTTTTCTTCAATTTAGGCTCCGCCTCTTTTGCTGTTGGCTCCGCCCCCGAAGAAGTGGACGCTCCGCCCTCTTCCGAAGGAAGCCCCGCCTCTCTAAAAGGAAGCTCCGCCCCCGAAGACGTAGAGGCTCCGCCCTCTTTTTGTGATGATGGTGATGGGGATTTCGATGTGGTGGTGGTGGATGACGATGATTTTTCAGCAGAAGATGGTGATTTTGAACGAGATTTTGAACGTGTTGAAGGCGTTTTTAGGTGTTGATCATCAGCCATTTTTTCGACGATTTTTCTTTAGAAAGATACAAATTTAGGAGAGTTTTGGTGGTGAAAATGCGAAAAAACTTGTGAAAATTTGTGAAAAATTGAGTGGAAATGAAGGAAAACCCGACATTTTCCGCCGAAACCGGAAGAAATTAGAAAAAAAAATCGGAAGTTTTGGCGGGTAGATCAAAAATTTCGGTTTTCTTGAAGGTAGATCACGTTTTTCTTTGAAATTACTGGGGTCCAAAACGACTGCAAAATTGGATAATCGAATAGAATTTCAAGCGTTTTTCACTTGAAATTAATATTTTCAAAAAATTCTCGATGAATATTCCAATTTTTGCATATTGAAAAATGAACGAAAATGAAATTTCTGAAAATATAGACAGAAAAAAAAGAGAGCTACAGAGTTGAAGCAATATGATATTTTCTATAGGTTTTTTGTAGGGAAAAAAAGAGATATATTACTCTGGAATAAAGTAATTTGACTTTAAGACATGACCGAAACCGGGAATAAATTAGCTGGAAATTATAGTGCCCGCAAGCGTCTGAATATTCGCTCCACTGCAACCCCGCCCACCTCATAAAAATAGTTCTCCCTTTGGAGAGAGCGGCAGACACATTACTGTCTGCGTGTCTGCCGCTCTCTCCAAAAGGAAAACTATTTTTACGAGGTGGGCGGGGTTGCAATAGAGCGAATATTCAGACGCTTGCGTGCACTATAACAGAAAATATAGGAATTATTGTTGAAACCTCGAATTCAAGCCAATTTCTGGGATTAATTTTGAGAAATCTTACAAAAATCGGCTGGAAATTCAAAAATTGAGATGAAGGATCCTATTCTTCCAAGATTTTCAGTCGAAAATTTCGAAATTTTCACAAGACAAATCAATTTTTTCTAGATTCTTACACCTGCAACTCTTGAAAAGCGCTATTGTCGAAAAAATATTGTTCCGACCCCGCGAATTTAATTAGATATAAACAATTGGGGTCGCTAGGCTCCTCCCATCGTGTGCAAGTTTGCCGCGCGTAGTTTCTATCCCTTTAAGGCTTTGCTTGGAACCAATGATTACAAAAACAGTGTGCGGGAACTTTGCACACGATGGGAGGAGCCTAGCGACCCCACTTGTTTACATCTAATTAATTTCGCGGGGTCGGAACAATATTTTTTCGACAATAGTTTCGTTCAAAATCCTCTCATTCTTTCTCTTTTTCTGAAAAATCATCGTCATCTCCATAGTGAATCCCATTCCATCTCCTTCTTTTTCCTCTTCATGTTCTTCTTCTTCTAAAAGTACCTCTTAATTCTTTTTTCTCCTTCCGATGACGTGCCAACATTGGATTCTCATCGCCGTGTTGCTCATCGTCAGATGACGTCATTTTTTGGGTTTGAAAAGGTTTTTCCTGGAAAAAACTGATTTTTAATGGGGGAAAAACTGGGAGATCCTGGTTGGAAAATGAGAAGAAATAAGATTTTTCGAGAGGAAAACCGGGTTGGAAATATTTAAAAAACGCTTCTGGTTGTTAAAAAGAAAAAACGACGCAATTTCAATTTTACAGCGATTAATTCGAATTTTAACTTAATTGTCCAGAACTGACTGTTTTTGAAAACTTTCAGAAAAGTAACTAATTTCAATGAAACTGCTTTTTTTTCAAATGAAATTTCAGCTTTTTCAGCGCCAAGGATGAGCTCTGCAAAAACTGAATAAAATCGAGAACAATGAACTTTTTCAGGATTTCGTACGAATTTCTGGTAATGGGAAAGTTTCTGAAATTTTGCAGAAATCTCGAAAACTCTGGAAAAAAATGATTAAAAGAAATTTTTGATTTTTTTCAAAATAAAAATTCAGTTTCATGCTCTATCAAAAAAGAATAAGTGATAATGGAAATCGATTAAACTACGATTGAAAATCATAATTTTGTGCCAGTCAATTATCTTTAATTATCGCACGAAACCGTAGTTTTTGCTTTTCAGTTGAAAAATGCTTTGAAACTTTCAAAAACTCGTTTTAAAAATATCAAAAGTATTCGATAAAGTGAAAACGTTCTACTTTTCAATACCAAAACAGGGAGAAAAACCTAAAATTGGCTCACGGGGCTACAAAAATCTTCATTTGTTCATCACAATTTCAATTTCTCAAAGGGCAGAGGGGAATCACAGTTTTTTTATAAACTAATCGGGAGAATTTAAAGCGAGAAGGCGGGGAAAACAGTGAAAAATCGGGGTAAAGACAGGGAAAAAAGCGCAATAAATAGACGGGAAATTTGAAAAAAAAGTGTTATTTACATTAGAAAAAGGGTAAGAATTGGGGTGGAAAATAGGATGAAAATGAGGAATTTCGAACTAAAAACAGGTCAATTTTAATGAAAAACATGTGATAAATTCTCTGATTTCCGCCTAAAATCCATCAAAATCAGCCAAATTTCTACAAAAAAAGTGCATTTTACATGAAAAAAAGTGAATAAATTAGACTTGTTCAATAGTGAGATTGCGAATCACTTGTTCCAACGATTTTCCGAGAAGAAGAGTGTTTTCGACTGTGTCCGCTTCGGCGTACACACGAACAATGTTCTCCGTTCCAGATGGCCTGAAAAAGTTAGAGGTGAAATGAGGAAAAATGGCTTAAAGTTTCAAAAAACTCCAAACGGGAAAATCGCATACCTATGACTACAAAACCTACAAATCAGAGAATGGCATACCCATGACTACAAAAGCTACAGATTCGGTAAAACGCATACCCATGACTACAAAAACTACAAATTCAAAGAATCTCATACCTATGATTACAAAAACTACAAATTCGGTAAAACGCATACCTATGACTACAAAAACTACAGATTCCGAAATCGCATACCCACGACTAGAAAAACTACAAATTTCGAAATTGCGTACCCATGACTACGAAACCTACGAACCAGAAAATCGCATACTCATGACTACAGAAACTACAAATTCCTGAGTCGCAGACCCACGGCTACAAAAACTACACAAAACAGAAAATCGCATACCTATCAGCTAAATTCACTCTTTTTTCACCGAATAAAAGCGTTTTCCCCCAATTTCTTACCGAATAAAAGCTCTCGAATTCTTGAACTTTGCCACGTCTTCATCAATTTTCATCTGAATTCCGTCCGGTTTCACAAGTGTCTGTTCGGCATTTGTCGTCTCAAAAATGGATCGATCCAAGACGGGAACTTTGATTTGAACATTCGGCACGTCTTGATACAACTTCTCAGCCCAATCATCCATTGACCATCCATAGTGACGAAGAACGATTTCAACGGCAAGAAGATCGGCGAAAGCGTCTCCGACAGTCTCATTAATGACACGAGAGAAGAGGGCGAGACGACGGAGGGCGGGGTCGGTGTGCAGTTGTCTGGAAAAAATAGGAGGTTAAGGGTTTTTCAGTGTGAAAAAGTGTGGTTTAGAGCCTTTCAGAGCAAAAAATGGCTTTTTCATTATAGAGGGTTCTGCAGGAAAGCTTCTGAGGGGTTTTAGAGGATTTCAAGCCAAAAAGTGGTCTTTAAGAGGAGCACTTTTCTTTAAAAACTATCCTAAATTCGATAGAGAAAGAACAAAATTAGAGCTTTTTTGAGCTGCAAAAGTGGATTCTGATGATAATGAACCAGCAAAAAAGAGATCGTTTGGCATTTTGTTTAGACTGACTTTGAATACTTTCGAAAAATTCCTCTTTCAAGAAATTTTGATAGGAAATCTCCTGTCCCCCCTCCTTTAAGCAAAAACAACAAAAATGCGCGCGAAAACTGCCAAAAATTAGTTTCGCGGCTTCCAATAAGAAAAATAAATTACAGTAGGAAGTAAACTTATTCAATATGGGTCCCCGGCGGAGTGTCGTACTGGGTGACACTACATTAAAAACGAATAATAATATGAGGTCGATAATGCTTCTTTTTCTCGTCCGAAGTGATATTTTCTGCAGTTAGAACTTGGATCATTGCGTTCTAAGCTAATTGAATGGTAATTGAGAAATAGATCGCTGTGAAAAACTTCACACATATTTAAAACCGGATATTTTTTATTCATGACAATTACTAAATGTATAGTTATGCAAAGTTAATTTCGTAGCACATTGAAACAGTATTTCTACAATTGGAACCGCAAATTTTGGAATTTTTCGGAGCTTCATGTCAATCTGGTCGTTTTTAGGCACTTCCAAGAAAAGTCTTTTTTTAACTATTTTGGGGCTTTTCCTATTCTGTTTCTGTACAATTCCGGGCCCTTTTTAAAATATTTTGAGTCTTTCTGAGCTATTTCAGCTAATTTTCACTCGAATTTTCCCATTCAGAACTCCATCAATTACCTGCGAATAATAGAATCAAAATGATCGCTGAAGACAATTGTTCCATGTCCATTAGCCTCAAAATAGATTCCAATATCATATTCAGATGCTTCCTCATGCAAATGTTTAACTCCAGTCTTCACAATAATCGGTTTAACATTCAAAATATCTCTAATGTATCTCGTGGAACTTCCATTCGCATAAGCCGTCTGGACAATTCCCATATTGATGTTATACGTTGGTTTGGAGTCGTGATAAGCCTTCAGATGCTCCTGAATATACTTGGCATAGAGACACGCAATTTTATCCCCGTCGAAAAGCTCCGCGTCTCGAGACTCCGCCCCTTTTCTGGCCGCACGGAAGTACATCAAACGATCAGCGTCGCCGTCGAAACTCGCACACTTTTCCCGGTCGTTCGAATCGAAATTTTCGGGCAATTTTTGAGCGATTTTCACAAAATCCGCCCCGCAATTGTGGTTGAGTTGACCCGTTTCGTTACGGAGTTCCACGTTGAGACGATCTTTTGAAATATGGGTGAGAAGCTCACGAAAACGAGGAGCACCGACTCCGTTGGCACAATCCACGATGAGGTTTGGTTGGTATCTGAAAAAAAGGATTTTTTGGAGGAAAATTGTTATAAAAACGGGGGTAAGAATGAAATTCTTATAGAAAATTTGTATATTTTTCCAGACTTTTACTCCGAAAATCGGCAATTTAAATTTTCAGTTTCATAGAAATTTGATAGTTCATAGCCGAAGAGTCAAGGTGATTTTGCCTTCTGAAACAGTTTTTCTTCAATTTTCAAGCCAGTACAGTTCTAAAACGTTCTGAGCAGCTCTAATACAAATTTTCGGGGATAATAATGTGAAAATGTGAAAAATCAGGCAAAATGGGGATTTTTGAACGAACATGTAGTTTTTTTTCAGGTTATTCTTTTTAGAAAGTTTTGGATAGTTCTAGACCGTCCAAAATAGTTCCAGGAACGTCTCCAATGGTTCTCAAACGTATTGAACTGTTCAGCCGTTTGAAACAGTTCTAGAACATTAAGAATAGTTTTGGAACTATTCAAGAGGTTAGGAAAATTCCCATGGTCCTAGGAAGATTCCTATAGTTCTAGGCCTTCCGGCATGATTCTAAAATGTCCCGAGTGTTTCGAAAACGTTCTTTCCTGGCGAACTTCAAAGCCAAACTTTCTCAGTTTCATGAGGAATATATAGTTTTGAGAAAGAAAGAGAAAAAACGTTCTCGTTGTTTTTTTCGATTCTTCCACTCAATTTTCAAGATTCAATTCTAAAACGATTTTAAGACGTCTCCAATAGTTCCGGAAGGATTTTTTACTGTGATTTTTTGAGAGAAAATTCTCGCAGTTTCATGGGTTTTTTGGTAAATTAAGAGGAATGTTTTGAATGTTGCTTTTTCTGTGTCCTGATTTACCAAGAAATATGAAATTTCCGAGTCATAAAGTCGATTTTCCAGACTTTTTACTAGATTTTTCGTAAAAAATCTCCAATTTTCCCGTTTTTCCGTACCTAGACCCCTCGGGCTCATCCGTTAACGAGTACAATTCATTGAAAGCGTTCGTAATCTCCTTAAAATATCCCTCCGGAGTCGGTTCGGCAAACTGTGGATAATTATGCGATTTGACAATATAATGAAGCATCGGAGTCGTCACAACTCCAATATTCTCAAATTTAACACTAAAAAGGGCGGAGCCTTGACGAGAGGCTTCCATCAGATGAGGACCAGATTTCCGAGTGTCCATTCCACAAACGACTCGGGCACTTTCGGCGTTTCCTTTCGATTTTTCAATTTGACGTTCCAGGGCACGAATCGCATGAGGAAACTCGGCGTCGGTGGTGTTGACAATGTCCGTGGCGTATTTCTGAAATAAAAGAGATTTTTTGATAAAATAAGTGGAAATTGAAGGTTATCGAGCATTTTAGGATGTTCCAACTCGAAAAAAAGAGCTTTTCGGACGAAAACGGCTAAAATTCTTGCAAAAGAAGAGGCTTACACGTACAGTCGAATTTTTGTGCGAAAAAGATGTGAATATGGAAAAAAAAACATCTTTTTTTGTCAGAAATAATGTTGGAACAAGACTGATTACTCGCTTTTACAGTGAAGAAACAATAGGACATCATAGAACCTTAAAATTGGATTAAAGCCACCGCTATCTTTGAAAAATTTAGTCTGAAAAGGTAAAAATTTTTTCTGAGATCAGCGAATATCTAGGAATAAACTTGAGTTTTGGCAGTTTTATGCCTGATTTTTCGATATTTTCTCGATTTTTTGACGCGAATCTCTTTTTAAAAAAGCAGTGGAAAGAGCCTCAAATACATTATTTTTTAGAATGAAAACCTTAATTTTCGCGGGTATTAGAATGAAAATTCACGATTTTCAAGCCAAGAATTTGTTTTTTTTTGTTCCTAGAAAAGCTATTTTTTCTGAGAGATAACGATTTTTCGCTTTTATCCCGCCAAATTCTTCGTTTTCCTTTAATTTTTCCCATTTCCTTACCTCCCAAACTGCACTGAGCATATCACCGGAAGGATCGACCAATTTGACACCATTATCCCCTTCCGGATTATGTGATGCTGTTATCATCATTCCAATTGCCTGATTGAGTTGACGAGCACGAAGAGAAGCGACATAGGCGCATCGATACACGAGAAATGGCAATTTCTCGGCACGGAAACGGAATCCGGCGGTTCCTGGAATAGAAATTCGTGAAAATTTGGAGGAAAATAGATGAAAATGATCGAAAACAGCTAGACATGACAAAAAATTTAAAAACTTTGAAAACTTTTCCTTGGTCATTTTAGCTAAAATTAAGAGCAAAAAATTGCCCGAAACCTGTTAATTTTTCGCAGAACACCGGTCAAAAACAGTATTTTTCAGCTGAATTTGAGCGAAAAATTTGATATTAAAGAATATCGAAATTTGCACCAGACGAATGGAGAGAAAAACGCAAAACTTGAATTTCATTCAACAAGAAACAGAAAAATTTTTTGTGAGAATCTTGAAAAATTACTGTGAAACGGCATATTTTCAAGGAAAATCGAGCAAAAATGCCCGAAAAACTGCCAGAAAACCAAAGAAACAGCACTACAAACGCCCGAAAATTCAGATTTCTGGCCTAAAATTTTTCAATTTTTCGCAATTTTTCTACATTTTCATCTTTATTTTTAGAATTTTCCTTCGAAAACTCACCATATGAAAACTTCTCCGTATCCGGAATCGGAAACTTTTCCCCATCGTGAGTGGTGTTACCGGCACGGGTGAATTGCTCGGGAACCTCGATTTGGGGCAACACAACCATCACTGAAACATGATTTTTAGGTGAAAATCTAATGAAAATGATGAAAACCACAAGAAAAATCAAGAAAAACGTGCGTAAATGGCCTAAAATCCCTAAAAATCTAGAAAGGAAGTGGGGAAAATGAAAAAAAATCGTGTGGATTTACGGGGCTAAACGACGCGCAGCCGGAATTTCGGAGTGTCGTTGTCTTTTTGCGAAAAAAATCACGGAGTACCAGACACGGCCCGGCGAACACTACTAGTGGCCGCGAAAAAAATGCGTTGAATACTCAGCGGTGGCCGTCGGCAGCGAAATGGTTTTCTGTGCAAATTGTCGTAAAGTCGTTCGATTGCTTACCGTAACTTGACGATAAATTCAATTTTTAGATCAATTTCTTTCTGAAAAGTGAGAAGAAAGTGCTTTAAAATTGTGAAAATGTAGAAAAACATTACAAAAATAAGTTGATAATTTATTTATTATGCACACAAACAAAATTCATTCAACAATTTTACAGAAAACCTAATATTACAATCATTTGTTAAGTATACCTAGGCACCGCAATGAAGAGGGGGCGGGGCGTAAAAAAACGTTCACCTGGGGGTGCATCGAAACTTTGAGCGGTTGTGGTAACCAAGCCGATAGAGGGATCGGTGTCAATACAACTTCTCTATACGTAACTTTTCACGTAGAATTCGATGGTCTACTCAGATTTCTCGAAAATCGAACCGTTTTGGCAGAAATAGCAGGAAACCACCCGAAAATACGACAACAGTGTGGTTTATGACAGATTTAGACTCAATGCAGACCGAGTTCCTCCGGTTTAGACATTATTTTGAAATGTTCTTAATATGTACGAATAAATTTGGGATTAATATCAAAAATTCTTGGTGCGGTTTTTCATCCAGAAGACGTCAAACTTCAAGAAAAAATTGAAGAAAATTTTCAGCGATGACCCCCCTATTTTATTGTTTAATCTTATAAAATAACTCGTCTAGATTCTAGATATCAATTTTTGGAATATTTGAAGACGATTGAGATATTTTTTTCCTTTTCCAAATAGATGTTGTTTGAGGAGAATAATGGTTTTTCGTGGTTTTCGGTTTGATGCGTGTCGAGTTCCTCCGATTTGATGGTCTCATCGAATTCTACGCAAAATTTGCAACAAATTCCTTTTTAAAATAAAAAATTTCTCAGTGCGGAAGTTCGAGAAATTTCAGCTTCAAACAATATTTCGATGATAATTTTCGATTAAAACTTGCTTCGACTAGGGCCGCCACAGCAGTCACTCATAAGGGCAGAGAGGGTGCCACCTTTCTGGTGGTCGGTTGGCGCAGTGGTTGCACGCCCGTTTTGGGTTCGGGCGGCGGGTGTTCGGTACCCTTTTGTCCTTGGAAGGCTATCGCTCGATGCTCCGCCCACCTCCCGGTGGAATTTTCAGTAGAAACGGAAGAAGTTATTAACGACGATATCTCCAGAAGTAATGAATATTTTCGAAAAATTTTTTGGGACTGTACTTCAATCAAGGAGTTGAAAACAGCAAACGAAGAAATTTTTCGAAAATATCATTTTGAAAATTATGTTGCGGTCCCTAAGTATACCTCTTTATCGCTAGTTTTCCTTTTGAAAGTGGCCATGGACGGTGAAGTTTTGTCTTGTTTCTCTGAAAACATGACCTTATGAGTATTTAGACAAGTTTTCAGCAAGATCTAATAGAACACTCCCGAGTTCTACGACGAATAGTCGAAAAGTACAGCAGATTTTCGTTATTTCGTGATTTTTCTCGATGGGGAACCCATGAAGCCTAGTCAAATGCTGTTTTTTTTCGTTGAGTGAACAAGTGCAAATGTTTTGGGCCAACTTTTAGAAAATCCTAATAGAACACTGACGAGAAATTTCAGATTATGTGCTATTTCGACCAAAAATTGCAACATTTTTCAACTTCACTCGTCAGGGAACCCATGAACAGTATATATGCTTTACATCATTCGAAAGAGCAGTTCATTGCGCGTCTTTTAAGCTATTTTCGAGAAAATCCTAATAGAACACTGTGGAGATATGAAGGAAAACTCTTACCTTTCTTTTGTCTCGTCGTTATCGAAGGTGATATGTAGCCGAATTACTGGAGACGGCCTAAACTGATTGAAATTGAAGTTTTTCAGGCGATAGTTATAAATTTGATAAGAAAAAAACAAGAAAAACGAAGAAAAACGAGGGAAAATGAGACCTCATTCAGCGCTATGCTTAACGAACTCGAGGGACGAGAAACCGTTTTTCCTAGGCCATGGGTAGTGTTCGCCGGGCCGTGCAGAGCGTTCATTTTAAGCAAGCGCGCCCTAAAGATAACTCGAGCTACTTTTAGCGGATATTCAAAAAATAGTTTCTCGCTGAGTTGAAACATTGCAAAATTTAGAGCTTTTCTGCGCTCGCAGGTACTTCAAAACTTAAAAGAAAAAATTAGGACAACTAAAAATTTATTTATATCAATTTTTATTCGCTTAAAAGCCTGGAAAATGGATTAACTTTTTTGGTAAAATAAAGTTACATTTCTTGTATTTTTTGTCCTAATAATATTCGTGTCTATCGAAAAACCACAAAATTTCATCGAAAAACCCCAGAAATCGCGGTATTTGCACCATCTGGGATATTAAACTCCGTATCGCGATTTTCGATTTTAACATTGGACACGGCCTCCCGCACGTCGAATGCGCCAGTGCCTTCCATTTTTGCCTACATTTTTCGCGTCAGCAAACCCCTGGCGCCGGGCGATTTACGGGCGAGCCCGACTTCGTTTTTAGTACTGAAAAATTGCTTTCCACTGAAAAAGTAAACGAAAAATGATTTTTTAATAATTTTAATAACCAACGTTTTATTAAGCACATTAAAAGCTACAAAATAAGCGCAAATCGGTCACATTTGGTTCACAATGAACGACACCCAATTTATTTGAAGTTTGCAACATGGCGAAAACTGTGTCTTATATAAGAAAAACACGAAAATTACTGAAAGGAAATCGTCAAAAAGTTTTTATCTGTTAGTTTTTCACAATGTTGAACATTTAAATATTTCGAAAACTAGTGTCCACCCGATAAAATGGAAGAACTTGGTCTCATTTCGACACATAAAATTTGAAGACTAGGTATGTTCAATCTTTCTCATTACTATGATTTCAGTCATAAAACAACAAAAACTTTTAGTATAACCAACATTTATTAGTTCCAATTACATAAAAAAATATAGTTTAGAATTTAATTCAAGGAAGTAACTAATCTGGGGCCAGAATGGACATGAAGAGCACGATGTCGGTGTCCATCATCTTCTTTTTTCAACTGTTTATATTTCGAAGAACCTGTAAGAGCTTTACGGAGAAGTATTTTCTGTTATTATCAACTAACCGCTCGAAAACGAGTTGTTGACGGCTTCTCCTCGGAAAATGCTGTACTGTCTCGAAATCTGCAAAAGAAATGTCGAATAGAAACGCCAGGGCTAACTTTGAACGTTTAAGAACAATTAAATAATCAGAAAACAACAAAAACATGAAACAAAACTCATGAAAAAGCTTAATTTAGCGGATTATCGCAGAATACACCTCTTAAAAATCGTGTATCGCGAATCGCGCCAGCACGAGATGCGTGTCAGTGAAATTGCTGGCACATTCGACGTGCGGGAGGCCGTGTTGGAGCGCAGCGAATACGAAAAAACTACAATTTGAATTCCCACTACTTTAGCACGATTTCGGTGGGGCGCGCTTGCTTAAAATGAACGCTCTGGTACTCCGTGAAAAATTTTTTAGCGAAAAAGCTGGCGAAAATCATGGAATTTCGGCATGAAAATGGAAAAAATACATGAAAATTACTGAAATATAACAAGCGCAATCGGAATTATCACTTATGCATATCAATTCTATATCAAAAACAGTTAAAAGTTATAAAAAATTACAAAAAAGCGAAGGAAAAAGGGAGGAACCTGTAAAAAAACGTGAGCGACGATGAAAAGTGATGATTTTTCCTTGCCAGCTGTGCTTTTTTGAACTGATAAGATAATAAAAGAGCGGAGAAAACAGAGATCAAACATGTAGATCGAAATTAAATTTTTGAGGGCGTGTCTCGCAAAAATGTATGTTTTTTTTTTGAAATTTATTGCATTTTTTGAATTTTTCCAACGTTTTTATTTTAAAAAAATGCAAGAAAATCGGGGAGAAAAAAGGAAAATGAGAAAAATAGGTGAACGATGTCTAAAACAAAAAAAAACAAATACTGTAATCTTTAAAGGCGCACTGGTTGATTTCGTTGCTGGCTCTCGCGGCGAACAGCTTAGTATTATTTTTTTTTTCTGAAACTTCTTTTTCAAAAGCAATTTTTCTTCAAAATCTGACAAAAAATTATGAAATTTTCAATGAGAAGTAAAAAAAGCGAAGCGCGCAAAAAATTATGAAAAATAAGAAAAAAAAAGTGAAAATTGAGATGATAATTGGCTCAATTTTCAAGTTATTAGCGTTATTAGAAGGAAAGGGAAATATCAGTTTTCATGGAAAACGAGAGAATTAAGCGTCAAGATGAAGGGGGTATAAAGACAGGATCTTGCTGTGCCATTAAAATCTGAAGAATACATGACTAAATGAAATCATTCTGAAACAGTGGAAATTTGAAAAAAAAAAAACTCAATTTGTGTCCTTTTTTCTGCCTATTGTCAAAAACTAAAGCAAGCATTTTTTAGAAACTTTTCGGAATTGTCGAAAACCATAGTCAGGAACTTTTGTAAACGATCGTGGTCTTGAAGTGGTAGGCAGCCAAATGAGGCTGAGGATCATATGCATGATTTCCTAGATCACACGGCTTGAGTTGGCTTCAGATCCGCACAGATAGACAATTACATGTACTGCATTTGAGGAAGAAGTTCTTATTTTAAGAATGTTCTAAAACAGTAGATTTTTGATTAGGTGTGTATTTTGATAAGAAAATTGATAATAAAAAGTTTCCATCTTTTGATTCTGTGATGTTACACTGTATTTTTCTCTAGATTCTCCTTGAAACGAAAAAAACTGAAAAGCTTATCTCGCGCTTCGAAATAAATGATTTTTAGAAACTTTTTGGTGATCTTCAGAAAATGCAGTTGATGTCTTGGATTAGGATGTCTAGATGAAACATAGTTGAAATTAAGAAGTGTCCCACCAGACTGAAAAATAGTTAATATCTAAAGAAATAAGTTTGAAAAAGAAACTTTGTTACTGATGGATTACTGTAATCACGAAGGGAAACTAATAGTACACAGTAAACTGTGAAAAATATGAGTAATTGAAACGATTGCGTTCCACCAATTGATATGAATATTTAGTTCCCGGATTATGAAGCCTGGTTGAAACCAAAATGTTTTTTAAAAATTTTATTTCAAAAGTCTTTAAATTCTTTTGTAACCTTGGTTCTGTCTGAATGGATCTTTTCTACAATATCCCTACAGTTTCCGAGTTACTGTACTTATATATTTTTCAAATTTTTCGGTTTCAGCAAAAACCCATGTTACGTAAAGGTAAAAATAGCAGATAAGATTTAATTTGAATCTGAACCATTCAAATTGCATTACAGTTTAGAACTAAAAAAAACAGATAAACTTCTTTGAAGTTAGATCTAAAAAGTTTCATCGCGGTAATAGACGCTAAAAACTACTTTAACAATAATGGGAAACCCCCGTTCGGCAACTCGGTAAACCTCTACAACTTCCGCCCGTCTCCCTCACAAACAGCAAAAAACCACATTGTTTCCCTCTGTGGCTGAGGCTGGCGGAAGTTGTAGAGGTTTACCGAGAACCCAAAATTAGACAACTCCTCCAAACGGATCGAAGCCGCAACTTTGAATTCCCAGCGTGGCTCAAACTTAAAGTGCGCCGCGCCTGCGCCGCTAAAACCCCGTTTGAACTGACAATAACATGAGGAAATTTTCTAGAAACTAAAAAAAAACCTTCCCAAAAGTGCACGTGTAGAGCAGTGATCAATGAAACATTTGAAATCATACAACTTTATTGAAACGGAATTTAAATTTTCGGCAAAATAAATGCTGAAATATGTTGTCAGTTGGTAAAACCTATAGTAATCGGAAGAATCGTGCTGTTAGTCAATTTTGAACAACGCCCCAAACGGGCGGATCCTTGAAAGCCGCAATTTGCAACTTGGGCCAGTTAGGGGCGTGACTCAAATTCAATTTTGAGCTACTTTTGACACCCCGTATGAGGTGAAAAATAGTAGAAGTTACTAGAAG
The DNA here is from genome assembly GCA_963572265.1 of Caenorhabditis doughertyi. Classification (NCBI taxonomy): domain Eukaryota; kingdom Metazoa; phylum Nematoda; class Chromadorea; order Rhabditida; family Rhabditidae; genus Caenorhabditis; species Caenorhabditis doughertyi. The sequence continues at coordinate 8,622,887 of OY751556.1, read as the reverse complement.
TTGCTAAAAATTGGATCTGTTGAGCTGAGATAAAAGTTGGGTTTCACAATGATTGACTGATATAACTAGATTCTCTGAAACAGAATCAACGTTAGCAATTGACTATTAGTTAGATACAGTCAGCAGAACATTCTGAAAAACCAGTAAGAACCAAAAATAAAACGGCAGGTTTTTGAGAAGTTCAGAAACTGTGATGTTTTCTTTTAAGCAACGTCAGTAGATTTGAATCTACATCCAGTACATGATTTGGTGCTGAAAAGAAATAAAATTTTTCGAAAAACGCTTTCAATTTCTCAGAATCGTTCCTCAATTTGGAGTTCAGTCCTCCTCTAACCGAACACTCAACAAAGTTCTACAAATTTTGAATTGGTTCATTGACAATTGTTGTGTGGTTTTTTTTTTAAATAATTCTTTTTTAGAAAGTTGCACTTTTGGATTTTGTAGGATAAAGAGAGAACTATCAAACAAAAAAAGTTACAGTATGGAAAGTACCAATCCTGAAACCAAAATACTTTTGTAGAATGCTTCATATTGCAAATTTACCTACATCGTCAGTATTACGCTGAAATTACTTGTTTCCTCCCCCAATGAACCTTGAATTGCACTACCAAATTGCTAATTATTGAAATGAGAATCTTGAAACTTGAAAAAAAATTTTTATTTTGGATATTTTTCAGAAATGTCAGGAACTCAAAACTCACTGTAAGAATTTTTCAATTTACTTCAGTCTCTTCTCAACTTTCTGATTCTTCTGTAAAGCTGTTTTGAAAAATACAGTTAACCACGCAATAAATGTGGTTTTTCAATCTAAGTTTTCTTCATTCCTGAAACGGAAAGTTTTAGAAAAATCATCACTGAAACATCGTAGCAATAAACCTATGATAAAATTCGTTTCTGCTGGTAGATTGAATCAGAAACATGGATTTTTTGGAAAAGTTAAAAGTTGAAAATTAGGAAAAATAAAATTAGTTTCAGTTGGAAGCTAAATTTGATGACGCGAATTATGTAACTAGTGAGGTATACATTTGTTGATTTTTTAAAATGTTTTGAATGTAGTAGATAGGATTTCCATGCGGGAGGAAATTTGCCCCGCCCGTCCCTCCCGATGATTTTCCCGCCCGCCTCCCTATATTTCACGGGCGGGCGGCGGCCCCCCGTTTTTCCCCGGCCCGAAATGGAAACCCTAGTAGTAGAATTAACAAATTTCGATAGAAATTTCTCAAAATGACTGAAATTCTGAAACGAGATTTTTTTCCGAATTCACTCAAAACCCACTTTTCGTAAAACTTTGTGTTTCATTTCTGTACTAAACAAATCCGGGTTTCTTGTAAGGTTTATACGAGTGCTCGTCGAAAAGCCAAATTTTTCTCTAGAAATAATCAACAAGATGTACAACACAACAACAAAGTTATTCAGAAACAAACTTTCTTCACGAAACAGTTATTTTCGCTTTGTTTTAAAAGTTTTTTTATTGAAAAAAAAACTCGAAGCCTGCAGCCCAAAAATTGGTTTTCCTGTTTCAAACGTTTGTTTTGGAATTGACAAAGTGCTCAGTTGTTTTAGTAATGAGTTTAATTGTACGAAATCGATTTTCTTGATCACGATATTCGAAATCCCGAAAAGCTTTAAAAAACGCAATGCGGAATTCCGTATAGCTATGGTAGAGATTCTGCGACGGTTTTTGACAAAAAAGGGGTTCTAGATTCTGAAAAAATTATTATTTAGCTAGGCTTTTTTCTTTACAAGTACTATCAAAACTAATACTATCGAAAACACATAACACTGATTTTAGAAAAGTCCTACACTGAAACCGTGATTTTCAGAATTTTTCGTACATTCAAGAGGCTGTTACAGTGGAAAAATAAAAGCAATGGTATAAGTTTCATCTTGATTCTTGCCCATCGAAACAAGTTTCTGTTCTGGTTACCATTTTTTTTAAAGTTATTTTTCCAGACTTGCACGTTTTTTGAAGACCCTCAATTAATTCGTGTTCGCAATCCCAGTGGTCCCAACTCTTGATTATTTTACTGTTACAAAAAAGTGATAAGAAACTTCATCGATAAGAATTGCTGTTGACAAAGTTCCATTGTCTTGTAGGATTGCAATTGTTAGATTCATATTTTTTTAAACAGAGTTTTGATAATGGAGAAAAGGATGATAAAATCTGTTTCAGGAAGCAATCATAAAACTGAGATGACTCAAAGAATGTGATTCAAGAACATCTTAAGCGTTCAATTCTAGAAAACTGAAACAAAATGTGAAATTCAAAAAGATTATCTGAACTGTTTCCAGAAAATCAACTGAAATTTATAATTGTTGTGAAACAGTATTTTTGAAAAACTGTTTTGAATTGTTTTGGCCGAAAATATATACTTCGTTTCAACAAAGTTCTACAATTACGCAAATTTTCCCGTTGAAAATTTTTCTGCATGTTAAAATCTTCCGAGTTCTTTGTTCAAAAAAAAAAAGAAAGTCGATCATTTCACAATGTCTGAACCCTCTTCGCTTCTAACACTATTTCAATGGTAATGCTTCGAAGACACGGAAAAAATGGATACGTTTCAAACTGATGGAAAAACAAGAAGGTAAAAAAAAGCGAAATGGGACGATTTCAAACAGGAAGTATGAAATGAAGTTTCCAGAAAGCGAAAAAGCTCCAGACTATTACAACATGCTTGTGTTCCATTGTATTTTGAAAAATTCATTTTTCCTATTCTCTCGAAACTGACCATTTTCGGCTGAAAAAGATCCGTTTCGGTGAAACTTCAATTTTTCGGCATTTCCCGATGAGTTTTGATCACATTTCTCTATTTTGCGGTAGTAGATTCTCCTACCCATTTTCAACTCGCATTTTAAGTACTGGACAACCCAATGGTCTTTCACCTGAGCGATTCCAAAATACAAACTTATTGAAACAGCGTCAAAAAGTTTTTCATCATGTCTTTTAATTATTTTCATGTTTTTTTCCGATCACTTATTGCTTATCGAAATATACGATTCAAGTTTCATGTTTCCTTGGAATCGATTATCTTTGGCTGAAAAAAAAACTCCATTTCAGTAAAACTTCTCATTTCTAGGATTTCGATGAAAAAAATCGATTTTGCTTTTCTACAGAGTGTAACCTACCCTACGATTGCAGATACTTGACTATTTTCAACTCGAATTTTAATCTCATGGAAGGCAATCATCGAATGATATTTCATCTGAGCGGTTCCAGAATACAAACTTTCTGAAACAGTGCAAAACTTTTTTTGTCGATAGCGGAGAGAAAACTTTCATTTTCAACACGCGTATCCAATTGCGCGATTCGTGAGAACTGGTGGGAGCGCAAACAAAAAAAGGATTTTGTAATCGTGAGCATCAAAAACTTTACCATCTTTACTTTTCGAAATATCGATGTTGTAACCGAGACTTTCAGTTTTTTTTTCTAAAGAAAGTTTGGTCTACAAGTTTTTTTTAAATTGAAAACTACGATTGGAAACGAGTTTTGAATACAACAACAAACTGATTCAAAATAAAATTTCTTTATGAAACCGTGATTTTCATTTTGTGTTCTCAATGATAGTTAGCAAAAGTTAGTACAAGAATGAGTTTTTGATGGGTAGGGTTACAAAATTATTACTGTTCCAAACACTTCTACGGGAGCTTCCGAAATACCCATTTTAATTGGTTTTGCATTATGAACCCTTCATTGTTACTAGGTTGCAAAGTCAAGAAGATTTTGATCTCAAGTTTTTTTTTTCTTCATGAAATTTGATAACGTATTTTTTCCATAATCTCCTAACCATTTTCAACTAACTTAAGTTTAAAAGATGTACCCAATGTTGTTTCCTCTGAGCGACCCCAAAAAACAAACTTTTTGAAACAGTACAAGAAGTTGTTCATCGATGCCTAAAAAAATGTTGTTCCAAGAAAAAAATCGAATTGCGAGTTATTTTCGTGGAAAACGTGAAAAAAACATTCAATTTCAAAACGATTTTCAGTTCAAAAACCACTAGCTAGTCAATGGTGGTCTTGAATCCACTTTCAGAATTCGGGTGGGTATTCAAAAAAAAGACAATTGAGAAAAATTGTATAGCGGTAAGATCACCATCGCCATCGACTCTCAATTTTTGAAATTCCAATGTAGAAACCGAGACTTTCTGTTTTTTTTTTCTAAATAAATTTCTGTTGCAAACAAGCTGTTGATCTAATGGAGTTCATTGCATGCTTGGTACTCATCAGATTTAAATTTGTCTACTAATGAAAAGTGTTTTTTATTGAAACCCGGCATCCAAATCAAATCCAAAAATAAATTTATTCAGAAACAAATATTTTTCCGGAAACCGAGGTTTTCAGTTTGTTTTCGAAATGAGTTTTAGAAGATGCGTAACTAGAAGATGATAATGATGGTGTATTGGTGCCACGTGGCATATTAGAAGGCATCATAGTCGGTGGAGGAGGGGCCACGTGGCACACAGTGGCAACGTGCCAACTCCTTCATTCGACATTGTTGTTGGAGGCGGAGCATCAATGGAGCCAATTGAAGATAGTTCTGGAAATGAAAGGGATTGGGTTTTCAGAAAAGTTTTCTTTTGGAAAACTGCATTTAAAGGAGGCCGGACATGAAAAAATTTAATAGGTCTGAGCTCTTCATACGTATAGAAAAGGCCGTTATAAACCCATATTTGAAACCCCGAACATCAGAAATTACCCGTTACTAAAATTAAGGCAGTCCATAGATCATAGGCGAGAGAAGCAAGTTTATATAGATCCTCGGATGGTGGCCGCGTTTTCGTCCCTGTGGCTCAACCGGTAACACGTTTGGCGCCCAATCCAGCCGGTGTGCTAGTTCGAACCCCCAGCTGATTATGGTTTTTGTTTTTCTTGAAAATATTGAAAACTGACAAATTAGTGCATAGACCACATCTTACGACAAAATGCACACTGTTTCCCCAAAATTTTCCCCGAAAATCTCCTGTCCCCCCTCCTTTAAGAAGCACTTTCTGTAAGAACGAGACTTTAAAAAAAAAAAAACGAGACTGTAAGAACGAGACTTAAGTTAAAACTTCGAAGTACCGAACGACAAAAAAAGTCGCAGCCGTAAGAGTTTTGAAACGGTTTTTTTCGTTGATTTTCACTACAGGAAAATTCGCTTCAAATTTCGAAGCTCTATTTTTCCATATATATTATTTCCATGGGCCATAGATCTGACGTTCGCTGGACTGTGCTATCAAAAATTTGACTATTGAAATAAAAATTCTGAAACATTTTCCATTTCATGTTGAAAATGAAAACTACAACATTGTAACGGAGATGTTTTGTAATTGTAATTTTTATCCCATTTGTACTTGTCAGTGCAAAAGTAATATCGGAATACACTGAAGCTAGTTGATATTAAATTCATGAAACGGAAAGTTTACACAAGTAACTATTTCACATGTCTGGGTTTTTAGAGAAGTCAAAAATTTTTCAAAGAAATTGTCAAAAGTTTGAAACTTCATGAATATTTTATTCGTGGAACCGTAAATTCCAGCTTGTTTTCAGAACAAATTTTGCAGAAATTATTACAATAATTGTTTTTATTCAGGAAGCTTTTATGATTTTTTGAGGGTTATTACTGTTTCAAATATGGATTTTAAGATCGGCGAGATATTCAGCTAAGTTGGTAAACACGTGCTGGATGCAAGTTTTCAGAAAGAAAAAAAAAATCACGCTCTACTGCGCTATGCATTCTACTTTGTTCACTTTGCTCAAGTCAACCCTAATAGTCAAACTCAACTATTGTGAAACATAATATTTCATCGACAATAAGTTCACCTGGAAACCGTTTTTTTCAGAATTTATTTGGGAACAGAGCTCACTGTCACAGTGGAAAGGTGAAATGAGTGGGATGATTTTGAATGTTGTTATTTTTTTTTTTTTTGGAAAAATGTCGTTTTCAAAACAAAAGTTAGTGTTTCAGACATTTCCCTTACATGTTTGTTGAAGTCAGTTTCAGTCAGTTTCATTTCTATTCAACTCATGTTTTATCTCTCTTTCTCTAAACTCTCTCAATTTCTAACACTCTATAAAGAGCTGGTTATGGAAGACGAGTTGAGAAAATTCTACGAAAAACGTTTCGGGAAAGGTGATTTGTTTATTCATATCATTTGAAACAAAAATTTTATTATGTGGTGAAATTTCAGAATACAAATTTTTGAAAACAATGTAGTCGAATGCTTAACGGATCCAACATAAAAGGCGCTCAAAAAAATACTTTCTTTATGAAACAGTGTTTCTCTTTTTTTTTCAAAAAAAAATCGTTTTAGTGAGGTAGTTGTTTTTTTGAAGATCACTTCTCTATTTTTGAAGATCACTTCGGGGCTCGGATTACTGTAGGAGTACTGTAGCTACAGTAACCCAAGTTTTCAAAACCACGTTCAGACTGAACTGAATGACTCTACTTCTTAGTGGTAACCCGAAATTACAGTAACCCGAAATTTCGAAAATTTGTTGATATGAACAAAAGCAGCAGACAACCGCGACTAGGTCGCGGGTTTCCTACTGGTTATTGCTATTTCAAACATGGGTTTTAGAACAGGAGAAGTATTCTGAGCTTGCTAAGTTTATTCCCGGTATGAGTTTCCAGAACAAAAACATTATATTTTATCTTTTATAGTGAGCTGTAAAGTCGAGAAATTTTCTTCCCGAAAGAAATCGCGCGTAACGATGCCCTCCAGGTTTTTTTTGCTTTTCTCAAACGAAACATGTTGTCAGAATCATACCATCATCGAGATAAATTATATTAATTCGTCAATAAGTTCACCTTGAAACAATAATTTTCCAAATTTATGGCAAACGCTATGCTAACTATGTTTTACAGTTAAATAAATTCTGATTCTAAATATTGCTGATAGAAAAAGTAATTTTCCAAAAAAAAAACGAATGTTTCACACGTTGGCCTTCTGTGTTTGTTGAGGTTTTCAACTAGTGCGGCTTCTATTCTATTCAAATTTTCTCAGTCTGTTTTTTTTTCGATTGGGCGAATGATTCATTCCTATTTCTCTAAACTCTCTCAATTTCTAATATTCTATAAAAAGCTGCGGTTGAGTAAGAATAGGAATAATAATTTCATGAAATTCGACTTGGTTATTCATAATTTTTGAAACATGTTTTCATAATTGGTTTTCTGTTTTATTTTCCAGAAAGCTTTCTTGAGTTCGAAATGTCGCCGAAACTACATTGCCAGCCATTTTGATCCTTTTCACTTTGAACTAATTTCAGACAAACTTGGTCAACTTTCCATACTCGAAACGATTGGAAGGCCTTGGAAGGAGATATAAACTGAACAACTTTGCGCCGGCATTGGATTGAATGATTTTGATGAAATTATCTCAAAGTTAAAAATATTTTGAAACCGATTATTTGAAAACGATTTTTGATTTCTAGTTTTTTTTTCTCTCGAAACCAAAGTTAGAAGAAATTAGTGCAAAGATTGGTTGTAGATAGGTTATTGTACTTTTTACAAGGTTGTCACTGTTCCAAATATGTGTCTTAGAACAGTAAAAGTACTGGTAATCTGCTAGAATCAACGAATGTATTTTTCAGAAAAAACTTCCACTTTCTTGTTTACTCCGAATGAAATTGTGCTCCACTACGCTACGCCTTCCAGCTTCTTTGCTTCCACCGAATAGCTTTCAGCACCATTTATTGTGAAAAATAATATTTCTTTGGTAATAAGTTCACTTTGAAACCGTGATTTTCCGAATTTAAAAGGGACCAGAGCTAGCTGTTTTAGCAGAAAGAAAACCTGATTGAATGCTGGAATGATTTTCTGAAATGTTAATTTTTTTTTGAAGCATAAGCCCTTTTCAAGAAAAAAATGTAGTGCTTCAATTAAGTATATTGAGATTCTCACGTTCTGTTGCTATTTTTTCATCCTTTTGAAGTGGAAATTTTATTTCACTATGTCTCTGAACTCTTTTAGTTTCTTACATTTTGTAAAAACGTTTTGAAAGGACACAATAGAACTCACCTAATAAGGCTTCAGGACACGTGATTTGGTTATCCAGACCTTTTGAAACATAAATTTCATAATTGATTATTCGGAGAAAGTGTTCAGTTTCAGAAAGCTTTCTTGACTCCAAAATGTTGCCGAGAATATGTTGCCAACACAATCAATCCTATTCACTTTGAACTAATTTCAGATAAACCTGGTCAACGTTCCATACTAGAAATGATATATCCTTGGAAGGCTGTATAAATTTAAAATATTTTTGGCTGAACATGGTGCGAATAGTTGTCATCAAATTACCTCAAAGTTAAAATTGTTTAGAAACAGGATAATTGAAAAACAATTTTCAGAGGTTTGACCTAAAATATTCAGTTTCAGCCATGCCATGTAATTAAAAAATTTTCAACTAGAACTTATTGTTTCGTTCTTCATTCTTCACAATCCTCAATTTTGTTCAAAAAAATATCAGGCGAAACGAGATTTTGGGGGGTTTAAACTCGAAAACAGGGTAGAAAAAACAGAGAATATTTAGTTATTCTCAAAAGTTAATTTTAGGTATATGAAGTTCTAATTGTTTTTTTTAGTGAAGTTCAAGTTTTGGAATGTCTCAATTGGTTTTATTTTCAACTCATGTTTTCAGTTGTATGATTTCATATTCGAAAATCCTATTGTTTGTCCGGAACCTGCCTCAAATTTCACTCTTTCTTCAGACTGCATCTTTGCCAAAAACAATGATTAACGTTCACAGAAAAAGATGTATTCAGTTTCAGGAAAAGTTCAAAGTTTGAGTAAAAATAAAAGGACCGATCATAAATTGAAACTAATGGATTAGTCATTTTTTTTTCATTTGAGCCATCCCAAAATATTCATTTTTCGGTACAGCAATAAAAAAACCTCCCTTTTGAAATATCAAACTTGCAACCAAAATGCAGTTTCAGAAAAAGTGTTAGTACGAAATTCAACAGTAAAATGCTCAATACCACACGTATTTGAAGACAGTTTCAGATTTTTTGAAATTCAATTTTTCCCGGGCTGCTGATTTTAAGAAATATTGAATACACTTGAAATACGCTTGAAGAGAGCAATATTCTATCGAAAACTTTTCCCATGCCATGGGTTTTTGAAACAGAGTTTTTAATGAAATCTTCTCAAAAATCATTTTCTGGCTCACACTTTTTTCGAATTGAATTCAAAGACATCCCACTATCCATTCCAGGGCCAAAAGAATAGAGTTAAAGGATTTTATCATAAATTAGAAAAAGAGGAAAATAGTTTGAAGCAGCCATTGAACTTTACAGTTTCTGGAAATCGATTTGTAATTTTAATATTTCATAATTTTGATTCGAATGCCAAAATCGACACTAAACTAGTACTTGAAGCTAATTCATTACTCACAAAACGAAAACCGTGAAAAAAAGCATGGCAAATGAACTGAACTATAACTGTTTCAATGATATTTTATTGTTTCCATGAAACATTATTAATTTGTTCCGTCCTCTGTTTTGTTCAACAAATCAAAGTTGTGAGCTATGTCCAAAATCTTACGGAAATGGGGCGTGGCTTATTAGAAAGATTTGCAAAAAACCCCCCTAGTACCCTAAATTATGTTTTTATTAAACAGGAAACTGTAAGAATTTTGCTGAATCCCATAAATTTGAAAATATTCTACGATAAATTCGTTCATAATTTTTTTTCTCGTCAAATGATCAATATTACGAAATTTCGGAACAGAGATTTCGAAAAAAATAGCGAGAAAAATAAATTCAGTTTCGTGCAATTTCTAATAACTTGGAGAGATAAGAAAGAACTGCTTCAGTATATTTGAATAGTTTTTTAAACGATTTCAGCTATCAGAGTTGTACGGAATGGATATTCTCGATTCCGGAATTCGGAATCCGGAATCCGGAAAGAGCTTCAAAATAACGGAATCCGAAATCCGGAATTCGGAATAATCTCTTTTTTCCCGGAATTCGGAATCCGGAATGATTGGATTTGCGAGATTCAATGCTTGAATCAGCGATTGAGCTCGAAAAGAAGATTGGCTCTGTTTTTCAGTGTATTTTAAGAGCCATTTCATGCAAGAAGCATTGAATACTGGAATGCCGCTCAAAATTTCTCCATAACTCATTCACTTTTCTTGAGTTGAAAATGTGGAGTTGTAACGGAATGAAGTTTCATTTTGCGGAATCCGGAAGACGGAATCCGGAATGAAATCCAATTTTTCGGAATACGGAATCCGGAATCCTGAATTCCGTACAACTCTGTCAGCTATGTATCAATTTCCATATCTGGTGAGTTTCATATTTCCTAGTGTGATTTGTTTGTTTAGATAGCGATCCACCATTTTTTCCAAAAAATTATTCGAAGTTTAACATTATTCTGAAACAGAAAATATACTTATAGTTAGTACTTCATTTGTAAAGAATGAAATAACTGCCAGCCAGTGCAGTAATATTCTCCAAATGAGACATTTTAAAAAAGTAAGTTGTTGAAACAGAAAAAAAAACATTTTTTACAAGGAGTTTCTAAATTCAAATTGAGAGAAAATAGATACAGTTTCAACCTAATGCCATAATTTGGAATGCTTTTCAAGAGGCAGTTGTACTTCTTTTTCGACATAAAAACTGTAATAGCACGGCCGGAGCCGACTTGTTTTTACAATGTATTATGATGCCGCTTAAAACAGGTTTTATGATATTTCAGGGTTTCCTGTCTGTTTTAGAAAATTTTTTGAAAAGCGTTCGATTTCAAGACTCTTTCTTTCATGGTTCTAATATTTTGAAGACGAATTTTAATTTCAGCGATTTCAGCGAAAACCATATACTTTAGCAAATTTGAAAAAATCAGTGACATAGCTATGTTTATTCCAAATCTATTTCGGATAACTTGTTCTAGAGAAACCCTTTTTTTAACTTAAAAGTGGTGATAAGCCTTACCTTGTTTTATGTGTTTCCTTAGACGATGACTCATCAGTTCCTCAACAAATAATTTCAAATTTCAAGTTCATCTGAAACGGAATACCAGACAAACTTCTATTTGACAAAGAAGACTCTGATCTAATCTTTTTTAAGTCTTGCTCTAAAAATCGAAAAAAATTAGAATAATAGCAGTTTCACGCACTACATTAAGCCCAGTTTCAATAGGCTTCTATGCTAAGTCCATTTCTTGACGTTCGTGGAGTTGACCACAAACTGCCAATTTTCGGCCAATTCCAAACCTTTCTGAAAACACCTCCCTTGTAAGAATGAAGGAAAAAAAAGCAGTCAGTTTTTCAGCGACATTCTACTAAAGCAAATAAATTTCAAAAGAACTCTACAGTTTCAAAAAGAATAGATATTGAAATCCAGTATTCAATTTATTGCTTTCGAAGAGATATACAGTGGCGGGCAATGGTGAGTGTACCTCTGAACTTTCGTCAATATCTCATCAGAAACAACTCCGATTGGTCTAAAAAAATTTTTGGGGGCTCCTGAGTGACCCTGGAGTACTCCTAGATGTTTTTTGAAAAAATAAGTTTCCTTCGGATTCTGGAGTTTTTCGACGAATTCTGAATTCGAAAAATCCAGAATAAAAATATTTTTTGGCTTTTTCAGAATTTTATCTAGTTGTGTCCAAAACATTGCTATGGATCCAAATGAACAATTTTTGGCGTTAGGTCGCAAGTTGTCTTTGTGATTCCGACGTCAGAACTCCAGAAGTCCGAATGATGATCTTTACTGGGGACATCATACCGTGGCTGGTAGTGATCGGATCGAGGTAAAAAATTAGGCTCTGTTCAAGATATCAGGGTTATAGGAAATAAAAAGGGTTATAGAAAATCGAAGGGTTATAGGAATCTATAACCCTTTTTTTACTTCTCGGAAAATAAGGGTTTTAGGAAATAAAAGGGTTATAGATTAAAAAAAGGGCTATAGAATAAAAAAAGGGTTATTGAGAATATGTGTATAGGAAACACTCTAGAATGTGAAACAGATGGTTTTTCAAGTCTTTCTATTAATTTCCAGCACTAACAGTGATTATTTCTTTGTTTATGATTGTTTGATTGTGAGTCTGTTGATTTGGAATTCTGGCGATTTGTTTTAGTTGAAGACCTTTGTATATATGTAACCTCTCGTGGGAAGTGTTTTCGAACTATTCACATCTATCCAGATAGTATAGTTTGTCAAAATACTTGCCTGTGAGTTCCTTCTCTCAGTTATTCTCTCATTGTTCTTATCCGCGAACTTTGTTATGCTTCTTACATGAACTGGGGTCTTCAACTAAAACGGTCTTCAAAAAAACAAATTAAAACAAATCGCCAGAATTCCAAATCAACAGACTCACAATCAATAAACAAAGCAATAATCACTGTTAGTGCTGGAAATTAATAGAAAGACTTGAAAAACCGTCTGTTTCACATTCTAGAGTGTTTCCTATACACATATTCTCAATAACCCTTTTTTTATTCTATAGCCCTTTTTTTAATCTATAACCCTTTTATTTCCTAAAACCCTTATTTTCCGAGAAGTAAAAAAAGGGTTATAGAATTCTATAACCCTGCGATTTCCTATAACCCTTTTTATTTCCTATAACCCTGATATCTTGAACAGAGCCAAAAATTAATCCTATACAGCTTTTAAGTTGTTTAACAAAATGCAATCAAATTTGAAAGTTTTGGAAAAAATTATTTTTCCGCTTTTTACCAAGGTTCGTCATTTCAAGAGAAGTTAGTAAAATGTAGAAAAATAATTTTTTCCAAAACTTTCAAATTTGATTGCATTTTGTTAAACAACTTAAAAGCTGTATAGGATTAATTTTTTACCTCGATCCGATCACTACCAGCCACGGTATGATGTCCCCAGTAAAGATCATCATTCGGACTTCTGGAGTTCTGACGTCGGAATCAGAAAATTAACTTGCGATCTAACGTCAAAAATTGTTCATTTGGATCCATAGCAATGTTTTGGACACAACTAGATAAAATTCTGAAAGAGCCAAAAAATATTTTTATTCTGGATTTTTCGAATTCAGAATTTGTCGAAAAACTCTAGAATCCGAAGGAAACTTATTTTTTCAAAAAACATCTGGGAGTACTCCAGGGTCACTCAGGAACCCCCCAAAATTTTTTTAGACCAATCGGAGTTGCTTCTGATGAGATATTGACGAAAGTTCAGAGGTACACTCACCATTGCCCGCCACTGTAGATTCGAATTGAAACTAAACAAATCTTGCGAAAGCATTGGTTATAACGAAACAGTTGAAGAAACAAACAATTACTGTTTCAATGTTATTTTATTATTTGTATGAAACACGAAAAACATGGTTTATGTTGATGAAGGTGGATTCTAAAAGCGTTGGCTGAGAAGGAAATAGCAGCCAAGGCTGAAAATTCCTGCAAAAAAATGATCAAGTCAGTTTCAAAAATCAATTTGATTTCAAGAAAATATTATTTTGAAATCACAAAACGCAGCCATAGAAATAAAGCTTTACTTTTGAGTACCTTAAGTTGATCGCCTGTAAAAGAAGTATTTTTTATGTTCCTCCAATTTGAGATTTGAAGCATGTTTTTATTTCTGTTTTTCTAAACTTATTTAATCTTTACTGTTTTTTTTTGTTGCAATCATATTCAAATTGACTGTTCTGAAACATTTCTGGAAACAAAAAAACATTAATTTTTTTTCTGGAAAAGTTTTTGCAGCGGCATTCTATTTTAGTTGTTCCTAAACAAAGCATCTTGATATTTTATTGATTGATTTTCAAATTTTTTCTTAATCTTTCCCACGGGCATTTCCCTCATTCATACACCTGTACCTCTTTCTTCTCTTGCACTGTGACGATAAAAAGTCAATACACAACAGTATCCCCTTTGTTGTCTTGGCCCAAAAGGGTTTGCCGCTCGTCTTCGTTATCTTTCAATCTTTCCCACGGGAGTACGCTGACCTCCCGCCCTACCATAAAGACTCCGCCCCTTCAGAGACTCCGCCCATCTGCACCATACACCCAGAGACCCCTCTCATTCTTCCTCTCTTTCCTTGTGTGGGTCGGTGACCCATCTATCGTCTATTCTATCCTTGTTCTTATTCGAAGATCGATATTTTCAAATGTGCCACGATCCAGATGGCTGGTGGAATGATGATGTCACAGTTATGGGAGACAAGCGATGCGACAAATGAGTGATAAGGAACAAGTGATAAGCAGGTATGTCATAAGGGGAAGAAAGTATCAAATAGGTCACAATTATCAAAAAGCTCGCAGTATAAATCAATAATTATGTGGACGCGATTCTTTCGCGCGGCCGTAGTCATTTCCTTTGCGCAGAGAGCGAAGTAAAATCCCATATCCCTTTCCTTCCAGCTAAAAGAGTAACGAGTTCTGACGGCAGCAATGCTTTCAGTTACTTGGTAGTATCACCTACTATCCACTCAAGCTGTTATTCCTCCCTTCAGCTAAAAGAGTAACGAGTTCTGACGGCAGCAATGCTTTCAGTTACTTGGTAGTATCACCTACTATCCACTCAAGCTGTCATCCCTCTCTCCAGCTAAAAGAGTAACGAGTTCTGACGGCAGCAATGCTTTCAGTTACTTGGTAGTATCACCTACTATCCACTCAAGCTGTCATCCCTCTCTCCAGCTAAAAGAGTAACGAGTTCTGACGGCAGCAATGCTTTCAGTTACTTGGTAGTATCACCTACTATCCACTCAAGCTGTCATCCCTCTCTCCAGCTAAAAGAGTAACGAGTTCTGACGGCAGCGATGCTTTCAGTTACTTGGTAGTATCACCTACTATTCACTCAAGCTGTTATTCCTCCCTTCAGCTAAAAGAGTAACGAGTTCTGACGGCAGCAATGCTTTCAGTTACTTGGTAGTATCACCTACTATCCACTCAAGCTGTTATTCCTCCCTTCAGCTAAAAGAGTAACGAGTTCTGACGGCAGCGATGCTTTCAGTTACTTGGTAGTATCACCTACTATTCACTCAAGCTGTCATCCCTCTCTCCAGCTAAAAGAGTAACGAGTTCTGACGGCAGCGATGCTTTCAGTTACTTGGTAGTATCACCTACTATTCACTCAAGCTGTCATCCCTCTCTCCAGCTAAAAGAGTAACGAGTTCTGACGGCAGCAATGCTTTCAGTTACTTGGTAGTATCACCTACTATCCACTCAAGCTGTTATTCCTCCCTTCAGCTAAAAGAGTAACGAGTTCTGACGGCAGCAATGCTTTCAGTTACTTGGTAGTATCACCTACTATCCACTCAAGCTGTTATTCCTCCTTTCAGCTGAAAGAGTAACGAGTTCTGACGGCAGCAATGCTTTCAGTTACTTGGTAGTATCACCTACTATCCACTCAAGCTGTTATTCCTCCCTTCAGCTAAAAGAGTAACGAGTTCTGACGGCAGCAATGCTTTCAGTTACTTGGTAGTATCACCTACTATCCACTCAAGCTGTTATTCCTCCCTTCAGCTAAAAGAGTAACGAGTTCTGACGGCAGCGATGCTTTCAGTTACTTGGTAGTATCACCTACTATTCACTCAAGCTGTCATCCCTCTCTCCAGCTAAAAGAGTAACGAGTTCTGACGGCAGCAATGCTTTCAGTTACTTGGTAGTATCACCTACTATCCACTCAAGCTGTTATTCCTCCCTTCAGCTAAAAGAGTAACGAGTTCTGACGGCAGCAATGCTTTCAGTTACTTGGTAGTATCACCTACTATTCACTCAAGCTGTCATCCCTCTCTCCAGCTAAAAGAGTAACGAGTTCTGACGGCAGCAATGCTTTCAGTTACTTGGTAGTATCACCTACTATTCACTCAAGCTGTCATCCCTCTCTCCAGCTAAAAGAGTAACGAGTTCTGACGGCAGCAATGCTTTCAGTTACTTGGTAGTATCACCTACTATCCACTCAAGCTGTTATTCCTCCCTTCAGCTAAAAGAGTAACGAGTTCTGACGGCAGCAATGCTTTCAGTTACTTGGTAGTATCACCTACTATCCACTCAAGCTGTTATTCCTCCCTTCAGCTAAAAGAGTAACGAGTTCTGACGGCAGCAATGCTTTCAGTTACTTGGTAGTATCACCTACTATCCACTCAAGCTGTTATTCCTCCCTTCAGCTAAAAGAGTAACGAGTTCTGACGGCAGCAATGCTTTCAGTTACTTGGTAGTATCACCTACTATCCACTCAAGCTGTCATCCCTCTCTCCAGCTGAAAGAGTAACGAGTTCTGACGGCAGCAATGCTTTCAGTTACTTGGTAGTATCACCTACTATCCACTCAAGCTGTTATTCCTCCCTTCAGCTAAAAGAGTAACGAGTTCTGACGGCAGCAATGCTTTCAGTTACTTGGTAGTATCACCTACTATCCACTCAAGCTGTTATTCCTCCCTTCAGCTAAAAGAGTAACGAGTTCTGACGGCAGCAATGCTTTCAGTTACTTGGTAGTATCACCTACTATCCACTCAAGCTGTCATCCCTCTCTCCAGCTGAAAGAGTAACGAGTTCTGACGGCAGCAATGCTTTCAGTTACTTGGTAGTATCACCTACTATTCACTCAAGCTGTCATCCCTCTCTCCAGCTAAAAGAGTAACGAGTTCTGACGGCAGCAATGCTTTCAGTTACTTGGTAGTATCACCTACTATCCACTCAAGCTGTTATTCCTCCCTTCAGCTAAAAGAGTAACGAGTTCTGACGGCAGCAATGCTTTCAGTTACTTGGTAGTATCACCTACTATCCACTCAAGCTGTTATTCCTCCCTTCAGCTAAAAGAGTAACGAGTTCTGACGGCAGCAATGCTTTCAGTTACTTGGTAGTATCACCTACTATCCACTCAAGCTGTTATTCCTCCCTTCAGCTAAAAGAGTAACGAGTTCTGACGGCAGCAATGCTTTAAGTTACTTGGTAGTATCACCTACTATCCACTCAAGCTGTCATCCCTCTCTCCAGCTGAAAGAGTAACGAGTTCTGACGGCAGCAATGCTTTCAGTTACTTGGTAGTATCACCTACTATCCACTCAAGCTGTTATTCCTCCCTTCAGCTAAAAGAGTAACGAGTTCTGACGGCAGCAATGCTTTCAGTTACTTGGTAGTATCACCTACTATCCACTCAAGCTGTTATTCCTCCCTTCAGCTAAAAGAGTAACGAGTTCTGACGGCAGCAATGCTTTCAGTTACTTGGTAGTATCACCTACTATCCACTCAAGCTGTTATTCCTCCCTTCAGCTAAAAGAGTAACGAGTTCTGACGGCAGCAATGCTTTCAGTTACTTGGTAGTATCACCTACTATCCACTCAAGCTGTTATTCCTCCCTTCAGCTAAAAGAGTAACGAGTTCTGACGGCAGCAATGCTTTAAGTTACTTGGTAGTATCACCTACTATCCACTCAAGCTGTCATCCCTCTCTCCAGCTGAAAGAGTAACGAGTTCTGACGGCAGCAATGCTTTCAGTTACTTGGTAGTATCACCTACTATCCACTCAAGCTGTTATTCCTCCCTTCAGCTAAAAGAGTAACGAGTTCTGACGGCAGCAATGCTTTCAGTTACTTGGTAGTATCACCTACTATCCACTCAAGCTGTTATTCCTCCCTTCAGCTAAAAGAGTAACGAGTTCTGACGGCAGCAATGCTTTCAGTTACTTGGTAGTATCACCTACTATCCACTCAAGCTGTTATTCCTCCCTTCAGCTAAAAGAGTAACGAGTTCTGACGGCAGCAATGCTTTCAGTTACTTGGTAGTATCACCTACTATCCACTCAAGCTGTCATCCCTCTCTCCAGCTAAAAGAGTAACGAGTTCTGACGGCAGCAATGCTTTCAGTTACTTGGTAGTATCACCTACTATCCACTCAAGCTGTTATTCCTCCCTTCAGCTATAAGAGTAACGAGTTCTGACGGCAGCAATGCTTTCAGTTACTTGGTAGTATCACCTACTATCCACTCAAGCTGTTATTCCTCCCTTCAGCTAAAAGAGTAACGAGTTCTGACGGCAGCAATGCTTTCAGTTACTTGGTAGTATCACCTACTATCCACTCAAGCTGTTATTCCTCCCTTCAGCTAAAAGAGTAACGAGTTCTGACGGCAGCAATGCTTTCAGTTACTTGGTAGTATCACCTACTATCCACTCAAGCTGTTATTCCTCCCTTCAGCTATAAGAGTAACGAGTTCTGACGGCAGCAATGCTTTCAGTTACTTGGTAGTATCACCTACTATCCACTCAAGCTGTTATTCCTCCCTTCAGCTGAAAGAGTAACGAGTTCTGACGGCAGCAATGCTTTCAGTTACTTGGTAGTATCACCTACTATCCACTCAAGCTGTTATTCCTCCCTTCAGCTAAAAGAGTAACGAGTTCTGACGGCAGCAATGCTTTCAGTTACTTGGTAGTATCACCTACTATCCACTCAAGCTGTTATTCCTCCCTTCAGCTGAAAGAGTAACGAGTTCTGACGGCAGCAATGCTTTCAGTTACTTGGTAGTATCACCTACTATCCACTCAAGCTGTTATCCGTTCCTACAGCTAAAAGAGTAACGAGTTCTGACGGCAGCAATGCTTTCAGTTACTTGGTAGTATCACCTACTATCCACTCAAGCTGTTATTCCTCCCTTCAGCTAAAAGAGTAACGAGTTCTGACGGCAGCAATGCTTTAAGTTACTTGGTAGTATCACCTACTATCCACTCAAGCTGTTATTCCTCCCTTCAGCTAAAAGAGTAACGAGTTCTGACGGCAGCAATGCTTTCAGTTACTTGGTAGTATCACCTACTATTCACTCAAGCTGTCATCCCTCTCTCCAGCTATAAGAGTAACGAGTTCTGACGGCAGCAATGCTTTCAGTTACTTGGTAGTATCACCTACTATCCACTCAAGCTGTTATTCCTCCCTTCAGCTGAAAGAGTAACGAGTTCTGACGGCAGCAATGCTTTCAGTTACTTGGTAGTATCACCTACTATCCACTCAAGCTGTTATTCCTCCCTTCAGCTAAAAGAGTAACGAGTTCTGACGGCAGCAATGCTTTCAGTTACTTGGTAGTATCACCTACTATCCACTCAAGCTGTTATTCCTCCCTTCAGCTGAAAGAGTAACGAGTTCTGACGGCAGCAATGCTTTCAGTTACTTGGTAGTATCACCTACTATCCACTCAAGCTGTTATCCGTTCCTACAGCTAAAAGAGTAACGAGTTCTGACGGCAGCAATGCTTTCAGTTACTTGGTAGTATCACCTACTATCCACTCAAGCTGTTATTCCTCCCTTCAGCTAAAAGAGTAACGAGTTCTGACGGCAGCAATGCTTTCAGTTACTTGGTAGTATCACCTACTATCCACTCAAGCTGTCATCCCTCTCTCCAGCTATAAGAGTAACGAGTTCTGACGGCAGCAATGCTTTCAGTTACTTGGTAGTATCACCTACTATCCACTCAAGCTGTTATTCCTCCCTTCAGCTGAAAGAGTAACGAGTTCTGACGGCAGCAATGCTTTCAGTTACTTGGTAGTATCACCTACTATCCACTCAAGCTGTTATTCCTCCCTTCAGCTAAAAGAGTAACGAGTTCTGACGGCAGCAATGCTTTCAGTTACTTGGTAGTATCACCTACTATCCACTCAAGCTGTTATTCCTCCCTTCAGCTGAAAGAGTAACGAGTTCTGACGGCAGCAATGCTTTCAGTTACTTGGTAGTATCACCTACTATCCACTCAAGCTGTTATCCGTTCCTACAGCTAAAAGAGTAACGAGTTCTGACGGCAGCAATGCTTTCAGTTACTTGGTAGTATCACCTACTATCCACTCAAGCTGTTATTCCTCCCTTCAGCTAAAAGAGTAACGAGTTCTGACGGCAGCAATGCTTTAAGTTACTTGGTAGTATCACCTACTATCCACTCAAGCTGTTATTCCTCCCTTCAGCTAAAAGAGTAACGAGTTCTGACGGCAGCAATGCTTTCAGTTACTTGGTAGTATCACCTACTATCCACTCAAGCTGTCATCCCTCTCTCCAGCTATAAGAGTAACGAGTTCTGACGGCAGCAATGCTTTCAGTTACTTGGTAGTATCACCTACTATCCACTCAAGCTGTTATTCCTCCCTTCAGCTGAAAGAGTAACGAGTTCTGACGGCAGCAATGCTTTCAGTTACTTGGTAGTATCACCTACTATCCACTCAAGCTGTTATCCGTTCCTACAGCTAAAAGAGTAACGAGTTCTGACGGCAGCAATGCTTTCAGTTACTTGGTAGTATCACCTACTATCCACTCAAGCTGTTATTCCTCCCTTCAGCTAAAAGAGTAACGAGTTCTGACGGCAGCAATGCTTTCAGTTACTTGGTAGTATCACCTACTATCCACTCAAGCTGTCATCCCTCTCTCCAGCTATAAGAGTAACGAGTTCTGACGGCAGCAATGCTTTCAGTTACTTGGTAGTATCACCTACTATCCACTCAAGCTGTTATTCCTCCCTTCAGCTGAAAGAGTAACGAGTTCTGACGGCAGCAATGCTTTCAGTTACTTGGTAGTATCACCTACTATCCACTCAAGCTGTTATTCCTCCCTTCAGCTAAAAGAGTAACGAGTTCTGACGGCAGCAATGCTTTCAGTTACTTGGTAGTATCACCTACTATCCACTCAAGCTGTTATTCCTCCCTTCAGCTGAAAGAGTAACGAGTTCTGACGGCAGCAATGCTTTCAGTTACTTGGTAGTATCACCTACTATCCACTCAAGCTGTTATCCGTTCCTACAGCTAAAAGAGTAACGAGTTCTGACGGCAGCAATGCTTTCAGTTACTTGGTAGTATCACCTACTATCCACTCAAGCTGTTATTCCTCCCTTCAGCTAAAAGAGTAACGAGTTCTGACGGCAGCAATGCTTTAAGTTACTTGGTAGTATCACCTACTATCCACTCAAGCTGTTATTCCTCCCTTCAGCTAAAAGAGTAACGAGTTCTGACGGCAGCAATGCTTTCAGTTACTTGGTAGTATCACCTACTATCCACTCAAGCTGTCATCCCTCTCTCCAGCTATAAGAGTAACGAGTTCTGACGGCAGCAATGCTTTCAGTTACTTGGTAGTATCACCTACTATCCACTCAAGCTGTTATTCCTCCCTTCAGCTGAAAGAGTAACGAGTTCTGACGGCAGCAATGCTTTCAGTTACTTGGTAGTATCACCTACTATCCACTCAAGCTGTTATTCCTCCCTTCAGCTAAAAGAGTAACGAGTTCTGACGGCAGCAATGCTTTCAGTTACTTGGTAGTATCACCTACTATCCACTCAAGCTGTTATTCCTCCCTTCAGCTGAAAGAGTAACGAGTTCTGACGGCAGCAATGCTTTCAGTTACTTGGTAGTATCACCTACTATCCACTCAAGCTGTTATCCGTTCCTACAGCTAAAAGAGTAACGAGTTCTGACGGCAGCAATGCTTTCAGTTACTTGGTAGTATCACCTACTATCCACTCAAGCTGTTATTCCTCCCTTCAGCTAAAAGAGTAACGAGTTCTGACGGCAGCAATGCTTTCAGTTACTTGGTAGTATCACCTACTATCCACTCAAGCTGTCATCCCTCTCTCCAGCTATAAGAGTAACGAGTTCTGACGGCAGCAATGCTTTCAGTTACTTGGTAGTATCACCTACTATCCACTCAAGCTGTTATTCCTCCCTTCAGCTGAAAGAGTAACGAGTTCTGACGGCAGCAATGCTTTCAGTTACTTGGTAGTATCACCTACTATCCACTCAAGCTGTTATTCCTCCCTTCAGCTAAAAGAGTAACGAGTTCTGACGGCAGCAATGCTTTCAGTTACTTGGTAGTATCACCTACTATCCACTCAAGCTGTTATTCCTCCCTTCAGCTGAAAGAGTAACGAGTTCTGACGGCAGCAATGCTTTCAGTTACTTGGTAGTATCACCTACTATCCACTCAAGCTGTTATCCGTTCCTACAGCTAAAAGAGTAACGAGTTCTGACGGCAGCAATGCTTTCAGTTACTTGGTAGTATCACCTACTATCCACTCAAGCTGTTATTCCTCCCTTCAGCTAAAAGAGTAACGAGTTCTGACGGCAGCAATGCTTTCAGTTACTTGGTAGTATCACCTACTATCCACTCCAGCTGATATTCCCTATCAGTCTATCTGATAACCCATTCTGGAGACATCCTTTCTGATTGGCACGCTGATTCATGCTGTACATTGAAGTTTCAATAACAATTTAGACTACCAATAACAAGTGTGAGAGTCTTTTTTATGTCTTTTTCAGATTTTTGAAGCTGTAGAGAAAATGCCGTTTCCATAGTGCACTAATTTTCCAGTGATTTTCTAGTGGTAATGATTGGGCCTCGGAATATCTAAAAATGCTCTTGTCTGATGTAAATAGTAGCATTCTTATATATGACAAGCCAGAGGCGTGTGTCCGTTGGTCTGTCCCAATGTTCGAACTTTTTTGGCAAGAAGAAAGATAGACATGGCCCCAAAAGGTATCGAACCTCACCCCTTGCGACCAGTTTGCCTAAAGGTTTCAGCGGTTTAGAGAAGCGCAGCGACGATCTGGGCACCGCAGGCACGTGGGGCAGGCTGGTCAAGAAACAAAAGAATTCACTGTTCTGATATTGTTTTAGCTAATAACGTTTTCATAAGTGTAGATTATTTCTCAAATTCATTGATAATTAGCTTGTGACGCTACAAGCCCCAAAAGCGCATGTCATTCAATTTTATTCCGAAAAAAGACGTTTTCATTACATTACGTTTTCTCACGGTTTTCATTACAATAACTTGCTGGCGAGAATAGTCATTGGAAAGAAAGTAAATTGAAACCGAAAATATTTTTTTTTCCGCTGAAGAAATACTGTATGATAGGGTAGAGTTGGTAATACCAACTGGATACGGTATACTGTACCGGAATGTTTTTTTTTTCAAAATAAAGAAACCGGAGCGAGAATGATAATCCGTGTCCCGATTATGAGGTCGAGGTGAAACGGAAATTGTTTTTTTTCCAAAACGGTCTCGATATAACAGGATGCTCAGAATTTTTACCCAGAATTTTTTTGAATGGCGTTTATCTACAGTATTCCTCAGTTCCTGGACTACTGTGGTAAAATTCATCACTTTGTTCAATTTTCACAGGTAACATCACAAAAACTCATCTAACACACGGATTAGAATAGTTAGTTGAAAACAGAACCTGGGAAGAGTAATTTTTACTTTTCTATGATAAAGTACTGCACTTGTGGGAGAGTTAATTTTTAGTACAGTATACTGTTTCAAACTTGAATTATGAAAAACCGGAAAAACTGGACCGAGATCATAATGACAATCAGTGTCAGGCCTTTGAAACCTAGGTGAAACATATTCTTTTTTTTCGTTTTTTTTCAGTATTTTTTTTCTGTAACGTATTTCGATGCTATTGGAATAATATTCATCTACAGTATCCCATCAGTTTATTATTGTCCGAAACATTATTTTTGTCCATTTTTGAGAAATTCAGTCAGTCGGTGAAAATAAAGTCCATGAAAAAGCTTTTGGTTATTGTAAAAATTTGAATTAGAAAGGGTTGTAGAAAGTAAAGAAAAAAGTCGTTTTCATTTTTTTTTGAAAATTGTTTTGATTTTTTGAATGTTACCCATCTACAGTACCCCGTCTGTTTCTGGGTTACTGTATCACCATTCGGGAGTGTTTTCAGAAATTTTTGGTTTCAACGAATAATTATTTTGGTATGTTTTTCAGCAAGCTATTGATTATCGAAAAAGGTCGAAAAAAAGAGAGGGAAACAAAAGAAATGTAAAAAAAGTAGTTTTTCATTTTTCTGAAACACTTTGCGATGACGTCTGAATATTACACATCTACAGTAACAGTTTTGGGTTACTGTAGAATTTTTCAAAGTTTTTTCAAATTTTTAAAAAACTTTTCGGTTTCAACGGAAAATTATTTTGTCCATTTCTAAGAATTTTCAATTGTTCAGTTGTTGATCTTTCAAAAAACTATTTATGATTTGGAAAAATAAGGTTAGAGAGGCAAAATAAATGAAGAAAAGTCACTGGACAAGAAAAATATGAAAAATTTGGTTACTTGGCTGAAAATCTCAAAACAAGAAGTTTTACAATGAATAATTATGAACGAAGATCCGATTTTCTCTTGAATTTAGTCTTCCGATGATTGTTACGCATGTGTTGGACCAAATCGCCAGTTAGTCTGCAAAATTTTCATATGTTTTCAGAAATTTTTTTTCGAAGAATTAGAGTTTCACGTTGAAGGTTTGAAAGTCACAGTAATTTCTAAATCAATATCGATAAGTCTGTCAAAATATGAAAAAAAATTTTTGGGTCCCACCACGAAAATAACGTCTACCGTAATCTCACCTAAAAACGGATCCACAAACGGCACAACAATTTTCATTAACCAATGAACTTCCCAATGCAGTTGCCACCAATGGATTATTCATAGCTCCTCCCCCTATTCCTCCGCCAGAAGACGTTCCCAATGAATTTTTAGAAGACGTTGAGGAAGATGAAGACGTGCAACTAGAGGAAGATGACGATGTGGGGGCACGTGGCATTTTAGAAGGCATAGTCGGCGGGGGAGGTGCCACGTGGCAAAAAGTGGATAGAAATTGGCGACGTGCCAACTCCTCCATTTGACGTTGTTGTTGAAGGCGGAGCATTAATGGAGCCAATTGCAGATAGTTCTGGAAATGTGAATTTTAAGAGAAGATTTGAGAAAAATGGGTGTGTAATTTCGGAACTGTTTTTTAAGAGGCAAAATTTTTTTGTCGAAAAAGCTAGGCCCATTGAATAGAAAAAATAGGTGGGAATAAATGTAAACTTTGAAATGATAATTTTTTTTTCAGACATAATCTTGAAAAATTCATACGGATGAAAAGCCGGAGATTGACTGTTGAAATAAAAAACACACTTGATGTCATTGATATCAAAAAATTAACAGGATTAATCAAACTAGTTTGAAAAGGCGATTTATTTCTGATTTTTTGATCGAAATCAAAAATTCAAAAACTATTTGAACAACTATCAGAACATAGTTATGAGATTTCACTAAGTTCATCATTCCAAAAAAAACGCTTATTTTTTGTTGATTTTCATCGTTTCTAATACAAACTAGTATTATCAGAAAACCCCGTATCATAATCGATCCTTGTTAGAACTTTTCAATAAAAATAAGCTTTTCGAAACGGAGAACAACGGCTTATGTAGCTTATGTGAAGTGATAGAAAAAATAGACAGTTCTAATCAAATAGTTTTGGAAGAGGAAATTTCTTTTGATTTTTTGATTCAAATCAACTATGTTTGTGAGATAATTGGAAAATTATCATCAAATATTTTTATATAATTCCTGCGCAGTTTCACAGACTTATTATTATTTGTGTAGGAGAATGTGATCCATTGGGATGAGCAGCTGAAGCGATTATTCAAGAAAGAAGAACTACTTTTCGGTGGATTTCTATGGTTTCTATTAGAAATAGACAAAAAAACTCGGCATCCCCATCAAATTTCATTGAAAATTTTTAGTAAAAATGAAACTGTAGAAACATAATCATTTCCAGAAAAAAAAATATATATTTGGCTCAGAACTTTCCTTAATCTGATCAATGTTTTATTTCCCACATTTTGAAACAATCCTAAAAAAACGGTGTTATTTTTCTGATAATTGAAATGAAAAACTGTTTCGAAACATGGTATTATGTAGGTGCTATTTGAGCTTTTTCCAATTGGCATAGAAGCAACGGGCCACACAAAATTTCTGAATTTTTGCATTTATTTCTATATAATTTCAAAAAAGCACTTCGGTTAAAAATAAGTTCATCTTGGCTATGCCATCCTAAATCAAACGAGTATCGAAAAAACTCCACAGTTAATTTTTTGTAAAAAGTTTTTGGAACAAAAAATTCCAAAAAGTAATGAGAAATGAAGATAAAGTCTGAAAAAATAATTTATCAGAAACATGGTAAAGGAAAACAATCAATGCTTTAATTTTTGGTTTTTGAAGATTTTCTACAGAAACGGTGTTTTTATATGGAAAATGGGAGACAAAAACTGTTTCAGCCAAAAAAAAAATAGGATCTATTTGATAAGTGCTACTTTCTAGTTTTTTTCCAGCAGAATCTACAATTTCCACAAAAAAATTTCTGAATTTTCACAATAATTTTTGAATAGTTCCAAAACAAGCGATTCGGTTTGAAGCGAAATTCATCTTGGAGGAAATCACGCGAGGATCGAAAAACTTTAGAATTCATATTTTGATATAATGTTCTGGAAACAGAAAAATATACCGAAATAGTAACCAAGAAGCTTCAATGAAGGTAAAGCCTACACAAATAAAGTACCAGAAACAGTGACTCATTTTTTATAATTTTCATTTATGGAAGCTGATCTGATCTCATTTTGCTGACATTTTCACTATGAAGCCGAGTATTCCTGGAACTCAAATCCAAGTTATTTCATTTCGCAATGCTATTTTTCCTCTGCGTAGCCTCTTTGGAATCATAAAGACTATAAATTTGATGGCATTAGTATCAATAATTTTCAGGAAACACTTCCACTATTATTGATTTTTCGAAACGGAACTTTTTTCATTCACCAAAAATATAAATCCGGTTTCATCATAGTTTAATTTTTTTTGTATTTTTTGAAACGATCTGTTAGGATGGCTTCCAAGGTATTTTTTCCTCAAAAAAAACTTCAAAAAGCCCACCTGAAAAACCTCTGGAAACGGAAACTGATTAGTTTTCGAAGAAGAACAATCCAATGGTTTCTCATCTGGTGATTCTTCATCTTGAGTTTGTAAATTATTTCGTTGATCTCCTTCATCTTGATTTTCAGATGATAATTCATTGATTGCCGGATTCCAAATACGGAATTTCTTGGTTAGTGGACCGTCGGTCATTTAGGAATTGATAGAGTGTAAAAAACTGAAAAATAAAGAAAATTTTAGAAGTAAGGGGAGGGAATGAAGCAGAGAAAAAATACGTTGAAGATTAAAACAAATTTGAACAATTGAAAGAGAAGAATTGAGAAAGGAGAAGAAAAATTATGAAAACAGAAAAAAAATTCTACTCGAGCAGATTCCACAACTGAGAGCTTTCAACTACTCGAACTACAGAAATAGAGCAAAAATCCTGTACTAATATTGCATGCAATACTATTAGAGAATCTTTAGCTATACAGGGATTACAGTATCCCAATAGCCTTGAATTTCTGGAAAAGCCCTAGTTATTTCGAGCAAGAATATTACAAGCTAGACCGAAAAATGAGAATATTGAAAAGGGGTTAGCCAGGAAGACAAATTCCCGAACTAGATGAATTATGCATGAAAATTGCAAAAAAAAGGGGCGTGTCTCATGAACATTTTCAAAAAAAGACAACAAAATTTTCAGTTTCCGCCACATTTCAAATTACTGAAGTTTGGGATATCAACGCTCATTACTCGACTTTCTTTCTAGATCTGAACTTGAAATTTTAACTTGTGAAAAAGGGGCGTGTCTTTTGTGGACCCCTAATAAAAATGAAAGTGTACTCTATTGATAAAAAAATTTTGTTGCTAGAAAAGCATTGAATACTCAGTCAGAAAGAAGCCCAATAGGCGCTGTAATAACGTCTGTGTCTCTACATAAATTTCAAAAAAGGGGCGTGTCCCTGAATTGTTCAGCCTAGCGGAACTTCTCAATAGAGCGCGTTCAACCAACAAAGCGTATGGTAAGCTGAGCAATTACTGGTTCAAAGGCGCATAGACAACTATGACCAATTACTGCAAAAAAAGGGGCGTGTCCCTTCCCTCACAGATTGCTAACACCGGCTGGTAGCAATCCAATAAAAATAGAGGCGCTAATGGCCTCCCAAAACATTGAACAGGACGAGAAAAAGAAGAAGGCGGATCGGATGGAAAATAGGGAATGTGTCAGTAAGAAATTCAAATTAAGACGACCTAGAGGGGGAAGGATTGATTTGCATAAAATGTCAACCCATCTTTTCTTCTCGTCTTGTCTACTGTCCACCAACATCATTTTTTCACAGAGTGGTCTTGAGACATGGGAAATGGAAAAAAGAGGGAAATATAGTAGGAATTGCGGGGTACTGTAGGAAGAAAATGTGAGAAAATTCGGTTTGGTGATGGTTTTTTCAGTGATTTTCAACTATTTTCAGCCATTTCAACCAGATAAATATGGGGTTTTCAGCCTCGTTAAAATTTTTCGCTCACTTTTTTAAACATATTCGGAAGGTTTCGAAGGAATTATAGCCAATTTCCATATCGTGCCCACTAAATGCTGATTTGCAAATGAATAATATTTTTTTACTTTGAAACAGGCAATTTTGAAGTTTCATATTGAAAAAAAAAACACTGTTTCAAGTTGTTCATTTTTCGAGCTTTTGAACTAGATCCTTAATAGAACGACCCAACAGCTCGAAACCACGAAATTGTCATTAGAAGGGTTTGGAGTTGTTTTTGACAAATTTGACAACGATCATCATCGAATCCTTCACTACAAGTCCTAGACGAAATGGAATAAATTATATTTTTGAAACATTCTTTTCGTATTTTTAAACATCATGTTTAGTTTAGTTGAAGCTGAAAAGTACCTGTTTCAAATTATTTAATTAAAGATATTTTGTTTTCAATTAAAATATTGAAACAAGAATACTGTGGGACTGGATTACGGTAGCTGAATTAAGGTTCCTTATTAGTCATTTTTTATTTTTTGTTCTTTTCGTCACACTGAACACAAATTAGCAAAGGAAAAATATTTTTTCACTTTGAAACAGGTATTTTTGAAGTTTTAATTTTAAAAAAACACTGTTTCGAAATGTTAGAGTTCAGATACTTTGAATCGAATGTTCAATTATTGAAAGATCGTCCCTTCGATAACACTGTTTTCAATGTTATTCACTCACCAGAAAAAAACTAAACGATAAATTCCTATTGGGTCCCGCCGCGATTACAGACATTCACAGTAGAAAAAGAAGCTTGACAGTGGCTGCGAAATTCAATCTATTCAGAGTCAACAATTTTATCAGATAAAAATGGGATTTTCAACTTCTAATACATTATTTCACTCAATCTTTCATCATATTCTGAAAGATGATGTGGGATTATGGCCCATTATCAAGAAAAAAAAAACTCTTTCTGTAGCCGCATTGAATTCTATTTAGCAACGGAAGAATATCTGACCACTTTGAAAAAGGTATTTTTCAAATTTTCATTTGAAAAAAAAACACTGTTTCAAGTCATTTGTTTTTCAAGATTCTGAACTGGATGTTTAATAATACGCTCGTATTTATTTAACTTTTCAACTTACAAAAAAAAGCGTAACGAAAAATGCTAATTGGGTCCCGCCACGATTACAAACATTCACAGTAGAAAAAAAACAGCGCATCGCTCAGTAACCCTTTTTTGAAGTATCCGAAAAATACGGAACGTTTGAAACCGAGAGAAAATACTTCGAAAAACAAAACGGATCTCTAAAATTTTTTTTGGCAGAAACCCAAGTACTAATACCTATCACTGCTAAAAGCGTGAAAGTGAAAGTTTTGAAACAGAAACTTTGAGGTTTTTTTAGTCTAGAATTTTGTTTTAAATGTAATAATGAATACGAGAATCTTATGAGAAATATCTATTCGAAAATTTTCCGTTAATGCAAAAATAACTTTCCATGTTTTAATTTTTTGAGAAAACTTGAGAAAAAACCGAAATAAATCACTGTTTCTTAGATTTAATTTTTTCTAAAGTTAGATACTGTAGTGATAGCTTTACAAATATTTTTTGAAACGTTCACTCTCAATTCTCTGGTAGATGAGATTTTTGATGAGATTTTTCCTATTTTGGACTGAAATTTCTAAAGTTCTCCGAAAATTTTGACTAGAAACAAAAAACTTTTATTTGAAAAACACAATTTCGGTCATTTTATACTAAAAATTTGGGGTTTTATAGTCCTAGAGCTTCTAAATTCATTCAGAAAGACTTTAAGCCCCGCCTCTTTTCCCTAAAACCAGAAATTTTAACTTTGAGTCTCACGATTTCAGCCAATTTTCAGTCAAAACCCTAGGTTTTATAACCCAAGAACCTATAAAATCTTCCAGGAAGCGTCTAAGCTCCGCCCCTTTTTCCTATTTCTCCGATGAAAAACAAGATGAAGCTTGTTACGTCACACGTAAAAAATCTCCATATTTCTTGGGAAAAAGAAACAGAGACTACGGTAGTTATGCGCCAATAACCTTATGAATATTTATGAAAAATATTTGATTTTCAAGGGAGAAAATAAGATGGAATAATAATAATAAATAATAAAATGAATAATAGGGGAAATGGTGATGAATGAATATTATGATCATAGAAAAGGGAAAGGAAAATAAGGAGATGTGGATGGGTAAGGAGAATAGAGAATATGATAATTAGGGAGGAAAAAATGAATATGCGGGGAATGAGATTTTCGGCGGGAAACGAAAAATACGAATATATGAATTAGAATCAGGTGGGAGGAGCATGGTGGAAATATGATGAAAAATAGAGAAAATAGGTGAAAAATTAGTGATTTTCAGACGAAAAATGGGGTTTTTAGGCTGGAAAATAGAAAAAAAGGATTTTACGACAAAATTTTACCAATTCTCGAAAAAAAAATAACAGGAAAAATGTGATATTTTTTCCAAAAAACCTGAGTTTTTCAATCCAAAAAAAAGATCTCACCATCTAATGTTTTCAAAACTCTGATCATGTGAAGAATGTGAAACAAGAAAAAATTTAAGAGCTGAAGAACAAGGAATGAAATGAATCAATGATAACTGAGAGTACATTTTTTCATTCCGTAAAAAAATGCACTTCAGTTAATTGTTCAAGAATAAGATCGTCCTTCGAGTGCTTGAAAATTTTCGAAACAAGTAAAAGTGATTATCTGAAACAGTGGGAAAATCTAAAACTTGTCTCATGGAGTTTACTGTTTCTACTACAAAGTTAAAAAAGAAAAAGAACAAAGTATTCTGATATACAAGTAAATTCGTCTCCCACAAACAACAACTTTGATACCGTAAAATATCTCTAGTTGTATTAAAACTGAAGAAAACCCAGTTTACACGTATGGAGAAAAGTTATTTTTGAAAGTTTCTTTTTGCAAAAAATAACAAAAAAAAAATCTGTTTCCTTAACCATGGAAAAGTTAATGTTGTTATTTTAGATCTTTGCATAAATGTAAACAATGAGTTTTCAGCGTCACTCTTCACTTTCCAACATTAATAACAGTTTCAAAGCAAATAAATTGAAGTTCAAAGTTACAATTTCCTAAGTTCGAACGGAATTATTTTTTCTTAGCTGTTCCTTACTCAATTTGCAGACCAGTACATGAAAATGTTTGAAATCAAGAAATATGGGTCTCTGAAACAGTAGAAGAATCAAAAAATTACACAAAATTTGCCGTTTCCACCAGTTACCAAACAAAAAGTACGAAGTATGTTAGTACTTAGATGAGAAATTTAATAGGAAGAAAAAGTTGGAAGTCTTGACGAACTCAGTAAACTTTTTTGGTAAACTAAAGGCTACAGTAATACCAGAAACTCATTTTATAACAAGTTGTCATGAAATTGTGGCATTACATTTAGTCCAAGAAAATTACGGTTCCTGAGAATTATCATGAGAGCAAAAGTTTTGTTCCAGTATTGGACCACACGATTCGAAATATGATTAAAATTGAATAGAGTGTTAAAAATATCAAATTTTAGGCTATTTTCCTTTTCCTGTTGGCACCTTTTCAGTTTTTTTGTATTCTTTTTTTAAAATAATTTTCGGTTTCCACTTGCTTCCAAATGCTTTCAATCTAGTGGACAATTCAATGCGACTAGGCTTCGGTTTTCATTGTCAGTTTTGAGAACAACAACTTCGGTGTGTGCAAACGAGAAATGTTTTTCTCGAGAAAAATGTTCCCGAGATACTCTGGAAAATATTTATCTAGAATATGTCGAGAACCATCGAGTCTGCACACACTGTTCGACAACATACGGTGCTTAAAACTAAAGAAAAAATACTATTTGCTGTTTCCACTAGCCCCCAAACAAAAAGTACGAACTCTTCTGATACTTCGGCTCTAGTTATCAGTATAAACAGCTTTCTTGGTTTCTTGAAGAACTCTCTAGTGAAATAAAGACTACCGTAATCCCTAAAACGAATTTCACAGCAAGTAGTTATAAAAATTGAATTAGTTCACATGCCGCTGTGATATTTTTCAAAAAAGAGTTACGGTTCCCGAGACCAGTTATGGAAGTTAAAGTTATGATCCAATATCAGTTAAAAAATTGGGACGGCTCTAGTCGAATCTTTTCTCAGTTGACATATATGGTTTCTGTTGTTTGTGATGCTTCAAAAAATGCTCAAAACAAATACAAAAATTTTTCAGTTTCAACACTCTCCTAAATTATTTTACTAACTACCAGTTATTGATTATACTATTTGAAACGCTTGAGGAATCGCCAGTTTTGCATGAATTTTTACTTCAGTTTTCATGCGAAAACTAAGCAAAAATCATTTTCAGCGAAAGTCAGACTTTCATATTGCAGGATTTAAAAATGTTTCAATTTTTTCAAATATCGTATCAGTAATCTGCCTTTTATTTTGAAATAAAATATTTAGTTGAATCAGTAATTTCAATTCTCGGTTTCAATAAAGTACTGAAATAGGGTAGTTGAAAACGGGTAATTGTTCAATTGCTGATGTTGATTTTTTGATTACTAAATCATTTGAAACTTTTGAAAAACACGGAGAAGTTATTTCAGTTTTCTAGTTTTTTTTATTGGAATTCTAATCAAAAATTTATGTTTTAATTGTTACATAATCAGAAAACATCAACTAATCTGGCATTAGGATTCGGAACAGGAAAAAAAAAACAGATTATTGTTTCGATTACGAAAGTCAAAAAATCAAAACATATCAGTAATTTCTTCGTTAATCAAATGTTCAGTGAATCTTTTTCGGGCTGTCTGTCAAATAAAATAAAATAATAACTTTGAAAGTTATGAAAATTTCAAATAAATGATTTGAAACTGAACGTTTCTTTGATCGCGGAAAGCTATGAAATACGAGCAATCAACTGAATTTCCCAAATTTTCTAAATGTTTCGAAAAGTTAACTTTAGGCCATAAGGAATCTATCTGTTAGTTTTTTTTTCACAAGACGATTTCTTTGTGCAAACTGAAAATTGTTATGTAGTAACATGTTTTTGGGTCCTTTTAAAACCTTACAACCCCTCAAAAGCCTTATTTCGATCATATTATCTTGTTACCTAACCCCCTTTTGCCCTCTTAACTGGTGGATAACTCTCTCCACTAACATATTCATAAATGAGAGATGTGTCCCCCTTATTCATAAACATAATGGTTATGACGAGAATGTTACGTAAGCCTATTCATATTCTCACTTCTTATTGACTGTGAACGATTGGAGGGAGGAAGAAGACAAGGTGAGGTAAGACGGTGACAGATGGTGGAAGGTAGAGTGAGGTGGAGGAGGTTTTGGTGTTGGAAGACAGCCTGAAATAAGGGAATTTTGTTCTATGGAATTATGAAAAAAAATTTTCTGTTAAAAAACTAATAATAGTGAGATAATCGGAGTGGTTCAAACAAGTTGAAAACGGGGAATTTCGATCGTTTTAGGATGAAAATGACCAAAAAAGGAACTGTTGGGAGGAAGGAAGAGGAGATGAGAAAGATGGGGGGCAAATGGGAAATGGCTGGGCGTTGATCATGGAAGACGACCTGAAATGAACGAGTTTTGTTTTAAGAAATTATCAAAAAGACAATGTTTTAAAATAAAAACATTGAATAAAGTGGAAAACTACAATCGCTCTGAACTCGTGTGGTTCAGCTATGTTTGAAACAGTGAATTTTAGTTATTTTAGGATGAAAATAATTGAAAAACTAGAGTGTCAGCATCTATGGAAAAATGATTAATAACCATTCTTTAGTAGCTCAGGGTCAAATAATGCAATGAATAGTAAAACGAATATGAGTTACTGCCTTTAGAAATGTAAACAATTTGAAAAAGCGAACTTTATCAAAAATAGTAAAAAATTACTAGAATATAGGATTCAGGGTACTTTAAAACTGGTAATAATTGAGTATGATGGAAAAAATTTGTGGAAAAGAATAAGGAATTATTGTGATTAGAATGATTGAAGTAGGTGGGAAACGGTTAATTTTGATTTATTTAGGATGAAAATTATCGAGAAATAGTGTTTCAGCGCCTATAGAAAAATGATGCCTAAACCGTTTTGGCTACTTCAAAACGGGTAATAATTGAGTGAAATGGTGAAGTATGAATAGAAATCAGTAAGGAATTATTGTACAGTTCATACGGTGTTCGCTCCATATGCGCTCTACTGCACTCAATTGAAAAATGGTTGTCTGAAATTTTGATTTTGGTCACCAAAATTTCTTTTCAATTTTTGCCGAAAATGTCATAAAAATGCTTTTCACTTCGAAAAACATCATTTTAGCTATTTTGAAAAATGCAATTTGGCGACAAAAGTGGAAAATATCGAAGTACTGAGTGCAGTAGAGCGCATATGGAGCGGGCACCGTATGAACTGTAATCAGAGTGCTTAAAATAAGTTTGAAACAGGGAATTTCGATTGTTTTGGAGTGGAACGAATGAGTAAAAGGGATTGAAGTTTAAGTTTTTTAGTAGTTCAGAGTTAATCTAAATTGCTAAAATGAGAACTTATATAAGTTAATGCCTTATAGAATACAACCAAGCAGAAACAGGAAAAATTTCAAAAAGAAACCAAGAAAAAATTTGATCTAAATTTGATCAGGATACTTCAACCGAGTAGAAATCGAGTGAAATAGGTAAAAAACGGCTTGAAATAGGATTTTTACCAGCGTTCCAAAGAAATAGAAGTAGCAAGAGAGCTACGTATCAGAAGTATATCTTAACTTAATAATATTGTCGCGGTTTCGAAACCGTAAGAAATTGATTTAAAAAATCATGAACTGATGTAAACAAAGAAAACGAGGGGAAAACAAAAAACTTGACAGATGGTGGAGTTGAATAGGTAGGGTTTTTTATGGGATAACACCTGGTTTCGACATATTGCAATAATTTTTCTCAACACTGGATCAGTCCTTTCTGAAACAATGATACATGGTTGGAATATAGGAAGAGAAGTGAAATAATATGTACTTGAAAGTGGTTAAGGAAGTTTCAAAACCGGCAATTTCGTTTGTTTTGAGGTGTAAGACAGGTAGGATTTTGACTCATATCAGTAGGATTTTGACTCATATCAATAATGGATATTTGTTAGTAGTAGTTCGGAGCTCGTTATGCGTTGAAGAATGAAGACACCATTAATGTAAATTAACTTTCAATAAAATATAAACAATTTGAAACAGGGAGTTTTCTAAATCCGCAGGAGCCCTTAAAATATAAGGTTTATGGTATATTAAGACAAGTGAAAAGTTAGAAAATTGAACCGATCAAACCATAGAGGACGAGTCAAAAATTGGTTATAAAATTTTTCCAAACTAGTTCAGTCTATCCTGAAACAGCGAAAAAAGCTTGGGAAACCATGAAAAAGCAAAATCAAATGAATTTGAAAGTGGTTAGAGTAGCTTTGTAAAGGAATTCTGGCGGTTTTAAGACGAAAAGGACGATAAAAATAGGGTTTTGACTCGTATCGATAAGCGAACTTTGTTAGTAGTGTAAATTTTTGACTGTTCCGTGTAAAAAAACATGTATGCGTCGTAGCGACCAACCAATATTACCAACATGTTCTCAGGATATTAGCCACAATCGAAACATGGTTATGATCAGTGGGCAATATCATGACTACAAATACAATCCGCATGAGACAGCAGAACCATTCCAAAAAAAGTATTACGAAGTTGTTCAACCTACCCGGAAACAGTAAGCTGTCGCTTGAGAAAATTGAATTTTTTGTTATTTTTTTAAATCGCAATAACATTGAATGAATACTATCACAACTATCATAAAATTAATGTGCTGTATTTGAAAAAGATAATTTTTGACTGAAAAAAAACGTCGGGATCGAGATTCACCAATATGTCCAGTATGTTCTCAGGCTATTAGTCACTATCGAAACGGCAAGATTTCGGAAGGTTTTTGGTATTTTTATAATTTATAATTGTCGCTGGGGTACAATAAAACTGAAATAAGTTATATAGCCCCGTGTAATACAACCAGCTTGAAACAGCAAAACCAATCTAAAATAATTAAAATTCTCAAGAATATAAA
Source organism: Caenorhabditis doughertyi (assembly GCA_963572265.1). NCBI lineage: Eukaryota > Metazoa > Nematoda > Chromadorea > Rhabditida > Rhabditidae > Caenorhabditis > Caenorhabditis doughertyi. Next base: position 8,586,751 of record OY751556.1, on the reverse strand, counting down.
GTTAGTTCAGCCAATTGAGGGCTCCTTAAGATACGTGAAAGTTGTGAAAATTACAGAAAGTTACGCTTGAAATGAGAGATTTTCATTTTATGAAAAAGGTCGCGCGTTATTTATCAAATAAAAATAACAACATAAAGCTATACTAACAAGTTTGGAACAGTAAGAATGTAGAGTGAATAGTTGCAATGACGTTCAATTCAAAAACTTTAGCAACACAATTTGCATTTGATTTCCAACTGTTTTGAAACGGCAAATGGGCTTTAAATTTTTAATAGAAAATGAGGACGAACTTTAGTAAGTTTATCAATCTATTAGAAAAATAATAAACTAGATGAAATATATAGAAAATACGAAGGTAAGAAAAAAGATGACAAATGGTAGGAAGAGACTTGTATAGGTGCAGTTAGTTATTGATTATAACTTATTGCGGTAATTAGTACCCGTAATTACTTCAGCCAACCTTGAAACTGGAAAACTAACTCTTTTTGCCGGTAGAAATAAGGTTTTTGTTCGTAAATTTTTTTGAAACGTTACACAATGATTCAGCCGAGGAACTACGGTGCTACCCATCACAAAGCAATCGAGATAATTCTGAAACAGTATTTTTTGATACTTTTCAAAGCGAAAAAACAAGAAGCACTGATAGAAAGAGTGTGAATTGGGATAAAGAAATAAGGTAAAAAATGACACAGGGGAAATAGATAGAGTTTAGCATGGTTAACCTAAGGTCCCACATTACCAAATCAATAGATACCCAAAAGTAGTTCAGACATTATTGAAACAGTTAACAAAAAGTATACATATTTGTTTTTTTTTTCATCATTCTTTTTCTTTGTTTGGAATTTCACAAAACAGTTCAAAGTCGATTTACTACCCTACTATTAGGGTGATCGGAAAGTTTTTGTGAACTTTTGATTTTTCTCCCATTTGAGAATGACAAGAAGTATTGACAAAAGGGTAACTGTATATTGTATATAGAGAGTCAAAACATCCGGTATTGAAACCCAGACCCTCTGCTCGCCCCTCTTCTGTGAACGGTAGGCTCGTGTTCCGAAGGCTTTCAAAAGGATCTGACATTTTCATTAATTTCTCACTTCTTATTACTCGATGATACTTGGCTCATAGCGTGTTTTATGAAGGACATTGTAATTTACGAAACCCATAACAGAAATAAAATTGCTCAGTTGAAAAACTTTGATATACTGACAGAATAACAAAAAATTACTATTCTGCCATAGTGATAGCTCCCACAAGAGGATCGATTCCAATGTTTTGGTGGGATGCCATAAGCAACAGTACCTATCTATAGCATTATTAAAACCTTCCAGAACAATCTCGGCGGAGCGAAAAATTTTGGTCGTGGTCATTATCCCAAATATTCGACATTTTTCTTACCTCAAAACTGACCTCATTTTGCGAAACTTATGAAATATCTCGAGACTAAGTTTAAGTAGATTGTTCTTATTTGACCTTTAAACTCTCCAAACAGTGGCTTTTCTTCATTTGATTTTTCTTGAAATATGATCTACGTCTAAAGCAACAAGGGGTCCAAACTCATCCTACATTCGAAAAAAAGCCCACTTCATGTTTCGATTTATAGCTGCCCGAGTTTCGAAGGAGGGAATCTCTAAATTTAAATATCAAATAGTAGTCTCAAAGGTATTTAAAAAATCAACAAATAAGAACCTGAAACTGCTTTTTGTTGGAATGAAATCAAAACAAAAAGTTCACAAAAACTTTCCGATCACCCTAATACCTAGCGCAATGCAATTGAGGTAGCGAGCTTTAAGACTGATTGTTACGGAAAAGATTGTTACGAATTACTTCAAACGTTCTTGAAACAGGAAAAAAGCATAGAGATTGGGTTCAAATTTTGGAAGTTCTCACAGGCGACGGACGACCTACTACTGGGCTACCTATCACAAAATAATTGAGCAGTATCTGAAACAGCAAAATTTGAGACTTTTTTCGATCGAAAAAATAAAAGTGCCTTGCGGAAATTGATAACATAATACTAATACCAAATTGAAATGGAAAAAGTTATGGAACGAATATACTGACTGTTGCAATTTCCCAACAGCAGAAAACTCTTGAAGGTGATGAGTAAAGTGTTTTTTTTCATGTCTCACCACTTTCAAATATGAACGGGGTATGGCAAAGTTGTGTTATTTAGACAATAACGGTTTTATTGAAAAAAATAGCTAAAAGAAAAAATAGAGAGTTGCAGGTAGTGCCAGAACTAACTTGAAAGTTTTAGTGACAAAGTTTTGTTAATTAACTATTGGCTTCTCGAATTTTAAAACGGTGGAAAGCGAGACAATAAGTTTCAAAAAGTGATTCAGCTGGTGTTGAATCAGTAATTTTTTGAACTTTTGATTTGTAAATTTGAGTTACAATCGGTTTCAGTTTGTTTCTTAATATAATGAAGGAAGTTTGAAACTGTTAAAAAAATGATAAAAAAAAGAATTGAAACGCATCAGAAAAATATAGGAAAACCTTTACGATTTTTATCGTTATTTTATCAGGCCAATCAAAATGTGATGAAAACTCAGTCTAATTCACATGAACTTGAAACAGTGAGATTTCAAAACTAATCTAGATAGCCCACTTAACTCCTCTAGGAATCGAATTATGCCGATTTTTGTAATGAAAACATTATGAAAACTAGTGATTTTCATCGCTATCTTTCCCTTCTACGCTGTTTCGAAAAATCTATGATTTGTGATAATTTCTCTTGTATTGTTAAGCATGATGTTCTAAAGTGGAGAACTAAACGAAAAAGAGTTACGAAACGACAAATAATATCGCAAAAGTACTTTATGAGGTCTTGAAATAGTGAGTTTTTTGCTAATTTTATAGAAAAAAGCGGGGGAAAAAGGTGTTCTGAAAGACAATGAAAACGAGAACTGAAATCGCTAAAACTGAATGTTTCGAGAAGTTGAATCAAGTTGGGAACGGTAAATTTAAGGTTTTCTGGTATTATATATTCATGATTGAAGATATTAGCTTGATCCCCGAAACTTCAAATTAACGTGAAACAGAATAGATAAACCGCCAACTCGATCAATTCCAAAGGAAATAAACGAAATATTCTGACCTGCTTGGAACAGTATATCATTTTATTATTTTTTATTTTTTTAGAAGAAGGATATGACGGATCATTGTAACCCGACTAGAAGAAATGTGGATCATATTGAAAATAATGTTTGAAATTCATATAGCAATTGAAAAAAGAAAGGTGGTCCAATGAAGTCGATAATAAAAACCAAGAAGGAGCTTCTCTCATAGTTCATTTTCATTAAATTCAAAAAGAAATTGGGTAAATCCTGAAAAATAAAAATTCCTAGAACTAGTCTGGTTAGTTACACGATAATAGTATTTTTATCAATTTGTTCTCAAAATTCTAATGGTTTTGAAACGGAAATGATAGCATAATGATATCGCAATCGCTAACTCATCAATACCACTAAAAAAACGAAATATTCTGATCCGCGTGGAACAGTATCTTTTTTTTTTTGAAAAAGGGCCTTATTGCACCCTTGTTACCAACCTAAATGACCCCTTAGAAGAGGTATGTAGATCATCTTTGAAGTAGGGGTCCTTAATGAATGAACATGACAGATGGTCATAGAGTAGGGGGATTAGTAGGTGTATGTCAATGAGCTGAAGAAAGAGAAGGAGGAAGAGGGGGAGGTGGGGGTAATAAAGGAGAAACAAGAAGGTGAATAGTAGGAGAGATAGGGACATTGAAAGGAGGGGTGTACATAAGGTTCTTAGTTGAGTCAGGGACCATCTTGGGAACAAAATCGATTCCTGGACTGTTGGAAAATAAAGGTTTCACTATAAACCTATTAAAAAAAGCTTTTTCTTATTGAAAAAAGAACATTTCGAAACGAAGACGGAATTCAGCTCATGTCTGGTTTTGATGCACCAAATCACTTTTTTAAAAAGTTTAGTCACTTCATTCGTGAGGCAAGCGCTATGAAATTGACAACGACCAGTGTCGAACTGTAGTTTCACGACTAGAAGAAAAGTAACAGAACTTTTTTGTAGAAGAATTACCGGAGCACGGAACTCAGAACAAACGGTTTTTTTCTTGAAATATAGCTTGGAACAGTCTTCTTGGGGAATTCCAAATGCAGGAGGCCACTTTTAGAAAATTGCTCTCTATTAATGGTGCACTCAAACATTCACCACAAAAGTTTTACGGTAAAGAGACCCATGTATGTAATGCTCAAGTCAATTAAATATTGAATTATGTGGGTTTATTGAATCAGAATTATTTCTTCAGAGAGAGTACAAGAATTGCATTACACGGTGAATGATCGACATTATTACAAACGGGAAACTGTTTTTTTTTTCAAATTTCGCTAATTCTCAATTTTCAGGCAGAATAGCAGGTAGCAAAAAGAAAAATGTTTCAATCTAAATATTCTACCAAGTGAAAAGGAAGATGGCTTGAACCCATTGGAAAATAATCGAACTAATGGGGTTTGAAAGTTTTTGGAAATAGTAATCAAGAAAAGTGATTTGGGTAAGTGTGAAGATGTACAGATGGGATTGAAGAGTTTGGAAAACATGTTTAGCTATGATACTTTTTTATTTGTTCCTGCGGCATCTAAAGTTTGTATGGTTCCCAATCACCAGCAAACATAGCATTATTGAATTACGATAAATCTCAAACTTATCAAATTTCGGAAACAGAAATATCATGAAAAGTTTTTAACAAAACACTTTGACAAATAAATAGGGAGAAATGGAAAGCACTCAGTCATTACAGCTCAGTAAACATAGTTTCACTTTTTTGAGGCAAGAAACATATTTTTTGTTGAAAATTTTCCGTGTTCTGACTAATGATTGTGATATTTGTATCAATTACTACGGAACCAAATAGACTTATATTATCATTAACTTTCATAAACTACCAACCTTAAGATTTTCTCGAAACAGAATAATTTGGGAAAAAAGTGACACTTCAAAGATTCCCATAGACTATCTGAGTGCTAGTAGTGCACATATATTTTTGAGGACACGTTTGGCGGGAAGCTGCTAAATTAAACTTTAAAAAATAAAGTCAAAAGAATAGAAGTAGCTTGAAACGGCATTTTTTGTAAATTTCGGGCAAAACTGATTAAAATGTTCTGCTTCTCAGGTTTTGGAAAATAAGGATTCAGAAAAAAATATACAGAAAACAATTGAAAACATCAACACATTATAGTAGAGCTAAAATTTTTATGTTTATTTTATACGCGAAACTGCGAAGTTTTCGTTATGACTGTAAAATAATATGTTTTTGTAGTCTCACTTGTTAACCACATTTCCAGTAAGAATACAGTAAATTTGGTCTCGATTTGAAATTGGACATTTTTGCGGAAAATATCGCTTAAACTTTGGAATGATACCAGATACCAGATACCATATCACCAGCCAATCATTCACTTTTCAAACATATCAAATTTATGATTTTCTTGACACCAACAATTTTTTTAAAACCACTGGAGCTACTCTTAACTTATACTTTTGCGGGATGAAAGGAACAGCATACTAGATGTAGAGAAAACAGTACAGAAAGGAATTCGAAACGGTATTTAACTTTTTTGACATTTGAAATCGAAACTGATGAAAAAGTAATATGTTTATCATGTTTTGGAACACCCGGAGTTGAAAAAAAAAGTTTAACTCGACAATCAGAACCACTATTAAAAGTTCAAGATCAAGCTAGGCAAAAAGTTTGAGAGTGAAACTGGAAAGTTTTTCTAGGTCGAAACGGACGTTTGTGACTTTCAAACATCTCACCAGAATGACAGAAGAGCGGCTCATGTGGGAGAAAGTATATATCAGAATACAAGGAAGTGCTCTTCTTTTCCAGTGAACTTGAAACCGAAGTCATAAATTCTAACAAATGGAAATGAATCTAGTACTTTTCGGAAGCAAAAACATTTTGATAGGCAGATAGGGGACAAGATAATTACGTATCAGTAAAGATGAGTAAGTCCATTAAAGATCTTATTTTAGACAGGAAATTAGTTTTTTTTTATTTATGGACCACAATGCGACTCCAACAGATATTGGTTTTGAACTAGCTTTAGTAAGAACACAGTAAATTTGTTCTCGATTTGAAACTGTACATTTTACAGAAAAATCAAAATTAGGAATGCTTCGGAAAATTTCAAAAAGTTTTCCGAGAAAAGTTGGAGAATCTGAAAATTCGGAATATCCGTTTTCCGACTCCGACCAACCCTGCTCCGGGTGACAAAGATCGGGCTTGAGAAGCTTTTTTTTTCGTTATGTTTCAAACATTACTGTAAAAAATCGAAAACTTTTTTGATATTTCTACAAGAGCAGGGTTAGAAACAGAATGATAGTCGATGCTAAATGCTTCAAGAGGTGGATTAGTCACTTGCCAAACATCATTCGAATCAAAGGTTTCGTGGAACGGAATAAGTATTTTGAAGTTTTTAGAAGGTTTGAAAAGCTCTAGAGACGACAAAGACTTCAATGGCTAGTTCAAAGAAGCATGGAAAATTAATCACAAATAGAAACAGATAAAATTGTCTGAAAACATATTGAACCGTTAGTGAAAACGGTGCATGTTCGTTGAACGGAGTTTGACAGAATTTGCAATTTTTCTCAATAACCCACTGTATTAAACTACTTTGCCACAATGACATGAATTTCATGAAACATGAATATATTAGAAGTTCATTAGCTTGAGATATTGATTTCTCTGATAGCAAGTTACATCGCTTATGGAATACTGTTGTAAGAAGGAATAAAATTTATAGCAGTTCTGAAACAGATAACCTCTATTTTAAAAGTTTTGAGCTTTCTTGAAATTTGAACGTTGCTCCAATTTTTGAGTGATAAATTCAATAAACGCAATAATACCAGAAAATCAATAGATATAAACTTCAAGCGGGAAACAGTTGATTTTTGCTAGAAGTTGTTTTATTTCGGTTAATAATGGTTTGGACGCTGGCTTGTGGAGAAAATTGAGAAGATAGTTGACGAAAAAACAGCGGTCCTATCAAAAATTACTACAGCGCTCCACATAATTATACGGTCAGGTGACTTTTTTCGGGAAACTCGAAAATGGCGAATCGAACGGATTTCGTCGACTTGTTAACGTTAATGAAACATACAACTGGAACTGAAATGACACATTTTTGCAAATCGGACCAAATCCGTTCGATTTCACCTGACCTTCACCTGAAAGGTGATTTCGTTCACCTGACCGTATAATTATGTGGAGCGCTGTATATTGTGCTTTCATAGAAGCAGTGTTTGAAACAGATTATCGATATCGGTGAAAATTTAGTTGATTCTTGGGATGATTAAACATTATTATTGAATCATAACATCACTGTTGGTTTTGAAACACCTTAAACATTGGAGGGTTCTTGAAACTGAAAAAATCAACATTTTCAATTGCCTATTCAAAATTTTCAGAAATTGAGATAATTGAAACAATGCGCCAGGAATATACTGTGAAACGAAACTGTGTAAATCGAGTATCAACTGTATTTTATGTGAAACTGAAAAAAGATTCTTGTTTCAGTTTTATTGTATATCAGTGAATCATGAGAATATGTTAATATTCCTGAAGCGTTCAAGAAAAGCCCATCAAACTTTTTTCAATAAGTAGTTAGTTTATTTTCAAAAAATTTCATGGTAAAAGAGCTACAACCTACAGTTTTACTACAGTTTTTGTCTGTAATCGTCACGGGGGAACACATTCAAATAATTCGATGCGCTCAAAACCAAACCCTCATTTCTTTGTGAATTTATACCATAAACCATTAACATTGCACGACCATCAATTTCACTACTTTCGATTTTCCCATGAGCGATTTTTGAAACGTGAATAAAGTAGAACAAATCAATCATACATACCGAAGATTGTATTTGGTTATGGTTTATTTACGCGTTAGTCACTGATTAACTCAAAAAATAATGGATAATGGAAAGGTTTTGAAACGGAAAACACAACTCGATTTGTTCGCGGGAATTCAATCGGAAAAATTGAATTCTAAAAAATTAAATGGAAGGCAAAGCGGCATCAATTTCTTTGGCTTGTGGTCTTGTTTCAAAAAGGTTTTGAAACATAAATTCAAAAATTTTAGTGGTCCTATTTTGGGTACAGTATCGATTGAAATGGTTTATACAAATAATCAATCATTTCCAGTTTGAAACGACATTTCCAATAAGTAGTTGATTATCAAAAAGAATACTAAAAAGTCCATCCTGAACTTGTATTGAAAAGAACGGATAAGACCGAAACAATCGACTTGACACGTAGCTCTATTTGTACTGAGGTCGAAAAACAAAAAAACATCTTTAAAAAAAAGTATGGAAACAGTGAAAACTACGAAGATTTGTAGGCACCTTCACATCGAGTTTGACTTTAAAATGAGACAAAATAAACGAAAAAGGCTTGGGAAGGATTTCTAAAACGCAAAGTTCTATCAAAAATTGCGAAACTGCACTGCTCCAGACATTCAAGAATTCGTTTTGAACACGAAACAGCAAACGATCTTTGAAGTAAACTTCACGAATCAACCGCTTCAAGTGCTCTACAATTGGTATTCAGAGTGTTATGAGCGATGTCTCCAATCTACAACCATCACTGCCAAAAAATGAAATCAACAAAGAAGAAGTCTATCCAGCGTAATATTAGTTTGTAAAAAAATGCCGAGCATAAACTTGATGATTGAAGCCGTGGACTTATTCAAGAAGGACAACTTGCCGATTGAAAACATTGAACTTGCCGTGAAATTATTCTGACCTCGAAATCGTAATTTTTTCTCGTTTGTCAAAACGAAGAATCAACTATAATAAGTACTTGGAAATTAATTAAAGGTAAACTGGAAGCAGTAAACATTTTTGAGCGGGATTTGTCGAAACTGATTTGCTGTTTCAATTAAATTTCTCAAACCTACCGTTTCAAATAGTTTTTGATAGGCAGTTAAAATTTCGTGTGCAGTTCACTCTCATGATAATATACAAATAGATGGATTCAGAAATGCTTTTTATGTATAGAATATTGCCAAAAAAAGTGCTCAAGCATAAAATGATAATTGAAACTGGAAATTTATCCACGTCGGTCAACCAGACAATTGACAAAAAAGAAATAGCCATGAACTACTTATAACAAAAAATTCAGAATTAAAGGTGAACTGGAGTCAGTGAAAATTTCTGAGTGGATCTGTCGAAACAAGTTTCAATTAAATTTTCAAAACGTACCATTTCAAATAATTTTTGATAGGTACTTGAAATGTCATGATCAATTGGTTCTGGCCAGTTATAAGAACTTTCAAGAAGATGGATTCAGAAATGCTTTTCAAGTACTATTGCCAAGAAACAGTGGTCAAGTATAAAAATGATAATTGAAACTGGAAATTTATTCGGATCGGGAAGTTTAATGCTGAAAGAGCAAGAGCCATGAACTAGTTTTCAACTTGAAATCGTAATTTTTCACAGAATAATCAGAATGACGATTCAAAAATCAACAAACATATTTAATTCGGAAATTGCGAGCGAGCTAAAAATAAAGAAAATTTTCGAGGGATTTTGTAGAAATTTCGAGAAAGTAACTAACTTTTTGAAAAGTTTCGTTGGTTAGGAATGTCAGACAAACAGTAGAAAACAGTGTCGAATTGTTTTTTCCCAGAGGGTTCCAAACTTTTCAAATATCTAGATTCAAAACTAGTTGTCAAGATACAGTTCATACGGTGCCCGCTCCACATGGGCTCTACTGCACTCAGTTGAAAAATGGCTCTCTGAAATTTTGATTTTGGTCACCAATTTTTTAAAAAAATTTTTGCCGAAAATGTCATAAAAATGCTTATCATTTCGAAAAACATCATTATAACTATTTTGAAAAATGCAGTTTGGCGACGAAAGTGGAAAATCTGAGTGCAGTAGAGCGCATATGGAGCTGGCACCGTATGAACTGTAAATTAATAAGAATGAAAATTTCACTACGTAATATGTAAATGTTGTGACTAAAAAAAGTCAGAATTAAAGGTAAAATGAAAATAGTGAACATTTTTTTACGGACTCTTCAAAGAAAGTTCGCTGTTCGAATTAAATTTCCCAAACTTACTGATTCAATTACTTTTTGATAGGACTTTAAAATAATGCGTGCAATTCATCTTTGTCTTTTATGAAAAAGAATGAAAAAGATTCTTTGATGAATGATCTTTTATGAAAAAACCAGCCTGCTTTTCGCGCCTACGGCGCTCCAACAGGCTGTTCTTTACTGTTCGTCGCTGCGCTCCTCACTTTTTCACTGGTCGCGGCTACGCCGCTCCAAATAACTGAAACTCGTCGGCACCTGTAGGCAAACAGGCCCACTTGTTTTTGTGTTCCGGTGACGCAGTGGGTGAGCGCGCGCCTGTCGTTCGCAAGGGGTGAGGTTCAAACCCTTTTGGGGCCAGATCTCTTTCTTTCTTCTTGCCCAAAAAATGCGAACATCCTGACGTACAGACAAACCCCTCTGGCTTTTTATATATAAGAACCAGCCTGATTTTCGCGCCTACGGCGCTCCAACAGGCTGTTCTCTACTGTTCGTCGCTGCGCTCCTCACTTTTTTCACTGGTCGCGGCTACGCCGCTCCATATAACTGAAACTCGTCGACACCTGTAGGCAAATAGTCACACCAAGTTTTCGTGGTCCGGTGGCGCAGTGGGTGAGCGCGCGGCGGTCGTTCGCAAGAGGTCGGGTACGAACCCTTTTGGGGCCAAATCTCTTTCTTTCTTCTTGCCCTGAAAGTGCGAACATCCTGACGTACAGACATAGCCCCCTAGCGTTTTATATATAAGAATGATGATGCCAAGGAGAATGAATCAGAAATAAGATTCAGGTTTAGCCAGCCTTTTGCTATGAAATAGTGGTGAAGCAAAAACTTGATAATTGGAACAGAAAGTTTATTTTGATTGGAAAATTTGGCAATTGGAAGCGTTACAAAAGCCGTAAGCTAGTTTTCAAATCGAATATTTTTCAGAATGGTCCAAAGGATGAATCAAAAATCAATCATGATAATCATTCGGAAACTAAAAGCAAGCTGGAAACAGAGATCATTTTTGAGGGGATTTTGTGGAAACTTCGAGAAGATAACGAACCCTCCGAGGAATTTCGAAAATTTGGAATTTCAGACAAACATTAGAAAACTGTCTGAAAGTGTTTTTTTCCTAGAGGTTTCCAAACATTTCAAAAACTAACCACGTCACTGAGACTACTTTCAAAAATAGTTGTCAAGATAATTTAATGTTTTGAAGCAGGAAAAAAATTCCAAAATTCAAATTGAAGTAGAAAGAGAAAACGGAGCACCACGATGGCGGAAAGCACAAACGAACTCTCCACCTTTCTAACTAATCTCGTCCACTGACATAAGGAGGAGGGGCCTAAGCCTTGAAAAAAAGAGGCGGAGCTTGTTTTGGATTTGTATGGGCGGAAACTGAAAAGATTGAAGATTGAAAGTTGAACTCTTTTACTCGAATTTCAAAACTAGTTGTAACAGAAAACGAAAATTGAAAATAGATGGAGAAGTAAGTTTTCCGTTTCTGAAAAAGATATAGGCCGAAGACGAGGTTGAAAAGGAATTCCAATCCAAAGCGAATTTTTAGGAGTTAAAATGTCTGGAACTTCAATCGAATTATTGCAATCGAATCAAAAAAAAACATATTGACAATGTAGGGAAACGGTGAAAACTATAACTTTTGAATGAAAAACGGTAATAAGTGTTCATTTTGAAACGGGAGAACAAGTGAGTTTTCCTTGAAAATACATAGTTTTCAGGTACTTTCCAAACAATGTTAACAGAGGTTTTTTAAAGGTCTATTGAGTATGAAATGAATACAGAAAATATCCAAAAATAAGAAAAAGTCTTGAAACGGCAACTTTTTTTTCAATTTGTTAGCTTTCAATAGATGTTTCAGTACAAATGAGCCCAATCATTCTTATATATAAAAAGCCAGAGGGGTATGTCCGTTGCTTTGTCGGGATGTGCGCAGTTTTTTGAGGAAGGGTAAAGAGAATTGGCCACAACAAAAGTCGAACCTGCCGCCTTGCGTGCGTTGGCCGACCGCGCACCCGACTGCGCCACCGGACCACGAAACCTTGGCAGCCTGTTTGCCTATAGGTGTCGGTGGTTTTCATAGTTATGGAGCGGCGTAGCCGCGACCCGTGAAAAAGTGAGGAGCGCAGCGACGATCAGTATAAAGAAGCCTGTTGGAGCGCCGTAGGCGCGAAAATCAGGCTGGTCGAGAATAAATAAGTACAAGGAACTGAAATTTCGAGTTTCCGTTTTTTTTCAGTTATGAAAATTAGGCCCCATAATTTTTTTTTGGAAGCTAAATACTACTGTCAAATTGATAATAGTTGTGCAAGGAATTCAAACGTTTCTATTCGCGGGTGGTCCGCCCACTTTCAATTAGCACTGCGTAAAATCAAAAATAGCTTGGAGATCAAAAAAGGAGGACCGCCCGCGAAAATAAAAATTTGAATTCCTTGCACAACAATTATTAATTTGACAATAACTTTGTTACTTCGAGTTCCGATAGTAAGTCAAAAAAAAGTGATTTACCGAGCCTCAAGATAGATTATACCACATCAAGTAAATATTTCGAAACGGGCCAAAATGTCTGAAAGTCCTATTGTGAAGATCTCATAATAAGTGAACAATTTAAAAACTTCCAGGAATTTCTCCCACCAAACTTTGAAACGGAAAATAATTCCCGGTTTTTCAAACATTTTCATGTTTCAATATTTGGTTTTTAGGGAATTTCAGGCATGCAGCACTAATTCCACGTAGTTGGCATATCGCTGCTCTACAGTCTTAGAAGGTGTTTCTAGCAATTTAAAATTGGTATAAAAATACGAGTAAAAAATAGATCCGGAAAAATGAAATTTCACTATTAACTGCAATAAAAATATCCAACATTTTTCCCCTGATCAGTAAGATTATTGACTACCTTTTGAAACTGAAAAAAAATGCTAAAAATCAAAAAATTTTTTAATGTTTCAAAACTTGATTTTGTGGGCATTGCAAAACATTCGATTACTCGTTATAGCGTCATATGAAGAAAACAAAAATGAGAAAAAGAGGGCGTGGCTTCTCGCTCTGAAGGTGCCGAATATCCCCTTCTCGTTCTCTTCTTTAATACAATTCCCAAAAATTTACAAAAAGAGATTTTCTAGTTCATCTTTTCAGGAAAAAAAACTTTCAGCTTCGAAGAAACTTCGAAAAGGTTCAGAAGATTATGAATCAATAGACAGGCTATTTTATCCAAAACTTTATTTTTCTCTTTTTTGAATGACTAGAAATATGAAAAAGGGCGGAGATTTTTTCTTTTTGGCTATATGGATTCAAATAAATTGACCATCTTCTATTTAGCGTTCTGGTTCTGTTCAAGAAATCATTTGATAAAACTTTGAAAATGTAAAAACTCCAAGTATTTTTTTTTTAATTTTGATTGGTCAAAATTGTTCCAGAATTCAAGAATACTGATTCGATCATCTCACAAAAATTCACTTTTTTCTTTCAATTCACTAAGCAAAGCGAAAGAAAATTGATTGAAGACCAACAAAATGAGCGAAAAAATATAGCGAACACTCTGATATGGAAGGCATGAAGCCGGGAAAAATGACAAAACTTTGGATTTTTTAATGTTTCAAAAGGCAATTTTACGTAAGGTGTTTAGGACTAATTCACTGGATTCAGATTTTCTCTATTTCACCAAACAGATATACAGTTTTCAAAAAATAAAGTTTTCTAGAATTTTCAGATAGGCAGAAACAAGACAGAGAGCAAAAAGAATATGAGTGAATATGATAGATATTATGATACATGTAACAATTTCATGAAATCAGAAAATTTTTTGACTTTTTCGTGAAACTGAAAAGAATCTCCGAAATGTCACTTTTTTTCATGTTTCAAAAGTTGAATTTGTGGACCTTGCAAAAACTTCGAATACTCTTCGAAGACTTTTAGGCAATAAAAAAGAGAAAATGAGAAAAAGAGGGGCGGGGCTTCCCGCTGTGATGGTGTCCAATTCCCCTCCTCCTTATCAATAGATCTTAGGCTCGCATTTTTCTTTGTCTATCCCACTCAAATGCTTAACAGTCTTAGAAGGTATTTTTAGCAATTTCAGACAGGTTTTTTGATGAAAGGATACAATTAAAACTGTTGTAGAATAGGACATCACGCAACATTTCCATCTAATCAGTAAAATTTTTACCTATCCCTTGGAACTGAGAAAAATTCCAACACTTTCAAACTTTCCTGTTTCAAATTTCGATATAACTGCATTTTCATGAATTTCGAGTACTACAATAACGGTATTCATCTAACAAGCAAAAAGATAAAAATAAGAAAAAAGGGCGGGGCTTCCCGCTGTGAAGGTGTCGAGTATCCTCTCTCCCAATCTAATTACCATAGAATACAAACACACACATTTGACAAGAATCTATTAGGGATTAGTGTGACTTTCCGTATCTAACAAGATTCATAATTGAAAATGTTGAAAAAGTTAAGTTGAAAAAGACCGAAATGAGGAGAAAAAAGAGAAGAAAAAGAAGATATGACGGGTTTCAAATGATAGTTAGAAATGAGTGAGATTTATAATTGAAAATAGTCTAAATTGGCCTAAAAAGCCCGAAAATGTGCCCAGAAACTGTCAAATTAATGAGATAAACACTGAAAAAACAAGTAGACATGGCAAAAAATGAGAAAATGACATTTTAAAAAGTGCCTAAAAGTCAGAAAAAGCATGTAAAAATGGCTGAAACCAAGAAAGGGGCGGAAGGGAAAGTAGGATGTCGATCAAAATGAAAATACTGTCACTCAATTTCTTATAATGATGAAACCGAAATAAAAATTATGAGTGATAGGATTTTTTCAAATGATAGGTAGATATGAGTAAAATTTATCGCTGAAAAAAGTCTAAATTGGCCTAAAAGCGGGCGAAAATGTGCCCAGGAACAGCCGAATAAGTGGGAAAAACAATGAAAAAAAAAGCAAAAATGGCAAAACATGAAAATGGCATTTAAAAAAAAGATTCTAAAAGTCAGACAAACAGAAAATATATGTTGATTAAAATGGAAACATTGCAACTCAATATCTTATGATGATGAAACCGAAAATAACTTAACTTGGTCTCACTAGTTGAAAAATAACAGCTGGAAAGGCCAAAAAAGCACAAAAGTCCCACCAAAATATAGTATAATGATGAATCCAGGGTGTTATAAAAATAAGAAATTGTTGATATGGAACCTAAATTTCCTGATAAGTAATATGAGTGAAAAAGTTGTGAAAACTTAGAAAACGGGCTGAATTGGATCAAAATACTCAAAAAAAAAGGCTGGAATCTAGCTAAATCAATTAAAAAAACGGAGAATAAAAATTGCTGAGTACAGATATTCACGTGAGAATGAGATAACTTTAAAACCTAAACGTATACGAAAAATGTTAGAAACCGGAAAAAATGGCAGAGAATAGGTAAAACGGTAAAGTGTAAAAATTTAAAATCATAGGCAAAGATTTGAGAAAACAAAATACCTACTTCAAATATAGAAAAAAGGCTCAATTCGGTCTGAAAAACCCAAAATGAAAAGGAGTCGTTGAAACCCTAAACAGAGCAAATCAAAACCAAAAAAAAAAAACGATTTCAAAAACTAATTCTTAAAAGTTTCAAAAAGATCTAATTTGGTTGTCAGAACTAGAAACAAAGAAAACCCCAGATAAATGCAAGAAAAACAATGGAAAATAGCAAATAGAGCTCAAAAATGACCCAAATCTTCCAAAAAAAGCCCAAAACAAATTCCAAAAAAAAAAGAACGGATTTTCCATGTCAAAATTTCAATTCCCTCCCCTCACCCTTGAAAACTGGCGGTTAAAAGAGTGACATGAAAAGAAGGCGCGAAAAGTGAGTAGTCGTCGGGAGAGATGGGTAAAAGAAGGAATCTTTCTTGATTGGCGGACGCCCTGTTGAGGGTGTCAAGAAGGATGAGGAGGAGAAAAGGGGGAGGAGTCTCTTTCCCTGGAGAGACAATCGGCATTTTTGGAGGGATAAAGAGAGGGGGAAAGAATGTGTTAAGATGGGGTGGGAAAAATGAAAAACACATGGAAAAATGGGCAAATTTCAATGAAAAAAGATCGGTTTCAAGAAATTTTCGAGACATTTTTTCGGGGCTTTATGCTTTGATATTTCCAACTTATTATCCAAAAACAACCGAAAATTCGGGGAAGAAACTGTACCAGGAGAGTCCTCAAAAGACGGAAAAATAGAAAAAACATGCTCTTTTAATACAGTTTTTCACAGTTGCTGGCGTGAGAAAAACGGAGAGCACATGAAAAAAATGGGCAAGTTTCGAGGAAAAAAAAATCGGTTTCAAGAATACTACGAGACAGTTTTCGGAACTTTATGCTCTGATGTTTCCAACATTCAACGCGAACTCTATTTAAATAAAAATTAAAAATCCATGAAAACTGTATCCGAAAAGTCCTATAAAAACAAGAAAAAAAATAGAATAGCATGCTCTTTTAATGCAGTTTTACAGTGGTTGAGCCGCCGTTGTAATTCTCTCCAATTCTCGTCTCTCTATAAGAAAACTCTCTATTAGCAATAAATGAAGCAGCCGACAGAATTCGGGTTCGCGATCCACAGGAATTTTTATTGACTTTTCAGTGAAAATCTTGATTTTTTCAAACAAAATTCTGCCTGTTTCTGGCGAAATACTTGAATATTCAAATAACTTTGAATATTAATAAGACTGAACAATCGCTGGAAAAGCGCAAGGCACTGGATAAATCGTTTCCCCAATAATTAAAAACAACAAGAAACAAAAGAAAAGAAACAGAGCTTCTATTTTTCTTCTGCTCCACATGCCTTACAAACCGTTTTCTTATTCACAATTCCTTAGTTGTTTCATTTATGCGATACGTAACTATAAACAAAAAAGTCTAAAATCCCAGAAAATCTTCAGTGTTTTCAGATGAATTTTCGCTGAAAAACCGCAGCTATGTTTTTGCATAGACTCCATACAGTGGCGAGCATGGGTGAGTGTACCTTTGAACTTTCGTTAGTATCTCCCTTCAAATGATCCAGAATGTTCTGAAAATTTTTTGGGGACTCCTGAGTGACCCTGCAGTACTTCCAGATGTTTTTTGAAAAATCCGGATTTTCACGAATTCTGAAGTTTCTAGACGAATTCTGAATTCGGAAAATCCCGAATAAAAAGATTTTTTTGGACTTTCAGAATTTTTTTTCATTGTGCCCAAAACATTGCTAGGAATCCAAATGAACAATTTTTGATGTTAGATCGCAAGTTGATTTTGTGATTCCGACGTCAAAACTTCAGAAGTCCGAATGATGATCTTGGCGCGGGGCATCATAACGTGGCTAGAAGTGATCGGATCGGGATAAAAAATGATTCCTACATAGATTTGAAGTCACTGAACAAATTGGAATTAGATTTGAAAGTTTTGGAAAAAATTATTTTTCGTGTTTTCTACAGGATTTTTGATTTCATGAAAACTTGGAAAAACGGCAGAAAATAATTTTTTCCAAAACTTTCAAATCTAATCGCAATATGTTCAGTGGCTTCAAATCTATGTAGGAATCATTTTTTTATCCCGATCCGATCACTTTGAGCCATGTTATGATGTCCAGGGCGAAGATCATCATTCGGACTTCTGAAGCTCTGACGTCGGAATCACAAAATCAACTTGCGATCTAACGTCAAAAATTGTTTATTTGGATCCCTAGCAATGTTTTGGGCACAATGAGAAAAAATTCTGAAAGTCCAAAAAAATATTTTTATTCGGGATTTTCCGAAATCAGAATTCGTCGAGAAACTTCAGAATTCGTGAAAATCCGAATTTTTCAAAAAACATCTGGAAGTACTGCAGGGTCACTCAGGAGTTCCCAAAAATTTTTTCAGAGTAATATGAATCGTTTGAAGGGAGTTATTAACAAAAGTTCAAAGGTACACTCACCCATGCTCGCCACTGTATCTACTCTATCAATTTTTTTATGGAGCACTTTGCAAAATATGTTTTCGAAACTGAGATTTTTTTCAAGTAAATAAGTTTGGAACAGAGGCGAAGCTTCTATTTTTATTCCGTTTCAAATAGCTGTCTATTTTTCCTATAATTAAAGTTTTCTTAGTAATTCCTCGAGTAAAGAAAAATTCTAAGAAAGCCCATCTTATTTTTGAAGTCTCGAAATGATATTAGGTAATAGGACGGTGCTTAAACAAAATATGTTCACCTGGACCTTTTTTCAATTTTTTTTTCTGTTTTTAGAACCAATTATTAGTATTTTACTTTACAGCTCCCTTATTCTGGTCTCCTACCGTTTTCATCATAAATTCAGTCTGTTTTTCACAACTTTTTTTCAACGATAAATAAGTTTGGTATGATATTATTTGAATATTGAAGAAAGAATTTCAGAACTGAAAATTTGGACTTGCTGAAATAGAAACTTTTTTTGATGGAAAATGAAGATTCGCCCAAGAGCTGATTAAAAAATAAGGAGGTGGAACTTGAAAATGACAGAATTTTTTGGAATTTTTTTTCTCCGTTTTCAAAACAAGGTTTGTGTTTCACTTTCCTTCCAGCGGTACTAAACTCCTGGCATATTGTGAAAACTTACTAGCTTTTTCTCTATTAACGGAGCCGTTTCAAACATTGCTACTATTTTGTGCAATGTATTTATCTGTTTTCAAGGTTCTATTCAACTATTTCTCTTTCGACCCTTTAGTCCAAAAAAGACAACAGCTTCTTCTATTAAATCTAATTTTATTTATCAAATTTTTTCTGTTTCTACTGTTATATTGAAAATCTGATTTTCTCAGTTTTAGCAATCCATCCGGTCTATCTCGAACACAAGAACCACAAACTAGAAAATTCATCCAAGTTTGTACAAGTTCTGGTTTTTTATTACTGTTTCTTCTACTCCATTGATTTTGCTCATGTTTATGGTTATTGATAGAAACACGGTGTTCTTTTCAAAACTTTAGAATTTCAGAACTGTGAATTTGAACTTGCTGAAACAGAAACTATTTTGGTGGAAAATGAAAATTCGCCCAAGAGCTGATAACAAGATGGCGGAGCTTGAGAATGGCAGAATTTTTTAAAATCTTACTATTCTAATACACAAGTTCCGTCTGTCTGTCAGTATGTCTGTGCGTCGCGGACCCTCCAGCCTTTCCTAGAAGTCCGATTTTTATGGGAGAAAGACACGTCGATACAGAATTCCCCCGCGATGATGCCCGTCTTTTTTCTACTTCATTTGGAGCTCTAGGAAGCTCTGTGCTATCTATGCACTAAGCCCCGCCCCCGTCAACTGTCGGCTGCTAGATTTACTAATTTTAGAGAGTCTGCTGCCGCCGCCTGTTCAACGCACCGTTGTTGGCGTAGTGTAGTGGTGTAAAAAAATTTTCGGTAAATTCAGCATCCGAGTTCGATTCCTCGGTGAGCCAAATATTTTTGGTATTTCATTTTTTATAGAAATTATTGGAAATCCGGGCGGTTGAGGCGCGAAGCGGCGGAAACTGTCTGGTTTCTTTCTATTCACTTTGTCGTTTTCTTCAGGAATTTCGACTATTTGACCAAACATTTCCCGTTTTCAAGGTTCTATTCAACTATTTTCCTTCCTACCCTTTAGTTCGAAGAAAATCCCTTAGAACTTCTATTAAATTTCTTTGGTTTTCCAAAATTTTTTTCTGTTTCTACTGTTGTATTGAAAATTTGGTTTTTTCATTTTTATCAATCCAACCGGTCTATCTCGAACACAAGCCACAAAATGGAAAATTCATCCAAATTTCATAATTTTTTCTGTTTCTTCTCTTCTATTCTTATCGCTCACATCATCATACGACTATTACAGATAATGCAAATGGTACACTACAAACTACAAATTGAACTTTCTGGATTTTCTTTTTTTTTTGGAATTTTTTTCCTGTTTCCGTAATCCAATTGAAGTCCGAGTCTTCACTTTTCATTAGTTCGAAATCGTGCTTACGAAAACTACAAACTACGAATTGATTTCTAAAAATGTGCTTGGTTTTACTCACTCTATCCATGCTTCTTGTGTCTATTTCGAACTGCTGTGTAGCAAAACGTCGGATCGACTACAAACTACAAGGTTTTTGAATGAAGGTTTTTGTTTCATTTATGACCGATGTAAACTTTTCTTTTGGGACTTATTTATTTTTAAATGATTGTGGTATTTGCTAATTTTTTGGTGGTATAGAACACAGTATCGATTTTTTTATTGTGTATTCTAAAACCTTTGCGGAACTTTTTTAGATGAATATTTTATTCGTCCAGAAAAACGTGAAAATTCTCAATACCAATTTACACTGAAATCAGTTGAAAACGGCTTTGAAAATTTTCGCGTTTTTCTGGACGAATAAAATATTCATCTTTTGAAACGTAAAAAAGTTTTGCAAAGATTTTTGGATATACAATACCAGAAATTGTCTCTGTTTTCAGAATTATATTCAAATATTCCTCTTTCAACCTTTCAGTTCGTACATGACCCATCAACTTCTAAATTTCATTATATTTCGAAATTTTCACTGCTTCTACTGTTCTATTGAGAGTCAGGTTTTCTGACCTTCATCAATCCGTCGGGTCCATAAGTTTTACAACCGCAAAACTCGTCCGAATTTTTCAATTTTTGTTTCTGTTTCAATCAATCCTGTTCATATTGCTCAAATCTATCGCTATTAATCGACACATGATGATCAAATGACTAAAAAACCAGACGTTTTCTAAAAAAATATTTATGAACGTTTTCTGTTTCCATAGTCCAATTTAAACTCGAGTTGTTCACTTTTCATCAGTTAGTTGTCATTTTTCTTTTTTATAGACTACAAACTACAAGATGTTCAAATTTTCAGTTTTTTTGTTTTATTTATGATAAATTTTTTCTCGACTTTTCTAGATGAAAATTTACTGTTTCAGTTTTTTTGTTGAAACCCGAGCTCTTCTGTTTTCATCATTTTTTTCTCGAATCGATTCTTTCGGGTCTTATTCACTAACCTTGATACGATGATGACTACTTCATGGCGATTGCAGACTACAAGCCAAAGAAACTAAAATCACTTTTCAAAAAGTACCACAATATTTTTTACTGTTTCCAATATCTGAATTATTTTTTGGGTTCTCACGTATTATCAGTTTTTCATTTTTCGTCTAGACATTATAAACTACAGAGACTACAAAAACTACAGAAATGCCACTGTTTTGTAATTTTTTTACTGTTTCCAATATCTAGATTAAAAATCTGGTTTTATCTTTTCATCAATGGTTCCATTCTATATTCTTCGAAAACAATGAGCTCAAAGAGATCGTCGGTCTATTCCCCGTACTTTTTCTTGGTGTTTTGGACATGCACCCTTACTAGTTAGAGCATTTAAAGGTACTACTACAAAACCACAAGGTTTCCAATTTTTTCTGTTTCATTGAAATATTAGCAATATGTATTTCAACTTCTTGTCACTGGGTTGTTCAAGTACAAACCTTAAAAACTACAAATTCACTTTAGAGACGCCCCGATTTCCCGATGCTGTCCCTAATCAGAACTGGATGAATAATTTGCTGCAATGGTCTGCAAGCAGTGAAAAGTTCCCAAACACGAACATTTTAAAACTTCTCATCCGGGACAGTTTTTATTAGGGCCAGTTCTGATTTGTTCAGTTCCGATTTGATTTCATTTTTTTAATCAAAACTCTTTTTTTTTTAATTGTTCCGCTCCGAGTTGAAACTACAAAGGCCAATCGAAAGGGACTAAAAACTAGAAAAAAACATTTATTTGCACAAAAGGCAAAATAAGCCGACACCGTAACTCTTCCCTTTTCTTGCTCATACCAGTTCATCTTGGAACAATGTGCCTTCATTTTTGAAGAGACTACAAACTACAGTTCGAAAAATATCAATATTTCCCAATTTTTCACTGTTTCATCAGCTAAATTAGACTCGAGTTTTTTTTTACTTTTGATCAGTTTTGCATAGATGCACTTTGTGGCTACAATCACTACAAAAACCAAACTTTTTTTCTGTTTCCGTACCCAATCGATTTCTAGATCTATCCATTTTTTGATTGTTTATTTGGTGAAATCTATAAACTACAATCAATTTTTTAGACAAATCACTTTTTCTGTTCCTGTTGTTCTATTAAAATATCGAACTTTTACTTTCCATCAGTTTGGTTTGTAATGACCTTTTTGAGGATTTTGAAGACTAAAAAGACTACAAACAACAAGAAATGTTTCTGTTTGCAAAATGCAAATTACATTCAAGTTTTTTCACCGTTTCATCAGTTTGACAAGCGTATTGACTACAGGTTTCAAACAATGCGTCCATGTGACGGTTATTTCAAAGCCTACAAAAACTAGAAAATAAAACTGAAAACTATATGAATTGCAGAAAAATTTCTGTTTCCAACATCCAAATTAATGACGGGTTCCTCAATTTTTCTCACTATTTTGCTCAAGTCTTTTCTGAATATAATTTTCAAAAAATTAATGTTAAAAAAATTGTCCTGTTCCCACTGTCTTCTTAGAATTCTATGATTTCGTTTTTCACTGTTTCATCACGGGTTCGATTGTGTAACTACAAACTACAAAATGAAAAGTTTGAACACAAGAGGGACCTGTTTTTATCACCCTTCTTAACCACACCATCCATGTTGAAAAACTACAATATTTTTCCAGAAAAATCACTTTTACTGTTTCGGTTATTCCATTCATTTCTTTTATTGAATTGCGGATAATTCATTTTCAGTTATTCATTTTCAGTTATACGGAAACTACAAAAACTACAAACACTACAAATAAAAAATTGTTTTTTTTTTCTTGGCGCCTGGCCGAAACCGAAAGGAAATTTCTGATAAACTCCTGTTACTAGCAGCACTACAAACTACAAATCACAAAACATCAAAAAAATCTGTTCCATATCTTTATAAAATTTCTGGTTTTTCTCTCTTTGTCAGTATAACTCGGAATAACTCGGCAAAGACTACAAAAACCAACAAACTACAAAAAGTAGAGTCTGAACCCAAGTGAGACCGTAAGCCTATCCTCCTTCTTACCCACACTTCCCCCATTCATCTTGGACTCATCCCCCACTGTTCCAGTTTTGTGACTTTGGAAACTAAAAAAACTACAAACTACAACTAGAAGTTACAACGATCACGAAAACTTTTTCTGTTCGCGTTATCTTATTGAAGTTAGGATTATTCATTATTCAACAGTTCTTCGGTCAAGCGCATACGAAAACTACAAAATCCACAAACTACAAACTACGCACAGTACCAATCAAAAAACCCATGTTTTTTTCTTGGTGTTTAGCTGAAGCCAAAAGGAAATTTTTGATAAATTCCTGTTATTATTGGCTAATAACAGCACTACAAACTACAAATCACAAAAAAGCAAAAAAAAATCTTTTTCCATATCTTTATAAAATTTTAAGTTTTCCACTGTTTGCTAGTTGCACTCTCACAAAATACAGAGACTACAAAAACTACAAACTACAAAAAGTAGAGTTTGAACCCAAGAGAGACCGTATGCCTATCCGCATTCTTCTTACCAACACTTCCCCCAATCATCTTGGACTCATCCCCCTCTGTTCCATTTTTGTGACTTCGGAAACTTCAAAAACTACAAACTACAACTAGAAACTACAAGAATCACAAAAACTTTTTCTGTTGCCGTTATATTATTGAAGTTCGAATTATTCATTTTTCATCAGTTCTTTGAGCGCCGACTACGGAAACAACAAAATCTACAAATTACAAGCCCTATCAATAAAACAACACATTTTTCTGTTTTGGTGTCTGGCAGAAACCGAAAGGAAATTTTCGATAAGTTCCTGGCATCGTCGGCTAATTCCAGTACAAACAGACAAAAAAAAATGTTTCCATTACCTTATAAAATTTCTGGTTTTTCACTCTTTGTCAGTCGTTATTGACTATTATAAAAATTATACAAAGACTACAAAAACTACAAACACTACAACAATAAGAGTTTGAACATAAGAGAGACCGTATGCCTATCCTCCCTTCTTACCCACACTTCCCCCATTCATCTTGGACTCATCCCTCCCCCTCCCTCCTTTTTATTGAATAGAAAGGCATTGTCCAAGAAGAAGAATAAGGAAAAGGGGGGTCAATTAATAATAAGCGCATCTTGTGTTGTCAATGAATAGAGCAGAAGAAAAGGGGAATAAGGAAGAGGAGAAAAGGACCTAATCGGTCCCAAGAGCACAATCATTATTAATATATTATTGAGGACAATGAGGAAGAGGGAGATTCATTATTCGGAATGGTTTAGAAAAGGGGTTTGAAATGGATTTTGAGGAAAGTTTTTTTTGCGGTTTCATAAAAGAATCTTCTGGAAAATAGGGTTTCCTTGATGTTTGTCTTTGACTGTCATAATAAACGTTTATCAGTCCAAACGAGGCCAAATAACCCCTCCAGAGCACTTTGATAGGTCATTTGATAGAGTATCTCAACGAGAATTGTCATTTTGACCTAAGTTTTGATATATTTCTCGAAAATTTATTGGACAACCTATATTGAAAATTCGGTTTCCGGCATGATTTTTGACGTAGAATTCAAAAATTTAAACCCCGTGTCAAAGTTGGGCAGTTTATTATTCAAGGTCCACTTTGGTCCTTATTGTCATATATTAAAAGTGGTTTAATTATTTTGACTCTATCGGCAAATAATTGTATCACTTTTTTTTCTACAATTTGGTTTTTTAACTGTCAAAAAATCTCCAAAATTGAGTGAGTTATGGTTGAAAAACTGAAAATTTTGTCAAAATCAATATCGATCGATAAATCCGCGGATACGTGTTTTGGCAAATTTTTGACTAGCGGAAAGTTCTTACCTAGGAGGGGTCTAACTTTTGGCACTACACTCATTTGAAACCCCGGGAGGCATTTCGGAATCATTACAATTGAGACTCTTGCGGCTGTAAATCCTGTATTAGAAGAGCATGTGGTGTTCGAACTGCTCGTCATGTGCTCTTCTGTAGAGAGATTGTTTTGGTTTTTCTGAATCGAGGACTCTTCTATTACACGGTTTTATCTGACTCAGAGGCTCTTTTTGTGGCAGGACGCAGTGGTACAGTTTTTAATGCATCTTCTTGTAGTAGAGAATTTTTGGCAATATAATAATAAGATTCCGTCCAAATCAGATGGGCAATGAGGAAGAGGGAGATTCTTTATTCGGAATGGTTCAGAAAGGGGTTTTCGAAAGGATTTTGGAGAAAGTTTTTTGCCTGTTTCATAAAAGAAATTTTTGGAAAATTTATTCTCCCTTATGCTGTTTCCTCGAATGTTAGTGGAAAAAGAAAGCAAGAATTTGTATTTGGGTTGGTTCCAGAAAGTGTTTGAAAATGATTTTAAGAAAGTTTTTTCACGGTTTTATAAATGAATCTTATGGAAAATTAGGATTCGTTGATGTTAGTTTTTTATGCCATGTGGTGCTCGAGCTGGTCGTCACGTGTGCTCTTCTAATAGAAGGAAGTTTTTGCTTTCTGAGTCGAAGACTCTGTTAGAAGGTTTATTCGGGGGCTCTTTTAATAGAGGGAGAACTTCCATTAGTGGCAGCTGTTCTAATAGAGGGCCTCTCGGAGTAACCAAATTTTTTGAAGAACCCAGTTGGCCTCTATTCAAATCGTCTAATCGCTGCCACGATGTAATAGTTTTCTGGGCTAGAATCCAAACTAGATTCATGAAACACAATTCGGTATTACCAATTAAAAAAAAACTTTGAAACTAATTTTGCAGGTTTCATGAAATAAGTTTATGGAAAATTAATTATCCCTCATGTTGACTCCTCGATTTTTAAAGAAAAAATATTAGAATTTGTATTCGGGCTTGGTTTGGAAAGGGGGTTTGAAAATGATTTTTTTGCAAAGTATTTTCACGGTTTCATGAAAGAATCTTCTGGAAAATTAGGTCTTCTTAATGTTTGTTCTTAAGACTTTTACGACTGTAAAACATGTATTAGAAGAGAATACGGAGTTCCAGCTTGTCATGTTCTAGAGAGATTTTTTTGGTTTCTGAATCAAGAACTGTTTTATCAGAGGATTTATTCTAACTCGAGGGCTCTTTTAACAGAGGGAATCCTAACATTAGAGTATGCCCTTCTAATACATGTTATCTCGGGGTTATTCAATTTTTAGAAGATCCAGTTGGCATTCATTTTGATCGTCAAATGGAAGACTGTATCTTAGCAATAAAACAATGGTATAGGATATAATCTAAAGCAGATTCGTGAAACAGAAATTAGTATTATCAATTTTTTGTTTAGAATTTTGAAACGAAAACGAGTATTCAGTATAAATAACAGACTAAAATGCCTATTAATCTATAGAAATATTGCTTTTCATCGATATTTGATAAGATTTTTGATCGCACCTTTTGACGATGAAGGAATGTCTAAGAATCCTTTGATCCTTTGATTTAGAAATTTTGAAACTGGAAAAAAGTGAATACCATTTCTGGGACAGCATTTTGATATTCTTTGAAGTGGATAATTTTTGCGCAGACAAAAATCTTTTTCCGTCAATGGAATAGAGAGTTGTTGAAACAAAAACTTTATCATAATTCAGATTTGTTTTTTCAAACTCATTTTACGGTTTCGCCATGAACATTCCAGGAAAATGTGCTTTCACGAATGTTGATGCCAAGTTTAACTTCCGAGTTTGTTTCTTTTAGATTTGAACTAAATTTTCTAATGTTCATTTTTTATCTTGATGAGAATATCGTAATGTAAGGTCAAACCATTAAAACATTATCATGCACATTTCATCAACTCTTTTATTTGATATTTCTCTCTCTCTCTAGTGGAGACATACAGTAAACCAGAAAGTGAACAGATATTTTTGGTTATAAACTCGACCAGAAAACTGAAGAACTTTTGAAACAAATCAAAATGAACAGTTAGTGAAACAGAAATTTTTGGTATTTTTCATTGAAACTTGAGCGTCATGGAACTGAAGCTTTTTTGTTTGGAAAGAATTATTGTGAATAAGTGGAACGGCAGAAAAAATTTTCTAACTTGACTCAAAATTTGTAGAAAAACACTGGATCGAGTGGTTCTATCGGAAGGTTTCTCGTCTTGTTAACAAAACAGTAATTCTTCAAATTTTATCGGTTTCAATTTCTCGATATTATGAAACAACATAACGCCACAATCCAATATTAACTCAGTTCCCGTCAACAATTTGAAATTCAGAGTTAGAAAAAAAAGCGTTTGGTTGAAATTAAACAATCAATAATAAAAAAAAATCTTAGTATCTTAGACTTTTCAATAGCAAAGGATTTGGTCATTTTGTGCAGCACACTTTTTTTCCAACTTCTCTTGTAGATTTTTTCAATTTTTTTTCGGTTTCATTATGGAAACTTTAAGAAAAGAATATGGTTGTCAAGCTGATCCTGCGCACAAACGCTTCATTTGTTTTTCTTTTCAGAATGGCTCATACTGATGTGTCGGGCATTTTTTGAACAGTTTTCGCTAAAAAATGAACACAGCTTCTGAGAAGCTAAACCTCACTACAATTGAAAGCTCAGTATAATCACCTTTCTTCTTCTCTAAAAAGGACCATGCATTACTAAAGAAAAATTTTTTTTTTGACTAGGAGGTACAAATGCCAAATGTTATGCATTTTATCGAAACAGTTACCGTTTATATATCATAATCAGGTTTCCAGCGTTCATGATAACCAATTGATGAAACGTGATTATTTTACCCAATAATATTGCAGTCTCACCGCGAGAAGTTTCATGATCTGTCAATCAAGTTTTTTGATTTTTCTCTCGTTTTCGAGCAACTTAAATAATTTTCTATGTTTCAGAAAACGCATTATGGAATATCATTTTCCGGTAAATAGGATTTCATGCAGGCGGAAATGCGGAAAAATTCGAAATATATTTATATCGAGAAAGCTGGTGTAGCTTCAAGAAAAAGATATTGAGGAGAATAGATCAATATCCCATTATGAATGAATTCCAAGACATTTAGAAGAATAACTGATGGAACCGAATATTTTTTCCACCAAATATTTTACTATTTCATCGCAACAATTCTTTCTCGCTATTTCTATAACGTTTTTGATAATAGGAAAATTTCAATCGCAAAATCTTGAAGGAAACATTTTGAAAAGAAATAACATAGGTTTCATTAGGTTACTAATTTGAAGAAAATAACAAGATTTTTAATAAACTGCTGACTCTGAGAAAAACTACATTTTTTCCCAGTTTTACACTGTAAGTTTATAGAAAAGATAATTAAATTTACTTAATATATATACTGTGAGATGTAAAAGCCTATAATTTTCTCGTAGCTTTTTACAAACTATAGGTTCGTCATTCGATATTTTCTCGGAATTCACAAAAATAAATTTTAATGATTAAAAAAAGCGGTTTCATGATGTTTTAACAAAAAAGCTTTTTTGAAAATTAAAACAATTAGTTAGAACTGGAATTGGTAAAATCATCATATATGAAAAATTAAAAAATAGAAAACTGCCAAAAATTAATGAGAAGTATGTCAAACGAATTGTGTTTCATTTAATCCGCCGATCTACATTAAATTGTGAAGGGTTTTTAAGAATTCCGAATGAATTATTAATGAAACGGAACATTTTTCAAAAATTATTTCACAGTTTCATCGCAGTATCTTTTGTCTGTTGTGTTTTTTTCCTGTTTCGCAGTACAAATTGAGAAGAAACGATGATTTAACTCACTTAATGGTACTAAAAATTTTTGAAAATTAAAAAAAATTTACGGTTTCTTAATATGAACTTGTGTCAACTAATGGATTATGAATTGATATCGCTGCTAAATCATTTTCGACAAAACTTTATAATTTTCAAAATGAATCGATTTCGACGGAAGGAATCATCTTTTTGAATTAAGGGGCAAAATGTCTCCGGAAGGAGGCGATGTATTTCCAAAGACTAAAGAAAGAGCACCGACATGGTTTATTCAGACCTGGACAAGTATAAAACGTGGAACAGTAATCGGAATTTTTGGAGTTATGCGAAAAAAGTACTGTTTTGCAATACTATAACTACCAGAAACTTCAACTCACTGCTATTGATACGAGTGGATTTTCATCAGTTATTCAAGGAAGGTTTTTAGAAAAAATAACTTTTTTTCTCATCGTATAGGAAATCAAAGAGTGTTTCCAGTAATCTCAAAAGTAAAATAGGTTACTGATGATATCCTGGAAACAGAAATTTTTGTGCGTATTCTATGAAAGCAAAGGTGATCGATTGGTTCAAAAAGTTACAAAATCATAAGAATACCTAGAAACAGTCAGAAATTTTTACAGTTTTCTCATTTCAGTAATACCGTGTTCAACTAGAGTCAGTGGTGAGGAGTTCAACTTAAAGACTGATAAAGCGCTGCTCCATATACTCTAACTGAGTAACTTTGAAAAATTGAAAGGAAAAAATCTGTTTGTAACCGGCATATATATATATATATATTTTTTTTTCAATTAACTTTTCTAGAAATTCACTAGCTTGACTATTGTCCTATTTGAATTTCGTGAATAGCCAATTCAAAAAACTAGCGAAAAAAGAAATTTGAGAAACAGTTTAAAAACATTAAAAATTTCATTGGGATGGTTTGAACAATTAACTGCAGTTTTCTATGTTCATTTCACAATTTTTTCAAATTAGAATTCCGTGTGATCGACTTATTCGAAATGTTTCCAGAACATAAAAATCTATGAACTGATGAAAAATGTTTCAGTTTTGTCATCCCTTAAAATCAGAGTATTACTCTGACCAGGGATGCGCTGATCCACTAACAGATCACAAAATCGCCATTCTATATTTTTGATTTGAACTTCCTTTTCATTTCCGCGAATAAAATTGAAAAATTGAAAGAAAGAAGTTCTAAGTTTGTAACAGACATTTATTCAAAAATTTTACCAGTGAACAACCAATTCGGAAAACTCACGGAATAAAAGTTTTAAGAAACAGTAACAATAAGTGGAAAAAAATTCCAGTTTCATTATTTTAGTAAAACAGTCTGTTACTACAATCACTGCTATTTTGCATTGCAACTGAGTTTTATCACTGTTTCGCTCAAATGCTTATTTGCTATTATTGGCCTTTTTGCAATAGTATTAGCTATTATTGGTCTCTTACAGCAATAGTAAATTTCCTGTAGAGTTCAGGAAACAGTGTATTTTTAATTCTTTGCTTTGATTGTAAACGCTCTCAAAGCATCTAAAAATTTAAAAACGATTGAAAAAGTTACCATTCTGTTATTTCATAAAAGAAATGTAGTTTTGCAAATAGTTTTCATATACATTCTCCAGGTCGAGCAACTAGCTTTCCATTCCACGAAACACTAAAAAACGAGCAAAAACTTGGAAAAAAATTACTGTTTCATTATTGAACTAAAGTAATGTGATACTGCAGACTAGAATTGTTCTGCTATAATTCGTCTTTTCATTTTCAAGAGTAAAAGAGTTTTTCATAATAATGCCCTTTACAAAGTAAACCATATCTTTTCCTTAATTTTTCACCATAATTTTTAATTGTCATTTCATCAAATGAGAAAACAAAAGGAAGTCTTGAATCCGGCAAATATTGTCAAAAAAACATAGTTCCGACCCCGCGAATTCAATTAGATGTAAACAAGTGGGGTTGGTAGGCCCCCGCCTATTCGTGTGCAAGGTTAGATTTAATCCCTGTAAGAATTTGCCTGAAACCAATGATTACAAAAACAGTGTGCGGGAACACGATGCACACGATGGGCGGGGCCTAACGTCCCCAATTGTTTACATCTAATCTAATTGAATTCGCGGGGTCGGAACCAGTGATGCACGGAAGTCATATTTTGACTTTACGGAACACGGAAACGGAAACGATAGCGCATCCTGAATTTTACGGAAACGGAAACGGGTGCGGAATAGTGTTGGAAGCTTCCGCGGAAAACGGAAACGGAAACGGAAGCGGAAGGGTGAAATTTGTGAAAAACACGGAAGACGGAAGCGGAAACGGAATTTCCGTGCATCACTGGTCGGAACTATATTTTTCTTGCAATAGTTCTCAAAAATTCTACTACAATGGGATATGGTTTGAATAGCAAGCTTATTCAAAAAGTGTATATTCTTATAAAATACCGGAACCAGCATTTTTTTAAAACTTATTCTTAATGGTTCAATAAAACAAGCCATTAAAAAAGTCTACATAATTTACAGTTTCGTCATAATTTACAGTTTCGTCAAAAAAGAAATGAACAACTACAAGATTTTCATTAACTCTGCGCTCGTTTACAAACTGTAACTACAGAAAATTAGAAAAAATGAGAAGTTTTTAGAACTTTTCAGCTATTTGTTACGGTTTCCATAATCTCTTGGATGTAATTTTCTACTGCCATCAATATTGGACGAGAACGAAACTGTAAAAATTCAAATTGCCTCTCAAAAAAAAACTAAATGCGAGATAAACAGAGAATGTAAGACAAAGGAGTACTGCTTGAAACTAATCACGTTTCTATTTCTGAGAATAATGAATCAGAAATTTTTTTTTGTTATTTCTTGTTATTTTTAGATTACTGTTTCTTTCTTTTTTTGAAACTATCACTACTCTGAAATAAAACTCTCGAGCTACTTCCATTTCGTTCACTAGTGGTAATTTTGAATAAAATAATCGAAACGCTGTTGACTTGTGGAAATGAAGAATGTCAAGCGGAGTTCATTTTAGGACTAATTTTTTCTAAATTCTCTGAAAAACATAATATTTTATTACTGTTACGAATAATGCGGATAAAAAATAGCTACCGATTGAAAAGTATTCATGCCACTTTACACGGGACTTTTGAAGACAAATTTGCTGTTACAGTTGAAATATTTATCTATGAAGTTGAATTTTGATTCAATTCTTCCTTTTTATTCCAAACAAGTAATAAATTTTCAAAAACAATTTATTATAACATTCCAAACCGATTGATTTGTTGTTTTCGTTTTTGAGCTTCTCAACTTTAGCTTATTTTGGACTGACAAAGGCCAGGGAAAGCCTAGATCATCTGATCCAACTGATCCAGTTTTGTGAGATCGAAGGTGGCGGCCTAATATGGTCCAGACTACTTGGGGCCTAGTTAGGCCCAAACGTTCAAAATTCAAAAGCAAAGTTGGCATTTGACTTTACGCCGTTTTAGGCCTTTTTGCAGGCACATTTCAGTTCTATTTAGACTATCCTGAATTACCTAAAATATTTAAGGTATGCCTGCCCCTTTTAAGGCTATTTCAGAAGTTTTTCCAGCCTAGAGTATGCCCATTCAGGCCAATTTTTTGTTGTAAAAGGCTTGGGCCATCCAACCTATTAGGCTGTTTTAGACCGGCTTCCGGCTGATGTCAACTGGTTCAGGCCTTTCCAAACCCATCTAACACACTCCTAAACCAATATCCTTTCATCTTTTTCCGCCCTCCTTCTTTTTCAATTCAAAAGTGTCATAACAACTTTAATTAAAACACACAACTAAAATAAAACGAGGCGGCGGCAAAAGATCAAATAACAATCTCACCAGTGATGAGGCGGTAATTTAGAAAAAGGGGAGATATGAGACATCCGTCTCATTTGTCACTTTTTAATGGATTAAAGAGGGAGGGGGAAGGGTGTCATTTCTCAAGAAGTGATTATGTTTTTATTGGGATAAAGAGGAGGGGGAGAGATGGTAATTAGATGTGGAAAAGTGGGGATTTTGGAGGATTGAGGGGTTGAAAAGTATGGGAAATGATTCGAAATAAAGGAAATCGACTGACATTGGAGTTTCCCCCTATTCTGAACGTTCCAAAGCGATGAAATGGCTTATTTCTGCTTCAAAAAAACAAAAAATTTTAAAATAGCAGCTTTTTGTTCAAACTCTCTCGAATTTCTAGATTGTTTCATTGATATTAAAGTGGAAGTTCTATCTATTGAAACGATTTTGACACTGCAATTGAAACAAATGAATCGAAACAGTAATAATAGAGAGAAAATTTGGCATTTTCTGATGAAAAATAACACGAAAAGTAAGGGGAAAAGCTGATAATCGGCTGAGGATTTGCCAAGAGTTGTAAGAAAACCGTTACTGTGGAATTAGGTTTTCACAAAGAACTAAACTATTTCCTGAAGGATTTGAGACAGATAAAAAGGTTTTTTTTAGGTTTTTCTACCGGTAGAACGGATTTGGTATCGAAAGTATGGGAAATCGTTGGAAACGGCAGAACAATGAATTTGAACTCTACTTTCAAAATTCTTCCGAGCGTGTATAAAAAGGAGTTTTTTTCGACAGGTAATGGTTTTTTTTGAAAACTCAAGTTTTCAGATTTTTGGATCGAGTTTACAAAAAATGAAACCCAAAACCACTTGAAAATGCTGATTTTTTGACATTTTTGGAAGTTGATCTGCTTTATTAATTCTCATCAAAGTTATGTTTGAAACTTTACAGAAATAAGGATAGACAGTGGAACCGGAGAAAAATGTTTGAAAATTTTGAAATAACAGTTTTTTTCGTTCAAACTCTCTCGACTTTCTGGTTTATTTTATTGGTAGGAAGTAGGGGTTTTAGTTATTGAAAGTATTATGACACTACAATTAAAGTGAATGAATTGAATTGAAACAGAAATAATAGATTGGAAACTTGAAATTTTCAGCTGAAAAATTACTGATTTTTTGTTTCTCTTTTTTTGAACTCCTTGTTATGTATATTCGATTTATTCATTGGTTTGATTTTTAGTGGTCTTTTTTAAACTCCGTTTGAAATCAGCAAATTGTTTTTTGGCAACACACAGCCAAAAATTGAATTTTTGAAACCCGAAAAAACTGAACTAACAAAAAAAGTATCACATTGTGAAAATTATTTCTGGTTTTTTCCGTATCTAGAGTATTTATAATAAATTTATTGTTCTTCGATTGTTTCAAGGAACGAATCCATTCATGGAAACAGGGAGAATTATAATTTTTTTCAAATTTAGGAAAAACTGGGTGCCTAACGATGTACCTTAGAATCGATTGAATATAATTATGTTCTGCACTCCTATTTAGAGATGCCTATTTTCACAATAAATTGTTTTTTGGAGGTTTCTCAGAGAAAGTTCTCCTACTGAAACCGAAAAATATATAATGAATTTGCAGAGATTAGCTATATTCTCTCCGCCTCCTACACGCACACACTATTCTCTTTCCCTAACAGTTTTTATTACTGTTTCGATTCTGTTTCAATACTGGTCTGGCTAACCTTATTTAGTTTGAAACTTCCTCATGATTCAAATAAGCTCACAAAAGCTCCTAATCAGTGGAAACAATGCTTGATCAGAAATAGTTTTTTTTCTGTTTTAAAAATATTTTGAAGTTTCTGACGGGCAAAGTCGGTACTGTTCAAATCGTGTGGTCCAAAACTTCATTTGAGCATTGAAATACACTTACATTTATTCTTTTCTCTGCGTTTCCTCCTCGCATGCACTCTTTTCCTTCCGAAAATTTTGATCACCGTTTCAAATTTATTTCATACTGCATACGTGAAAAATCACCATACTTTTGTCGGCATAAGGATTTTTTTGAATTTATGTTTGAATAGAAATACACTATTGTCAAATAGTTTTCAGAAAAGAAACACAATCGTGAAACGGGAATTTTATTTTTGAATTATTAGAAAAAGCGCTAGAAAAAAAAGTCAAGAATCAAGGAAATTTATTACCATTTCTGAAAATCTTGATAGTAAAAGCTGAGGTTGATATGTTTTGATAGGTTTGTGACATGTAATAATCTTGCGAAATAGACAGCACCTCGCCTGAAAAAAAAAAGTAATAGATAAATAAAATCAACTTGAAATTTCAAAAAAAAATGGAAATCCAATTTTTTATCCGAAAATTGATAGGAAAAAGGTTTTTTAAAACATAAAGATTTTTGACAACAAATAGACTGCACGTCTTTGTTTTATAGCATTCTTTAGAAATAATACTGATTATTAGGCTATCAATGTATGCTAAAATCTATTGCTATTCTAAAACTTCTTTTTGAGAATTCAGAAAATAAGTTAGAACAGAAAAATTTTTGCGTTCATCTCTGAACTATTTCAATTGACTACTGTTTCAGATGAGCTATCTATCTTGTGCTCTTGATATCAATTTTGATATAGTTATGCAAAAGTCATTAAATGAAATGAAAAGTTCGAATTACTGAAACTTGTTTTTCAGTTTCAAAAAAATCTGAACCTTCCGGGAAGTGATTTTCTATTCAGTTGATATAGATTTTTTTGTACTATACACAAACTCAGAGGAAAAAATAGAAAACCAGGTGGAAAATCAATAAAAAACTAATCATTTCGGCAACAAATAGACCGCAATTTTGATTTTACCCTAGGAATGTTAATGTCCAGTCTATTGCTTTTTCAAAGCTTTTCATCATTTGAAAACAAGCAGAAACCGAAAAAAAATGTGATTTTATTTTTGGGACCGTGATTTTTTTCTGGGACCGTGATTTTAGAAGAGTACCTCCGGATTTCTTTGAAACTATTGAAACAATCTTTAAAGCGAATTCGAGGTGTTTATTCCCGTTTCCAGATGTTGGTTTCAAAATAAACGCATCGTTGTATTTAGTCTCCAAAATTCCCATGTGCATTTCGTATGGATAAATTTAGTTTTTGATAATACTCAAATAAACTGATATTAGGAAGAAAAAATTAGCATTTTCTTGGTGCTTTGAAGGCTAGTTTAATTCTGTCATGATAATGCGTGAATGATTCATCACTCTAAAAATATTGTCGGAGTTTATCAATGAAACGGTTTGACAAGCGCATTTAGAAAACTTCTGAAACTCAAAAAAAAGTTCAGCTTTAGGCCTAAATCATCTTCTGAAAATATTTAACACATCGCAGCATCCAGTGTCCTTATGAAACTATCAAATTAAGACAGCAGTTTATGGAACTGGATGCATCCTTACGTAGAATAGTTTGATTCCAGTATTACTGTTTCTCAAATAACAGAATAATAGTTTTATATCGAATCAATTCAGTATTCCTACTGAGTTGAAGAGTGTTCTTAAAAGGAAGCTACTCTTCTGGAATTTTGAGATTCATGTATGTAGTTCAATCAGGTAATTCGTTCGTTTGGTGGAACTTGAATGAACTGATAACAACGAAATCAGGTTCAAAAAACTCACAGTTTCAAGGAAAACGGAAAACGGTTTTCATATTTTCATGATAATTAAATATTAGTTGTAAATGATTTTTTGTGCTGAAGTTTTTGAAGCAAAAAATACTTTTTGAATACTTCTAAAGTTCAGAAAAGCTTATGAAGTTATTTGAAAATATACAAAGTTTTGAAAAAATCTTTTTTCGGTTTCAAGGCCATATCAAACCTCTGGAACATTCAGACTTGCTAATTGGTATTGCTACTTAATACTAATTGAATGCATTCTTACAGAGAATAGTTTGACTCCAGTATTACTGTTTTTCGAATTAAGTAATAATAGTGTCATATCGAATCAATTTAGTGCGTCACTGAAGTACAATTGTGATGAAAATGAAACTAGTCTTCTGGAAAATTAATGTGCCTTTGTATAGTTCGATCAGGTAGTTTCAGGTTTTGACAAAGCTTGAACAAAATAATAATAGTGAATTCAGCTTGAAAATATCACCGTTTTCAGATCTCTAAAAAGTTCAAACTTGGCAGTGGTCACGTGTTATGCAGTTGAATGCATTCAGAAAGAGAATGACTTGACCCGGTTATTACTGTTTTTCTAAACACAGAAAAAAGGTTTAATATCAAAACTCTTCAGTGAGACCATTATACGTAATACATTGTACATACTATTATTCTTGAGATGGATGGATGATCAAATGGACCAAACTGATTTCAGAAATGGGTTCAGCAAGCTAGATAGAGTCTGCTCCTACACTATCCGCTCATTCTTCCGCGACGTCATCAAACACTTCTCTAGTCGAAAAAAGTTAGCAATTTTTAGAAAAATTAATTCAAAAAATTTTTTTCAGTTTCAAGGTGGTGTTTTTAGTTTTTCAGAGATATTCGAAAACGGTACCCGTTCCACTTCCCTAACTGCGCCTCAGTTTGAATTTATGATAAGAACGCTAGAACTTTCACTGTTCAGAATAGCTTTCTACTTCTAGAAAATTTTCTCCGGGACTGAATTAATTACCGGCTTGATAACTCCGCGTCGAGTTTTATGATAAACCGACTTGTAAAACTATTTTATCAGCTGTTTTCGGTTATAGTGTTATCATATTTCCTGTTTTAGTAGTATTAGCTGATTCTGACGTTTGACTTTCACAAAAATTGAATTTATGACTATTTCGATGCTGCAGTCTGTCTGATAAGCTGATGTTTATATTCGCACAAAGACAACAAAATCGCAACTAAATTTCAATTGGACAAGAATAGATTATGAGGTGGTTCTTGAAACTGTATAATTTTGCACACTTGTTTCACTTCCCATTAACATTTATGACAATTTTTCGTTCAGTTTTTGACAGAGATGTACCGCGGAACATCTCTGTCAAAAAACAGAAATTTGTAAGAATGAAAACGTGAGTTACAAAATAAAAAATTTTCAAATTTCATCTTTCTTTTATTATTAGTTTCAAATGAACTGACACCTCGTGACGTCACTCTCATGGGGACCCAAGTTGGAAAACTTTCATGGTAGCTATTTATTTTTTTCTCGGGAATTTTTTCAGGCAGTTTTCGCTGGCACATTCAATTCTTCTACTCAAAATAAAATTTTTGAGCAAAAAAAATAATTTTTGAGTGCGAAACCAGCCTGAAAAAAATCAAAATAAAACTACCATGAAAGTTTTCCAACTTGGGTCCCGGGCAGTGTGACGTCACGAGGTGTCAGTTCATTTGAAACCAATAATATGTAGACTGATATTTTTGCATATAATGACTTTAAAACTAGTTTAATGAAGCATGAGTTCACAAAAACTGTTTGTTGAAACAGCATAATCGAAATTTTGCTATATTCTTCACCAAAATTGTTTTGGAACTTTCCTTTCAGTTCCACCAAACCTGGAAATATTTATCATAATAACAAGTTTTCAGTGATTGTTTTGAGGTCGTTGTTATTTCTTGAACTTTGTTAAACTAAGCCACAAATAAGAAAAACTATCAACAGAAGAGATTAATTTCGGTTTTAGAGGTTTCAGATTTTCTGTGAACAAACTTATTGATAATACGGTCACCCATCTTGTATAAAACGATAATCCTCACACTAATAATGTATGTGATAAGATGAGAACCAAATCAAGTTCCTAACGTACTGATGACTAAACTGAAAGTGAGTGAGCGTTTTGCTCAAGTGAATGGCCCAATTGCTACAAAGAATGAGTTTTCAGTTTCACAATGTTTTCAATTGTTCAGTGACAGTCGGTTCGATGATTGAATGTAGTGTAAGAAAACTGAAAATGCCAGAAATAATGTTCAGGGAGATAACCCTATTCATTGAGAAAAAAAAAACAACAAAAAATTTGGACCTTTTCTGGATTGGGGACGGGTCGGGCCGGAGGTCAACCCTCCAGTCGGCTCCACACGGCCATGAAAACGTATGAAAATAAACTCACAGTTTTGGGTAATGATCGGGAGTTTGGTTCGAGTTTTACGAGATCCGTAGTGGCTTTATAAAATTTTGGTTTTTTGGTCGATTCGACTGAAAACTAATGCAATCTCGCTCAAGTGCATGGCCAAACTATAATCAAAATTAGGTTTTTCAGTTTCACACTGTTTTCTTTTATGGATTCAGATTAGTTCTTCATGTTCGACCGTAGCTTTAACTGATCTATTAACAAAATGTTCTATCGGATGAACCAGAAGTATAGTGGATCACTCAAAAACTCGAAGAAAACCCAAAAAGGAAATAATCAATTTTTTCGGTTTCAAAGACTATATGTTCAGCAGAATCCTAACGCCCTGGTATTAAAATAACTAATCTCTTACTTTTTGAAAATAGAAAGAAAGCTCAAATTTTTGGTTTAAAAAATTCTACAGCGCCCATCATTCTTCATATTCTATGAACTTGGAGAAGCTTTGAGAACATAGACAAAACTTAAATAAAT
The DNA here is from genome assembly GCA_963572265.1 of Caenorhabditis doughertyi. Classification (NCBI taxonomy): domain Eukaryota; kingdom Metazoa; phylum Nematoda; class Chromadorea; order Rhabditida; family Rhabditidae; genus Caenorhabditis; species Caenorhabditis doughertyi. The sequence continues at coordinate 8,547,654 of OY751556.1, read as the reverse complement.
ATAAAGTTTCAAAATGTTTTGTTCAATTCAGTTGGTTAGTTTTTAGTTGCTCGGCCGTCAACTGAACGTGGTTTTGTAGGAACGTATTCAGATGAAAATTTCTATGAAAAATAAGAACGGTGCATTTAAGGAAAGTGGTTAGATCAAAAAGTGAGAGCAATATTTGTTCGCAAAACCACCAGTGGTTGTTAGTGTACTTGCGGCTCGACTGGAAACGGCTCAAGATTTTTACAGTTTCAAAAATGCTTCATAGTCTCTAGTTTCTTTCAGTGGGCAGTGGGTAGTTTGGCGAGACATTCAATCATCCATTCCGAACGATTTCGAAAGCTCAACTATTCATTGATGAGAGCAAAAAAATTCAATCAGAAATTGTCAAAATGATCCTGTTTCTGAAAAAAAATGACGGTCGCCTATCGATCCATGTGCAATTGAGTTTCCAAACACCAACCAAATATTACGGTTTCTAGTAAATTAAAATTGAAAAACATGGTTCAGACTATAATCATTCTACAACTTTCCATCTGTATGAGACCCTAGCTATCAAGTACAATGGGATTCACTGTTTCAGAAGGCCACTTAATTTTGATGATATTTGTTCATTTAATTACGTTGTTCTCGCAATTAAAAAAGGTTTTTGGCAATTCCATTTCTGAAAACATAATTTTTTACAAACAAATAATGCTCGAATCGTCGAAAATCGTTCTGGAAACAGTCCGAATTAAGACATTTCCTGTTTAGCAAACTCAGTGGAACGAACAGAAATCAAAGAGAGGGTTCCGAAAATGGTTCGGTTTCAAACAGGTTGGAAAATGCTCCACATAATTGAAACAGTGATGGGTTGGTTGCTTCGAGATAAAAAAGCGCGACAGAGTTGTCAAAACCTTTCTGAGAGTCGTGTCCAACTTTTATGGTATTTTTTCAAAAACTTTAACATGTAATGCTTCCGGAATGTGCCCCTCCGATTTCAGGTGTTATGGGGGCAAAAGTTAGGTCCCGGGGTGGGTAAAATAACCCGCTAGTCAAAAGTTGTTCAAATTGATTTTTTATCGATTTATTGATTGTTTTCATTTTTACTAGTTTTTTGACCCTATCTCGCTCAGTTTTAATGATTTTTTTGAAGTTTAACTATAGAATTGTAGACAAAAATGTGCTCCAACTTTTTGCTCACTGCACAAAAAAATTTGGAGCAAGTTGAAAAGCCGAAATTTTGCTCCAAAGTGGAGCCGAAAAAATCAAAAACGTTAAATCATTATGCCTTGACCCCATACCTGATCTGACAGAATTTGCTGTTATGGTCAACATTTCAAACATACTTAACTCAGTTCAAACTCAACATTTTTGGATGTTTAAAAAACGAAAAGATGCGTCTTTTTACGGGCTACAAGATTACTGTTACACCTTTCATGAAATTTTAAGTTTGAAATTTCGAAAAGTACAAAAATAAATTTTGAACTCGATTTTCTCAAAATGTTATCGATAAAATTTTTTTAAAATTTGGGAATAAACATTAATTTAGGTGCCAAACTTAACTTCATGATTTCATAATGATTTAACGTTTTTGATTTTTTCGGCTCCACTTTGGAGCAAAATTTCGGCTCTTCAACTTGCTCCAAATTTTTTTGTGCAGTGAGCAGAAAGTTGGAACACATTTTTGTCTACAATTCTATAGTTAAACTTTAAAAAAATCATTAAAACTGAGCTAGATAGGGTCAAAAAACTAGTAAAAATGAAAACAATCAATAAATCGATAAAAAATCAATTTGGACAACTTTTGACTAGCGGGTTATTTTACCCACCCCGGGACCTAACTTTTGCCCCCATAACATCTGGAATCGGAGGGGCACATTCCGGAAGCATTACATGTAAGGAGAAAACTGCAATAAAAGAAAAATTTTCTGAAAGTTTCTCAGTTTCAAAAGAGTTGGAAAATGTTCAACGGAATTCAGAAAGCAATAATTCCACAAAACTTTCATCAACTGTAAATTGCGAAAGGTATCAGAAAGATAGTAAGTGATAGTGCCTATGAATATGACTGAAACTCGCCGAAAATTGGCTGAATCGTAGAGAAAACTGAAATGCATGGATGAACTCTGAAGTTGTTCCGGTTTCAAATATACTGGATAATTTCCAACGGAAAACAAGTAACAATGTATACCAGGACAATTCCAAAAAGGAAAACATAACTGATATTGAATGACTGTGAATTTGAACATGTATCTGAAACTTGCTGAAAATGGATAGAAACAACTAAAACGCTCTGGAAGCTAACAGTGATCTTTCGACACTTATGGCGACGTTTCATGACTTTTACAGTTTCAATTATTTTTCATACTCTGCCAACTTGCAAAGTGACAGGTCGATTTCTTCAAAATGCTGAACGCTCTACAGTATTTTATCTGTACTGTATTTATCACGAAAAAACAAAAAATTTCTCACATTTGCTGTTTCTGAAAAATTGTATCTAATAAAATAATTTCTCATTTTAGTAAATGTCGTTTCTACTTTGACTAAGATTGCTCTGAAAGCTATTAGCAAACTGACTTTTTCATTTGAAATGCTCCAAAACTTTTTCAGTTTTGAGTGTGATTCATAATCGATCAGCTCTTATGGCTGACAATCATCCTTATTCCCTTTTTCACGTTTGAACAGTTTAGAAAGCTTAACAATATATTTATCACAGTACAAGGTGGGACCGTTCATTATAAAATTGATTTTCCTTTGATTCTTCTTTCTTTCTTTTGAGAAACCCTCGTAGTCTAACACAATTGACGCATGATCAAGATCTTTAATAAATCCGATGAAAATTGTATAGTTCCGATCATATAATTTTCCGAGAAATTTCGGATAATCTGTCTTCTCTTGAATGAATCATAGACTAAAAAATCCGAAATAATACACAAAAAATGTCAGTTTTAGATTTTTTGGAAAACTGAAACGGAAAGCGAGTAGCAATAAAGCAAGCGGACACTGCCTAACCGTAAATATCGAATTGTATCAAAACTGATAGTGAACGATAATGCTTTTGAATATGAATGAAATTTGCTGAAAATGGGGTTGGATGAACTGATACTCTCCGAAAGTTATTAGCAAGCTTTTTTATTAGGAATGCTCGAAAACTTTTACAGTTTCCAGTATGATTTATGATCTATTAGCTTTTATGGCTAACAATCATATTACGCCTTATCACCCTTTTGAACAGTTTAGAAAGCTCAACACTTTATTTATCACAAAAAAATCAAAAAATATCTCAATTTGGCTTTTTCTGTAATCAGCATTAAAAAAATAACAATTGCTAATTTTTGTAACCAGAGATTCCCAACATTTCTAGTAAAAATCGTTTATGTTTTGACTCGGAAACCCTTGTAGCTTAACCGATAAAAGTTATATAGCTCCGATCATTTAATCTTCCGTACAACTTTGGATAATCTGTCTTCTCTTTAGTAGTCTATAGACTAAAAAATCTAAAATTATACACAAAAATTGTCAGTTTTAGATTATTTGGAAAAACTACAACGAAAATCGATTTTCAATTGGTTCATCATGGAAACATTACATGAATTGCATCAAAATTGATATTGATTGATAGCACTTTCAAACATAACTCTAAAATTTTCTGAAAATGAGTGGAATTAACTGAAACGCTCTGGAAGTCGACTTTTGGTTCTGCCAAAAATTATTTGAGAAACTTTCAGTTTCCAGTATTATTTAAAATCGATTAACTCTTCTGGCTGACAGTCATTCGTTTCTGAAACATGTATCTGAAAAACAATAATTACCGGTTTCAGTGACCAGAAGCAGATACCCTCGTACTCTAACACAAGCTAAACATGGTCTACAGTTTCAGATGTACCATAAATCCGGATAAGTTTAATAATTCAGGATAATTCTGACGATTTCTGATTATTTGCAGATCATACAATTTTTCTCAGTGAATTCTTGATAAAATGTTTTCGCTCGAGAAATCTTTTGAGGAAAAACACAAAGCGATTCGAAAAAATTTGTCGGTTTCAGGTTGTTTGGATAATCTGCACCGGTTACAAATGGAAATGCATTTGCCATTCAAAAACCAGTTTTCTTAGAATTGATATTGCACCTTGATTTTTACAGTTTTGAGTACATTTCATGTAATTCTCATGGTTGACAATGCGTTCGTGAGCTCTTTCCAACTATTTCAAATACAGAAGTTTGTTTATCATAGTAAAATCAAGAATTATCACAATCACTCTGCATCAACGACCTTCTTCCTACTCTTATCAGCGATATCCATACAGTTCTTATACATGTTATCATATTCCGAAGTGCTGAATATGGGGAAAACTGAAGGAATAGCTTCTTGAATTCCAGACCGCTGGAGTCTCTTAAAAATCTATGAAAAAAAACCCAAAACAATTCAGAAACAATTTTCTGTTTCCGGTTATTCGAATAATTTACAACGGAAAGCATGGAGCAGTAATATGGCTTTCAAAATCGTCGAAAGGACCAATTGAAATGCCCTGGAAGCTATCAGAGGACTTTTGATTCTGCCCGAAATATTTTTCAGAACTTTACCAGTTTCAAGTATGATTTGTACTCTCTTAAAAAACCAGATGGACAATTTTTGTGTACTTCTCTGTCCTGAAAACTTGTAGCCTTTAAAGTCAACAAAATTTAACTTGAGTATTCTCTAACTAGTGAAGTGTTTGAGGACGTCACTCAAGAACGGGCTGAAAACTTGAGAACAGACTATATCGACCCTCCTGAATCCATTTTTGAAGTCATTTTGGTCCGATCGCCCTTTTCGTTTTTTCGGTCTTTTCAGGCTTTTTCTGGACTTGTAAAAAATTTTGGACCAAAAAAATTTTTTTTGAAAAAGTTTTTCAAACTAGTCGAAAATGATAGAGAATAGTCAGAACATGGGCTCAGCTTTGTTTTTAGGCCCTATGAGTGCAAAACGTCTCTCAAAAACGGTTTTGGAGTCATAAGCAGCTGACAGGTGTCTAGTAAAGTGTGCTTCAAAATGCCGATTGGACCAAACTGACTTCAGAAATGAATTCAGGAGAGTTGATTTACCCTACAAACAAATTTTGAGCCCATTCTTGAGTGACGCCCTCAAACACTTCCCTAGTAAGACTCAAGAAAAAAAATCACAGTTTTAAAATTAAGTGACCCTTTAGAACTAATTGTAATCTCCGATTTCGTTATCGTCCCCACTTTCAAACAATTTTTTATGCTCAACACTTTATTTTTCAAAATAAAATCACGAAATTATCACTTTGGAGGATCAACCTTCGTAATCTCCGCATCGACGACCTTCTTTCCACTCTTATCAGTGATATCCAAATAATATTTATAAATGTACATTGTCTTATTCCGGAGTGCTGGAGATGGGGCAAATTGAAGGAATAGTTTCTTGAATCCATCTATTGGATTAGCCAAACATGTATGTCTTATTTCAACGATAGGCTCCCAAACTGGGGCTCTTTGAGCATCTTTATCAAAAAATCCAGTCACTGAAACAGTCGTTATTCCCATTTGAACTTCTCCAGTTGTCCGTGCAATTGGTTGATTTTTGATATCCGAATCCACTTGACTCTCATCTCTGATATTAAAAGTGATCTCATATGTATATTGACGAGGATGTCCACAGAAGAATGACATATTGAATTGAAATGTATCGTATTGAGCAGAAATTGAAGGGAGAATTGATAGAAATAGGAATATGGAGAGGAGAAGCTTCATTTTTTCAGCGAGAAAAATGAAGATTCTATGAAGAAAATGGAGGTTGGGATGGGCTTTTATGGTGAGAGGCATGGGAAAGAGGGGAAGAGCGGCAAAGAAAAAGGATGGGAATGGAAGTTTATGCCTTGGGAATGGGAAACTTTTTTCAGTATTTTTGAAATTTTGAAAAATGACGGAAAATCAAAATTTGGTACTTTTTTGTGGTGCCGAAAAATCAGATTTTCTCCGAAAATTAAAAAATTTCAAATAACTTTGAAACGGAAACTTTTAACAAAAAGGCCTAGAAACCAAACATCTTGTTTTTTCTAGGCCACCAATATCCAAGCTTTTTCATTTTATCTATAAAATAGCAACATTCGCAAATTTAGTGTGAAAAAAGAAACCATGCCGTTGAAGATGTTTATGTCTTGGGAATGGGAAAACTTTTCAGTTTTTGGAAATTTAGCAAAATGATGGGAAACCAAAATGGAAGTATTCGGAGCAGGACCGGGCGCAAAATTTTCATTTCACGGAATCAGCAAAACGTGAAACTTACGGATTCAAAAAATAGTGAAGTTCTGTAAAATTCCAGTCCTGGAATAGATTTCTTGGAGTAATCAGATTTTCTCCAAAAATTGAAAATTTTCATACAATTCTGAAACGGAAACTTTTTACGACATGGCCTAGAAACTAAAAATCCTGGTTTTCTAGGCCGCCAGCAAGTTTTTATTTGAACTAAAGATAGCGTTATTTGCAAAACTAGTGTGAAAAAAGCAACCGAGCCATTGAAAAATCAAGTTTTCTTTATGAAAATCGTAAAGGGAGTTTGGATTTGCCACATTAACCACAAACCAATTAAGTCAGTAAAACGAAGGTGTTGAATATGGTAATAATGAAACAGTGATTCTATCAGAAAAACGACATGAAAATCGTGAAAAAAACATGCCCGATTTGCAAAACGAAAGATCAAGAAATCAAAAATTGGGCAATTTTTTTTTTCTAGTGTTACTTCTAGACTTAACGATTAAAAGACCTATAATCCAAGTACTGAATCTCAAGATATCGAAACAGGATTTTTTTCAACAAAAAATAACCGAAAGCATATTACTATATCTTGATTACCATTATGATACATTTCTCCTTTGAATCAGGCATCGCTTTTTTTTTTAGATATAATCGAAATTTCCGGTTCTAAACCACTTGTTTTCCTAGGCCACCAATACCAGAACTTTTCTGTTTGGACTAGAAAAGCACAAATTAGTGGGAAAAGTCATTAATAAAAGGGACTAGGAAAAATTATTTTTGAATAGATTAGCAACTAATATACGATTGAGACAAAAATGTGAAAGTGTTAGATATCGTGATAATGAAACAGAGATTTTCAAGAAAATGGCATTAAAATCGTCTATAGAGACTGCCCGATTTGCAAAAAAACCAAGAAATCAAAATTGGGCTTTTTTTTTCATTTTTGTCCATTTTTGAGATGTTTTCGCGATAATCAAAAAGCCAATAATCCGACTTTCGAATATAAAAGTGATGAGACAGAAAGTATGGTTTTTTTTTTTTGAAAATCCATAAGATTATAGTTCCTTGACCATCTTGATACATTTCTTTCTTGAAACTGCCAACTATTGATCTGAAACTGTCGAATTTCTCAGTTTCGAAACACTTGTTTTCGGTGTATTCTAGAATCGAATTGATACAATCAAAATGGTCAAGAAAAAATGATTAAGAAAACGTATGAAGCATAAAGATTTCCAATGACTTGTGTCAACGATTGACTACTTGGCAGAGATAATAACTTTCTATTTGAAGATGCAGGAACTGGAATGAATTTGATCAAAAAGTTAGATGTCATAAAATTTTGTTCTGAAATTTTAGTTTTTTTTTTTTTTGGACCGTTCGTAGCATATCAACTAACAGAAAGATTTCAATACCAAGGATAAAAACACAGAGAAACAGTAATTTCCACAGAAAAAATCTAGAAATGTCAGAATTTGTATCAAAACTTTTTTATATGAAGAACCACAAGCAGAAATTTAATTGAAAATAGAGCTTTTTAAGAAGAATCGGAACGAAAAAAAATAGTATCGATGAATATTTTTTGAGTAAACCTATGAATTGCTGAGTAAATTTTGCAAAGTATAATTTTTACATGAATACACAGAAACAGAAACTTTATCTTTTAAAAAATTTTCAAAAATATCGCTCTAAAAACTTGTGGTGCTCAACACACGCGATATTACGCGACATAGAAAAATCATCTCATTTTTTTGTGATCACTAACTAAGAACTTTTAAGTTTAATAACAATCCATCAATGCTTCTATTCCTAACACTTATTACCAAAACCATGAAACAGGAAAACGAACGAAACAATTTAGAAAACAAAAGTATTTCCTGAATTCAGCCAGAAATATATATAGGGGCTTCTGCTTTTTTTCAGGCGCCAAGTCGATTAGAAAACTTGGGAAATTTCGTATTTAAAAAGGCATCAGTGCATACGTTACATGCGACGCATTGAAGAATTTATTCTCCAAAAAACGGAAAAGTGAATTATGAAACAGTATTAATTTTCGTTTCACTGTTTCATCATAAACGAGATGCAAAATATTTTTTCACTTTTTTCATTATTTCATGCTTCACAATTATCTTTTCTCTTTGGTTATCACCTGCCACCAATGTTATGGATCCAACTGCTTATTTATTAGTACAGAACAGTGTGTGCAGACGAGAATTTTTTCTCGAGAAACGATGTTTTTCTCGGTAAGAGAATTCTCGAGAAATTCTTGAAAAATAATTCTCGAGAAATTCTCGAGAATTCTCGAGAATTTTTCGAGAATTTCTCGAGGATTTTCTCGAGAAATTCTCGAGAATTCTCGTTTTCTCGAGAAAAATTTCGAGAATTTTATCTCATTTAGTAAACAACTTTGTTTTGAAACTGCCATTTTTGTCTGAATACACTCTAGAGTTCACTATTAGCACTAATTTGCACATTTTTGCCGGTTTCACGGTAGTTTTAAAAATAAAAAATTTAAAAAAATTCTCGAAAAATTCTCGATAAAATTCTCGAGAAATTCTCGAGAATTCTCGAGAATTTTAATTTTTTCTCGAGAATTTCTCGAGAATTCTCGAAAAATTCTCGAGAAATTCTCAACCTAGTTCTCGAGAATTTCTCGAGAAAAAATTCTCGACTGCACACACTGGTACAGAATTAATACTTACGCAAGATCCGGCAAAAAAATCAAACACGGGAGCAGTGTGTGCAGACGAGAAAAATTCTCGAGAATTTTTTTCTCGAGAAAAATTTCTCGTCTTGACTTTGTATAGAGAAATGAATTTCATGATTTTTCGGATTATTACGAAAACATCTAGCCGTATTAAAAAATGTCAGTCTTACAAGGGAAGTCCTTATAGACGCAGAATCGGATCTGTCTACAAATTGTACCATGGGTACTTTCGACCTTGCTGATTCCGTTTCTGAAATAAAAATCTGCTAAATGCTCCGCGGAGCCGAGCTATGAGCCCAGCTTTTCCCCTCCACTGAATAGTCTACCTCCTCTAGGCCAGCGTATAAATGTGGCTGGGCGGCGCAGTGGTAAAGTGCCAGGTCGCCGGTGGGCAGGCTGTGGGTTCGATACCTTTTGAAACCAAATCTTTTTTACTTTTTTTTCAAAACTTTTTGACACCGTCATAACAAGATGGCAACATTTTTTGTAAGTTTGGGAAGTTGCTGAAGAGGTATATACTCAAAACTAACCTTTCATTCGTTTGCATCGGCTTATGATTCCAAAAATCATCTATCCCCATCATGTGAATGGTACTGTAGTTATTTACTCTCCTAGCATTTATTATTTTCAAAAAAATCAAAATATAAAACATTCCTCATCAACTATCTAGACGCACATATGCAAATCAATTACAAAATGAGAGAAGCAAATCTTTTTTGAGCAATAGGCACACAACGCCATTGAGACATTGGTGCATCCTTGAAGAGCACATTTTCCATGGGCGTGACGGCTGAAGCAGTATTCGATTGGAGTTTCAAAGCGAGACGGACGTTGATCTACATATCCACCTGCAAACCAAGGGTAGTAACGCCACTCCTGGAACCTTGGACAGCAAAGTTGGTGATACGATTGACTCAACATCTGGAAAGTATTATTGAGATATGTAGATGAAAATTATTTTTCACACCTTTATGATACTGTCTCTTTGATGGGGTTTGAATTCCGAATGCTTTCTTTGGGCATATTCTGTTAGGTTTTTCATGAATTTTTTGAAGCATCGGAAAATGCCAATGTCTAATGGCTGAATATGTCCTGTTGCTCCTGGTGGGATCACAATCATCTTCACGCTTTTGTGGGCTGGTTTCGCAGAGTCCACTAATTCCTTATTTCTCCATGTTGGCCAAGAGTCCACTATCAAGAGTGTATCATCAGGAACGTCATCTTTGAACAGAACACTTTCATAGAAATCTTTGGTGTGCGGCTTTCCCATTATACTGCCTTTTGAAGCTCGTATGACTAGGTTCGGAGCATCGAATGGAGGAGCATTAGGCGGGAATGTTCCAGTTGGTTCCGAAAATAGCACATAAAGTTTTTGGTGGAGCATGCCGTCAGCCCGAAGCATTGGTAAGACGCTGTAGCTGTGAGTTGTGCCGGCGGCAGAACTTGTGACCGCTTCAATGATTCTTGTACCTTGTAAAGATCAAAAATATAAATTTCAATTTAAAACGAAATAAGTGAAAAAAAAATTACAGTACCATTCACATGATGGGGATAGATGATTTTTGGAATCATAAGCCGATGCAAACGAATGAAAGGTTAGTTTTGAGTATATACCTCTTCAGCAACTTCCCAAACTTACAAAAAATGTTGCCATCTTGTTATGACGGTGTCAAAAAGTTTTGAAAAAAAAGTAAAAAAGATTTGGTTTCAAAAGGTATCGAACCCACAGCCTGCCCACCGGCGACCTGGCACTTTACCACTGCGCCGCCCAGCCACATTTATACGCTGGCCTAGAGGAGGTAGACTATTCAGTGGAGGGGAAAAGCTGGGCTCATAGCTCGGCTCCGCGGAGCATTTAGCAGATTTTTATTTCAGAAACGGAATCAGCAAGGTCGAAAGTACCTATGGTACAATTTGTAGACAGATCCGATTCTGCGTCTATAAGGACTTCCCTTGTTAGTATTTGTTACCAAAACCGTCAAACAGGAAAACAAAAAAATTGTTTAGAACACCAAATTCTCACTGAAATTGATCAGAACTATGAGAGCTCTCTCTTTTTCGGGGAGGTCTAGATGAGAATCGAAAACTTGGTAGAATTTGTTAAAAAGGAAACGACACCTGTATACCTAATAACTTGAGTGAATAGAAATGAAGTAAATAAAAATGTAGAAACTGGAAATTTTTGTTTTGGAAATGGTAAACTTTCGACTTTCAACTCGAATAAACGGAGGTGATATTAAAGACTTGAAACTTGATCTCTTGGATATAACTATATAGAAACAGAGATTTCATCAAAAATAACCTGAAAATGACACTTTTTGTATTATTTTTCACTTGAATTGTTGAATTACTCGCAGCGAGAAACCAAATGTAGAATTGGTGGATATGATTTTAATGAAAAAGTTACTCAAATGAAAGCGGACCTTAAAAACAAAATTTTTGGTGCACCGATTGTTTTGGTTTGAATTGACTATCGAGGTTATCCTGATGGAACTCAATGAACTTGATTAAGTTTTATCTCGAAACCTTGCCGACATTAAGACGAGAAGTTCACTACGTCACATGAAAATGTATGGAAACAGGGATTTCATAAAAGGAAAAAAAGTAAAAACATTTCGGCATAATAATTTGAAGATAATGCGTATTCGACTTGAATAATTGAGCATTTACAATGAGAGCTATTGAATGTGATTATGGCGAAACTGGAATCGACTCCTTGAACATTTTTGATATTTCTAACATCATTCCAATAAAGTCAATGAAACACAGGTATTCAAATATAAGTGGACTAAAAAAGCCAACTTTTGTCTTTCCTTGGCCATAAAGCTTTTTTTCATCCGTTTGCAGCTCTCAGATTTTGTCTTCAATTGGGAATTGAGGTCAAGCAAACGGAACAGGGCTGGGATTTTACGTTTACGGTTTTTACGGATTTTACGGATTTTACGGTTTTTTGAGCGTCCGTAAAATTTTACGGGGACCGTAAAAATTTAATCCGTAAAATCCGTAAAAAAAATTTTGGCTCATTTTTAGCATTTTGAGCCGAAATTTTAAGTTTTTTGACTGATTTATTGTGAAAAATTAGTTTCCGAAGTTGCAGTGGTAGTTTTTTGAATGAGAAAAGTTCAAAAAGATGGAATTTAGAAAAATCCCAGTCGAAAATTTTGAAAGCGAAAAAAAAGTTGGATAGGAAATCAACTATAAATTTAAAAATTTCAACTTTCCGCTATTTTTTTCATGATATGCACCTGAAATGGCTATCAGAACGCCTGAAGCAGTGGTTTTACCCTTAACCACATGTTCCGCAGAGGTTCTAAATCAATTTTACAGTTTTTACGGATTTTACGGAATTTTACGGATTTTCAATCCGTGAATTTTACGTTTTACGGATTCCGTAAAATAAAATTTTTACGCCCAGCCCTGAAACGGAATTCATTGAACTAGATGAACTTTTAAAATTTTCATTTGTAAGTGAGTTGAAATTAAAACAAAAAGTACATTATATCTCATAATATATATATTGAAACAGGGATTGTACACCCAAAAATACGGAGAAAAGTCGAATATTCGGACCATTTTATTGAAGACTTTTTCCTCGAAGTTGAACCGCATGATTAAAACCTATGTTTTCAAGCTCTGTTTATGAACTGCATGAAACAAGGATCTCAAAATAAAACTATGTTGGATATTGAACGTGAAACGATAAACGAGTTCGTCTTTGCAAATGCTTGCAAATGAAACATAGGAAACGGTAATTTAACAGAAATAGGTTTTTAGCAGTTTGAAAGTAAAAATGGTGTACATTAAATGCGATTTTGAATAAAATAATAATTTGGCAAATTTTAGGCATAGAGAAACCAGATAAACAATGATCCCAACATTCCATATTAAATCAATGGAACAGGAAGTTTGTCCGTATTTCTTAAAGGATTTGTCCAGTCATTCCTCTAACTTGATCAGAAAGTCCCTGATTCCAGCATTGCTCAATGGAAAAATGAAACCGAATAATTCAAAAGATGCGCTATAAGCCGGAAAGTTTACTTGCTTTGTACGGTAGATCTTTGTTATAACAAAAAAACTTGGCAAGATTTACATGTAGTCAACGGCAGTGTGTGCAGACGAGAATTTTTTTCTCGAGAAACGATGTTTTTCTCGAGAACAGAATTCTCGAGAAATTCTCGAAAAATATTTCTCGAGAATTTCTCGAGAATTCTCGAGAATTTTTCGAGAATTTCTCGAGAATTCTCGAGAATTTTCTCGAGAAATTCTCGAGAATTCTCGTTTTCTCGAGAAAAATTTCGAGAATTTTATCTCATTTTGTGAACAAGCTTGTTTTGAAAGCGCCATTTCTGTGGGAATACGCTCAAGAGCTGACTATTAGCAATAATTTTAACTTTTTTTCCGGTTTCACGGTAGTTTGAAAAATTATAATTTTTAAAAAATTCTCGAAAAATTCTCGAAAAAATTCTCGAGAAATTCTCGAGAATTCTCGAGAATTATTATTTTTTCTCGAGAATTTTTCGAGAATTCTCGAGAAATTCTCGAGAAATTCTCGACCCCGTTCTTGAGAATTTCTCGAGAAAAACTTCTCGTCTGCACACACTGGTCAACGGTCAATAAAAAGCATAAAAAGCGGAAAAATAGAATATGGAAATTAGTAAACGTGAAACTAAAAAATAAGAACCTGGAAATGCGATATTAGGATTTTCGAAACGGGGATTTCAACACATTTTTGTTCAATTTTAACGGTTGAACGGATCAATGAAAAAGTTGTAGGGAATATGAATGTAATGAAAAATAGAAATGAAACAACAGTCCAAACAAATAAAGTCCTGGAAAGAAAATGTTGAAACGGTGAAATATGTCAAATAGTCAAGACAATAGATATAAAGTTGGTAGGCTGATTGAAAATCGATCAATTAAAGATGTATTGTATAGTAGAAAGTTGCAAAAGGAAACAGCGGTTTTCATTGAACTTCAGCGACCAGTGTTCTAATAACTAGATATGGTGATAATGGAACTGGAATGTTTTGATTGTTTGATTGAAATTACCTACGAAACCAAATGATTGATTCTTTTCGTTTCTCAATGTTAGAGTTTTTCGTATTCACCAAATAAACCTGATAAACAGTGTGTGCAGACGAGAAGTTTTTCTCGAGAAATTCTCAAGAACGGGGTCGAGAATTTCTCGAGAATTTCTCGAGAATTCTCGAAAAATTCTCGAGAAAAAATAATAATTCTCGAGAATTCTCGAGAATTTCTCGAGAATTTTTTCGAGAATTTTTCGAGAATTTTTTAAAAATTATAATTTTTCAAACTACCGTGAAACCGGAAAAAAAGTTAAAATTATTGCTAATAGTCAGCTCTTGAGCGTATTCCCACAGAAATGGCGCTTTCAAAACAAGCTTGTTCACAAAATGAGATAAAATTCTCGAAATTTTTCTCGAGAAAACGAGAATTCTCGAGAATTTCCCGAGAAAATTCTTGAGAATTCTCGAGAAATTCTCGAAAAATTCTCGAGAATTCTCGAGAAATTCTCGAGAAATATTTTTCGAGAATTTCTCGAGAATTCTGTTCTCGAGAAAAACATCGTTTCTCGAGAAAAAAATTCTCGTCTGCACACACTGCTGATAAAACCATAACTTCTGAAACGAAACGTAGACCATCAAGGTTATTGAATTGGAAGGATAAGAGGACAATTAGAAAAAAGGCGATGAAATTGAAAGTTTCATTTCAAACATGATGCATCAGCGTAAATAAATTTATTATCGAAATTCGAAAATCAAGACGGTAGATATATAAATGAAGAAACAGTAAATTTTAATCAAAAAGAACAGAAAAGAAGATCGAAGAACCAAGGATTGGAGCAATTGAATAGTTGTTTCGTAATTTGCATAGTTGGAGGAACAGATGGCGGAATAAAGGTATGTGATATGAAGTTTTGGGATATGAAAGCTTTGAGATAGGGCTTTTTTTTTAGAAAAAAGCCTAGGCAACTTAATTTTTTTCTCGGCTACCAATATTTTGGCTTTTCTTACGACTTGCAAAGAAACGAATCGATTGACACAAGACGCTCAATATGAAAATACAGAAACAGAGATTCTGAGAAACGACACGTCTAGAACAGCGTAAATGCTGATACAATTTAGTTGGGGTCCGAAAGTCCATCAGATTAATTTAAAATTTCTGTTACTTCTGCAAGTCAATGCACTGAATCAGTAATCATTATCATTAAGATTTGGAAATAGACCGGTACATCCAGCATCCTTTCCGTATCTGTCAAATATTTTCATACAGTATCATAGAAGATAATCAGTGATCTTTCCATTGGTTTACCTATCCCGAAGTTTGTGAAACCGACTAACATGTATTACTTCCAAAGTGTCACCCCTGGAATCTATCGGGTCTAGGTGCAAAAGTTAGACCCCCCGAGGGGTAGAACTTTGACGGAGTTCATTTTTTGAAAAACGGCCTATTTCCGGATTTATCGATTTTTTCGTATTTTTCAAAAATTTTGGGTTTTTTGACCGTAACTCAGTCAATTTTGAAGATTTTCAAAAAGTTAAAAAACGAAAATGTAGAACAAAATGGGATCTCATTTTTTGCTCAATTGACCGTTCAAGCCAAAAAACGATAAAAGGACCAAAACGGACCACAAAGTGGAATCGAAAAAATGAACGATGATTCGTTTTTTTCAAATTGCACCCATTCGATTCAGCGTAAAAAATGAGGCAGAACCTCATTTTTACTTTTCTCAAGTTATTGTCATTTTCGAAAGAAAAAATTGATTTTTTAGCTGAAAATGACTTTTTTGGCTTGGGATAGGTAGATATAATCAATTTTTGATGGATTCAGGAGTTGTTATGGTCTGAAAATGTTGTTTCTGTGTGATTTACATCATATTATAACATTTCCAATCAAAATATTCAATTTTTGAAAATTTATTTTTTTCAAAAAAAGTTGAGAACTTTTTTCAACAAATATTCCAAAATTTCCAAACTTGAATAGTTTGATTGGAAATGGTATAATATGATGTAAATCACACAGAAACAACATTTTCAGACCATAACAACTCCTGGATCCATCAAAAATTGATTATATCTACCTATCCCAAGCCAAAAAAGTCATTTTCAGCTAAAAAATCAATTTTTTCTTTCGAAAATGACAATAACTTGAGAAAAGTAAAAATGAGGTTCTGCCTCATTTTTTACGCTCAATTGAATGGGCGCAATTTGAAAAAAACGAATCATCGCTCATTTTTTCGATTCCACTGTGTGGTCCGTTTTGGTCCTTTTATCGTTTTCTGGCTTAAACGGTCAATTGAGCAAAAAATGAGATCCCATTTTGTTCTACATTTTCGTTTTTTAACTTTTTGAAAATCTTCAAAATTGACTGAGTTACGGTCAAAAAACCCAAAATTTTTGAAAAATACGAAAAAATCGATAAATCCGGAAATAGGCCGTTTTTCAAAAAATGAACTCCGTCAAAGTTCTACCCCTCGGGGGGTCTAACTTTTGCACCTAGACCCGATAGATTCCAGGGGTGACACTTTGGAAGTAATACATGTAAATTTTAAAGACGGAAGTTTTTTGCGGTTTATCAGTGTTTTGAAAAAAATAACAATATTGCTTCAAAAGTATTACATTCATCTCAATCCAATGTTGCATGCCCTACTAATTGAGAATCAATGCTCACCCAACTTTTATGATAATTTTCTGTTTCGAAATCTCTCCATTTTTTCCCTTGTGTGTCATATACTGTTCTCTGATCGTCTTTTTGTACTTTTTTACTCTTACTGTTTACACCAAAGTTGTCTGGAATTCCGGTTTCCGGATTCCGTATTCCGGAACTGAAGTAGATCATTCCGTACTATTCTGGTGTATATCCATTCTTCATAAAATTAGATTTCCGTTTCAGAAGAATGGTGAATTTCTCTAGTCCCCGATCACAGATGCTAATGGTGTACCCCGGATGCAAAAACTAGTATCTGGGTGATTTTCCGACAAAAAAGATATTGTGTTAATTTATATTCTCCAAGCTGGTTAATTAGGTTATTGAGCTTCATTGAACTTCACAAAACTCAAAAGTAACTTTGGCATGATAGTTTGATCTAGGGTTGTTGTTGGTCGCCAAAACCTTTTATTAAAACCAATGTTTTTCACGTCATAGGTTTTTACAAACCAATAATTTTTCTAAATTGGTTTTTGAAAACCAATGTATTTTTCAAATTGGTGATTTGACGCCAATATTTCATCACAAAATTTTCGAAAAATTAATTTTCAAAACTTTTTTTCAACGCATTTGACCTTTGATGAGTTGGTTTCGCCAGACCTACACGTAGGTATTGGCGACTAATACCAATTTAGAAATAGGCATTGGTCGCCAATACCTTTTTGAATATTTGCGTAGGTTACCAATGCCAATTTCTAAATTGGTTTTGGTCGCCGTAAAATACCTTCTTAACAACCCTAGTTTGATCGACCAAACAAGGGTGTGGCTGCTATGCCGATTCTCACTCTGGGGAAACAGTGAAAAAAAGTGTCATATATCCAAAAAATTTTTATTTTTCGTTGCTCTTGATTCAAATAGATATTACTAATTAGATTGACAAACAAATTTCAAACTTTTATCATATATTTTCAAAACCGATGAAAAATTCAACTTGCTCGTGCTTGTTGCTGCCATGTTGCTGGTTAGTTCGTCATTTATTCTCTAGTTGAAAAAGTTCCGAAACCGATAAAGTACCGAGAAACACTTTCTTTAATAAGTTGGATTAGGTCTAGAGAAATCCGGAGAAAAATCGATTTGTTGAATTTCAATATACGAAAACCGGAAGATTATGACTTTGTGGTAACAATAAGTTTTTCGATCGAAGGGAGAATACGTCAATATTGCGAACCAATTTACAACGTACTTCTATACTTCTGGAAACAGGGTTTTACATAAAAAGTGGACTTATTTCTTATCGATGACCATAAATGAAATCATCTTATTTTTCTGTGAGTTTAAAGAGCATATACTTTCCATTTAGTTTTTTTTTTCGCAAAAAAATGTATCATTGAAGCAGCTACTTTTCTCACCTTCTCCTCATTTTTAGGAACATGAATATAATTTCAGAAAATCTTGACTTCTGGAGGAAATTCTGTTTCAGGAAATAATTAAAAGCGGTTCATGTGAACAGGAATTTGTTAGGTACGCTATTTATCATAGTTTTTTTTTCACATTCGGAACTCAAACCCTCTAGTTTGTTTCTATAGATGTTTCAGAATAATAGTGAAGATCCCTAAAGTTAGTACAGTATGGATTCATTATCAGTTTCACTATCTTTGTATTTTTGAAAAAGAAAAATAGTAATTGGTAATTAATTCCCTCTCCACGTAAAATAAGAAAAAAGAAATTGGGTTTCAAAGCTCTAGTTCCGTCAGGGCTGTGTTACGGGCTTCAAACATTCTGATAAGCGTTTACACTCTCATTTTCGATTTCCAAGTTATTTTTTTATTGTGCATAGATGCTCTGACAATTCTATCATGGCTTTGTGGTAACAGTAAATGTACACTCTTTTTTTCAAACCGGATATAAAAATAATATTTTTAACCAAACTTTGGATTTAGTTGTAAACTTATTGAAACTGTCTTCTCCTTTGCCTCATTCTTTCGAAAGTCCATAACACCGGTTTTCCGTTTCAAATTTTACATCAAATCCTACATTCGAATGATTTTCCGATAAATATAAAGTCTCTCTAGATTTTTCCACAGTCAAATGCACTTGAATCCCTATTTCTATTGGCGTGCCTATTTGCCTCTACTTTTCATCAAACTGAGAAGCAGCAATACATTTTTTTAATTGTTTTGTTAACGGAAAAACTTCTGTTCCAGAAAATAGTAGAGAGTGGTTTATGTGGACAATAATTTGTTATATGTCATATTCAGAATTGTACTTGTAAGCTCGCATTTGGAATTCAAAATCATCAAATCCATAGTTGAACTTTGTCGAGAAATTAATCAAGTTACGGCAAAAACGGCAATATGCGCTCATCACGTAATATCAAAATCACAATAATTTCCTGCAAACGAGAACCAAACGAGATCATGTTGTCCTTTATTCCAATTAAAAATTTCTTGAAACCGACTGAAAATAATAAAATTCATAAATTCCACGCAAAGCAAGAACCAAACACTTTTTTCTCAAAAAAAACTTGTTGAAATAGACAAAATCGAAGCCCCATAACATTCGAATCGCCTATTACATGGTGAGCCTTAGTTAAAGCTCAAGTGGTTTGAATTAATCAAAAATCAATCAACTCCGGATTAGCTCTGTAGCTCAGCCGATTCTATCATAACCATGTCGCAACAGCGAACTTGATCAGTGAAATAGTGAATACTCATAATTTTTTTTAAGTTAAGCTCTGAACTATTTGAAACCGACTGAGAACGATTCTTATAAGTTTGAATCCCAGTTACTTTCTATCAAAATTGAATTATGTACCAACAGGTCAACACTTTTTGAAACCGACGAAAAAATACAAAAAATCGGAAAAGTTGGTGAAAAACAAAGTCAATCATAAGTTGTTTTATAGTCGTGCTTCAAACATCTCTAAACTGATTTGAGTTCATTTTTACATAAATGAATTACGTCTCTATCAATAATCAGTTGTGCCCAAACAATTCAAAATTTCTTTGAAACCGACTAAGAATTACGCGCAGAAATCGAAAAATCAACAACATGAATCATGTGATGTTCTAGAGTTCCTCACGAGATGTTTACACCAAAAGACCTTCCCCTTACTAGTTAGAAATCGAAATTCTTTCAAAATTTTGAAAGATTTCTGTAAATATACCGTTTCAATTATAAATGAGAATGATCTCTTACTTTTCCTGAGAAAATTGATTTGTTTATGCCCGAGGGACCGCAACTTTTCCAGAGCTTAACGATATACCAATTTCAATATTGCACTAACATTCCACAACGGTTCACGGTGCTATCCCTAACCAGAACTGAACGAATCAGAACTGTCCCGCATAAGAACTTTTCAAATGCTCATGATTCAATGATCAATCTAATGCACGTGACATGACATCCAATTTTATCATGACGAACAGTAACAGTAAACTTGTAAACAGACCACCTGAGCGGAAGAGAAAGTTTAGAATCCGGAAGACGGAAGACGGAACAATTTTCGAAAACTTGGAAAAAGGAATAAAGGAAATGGAAGGGACAAAAAGTGCTCGAAACTGCTCCAGCTAGTAAAAAACTAAATTAACCGAGTATTTCGAAGCGCTCTAAAACCAATTGTGAAAAGTTAAAAACTTCGAAAACTTTGCCCAAATTTTCGTTTTCACAGTGCTCCAAATCGTCCGGAAATCCGGAAGACGGAAGACGGAATTCTGCTCATGTCTGATAGTAGCAATGAACTTATGAAGTCGTTTTTCTTACCAAGCCTAGGAACGCCATGATTGCCTACAAATCATTTTCAGTTACTTTCTGAACTTCTTGAAACCGTATGAAATTTTTTAATTCCTTAAAGGTGGGGGGACATGAAAGCTTTGTAGACTTTTTTGTAGACTTTGTATGCATTTTGTCGTAAGATGTGGTGTACCGTACCGATTGGTGGTCGGGCGCATTACCGGCTGAGCCACAGGGGCCAAAATGCGGCCGCCCTCTCTCGGCGTCTATAAATCTGCCTCTCGCCCCCACAATCTAGAGTGCGTGATAACTTTCCCTTCTTACTAGTTATGGTTATCCGGACTTCAAATATGAGTTTAGAATGGTCCATTGTTCATAACAGACAATCAACTTCAAATTCAATTTTTTCACCACCTTTAAACCATTCGCTTGTCTATCAAAAATTAGTCGAGTCTCAACAATTGAAAGTTTTTTGAAACCGACTAAAAATAACGTTCAGAGATCAAAAACCAACAAAAAAAAACATGAATCATGATGTTATGTTTTAAAGTTCCTCTCGAGATGTTTACACAAAAAAATGGGGAAACATATGTTCCGGCTCTTTCCGTCTCATTTTTCTTCATTTTTCCCCCACAAACCTTCAATTTCCTAACGATTTTCCCCCATTTTTTCCAGAAAATAATGGAATTTCTTCTCTCCATATTCCTATTTCTATCAATTCTCCCTTCAATTTCTGCTCAATATGATACATTCCAATTCAATATGTCATTCTTCTGTGGACATGATCGTCAATATACATATGAAATCACTTTTAATATCAGAGATCCAAATGATACTCCTATCACTGATAGGCCAATTGCTCGGACTACTGGAGAGGTTCAAATGGGTGTCATTTTTGTTTCGGAACATGGATTTTTGGATAAGGAGAATGTGACAGTTTGGGAGCCGATCATCGAAATAAGACATACATGTTTGGAGGATCCAAAGAAAGGATTCAAGAAGATTATAGTCAGATTGGCTGGTTCCCCGGCTCTCCGGAATAAGACACTGTACATTTATAAATTCTATTTGGATATCACTGATAAGAGTGGAGATCGAATTGTTGATTCGGAGATTATCATTGTCAAACCAAAACATATTGATTGATATTTTTTCATTAATACATATGTTTCGAACTGAATAAATGTGTTCAAAATTCATTTATTGTCTAGCAACTATGAAACAGTGAAGATTAACAAAATGTCAGTGAAATATAAAACAGTTTCAAACTGTAATTAAGATCAAAAATTTGTGATTTTCAGCATTGGTAACAATAAAAGACGAGTTCAATTCTTTCAATGAAAAGTTTCGTCGGGTGGTTTACATTGATAGTAATTCATGTTTTCTGCTGAAATACGGAAAAATTTGTTTCACAGGCCTAAAAATAGTATTTTTTTGATAAATATCACATCAAATGATGAATTACAAACCTATTCATGCTTTCGAGATACTTTTATTCTGAAAAAGTATTTTTTACAATAATTGACGCTTTGTCATCACAAGTTCTAGAAAACCATAGATCTTTACTATTATTACCACACAAATTCTGTGTGTCTGTTTGTCTGTGTGTCCAGAGCCATATCTTAGCTCCTACTGAGCCGATTTTCATAAATTTTTGACTGATCGATAGAGAATGCTGACGTGATGCTGCCCGTCTTTTCCGTTTTCTAATAAGATCACTGATAAGCTCTGTACTATCTATGCACATAGTCAAAATCTCCAGTGGAAGAAAAAACAACAAAATCTCCAGTCGCTCCCCAGTGGAAGCCAGGCGGTTGAGGCGCGAAGCGCCGAAAACCGTCTGGTTACAATACAATTCTGAAACAGTTGAATATGTTTTTCCAAGACCCGAACTGAAAGTGAGACAACATGAAAGAAATCTCGGTTTCATCCCCATTTCTAGATAAGATATTTTTCAATCGAAAGTATTTCGAGTGAGGACCACTGATTGTCGAAATAAGACATACAGTGGCGGGCAATGGTGAGTGTACCTTTGAACTTTCGTTAATAACTCATCAGAAACAACTCCGATTGGTCTGAAAATTTTTTTGGGGACTCCTGAATGTCCCTGGAGTACTCCCAGATGTTTTTTGGAAAATTGAATTTTCTTCGGATTCTAAACTTTTCCGACGAATTCTGAATTCGAAAAATCCAGAATAAAAATATTTTTTGGCTCTTTCAGAATTTTTTCTAGTTGTGCTTAAAACATTGCTGGGGACACATAGGAACAATTTTTGACGATATGTCGCAAGTTGATTTTGTGATTCCGACGTTAGAACTCCAGATGTCCTAATGGTGTCCTTCACTCGGGACATCATAACGTGGCTAAGAGAGATCGGATCGGGATAAAAAATGATTTCTATATAGATTTGAAGCCATTAAACAAATTGCGATCAGTTTTGAAAGTTTTGCAAAAAATTATTTTCTGTCATTTTTCCAAGTTTTCATGAAATCAAAAATCCTGTAGAAAACATGAAAAATAATATTTTCCAAAACTTTCAAAACTGATTGCAATTTGTTCAGTGACTTCGAATCTGCATAGGAATCATTTTTTACCCCGATCTGATCACTTTTAGCCACGTTATGATGTCCCGAGTGAAGGACACCATTAGGACATCTGGTGACTGTTTGGGAACCGATCATCGAAATAAGACATACTTGTTTGGAGGATCCGAAGAAGGGATTCAAGAAGATTATAGTCAGATTGGCTGGTTCCCCTGCTCTGAGGAATAAGACAATGTACATTTATAAATTCTATTTGGATATCACTGATAAGAGTGGAGATCGAATTGTTGATTCCGAGATTATCACTGTGAAACCAAAAAATAATAATTGACCAAAACAAAAAAACGTTTTTTTCTATGGGATAAAGAAATGTGTACAAAATCATGTTTTTGTCTAACATAAAAATTATGTAACAATTATGAAACATTGAAGATTAGCAAAATGTCAGTAAAATATAAAACAGTTTCAAATTATAATTAAGGGCAAAGATTTTTGATTTTCAGCATTGACAATAAAAACAGTTCACATATTTTAATGATAATATTCGTCGGATGGTTGTTGTTTCTCCTTATTCTCCTTTGAAAATATTGATTTGTTGTTAACCTTCACGATTTTGAAACGAACTCCGGGAATTTCTTCTGAAATATAAATATAAATGCAACCAAAACGATAAATTAAACGGAATACACAAAATAAGTCGGCTATTAGCGAAAATTTTCAGTTTTTCAGAAGATTATCGACACAATCTGATATATTTAGCAATAAAATTGTAATTTTGTTGAATTGCAAGAAAAAAATTAACAAAAATTGTTTGAAAAAGAAAGAATTACTAGAAAAATTGGAAATAAAAAAAAAATCGGCGAAACTGTCGTCATTTCATGCGCATTCGCGTACGCAATCACACTGACGCAACTTTCACACAGAAACGGCTGAAGCGGCCGGTCGGCGGCCGGCTAGGTTTTCAGCCGAATGGAAGCCTTAGTTCTCGGGAACTCGCTCAAAAATCTTCTCTGTTAATATGAAGTGTAAACAGTTTCAGTTATCCTCACACTAGTATTTTTATTTAGAAAGTTTGTTTCGAGGAAAAGAGAATTCATGAAGTTATTTATGGATTTTCCAGTTCCAATTCTTCCAGTTGTATTGAAACCGGAAAAAATGTTGATTTTGTAAGGGATCGAAGATCCCTTAGTCTGGCATTTCTAGTGTAGTCTGTAGTCTGATCCCGGAACCATCTCAAACCCCTTGTTCCCATAACATTCTCTTGTTTTCAGGAAACGGTCTTGGGACTTGCCGCGTCAGGAGAACAAGAACACAATCCCTGAGCTCTCCAGCCTTCCCAGTTTCCCTCATCTGACCAACATTCTTGCGGGATGACAATTCCATGACAAAGACCCACGCAATAAGATGACGTCGCCGGAGCATTCTCGACTCTATCAGAATCACACGCGCTCTCGCGGTGCAATGTCCAATCAGCTCAACATGACTCAGAGGAATTCGACAGAGAAATACAGTCGCCTCCTACTCGATGATTTCTTGGCTTTAATTGATTCTGCTTCCCACACAGTTTCCCATCCCTCCCACACATGTCGTCATTTCCCCTTTGATCCCGCCGCCCTCACATATCCCCTATATAAACCCCCATCACCCTGACACCAGGCTTCTCTCTTATCCTTTTTCCCGGACTTATGTCCGGACTTCTTTGTTAAAATAAACTTATTGTAAGATCGATCGGCTTATGTGTGTGTATCCTTTAATGGTAGCAGCGAGTGAAAGCTCTTACGAGCTTTTAATTCAAAAAGATCCACCGCACACACATTTGCCTAGTTATTAGGTAACCTAGAAGTATCCCTAAGGTTTAGTTAAGAATGGCATACTAAGAACGGATCTGTTGAGAATAATTTTGAGAATAAATTTTGAAACGAGAAGGTTTCCGAGAATAATTTTGAGAAAAAATTTTGAAACGAGAAGGTTTCCGAGAATAATTTTGAGAATAAATTTTGAAACGAGAAGGTTTCCGAGAATAATTTTGAGAATAAATTTTGAAACGAGAAGGTTTCCGAGAATAATTTTGAGAATAAATTTTGAAACGAGAAGGTTTCCGAGAATAATTTTGAGAATAAATTTTGAAACGTGAAGGTTCCCGAGAATAATTTCGACAAAAAAAACGAGAAGGTTTTATTTCGGACAAAAACGAGAAGGTTTTTTGAAAATAATTTGAGCAAAGTGATATTACTGCTCGGTACGGTGCGCACCAATGACGTTGACGACGTTCGCAAATTAGGTTCAAGGGCCCAAAAAGGACCTGATTAGCAAACGCTCGCCTCTCCCACGTCATAACTACCGAACAGTCGAGATTTTGGACTAAAAACGATGAAATTTTTACGAAAAACGATGAGATTTTAACGGAAAACACTGAGATTTTAACGGAATACAATGAGATTTTTACGGAAAATGATGAAATTTTAACGAGAATGAAACGGATTTAAACGAAACGAAAAATGTCGAAACGGCTCTGGAAACTTGTCCAGAGTATTCTTAAGATCCCTCCTAGTATGCCAAAGAAGCCAAGCCATCTTTACTAGTTTAGCCCAGCTCGTACCACTGAGACGGCAGTGTACGGTAATACAATTCGAGTTAGTGACCAACGATTACATTTGAAAACTTTTAAAGTCCATCTATTGAGATATTCGTAAGACCATTTTTTTTTCTTCTTCCTCTTCTTTTTCTTCCGTCAGCAAAAAGTTAGCAGAAGCATGAGTCAGCTTCTTTTACAATTCTACTTGACTCCTTCCTTCAATTTGTCCTTCACCTCTCCCCCCTCTTCTTCTATCTTCTTACTTTTCTCTTTCATTTCCCCGCTTTGTCCTCTACAGTCGTGTGCACGCAATCTCTAAGACGACGAATAATTTTTAGTGTAAAGTTGTTGTTGCAAAACTGTCCGACGTTTCTCTTTTCTTAGCCTACGCTCCGCCCATTCCTCAATATTATTTCCTTCAGTATTTCATTTTCCATTCTTCTTCACCGCCCCACTCCTTCATCAATTTCTTCTTCAATTGCACAAATTTTCCGAGGTTTACGAAAAACAAAGCTTGCTAGAACTTCACTCATTTTTCGAATAAGAAACCCCTTCCCATCCGCGAGCATACACGCACGCTTGTTCTGGGCTCAACACCAGCGCTCAGTCAAGTTAGTTCGGTATATTTCAAGATTGGAGAAGAAGAGAAATTTTGCAATTTACAATATCTAAGAACCCAGCTAAAACCCTAAACCAAAACAACCAACCCAATCCTCACTACAACCCACTTCAAAACAAAAAAAAAAACCCATTCTGAAAAAGTCTCTAAGTTTCACACTTCTTCTACTTTTCTGACATCATTTCATTTATACTCTTATGGTGAACACTCTCTTGACCAACCAAAAAACCGTCTCTCAAGCGAGAGCCGTCAAATGAATTTAAGAATGGCTCCCACAACTCATTCGCCCGACGCCGAAGTTGAACAACCCGGAAACCAAGTCTTGGACCCAGACACACCTGCAATGGAAACATTTATGTTCCATAGTAATACCAGTTCGGAACCACCAGTTGTTCGCGATCTTGCCATCATGCCGGCTCGACAAGATGCTACAACGGAGGGTCCCCAATCGATCGGTACCATGATGTCACAATCCGTATACCGCTACACAAGTCGTTTCTGTGAGTTTTTGACTTATCTCGTAGGAATCATTAGTCGGCTACATGGATACTTCACAACTAAGGCCCGCTTAAACAACAAAGAGGATCCGGTAAACCTGTCGGCACGCCAAACTTTGCCTGCCCAGGATAACTCCGCGACTTCTTCAGACCTAGATATACCTTTCGTTATCATCCCAAATCAGAACAAGCAACTTCCAAGTCCCTCCCAATCAGAAAATTTTCATCTAACGAATAGCACTAGCCACCTTCCAACGAACTCCACTAGATCTTATTCGATTGACCAACCAAATTCATACGACCACCCATATTCACAAAATTTTCTGAAAACGAGCGAGCCAGCTAAAACTTTTGACAACCTAGGTATCTTTCGGAAACCAGCGCGATACCTTGCCCTTCCCAAAAATCGTGATCTTTTTGACGAAAGAGCATGGCAAGCTTTCGTTAAGGGTCCCAACCATCCCGAAAAGGTCTACGCCAAAGGTGGGAGTTCCAATTCTTTTCACGCCCAACAAAATCGCCCCATCAAATCCGAGCAGTCCCCGCCCGACACCACCAAGAGTGATTTGTTCGCAACCCAGGACTTAGCAGGGAAGAGATCAGCGCCTAGCAACCGACCATCGCCTTCCCACCATTCACCGCAACATAAAGATTTACTGAGCTCCCCAAATTTTCGTGATCCTTACTTTAACTCCCAGAATAAAACTAGAGGTGTCTGCTATGAGTGTGGGAGAGAGGGCCACTACATCGCTAACTGTTTCCGCCGCTTGAACAGACCACGTGTCGGGAACCCCATGCCTAGAACCCCGCAAAATCCACAAAACCTCCAAACGCCCAGCAATCAGTCGTTTGAACACCGCAACTCTAACGAGCCCGCGAACCTTGATCGAGTTAGTGAACTCAGAGCAGCGATAAAAATAAGGGAGGCGCAGACGAACGCACTAATCAAGATGAACGCTGATCTGGCCGCAGAAGTTTTGCATAAGAATAAGAACTAAAACGCATTCGAAACCTTCACCATCTGTCCCATGAATACCTACACACTGACCAAAAGCAACCCTATCCTTCAACCCAAAAAACCGACACGTCGACTTTTCGAATCAGTAAACTAGAACCAGCGGTCAACGTTCCAACAAACTCACAAAGTTTAGACTAACGACATTACAGTTCTCACTTTTCTTAAGCTTGAAAAAGTTGAGTCAAGTAACGAAACGCTGAAACCATCCCAACACAAGACGACGAAATCAAAGGTCAGTTTATTCCAGATCTGCTCCGAGCCTAAAAACGGGGTTAAGAGAAGGGGAGGCGCATGTCTTGTACCCAGCAATATCCTGGATCAAGTTCATAGCCCTGCTCGCCACCTCTCCCTCCAAAATTCAAAATTCAAGCTCACCAACTTTCGACCCCCATTTTCAAAAAAAAAAAAAAAAACAGTAAATCAGAACGAATAAGCCTAGTTTTAGCTAACTCACCTTAACTAGGTTACTGTCTCGTTACGGTTCAAATATCCCCTTCAGCCAAAAAAAAAAACCTTTCGAAAATTCAATTACCCAATCCAAACCTCCCTCCGAAGCATCCACAAACCGATTAACGAAATTCTCTATCCCCGTTGCCCCTTTTCTCCTAATTTTGTTTCTAGGTTTAGAAACCGTACTACGAATCCAAAAAAAACCCCCCTCCACCGACGACGGATCTAATTTAGATTATTCCTCCTAAAAACAAAATTATTACTTAGCCCAGAATCCAAAACTTTATCAAAAAAGGCTTTCAACCGATGATCTCCCCTTCCCATTATCAAAAAAAAAAAACTATGGAATGTCTACACTTTTGCGCATTTCCTCTTTTTGACCACTTATCACGGAACCACTATTTTCACATATAGGCTCTTGGACATAAACTTTGGTCTCCCAGAGCATACAGTTCCTAGTCACTACCTTATTTTAGCGACTTTACTCACTAGATCCCTTGAAAACAAAATGGGAAACTCATTTTTATGCTTTTTCAAAAGTTATAAAGAGGCACAGAGGTAGAGCTTACTGGTGCAATATCCACCGGTAGGCCGAGACCCCCGTTTCTCCTTCAAAAGTCAAAAAAAAAAAACAAAAGAGAAAAAAAAATCTGAACGAACACAAACACACTCAACCAACTAACTCTCTATCTCTCTCTCTCTCTATCAACTCTGTCACCTCTATCACCTCCATCACTACCCTCTATCGCCTTTCCTTTTCCAAATTGTATAACATTTCATCCTTTTTCAACTAAACCGTTTGCTCTCTTTCGTATTCTTTCCTTTCTCTTGTGCGGTCATCTTTCGCTCGACGCGCAACCGACGCAAAATTTTCGAAAATACAAAATTTTTCTTTTTCCAGAAATCATCTTTCAAACTCACCACCACTCAGTTAAAACCACGCCTCAAACACGAACCCAGATCCAGCATCGGACGATAGTCAACAACCTCAAGGGAAGCCGCTGAGACCAACTCAAAATATGCCCACGGAAAAGGAATCTGACGCCAACCCCCAAGGGAACCTTGCCGAGGAGTTAGTGAAGAAGGAATCCGAGACCTCGCGCGGAGAAGGAGTTCCCACGGAGACCGACTCCGTCTCCCAGGAACCTCCTTTTCCGTCTGAGGGAGAACAAGTCAACATCCTAGCTCAATCCGACCAATTCAATTTGACTCCAGCCACGCAACGAACTACCAAACGATACGAACACGACTTCGGATGGGAGCCGAAAATCACCGCATTCGACGAACTCCCACCAGAGGCCCCGCTGGTCGCCCTCGCAAAAGCCATGCTAGGAGGTGTCGCCATCAAGGCCGACGTCCACAGAAACAAGGTCATATACATCAAGTTCAACGGAGCTCCCCTTTCCCAAGAACAGGAATTCTACATCAACTTAGCCTCCGCCATCACCGTCCCAGTGTTCAAAATAAACGGCGCATTCGGTTCAGGAAAGACACGCACTTTGGCTATGGCACTCGTCGCTCTCGCCAGAAAAGAATCGGACAGATTGCACTTGGCGACCGCACCAACCAACAACTCGACCGCCCAACTCGTCAAGACTTTCCTCTCGGTCGAAGTTCTTGACCTTCCAGATGCAGTCCGAGCCGTCAGCGAAGCCAGTTACGAATTGCTCCCTCCGGAGGCCAAAACAAGCCTGGACTTCCCAGTGGTCTGGCCCCGTGATTTCCTGGAATACATCAAGAAAATTGACGAAACGATCAAACCTGCCGCGAGACCTAGCTACACAGCACGGGAAGTGTTTGTTCATCTTCATAACAGGGGACACACCGGGGAACAAACCTTCCGAAACGAGACCTTCAAGAGATGGCAAGGTCAGGAAACCAAGACGTCGAGAGAATCAATCTGGTTATTGTTGATGGAGATCAGGAAACCAATAATCATCTTCGGAACCGTCGCCGCCGTTACGAAACACTTCACGAGCGGAGATTTAGCCCACGAACGATTCAGAGTTGCAACAATTCAAGTTGACGAAGCTCCCCAACTCCCGTTCAACGCTCTCATCACGCTTGGAACACGTTGCCCCGCGGCAAGGATTGGATTAGTCATGGATGTCTGTCGACTCTCTCCTTTCGTAAACGCTTACCCAACCGATTTCCTGAAATGCTCAGTGGGAGACTTGTTCCACGTTTTGAACTTCACGACACCAACCGCCTCGCTGACGCAAATTTACAGGAACCGCCCAGAAGTAGTGGACACATTCGAAGATTGGTATTACGGAGGACGGTCACTGAAGGCCATGAGACTGGAGGATGAGGCAAACCCAGCCGCAAACGCGATTGGCTTCAGCTACCCCAACGCGATTCAACACGCTTTTCTGGACACAACGCATATCGAATCAGGAACTTCACTCTACAACCCGAGCGAGGCTCGTATGGCAATTCATTGGGCACAGAAAGTACACAGAGCAGCACCGCACCTGTCTATTGCCATCCTATCATACTACCGAGCCCAAGCCGAATACGTGAAAGCCAATTCCCCCAGCTACGTGGAGACCAGTACCGTCGACGCCGCCCGAGACAAAGAATTTCACGTCACCTTCATTCTGACGTCCCGTACTACCCCATTCGCAAAGAGGAACAAGAAAGGAGATACGAGAGAGAAAGGTTCCAACATTGCTCTGGATTCCGTCATCAACGACGAACGACGTTTGGCTGTTGCCCTCTCGCGGGCCAAGGATCTTTGCGTCATCTTTCTTCACGAGGAAAGCTCAACATGTTCGAGTCTCTGGAGAAGCATTTTCAACCATACTCCAGGCGGCGAGCTCGTACACCACTACCCGACTATCCCGGACGATGCCCTCATGGTGGAGCAACCAACGGAACACTGTCATCAAATGCCCGAAAGCGATAATCATACATCCATCGCCGCTACTCGCCCAATTTCCATCAACTCCGACCAAACCATGCTGTGGAAAATCGCTCCCTTGGCACGAATCGAAGTCGCAATCCTCGCAACATCCTGCGGAGAGGAAATCGTCCGAGAAATCGACATTGAAGTAGACGGAAATCCTTACGAAACTGGACCAACTTTCATGGAAAACATCCAACGCTACACCATCGCCCACAACCAGCTGTTCCCAGCCTTCATGCCTCCCAGACTGGCAGCGCGATCCGGAATGAGACGTCGGGGATCAAATTTCATGCATTTGGTGACCGGCACCACTCGAGTATGGACCAAAGTATCTGCACACGGATCCCAACCCCTCATATGTGGATGCAATCCCGCCTATCAACCCATCGGCCGTCAACATGATAATCCGGAACTATGCCTCGCACACATCATTGGAGAACTTCTGGCCGAAAGGATGTGGCAAAATTTACCAGTGGAAGGAATGCGTTTCGACCCAGGTTTGTTCCAGACAGTCCAAAACTTCCCGGTGTAAGATTCGGCCGGGCAATATCCCCAACCGTTTTGCAACACCAGGTTCTATGGTCTCGTCTATTCAAAATACCCCGACACTAGCGGTCTCTAATGGGCAATATCCCCGTTGTTGTTCCGCCTAGTTCGTGGGTACCAAATATTCTTTTGTCAAAAACCCAATATAATTTCGCTCCAAATTGAATCCAATCTTACCAATCATTACCAACTATCACCAACCATCCATCAACTATCTAGTCAAATCTAATCATTCCTTAAGTGACCGCTATATACCTACCCTTATGGGTTTCTCAAATGCTCTCGCTGAAAATCAGGTACGTTTGCTCTTATTTTTTTTACAAGGACCAGGGACGGTCCTTATTTGAAGGTGTAAGGTGTAAGGGATCGAAGATCCCTTAGTCTGGCATTTCTAGTGTAGTCTGTAGTCTGATCCCGGAACCATCTCAAACCCCTTGTTCCCATAACATTCTCTTGTTTTCAGGAAACGGTCTTGGGACTTGCCGCGTCAGGAGAACAAGAACACAATCCCTGAGCTCTCCAGCCTTCCCAGTTTCCCTCATCTGACCAACATTCTTGCGGGATGACAATTCCATGACAAAGACCCACGCAATAAGATGACGTCGCCGGAGCATTCTCGACTCTATCAGAATCACACGCGCTCTCGCGGTGCAATGTCCAATCAGCTCAACATGACTCAGAGGAATTCGACAGAGAAATACAGTCGCCTCCTACTCGATGATTTCTTGGCTTTAATTGATTCTGCTTCCCACACAGTTTCCCATCCCTCCCACACATGTCGTCATTTCCCCTTTGATCCCGCCGCCCTCACATATCCCCTATATAAACCCCCATCACCCTGACACCAGGCTTCTCTCTTATCCTTTTTCCCGGACTTATGTCCGGACTTCTTTGTTAAAATAAACTTATTGTAAGATCGATCGGCTTATGTGTGTGTATCCTTTAATATTTGTTTTTAGTCTTCAGCAGACATGAGCGGAAGAGAACATTTTGAATCCGGAAGACGGAAGTCGGAACAGTTTTTGAAAACTCGGAAGACGGAAGACGGAAGGCGGAAGAAATTTCAAAATCCAGGAAGACGGAAGGAAGGAAACGGAAGGAACAAAAAGTGCTCAAAACTGCTCCGGCTAGGAAAAAACTAAATTTTTTGGCATGATATTGAAATCTATTGAACAAAACCGTAGTTTGATGATAACAAGTATGTTGAAAAGCGCTAAAACCGTGTTGAAAAATTTTAAAATATTGGGAAATTTCCCCCGAATTTCCGTTTTCTCAAAGCTCCTTAACGTCCGGAAACACGGAAGACGAAAGCCGAAAAACGGAACAATTTTTAAAAATCCGGAAGTCGGAAGCCGGAAGAGAAAAAAGGACGGAAGACGGAAGACGGAATTCCGCTCATGTCTGGTCTTCAGTTCGGACAGTTTTTTTTTGTTTATCATGTATGATACAAATTTATTGGATTCATATTACGGTCAATCGAAATAAGTTAACTCTGAAACTTTAAATTTTGGTAGAGCTGTCTCTAAGTTTCTATACCTTATATGTTCTGTTTGCTTGATTTTTAGAAGCCTATTAGTCGATTAATAATAAAAAAAATTATTGGGATCGTCAACGAACTGAGGATCAAAAGTCATAGGCGTTCGCACAATTCAAAACATGTCTGAAACAGAAAAATTTGGTTTTTATTTTCTGGAACAGTAACACCCTGTTTTTTGAGAAAAATGGGACAAAGAGACACAAACTACAAACCTAATACATACTTTTAAGGCTAATCCAAAGGATGGATTCAAGAAACTAATCCTTCAATTTCCCTCATCTCCTGCACTTCGAAATAAGACAATGTACTT
Organism: Caenorhabditis doughertyi; assembly: GCA_963572265.1. Lineage (NCBI taxonomy): Eukaryota > Metazoa > Nematoda > Chromadorea > Rhabditida > Rhabditidae > Caenorhabditis > Caenorhabditis doughertyi. Next base: position 8,514,324 of record OY751556.1, on the reverse strand, counting down.
TTTAAAATGTCATACCAATAGTTGATTCGACATTCCGATCAAAATATAGCACCATTGAAACTGTGAAACGGACTTTGGATTGCTAAAAGTATAGATATTGCGAAATAGAGATCAAGGAGCTCAGTAACTTTACATTTTTGCTACATTACTGAAACAGCATTATTAGACACCAATCTAAAAATGTTTAGACTTGAAAAGGTTAAGTTTTTCGGATCAAAAATAACGGAATGCGGAGATAATGGAATAGATCTGTACCAATGATTGTGGCTGAGAAGGTGTAGTTCCAAATTTAAATTTCTTAACACAAATTTATACTCTGAAACCTTATACAGTATTGGCGAAACTGTATAAAAATTCAGACGGTCTCCGCCACTCCAGATCGATTTTAAGAAAGATTCGTACACTGTTTACACTGTCTTTGCAGATAACTTTCGGGCATTTACGGAACCAAAATAGACACTTCCTAATTCTCAATTCAACAAAAAAGATGCATCGGAGGTTTTCAAGTCACCATTTTTTGCCGTTCATGTTCGAGTTTCTAACTTTGTTGAAACTATTTAAAAAATCTTTGGGAGTAAGAAATTTATTTCTCAGAATTCAGCCTTTAGGTTTCTAGTTGTTTTTATCCAGAAACCATTTTCAATTTTCAACAAGATTCTGTTTCACAGACATTCAATCAGCACTAATTCTATTTATTCAGCAGTATATTCATTCAATTTTGGTGACACAGAAAATTTTTTTAAACCCCCATTGCCGCAAGAAAAAATCATTTGGTGCAGGAGAATTCTGCTAATATGAAAAACAAATGGCAATTACTGATTTTCCCAACATTATTTGTTTTTCTGAAATAGTATGAGAGAAAATAAATGTGATTTCTTCTCAGAATAATCTGTTAGACTGGTCAAAAACTAGTTGAGCTTTTTTTCAGTAATCTGTCCAAGTTTTTCTAAATATTCAAATGCGAAAGTTACGGTTTCAGATTATCCAAGTAAGTCGATATGAAGATCATTATTCACTATGAGTTTTCTGTATATTGTTGATTTTTGTTCACGAGCAAGCGCGCCCCACTGAACTCAGTGTTTCAAATGTTCTCACTTTCAGTCAATGAAGTTTTTGATGAGTTTTCCGGTTTTCACAAGAAGAACACCTATTCTGAAGATTTTTTCACAGAAAATCGAGAAAAATAAATTTTAAGTGGAAAATGTTGTTTTAATAGGTTTTTGACCAGCTTTAGGTCGAAAAGAGGGATGAAAGTGCCATTTTTCGTCGAGAATTGCGTGTTTCAGTTGATAATAGTCGAAAAATGACAGGAATAGGTGTTTTTCAGCGAAAATCGGGAGCATCTCCAGAAAACTTATTCGACAGAGCTGAAAAATGTTTTTTCGAAGAATAAATTTAGTTCAGTGGGGCGCACTTGCTCATGAAAAAAACCAACAATACTGTGTTTACTTTTCATATCCATACCAACTTATTGATACGGTTTCAGGATATTAAAATAAACCAATATTGAAATCACAATGCATTGTGAGGTTGAAAAACTCGAGGTAATTGTTTGATGGTTAACATAAAAATGGGAAACTACATATTGTCAAAGTAAAAAAGTTGCGACGCGTGAACCTCACAAAACTGTAAACAACTCTCTCGAATAAACTCCACCTTTTTTCGCAATAGTGCGGCGCACTTTCACACTGGACTGGGGCAATTCAGTGTTTTTAAAAAATCTGAAAAGTGCACCGCACTATTGCATAAAAAAGTGGAGTTTATTCAAGAGAGTTGTTTACAGTTTTGTGAGATTCACGCGTCGCAACTTTCTCACTTTGACAATAGTGAGGCAATTTTTGTCTCAAACAAATTAATTTTAACGGTATTCTGTTTCGCAAAATGAGTATAATCCAAACTTGTTGATTTCCTATGATTAATTGATGAAACGACTTCGAAGTTTTTTTTGCCGTATTCTTCATTTTTCTTTAATTTTCATACTCTATAAAAATATTTTCCACGGTTTCGAATCATCCTAGTTAGCCTTTTTTTGAATTTCTACGATTTGAGATCGTTATCCTTTACCAACATCATTCTGAACTGGTCAGAAACTTGAATTGATCTTCTCTGAATATCGTAATCTGTATTTACTTTTCGCACCCATACCACATAATTTATACGGTTTCAGAATATTAACGTAAGCCGATACTGAAAACTGTACATAATGCAAGCAATGAACGTATTCAAAAGTTTTTCATACCAATAATAAAATAGTTGAAGAAATTACTTTAGTCTATAAGTCGATCATCTGGAAGTTTGTAGAACATATTATTGGTTTCAAATGAATTGTCACCTCGTGACGTCACACTGCCCGGGACCCAAGTTGGAAAACTTTCATGGTAGTTTTATTTTGATTTTTTTCGGGCCGGTTTCGCACGCAAAAATTATTTTTTTTGCTCAAAAATTTTATTTTGAGTAGAAGAATTGAATGTGCGGTCGAAAACTGCCTGAAAAAAATCCCGAAAAATAAATAAATAGCTACCATGAAAGTTTTCCAACTTGGGTCCCAATGAGAGTGACGTCACGTGGTGTCAGTTCATTTGAAACCAATAATAGTTACGAGAAAAATATGTTGTAATTCCAAAATCATTGAAAAAATTATGAGAAAATTGAAACTGTATATATTTTTCAATTTGAGAATATTCTGACGTTCTTAATGATTTTCTTGGTAGATATATCACCGACTGTTCCTTTATTCAAGCAGCTCGTTTTGATTCAATATAAAAACAGTGAAAATATTTGGAATCATAGAATTCATCTTGATGCTTATGGTTTATTTAAGACTTGAAATCGTGGTTAGCTTTCAAAGCTTTCGCACCTGTTTTCTACCAGAATTTTTCAAAATGTTCTTATTTTTTTAATCAAAGACGATTATTCTTGAAACTCTAAGAAACAGATATGGAAACTATGAAGCAGTATTTTCTTTTCTTTATAGCTTTTACAAAGTTTTTACCGAAATTGCTGCTTTCATCTGGAAATAAAGGTTATCATAAAAAGGTTCTCGAATTCATTCAGATGACTTCTATGAAACGGTAGTGTTTCGTACCATGTTTTTTCGAAGTACTCTTCTCATTTCCAAAATTTTTTAAGATGAAACTATTCCGAATGCTTGCCATCTCCGATATATTTGCTAAACACTCCATATCTTCAAAAGCCGTCTGTCTGACTTAGTGTCGGCGTGATTACGTACTCGACCCACTATTTGACGACAGTTGCGAAGTTTTCTATAAAATTAAGGCTGAGAAACTGAAAAATTCATGATATTTTAAAGGTCTTCAATGATAAACATGTGAATTATTAATTATTATTGCATTATTGTCTTTTATAGAGTGAAAAGCCCATAAGTATTTCAAAAAGAAGGGGTTGCTCGTGATTTGAAATGCCAGGGGTACGCAATCACGTTCACGCCAATAATGCAGAAGACTGGCGCCGCTGAGAGCGGCTGAAGCGGCTAGCCAACAGCTGGCGGCCAAATAACTTTGCTTCAGCCAAATGGAAGCCTTACTGGAAAATGGTGCATTCGACATGTCACAGTTGTTTGGGTAAGCTTTTTTGATCATAAGTGGAAAATGGCATTGTATTTCAAATGTTGCAGAATCGTTTATTTTGGATTGAAACAGTAGAAATTATTTGGAATATTAAAGTTTTTAAAACGAGAAGTATTGCTTTATTCTGAAATACAACGCATTCGACATTTTATATCGATAGTTATGGTTTTCAGCATACCAATGATGTCATCTTTCCATTGAATGAGCTCATTAACATGAAAAACCTGAAGCAGGAAATTGGCAAACGGTTGAAAATTCTGTCAGCCATGTCATACATCATCTTGAATTTTTCAGCCCGAAGATCAAAACTAGGTCTGAAAGCAAAATTTGTTGGCACGATGATAATGAAGACCATTTTCTAATCAATGTGATAACACATAAATGAGATATGAAACAGTGAAAATCAATAAAGATGTCTACTTAATTTCCTTTGCACAGCGCCGAAATGAATATCGTGTTACATTTTTGATAGTCTTGAAGCAGGAAAGGTTTTGAGATTTTATTGGGATTCTCGAAAATCGGTCATTCAAAGTTTTTTCCACTCTCATTGTAGCTATATCTATTCCGAACATGTATTTGACACATCGTCGCTTCATTCATGCAGCTCGTTTTGTTTCAATCTAAAAACAGTGAAAATATTTGGAATTTTGATTTTTATACTGATGGTTTATACTTATTCGAGATACTGCGAAAAAACAATTGTTCAATGAAATACCTTGTTTACATAAAATATTTGGAGCAGGAAATTGGTAAAATCAATTTGTTAAAGCCAGCTTATTGTCTTAAAAAGTACATTTCAGCGCGAACATGATGAAACAGATTTGAAAACGATATCCGTACCAAATTTTCATGAGAAATCGTCGTTTTCTGATCAATGCAATAATAAATCAGATACGAAACAGTGATGGTCAATAAACGAAAAAAGATTATTAAATCAATATCATCTCCGAAACACTTCGATAGTTTTCATATCCATGAAACAGGAAATCATAAATTATTTTATTGGGTTGTAAACCAAATTTCATGCAGCAGCTTTACGTAACTGTAAAAATCAAAAAAAAATAAAGCAAAACAAGGTTGTTGATTACATTTTGCTAATAACTAATTCCATGGTCTTCCGATGAAAATGTATTCTTGGAACTGAAAAAAATTCGAGAAGGTTTACGATTTATGACCCAATCGAACAATAACTATTGAATAATAGATTTATTCCACCTAGCTTTACCCCTAGAACTCTGGCCACCCCTAGAAACATTTTAAAAAATGAAAAAAAAAATTTTTATCAAACGCCTTATGTATCAGAAATAAATTCCTATTCTCTCCATCAATGGATATTCTTGAAACCGAAAATTTAGAAGACTTTATTTTTTTATCCGGATTTTTTTCATTCCGTTGTTTTCGCGCTGAAAATTTGTTTAAACTCCACTAAACAAAATGTTTCGGTATGTGAAATTTTTTTTCAACACTCTGCCTAGTACCACGTTTTACATACTACCATTTCATGATTTTTTCAGATTAATTCATTATCCGGAACAGTGAAAATTATTGCGCCCGATTCCTTATGAATAAAATAAAACATCCATCTTCCTTAGGGCACCATTTTTACAGAACTTTTACCGGAAGTGCGGAACCACTCTGGATTTTATCGCATTCAAAACTTTTTATCCATGAAACGTTTTTTGAACTCATTATATGATTGAAAGCATATCCCACCCTCAGATTGTCCAATGAATTACTCTTTAGTTAAGAGTTGAACTGTGAAAAACCTTCCAAAGTTTTGATGATATAAGGTTGGTTGTGTCGGTTCAGTTTCCAAGTATCCTATTTCAAAATGGTTCCCAAATATTTTATCTTGGAAACTGGAAATAATTTCGAAAGTCAAACTCTAATAGACAAACTATTACTTATCTTAGCAGTTCACAATCACGCAAAACAACGGCCCAGACTGGACGAAGCCTTGGAATACGCAATTTGCACTTTCAACCAGTTGGGGGCGTGGCTTAAATTCAAAGAATTTGTGCAGGTGACCAACCGTACGAACCGACAATAGTTATTTGTGTGAACTGAAGATTTAACAGCGTTTCCATGAGATAATCGAGCAAGGGCCTCTTGGGGTCGGCACAGTATTTTAAAAATCTTTATTTCTCGCTGATTTGTCATATGGGCATAGTTATAGGTCATCTGTGAACAAAAAAACAGTTTTCCACTGATTCCGCCCACTTCTGACTTCAGAATATTCAGAAGCTTTTCAGAAGACGTTAGTATTGTAGAGTTTCTCCCATAAGAGATAATTTCGAAATTCAACCGGGAATCAATACTAGACCATATTTGGAGACTTTTTTGTGTTCTACGCTAAGTTCCAGCACAACGTCTTCAGGGTGAAATTCTGCGTTGAAGTGCAGAGTGGTGCAATCTGGTTGGAAAATTACCGTTCCCGAAAATTTTTCCCACTATGTCCGACGAGATTCCTTTAGCATTAGATACCCCTACCACATAGCTTTCAAACAGAAAAAGGTTTGGTCCGAAAAACTAGGACCTTAAAGGGGTTTCAGTCGAATATAAGAGAAAAATTCACTGAATTCAACGTACCCCCCTCCATGGTGAAAATGGTCATGGTGACCAATTTGAAAAATCTTTTTACCACGTAATGTCCTACCCATACCTGACAGCTCCACAAAATATCAGCTCATCTGAATCACTTCTGAAGGCGTGGCACCTCTTCGGAAAATCCTTCACATAATCAAGGACGTCGGAATTCTGAATTTTTGAATCTCCGATAATTCAGCTCGAAACTGTTGTGGAAGGTACTAAAACATCATAAATGATCATTTTATGCAAAAATAGTATCTTTTCACAGCATTCTAACGCAGTTTTGACGACGAACGTCACATGGTTTACCATACGGATGCCATTCTGCCTATTCAGACATGACAGGAGTATTGTTTTTGCATAAAATGATCATTTATGATGTTGTAGTACCTTCCACAACAATTTCGAGCAAAAATATCGGAAATTCAGAAATTCAGAATTCCGACGTCCTTGATTCTGTGAAGGATTTTCCGAAGAGGTGCCACGCCTCCAGAAGGGATCCAGATGAGCTGATATTTTGTGGACGTATTGGGTATGAGTAGGACATTACGTGGTAAAAATATTTTTCAAATTGGTGACTATGACTATTTTCACCATGGAGGGGGGTACGTTGAATTCAGTGAATTTTTCTCTTATATTCGACTGAAACCCCTTTAAGGTCCTAGTTTATCGGATCAAACTTTTTATTGTTCGAAAGCCATGTGGTAGGGGTATCTAATGCTGAAGGAATCTCGTCGGACATAGTGGGAAAAATTTTCGGGAACGGTAATTTTCCAACCAGATTGCACCACTCTGCACTTCAACGCAGAATTTCACCCTGAAGACGTTGTGCTGGAACTTAGCGTAGAACACAAAAAAGTCTCCAAATATGGTCTAGTATTGATTCCCGGTTGAATTTCGAAATTATCTCTTATGGGAGAAACTCTACAATACTAACGTCTTCTGAAAAGCTTCTGAATATTCTGAAGTCAGAAGTGGGCGGAATCAGTGGAAAACTGTTTTTTTGTTCACAGATGACCTCAGGGTATCATCAAAAGTCTCATCATTGAGAAATAAAGAGTTTGAAAATACTGTGCCGGCGTATGCTCGATCGCCTCATGGAATCGCTGTTAAAAAATGTGAGTAAAACATCTACAGCGTAGTTACCAACATACATGATCAAGAAGTGTGTATCAAAATTTTTTTTCGAATCACGAGCTAGTTTTCAAAAATTTCACGAGCTAGATTTTTCTTCTCTTTTCCCTGGCTATTACCAACGTGATTTTTAAAATTTTTTGACAGGAGTTAGATGTTTCTTTTCAAACGCGGTTTTGAAATTGCGACTATATTCCAAGGTTCTAATCAAAATAGGATCATAGCTGAGCCACAAAAAGGCGACTTGGATTTTTTGGTCTATTCTATGCTCTCATTTTTGACTGGACTACTAAAGTGAAGCTCTTGAGTGGTAGAACCTGTTTGTTATTTGGTGTTAAACCAAACAATTTGTTTGAGAAAACTGTTTGACTTTTTGGGGTTAAACAAACTGTTTGGAATAAATTATTTGATATTTTCCAAACATTTGTGGAATATAAAATTCCCATCAATTTTGCATTTTTTAAAAATTTGCAAAAATAGGTCGAATATTTTCTGAAAAACTACCAGAAGCTATGTTTCTTATTGAACTCCTGCTATGATGGGTCAATAGACGAAAAAAAACCAACTTGAAAAGTTTTTGCCAACTGATGTGAAGGCTTGCTGAATTTTCTCACGGAAAGTCAGTTAATAGTAAAGAAGACTGGAAATCCATTTTCTTCTGATTTTTGGAAACTTGGAGCTTTAAAAAACTTGATTGAAATTGTTTGATTGTTTGGTTTAATTCTTCAAGCAATATTTGGTCAAACAAGTTGTTTGGATTCAAAATCAAACCTTATTTGACCAAATAAATTGTTCGGAAAAATTTTCTAAATAAAAGTTTGACCGAACAAATTGTTTGAGTTGAAAACAGTTGCCCGGGCAGGACACCGTAAAAAATATTGGAGCTCAGAATCTTGTCGGGATTTTATTTGTTACATTCTTACAGAAAATACATTGAAGTTTATCACTGTAAGAGTAAAAACGCATATTCTCAACCGTCTTTTCTTCTTAAAATTTCCCATGAGAAGCTTTATTATGTCAAAACCATCTTTAATAAACTGAGCATCGAGACTCACACTACATTAGTCACATAAATATCATATTCATAATTCAGCTCATTTTTCTGAAAAAGCGCCAGATCAAACTTTCTCCTGTCAGCCTAGAATGAAAACTGAAATGATAGTTTATGAGAAAAGATGAGCCAAAGTAACATATGGGTTGAGCAGCACTAGAGACTGGTAATAGAGGATAGACTGCGGCGACAAGAGGAGAGGGGACGTTGTAAGCGAGAAAACAGTGTGAAAATATGCACACGGAGCATACATCTCCGTTCAGAACGAACCGATTCCGGCCAAAATTTTTTTGCGTAACCTCCAAGGGCCTATTAGCTTACAGACAAAAATTGCAAACACCGATTTCAGTTTCCGCTGCTCAAGAGCATTCCGTGTATTTAGTACTGCGTGTACCTCTAGATACACACCTGCATCGATCTCGCTTAATACTGAACCAATCGATCTCAAATTTTTTGAGTGTATTCCTGACCCAAATGTGTACCTATTTGACTAAAATTGCAAACTGGAATTTCATTTTTTTGTCGGCTAAAAAACTGCAATAAAAAATGGGCGAAATAAAAAGTTAAATTCCAGTTTGCAATTTTAGTCAAATAGGTACACATTTGGGTCAGGAATACACTCAAAAAATTTTAGACCGATTGGTTCAGTATGAAGCGAGATCGATGCATGTGTGTATCTGGGGGTACACGCAGTACTAAATACACGGAATGCTCCTGAGCAGCGGAAACTGAAATCGGTGTTTGCAATTTTTGTCTGTAAGCTAATAGGCCCTTGGAGGTTACGCAAAAAAATTTTGGCCGGAATCGGTTCGTTCTGAACGGAGATGTATGCTCCGTGTGCATATTTTCACACTGTTTTCTCGCTTACAGTCGCGGCGTCTCCCTCCTCTCTTGTCGCTGCAAGCAGCATGGTTGTCTATCCCTTATCGCCCTATTGTCTTAGTGACGCGTTTGGCGCAATGGATAACGCTTTTGTCAACCAATCAGCTGGTGGGCGAAAGCCGCAAGTTCGAGGACAAAGGGTCTGGAATTTTTTTTCTTGCTAAAAAACTGAATCACGATCTAATTTTTCCCGAAATGAATCACGAGGTGTAATTACACACTCCTGCCCATGTATGGTTACCAATTAGCAACCTTTGTATATGGTGCTTGTGAAACTGGATCTTATATGAAGAAATTTGGAAAACTCGATAAAAACATTGGGTCAAAACCGGTTGGCGTCATGGAAAAAAAAGGTACTGAAATTTTATTGAAAACTATTTTTCTTTGACAGAATAAATTTTGAACTGAAACGGATGTGTTGAATTGAACTTGACATCGTAAAACTTCATACATCAGTCTGAAAAGTTACGATTCACCGAAAAGTTTCTTTAGAAAGTGCAATTTTTTACGGAAACATATCGATTTTGCAATTATGGTCTTGCTTTAAACAAATTTTGCTGGATATTTGCTTTTTTCATGGTGTTTATGGTGTTTTTGAAACAGATTATAAGTAATATGAAGTTTGTGAAATTCAACTTCATATGCAACGTGTCTTCGGTTTTGTTTATCAGCATACATGAAATGCAAGAGAATAAAAGATGCACGTGAAACGGTTTCTAGTTGATTTTTTTTTCAGTTTTTCAAACTATTCTCGGTTTCATAAAAGGAATCTCAATGAACGGCCGAGCGAATCGAACAAATCACAAGAATTGTACATGAAACTGAATAAAAGTTTCACATTACTTCAAAAACCAGAAATAATATATTTTCGTATGACTTTCTACAGTACAGATTATGAAAAAGGCTCCAATTATGAGAAAATTTGTCATTTCATGTGTAGTTATTCAAATGATACGATGATAATAATAAATAGTTACTTGAAAACTGAAATTCATAACGTAATGATACATATGGAGTAATGATGAAACAGTTCCCGAAACTTTGAATGAGTTGGTTCTACAATGGAAAAAAAAGAACTTTCGAAATTTGAATCCCAGTAGTTTCTGATAGGGCATCGCAAAACAAAACAACGTTCTGATGCATCGACAACCATGCTTTCAATACATTAAGAAATCCTTTTTGAAACTGAATAAAATTTTTTCTATTTTTAGTGCTTTTTCCAATAATTTATCTGTGGGGCTCCGAAACCATATACACCTTTCAATTTTAGCGTGTTTTCAATTCCTTTTACTCCTTTTCCATTATCACTTTTTCCATAAATCACGTTGATATGTGGTGTGCTCTAAACGGATTTCATAAGGACCACATTTTGAGAGTTCGGATCCAAGGATGTGAGTATGGACCGGGTGTGGTCGACATAATGATTAGTATGTTTTTAAAAAACCGTGTAAATTTGAATTAGATTTGAAACTGCAAAATTTTACATTTAGATGCAGTTGTAATTTTCTTAAGGAACATCATACAACATCTTATCAACACTTCAGTTAAAGCTTTCTGTATATTTTGTTTTTGAAACAGTTCATCACTGATTTGGAGTGTGAAATACAACTCTGTTTTTCGGTCATTTTGAGCTGAAAGTGAAGTTTCGCCTACCAGAATCAGTCTGAATGAAGTTCAAGGATATGAAAGATACAGATGAAACAGTAATTTCTGCTCAATGATGAGCGAACTTTTTAAAAAGTTGACTTTCTTTCATAAAATAAATTTATTTAAAGATTCACTAGTACACATAGACCAAACAAATCATAAAGATGGGTCTTGAAACTGCAAAAATTCTTTTTCAGAATTACTGAATTTTATGAAGAAAAAAAGTTACCCAACCTCCTCTTTGCAATATCAACTGTCGTTGAAGTATGAAAAAGACTTCAACTTTGAAGTGATTTGATCGCGAATGATTATGAAATCACAGGAAAAACGAACTTCACAAAAAAACAGATAATTATAGAATGATAACGTAACAGTAATCCAGACTGAATTCACTGGTTTTATGGGGAAACAACAATGATATTATGAATTTGAGTCCCATACAGAAGCGTATCTGATGTTGATGTCAATGTTCGAATGTTAGTGAAACTATCGCTTCATCACACCAATATTCCTTCACTTTTGAAATCTTTTGTTCGTCAATGTTTATGTAATCGCTTGAAAATTAAACTTCACAAAAAACTAATACATATAGAACAATAATGTAACGGTAAACCAAATTGTTTTTTATTGGTTTAGAAGAAAATAGACATCGGTCATCGGAGACATCGGAGATTAATTCTGAAAGTTTCTGATAACATCTCCAAAGTTTTTCTAACTACTCAAAACAAAAAATCATTGCAGTATCCGAATCTGCAATGAAGATATATTTTTGAAACAGTAAGGTTTAGTAACCCAATCATTAAAGAATTTACCAAATTTATACTATCTGTTTGAGAAAATGAGTCTTTTTGGTGCTCCAAAACCTGCACATCATCGTTTCTAAACTCTATTTTTCCTGTTCTTTTCCACCTAAATAAGCTCAACTAAAACTACAGAACTAATGATTCATGTTACGGAGGAATAAAAGAAGGGGCTTTGAACCAGTAAAAGTATTTTAGAAAATGGGTAATATTTATGAAGACATCCTATCAATTTTTACGAATTTTTTAATTGAATATCAAAATATTGAAACAGGTAAACTAAATTTTAGAATTCGGATGAAACAATCCCTAATAAGTGATGATGTTCGTGAGATAATGCTAGGGAAACAGTACTTTTCTGGATTTGAACGACATTGTTAAGTGAGGCTAGATTTTTTTGTCTTTAAAGAACTAATGCAAACTAATTTGTATATGAAAACGCTCTTTTTTTTAATGCACATACCTTGAGTATTTCATAATAAATTGTGCCGTTTTCTACCTAAATTTGTAGAATTTTATGTGTTTCTTTTCTGAAACTCAAAGTAGCTTCCAGGCAATTGAGACACCATTTTCAGGTTTTTTTCATAACAGAAAAGTTTTTTTTCCTGATTTGATAGATTGTCAATCATTGTTCGCCCATAAAAAACTGAATTGGCACTAAGTATATTTTTAAAAATACATAACAATAACACTCATAACCGGGAAAATGATAGAAACTTTGAATTTTTTGGTTTTATGGGAGAACAACATACAGATCAGAATTTGATCCTGAAAGTTGCAAATAGGAATCGGCTGAAACATCAATACAAAGAGACATCGTTGAACCAATCGACTAAGCATCCAGAAAGGAGAAAAATAGATTCCTTGAAAATGCAAGTTTTTTTTTCAATTTTGCTTTTTTGACTTTGTTTCCAATAGCCCAAAACCATGTGGAACTTGCTGTTTCCTAGGTTTTCATAGTGCTTCTACCAATTCGTATTTCTCTTCTATGAAAATAGTGCCAAGTTGAAACACTGGATTTATTCCAAAAAAAATTCTGGGATAATGGTTTAAGTTTGCAAGACCCAGTTTTCCTTCTGGTTTTACTACCATAATAAGCTTTCTTATAATCTAAAAGTTCAAAAATGGTCTGAAAAGCACTTCAGAAATTGATAAACTAAGAGTATCAGTTTCTTCTAAAATGTTGAACACAATATCAAAATGATGAAACAGAGAAACTAAATTCCGAATCAAGCCGTGGATGCAACCCTTACTGAGTGCTGATTTGTGTGACATAATGATAGTGAAGCAGTACTTTCCTGGATTTGAACGGCACTATTTGGTGAGACTAGTTTATTTTATTAATTTTATTATCAAACTGCTCCGTCTCTCATCGAAATGCTTGAAACTTGAAACATTTTTTTTTCTTCTAAAAGTTCGAGAAGGCTTTAATATAATTGAGACAAAATTTTCAGTTTTTTTTATTCCTAACTGACATGATCAGTTTTTTTTATTCAGCTTCTTACTTGTCGATCAACTTCTCTGTTTTTTCCTAAAGTATCAATTTCTTGTTGAAACACTAAATTTCTTATTTAAAAAAAACCCAAAAAATATGACTCATTTTCTGTTTTTGTTGCATCTTTCATGGTAATTAACTCTCGAATTCTATAAAAGTACATCATTATTTTTATGCAAATCTTCCCCTCTTTCCCTCTTCTTTTCCCTTTTAATAGGCTCAATTAGACAGGAAAAGAAGAAGACGTTAGCTCATATTCTTGGAATATGAGAAGGTTTGCTCCTTGAGCATCTTGAGCTGAGAAGTTATTACTATTTCTGTATGAATACATTCGGTGGAAAATGTCGAAATTTCTAGCGATTCTGATGGTTTTCAATGCGATTTCGAGAGGATGTGGGGTGAGATTTTTTTTTTCATAAAAAGTCAAGATACTGTTGTACGAAAAAATTATTTTTTAATATGAAAATTTCGAAACCGGTAGTTTTCATGTATATTTTTTTCTTTAAACTCTAGTTTTTACTAGGAACATTTCCAAAACTCACTTTAAAAGGACCAAAATTGCTCTTGAAACCACCCTTGACTAGAGGTTGATGGCCTAGAATGCACTAGATGGTCCTTTTGTCGAATTCTCGGCCATCGAATTTTAATCAAGACTGATCTCAGAGGCCACTAATTAGAGGTCATTTTGATTTATTTTAAACTTTCTGAAAATATTGTCGTTATAAAATATCAAATTTTCAAATTTTTCGGAATTCAATTGGAAAATAACTTTCTCTGTAACTATTTCAGAAGCTTTTAGTATAGGAAACCTGTAGAAGTCTTTTAATCCTCCGATTCTCCGTCATGCGAAACGCGAAAATAGTTTTTCAGCTGCCATAATGATACCTCTGAAACAGTGAGAAATTTTATCTATAAGTATTTTTCAAAAATTCAAAATTTCTAGAGAGGGAATTCCAATTTTCTATCAAATACATTCTCACATTGATGTTGATAATGTGTAACGTACTGTTGCCCTGAACTTTATCTATGACAAATCATATCTGTGAAAATGTGATTTTTTTTTTGGGAACAACAATGTTATTGTAATTGAAATGGTAACCTTAATATTTTCTGAAGAGCATAATTCGAAACTGCAATTTGACACAGATTCAGTCGAGGAAAAAGCGTGGGAAAGGGCTTGGATTTTGAAAGTCTTTAAACTCTGAAACAATAACAAATTCATGCTAAAAATTAGCTTCCATTGAAATTTGTTTTTTTTTTTTTGAAAATCGAAAATTACAAATGACGGAGCAAATCGAACTAACTCCATTCAAATTCAATATTTTCCTATAACCGTTTTATTTTCTAATCGGGAAAATTATATTTTTCTAATTTTCAAGGGAAGATTCCAGAATATATTTTGCGTCACAATGAGTGTTATTTGATGAAGTTCCCAGATAGCTTGATTCAAATCTCTAAAGCCAACTGCTGTAAAACTGCTTTTGTAACAGATATGAATAGTTTGAAACTGTAATTTCAGACAGTTTTATCTTAGGAAAAACTACAGTGAGTTTGGTTTTCTTCGGATATATGACACTAGATTTTGTCAAATTCCATCAGACTGCAATAGTTTCTTGGAACCGTAATTGTTTTTGAACAAAAATCTTCAAAAAATTACCTTGTTCAAATCCAGAATTGATGTGGAATTATTTCGCTTAATTTATTATTTTTGTAAAACCGGCCATTTTTATAGTATTTAATTTCCGGAATAATCTAACGACCGGCATTACCGAATTGAGCTTCTGTTATCATTTCAGACTAGAACGATCACTTGAAACTGAAATTTTTTAAAATTTGAATTTAAAAATGGTACACATAACTCAGCCGATTTTCATTTATATTGATCGTAAATGTGGATTTTTTGAAACAGTATTTATTTTGTACAAGTCTTCGTTTTTTTTTTCCACAGACAGTGCAAAAACAAAAAATCTGCTTTTGTTGAAATAAAAATATGAAAGCCGGTCGTTGATATCCCTCGCAAATGCTTCTGAAATTAAATCTAATTTACTACTGCAAAGTGGTTTATTTTTCATTTTATTGAGACTTCAAAGTAACTTGAAACTGTAGTTTCGAACATCGGCTCCATTTTTAATTGGAAAAGCACTGACGTAATACCACGCATCAGATCGCAACAAAAATTATTGAGCTTGATTAATTTCCGTATTGAAACCGTAAAATTCAAACTTTGACGAGACCGAAAACGTTTTTGAACAGAAATCTTCAAGAAATTACCTATTTACCAACCGGAATTGATCTGGAATTGCTCCGCTTGACTTATTACTTTTGTGAAACCGGTCTTTTTTGTGAAAGTATTTCATTTGCGGAATATAGCTGGCGGTTGTACCTGACAGTTGTCGCACTGAAGCTCTGTGGACGTTTCGACTGATTTTCATGTACTTTGATCAGAAAATGTGGATTTTTAAAAGCAGTATTTATTTTGTACAAATCTCTACGACCTTTTTCAAAAAAAAATGCAAAAAAACTGCAAAAAATTTCAGCTTTTGCTGAAATAAAAGTATGCGATCCGGCCGTTAGAACATTAATTGATATAAACGATATTGTTTTGTGGACGGATCAAATTTATTTTCTTCGAAACTGATTTTGTTTTCTGGATGTTGGTTGGAGGAACGAATTACTGAATATTGTTAATTTTCATTCAATTTCAAAGTAACTTGAAACTGTAGTTTTGAACAGCTTTTCTATACTGGAGAACTTTGCAAACTCGTGAATCAACGGAACCTTTTTTCATTTCACATTAATGAAAACGTTCAGAAACTGTGATTTTTTTAAAGAGTCCTTCAAACTTGTATTACTCAACAAGTTCATAGAAAACTGATTCAAACTTTTTATTGAAAACTTTTTCAATTCTCAAAATAATTTTAAGACCGAAAATTTATGAAAACGTGGTCTAAAACTCTTTTTTGAAGCCCTGATCTGTAGGCAGTTGTATTAGAGGGGTAATTCTTAAAAAAAAAGGGCATTACTAATACAGGTTAACGGTTGATTAAAAAGACATTTCAGAAAAATAATTCAGGTTAAAATATTAAAGTGTTTTTGAAGTTAGAGCATCCCACAGACTAATTTTCATTGATTTTTTCTTAGGAAATATTAGTTTGTTAAAACTGTTTTTTTTATCTCTCACTCCAAAGATTGAAAGGTTGATCAAAATTCGGTTCCATTTTCAATTTGTAAAGCACTGACGAAAAACCGCTGGTTCTAACACAATAGGAATTAACGAACTTGATTAGTTTCCATTTTAACTGAAGTTCTGCGAAAAACGCGAGCATCCGTTGGCACAATCTTTTCAAGTTGGTTTTTTTTCGGCCATTGTTCCATTTTATAACTACCCTGGACCCTTCGAAAAGATTTTTTTTAACCATTTATCATTTATCATGATTTATGCCTTTTGTAGAATGGTACCTTCAATAGAGCGGCACATTGAGTCTTCAGATGACTAAGAGAGGTTAATGAATACTGATAACTCTAAAACTCTCTGTAAATAACTCTGAAAATATAGCGAACGATTCTACTTTCTTCTGCGAATTAAGATTATATTGACTATCACTTTCTTGAAATGGAATCAACATTTTTCTGAAACTGTAGTTTACTAAAAGCTATCAGTGGAGCCAAAGCTCAGAGAAATAAGAGCGACGTCTTTAGAACCGTCATTTTTGAAACTTGAACTGAACTATGTGAAAATTGGAACGAGTCTTAAAACACGTTGGAATACTTTAGCTCGAGTAATTTTAGCTTTGAAACAGAAATTTCTTTTAAAATAAAAAGCGATTTGGCTGAAAAAAGAGAACCTTCTAGACTTTGAAGGATGGGTTTTTTTGGTGTTTTATCTAGCCAAAAACTTTAAAAAAAGATAAATATGAGGACGAAAGGCAAGTAATATCACACAACAAATCCTGAAAGTTGAATCAAAAGTCCTATGAAACATGGGTTTTTTTTTGAAATATGTAAAACCACCACCATTCCGATTCCACGGTATTTTGTCCAAAACCTCTTCATTTTTCACGCTATCTCGGTAAAAAAAAGTGTATAAACCGAAGAGAGTTTAGAAATTATTCTTGTTTCAAAGGCATGCTAATTGAGTCCGAATTTCGGAGCTTCGATAGTTCCCTTATATCACGATAGGCCTAAGAATAGCATGATAGAAGAAGAAACCTTCCTATTCTTTTTCTGAACTCTTTTTATTTGTTTCAACGGAAAGTTTTCAAGACTTCATCAGTATTTTTTTAAAAACTTTCGGTTTCACTCTTCCATCAAAAGTTGAACAAAATAGTTTATTTCAATCCCCATATGAAACTAAATTCTAGAAATATTTCTGTTCCGAGAGTGGGTTAATTTAACAATTTTTAACATTTTATTAATACACGTCCGTCGATCGTTGTACTTTTCATTTTGAACTTCATGGTGCAACATTGTGAACAACAGTGTTCCACAGTCAAAGAGAACAATTTGGAATCTTTATTTTTTTTCAACAGTTTTTCTTAGGAAAAACTGTTGAAAAAGGATTATGGTTGGGAAATCTAAAGCTTGCTTCTGGTTAAAAATTTTTATTCCAAAAGTGAATCAGGACCCTTTTGCCTTATCCATTTGGACTCCACAACAGAAGATTTATCAAAATGTATGCTCCCTGACAAGGGAACCCTTTTTAGAAAGGCTTTGGGAATTTTCTGAAAATTTTTGAGCTAATGCACCTCATGCGTGGCAATTACGGAAAATCAAAATCTAGTCCGCAATAGTCGTTTTAAGCTCAAAATTAGACTTTTAGTGATTGCTCCAGTACATTTTTGCATGAAATTCTATAATTTTACCCCGATTAGGGACTTCCTAGACCGAGAAACTTTGGTAAAATAGGTTTTTAAGGATGCTGCATCGATTGCGATACTTTTTAGAAAAAAATTTTTTTTTTGAAATTTTTTGCACCATGGACCCCTATGGGTGGTGCTCCGAGCTCGAAAAATGAAAAGGTTTTAAGAATTTTCCAAAAAATTTACCTCGTGTGAAGGGTGTTTAGAAAAGGCTATTCGCAAGTTTTCTCGTCCGCGAAACTATTTTGAGCACTTTTATTCCAGTTTATCTGAAAAACCCAAATTTTGGCAAATCGACAAATTTTTCGAAAATAGTGCTAAAACGGCTGAAAACGATAGGAATCGGCCTCAAATCGGTTGTAGACATCACTAGTGGACTCCGGGACGTCAGAAAAACATTGGTTTCAAAAGTGGAAAAAATTTTTAAAAAATTTTGGAGCAAAAAAATCGAAATTTTTCAAAAACTTATTGCGGCTCCAAAAACTTGATTTTCGAACTCAGCGTGTTTGAAAGTGTATGTGTGCCAAATTCTGTTCATTCTCAAATTCAGCAAATTCTCAAAGCCTTTCTAAAAAGTGTTCCCTTGTGAGAACTTTACCTACCGCGAACAGGTTTTTTTTTTGAAAATACATCTTTTCCGAAATATTTTACGGACGGAGTTGTGTACTGCCGAGTGTGTGAAGTTCCGGAGATAAGTCCGATTATACAATTTCATTGAAACTGGATTTTTTTTCATCTAAATATTTAACAGCGATTCCAGTACTCGATCGAGGAAGCGTCCGCACAACTTTTTGAAACTGGCCTATTTGCGGTTTTCACCTATTATTTTGACAGTAGCAAGACTCGAATACACGAAAATGCCGATTAGAATCGATTCCACCCTATTCTGGATTCAGAATATCCAGAAGACGTCAAATTTTCAACTTTTTTTCTAGATGAGATAGAGTCGAAATCTCAACGGAAATCACCTAATGGGATCATAAGAAGGTTTTTCACAAAAAATCAGAATCCTAGTTCAACCCATTCATATTGAAAATTCACGATTTCTGTCAAAAATCGCTACAAATGTAAATTTTTTTCAGTTTTTCCTTTCCCCTGGAAAATTTTTTCACTAACTCCGACAGGAGATTATTATGAAAAGATACCTACGCCCAAGGGCTATTCAGAAAAAAAAAGAGCTCCGAAAAATGTGGGTGTCTCAAAAGGGTTTTAGGCCAAAAACTGAAAATCACGTAAGGGTCCCCCCTTATGAAAGTTTTTTTTCGAAAAAATGTTGAAAAATTAATTTTTTCCAAAAGCAAGTATTTTGAATCCTCGTTTCATAAATCGGTACCAGACAAAGTTTCGGGACCTCAGAATTGAATTTCAGTCATTTTATAAACGCGTATCCAGAATTTCTGGGATCTCACGCAGCATCGACTATAAAATGACTGAAATTCAATTCTGAGGTCCCGAAACTTTGTCTGGTACCGATTTATGAAACGAGGATTCAAAATACTTGCTTTTGGAAAAAATTAATTTTTCAACATTTTTTCGAAAAAAAACTTTCATAAGGGGGGACCCTTACGCGATTTTCAGTTTTTGGCCTAAAACCCTTTTGAGACACCCACATTTTTCGGAGCTCTTTTTTTTTCTGAATAGCCCTTGGGCGTAGGTATCTTTTCATAATAATCTCCTGTCGGAGTTAGTGAAAAAATTTTCCAGGGGAAAGGAAAAACTGAAAAAAATTTACATTTGTAGCGGTTTTTGACAGAAATCGTGAATTTTCAATATGAATGGGTTGAGCTAGGATTCTGATTTTTTGTGAAAAACCTTCTTATGATCCCATTAAGTGATTTCCGTTGAGATTTCGACTCTATCTCATCTAGAAAAAAAGTTGAAAATTTGACGTCTTCTGGATATTCTGAATCCAGAATAGGGTGGAATCGACTCTTATCGGCATTTTCGCGTATTCGAGTCTTGCTACTGTCAAAATAATAGGTAAAAACCGGAAATGAACGAGTTTCAAAAAGTTGTGCGGACGCCTACTGGCCCTTCCTCCACCGAGTCATGGAAACGCTGTTAATGCAAAACCGCTGAAATTTTCTTAGAGACAGAATTGAACTGATTCCCATTAACTTCGATTAGCAGAAGACGATATCTCATACCCGTAATTATTTTGTTCACCGCTTTTCATAAAATAGGCTAAAATTCAGCTTTCGCTGGAATGAAAAATGAGCAAACCGGTTGCGGAAACTCCACTTGAACTCCTCGCGAACGGTTTTAATTAAATCAAATTCGTTTCAAGAGTGATTCCATCAAAATACGAAAGTTACTAAATATAGTAAATTTTCATTCGAATTCAAAGTAACTTGAAACTGTGGTTTCTAATATAATTGGATAACTCTACGAAGAATTTCAAAATCTTACCGACGCTTTTTTTTAATCTACTACGAATGAATATAGTTTGACGCAGTGATTTTTGACGAATTAATTGGAAAAAAAATGGCAGATTTTTTCGCACTTCTCGCAAAAAATCAAGGTGCATTGAACTTCGAAAATACTTGAAACACCCGAGCTGACGTGATTCGAAATTTTTTCGGATAAAGCTATTTCGATTATGAGAAACGCAACATACTGGTTTTTATGAAAATCAGTGAGAAATCTCAGTTCCTTGTGACTGTATTTTTTTTCCAATTATGAATCTTCACGAACTCATCAAAATTCTGTTTCAATTCCAAATCGAAGAGTATTGATAAATACAACCTTTGTAGCACAACCAAAATTATCAAACTTGATTCATCTCCGTTGTGGAACCGGAACATTTTACTATAGAAAAAAACCATTTTTCAACCAATTCAGCCTCTCGAAGAATGGGACATTGAATCTTCAGATGACTAACAATTTGTTGAAAGCATTTATCCAACCTAAAAGCGGTGACTGTCAAATTTTCGGCCAAAAAGAAAGTATTATTTTGTGAGTTTTGAAAAATTCGGTTCAAAACTGCTCAGGTTTGAACAAGCTATAAGCCAAGTTACTATACTAGAAGCTTCAAGAAAAACGGAGTCAATACCAATTGCACCTACTTTGTAAAATTCAAAAATTATAACTGAAACCGTGACTTCAAAAAGTGTTTGATGAGCTATTTCAACCTCACTTTTTGTTTTTCAAAGAAAAATTCTAGAAGTTCATACTCCAAACATTTAGAAATTGAATTGCTGAAAAACTGAAAAAAAATCACTGTTTTAAGTTATTGTTATCCAATAAATATTGGGAACTGAATTAGTGAACAGGTGAAATGTGTTGGCTAACCATGGAATTAGTAATGGTTCTGGGCTATGGAAACGGCTTAAAATTAGAAATAACTTATGGAACCACATGCCTACTGATGGGTTCTCTTTATTTAAGTTTCGAAACCAAAGATATTTCGATTTTCTACGTCTCTTGTCAGTTTTTTTTACTTTCATAAATAATAATTGATAATTTATTTTTTGGGCAAAAATTATCAAATTTCTCAGTTTTGATCATAGTTTTCATTGAAGAATGAACTGAAAATGCACTTATCAATTTTTTAGTAACATTGTACTGATAATGCATGTTGTCGATAACTTCAAGAGCTGTGAATGAAAAAAAATACTTGGAAGCCACGTTGAATAGTTATTAGAAACGATGAAAATTATTTTTCGATAGACCAATGAACTCAAATTCATAAACCTTTTTCATTTCCTCTTTGGAACTGAAATTATTTTTTTGAAAAAAAAAAGAAAGTGAGCAGAAAAAAATGAGGACTTCCGAAAGTTTTCCGTGTAGCAGGTTAAGAAAAACAATACGAACTTCAAATTTTGTTGTTTTCCAGTTATGTATTCAATACGATTGATTCATAAAAAAATGGTGAAATAAAAATGCGAAACAAAGGGTTTTGGATAACAATTTTTAGTGAAAACCTGAAAAAAAATATTAAAAATTTTTTAAATTATACAGAATAAAGACGTACTATTATCAAAAACTAGAAAATTTCCTGTAAATTCAGAGAATGAAACTGAAAAATATTGTCAAAGCTTCGAAATAATCTAGGCAATTTATATCCAGAAGTTCACTTAAAACTGATTATTTTTTATCGAAAACGTTGAATTTTTCTTATAAGACGTACCTGAAATGATTGAACTGATATTCATTTACTTTGATAGGAAGATGGGAATTCCTGATAACCGCCTTTAATTTTTAACAAGTCTATGCATTTTTTTTCGAAATAGAACACTTCAAAAATGCAGATAAAACGGCATTAAAAATCAGGGGATCGATCACAAAAACACCAATTGATTTCCTCGCATCGATTCGGAAATCAAATCAAATTCGCTTCGAAACTTTTTGATTTTGTTTTTTTTTGAATGTTCATAGGACGACTCACTGAATATTCGAATTCAATTTTATTCGAATTCAGGGTAACTTGAAACTTTGAATACCGTAAAAACTGTATTAGAAGGACACCTTTAATAGTAGAACACCCTCTAATAGAGGTACACTCTCTTATTTTTTCTTAGGAAGCTTCGAAAAAAATTTTCCGAATTCACGAAATATGGCTATTATAGGATGTTTTTATTATGTTTTTAGTGTTTTTCCCGCTTTTTAGTGGTATTTGGTGAAAAAATCAGATCAAAACCGCCGTTTTTGTTCCAACTTGTGGGCGATTTTTATCCGAACAGAGCTTCGAAAAATAGAAGGACAGCCTTCAATAGAAGCACACCTGTAATAGAAGGACACCGGAACAGAGGGGTTGAGAATAGAAGGACATGTCCCTCTATTACAGGTTTTGCGGCAGTTTCTTCAGAACTGGAGAAATTTCAAGACAACATTAATGCTTTATCGACTTATCTTTTTCCATCTACCTTACATCAAAACATTCAGAAACTGTAATTTTTAAAAATTTAACTGAAAAAAACATGACAGTTTTTCCATAATTCCATCGAAAAGTATCGAATTGTTTTGGATTTCAGAATGATTCCAACTGGCAAACCAATAAGTGCTGATTTGTATTTTCTTTCGAAGATATCGCTTTTTTGTAACAGTACATTTTTTCTAACCTTGATAACCCGTAGACTCGAATATCTATTCAAAAAATTCTACTCCAATGTGCGAAAAATGAATTTTTGAAATTAATGCGAAAAAAAAGGAACAACCTTCCGAAAACCTAAAATAATATTCGTACAATTGCATGTTTTTTTTTCTATTGATTTTTGTTTTTAGAAATCGTTAAACTATGTATAGAGCAAAATTATCATAACCAGAATTATCGATCTTAAATAATTTCAGTTTTGAAACCGAAAAGTAGAAATAATGATCAAGTAAGTGAGAGGGCTGTATCGACTATCAATCGTTTGTACTAAGAATAACAGTGGCATGCAATTGTAATAAAGGCTTCGAGATATGGAATTCAAAAACGTGAATATTTTTTCCATTTCTTTTCGTTGAGCGAAAGTACACGAATGCTTGAAAGAATACGAATTGAAACGGATCCCTTTCACCTACTGTAGTTAAAATGTGATTGTGAAGTTTAAAAAGTTTCGAAACTGAAAATAAATTTTTTTCAGTATATTTTCAGTATATTTTTTCCACTTTTAGTTATGAACTTCATATTCGGTTTCACTTTTCCATCAATGAATTGAACTAGATTATTTACTTTAATTTTCCCGTCCTATGAATGTGAATATCTACACTTTCTCATATTTCGAAGCAAAACAAAAAATATTGGAACTTGTGATTCAATTATAGTTTCAGTTTCTAACTTGGTTTGAGTCACAAGAACGATAACTTTTGGCGATAAGACTATGGTCTATGATATAAAAATAATGTATATTTCAGAAAACGAGAAATTTTTTAAAAATTCATTAAAATTCATACCGTCAAAGTTAAAATTCGGATTTCATAAATAATAGTTTCGTACGAGTCATGTTAATTTTTTGAGCAGGTTTGAAATAAAATTAAAGACGTTTTCGATTTGTTTTTAAATGACCAATAGTTTCAATGATGGTCATTTTTCCCTGAACTTTTTTATAAGATTTTTAGTTTTCTTATCGGATAAAGGTGTTTTTATGATTGAAAAAAACTGAGGTGAAACCTAAATTTTTCCGGTTTCGTTCGGTGTACAACTCATTTTTCCATTTCGGAAGTATGCTTTTCATACGTCAGTTCCTAGAAATTTTCAATACAATTTTCAATAAAGCGCATTTTTCTTGCCTGTTTTTCCAAAAACGTTTCTGTTTCTGAAATATATTATATGATTAGGACTGCTCAAAATCTCAATCGAAGGATAATTAACCAAGTTTTCCATTCTGAACAATCGAGTCCTCAAGTCCTCAAAGTCAAAACTCTCCTCAAAACTAAGCAGAACTATGCCAAAACTCCAGTTTGGAATCGTGATTTCTAGTATCAGAGCTGATATGAAAATAAAATCTATTAAAAATACCGACACTGCTTATTGGAATAACTTCTCCTTATTAATTTCATCAGCTATACAATAACGCACAAAGATTTGAGAGCTCATAATCGAAGAGTCACTGAAACATTTCTTTTTTGTTGAGTCACAGATTTCCGTCTTCTACCACATTTTTCCTGAAATCTCTCACTTTTGCACGCTATTTCTGCAAATTATTATGAAGAAAATGTTCAAATTAAACCATTATTTCAGTTTTAAAAGTATGCTAATTGGGACAAAATTTGAAGCTACTTTAGTATGTCTTAATTCGGTGGAACTCAAAAGTATCACAGTTGAAAACCATAGGCAAGAAAGAATTCCAACGTGTTTTTTTGTCTAAACCCTCTCTATTTTGCACACTGTCTCTAAGAGTCATTAGAACGCAATGCAATCACAAGGACTACTGAAAACATATAAACAGCCAAGATTAAAAATAGCTGAAGCTGTATCTTTAGATATTTTTTTCAAAATTTCTTGTTCAGAAAAGCTCCAAAAACGCATCAATATTCGCTTTTTTGAGAAATCCTTTTTTAGTATAGTTCCTGATGGTAAAAGCCACAAATTAGAAAATCCGTCTATCACCCGCATTTATTTTTATATTCTGAAACAGAACTTTTGGTTTTGGCGGAAAATGGGACATCAATTATGAATTGATGTTCAAAAAGATGAAATATAAATGAAACTGGAAATTTTTTAGTGATTTTTCTTGATGGTTTTTGAGTCGTAGAGACTTTTTCCTGCTGTTTTCATATAATCCAGAAGAAATTCGGATTTTTTTTTTGAATTACAGTTTCATTTAATCAGAATGTACTGATGACAGTAAAATGCGAGTGAATTCCTTTGTATACAGAATTATCACTCAATGCAAAAAAATAATTATTGCGTTTTCAAAATATCTCATTAAACCAACAATTCATTTTTAAAATCAGTTGGTCTTCTGGTATCATAATTCAAGAAATTAGTTTCGACAATTTTCCTTTCGTATTCATATTTTTATCAATTATCACTTCAAAATTGTTGAGCCAAATCTTCTAATAGAATGGCACCTCTAACTAAAAGGCACCCGAACAGGGTCTTTGAAAAATATAACGGCATGCCGGTGTAATAGAGGTTGTAGGGTGCTTGTATGAGTAAAGAAACGATTAGGTTATAGATTTCTTATTCATTTTCGAAAACCACTGGAAATGATATATTGCTCACTAAATTCAAAGAATCGAGAAACTGAATTTTTTTTTAACTCACAGTCTTTTCATTTCTAATAAAAGTTTCAATAAGTCATAACTAACCGATTTTCTTTGAATTGGTCCATTAGAGCACATTTTCCTAGCCAATTTTCTCGAAAAAATTTTATTTTTTCAAACTGCATTAACAGGTTCAAACTATTATACCTGAAATTTTACTTCTACAATCAATTGTTTGGGTTTTCAGTTCCAAAAAATCGAGTGCTCCAACTACACATCTCCAATTACCGTAATCCCACCAATTGATGGACCAACACAGCTGATTCTCGATTTTCGATTGTTGTCAGAGGAGCAGGTTTGCATTATTGACCAATTTAGTTTTGAATTTTCTTTTTTTTTGATTTTCAGTTATGTCACAGTCGGCGAAAAATTCCGAAATTCAACAAGTTGCACATTGAACCAGCGAGTTACGTGACCACTTGTGAGCAGTGTCCGCAGTGAGTTTTTGTGGCTGATTGGCCGCGGCGCAACACGCAACGCAGCTAGAAATTCTAAAAGAAAAACATTTTTGATCGAAAGCGGTATTGAAAATCATCCCTATGGCACATTTCTGGCCCTTGAGTGCTCCATTTTTTTGATTACTGTAGCTACATTTTTGTGCAAACAAGAAAATCGAGTTTACTAAATCATGAATACCAGTACTGTGATGTTTGGGGAAAATCTATTATTTGAAACCGAAATTTTTTCTTAGAAATTGGTATTTCCCAACTTGAAAAAGATTCGCATTTTCAAATCCTAAAACTACCTTTCAGTCGCTATTCTGAACTCCTACGGCCTAATTTGCAAATTTTGGATTACTGTAGTTTTGTTTATGTGCAAACACCAAAAAACATTTTTACGACAAAATACAGATATTCTCGAAACTGCCAATACGATGAAAACACCCTAGTACTTAAGTTTCCGAAAAAAATTTGGCAAAATGGAAATTTTGAAACCGAAATTTTTTTTTGGAAATTCCGTTTCAACAACTAGCAAACGATCCACACTTTCAAATTCAAAGCCCGAAACTAATCTTCAGATAGAAAGTTATTGGATTACTGTAGCTTCATTTCTGTGCACACACCAAAGAATACTTTTACGATTAAATGCAGACCTTTACGACTTTTGTCTTTAGCTCTCCTGACAGGGGTAAAAATAGTCAAAAAAAAGTCTGTTTGCTAAAAGCACTTCAGGTTCACTTCAGTTTCAGATTGAAATTTACGAAAATGTAGATTTTGAAATGGGGGGTTTTTTTTCTGAAAATGAGGTTTTTCCAGCCAGATAATGATGAGCCTTTACGTATTTGCTAGAAAAAATTTAGCATCGAATTAGGAATACTGTAGTTTCTTTCCTGTGCAAACACCGAAAAACATAATCGTACGACAAAATGGAGAGTTGAGTAAGAAAGATGCAACAACTTCAGTTTTTGTTTGAAACTTTAAAAAATGTTTGAAACCGAAGTTTTCTCTTGATATTCGTTTTTTTTTCAGCAAAGAAATGGGCTTCCTTTTCGAATTCCGCTTCAAAAATTACCCCTACGAGCCATTTTTAGCGATTCTAGCGCCAAGTTTGAAAGTTTCGAATCACTGTAGCCAGTGTGTGCAGACGAGAATTTTTTCTCGAGAAACGATGTTTTTCTCGGTGAGAGAATTCTCGAGAAATTCTCGAGAATTCTCGTTTTCTCGAGAAAAATTTCGAGAATTTTATCTAATATCGTGAACAACTTTGTTTTGGAATTGCTATTTCTGTCTGAATACACTCTAGAGTTCACTATCAGCACTAATTTGCACATTTTTTGCCGGTTTCACAATAGTTTAAAAAATAAAAAATTTTTAAAAAATTCTCGAAAAATTCTCGAAAAAATTCTCGAGAAATTCTCGAGAATTCTCAAGAATTTTTATTTTTTCTCGAGAATTTCTCGAGAATTCTCGAGAAATTCTCGACCCCGTTCTCGAGAAATTCTCGAGAAAAATTTCTCGACTGCACACACTGACTGTAGCTTCATTTCTGTTCAAACACCAAAGAACACTTTTACGACAAAGTGCAGAATTTTCTTAATTCTTCCAGCTACAGCTTAGAAAGAGGTATATAAGACTTGAGAAAACCGAATATCACAAGGAGGACCTTTGAATATGGGTTCTAGCTGAAATGGCGATATTCTCCCTAATTTCATTCAATTATTTCCAGATGTTTCTTCACATTTCCAATGCAATTCGAACTTCCATTATCATGGACAATCGATCGATTATTCGTTGTCACAAAGTCTCAACCTCATCATCAATCGGCTACTGATGTTCCAATTCATTGGGTTATTGTCGATAGAATGCCCAATAGAACATCCCTTCGAAATTGTCGAATTTATGTCCCTGGAGTGTCTCAACCGATTTCAGACAATTTTCAGATTAAATTTATGGCCGTTTTCTTTGTGACTGCGTTTGGAGTCATGCTATTGGTCAGATGTTTTTGTATTAAGACAAGATGAAAGATTTTTTTTGGTTTTTGTTCCAAGTAATTTGTGGAAAGGAATCCCATAATATGAAACATTAACCGAATTCTATAAACTTGAAATTTGAAACTGGAACTTCCTTCCGACAAAAATTCCCTGAATTGTTTTAGGACGAACGCTACAGTAGCCAAGGTTTTTAGAGTTTTTGAAAACTGCCGAACCGATTCTTCAATAAACGAATACAAAACAGAGATTTACTGAAATTCTGAAAATGAAACTGGAAAAAATTCGTACTTTTCTTACGGTAAGACCAGATAAAGGCTTTTTGAATTTCTTGTTTTGAATGAGCATACTTCAAATGGTAATGATTGAAAACGATTAGTAAAATTCGATATATGGGAAATTTGAAACTGAAACTTTTTTATCCAAAAAATTCCTTACATGTTTTTAGGACCAACACATAACAAAAGTTATTTCTTGCGTCTCTAGAAACTCCTATACCGATAAAAAAACTTTTTTTTAATGAATTCTCCGAGTTAAAAGAAATGCAACGTGCAAACTATCAAATCCAATATGAAAACTTTTTGAATCGGAAATATGAATTCGTTTTTAGCCAGTCCAGATGACCTTTTACATGGATTTTTCTTGTTTTATTTGTTTTTAAAAAGTTCAACACAACGCGTAAGAATATTAGAAGCAGATTTTGATATCGAATAAACAAGAAATTCAAAACTGAAAACATTTTCTTTAACTTCCAATTGAAAGTTAAAGCTGAAAGTGAAATTAGTGAAATTGGCTCAAACGGCAGTAATTGTTTTAAGACTGATATCAACTCCGAAAAAGCGAAAGCATCACGGAAAAACTAAAGATTCCGGCAAAGATTTGCAATTGGAACGGGATTTTTTTTCTTTGAAATCTCAATGTTTTCTGTAACTGAATAATCGAAATGAAACTACAGTAAACAAGCTGATGAAATCGGAATTTTTTGAAATGTGTTATTGTTTATTAATAATTGGATCCGATTGTGAACCCTTAAAAACTTGAAACTTGAAACTGGAAACCAATTTTCAAAACACTTCCTATCGAGCTCTGAAGAAAAAACAATTTTGGCACTGATTCATAAGATTTTACATATCTCAAAAAGTAAGCACGTAGACAAAACAACACGGAAAACTAAAGATACAGGGTAAGCTTTGGGATTGGAACTGAAGTTTTTTTCCCTTGAAATCTCTTTTTTTTCACTGAAGTTGATCTGAAACTGCAGTAACCAAATTATTGTAATCAATGAAGAAATAGAAATGAGCAGAATTAACAAATAGTATAGCCATCTCCTACATTGGAAATTTGGAAATGAAATTGTTTTTTTTTTCAAAAAGAATCATAGGAAATCGTAAAACGAGGAAAACTTGGACTTACCCTACAGTAATCTTGTTTTGGGTTTTTTGGAGCAGATTGTTGTGTTAAAACGTCACTAAGAAAAACTGAAAATTTCCGATATATTGTAAAATCGAAACAGGCATTTTTGAAATCTTCCGATGTTTTTTACCTTCCACCACAATTGAATGTATCAGCTGAAACTACAATGAACAAACTTTTGGTGACAAAAAAAACAAAAATTTTACAAGAAATTCAATAGAACACAACGAACTAAAAGTACAACTTGTTAAGGGAATCTGAAACTGAGAATTTCGGATGAATGATATCATTAAAAAGTGGAAATATTATCAGAACGTCTTGAGTTATCACTAAAATTAGGGCATTCGAGCAATTTTTCAGTTACTAAAGGGCTCTTTTCTGCAAGAGTTCACTAGAAGCAGAAGGGAAACCTTACAAACTTCTTCGAATGAAACTGAAAAAAAAACGCAAAATAAATCCTCGATTACACTTACCAAGTTTTTGGCCTTGATAAGAGCAAAACCAAGTCCACTGAAAAAAAACGAAAGTAATTGCTGAAACTTTGAAATTGAAATCGAAAAAAAAAGATATTTTTTGATTTTGAGGCAAACGATTCGATATTTTGTATGCTTTAGCGACGAAAATTTACCGGAATTAAAGTAAAAAGCTTCCTTTCTAGTCGAAAGATGGTAAAAGCGGTTGGAATAATACCATGGTTCAAACAAGTTGAAACGGAAACAGAAAGTTTTTCGAAATTGGAAATCATTGAAAAGATAAATTTCTAGCTTTATTGTGATAACCATTTTGGTCTCTAACTACAGCAACTAAAAAATTATTGGGAATATTAAGAGCGCGACCAACCAATAATAAGCAAGTCACGAGGAAATGTTGAAACCGAAATTTCGTGGAATTTTTTCATCCGAACAGTTGAGACTTTTGAACGTTCAAGTGATATCCACCGCCACTTTAAAAACGACAGAAAAATGAACGTTTAAATTGAGGATCTGAAATTTCTGAAATCAATGAGAATCCTGAAAAAAGTTTTTTAGAACGAAACTACAAACTACGAAATATATAAATCAATTAATTTGAATCAATAAATAGCTTTGAATATATCCGAGCTAATAGCCCAACATTTTGAAATTGTAAATTTTTTGGAAAATTTCAACTGGAATAAAACTCCTGGAAACTAGATAATTTGGCTATCCTTATAAGAACTGGCCACAGTTCGAAGAAGAACTCTTTTTTTTTTCGATTTTTATTCAATTTGATCTATTCCTATTGTTTGCGATTAGCGGCTCTTGAATAATATACATTTCTTATATGAAACTTCTGCAACAGAAAAATTCAAACTTGTAAACTTTCAATTGAATTTTCGATAATTCTGATAGGCTCTGATAGGATCGGATACATTCTATTGAAGACTGCATTGGTATAGAAGGCATACCCTGGAAATGAAACAGAAAAAAGTTTTCTAGCGTTTTTGGCAAAAATATTCAGATTATATCTTGCAGAAGTTCGACATTTCCGGAAAACCAGTACCATAATCTTTCTCCAGCTGAATTTAGTTTGTGAAGAAACAATCAATGTTAGAGTGAATTAAAGTATTTTACAACATTTTCAAACTGAAAATCTTTTTTTTTTCAAAGTTTCTACAGTTTCTGAAAAATTTTAACTGTAAACGAACAAGAAAATTGTAATAAGTGATTTATGTCATCATCATGTAGGCAAAACAAGTGCTCGGGGACGCGCTTGAATTTTAAACCTCCGACAATAGTGTGTGAAGCTGAGAAGCGCAAACAAAAAATATCTTGATCTTACACATTCTTTATGAATGTGGAACGGAATCGATACACTTGGGACTGTCAAAAGCGGCGCAATGGAACAAGAGTTATATTTTTTTTTCAAAACAAAAGTTGTGAAACAGACAATTGGCAGATAAAACTCGTTTTACTGTTTCGATTCATTGTTGAAACGATCGGAAAAACTCACTATTCCGTTACTCGGACCAATGATAGAAAACTGATGGATCACATCAGACATGAGCGAAATTCCGTCTTCCGTCTTCCGACTTCCGGATTTTCAAAAATTGTTCCGTCTTCCGGCTTCCGTCTTCCGTGTTTCCGAACGGTAAGGGACTTTGAAAAAATCAAAATTC
The DNA here is from genome assembly GCA_963572265.1 of Caenorhabditis doughertyi. Classification (NCBI taxonomy): domain Eukaryota; kingdom Metazoa; phylum Nematoda; class Chromadorea; order Rhabditida; family Rhabditidae; genus Caenorhabditis; species Caenorhabditis doughertyi. The sequence continues at coordinate 8,482,610 of OY751556.1, read as the reverse complement.
GGGAGAAATTTTCCAGATTTTTCATCTTTTCAATTAGGTTTTAGGGCTCCTCAACATATTTGGTCAATCATTAAACCAGGTTTTTTGTTCGAAATATTTCAATTTCGTGCCACAAAACTTAGTTTTTTTGCTCGCCGTGGCAGTTTTGAGCACTTTTTGTTCCTTCCGTCTTCCGGGATTTTAAAATTTCTTCCGCCTTCCGTCTTCCGTCTTCCGAGTTTTCAAAAACTGTTCCGACTTCCGTCTTCCGTCTTCCGGATTCAAAATTTTCTCTTCCGCTCATGTCTGGATCACATACATCGAAACTGAAACGGAGCATTTTTTTTCTTCAGATTTTGAGATAACATTCTGAAATTCTCAATTATAGTTTGCGCGAATTAAACATTTTTGAAAGCGTACATTTATTTTTAAAAAATCGGAAGAAAGGAAGAAAAATTGTGCGGAATATCAATAAATTGAACAAGGAAGATAAAAGAAACTCATCACTAGAAGTCATTGGAACAGCAAGTTTTTTTTTTGCAGAGTTTTTCGCTGAAACTCCGCAAATTAAAAATTACATGCCAATGTAGCTACAAACGGAGAGATCAGCTAAAAAGAAGTAGTCGACAACCTGCGAGATTCGACTTCTCGAAGATTTTCTACGAAAACCATTTAGACGAAAACCAAAACAATTTTTTCTAAGAAAAATAAAAGGAATTTTATAGAAAAAGTATACAACTTCAGGAATATTATAATTAACTTCATAAAATGGAGCGTTTGTTTCCCCGCATGCAAAAATTGCGATTTGAATACAAAACTTGTCAGTTTCATGAAAATTTGATCCAAGATTAGTTCAATCACGCTCAGTTTGTAGAAAATAATCTGTTTTAATAAATTCATGCGAATATACAACAAGCAACCGTTCATTCAGACTAGAACGCAATGACTGAAAATGAAACTGAAAACAGATATTACGTGTCGCGGAAATAACCCGCCGGTTATTCCACGACCTTTACCCTAGATGATGTATCGCAATATCTATACATGCAAAGCTATTTGTCATAGTCTGCGCAATGTTACGCCTTCAATCTTCCCTTCAATCGCCCTGGAGAAGCTACAACGATCACCCTAGACCTGCTTCCCATTTGGAGGAAATGATGCAAACGCGCTCCGTCGGACACCGCTAAAACTACCCCGCCGGCGGGATACGGCGCTTCGTAACATTGTATAATTCTCTCCATTCCCCATGCTATTTCTCCCCTCTTTCTAGAACTTTCCTTCGCCCCTCTTTTAGGATTGTTTACTTACTTTCTCCCTAGAGTCCTCACTTCTTGTTGTTGTCATCACACAGTAATGTGACTCAACTCCACGCTCTCACTTCGCCCTAGAGTTCCATCAACTCGCATCGTTTACCCTAGATGATTCACTGAACCTGAACCACCACCACTACATCTTCTGTTATTCACCCTAGTGCTTGGATCGGAATAAAGCAGTGTAAAGCCAAGTTCTACTGTTTATCATCACACGTCCGCACACTAATCGCCAACAACTCGTCGCATACTAAAGGAGGACACGAACATGCAGAGGGCCCGCCGATCCTCTCCACAGCAAGTTCGCGACATTACGCATTTCGTATAAGATTTTTTCCTAAACATTCGAAACTTCATCGAAGATCAGCGACTATAAAACAACGGTACTTTTTGAGCTTACTTTTTTTTCCAGGCATAAAGCATTTATCATGAAACGAGAGAAACTGAACAAAAATCATAATTTGAAGGGAATGTAACGGGATATTTTTTCAGTATTTTTGCGGTACTACAATTTTGTTCAAGCTGTAGATGAATAGTGTAGTGTATTATTTTACACATTCGTGACACATCAGGATGAAAATGAAGGGCTCACATAAACTTTGAATTGAAACTAAAAACTATTTTTCGGGATTGTTATTTCTGCAAATTTACCAGCTTTGAGCAATATCCAACAATGTCAAGCCGCTGTAAGTTTTTTTTTATTCCGAAAGTTTCGGAGATAGTTTCTCTGACTATCTATCAATTTCCAGCAAGATCCATGTCAGTTGTTTTTTATAACATTGATATCCAATTGAGCGTTTGTATGAAAACACAAAATTATGGATGAATTGAATCCGAAAGTTTTTTCCAACAATTTCGGCACTAAATACTTTTCGAGTTGAAAATTAGTGGAAGTCGGCAAGAAGAAGTGCAAAAACTGAGCTGAATGAGAAACAAACTCAAGCGTATGAACGTGGGAAACAGAATCGTCCAATTATACAGAAACTACGAAATCGTAATTTTTTTGTCGAAGTTAATACAGTTTCAGGAAGATGACAACTAATCTCATTTAAATTGTGATGTCTGCTATCAAATCTTTATTGGATTCCTAAATCAAAACTAATTCAAAATATTTATCGGTTTTATGAAAACAGATCAAGGATCTGTTCAAACATAACCAGTTTTTTGAGAAATGTCGGTTTTAACATTTCCATGTGGAAAAGATGAGAAAACAGATAAAAGAATTGAAGATCGGGATTTCTGAACTGAAAAAAAATAGACTAACTCCTAAAAGGTTTTATTTGAAGTTCATTGAGCGACTAAAATTTTGATTGTTTGAGTCACATAACGAGGCGAACCGAAAGAAATTCATAATTTCAATACATTGAAACTGGAAATTTTCCAGTTTTCTTTCGTTGTTATAATTCATATGACTTTCTTGGCATAACGAGATGAAAAATGAAAAGCTTACATAAACTCCGAAAATGAAACTGGAGACAATTTTTCGGGTCCGTTTTTTTGACAATCTGTCAATTTTTAGCAAGATCCAATTACGCCTGACTGGAATAATTCAGCTTTCGTATCTTCAGTCTTCAGCAAGAATGCCCAAAACAAAATATCGATAAATTGAATGCGGAATTTTTTCAACAATTTCAGCACTGTTCAATTTGAGAAACTTTGCAATTGAACTCGAAAACTATTTTCCGTGATTTTTATTTCTGAAAATGCATAAGTTTTGAGCAATATTCAACAATGTCAAACCGCTGCAAATTTTTTTTGCATCAAATTTGAAATATCAAGCATTCATATGAATACACTCAAAAAATATGGATGAATTGAAACCGAAAATTTTTTCAACAATTTCAGCACTAACTTTTTTTTAAAAAGGAAAATTCACGTTTCAGACGTACAATAAATAAATGAATAACAATAAAAAAATTAGTAGAAGACTGCATTCGAAACAGATTTTTTTTTGAAAAGCATTGTTAGACATAGGGTTGTTGTTTGCAGCAAATGCACATTTTTATTAATTTTTTGGGACTTGCATGAAATACAAATATTTCTGTACAAAATTTTTCATTTCTATCGAAAAACGTGAGAAAATACGTTGAAAACTGAACTTTTTACAAAAAATAATTGCAAATGAAATTTCGGACATTCGCATTTGCTGCAAATGCAAAAAGAATCATTTGCGTTTGTTGCCGTGAAACGCCATTTTGGCAAGCCTAGTTAGAAATCAATACAGTTTCAGGAAGATAATAACCAATTTCGTTAATTCTTTCACGATTTAGTAAATCAGCTTTCGGGTAGCTTTGACAACTTCCGCAAGAACACACAAATCGAAATATCGATAGATTAAATTTCGGAAATTTTTCAACAATTTAGCACTCGAGAACTTGTCGAAATTCGCAAAATAAAACCACGAAACTAGTATTAATTAATTACAAATTTTCAATCATCAACAAACAGAAATTTTGGAACAGTAGTTTTTTTTTTTGAAAATTTCTGTCAAAATCAGTACCGGGACGGAATCAGAACAATAAAAAGAGGCTCACACAAATTTTAGAACTGAAACAGAAATTTCCATTCCACGTGATTGGTTTTGAAAATCTGTAAGTTTTGGCTAACAACACTGCATTAACTTTCATATTTTCAGTTTCGACATCTTTCATTATTCAAAAGGATAAACAAAGCAAAATACCAATGAACTGAATTGGAAAAATTCTCAAAAACTTTAAACCTAAATACTGCTCAATTCGAAATAGTTGAGATCGCCTTGAAAACTCGATAAAGCTGATTAGAAAGAAATATATACTAATCGCAAAAAACAAAACTTACCCATCATACAGTAGTTTCGATACAGTAATCGTTTTGAAAAATTTCGTCAAAAATCAGTACAGTCTCAAAAAGAAGATAACTGATTTCCTAAAATTGGAGAATTCGTTCTCTTGAAGAATTTAATGTCAATATTACTTTTCCGTGATTCTTCAGTTTTTAGTTCAGGTTTTTTAAAGTCTTACAATCAGACTTGCATTACTTCGGTAAAAAGGCACAGAACAATATATCAATAAATTGAATCCGAACAATTTTCAAAAACTTCAACCCTAGATCATGTTCAGTTCTAAAACTAATTATAAAGAGCAGTGCCTTAGTTCGAAAAATCGCAGGAAACAAAACTAACCCATCATACAGTACTTTTGATACGGTAATCGTTTTGAGAAATTTCGTCAAAATTCAATACAGTTTCAGGAAGATAATAAGCAATTTCATAAAATGGACATTTTGCTTCTGCAAGGCAATTTCTTTTTAAAAACATAAAAATTGGAAAAATCTGCTTGGTCGGAAAAAAAGGGGTTGGAAACGATTTCAATACAATATTATTTTGTCGGTTTCATGACGATTTTAAGCCCGATTTTTTTCAGTTGGCAGGACATACAGGGTGGAAAGATCAAAACAAAAAAACTGAGGATAAAAAAGTACCATATGAATTGGAAATAAACATGTAAATTGATGAATTGCTATGTTTTTTTATGTGTTTTTACAAAATTTTAGTACTGTCAAATTAATAATAGTTGTGCAAGGCAAGGCTGTCAAACGGCCGGCCGGCCGGCTTTTTGAAAAAAAAGCCGTAGAAAGCCGGCCGCGGCTTTTTAAAAAAGCCGTGATTCATTTCATTTCTAAATTTCACCGTTAAAATTTAGAAATGAAATTTCTCAACACTGCATTTCACGGCTTTAATTCATTGCCCGGCTTTTCAAAAAGCCGTAAAAAAGCCGTAGAAAAGCTGCGGCTTTTTTACGGGCGGCCACGGCCGGCCGGCTACGGCCAGCCGTGAAATCTGACAGCCTTGGTGCAAGGGATTCAAATGTTCCTTTTCGCGGGTGGTCCGCCCACTTTCACTTTGCACTGCGTAAAATCAAAAATAGCTTGGAAATCAAAAAAGGCCCGCGAAAATAAAAATTTGAATTCCTTGCACATCAATTATTAATTTGACAATAGAATCTTGAACCAACTACAGTAACCGTACATTTTTAGACACCCAGATAAGATTTTTTTGCAAACAAAATGTAAGATCGAACATAGCGAACTGAACGGGAACTCTAATTGAATGGCATTGAAACGGAAAATGTTCCACAATAAGCAGTGCAGAATGTGGTGGACACAAGGAAAAAAGACCAGACTACAAGATCTTGTCAAAACTAATGCACAACTACATAGTACTATTATCAAAAGTTTAAAAAAACCACCTCATCACACAAAAATTTCGAAACATCAATTTTTTTTTCTCCGAAATTCATTCTTTGAAAATTAATAAAGTTTCAAGAAGATAATAACAAATTTCTAGAATTCGTAAAGTTTGCTTCGTGGTATGCCGCAATTAAAACAATTCAGGAAACGTCTATCATCGAATGGAAATTAGGTTCCAGCGGCAAAATTGATTCAAATAAATCTCAGTTTTAGATTGCTGTGATAAGAACTAAGAACTAAAATTAAAAATGATAATTTGCAGAAACGTTTTTGTTCTAATTTTTTTCTCAAAATTTCAGTAGAACCATGAACCAACTGCAGTAACTGTGCACCTCAACTTTTAGACACCTAGAGAAGATTTTTTCCAAAAATTGTATTGTGGAACAAGGCAAAATCCTAATTGAATGGCATTGAAACGGAATAAGTTTTCACCAGACTTGTCCAAAACCCGGGCCGGGTTTGAAAATTTTTGAATTTTGAAGCATGTTTTTTCCGTTTTTCATCCCTTTTTTGGTACTTTTCCTGAGTCTTTTTACTCAAAAATCGATCAGAATTTCCTCCCTGAAAACATAGGTCAAAAAAGAGAGAACAAACCGCGAAAAAAAAAATTTTCGAAAAAAAAACCTGAAGAAAACATGTTTTGCCTTAAACCCCAGGCCAGGCCGGTAGAAATTCCTCCACCGGGCGACAAGTCTGGTTTTCACAAAACTAGTGGAAAATTTTAAGAAAACTGAGCCTAGACTACGAAATCTTATCAAAAAAAAACTTGCAGGCGAATAATGCTATTATTAAAAGTGAAAAAACACCTCTTTACACAAAAATTCCGAACCAGTAATTTTTTCTCCGATATTCATTCTGTGAAAATAAATACAGTTTCAAGAAGATGATAACAAATTTCTAAAATTCCTAAAATTTGCTTCGAGGTATGCCGGAATTTGAACAATTCATGAAATCCCTATCATCGGATGGAAATTTTGATTGTGAAGGCGAATTTGAATCAAATAAACCGCAGCTTCAGATTGCTATGATATAAATTCAGCTTACGTTGGATTTCATTGGGTTGATCCTATGGATTTGTGGAATTCTTTTCATTATTTTTTTGTAGTTGTCCCAGCATCAGCCAAATGAAAACCCCCAAACACTGAATGACAAAAAACAGAAAATGTTTTCATATAAAAATTGAAAATAGTCAAAATCCCAGATAAGTTTGAAATAATTGGTGATAAACAGTTGATAAATATGTCAAAAATATAAGAACCATAAATAAATAGGAACTTAATTCAAAAACGTATCATCAACATCATCAACAAAATACACGGTTTTACACAAAACTTTCGAAACGATAATCTTGGAAAATTGAATTTAAATAACTTCACACTTTCAGATTGCTGTGATGTAAATTCAAATTCAATAACCTTATTGTGAAAGGTTTTATCCAATTCATAGAATTCTTTATATCAAACCTCACCACGCTTATTGTTACTTTATTTTCAGCTGTCAATTACTATAATTTTCCATTAATCAGCATCATCGAAAAATGAAAAACAGAAGTGACAATTAACCTCAACACAAACATCAGCCGAATAAAAAAACCAAAATGCTGAATGATTGAAACAGAACACTTTTCCATGTAAGAACGGAAAATAAAGAGAATTTCTTTTGAACTTCACAATACTTGTTCAATTAGGAAGAACTTATTTGAACTACAATAAACGCAATAACTTTGACGACTTAAGAACATCAGAAATCGAAACCGAAATTTTACAAGAAATTTTCGAAACGGTAATTTTTGAAAATTTAACTGAAAAATCATGGTAGATTTTCCATAGTTCCAGCAAAGGTAATGAAGTTTTTTGGAACGATTTCAACTGGTAAACCAATAAGTGCTGATTTGTATTTTCTTTCGAAGATATCGATTTTTTGTAACAGTACATTTTTTTCTAATCTTGATAACCCGTAGACTCGAAAATCTATTCAAAAAATTATGCGAAAAATGAATTTTTGACCGAATTTTTGAATTAAAGCGAAAAAAAGGGCGCAACTTTCCCAACACCTTAAATGATAATTGTTCAGGTTTTTATTTCTATTGACAGCGACATTTTTATTTTGAGGGATTTTGAAAAAAATATATGGATACATAATCGTAGCCGGAATTATCAAGCTTAAATAATTTCAGTTTTGAAACCGAAAAATAGAAATAATGATCAAGTAAGTGAGAGGGCTGTATCGACTATCAATCGTTTTTACTATGAATAACAGTGGCATGCAATTGTAATAAAGGCTTCGAGATATGGAATTCAAAAACGTGAATATTTTTTCCATTTCTTTTCGTTGAGCGAAAGTACACAAAAGCTTGAAAGAATACAAATTGAAACGGATCCCTTTCACCTACTGTAGTTACAATGTGATTGTGAAGTTTAAAAAGTTTCGAAACTGAAAATAAATCATTTTTTTCAGTAATTTTTCTGTACCTTTTTTTCCAGTTCCAGATATGAAATTCGAATCCAATTTCGGTTCTACTCATTCATCGAGAAATGAACTAAATTATTTGTTTTAATTTTACCGAATGTGAATGTCTACACTTTCTCACATTTGGAAGCAAAACAAAAAATATTCGAACTTGTGATTCAATTATAATTCCAGTTTCTAACTTGATTTGAGTCATAAGGACGATAACTTTCGGCGATAAAACTATGAATTTTTTATGATATAAAAATATTGTATATTTCAGGAAATGAGAAATTGAAAAATTTTTCAAAGATTCATTAAAATTCATACCGGCAAAGTTAAAAATGGAATATTATAAATAATAGTTTCGTATGAGCCATGCTAATTTTTTGAGCCGGTTTCAAATATAATTGAAGTAATTTTCGATTTGGCTCTCAATGATCATTTTGATTTTTTTTGTCCCCAAGCTTTTCGGTTTGCTCATCGGAGGAAATTATTTTTCATTATTGAAAAAATAGAGTTGAAACCCGAATGTTTTTTTTTTAAATTTTGTCCGGTTAACAACACATTTTCCTATTTCGGAAGGGTATTAAGACAATTTCTCCTCTCGGAGCGAGGAAAGCACTGTACAGTTTTAAAAAAGTATAGTCCATATGAGTTGACATTGTGTCTGGTGGATACCCAAACACTTTTAAGACCTATGGCACATGTCAAATTAGGCTCCGCCCTCTACCTACAGTAACCCAACTTCTGTGTGTATAAAAAACAATTTTTTTGTCGATAGAGATAATAACGAAATCTCTTCGGGAATCAATTCGAGGTACTATTTGAAAGATTTTTTACCAACGAAATTTTTTTCCAAGTGTCCATCTTCAGGGAGAAAAGTTCGTTTTTCTCGGAAAGTTATCACTTTTTGTCAGTATTTCAACTCTAGGGCCTCGGACAGGCCGAATTAATTCCTGACCTTGCCGGATTATTATTCCTCACAAAACTTGCTACCGATTTGCTATATTTCGAAAAAAATTCGTTGGTACCATGTTTGAGATATACATGGTGAAAAACTCAAAGTCTCAAATTTTGCTCATATTTGTTTTTTGAGTTTTACTAGTTCTTAATATACCATTCCGAGAGTTTTAGCTCGTCTCGGTCAGAGCTGAATACGTGGCAATTCCCTGACGTAAATATTTTCCTAAGATCCTAGTTCTGGAGATGAGCTAAAACTCTCGGAATGGTACAGTGCGCCCAATAAGTTTAAGACACCCCCAGATTTTGAGCTTACAGACAAAACTAGAATAGATATCAAAATTCTGTGAATGCCATTCGATTCCGAATGCAAAATAACCCCTGGGCACATTTTTTCATGCTCCTACCTTTTTCTGTCCTTCAACAGCACTAAAAATTTGTTTTTTAAGCCGCCCAATAAGTTTAAGACACCCTCAAAAAAGGGGTTGATTCATGATTTTTTCGAAGTTTAGACACTTCAAAACGGTTTATTTTTACTTTTTTTGGATGTTTCATGAAGCTTATAATTATTTCCGACCATTTCTGACAAATATTTCGATTTGTCAAAATTTTACTTTTTCACTTGTTTGTAGGCTTGCCAAAAAGGTATTTTACGGCGACCAAAACCAATTTAAAAATTGGCATTGGTAACCAACGCCAATATTCAAAAAGGTATTGGCGACCAATGCCTACGTGTAGGTTTGGAAAAACCAATTTATCGAAGGTCAAATGCGTTGAAAAAACTTTTTAAAAATTAATTTTTCGAAAATTTTGTGATGAAATATTAGCGTCAAATTACCAATTTAGAAATTACATTGGTTTTCAAAAACCAATTTAGAAAAATGATTGGTTTGAAAAAACCTATGACGTGGAAACTTTGGTTTCAATAAAAGGTTTTGGCGACCAACAACATGCCTACTTGTTTGCACTATTTTGGGCAAATGTTGATAGATCTTAGTGTACGACGGCTGATTTTCTTAGCTAAGTCTCGATACTGCTCGGGCATTAAAAAAATGATATGATCAATCGATTTCTCATCAGTCATTATTATCCCATTCTGATAACAGCAGTTGATCTTCAGATTCTTCGAGTTAGACCCCAAAATAGTGTAAACAAGTGAAAAAGTGAAATTTTGAGAAATCGAGATATTTGTCAGAAGTGGTCGGAAATGTTCAGAAGCTTCATGAAACATCCGAAAAAGTAAAAATCAACCGTTTTGAGGTGTCGAAACTTCGAAAAAATCATGAATCAACCTTTTTTTGAGGGTGTCTTAAACTTATTGGGCGGCTTAAAAAATGAATTTTTAGTGCTGTTGAAGGACAGAAAAAGGTAGGAGCATGAAAAAATGTGCCCAGGGGTTATTTTGCATTTGGAAACGAATGGCATTTACAGAATTTTGATATCTATTTTAGTTTTGTCTGTAAGCTCAAAATTTGGGGGTGTCTTAAACTTATTGGGCGCACTGTATATTACGGACCAGTACAATTCAAAAAATAAATATGGGCAAGATTTGAGACTTTGAATTTTTTATCATGTACCCCTATACGTTGAATTTTCGTGAAATTTCACAAAAAACCAAAAATATCTCAAACATGGTACCAACGAATTTTTTTCGAAATATAGCAAATCGGTAGCAAATTTTGTGAGGAATAATAATCCGGAAAGATCAGGAATTAATTCGGCCTGTCCGAGGCCCTAGAGTTGAAATACTGACAAAAAGTGATAACTTTCCGAGAAAAACGAATTTTTCTCCCTGAAGATGGACACTTGGAAAAAAATTTCGTTAGTAAAAAAACCTTCAAATAATACGCCAAATTGATTCCCGAAGAGATTTCGTTATTATCTCTATCGACAAAAAAAATTGTTTTTCTACACACAGAAGTTGGGCTACTGTAGGTAGAGGGCGGAGCCTAATTTGACATGTGCCATAGGTCTTAAAAGTGTTTGGGTATCCACCAGACACAATGTCAACTCATATGGACTATACTTTTTTAAAACTGTACAATGGCCAACAGGCTATTCCTCGAGCCGTAAGGAAAATTTGTCTTAAGTTTTGACTGTTTCCTAAAATTTTCAATAAAGCGCATTTTTCTTGCCTGTTTTTCCAAAAATTTTTCTGTTCCTGCACTATATTATATGATTAGGACTGCTCAAATCTCAATTGAAGAATTACTTACCAAGTTTTCCATTCTGAAAAATCGAGTCCTCAAGTCCTCAAAGTCAAAACTCTCCTCAAAACTAATTGTAAGAAGAAGTATGCCAAAACTCCAGTTTGGAATCGTGATTTCTGGTATCAGAGCTGACATTTGAAATAAAATTCAAACCGAAATATTGGAATATTGGCACTGCTTATTTGAGTAACTTCTCCTAGTTAGTTTCATCTTTGAAACCAAAAATTCGAGAAAAAAAAGTAAAAAGAGAGAAAATAAAAGAAAACCCCGAATGCTTTTCTGAAGGATTTTCTGAGGTCAAGCTTTCCGAATTCAAAAAAAAAAACTGTTTTTATTCCTCAAATTTCTGTAAAATAACGTACAAAAGCTTGAGAGCTTATATTCGACATGTCGATGAAACTGAGCTTTTTTTCTTCCTAGGCCACTACTTCCGTCTTCTACCCCTCATTTTGTCTAAAGCCTCTCACTTTTGCACGCTATTCCTGCTATTTTTATCGAGAAAATGTATCAGCTGAAAAGATATTAAAGGAGGACTGAACTCGGGTTTTTTTATTTCAAATTGTGATGCAGTTTTTCATTCTGATCATTTTCTGTCACTACGACTATACTCAAAAATCACTCTAAACGATAGAAAAAGGCGTTTGAAGGCATGTCCGCGTACAGGTTCACGGCCTAGGAACTTGAAAAAAAGCGCGCGCGAGGCGCAAACTTGTCGGATCCTAGGCCGTCAACCTGTATTGCGTGCTTCTTTCAAACGCCTTTTTCTACCGTTTAGAGTGATTTTTGAGTATGGTCGTAGTGAAAGAAAATGTTCAAAATAAAAAACTGCATCAGAATTCAAATAAAAAAAACCTGAGTTCAGTCCTCCTTTAAACATGATTTCTGTTCTAAAAGCATGCTAATTGCGACAAGATTTGAAGCTACTTTAATATTTCTTAATTCGGTGGAACTCAAAAGTATCAAATTTGAAAACCATAAGCAAGAAATAATTCCAACGTTTTTTTTTGCCTAAACCCTCTCTATTTTGCACACTGTCTCTAAGAGTCATTAGAACGCAATGCAATCACAAGGACTACTGAAAACATATAAACAGCCAAGATTAAAAATAGCTGAAGCTGTATCTTTAGATATTTTTTTCAAAATTTCTTGTTCAAAAAAGCTCTAAAAACACATCAATATTCGCTTTTTTGAGAAATCCTTTTTAGTATAGCTCCTGATGGTAAAAGCCACAAATTAGAAAATCCGTCTATCACCCGCATTTATTTTCATATTCTGAAACAGAACTTTTGGTTTTGGCGGAAAATGGGACTAACGCATCAATTATGAATTGAAGTTCAACAAGATAAAATATAGCTAACAAGGGAACCTTTTAAGTAAAGGTGAAAGCCAACCTTAACTAACCACATAGGTTGAAAAAGGACCTTTTAGATAGTATATTCCCGTTTTCAAAAGCTGCTTTCGAGACCTCTGAAATGCTGAAATTCCAGTCTGAAAGTTCATCATTTTCGACCATGGATTTCATACTTTTAACACTGCTCCTCCTCCTCGCCGCCCCCCACCGACTACCACCTTTATGGGTGCCCACAGCGCAGTCTTCAAAACATGGCAGGATGGCACATGGGATAACGCGCCTGGCTAGTAAATAATGCTCACTGGTTCGACCCCTTGGTCGCGCAATGGATTTTTTCTAATTTTTTCTTTACTTTTTTTCCACTCTTCATTATCAAATAATACATTCTGAAGAGTTATCATGAAGTTTAGCACCGTGATGCATGTCCCTTTAAACGAAGATACTGTAGAAGGTAGCCTCAAGTTTTCACATTTTTTTTCGCATTTTTCATTTTTAATGACTGATATTTGACTGATAATAACACATTCTAAAGAGTTATCATGAAGTTTTTATGAATAACAAACAGAACTAGATAGAACAGTGAGAAAACAGAGAGAACAAAAAATACGGAGAAATCAGCAAAACAAAATCAACAACGATGACATTCAACCCAAAAGCATTCGAAACAATAAGAAACTTCGCAACGAGGGCAAAGGGTACATCCCTGTTGGCTGCACGAGCACGGATCGAAACTCCTTGGTCCGAAAATGAACTGTTTTGGTCCATCGAACGGTGGTGGCTTGGTATTGATGAAGCCGCCTTTGAAGAAACCGTATGAAATGAAACCTTTGAAGCGATCGGAACCAAGAATCCAATGAGCTTGCGTAGCGAACTTCAGAAGATTATCACGCTGGGAAAGCTTGTAGTCGATTCCTCTGAAGAGGACAATTGTTGTGAGGCGTTTTTGGATTCCTTTCAATTGATGGTTGTAAGATAAATCACACGGCTGACAAATAGAAGTGGCACCTGGTGGAATGTTCACGATGAACAGTTCAAGAGAGGAAGGTGCGAAGCTCCTGATAAAGTTGTGGTCTCGAAAAATCGGCCATGAGTCCAAAATCAGAAGAAGTTTTTTTGGGAGTGGACCAGAAAATAACGCGTTTTTGAAGAAATTTCCAGCCGATTCCATTGACTTGGACATAATATGCGACTTCTCTACAGCCAAAACCATTCGATTATCTCGATAGCACCCTTTCTGCGGTAGCTGCCCTTTCGGCTCTCCAAGTTGAATGAATACTTTCTTTTTTTGGTATCCATCGCTTCCGATAACTGGCATGTAAGAAATGGAATGAGAAGTGGCATTTTTTGATTGAACTCGAGCCTTCACTTTTTTCGTTCCGGTTCTCGCTAGAGTTCGCATCCCATGTGACTCCTGTAAATTGAATTTTCCGAAAAGCAGTGAAGTTATAGTCACCTTGACTATTCCAGTTTGGTCACAGTTCCAGATGGCGATTCCAGGATTTTGAGACACGATATTTTCAACTTCTTTGTGGAGCTGATCCACTAGCTCCAAAGTTTTCTTTGAATCTTTCTGGGTTTTTGTGCTGACAAACTCTGTGACTCTTCTGGAGCTCACTCGAAACTTCTTTTTCCATTTTAAGATCCATGAATCGGAACACTAAAAAGTTTTTTGTTGGTAAGAAAGTATGTATATTCTTACTTTGAATCGGGGCCACAGTTTCTGTTGTCGATTAATTGACATAGCCATTTCTCGCAATTCAAAATCAGAAAATTGAATGCCTTCATCAATAACAGCTTCCACCTCCTTGTCTAGCTCAATAGCCAATTTTTCCAATTGGACATTGCGTCGTGTTGGGACCTCCCCTGTATTTCAAAAACTAAAAAAAATAAAGAGAGGGCTTTTCACCTGTTTTCTCATATTTTACAATTTGATCCAACATATTCTGGTTTGTAATCCAACGGAATCTTTTCGACATTGCTTGCAGACTTCGAACACCTTGTCCCTGACGATTTCTTTTTCTTTTTGAAGATCTATAGAAAGTGATGGCTTCGTCGAGCTAAAAAAAATTTTCCATTTACAATCAAAAAACACAACTAACCATTTTCTTCGTGAGAACGACTTCTTTCTTCTTCTCAACCACCTCATCTTCGTAATCCCAATCCGGATCTCCGTGCTCATCATCAAAATCGTCTCTCATCAGCTCCTGCCTGTCTCTCAAAAACATTTCTCCGGTTTCAGCGCATCTGATCATCAATGAGACGCGGTCACGCCATTTGATTTCTTCCATATTCAGCGTCAAATTTGATAAATCAGCAGGTAAAGCGATCCCGAAGGACTTTGCCAACCCGGCTACGATGGATTTTCCGCAAATATCAGTCATTAAAAATGAAAAATGCGAAAAAAAATGTGAAAACTTGAGGCTACCTTCTACAGTATCTTCGTTTAAAGGGACATGCATCACGGTGCTAAACTTCATGATAACTCTTCAGAATGTATTATTTGATAATGAAGAGTGGAAAAAAAGTAAAGAAAAAATTAGAAAAAATCCATTGCGCGACCAAGGGGTCGAACCAGTGAGCATTATTTACTAGCCAGGCGCGTTATCCCCTGCGCCATCCTGCCATGTTTTGAAGACTGCGCTGTGGGCACCCATAAAGGTGGTAGTCGGTGGGGGGCGGCGAGGAGGAGGAGCAGTGTTAAAAGTATGAAATCCATGGTCGAAAATGATGAATTTTCAGACTGGAATTTCAGCATTTCAGAGGTCTCGAAAGCAGCTTTTGAAAACGGGAATATACTATCTAAAAGGTCCTTTTTCAACCTATGTGGTTAGTTAAGGTTGGCTTTCACCTTTACTTAAAAGGTTCCCTTGTAAAACTGCAATTTTTTAGTGATTTCTCTTGAAGGTTTCTGGGTCGTAGAGACTTTTTCGTGCTGTTTTCATATAATTCAGAAGAAATTCGGAATTTTTTTTCTTAAAATTACAGTTTCATCTTACCAGAATACACTGATGGCAGTAACATGCGAGTGATTCCACATACCTACACAGAACTATCACGAAATGCAAAAAATAATTGTTGCGATTTCAAAATATCTGAATAAACAAACAATTTATTTTTCAAACCAATTCACTTCCAGTATTTTTTTCATAATTCAAGGAGTTAGTTTCTACAATTTGCCTTTAGAATTCAAATTTTTATCAATTATCACTACAATACTTTCGAGCCGCATCCCCTCATAGAATAACACCTCTAACTAAAAGGCACCCGAACAGGGTCTTTGAAAAATATAACGGCATACCGGTGTAATAGAGGTTGTTGGGTGTTCATATGAGTAAGGAAACGATTAGGTTATAGATTTCTTATTCATTTTCGAAAACCACTGGAAATGATATATTGCTCATAAAATTCAAAGAATCGAGAAACTGAAAACTTTTTTTAGCTTACAGTTTTTTAAATGAAGGTTTTAGCAAGTTCTTCATAAATATAACTAACCCATTTCCTTTGAAAAAGTCCATTAGAGTGCACTTTCCCAGCTTATTTTCTCAAAAAATTTTCTGTTTTCAAATTGTTATATCAGGTTCAAACTATCTAAAATTTCACTTCTACAATCAATTGCTTGGGTTTTCAGTTCCAAAAAATCGAGTGCTCCAACTACACATCTCCAATTACCGTAATCCCACCGATTGACGGACCAACACAGCTAATTCTCGACTTTCGATTGTTGTCAGAGGAGCAGGTTTGCATTATTTTTCGTTTCGAATTTGGCCTTCAAAAATAAAAATTTTCAGTTATGTCACAGCCGGCGAAAAATCCCAAAATTCAACAAGTTGCACATTGGACCAGCGAGTTATGTGACCACTTGTGAGCAGTGTCCGCAGTGAGTTTTTTGAATGGTTGACCGCGACGCAACACGCGACGCAGCGAGAAATTGAAGAAGAGCCTTATCTTGGAATTCGACATAAAAAATTGCCCTGCTGCATTACTATTTACCAATTAACAGTTAATTTGGTGTTTTTGGGTTACTGTAGCTACATTTCTGTGCAAACAAGAAAAGCGAGTTTACTAACGAGTTTACCAAGTAAATCATGAATACAAGTACTGTGATGTTTGGGGAAAATCTATTATTTGAAACCGAAATTTCTTCTTGGAAATCGGTCTTTCCCATCTTGAAAAGGATCCGCATATTCAAATTATAAAACTGCCTTTTTAACGCTATTCTGAACTCCTATGGCCTAATTTTCAGTTTTTGGATTACTGTAGTTTCATTTATGTGCAAACACCAAAAAAGCATCATTACGTCAAAATACAGATATTCTCGAAACTTCCGATACAGCGATTAGAAAGTGATGAAAATAGCCAGAAAAAAAGGCACTAAAATCGTGGACCCAACAAAAAAAATGGTGGACCGATTGAAATTTGTGTGTTTGAAAAAAATCGTGAACCAAAACAATCGTGGATCGAAGTTGAGGTTCAGTTTCCGCCTACCTGTTTTAAACAGTCAGAACTAGTCAGAACTGGTCGGCTCTGATTCGTCCAGTTCTTATCGGACCAGTTCTGTCTAGTTCTGACCCTTTGAAACAGGTATTTGAAAACCGAACCTCAACTTCGGTCCACGAATGTTTCGGTCCACGATTTTTCCAAATTCACAAGTTTCAATCGGTCCACGATTTTTTTTTCGGGTCCACAATTTGCGAACAGTGCCGAAAAAACCCTAGTACTTCAGTTTCTGAACGAAATTTGGGAAAATGTAAATTTTGAAACTGAAATTTTTCCTTGGAAATTCCGTTTCTCTAACGACCAACGTTTTCAAATCCATAATCAAGGCCTAAAACAATCTTTCATTCGCTATTCTGAGCTTTTAGGGTCTGTTTTAAAGTTTTTGGATTACTGTAGCTTCATTTCTGTGCAAACACCAAAGAGCACTTTTACGACAAAGTGCAGAATTTTTCTAAATTTCCCAGAAGCGTCTGGATAGGGGTAAAAATACCGGATAAAAACGATTTTCCCATAGAAAACTTTCGGTTTTTTTCCAATTTCAGTCGAATTTTTCCAGATGTTTCTTCACATTTCCAATGCAATTCGAACTTCCATTATCATGGACAATCGATCGTTTATTCGTTGTCACAAAGTCTCAACCCCATCATCAATCGGCTACTGATGTCCCAATTCATTGGGTTATTGTCGAAAGAATGCCCAATAGAACATCCCTTCGAAATTGTCGAATATATGTTCCTGGAGTGTCTCAACCAATTTCAGACAATTTTCAAATTAAATTTATGGCTGTTTTCTTTGTGACTGCTTTTGGTGTGATGTTGTTGGTCAGATGTTTTTGTATTAAGACAAGATGAAGGATTTTTTTCTTTGGTTTTCGAATTTGTTTAAAATAATACATTAAAATGTTACCAATAATATAAGAGAATGCTGAAATTCTAAAAACTTGAAATGAGAAACAGAAATCTTTTTCCGAAAAAGATCCCTGAAACATTTTCGGACCAACATTTCAGTAAAAAATGTTATTTTTTGGATTTCTCTAGTTATAAACACATTCAAAACAGAGGTTTACTGAAACTCTGGAAATGAAATCGTAAAAATTTGTATTATTATCACAAATGTTTTAATACATTCACCGAGTTAAAACAAAAGGCAACCTGCAGTGTGTTGTGTAGGCGATACATTTTTCTCGATAAATTCCCGAGAACTGTGCCGAGAATCCCTCGAGAAAATTATTGAGAGAAGAATCTTTTTCTCGAGAAAAACATCGTTGACAAACTGCAAACTCGCGTAATGAAACTGAAAATAACTTTTTAAACGAAAATTTGTATTCCTTTCATGAGACCAACTGAACATTTTTGTTGAATTTTTTGTTTTTTTTTTCTGCTCAATTACCGGTATATTAGAAGCAGATAGTGATATTGAAGAAACTAGAATCTTGGAACTAAAAACATTTCCTTGTTATTTCTTCTGAAAATTGAAGCTGAAAGAGATGTTAGTGAAGTTAACTTAAGCTCAAACGGCAGTATTCGTTTTTAGACTTTTATCAACTCCGAAATACGGGATAGCGAAAGACGGGAAAATCACGGGAAAACTAAAAGTTCCGGGAAAGCTTTGAGATTGAAACTGAAATTTTTTTCTTTGAAATCTCTAAAATTTTTCCCGCTTCAACTGAATAGTTTATCTGCAACTACAGTAACCAAATTATTGCAGAATATACATATTGTTCCAAATGTCAACTCATTGAAAAACTGAAGTTGAATCGAAAGTTTCTTTTCATTTCTTGAAATCTTTCGATTTTTTACTTCCCACTTCAATTGAATGGGTCAGCTGAAACTACAGTAACCAAATCAATACATTAACCGAGTTAAAACAATAGACTACCTGTGAACTATCAAAACAAATCTGGAAATAACTTTTTGAATCGGGAACATGAATTTGTTTTTTATAGAATCTTTCTTGTTTTAACTGTTTTTGAAAAAAAAAACCCGTTAAACCCGGACGACATATTAGAAGCAGATAATCAGATCGAATAAACTAGAAAATTGAAAACGACATCTTTTTTTCTGAAAATGTTTCTATTGGGCGGTCCAAGCAACAAACAACTTTGGGCTGAGACGCCTTGTTTTTACTTTAATTTTTTTTATCAAATACGATTTAGCAAGAGCAAAACGTGGGAACTAATGATTCTAGGTAAGCTTTGGGATTGAAACTGAATTTTTTTTTTTTGAAATCTCAATTTTTTTCTTCACTGTAACTCAATAATTGAACTGAAACTACAGTAAAAAAGTTGTTGAAATCTGAGTTTTTTGAAGCTTGTTTTTTTTAAATAAATAATGGGACTCGATTGTTAACCCTTATGAACTAGAAACTTGAAACGTAAAACCAATTATCTAAACATTTCCTTTTGAGCATTGAAGCAAAACAATTTGGGCACTGATTCATGAGATCAAAAAGTGAACAGCAAATAACCAAGGGAACATGAGAAAACTGAAGATTCAAAAAAAGGTTTGGGATTGAAACTGAAAATATTGTTTTTGTAATATCTAACTTTTTTCCACTAAAACTGAATAATTGAGTTAAACTACAGTAATCGAATTCGGGATATCGGATTCAGACAACATCGGGTTAGTACGAATGACGAAAGGTTACAGCCGTTTTGGAAATTTGAAGGTTGAAATTGAAATCGTTTTTCATTCCAATAAAAACCCTTTTGAAAGGTAAAAGAAAAGAAACTTGGGCTTGAACTCCAGTAATCTGTTTTTTTTTCTTTGGAATTTTTTGGGCGAGAACACTGTTCAAATAGCTCGATCAACCGCTTTATTAAGAAAAACTGAAGTATTCCGATAAATCGTAAAATCGAAACAGAATTTTTTTTTTGAAAACTTCAATTTTTTACCTCCCACAACAACTGAATATATCAGCTGAAACTACAGTAAACAAGTTTTTTAGGGCCAGACAGCACCGTAATAGATCAATTGAAAAAGTACTAAATTTGAAAACATATGGAAACAGGAATTACTGAAAAACGGCTAAAACTGAAGATACAGTAACGCATTAACTATTGTCTGGTTTTAAACGTTTGAACAACTTTAGGAAAAAAAATGTCAAGATTATAGAAAACGTGAAAACGAAAATTTTATGAAATTAATTTCATCGAATATCAATAAAAAACGGATTACTTAGGTGTATTTGTCACATTATACCACAATAATCGAGAAAAAATTGAGCATTTTCTGTATATTGAGAAGTTGAAACTGAAAACTGAAAATACTCAAAACTCGAAAATTACGAAAGCTAGTTACAAAAGTACCAAAAATAAAGTCAAAACCATAATATCCCAATACGAACCAGTAAGAAGAAAAGAACCCTATAATTATGTCCCTGGAGTGTCTCAACCAATTTCAGACAATTTTCAGACTAAATTTATGGCCGTTTTCTCTGTGACTGCGTTGGTGTGATGCTGTTGGTCAGATGTTTTTGTATTAGGACGCGATGAAGTTTATTTCAGTTTTTTTTTTTTAATTTTTTAAAATTTGTTTATTGGGTTTAATGGGATCCGATTGTAAAATCTTTTAAACTAGGAACTTGAAACTGAAAACTATATTTTTAAACTTTTTCTATTGAGCATTGAAGCAAAATAAATTTTGGCTCGAAAGGCAGAAGTTTTTTTTTTCAATAACTTCAAAACGTAAAGAGTGAAAAAGAAGCTGACATGGGAAAATTAAAGGTTTGGGATTGAAATTTTTCCGTTTTTTTTTTGGAAACCTCTATTTTTTTCCACTACGACTGTACTTAAATTATAGTAACCAAACTACTGTCATCCCAGAAAACATACATTAGAGGCGGCTTATAAATTCAAAATTTGGAACTGAAAATGTTTTTTATTCCAAAACATTCTAACGGATGAAAAAGCAAAGCAAATTTAGGCTAAAACGCCGGTAGTTTTTCAAAAATTTTTATGTTGTAAAACAGCAACAGCATTACGGGTAAACTAAAGGTTTCGGGTAAGTTTTGGGTTTGAAACACATTTATTTTACCACTAAAGCTGAATAGTTGAACTGAACTTTGGATCTCACTACGCATTGGAATCGGTGGAGAAGAAAGTCTACTTCTGAGGATATGGAAACAGCAATTTCTTTAAAAAACCTGGAATTGAAGAAACAGTAACCCATTAACCACTTTGTTTTTGTTTTTGAACATTCCACCAGCTTTAAGAAAGGCAATAATAACCATAACATAAGACATCAAAACGGGGAAAAAGAGGAAATTATTTGCCTGAAAATGAAACCTGAGATTCGAAGCTTCCAGTGATATCCACCGGAACTGAAATTTATTCTTTGGGAATTCAAGTACCACAGTTGTATTTTTCGAACGGAAAATTGCAGTTTCCTTTTTAAAACTAGTGGACATTTTTTAGCTTTTCATAGTTGTAGTTTCTTTACGTCAAAGACTCTCTTTTTATCTTTTCTTGTTTCGATTCTTATCAGAGCGTTCTTAAAATCCGCAGATATATTCAATCACTAATAGAGCCGATAAACAAAGCTACAGTGGGTTTATTGATCTTTGGAGATTCCAATTGAAACAAAAAGTGACTTTAAAAAGCAAAGAAAAAGTACAGCGTTTGAAGAAAATGCGAATCTGTGGTGCATAACGGAATTTACAGACATAAAAAAGGGCAAATACCCAGTTCCTACAATCAAATGCATATAGCGATACAGAGAAAACAACCCAGAAGATTAGAAATTGCTAAAAAACGAATGGTTTCTCAGAAGTTAAAAAATTGAAACAGAAAATCGAATAAAAGGTTTTTATTCTGAAATAAATGGTTCGAAATCTTTATTAAATGTAAGTTGTAGGGACGGAACCCCACAGGAATTGGATTTAAAAGCTTCCGGTGCGAACATAAGTATATGGTTATTTCCATGATGCAAAGAAATGAAAACTGAAACAGAAAGTTTTTGGAAATCTAAGTCGAAATGTCATCAAATCGATAGAGAACAACATGAAAAATTAGAAATCTAGGCCACGGTGAATATGGATAAAACAAAGATACAGTAAATAGGTTTGTTGATTATTTACAGACTTCAATTGTGACTCCATTCAATAAAACAAAACGAACAAAAATGGACTTTTCACAGGGATCTAAAACTGACAAGAATTCTGAATGAATGTTATCACTAAAAAGGGAAATATTATCATAACAGCTCGAGTTATCACTGAAATTAGGGCATTCTAGCATTTTTCAGTTACTCAAAGGCTCTCTCCGGCAAGACTTCACTAGAAGCGGAAGGAAAACCTCAAAAAATTTGGCACTGTTCTAAAAACCGAAAAATCACGGTCCCAAAAATAAAATCACGGTCCCAATTTTAAACTCACGGTCCCAGATTTAAAATCACGAAAATTTTATAAATGAAACTGAAAAAAAAAAACGATAAAAAGAAAGCCTGGATTACACGTATCAAGTTTGTGAACTCTCAAAGAAGAAAATCACTGAAAGAAAATGAAAGTAATTATTGAAACATTGAAATTGAAACCGAAAACTGAAAAGAAAGTGCTTCTTTACTTTGTTATAAATTTTTTGAAAGTTTGTTCTCCGCTTCTAGCGAAAAAAATTTACCGGAATTAAAGTAAAAAGCTACTTTTGTAATTAAAAAAATGATAAAAGCGGTTGGAATCATACCATGGTACAAACAAATCGAAACGGAAACAGGAAGTTTTTTGAAAATGGAAATCACTGAAAACCAAAATTTTTAGCGAAATGATAGGAAACAATGATTAAAATAATGAATCTAGGCCAGCGTTACAATAATCCAAGCTTATCCAATCACTACAACTAGTTTTCAGGCATTTAATGACGTGACAAATTTGAAGAACTTAGTATGAAAAGCTAAAGATTTTCCACTAATTTTGAAAATGAAACTGCAATTTTTTATTCGGGAATAAAAAATCTAAAAGAAAAACGAAGTTTCGCTCTTTTCGCGTCTGATTCAAGGATGGAAAAATAAACCATAAACTCCAGTAATCAGGGTTATATGGATTTTCAGACACTAGTTGACTGCGTATTGGAAACTAGAAAAGTTTTCACATTGAAACTGAAAACTACCTTTTCTATATTTCGATAACCATTTTGGTCCCTAAACTACTGTAACCAGCGAATAGTTTGAAAAATTAAGAGTGTTACAGTCAAGAAGTAAGCAAGTCAAGTAACCAAGTATCAGGTTTCAGGAAACGTTGAAACCGAATTTTTGTTGAACTTTTTTCCAAACAGTTGAGAATTTCGAACATTCAAGTGATATTCACCGCCGCCTGAAGGAAGGCGAAAAAAAATGACACCGAAAGTTTGAATTGGGGATCTAAAAGTTCTGAAATGAGAAATCTGGAAAAAAAACTGTTTAGGGCGAAACTACAAACTACAAATGGCATAAAGCAATTGGTTTGGACCATCGAATAGCTTTGAATATATGCAAGATGATATACCAAAACTTTGAAACCGTAAAATTTTTGGAAAATTTCAGCCGGGACAAAACTCCTGGAAACTAGGTATTTTGGTCATTCTCCTATGAATTACCTCACTATCTGGATTTGAAGAATAACTCTTTTTTTATTCAATTTGATCTTGTATTTCTATATGCCGAGAAATGGTTCTTGAATCATATAAATTTTTTATATGAAACGTCTGCAACAGAAAAATTGAGAGTTGAAAGCTTCCGATACAGTTTCTGATAATTCTCATAAGCAGATGCTATCTCATTGAAAGTAACATTAGCAGGGAAGCCATAAGCTGGAAATGAAACAGAAAATTTTATTACGTTATGAAAAAAAATATTTTTCGGGTATATTCTGAGGAAGTTTTGAATCCCTAGGAAACCAGTACCATAAGCTTTCTCCAGCTGAACTTAGTTTATGAAAGAACAACCAACGACAAAATGAATTAAAATAAGACCAGTCCATCTTACGAACATTTTCAAACAGAACTATTTTAAACAATTTCTACAGTTTCGATAAAAATTTTAACTGAAAACGAACATAAAATTTGTAATATCAGATTTTCCTATTCTGGTAGAGCCTGAGGACGCGGTCGAATTTCAAACCTCCGAAAACAGTGTGTGAAGCTGAGAAGCGCAGACAAAAAATATCTTGATCTTACACATTCTTTTCGGCGGTGGAGCGGAATCGAAACACTTACGACTATGGAAGCGGGCTAACGGTACATAAAAATTTGAAAGTTCCGAAACAGAAAATCAGAAGAATAAAATCTTATTACTATTTCGATTCATTGGTGAAACAATAGGGAACAGCTACTTATTCACCTCCTTGGATTAGTGTTAGGAAAATTATAGATCACATACATCGAAACTGAAATTGAATATTATTTTTCTCTAAACTTAAAAAACCTGAAATTCTCGGTTATAGTTTGCGCGAATTCAAAATATTTTGAAATCTTCAATATATTTATTAAAGTCGAAATGGAAGAAGAAAAATTGTGCGGAAGATCAATAAATTGAACAAGGAGGATAAAATGAACTTCATGACTGAAAGCCATTGGAACAGCAAGTTTTTTTTTTAGAATTTTCACTGGAACTCTGAAAATTAAAACTTACAAATCAATTTGGCTGCAAAGGGATAGAGTAACTAAAAAGAAGTAGTCGAGAACCTGCGAGATTTGACTTTTCAAAGATTGTTTTCGGCAACGATTTAGAGAACGGAATAGAAATGGAGAGCCCACAGAAACAGTGACATTGAAACTGAAATTTCGATATTCTGAAAATTCTCAGAAAAATCAGGAAAGTTTTATAGAAAAAGTATTCAACTTCAGAAATATTATAATTAACTTCATAAATTGGAGCATTTGTTTCTTAGCGTGCAAAAATTGCAATACGAATACAAATTTGTCAGTTTCATGAAAAATTGATCCAAGATTAGCCCAATCACGCTCAGTTTGTTGAAATAAGAATGTTTTAATAAATTCATGAGAATAAACAACAAGCAACCGTTCATTCAGACAAGACCACAACAACTGAAAATAAAACTGGACATTGATGTTATGCATTTCGTAAAATTTTCTTCCGAATTTCGAAACTTTGTCGAGAATCAGTGATTATAAAACAAAGGTACTTGAGCTTTTTTATTTTCCAGGCAAACATATTAATCCTTAAACGATGTAAATTTAACAAAAATCATAATTTAAAGAGAATGAAACGGGAGAGTTTTAAGTTTTTTTTTTTGAGATAAAGCGATACTGTAGCTATGCTCAGGTTTCAGAAACAAGTCAAATAATGGAGCTGAAACTACAGTAATCAGTATTATTGATATTCGAACACTATTTCACTCAACTATCATGAAAATGGAGGACTCACATAAAATTTGAATTTGAAACTGAAAATTATTTTCCGAGATTTATTTTTGAAAATTCACCAGTTCTGAGCAATATCCAATAACCAGACGGTTTTCGGCGCTTCGCGCCTCAACCGCCTGGCTTCTGCTGGTTAACGCGATTTTGAATATGTGTATAGATAGCACAGAGATTATCAGTGATTTTATCAAAAAACGGAAAGGACGGGCATCATCACGTCAGCATTCTCTATCGATCAGTCAAAATTTTATGAAAATCGGTTCAGTAGGAGACTCGCTAGGGCATCCGACAAACAAACAAACACACAGAATCTGTACAGTAATAATAGTAAAGATGGCAAACGGCAGAGTTTTTCTATTCTATTTAAGTTATTAAGCATCCGTATGAATACACAAAAGAAAATATGAATTAATTGAATCCTAAAACTTTTTTCAACTATTTCGGCACTAAATACTTTGCAAATTGAAAATTAGTGTTAGACGGCATGAAGAAGTGCTAAAACTATATAAAATATCCGCAAATCGTGGAAAACAAAATCATCCAATTATAAAGAAACTTCGGAACAGTGATTTTTTCGATTTTTTCGATAGTTTCGATCAAAGATCTGTTTCTCAAGAAACGTCGGTTCTAACAGTTCCATGTGGAAAAGACGAGAAAATCATTTGAAGAGTTGAAAATCGGGACCTATAAACTGAAAAGTGATAGACCAGCTTTTAAAAGTTTTTATTTTAAGTTCATTAAGAAACAGCGATTATAAAACTATAGCATTTGAGCTTTTCGATTTCTTAAACACGGATAAAATTGAAATGGACCATTTCATAACGAGGCAAAACGAACCAAATTTATAATTTCAATAAATTGAAACGGGAAATTTTTCAGTTTATTCTCGTTGTTATAGTTTATATGCGAACTCTTTTTCTGGAAAATCTGGGAATAGCAAGGAAAAAATATATCAAGAAAAAGAATTTGAAACTGAAACTGGAAATTATTTTTCGAGATTTTTATTTCTGAAAATACACCAGTCTTGAGCAATATCCAATTACACTAAAATGACGAGAAAGGAAACGAGTGGACAAAGTCAACCCATTATACGGAAAGCCAAATCAAGCCAAGAATGCACGAAAGAAAATATAGATGAAACAACAATTTCGACACTCAATATTTTTCAAAAACGAAAATTCATTTTTCTGACGTACAAAAAAAAATAAATAAGAATAAAAAAATTAGTGGAAGTCTGCATTCGATACAGAAATTTTTTTTTGAAAAGTTTTGTTAGAAATAGGGTTGTTGTTTGCAGCAAATGCAAACTTTATTTTTTCAACTGCATCGGATGCAAATTAATTTTTGAAGACTTGCATGAAATACATATATTTTTGTAAAAAACGTTTTATTTCTATCGAAAAACGTGATAAAATACTTTGAAAAACTGACGATTTAAAAAAAAAAACACTTGCATCGGAAAAGGATTTTTTTTAAAGAAATTTACGTCAAAATCAATAAAGTTTCTGGAGCGAATCAGAACAATAATAAGGGGCTCCCAACCAGACATGAGCGGAAGAGAACATTTTGAATCCGGAAGACGGAAGACGGAAGTCGGAACAGTTTTTGAAAACTCGGAAGACGGAAGACGGAAATCGGAAGAAATTTCAAAATCCCGGAAGACGGAAGGAAGGAAACGGAAGGAACAAAAAGAGCGGAAAATTGCTTCGACGAGAAAAACAACTGAATTTTGTGGCATGAAGTCGAAATTTTTCGAACCAAAACGTAGTTTGACGATTGATCAAGTATTTTGAAAAGCGCTAAAACCGTATTGAAAAGTTGAAAAATTTGGCAAATTTCCCCCGAATGCCGTTTTCTCGAAGCTTCTCACCGTCCGGAAACACGGAAGACGGAAGCCGGAAGACGGAACAATTTTTAAAAATCCGGAAGTCGGAAGACGGAAGACGGAAGAGAAAAAAGCCCGGAAGACGGAAGAGGGAAGGCGGAAGACGGAATTCCGCTCATGTCTGCTCCCAACTTTAGAAATGAAACAGAAAATTTCATTTCACGTGATTGGTTTTGAGAATCTATCGATTTCAGCAAACTACAAAAACACTGCAGTAACTTTGATTTCATTTGCTCAAGTTTGATATTTTCAGTATTCAAAAAGAGAAACAAAGCATATTATCGTTGAATTGAATTCGAAAAATTTTCAAAAACTTCAGTCTGTTCAATTCGAAAATTATTGAAAACGTCTTTAAAAATTGCTAAAACTAATAAGAAAAATAGTATCGTCAAATAACAGGAAACAAAACTAACACATCAAACAGTAGTTTTGAAACAGTACTCTTCTTGAGGAGTTTCGTTTTAATCGATGCAGTTTCAATAAAAAAATAACTGATTTCATGAATGGAACATTCGTTTTCTTGAAGAATTTTTGGCAATATTATTTTTCCGTGATTCTTCAGTTTTTAGTTCAGGTTTTTTTAAAGTCTTTCGATCAGACTTGCATTACTTGGGTAAAAAGGCACAGTTCAATATATCAATAAATTGAATCCGAACAATTTTTAAAAAGCTTTAGCACTAGATGCTGTTCAATTCGAAGATTATTGCGAAAGTCTTGAAAAATTGCTAAAGCTGATTAGGATGAGCAACCTATTAGATCCTCAAATCGCAGGAAACAAATCTAACACATCATACAGTAGTTTCGAAACAGTAATCGTTATGAGAAATTTCGTTAAAAATCAGTACAGTTTCAGAAAGATAATAAATGATTTCATAAACTGGAAAATTTTGTTTCTGCGAAGGTAATTTCTTTTTAAAAACATAAAAATTGGAAAAATCCGCTTAGTCGGAAAAAAAGGGGTTGGAAACGATTTCAATACAACATTATTTTATCGGTTTCATAAAAAAATTGATTGTGGTTCCCCCCGATTTTTTTCAGTTTTCCGCCGATACTGTATGGAAAGACCACAACAAAAAAGAAGGGTAAAAAGTCGCATATGAACTAGAAATAAACATGGCAATCGATGATTTGAAAATGCGTGTTTTTTACAAAACTTCAGTAGAATCACCAACTACAGTAATCGTGCATTTTTAGACACCCAGATAAGATTTTTTTTTTGCAAACAAAATGTAAGATCTAACATAGCGAACTGAACGGAAACTCTAATTGAATGGCATTGAAACGGAATAAGTTTTCACAAAATTAGTGGAAAAATACAAGAAAACTAAGCCTAGACTACGAAATCTTATCAAAAAGAAAAGTTGCAATCGGATAATGGAATTATCAAAAATCACAACCACGTTCTTATACAAAAATTTCGAAACAGTGAGGTTTTTCAGAAATCCATTCTGCGAAAATTAATACAGTTTCAAGAAGATAATAACAAATTTCTAGAAATCGTAAAATTTGCTTCGGGGTGTGCCAACATAAAAACAGTTCATGAAATCCATATCATCGGATAGAAATTTTGATTTTGAAGCCAAATTCAATTCAAATAATTCTTCAGTTTCAGTTCATTATGATATAACTTCAGTGCTAACTTTCTCTCAATTGCATTATTGTGAATGGGATTATCCGATGGATTCATGGAATTTTTTTCTTGAATCTCTGTTTTATATTTTTAGCTGGCAATGATTTTTTAACACCAGCTGGATAAAAAACTAAAACACTGAATGACAGAAACAGAAAATGTTTTCAATTAAGAACTGAAAATAGTCGAAACCCCAGGTGAGTTTGAAATAATTGGTGATAATCAGTTGATAAATATGTCAAAAATACAAGAACCATAAGTAAATAGGACAATCAAATACACGGTTTTACACAAAACTTTCGAAACGGTAACCTTGGAAAATTGAGTTGAAAATAATTTCACAGTTTCAAACTTTAAAGATTTCACTGGTGCAGTCAATAATATCCATTGGATTCTTAGAATTTTTTTCATTGGATCTCACAACGCCTAAAGTCACATATTTTCAGTTGTCAATAACTATAATTTTCCATTAGTCAGCATCAACGAAAAATGAAAATCTGAAGTTACGATAAACCTCACCTTTGCCAATCGCGGAACACAAGCATCAGCCGAATAAAAAAACCAAAATACTGATTGACTGAAACAGAACAATTTTTCAAGAAAGAATAAAAATAACGAAAATTACTGTTGAACTTCACAATACTTGTTCAATTAGGGAGAATTTGTTTAAAAATTTGCTGAAATTATGAAAAACGCAGTAACCAGCTTTGAAGACCTCAGAACATCAAAAATCGAAGCAACAATTTTGCAAGAAACTTTCGAAACGGAAATTTTTTGATAAGTTTCGCGAAGGATTAATTCAGTTTCACGAAGGTAATAACTAATTTTATTGAAATAGGTGTGACAATCCTCTATGGCCTTGTAACAGTAACTTTTCTGGATAGGGATGTTTCATTGAAACAATTCATTTTTTGTTAAAAGAAATCGGAAAAATAAGTCCCTTATGAACTGGAAATAAACATGGCAATTGATGATTTACGAGGTTTTTTTACGGTTTTCAAAATTTCAATATAATTATGAACCACCTTCAGTAACCGAGCATCTAAACTTTTAAAACACCTTGAGGAGGTTTGAACAATAGTATGAGCAAAAGAGATGGCAATGAAACGGAAAATGTTTCACAAAAAAAAATTCATTCTGCGAAAGTTAAAACAGTTTCAAGAAGATATTAATAAAATTCAAAAATTCGAAATATTTGCTTTGCGATGTGTCAAAACTGCAATAATTCATGAAATCCCAATCATCGAATGGAATTATGACTCGGGTGGCAAGTTCAATTCAAATAATTTTTCAGTTTCAGATTGCTATGATATAAATTCAGCTTACGTTGAATTTCATTGGTATGACTCAATGGATTCAGTGTGTGCAGACGAGAATTTTTTCTCGAGAAACGATGTTTTTCTCGGTAAGAGAATTCTCGAGAAATTCTCGAAAAATATTTCTCGAGAATTCTCGAGAATATTCTCGAGAAATTCTCGAGAATTCTCGTTTTTTCGAGAAAAATTTCGAGAATTTTATCTCATTTCGTGAGCAAGTTTGTTTTGAAATAGCTATTCATGTCTGAATACACTCTAGAGCATACAATTAGCCATAATTTGCACATTTTCGCCGGTTTCACGGTAGTTCTAGAAAAAAAAAAATTTTTTTTAATTCTCGAAAAAATTCTCGAGAAATTCTCGAGAATTCTCGAGAATTTTTATTTTTTCTCGAGAATTTCTCGAAAATTCTCGAGAATTCTCGAGAAATTCTCGAGAAATTTTCGCCCTAGTTCTCGATAATTTCTCGAGAAAAAATTCTCGACTGCACACACTGAATGGATTCATGGAATTCTTTTCAGTATTTTTTGTAGTTGTCCCAGCATCAGATAAATGAAAACCCCCAAACACTGAATGACAAAAAACAGAAAATGTTTTCATGTAAGAATTGAAAATAGTCGAAATCCCAGGTGAGTTTGAAATAATTGGTGATAATCAGTTGATAAATATGTCAAAAATACAAGAACCATAAATAAATAGGAACTCAATTTGAACATGTATCATCAACAATCAAATACACGGTTTTATACAAAAGTATTGAAACGATAATCTTGGAAAATTGAGTTAAATATAATTTCACAGTTTCAGATTGCTGTGATATAATTTTAGTGCGACCTTACGTTTAATTTCAATTGGTGAACTCCAACGAATTTCTGGAATTATTTTTATACTCACCACGCTTACAGTAACCTATTTTCAGCTGTCAATAACTATAATTTGTTTTTAGTCAGCATCATCGAAAAATGTAAAACTGACGTTATGATAAATCTCAATTTTGCAATTTCAGCTAGCTGCACAACATTCATAAACTGGAAAAACCAATATACCAGGCAACTAAAAAAGCAAATTTTTCAGAAAAGAACTGAAAGCAGCAAGAATTTTTGTTGAAATTCACAATACTTTTCCAATTAGGGAGAATTTGGTTGAACATCAGAAATCAAAACCACAAATTTACAAGGAACTTTCGAAACGGTAATTTTTTTTGATAAGTTTTTGAAGGGTTATAGTTTCACGAAGGTGATAACTATTTTCATTTCAAGAATTGTGACAATCCTCTGTGTATTCGTAACGTAATAATTTTTCTGGACAGTGATGTTTTATCAAAACCGTTGTTTTTCAAGTTTGCGGAAGCACATATTTTGATGGAACAAATAGGAAAAATGTCATGAGAATCGGAAAAAACTAATACAGTTTCATTAGCTTTTTATCAGAATTTGAGAAAAAAACACTTTCAATCCATAAAGCTTCCATGCTGAACCAGCAATTAACATACACACATTGCCAACTACTCAAGTTGAAAAAAACGAGCAGAATCATTTCAATTTTTTTTAGTTGAGCCCAGTTTTTTCAGTAAAGCATTTCATTTAGTTCGAAAACTCCAGATCCTGAAACTTCGGTTCTGGAACGGCACAGGAGTTGTTCTTCGAAAAATTTCAATATTCGCTTCAGATGCGAAAATCTATTTTTTTAATTAAAATACCCCAGCATCGGGAAACTTGGTTTTTCAATTCAAATAATTTCTCAGTTTCAAATTGCTATCACATAATTTTAATGCAAACTTACGTTTAATTTGACTCGTGTTATCGGTCTATCAAATAAATTATTTCACTTTAATCTATTGCGCTCCGCCACGCTTACAGTATTTTTAACTGTCTCAACAAATGTGATTTTTCAGTAATCGGCGTTATCTAACGCTGAAAAAATGCCACAGACACCCTTCGATTTTTAGTCAAACACCTCACGACTGACAGGACATTTGTAGAATGGGAAAAACCAACATATTGAATGAGTAAAACAGGAATTTTTTCAAGTGAAAACTGAAAATATTCAGAATTCCAGGCGAAGATAACAGTGTTTGAATGTGTTCATTTGGTGAAAATCTATTTGGAATGTAATTAAACTATTGAAGCCAAGATAAAAATGCCAATAAATCGCAAAACATTAAAAAAACGGAACCACCACTCTATACAAATGTTTCGAAACGGTAATTTTCGATAAAAAAAAGTACAGTTTCATGAAGTAATGAACAAATTTCAGGAAAATTGACTTCTGCTCTTTTAACCGGACACGTTCGACTCAAAATAAGAAAATTTTGAAAAAAAATTCAGTTTCAAAAAATAGTTATCCTATTTTCTTCCAGTTAATTTGACTTTTTCTCCAGTTACGTATCTTAACTGCACCTTGATTTGAATAAATTTCGGAGAAAAAACCCGCTGCGAGTCTATTATTCTTGAATCATACATTAACCTTCAATAGAAGTGCCCACCTAATAGAGTTCTTTCATTCATTTCAGTATTTTCTGAAATACTGGTGAGCATGCACCACAAACAAAGGTTTTACAATGTCAGAATTACAAAAAGGTCTGAAAATTTACCAGTTTTTAGGAAAAAATTCCGGTTCCAAAAGTTCCAGCTGTAGAACGTCACGGTTCTTTATTGTTGCCACTACATTTCTTCTTAATTTTATGAACTTTGTTTGAAAATGTTCAGATTTTTTATGTCTTTTCACATTCGAGTATTAGTCATTCTTCAAGCTAAAAAATCATTTTTCAGGGTTCCAAATCGACTTAATAGTCGATAATTTTCAGTTTCAGCGAGTCATGAAGAAAATTTCCGTTATTTTCCTGCGCTGGTTAGTTTTTTTCTGGTGAGCATGCATCACAAACATTGGTTTTACGATGTCAGAATTACAGACAGGTTTGAAGTTTTTCCAGTTTATTAGAAAAAAATTTTCGGTTTCAATACTTCCAGTATTAGGAGGTCTCCGGTTCTTGATAGTTAAAGTTCCTGGTACTCTTCGAAGTCTGCCCAAATTTTGAAGTTGCTATTTTCGAAATGTTCTAGATTTTTCTGAACCTCTCCCATATTCAAGTCACCCTTTCAAAATTCAGTTTTATTTCCCTTATTGATATCACAACTTGACTCAATTATTCTTCAGTTTCAGCAATTCCTCAAAAAAATGCCCGATTTTTTCATGTGTTGGTTCCAGTTTCCTATGCCTTCCAATCAAATTTTCAATAGTTCATCATTTATTCAATTCAAAAAAGTAATCAATAATCTACTTTGGCGATTCCTTCGCTTTCCCGCCAGTAGACAAATCGCTGGCTCCGCCTTGACATCCAGTAATTTTTCGATATTTACATGGTTCCGTATTTCGTGGCATTGATTTCAAAAGACGACACAGATCAGTGATTTGATGATTGATCTGGGTTCGAATATAAATTTCATTATCAAACATGGCATTAGTGATATCCTCGATTTTGCAATTATCCAATTCGAATGGAGCAGCGAGATGAGGAGAGAAACGGAAGAATGGCACTTCCATCGAGTGAGCCCATTCACGAGATTGACCGACGTGCACGTTGTGGGAACTGGTGCACTGAAAAAATGTTTGTTTTTGTTGATAAGAAAGGATAGTTTGGTGATGCTCAGGATTATATCCCAATCAGTTGGAATCAGTGATTTTTCCAGTTAAAAATTGATAGAAACAGTTTCAGTTTTTTATTTGAGAACTCGGAAACATAATTTAGAAAAAAGCGGAAGTTTGAGTTGAAAGTTGCCAGAAACAGCAAAAAAAATTATCTGAATCTGATATTTTTAGGGGTTTTTCGTATTTTTCCAGCCAATTTTCCACGGAAATCTAGCTAAAAATTCCGATTTTTTGGGCATTTCGACAGCTATTTCTGCTTTTTCTGACTACAAGTTTAGTAACGGCAAAACATGTTTCCCGAAAAATAATGTGTCTAGAAAAGAAAAGAAATTAGAAAGATTCACTATTTTCCGTTTTTTTTTAATGTTGTTCACATAGCAAACGGTAGACAATGTGAGAAAAAGTAAAAGTCCTACTTGAAACCTGTTAGAAACCGCAAAAAATTATTTGAATTTGATATATTTCAATAATTTTTGCCCATTTCTTAGTGAGTTTTTCAAAGTCTGAAGAGAAATGTGGGGAAAATCGCATCAAAACAGTCAGAATTAGACGTTCGAAGAAAAAAGAACAGGGAACTAGACTGAATCAGACTGAATCAGAATGTAGTATTAGTGATTTTCAGACGTTTTTCAGGCTGAAAACATCCTCAAAATTGGCTTGAAATATCACAGTAATAGTTAAGCCTTCCATTTGGGCGTGAAAAGGGCCCCTTCGCCTCGCCCTACGCCCCGCCCGTCTTTTCGCCCTGCCCTCGTTTTTTAATTTTTCCCGTGATAAAATAATTCAATTTTAACATTATAAAAGTTTTTCAAAAATAATATTTGAACTTCCGTGAAATTATTTTCAAAATTAACGTGGCCTTCGGGCGACGAAATCTACGTGGCGTGGCAGGGCGAACGGGCGGGCGAACGGACGGGCGGGCGTGAGGCGGGCGAGAGGGCCCTCAAATTTCATTGCCTCCATGGAAGGCTTACTAATAGTAAATTTTCAGAGAATTCATCCCGAAATTGTTCAAATGGAGCCATTTTCAGGTTGAAAAAGCTTTAAAGTTGTTTAGTTTTTTTAATCGAAATTGAGCTCAAATCTGCTGTTTTCTGTCATTTTTCAGCCTTGTAAATGGACGAAAAATAGTCTGGGACCAGAATTAGACGCCTTGCATAGGACTAGAACTAATGGTTTTCAGCGCAATTTTCAAAAAATTCCAATGTTTCAGTTTCTACATTTCAGATATTTCTTGATTTTTCAAGTGGTTAATGCTTGAATCATGTGAATCAATCGAAAAACTCCCATAACAAACCTGATACAAAAAGACGGTGATCAAATTCTTCGCATTGGCAAAGACCTCCTTCCAATTTCCAGTGATACCAGTGAGTCCACTCGTCAAATTGATATCAATTCCATTGATTGGCGACGATGGTTCGATGCCCGTCCCGATTGAAATCACACAACCAATCTCATCTGTGTTACTCTTCCCACGATAATTCTCAATCTTTTTGAGTTTTTGAAATTCTGTCATCACCATTATGCACGGATTATTACAGAAGATTGCGCCGTCAGCCATTCCGTTGAACGATTGAAAGTAGACGGGGGCGGCGCTGAAAAAATAGGGATGTAGGTGGGATTAGACTAGATTATGGGGTGCTGCCCATAATCAGAACCGGACGAATCGAAACTGGTCGAAAACGAACTGGGCGAATCAGAACTGAATCAAAACTGTTCGGATGAGAACTGGCACTTCTTTGCCGCAATGACCTGCAAACAGTGAAAAGAGCCGGAATACGAGCATTCAAAAAGTTCTTATTCGGGGTAGTTTTCAAACGGTCGGTTCTTATAAGAGTCAGTTCTGATTAGGGGTAGCACCGATTATGGTTGACTATGGCTTGTTGAGGCAGGCTAAAACTGCTTGCTAGAGCTTTACGGAATTCCGTTTTTCTGTTTCCGAGTTTTTTTTATTTTTCCGTTTTCAAGAATGGCCCCACTTATTCAGTTCCTTCGAAAAAATTTCAATTTCATGTTCATTTTTTCCAATTTTCCTAATTACTGTTTCAACGAACAAACTTCTTCCTATAACTACTATAGTAATGTCACGCATCGTATTTCCGCATCATTTAATTTCAACCGGCCTAAACCAGGACTCACACAATCTGAAACAGTCTGAACCAGCTACAAGCTTTTAGGCGTGACTTCAACCCCCACCATATCTGGAAAAAACTCACGAAGTGCATCGAATCGCTTTCCACAACAGAATCTTGTTCGGATTGAAATACCCGAGTTGTTCGAATTCTTTCGGATCGATACGTGGTGCATAGGAGCGGAAAAGAATGAGTTGAGGAGGTGCCAGAGTGACCTTCGCCGTGGTGACCACTAATCTGGAAGAGAAAATCAGGGATTAGAGTTGGATGGTATAGGAAAATATTGCAGTTTCTAGGTCATTAGAAGAGCTCTGGGCCACTCTTCAGAATTGCTAGATCTTTGAAAAGTCCGATAAATCACGGCCTCCTGCGGCATCAAATTTTCGGCGAAGAAAAGGAGGCGGCAGACAAAAACACTCTCTCACTCTCTCGCCCGTGCAGATAGAGCGCGCTTGCTTCGTAATCTTCCTGAAGGCGTCACGGGCTTCTGAACAAAAATTTCAAAAAACTGTTTCCATAGAGTTTTAGAAAATTAAAAGACGATTATTTTAAGCTTTGATTTGAGTAAATTGGATGAAAAATGAGGGAGGAGTTTCAAAAACAAATTTTCAGTTGAAGATTACGGTAGTTTTGAGCTTTTTCTTATTTTACAGAAAAATGGGGAATTTTTTCAGAATTTCAAGCTCATAAAAAGTTTCTAATTTTTGGTGCGGAACTTTTAAGCTATTGCTCGTGAAATTTGATTGAAAATTGAAAGACTAGTTTCCATTTTTCGGAATTCGAATATATCAGATTTCGTGTTCATGTTCATATCTGCTGAGAACAGTGAGACTGTATTGTTTTTTTGTTATAACTCATTAGTTTGAGTTTAAAGGATTGCTGAGAAAGCAAATTAAGCTCAAAAAACTAGATTATAGCTAATTTCTTCGAAGTTACATGTCTCAGTGATAGAGTCGCATTAGAAGAGCATCACAAGTCGTGACTAGACGAAGAAAAGAACCTTTCTAAACATGCTAAACATACATTTTGTAGAAGATCACTATTCAATCATTGTAAAATCAATGACTTAGAGCAGAAATTTTCATTTTCTTGAGTCAGAATTACAATGCCTTGAATTTTAGTATAGTGCAAACTTCTACCGCTTGCCTTTCTCGAGTTCATATATGTTTTGTGCATTTTCTTTTTTTGTCAACATAGTTCGAAGATAAAACTATAATTCGGTTAATTTTTAGCCATTTTTATGTTACAGTTCTTTCAATTCAGCTGTTAATAGATCGCTTTCCAGGTGCTAGCGCGGCACTGTGGAGAGAGTGAGGAGGGTGCTAGAGAACGAGAGTGCCGCGACCGAAAATTTGATGCCGCAGGAGGCCGTGTAAATCTGCTCACATCATGACCTAACTTTCTCCCCTAATGGCCTAGAAAATCAACTATTTGCGGCTTCAAGAAAATGATAGAAACCATAGTCATAGTTGTTTTTTCAATGCGGCCTTGCACCTGTGTTTATTATCAATTGCTTTCTAAATAAATTTGGAGGCCTAACTAGATTCTACCATGGCCTAGATTTACAGAAAATGTGGCCTAGAAAACGCAATTCAAAATCCCAGGTTTTGAAGTGTCGAAGCTACTCTTTGTGATACTAAACTCCTCTTGGTTTGCTTTCTCTACCCGTGGCCTAACTTTCTTCCCACATGGCCTAACTTTTCTTCAACCCAGCCGGTACTCACTTATGTGCCGTACACTTTGCCATCGGTGTCTTCGAACCCATAACCTCCTGCAAAACCGACTCAATTCCGACGGACGAGTGTTTCGGAAACATTTGAGTGTTGCCGCCAAAAATGCGTTTTCGAATCACAATGTAGATGCGGAGAGCGTCGGCCAAGTCGATTCCTGAATGAAGAATTTGAATTAACGCACAATCTTTCTTTAAAAATCCGATAGAGCGCACTTACCCACACTAATCGAACTGGCCATAATTCCACCACAACTGGTGCCGGCGATCCAATGAACACGATTTCTGAGCGGCTCGCCAATTTCTCGTTCGATTGCCATTAGAATCTGAAGAAGTGGTTTTTGGTGAGGCTAAGAAAGTTTAGTGAGGCTAAGGAAATTTTGGTGAGGCTAAGGATAGTCTGGAGAGGCTAAGGATAGGCTGGTGAGGCTAAAAATAGTTTGGTGAGGCCTAATGTAGATTGGTGAGGCTAAGGAAAAGCCTAATAAGGCTAAGAAAACTTTGGTAACTTCCAGATCAAAAACAGGGAAACCCCTAATTTTAGTCAAAAAAAAAAGAAATATAACAGTCTAAAAATCCAGAAACCCAACTCACCGAGCACTGCAAAACGACTCTTAATCCACCACCATCGAGACTCAAAATCACTTTTTGTTGTGAATTATTCGATGATTCTTTCATTTCGTTAATCTTTTTCTCAATCAATTGCTTATTGTATGCCATATGATGACTGTCCACACTACTTCGAACTATCGATAGGATTTGAAGATCACGTTTTATGCTGAAAATGAAGAATGGTTGGATTTTTCAGATATTCTTGCGCATTTATTTTTGTTTTTGGAAATTCTGAACCTTGGATTCTTTTTTGAAATATCCTAATCGCCGAACCAATATTTAAAAAAAATCATTCAGAGTTTGTTTTGGAATTGAAACGGTAATTTTTCCGCTATCATTATTTTTTCTTAGCATCACCAAACTTGATTAAACATCCACGAGTTTTGTCTTTAGCCTCACCAAACTACAGTAAGCCTCACCAACTCTCTTAGCCTCATCAATTCTTTTTAAGCCTCACTAAACTTTCTTTAGCCTCACCAAATTCTCTTAGCCTCACCAAGGATTTCTTAGCCTCACGGAACTCTCTTGGCCTCACCAAACATTCCTTAGTCTCACCAAGTTTTTCTTAGCCTCACCGAATTCTCTTAGCCTCACCAAAAGTTTTTAGCCTCACCAACAATTTCCTAGCCTCATCAAGCTTCCCTAGCCTCACCAAAACTCGCAATTTTCCGCAATTTTTCAAATTTCGCGCCATTTTATCAGCCCTTTTCTTACTTTGGATCCTCTGTCAACTCAATCGGCTGCTTTCCCTCATTATTCTTCACATTCCACAAATCGAGATGAGAAGCGTAGACACAAATTGCGCGGCAAAGAAGACGTCGATCTGGAAAAACTAAGCTTCTGAATATTCAGAAAACGTGGAAAATTCCTAAACGATACTCAGTTTCGCCGCCAAATGAAGCACCGTATTCCCGTTCTTGTCCTTCACATCAAACGGTTGACTTCTGACAAAAGCCGCCACGAGGCCTTCAATATTGTCATAGGTGACAGCGTGGAAAATGTCAATGTGTCGCTAGAATTGTGTTGGATGAGCAGTGCGAATACAACAAAAACAGAAAGTCGATTGATTACCTTGTATATTTCTTGTGCATTAATTCTTTTTAAAACATCGCTAAACATGATATTTAGTCGTGGAAGCAATTCGGGGGACAGTGAAGAAGAGGCGACGCAATGATTATGATTATGATAATTTGAAATGAGTGAAATTAATCAACTGATATGGGGGCGGGGCTACGAAAACAACAACAACAAGTTCACGGGATGGGCCGAGGATAAGACGTAAAAAATAGAATTGATTACATTATTGAAACACGTGGAAATCTGGAGAAGAAGCGAATGACATCTAAAGGCATCAGAGAAGAACGAGAATACAATCAGATGTAGAAACATGAACATGTATAATATAATATGAGAATTATGAATGCATGAAAATCTAGACATGAAATGATGGGTGCCGGGCTAATAAATATATATAAAAACATCTGATTGTATTCTCACTCTTTCTCTCAATTTCTCGAGAATACAATCAGATGTCGAAATCATCGCCAAGATCCACAAACAATAGCTCTTTGCCCTCAATTTGCACAACTGACGCCGTCTCCGTCACATCGACGAGCGCGCCGCTCTCGTCAAGAATCGTCTTTTTGCGGAAAATGTACATCGTGTTCTCCGGAAGCTTTGGAATTGATGGAACAGGCGGCGGCGGTGGTGGCGATGGCTCCGGTGGTGGTGGTGACAACGAGGCCAGCGACATCATCTTCAGAAACGACGGCGACGGTGGAGGCGTTGGGAGCTGGAATGAAAATAAAAGTTAGAAGAGAAGCTTCGGAGGCTGAAAGGAGCTTGGTGTCTAGGGAAGTTATGGTGAGGCTAATGCGACCTTGGGGAGGCTAACTAAAATATGATGAGGCTAGAGAAACGTTGACCAGGCCAAGGATGAATTGGAACCCCGTTCAGCTCTATGTGCTAACTCACCGGCATCGGTACCTCCTCATACATGTCCTCATTTCCAAACGAGAAAGGGCGAAGTAGATCGTTGAGCTTTTTCATATGTTGTTCATTCGGTGGCAATGTATGCTTTATGGGTCTCAATGGGTTGAAACTCGGCTGCTGTCTTTTCTCGCTTCGAACAAAAGCGCGAGGATCACGA
Source organism: Caenorhabditis doughertyi (assembly GCA_963572265.1). Taxonomy (NCBI): domain Eukaryota; kingdom Metazoa; phylum Nematoda; class Chromadorea; order Rhabditida; family Rhabditidae; genus Caenorhabditis; species Caenorhabditis doughertyi. The sequence continues at coordinate 8,442,174 of OY751556.1, read as the reverse complement.
AGCATCGAATGGCTCTGGAAACTGCTGCGATTGGGTCTGAATTGTAACGATCTGTCCACATCTGTCCACACTTTTCCTCTTCCTCGGCCTCTGCCCCCGCCACCTCCGTAATCATGGAAACCACTGGAACCCATGAATCCACCGCCACGTTGAAAGCCTCTGCCGTTTGGTCTTCTCTCGAGTAAACTGCGTTGCTCATTTGGTCTTTCGCCGAACGCAAATCGACTGTGCAAATCGACATATGGACTCGACTGGAATTCCGATTGGTATCTCTCGCTGGGATTATGGCGAGGCGGGCGCATCAATGGTCTCATTTGTTCTTCGGGAAGTGCTTGTTGGGGTCCTGAAAGAAGGAATTGAGTTTGATGATACAAAAAAATTTTCTAGCCGTAAGGATCATTTTGTGGCAGAATCTGGCTCTTTTTGGTTCGAAAACAACCAATATTCTCGAAAAATCCGCGAATGTTTCACCCCTGGCCCGCAAATTCAGGCTAATTTGGTAGCATTTCAACGATTTCTTGGTTTTAATGATGTTTTAATGAGGTTTTAATGAGCTTTAATGATGGTTTCTATGGCAAAAACAGGTAGTTTCCTTGCAAAAACAGCCTGTTTTCCAGCGTTTTCCGAAAACGAGGGGCTAAAAATCGGCGAAATCCAAGGAAATGTTTGCTTTTTCATGCTTTTTCAAACGAAAATCGACACTTTTCGCTTCAAAACCTTCGATTTTCCCTGCTGTTTCGCCAATTTTTTCCAAAATTTCCCGAATTTTCTCCTCACTTTGAAAACTTTGGCGCGGTTGTCCTCCCCTTCCTCTTCTGGCCGTCGTAACGTTGCGGCTCCTCTGCTCGCCATTGTTGTTGTTGCTGTCCGCCCTCTCGCGCTCTGCAAAAAAAAATTAATTTTAGGCCTAAAATTTTTTGAGTTTTTACCCATATTGCGCTTCCACGCGGGCGCTCTCTTCGGCGCGATGTCAAACATTGGCCAGAATTGCTATTTTTAGCGGGAAAACTCGAAAAAAATCGAGAAAATTCGACGAAAATCAAGAAATATTGAAGGGAAAAGCGCGAAAACAAAATTCGTGAAATTCGAGAAACTTCGATGGAAGCAAAGCGGAATACGGTACTCGTGGCGAAATATTGAATGTTCCTTTAAGATTTTAGTTTTTTGCAAAAAAAAGTTGCCGTTTTTGCTCAATTTTAATCGGGTTTTAAATGGAAAAGCTTAAAAATTTTTTTAGCATCACAAAGTGTTCGAAAGGATCAAAATTTAAGAAAAGAATTGCAAAAATCCTGAAAAATAACTCTTTCGCGTCGAAACCCAACCACTGAAGCTCACTCATGTCCCTTTAAATTTTGCGTCATTTTTTTTTCAGATTTTTCGCAAATTGACTCAAATTTATCGCCTAAAAGCGCTGAAAAAACCAAAACTGACCAAAAAAATTAGATTTTCAGCCACTTTTTATTCAGAAACACTCGAATTCCCGTCAAATTTACCTTTTTTCGCAAGCTTTTCAGCTTTCTCCGCCACCTTCGGCAACTCCAATGCCATGAGTGGCTCCACGCATTCCAGGGACATGTGGACTTGGTGGCATTTCACACATCCTGCAAAAAACACAGAAATATACAAAAAAAATCGAAAAAAATCCCCAAATTAGGGCGAAAACCCCTCGAAAAAATGGTCTTACCCGGCACGAAGAGTGGCGGAGGCGACTTCTTCTTCTTCTCATTTACTTTTTTTAGTAAATTAGTAGACATTACCTGCAAAAAGTGCCACAATTTCTTAAGAAAAAGGAAGAAAAATTTCTGTGGAAAAATGAGAAAAATCGAATAAAAAAATCGAGAAAAAAAGTGAAAAGTCGGAGAAAAACTGACGAAAATGGCAGAAAGAATGAGAAAAACAGCCAATTCTTTTCGAAAATCAAAAAAAATTTCCCGGAAAAAAAATAAAAGAACAAAAATAAATTTTTTTTGATCTCCAGAAAAAAGTGAGTCTGAAATTTGAATTTTGAAAAACATATTTTTTTCCAAATGGTTTTTTTAGCTGAAAAATAATTGTTCTGTGTGTTTCTGTTAGATTGTTCGAAAAAAAAAGCGTTCCAAAAACATTTTTTATCGGAATATTAAGAAATTTATTTCCTTGTTTTTCAGAAAAAAAATGAAAAACCAAATATTTTGAATTGAGAAAAAAAAGTTTTTGCGGGAGTTTGCTGGTTTTTTGTAAGAGAAATTTCCGAAAATCAGGTATTGTTTCAAATATTTCCCGATTATAGAAACATCGAATTTGAAACAGCAGAAAAAACTTTGAAATTTCCTGAAAGAGAAATGACAAGAAAAAATTTTGAAAAGCTTATAAAATCAGACTTGAATATGAATTTCAGGAGAAATCAGATTAAATACATTAAAAAAAAGACTGTTTGAGTTTACTGTTCCAAAATCTTGCAATATACAACAGAGATTATTCGAATCAATTAGTAGAGAATATTGACTGACTGTTTGGAAGATGTAATACACGTGAAAGGTCTCAAAATCAGAAGAAAGAGCTAAAGAGTGAAAGAAGAAACCACTTATGAAAAAAAAAGTTGTCTTACAAACAAGTGAATATCCGACCTTTTTTTCTACTATTTCAAGGTATCACATTATGTAGAAACGTAAATATAGATTTGGTTCCGAATATGTATCACGTAGCAAAATCACGGATGTTTTAGGAATGAAAATTCATTTTAGGTGAAATCAGATGAAATGAAATATTTAGAAAAAAACCGTATGAGATTACTGTTCCAAAACCTTCCAATAAACAACAGAGAGAATTTTCGAGTCGCTGAGTAGGGAATCTATGCTGATTATTTCAAAGATGTACTCAGTATACGTTAAAAGCCCCAAAATCTGAAGAGTAAGCAAAAAAAAAAAGAATTGAATCCCTAATGAAACCAATAGATTCGTAACATCATGTAGGAGTTGTTGTATTTCATAAAAGGATCAGAAAAAGCGAAATTTTTGTGAAACTGTGGGAGAAATTGAAATGGCTTATGGAAAACATATGTTGCCATTTTTGGTGAGTTGGTGTCGGATTCGATTCGAAGAATACCTAAAATACTGGGAATGTCATACTTTTTGATGAGTTTCTAGCGAGAACAAAAATTTTAAACCTTGGTTTGAATGAAAATCATGATTCAATTCACTGTTTCAAGGTTCTTTCATCCCGTCAATACCTATAATATTCTCTTGATTGGTTCTCAAAAGAGCTACAGATTTTGATGAAATTCGAAGATAACTTGGCGATTCTTACCATTTCAACCGATCCTTAAAGTTATGCAGAAAACAAATTGGTTGGTTTTTGCCAAGAATCAATACATTTCTGAAACGTTTTGGCTTGAAATTTTCAGAAAGATACGGTTTTTCAGTATGTAATTACCACTGAATTATTACTTTGGTCTTCTTCTGTATTTTTTAACAGTCCAGACTGAAACAGTAGACTACGTCGATATTTCATTCGAAGCCTGGAAAACAAAATGGAACAAGGACGATATTACGGCGTAGCATTCTCCAAATATTTGCTCTTTTTTTTAATTTTCCATAGAAATAATGCAAGAATACTTTGAAAATGTGTTAGACGATCCGAGTAGTACAAAAAACTGCATGTTTTTTTTTAAACTATAAAAAATTTTTGGTCAATGCCATGAACGGATTATTGATTGAAGTGATTATATTCATAAAAAAATAAAACTGAAACGGGAATGTTTTTAAAGAGAATTTCAAGTGTTTTTGGAACTTCAGAGGAAATATCATTGAAAAAAAACTCTGGTTTAATACGTTTTTGACAGGTTACATTTTGAAATATTTCAAGGTGAATAAATAGAGAAAATCAGTTTTTCTAAACACAAAGACTACAAACAAATATCACTGAAACAGAAACTCCTGATAAGAAATGATAAGATAAAACTTTTACTGAATTCAAGGCTCTCGATCATTTTTAGAAGAGAAAACTTGTCGATTGCTTATTGTATGAAACGACTTCGGAAGTCTCCTGGCAAGTTTCGAAGTGGTATTCTAAATAGCAATAAGCAGAAAGTGCTTGTATTCTATAAGAGACTTGAATGAAACGGAAAACAAAATGTATATAACAACCGACTGAGACTGTATTCTGTAAGTTCGAACTCTGAAACGGTGAATTTTTCTGTTCGAAAAAGTCGGTTTTTCTTCTAAAAATGTTGAGAAAAAAATCACTGTAGCAAAGAATTACTAATAAAATGAAGGAACAAAATAGAGCAATAATCGTGTCCTAACAAATTGTCAAAACCTTCAGCATTCTAAAAAATTAGCCGCGGAATTACTTGAATAAAATTTGGAAAAATTGCTATTTCAAGTTTTCTTAATAAAAACTTTGGATTGATTGAAAAATAATGATAAAAACACTTCGGCATTGTGAAAGTCTGAATTTTTCGAATATAATTGTTTGGAAGTTTTACTACCTTTACAGCTAATTTTGTGATTTCTGTATTGAGAATACCGTAAAACCTGTAATAGAGGGACATGTCCTTCTATTCTCAACCCCTCCATTTTGATGTCCTTGTATTACAGGTGTGCTTCTATTAGAGGCTGTCCTTCTAATTTTCGAAGCTCTGTCAGGCTAAAAACCGCCACCAATTTTGAACAAAAACTGTTGCTTTGCTTCGATTTTTACACCGAAAACCACTAAAAAGCGGGAGAAAAATACGAAAAACGGAAAGGACAGTTTCTATAATAGCAATATTTTGCAAATTCGAAAAATTTTGATGAAACTTCCGAACAAAATAATAAAGGTGTCCCTCTATTAGAGGGTGTCCTTCTATTACAGGTGTGCTTCTATTGAAGGTGTCCTTCTAATACAGTTTTTACGGTATGCAAACGCGCTCTATTGACTTGAGTATTTTTGGAATGGTTATTTCAGAGAGAGGTTTTTTTAATGTCCTGATCTGACACTCTTCTACCTTGTTCATCGGTTTATAAATTCATCGAAGAAAAAAGGAAAAAAATCTGTTTTGAAAATCTGAGAAAAAAAGAAAATGTAGCCAACAATTGATGACAAAGAAGGATGCATTTGAAATTTGACCTGGAAACAAGAACAATTTGCTGAAATAACGAAGCAATAACTTGGAAGTTTTCCGTTTCAAACAAATGAAATAATTCATCTAAACATCGTCAAAACCGGTGAGTCAACTATATACGTAGGCAAAATAATCCCAATGAACCTTTCCTTAGGCCATTTAAGCCAGCCCATTACCCAAGCCTAAAAAGCCCAGATCAAAAAGCCTAAAAAGCCCAGATCAAAAAGCCTAAAAAGCCCAGATCAAAAAGCCTGAAAAGCCTAAACAAGGTTTCAAAGTTCACCGAGTTTGCATCAGGGATCACCATCCGATTTGTGTACACAGCTTATTCCGCAAAACCATGTCTAGCTCAAAAAATCAGACACTTTTTTTTCTCCGTTCTTTTTTTTTGAAACTTTCGAACTTTTTTTGAAGTTTAGTCTGGTTTAAAATCAAAAAGTCAATCAAAAGTGGGCGGGGCTTATGGTCCTTTAAATAGCGCCTCAAGCCCCTTCTAACCCCATCAATTCATCCAGTCATGAAGCTCTCCCTTGTTCTTCTTATTGCTCTCATTGGATTGAGCTTTGCTTGTGACTGTCCACCAACTACAAATGCTCCAACTACTACCACCAGAAGAAATCCAATCAATACCACTGATCCAGTGCTCCGCGCTTATAGAGTCTTGGGAGAGCAGGTAAGGTTGAAAGGGAGGGATTGGGCCTGGTGAAGGCTGGCTAAAGATGGCTAGCAATTTCAAGACTATCCTCAGACTTTTTGAGACAATTTTGAAATCTCGTGTATTTTTGAGCCTTTTATGACTGAAAAAGTGTTTCATACGGACCATATAACAAACACTTTTTGAGGTTATTTACTGTTGACTTTATTAAAGTTTGAACTTTTTTGAAATGTCTAAAAGTGTTTATTGACTTATTTGAAATTCCCCGGTTGTAACGAGAAACAAATCATTTCTAATGAACATGTTTTTTAAAAAAATCACCGTTTCTACCAACTATTTTCCTTCGATGCTTTGAAAAAAGCACAGTTACTAAGCCGTCTCTCCTTCGGTTAAAAGCAAGTTTAGGAAGAATAAACGGCTCTTTTCTGTTTAGGCCCTTCTAGGCTTTTCCAGTTTTTTCAGTCCAGTATAATCCTCCAAAATTTTCCAGGAACCTGTCGTTGCTGCTGCTGCTGTCAATTGTGATTGTCCAACTACCACCACTCGTAGGAACCCTATCAACACCACACAACCAATTGAATAGTTCTGTGATTTTCCAGTGAGTTTTTGAATAAATTTTGTATTGCAAAACCTTTTGTGTTTCAATGTTTCAGGAAGTCAACTTCAGAAAAATAGGGAAACCATTAATTTGATGATTGATGATGATTGTAAGGTTACTGTAGAACCGATCCGCCCAAAAATACAGTACTTTTTCAAATTTTTCTACCGTTTAGAGTGATTTTTGAGAGTAGTCGTAGTGAAAGAAAATAATCAGAATAAAAGACTACGTCGGAATTCAAAATTTAAAAAAAAAACTCGAGTTTAGTCCTCCTTTAATATTTGTTTAGTTCAAAAACTTTTCTTTATTTTTCTACTGTTCCAGAGAAGCCAGAAAAGTAAACAACTTTTTGGAACCACGATAACTGATTAATTCTCACATTATTTTCGTTAAAGAGTTGGGAGTTGAGGTTACTGTAGAATAACCCAGTCAATCATACAATAATTCAAGGTTAGATGCGGCCTGTACCCTTACTAGGGAACCTTTTACATGGAATATCTGGTTTTGGAATGAAATTTATATGAGCAGATAGCTGACAGTCTACTGATTCCAAATCGGTTTTCCGTTTTTGCTGAGGGACCATTTTGACCGGGAAATTCGGCTCCAAACAGCGTTTCAGGCCTATACAAACTTTCACGTGAACCCTTTATTTTAATTATTTTTCTCGGAAAAATTGGTGGATTTCTAAAGAGCTAGCTCCTGGAGCCCATTTTAGCCCCCATTCGACGGGTTTGCACACTTTTCTTCGACATTTTCAGTGATATGCAGCCAAATGTAGGTATCCACTACTTTTTCATTACCAGAAAGTGGAAAATTTGAGTAAAACAAGGGGTTCACGTGAAAGTTTGTATAGTCCTGAAATGCTGTTTGGAGCCTAATTTTTTGGTCGAAATGGTCCCTCAGCAAAAACGGAAAAGGGATTTGGAATCAGCAGACTGTCAGCTATCTGCTCATATAAGTTTCATTCCAAAACCGGATATTCCATATAAAAGGTTCCCTAGTTAGCCTTGTTCAAATGGCTCATATTGGGTATTGATTATTGATTGGTCCTGGCTAGTTAAGACTAGGCTAGAGTCCAAAAGAGCGCGTTTACACCTGAATTTCACCCGGCATTTCAAAAAAAAAGTTCAATGTAAGTTCAGACACGAGACGCTATACCTGCGTGGTTTGGTTGTGCACACCATCTGGCCTTGTGCACGTCGTGGACCTCCATTTTTAAAAAAAGGTCAGTGTTTTCCCAAAAAATGTTGAGAAAAAAAAACACTGTAGCAGATATGGCTGATAAAATGAAGGGTCAAAAAATATTAATGAGCCTCCCTCATCGAAATGACAAGAACTAGAAGAAAGAGATTAAGCAGAAGATTATACATCATCTGGCGCTTCGAATTCTTCAGTCTCAATTCTTCAGTCAAAGTCTTCGAATTCTTCAAAAAAGATTTGAGAATATTTCTACTTGAAGTTTCCTCAATCATTTTGGAGTAAAAACATCGCTTGATATCGTTACATAGTATAGAAACTTTGGAATTGTTAAATTTTGATTTCATACGGATCATATAACAAAAATTTTCTGAGATTTTCTACTTTACATTGCGAATAATTATTTTTTCGAAGTGTCTAAAAGTTCCTAGGTCATTGAATTCTTCAAAATTTAAAGTAGAAAAAAATCATTTCTAATCGATGAAAGTTTAAAAAAGCAAAAAAAACACCGTTTCTACCAACTTTTATTTCTTGATGCTTTAAAAAAAACTACAATCAAGAAAATATTAGCCAAAAACAAGTAAGAGCCGTCTCTGCGCTTGCTAAGACTTGGCTCTTCAGTTTCTGTTTAGGCCCTTCTAGGCTGTTCCAGATTTTTCAGACCAGCCTAATCCAGAATTTTTACAGGAACCTGTTGTTGCCGCTGCTGCTGTCAATTGTGATTGTCCAACTACCACCACTCGTAGAAACCCAATCAACACCACTCAACCAATTGAATAATTTTGTGATTTCCAGCAAGTTTTTGGTGACTTTTTGAATAAATTTCGTAGTGCAAAACATTTGGTTTTTTACTGTTTCAGAAAGATGGGGAAACCATTAGTTTGATGATTCGTGCCGATATCAAGTATCAAGCTCGAATAATCTTCTCGAATCGCAAACTACAGTAGTTTTGAATGAAATTTTGATAGATTTTGTAGTGCAACAAAACATTTCTTCTACTGTTTCAGCAAAGTCAAAATTTCAAATTAGTAATTGGAACTTAGATAATGGAATGAGTTATATTCTTGTACATAGTTCTTGTTATCGATTTGGGGAGCCGGGGTTACTGTAGGATAAATCAGCTAAAGATTCAATGGTTCTATGTAGGTTAGATGCGGCCTGTACTCTTGATCTTGTACAAATGGCTCTTATTGGATATTGATTATTGATTGGTCCTGACTAGTTAAGACTAGACTAAAGTCCAATAGAGCGCATTTACACCCGAATTTCAGCCGGCTATTCGGAAAAAATCGTGTTTCTCAAACAATGGATAGCTTGAACTACGTTTCGTCGCAGATTATTTTCTTTTCTGTTTGTCGGTTAGAAAAGCTTCAAATTTGTTAAAAAAAAAGATTTTATTGGTATTAAAATTAAAAATTTAAAAAAATCTCAATTATTACAATCTTGATTATTAGAGGGATCATTTTCATTCGGACGTCTTCTTTTCCATCAAAACTCCAAGACGAACAGCTTTTCTATGAACATTCAAAGCTCTCCACTTCCTCATTTCCTCCCATTGCTCAGCTCCTTCTTTCTTAGCTTCCTCTAGAATCTTCTCCAATTCCTCATCATTCTTCTGAGGGAAAACGTATTTTCCAAACTCCATCCAGGAACTTGGAAGATGAGACATAGGCTGAGCAAGATGAGCAATTTTTTCTCCTGGTTTCTGAAGGGGTTTAACTGGCCGGGAGAAGAACGTCATCTGCTTTAGTCTTTCCTCCAATTCTTCAAATTTTTGGCGGCTTTGCTCCTGCCGAGCTCTGCGAGCTTCAGTAGCTGATTTTTGCTCCTGGAGCATCAATTCTATTTCCTTATTGTGCCGAGCTTCCTTTTCCTTAAGCTCTTGGATCTCTTTGTTCTTCTTTCTCAAGGATATCTGATATTTCTTCTTAATCTCTTCTTCAACTTTTTTGACATTTTTCTTCATTTCATTTTTGAGTCGGAGCTCCACAAAAGGCTTGTTGATCTCCTTGATCCATTGATTTCGTTCAAGTCGACCCACTGTCATTTTCAATTTCTCATTTTGTATTTCCTTTGCTACAAGCTGTTTTTCCAGCTCATGGAGACGTTCAATTCTGAAGCAAAAATAAACTTAAAAAACGAAAAAAAAAAAATGACAGAAACTTACGTCTCCTGATGATCCTTTTTCTCCTTTTCCAATTCCTTTTGAAGAATTTCATTGGTTTCCCAGGCTTTGAGATTTTCCGAAAAGACCATTGGACGGCGGTTGGGTTTGTAAGACATTTTCAGCAAAGTTTGTGAGATTTTATCTGAAAAAAAAAAAGAATTTGAGAGTATAAAATCCAGACAAGAAGATTTGAAAAAGACGGGAAGATCGGAATCAGAACGAAGTTTTCAGGTGTTAGGCTTAGGCTAACTTTTCTGGCAAACTCAGAAAAAGACAGACAATAGTCTAGCCTTATTAGCCACAATTTGAAAAAAAAATTCGATAATAAGCAAGACCAGACTAGAAGACGGGTCAAAGAGGAACAATGGAAGACCGTCTATTCAAGACGAGGAAAAGAAGATATAATGACTTTCTTCACCCTCATCATTCCTTCAGATGTTGTGCAGAGATTCTACCCCGCACAACCAGCGTCTTCTCCTCGAGACCCATGGGGTACGGTAGACGTCAACCGTACCCCTGGGATCCTAATGAACACAAGACGCTATACCTGCGTGGTTTGGTTGTGCACACCATCTCAAGGCCTGAAAAGCCCAAATCTAGATCAAAAAGCCTGAAAAGCCTAAACAAGGTTTTAAGAACGCGTGCGTTACAAACGCGACAACCGATAGCAACAAAACGGCCGAACTTGTCTGGCTGATCTATAAAGTTTATGTGTGAACCCATGAGGGGTCCTAAGTACAAAAGTAGTATTATGGTTAGGCTCCGCCCACTTGATCCAAAGAAAAATCGAAAAATCAATAATTTTTCATATTTTTTCCTGTAAGAGATAACCTCAAAATCTAAACGTACATCAACTATTGGTACATTTTTGACCATTTTTAGTAACCTTAAGAAAATTTGACTTCCCTCCTTCAATGTGAAAATTTCAAAAATCTTCCAAAAATAGTGATTTTTTGCACAGATGACGTCATAGCCGGCCAGGTTCCACACATGACATGTGGTTTGAATTCATAATTTTATTCTAACATGTACTGGGTACAAAATAGTCTAGGTCCGGTCCAGAATGAATAGCCCCATTCGAGGTTTTTAGAGCAAAGTTTGTGCTCTGTTCATCGAAAATGCACGTATACCTATACATGGATCGGAATTTCAAAATCTAAGAATCTTCTGAAAATTTATTCATATGTTGTACTAAAGTTGTCTAACATGCCCACAAAGTATCAGGCCCCTTCGCCCCTCCTTCCCAATACAGCACCCCTTTGTTCTCATTTTGATATGTTAACTTCAAGCGATCGTAACTCAGTTCAAAATAGACCAATCTATTCGGTTTTTTAATCAAATTGTAGGTAAAAAAGTGAACTAAAATATTTATCATTGCACCAAAACCAGAAAACTAGAAACAACCTACGAAAATTTCGAATCAGCAGTTCGAAAGTTTTTTCAGCTTTTGAATATGATATATAGTGCAAAATGTGTGTTAAACAAGGTATGTCATCATCTTGACAACATATTTTTTATCACTCAGCATTGCCAAGCAGTTTTAAAACGATTCCTAAAAAAGTTTTGTCTATTCCGATAACTTGTAGGAATCTGTTATATTAAACCAGAGCGATGTATAGTGTCATATAATAACGGATACAGAATATCGAGAAACTGAAAAAAATAGGGCTGTAATGATTTTTCGATGCTTTCGGAAAATAAATTCCTGAAAAAAAAAAGAATTTCTCTGAATTCCACTCATTAACTCGGTGAAAGTACAAAAATATAGCACAAAAAACTTTCGAACTGCTGATTAAAAATTTTCGTAGGTTGTTTCTAGTTTTCTGGTTTTGGTGCAATAATAAGTATTTTAGTTCACTTATTTACCTACGATTTGATTAAAAAACCGAATAGATTGGTCTATTTTGAACTGAGTTACGATCGCTTGAAGTTAACATATCAAAATGAGAACAAAGGGGTGCTGTATTGGGAAGGAGGGGCGAAGGGGCCTGATACTTTGTGGGCATGTTAGACAACTTTAGTACAACATATGAATAAATTTTCAGAAGATTCTTAGATTTTGAAATTCCGATCCATGTATAGGTATACGTGCATTTTCGATGAACAGAGCACAAACTTTGCTCTAAAAACCTCGAATGGGGCTATTCATTCTGGACCGGACCTAGACTATTTTGTACCCAGTACATGTTAGAATAAAATTATGAATTCAAACCACATGTCATGTGTGGAACCTGGCCGGCTATGACGTCATCTGTGCAAAAAATCACTATTTTTGGAAGATTTTTGAAATTTTCACATTGAAGGAGGGAAGTCAAATTTTCTTAAGGTTACTAAAAATGGTCAAAAATGTACCAATAGTTGATGTACGTTTAGATTTTGAGGTTATCTCTTACAGGAAAAAATATGAAAAATTATTGATTTTTCGATTTTTCTTTGGATCAAGTGGGCGGAGCCTAACCATAATACTACTTTTGTACTTAGGACCCCTCATGGGTTCACACATAAACTTTATAGATCAGCCAGACAAGTTCGGCCGTTTTGTTGCCATGCCCTGTAGGCCTGTGATAAAAAATGTAAGGCAAACGTTCTTAAAGTCCACCAATTTTGCATCAGGGATCACTATCCCATTTGTGTACACAGCTTATTTCGCAAAATCATGTCTAGCTCAAAAAATCAGACACTTTTTTCTCCGTTCTTTTTTTCGAAACTTTCGAACTTTTTTTGAAGTTTAGTCTGGTTTAAAATCAAAAAGTCAACTAAAATTGGGCGGGGCTTATCTTCCTTTAAAAGCGCTTCAAGACCCGTCCAACCCCATCAATTCATCCAGTCATGAAGCTCTCCCTTGTTCTTCTCATTGCTCTCATTGGATTGAGCTTTGCTTGTGACTGTCCACCAACTACAAATGCTCCAACTACTACCACTAGAAGAAATCCAATAAATACCACTGATCCAGTGCTCCGCGCTTATAGAGTCTTGGGAGATCAGGTAAGGTTTAAAGAGGGATTAGGTCCGGCTAAGGCTGGCTGAGGCTGGTTAAGGCTGGTTAAGGCAGCAATTGTAAGGTTATTTTCAAATGGATAAGATAGCTCAGATTTTTTGAGATTGGTACCAGCCTAATAATGCTGAAATTTTGAAATTTCGTGTAATTTTGAGCCTTTTATGACAAATTTCCCGGTTCAAACGAGAAAAAAAATCATTTCTAATCGATGAAAGTGTAAAAAAGCAATTAAAGGAGGACTGAACTCGGGTTTTTTTATTTCAAATTCTGATGCAGTTTTTTATTCTGATCATTTTTTTTCAAACTACGACTACACTCAAAAATCACTCTAAACGGGTGAAAAAGGCGTTTGAAAGAAGCACGCAATACAGAGTGATGGCCTAGGATCCGACAAGTGTGCGCCTTGCGCGCGCTTTTTTTCAAATTCCTAGGCCGTGACCTGTACGCGGCCATGCCTTCAAACGCCTTTTTCACCAGTTTAGAGTGATTTTTGAGTGTAGTCGTAGTGAAAGAAAATGATCAGAATAAAAAACTGCATCAGAATTTGAAATAAAAAAACCCGAGTTCAGTCCTCCTTTAATAATCACCGTTTCTACCAACTATTTTCCCTTGATTCTCTGGAAAAGTCCAGTAAGCAAGTCGTCCCTGCTTCGGTTAAAAGCAAGTTTAGGAAGAATAAGCGGCTCTCTTTTTTCTGTTTAGGCCCTTCTAGGCTGTTCTAGCTTTTTTTCAGTTCAGCCTAACCCAAGATTTTTCCAGGAACCTGTTGTCGTTGCCGCTGCTGCTGTCAATTGTGATTGTCCAACTACCACCACTCGTAGAAACCCAATCAACACCACTCAACCAATTGAATAATTTTGTGATTTTCCAGCAAGTTTTTGGTGACTTTTTGAATAAATTTAGTAGTGCAAAACGTTTGGTTTTTTACTGTTTCAGAAAGATGGGGAAACCATTAGTTTGATGATTCGTGCCAATATCAAGTATGGAGCTCGAATGATTTTCTCGCATCGCAAAACTACAGTAGTTTTGACTGAAATTTTTATAAATTTGTAGAGCAACGAAACATTTCTTCTACTGTTTCAACACAGTCAAAATTTCAAATTAGTAATTGGAACTTAGATAATGGAATGAGTTATATTCTTGTACATAGTTCTTGTTATCGATTTGGGGAGCCGGGGTTACTGTAGGATAAATCAGCTAAAGATTCAATGGTTCTAGGTTAGATGCGGCCTGTACGCTTGGCCTTATTCAAATGTCTCTTGTTGGATATTGATTATTGATTGGTTCTGCATTGTTAAGACTAGCCTGTAGTGAAGAAGAGCGCATTTACACCGAAATTTTACCTGGCGATTCGAAAAAAAGTACATGTTTCTTAAACAATGGATAGCTCGAACTACGTCTCGTTGTAGATTCTATTCCTTTTCTGACAATGAAAAAAACCTCAAGATGTGAAAAAAAAAGAAATGTTTATTGAATTATTAGAATTAAAAAAATTGACAGTATATTAGAATATTGCTTATTAGAAGAATCATTTTTATTCGAACGTCTTCTTTTCCATCTTTCCTTGTCTAACTGCTTTTCCACAAACTTTCAAACCTCTCAATTTCCTCATTTCCTCCATTTGCTTTTCCCCTTCCTTTTGAGCTTTTTCCAAAATCTTCTCCAATTCATTATCATTCTTCTGAGGGAAAACGTATTTTCCAAACTCCATCCAGGAACTTGGGAGATGAGACATGGGTTGAGCAAGGTGAACAATTTTCTCTCCTGGCTTCAGAATTGGCTCAATTGATGGGGAGAAGAGTGTCATCTGCTCCAGTTTCTCCTCCAATTCTTCCAATTTTTGATGGGCTTGCTCCTGTTGGTCCCGGTGCTTTTCTCAGCTGATTTTTGCTCCTGGAGCATCACTTCCATGTTCTCATTGTGCTGAGCTTCTTTTTCCTTAAGCTCACTGATCTCTCTATTCTTTTTTCTCAAAGACTTCTGATATTTCTTCTTAATCTCTTCCTCAACTTTTTTGGCATCTTTCTTCATTTCATTTTTGAGGCGGAGCTCCACAAAAGGCTTGTTGATCTCCTTGATCCATTGCTCCCGTACAAGTCGATCCACTGTCTTTTTCAAAATGTCAATTTCCCCTTCTTTGGCGTCATTCTCTTGTTCCAGCTCTTGAAGACGTTCAATTCTAAAATGATATCGATGAAAATCAGGCGTAACGATAGTCACAACTTACGTCTCCTGATGGTCCTTTCTCTCCTTTTCCAATTCCTCTTTAAGACTTTCATTGGTTTCCCAGGCTTTGAGATATTCCGAGAGGACCATTGGACGGCGGTTGGGTTTGTAAGACATTTTCAGCGAGAGAGATTTTATCTGAAAAGGAGAAAGTTAAGAGGAGAAAAGGAAGGTTAGAGGATTTGCAAAAGATAGGAAGGGATTCAGAACGAAGTTATCAGGACCAGGATGTTAGGCTAGGCTAACTTTTCTGGCCAACTCAGAAAAAGGCAGACAATAGTCTAGCTTTATTAGCCAAAAAATCAAAAAAATTCGATTATAAGCTAGACCAGACTAGAAGACGGGTCAAAGAGGAACAATGGAAGACCGTCTGTTCAAGACGAATAAAAGAAGATAGAACGACTGTCTTCTCTCATTCCTTTTCCAGATGTTGTGCAGAGATTCTACCCGCACAACTAGCGTCTTCTGTTCGAGACCCACGGGGTACGGTAGATGTAGACGCAAGACGCTATACCGGCGTGGTTTGGTTGTGCACACCATCTGGCCTTGTGCACATCGTATGTAGACCTCCATTTTTAAAAAAAAAGGTCAGTGTTTTCCCAAAAAATGTTAAGAAAAAAAACACTGTAGCAGATATGGCTGATAAAATGAAGGGTCAAAAAATATTAATGAGCCTCCCTTATCGAAATGGCAAGAACTAATGTAACACCTCATAATACAAAAAAGTCTTCGAATTCTTCAAAAAAGATTTGAGAATATTTCTACTTCAAGTTTCCTCAATCATTTTGGAGTAAAAACATCGCTTGATATCGTGCTACACAATATAGAAACTTTGGACTTGTTAAATTCTGAGTGTTTAGAATATAATTTTTTGTATTTTTTTGCTACCTGTACAGATAATTTTGTGATTCCTGTGGGCCAACGCGCTCTATTGAACATGTATTTTTGGAATATTTTTTCAGAATGTTACTTTTTTTCTGTTCTCATCTGACACTCTTCTACCTCACTAGTCGGGTTATGAAGAAATTTTGATGAAAAAAAGAAAAAATCTGTTTCGAAAATTCGAGAAAAAAAACGAAAATTTAGTGGGCAATTGATGACGATGTTGGGTGTGAAAATCTGAAAATTGAGTTGGAACAAAATTGTTTTTTTTTGAATATCAAAGTCCAAACTTTGTAAATTTTCCGTTTCAAACAGTTGGAATTATTCATCCAAACATCGTCGAAACCGGTATGTCGTCTTTAAATTTTGCCAAAATGAGCCCCATGAACCTTTCTTTTGCCATTTGCCGGCCTAGGCAGATTCAGAATCAATGACAGACCAAGAATAAAGTACTTCTCGTATAGCAGAACTAGCGCTATCCTTAATCAGAACAGCACCGAACCAGAACTGTCCATTATCCAAACTGCCCGAATGAGAAGTGACACAAATTTGCTGCAATGACCTGCAAGGTGTAAAAAGTGCCGGATCCGTCTATTTGAAAAGTTCTTATACGGGACAGTTCTTAAATGGTCGGTTCTTATGATGGTCAGATCTGATAAGGAAAGCACCGGAGATTTACAGTAATATTGACTGAAGCAATAATAAATTTTGTAGTGCAAAAAAGCTGTTCTTTCTACTGCTTCAGCAAAGTTAGAAACGTAAAATACTATTCGGAACCGTGATAACTGAGTTACTCTTACATTTTTCTTGTTAAAGATTTAGAAGTTGTGGTTACTGTAGAATAAACTAGCTAAAAACACAGCTGTTCTAGGTTAGATGTGGCCTGTAGTCTTGGCCTTGATCAAATGTCTCTTATTGGATATTGATTATTGATTGGTTCTTACTAGTTCGGGCAAGGCTGTAGTGCAGTAGAGCGCATTTACATCAAAATTTCACCCAGAAAATCAAAAAAAAATCGTGTTTCTTAAACAATGGATAGCTTGAAATATGTGTTGTCGCAGATTATTTCCCTTGTTTTTTGATGAAAAAAGCTTCAAAGATGTTTAAAAAAAAAGAAATTTTTATTGAATTATTAGAATTAACAACACTTGAAACTTGAAAAACATAAAGAGTATTAGAATATTGCTTACTAAAAGTATAATTCTCATTCGGACGTCTTCTTTTCCATCAAAACTCCAAGACGAACAGCTTTACTATGAACTTTCAAAGCTCTCCACTTCCTCATTTCCTCCCATTGCTCAGCTCCTTCTTTCTTAGCTTCCTCTAGAATCTTCTCCAATTCCTCATCATTCTTCTGAGGGAAAACGTATTTTCCAAACTCCATCCAGGAACTTGGAAGATGAGACATAGGCTGAGCAAGATGAACAATTTTCTCGCCTGGCTTCTGAAGGGGTTTAACTGGCCGGGAGAAGAACGTCATCTGCTTTAGTCTTTCCTCCAATTCTTCAAATTTTTGGCGGTTTTGCTCCTGCCGAGCTCTGCGAGCTTCAGTAGCTGATTTTTGCTCCTGGAGCATCATTTCCATGTCCTTATTGTGCTGAGCTTCCTTTTCCTTAAGCTCTTGGATCTCTTTGTTCTTCTTTCTCAAGGATATCTGATATTTCTTCTTAATCTCTTCTTCAACTTTTTTGACATTTTTCTCCATTTCATTTTTGAGCCGGAGCTCCACAAAAGGCTTGTTGATCTCCTTGATCCATTGATTTCGTTCAAGTCGACCCACTGTCATTTTCAATTTCTCATTTTGTATTTCCTTTGCTACAAGCTGTTTTTCCAGCTCATGGAGACGTTCAATTCTGAAGCAAAAATAAACTTAAAAAACGAAAAAAAAAATGACAGAAACTTACGTCTCCTGATGATCCTTTTTCTCCTTTTCCCATTCCTTTTGAAGAATTTCATTGGTTTCCCAGGCTTTGAGATTTTCCGAGAAGACCATTGGACGGCGGTTGGGTTTGTAAGACATTTTCAGCAAAGTTTGTGAGATTTTATCTGAAAAAAAAAGAATTTGAGAGTATAAAATCCAGACAAGAAGATTTGAAAAAGACGGGAAGATCGGAATCAAAACGAAGTTTTCAGGTGTTAGGCTTAGGCTAACTTTTCTGGCAAACTCAGAAAAAGACAGACAATAGTCTAGCCTTATTAGCCACAATTTGAAAAAAAAATTCGATAATAAGCAAGACCAGACTAGAAGACGGGTCAAAGAAGAACAATGGAAGACCGTCTATTCAAGACGAGGAAAAGAAGATAGAATGACTGTCTTCACCCTCATCATTCCTCCAGATGTTGTGCAGAGACGTTACCCGCACAACCAGCGTCTTCTCCTCGAGACCCATGGGGTACGGTAGACGTCGACCGTACCCCTGGGATCCTAATGAACACAAGACGCTATACCTGCGTGGTTTGGTTGTGCACACCATCTCAAGGCCTGAAAAGCCCAAATCTAGATCAAAAAGCCTGAAAAGCCTAAACAAGGTTTTAAAGTCCACCAATTTTGCATCAGGGATCACTATCCCATTTGTGTACACAGCTTATTTCGCAAAACCATGTCTAGCTCAAAAAATCAGAAACTTTTTTCTCCGTTCTTTTTTTCGAAACTTTCGAACTTTTTTTGAAGTTTAGTCTGGTTTAAAATCAAAAAGTAAACTAAAATTGGGCGGGGCTTATAGCCCTTTAAATAGCGCTTCAGGACCCGTCTAACCCCATCAATTCATCCAGTCATGAAGCTCTCCCTTGTTCTTCTTATTGCTCTCATTGGATTGAGCTTTGCTTGTGACTGTCCACCAACTACAAATGCTCCAACTACTACCACCAGAAGAAATCCAATAAATACCACTGATCCAGTGCTCCGTGCTTATAGAGTCTTGGGAGAGCAGGTAAGGTTGAAAGGGAGGGATTGGGCCTGGTTAAGGCTGGCTAAAGATGGCTAGCAATTTCAAGACTATCCTCAGACTTTTTGAGACAATTTTGAAATCTCGTGTATTTTTGAGCCTTCAATAACTGAAAAAAGTGTTTCATACGGACCATATAACAAACACTTTCTGAGGTGATTTACTGTTGACTTTATGTAAGTTTGAACTTTTTTAAAATGTCTAAAAGTGTTTATTGACTTATTTGAAATTCCCCGGTTGTAACGAGAAAAAATCATTTCTAATTGAAAATTTTTTAAAAAATCACCGTTTCTACCAACTATTTTCCTCTCGATTCTTTGAAAAAAGCACAGTTACTAAGCCGTCTCTCCTTCGGTTAAGAGCAAGTTTAGGAAGAATACACGGCTCTCTTTTTTCTGTTAAGTCCTTTCTAGGCTGTTCTAGCTTTTTTTCAGTTCAGCCTAATTCAAAATTTTTCTCCAGGAACATGTCGTTGCCGCTGCTGTTGTCAATTGTGATTGTCCAACTACCACCACTCGTAGAAACCCAATCAATACCACTCAACCAATTGAATAATTTTGTGAATTTTCAGCAAGTTTTTGGTGAATTATTGAATAAATTTTGTAGTGCAAAACATTTGACTTTTTAAAACTGTTTCTGAAAGAAATTTGAATTGGGGAAACTACAGATTGGAAAATGTATGTTAATAGTCTACAAGAGGCAGAAGTGAAACGGGTAACATTTCTAGATATAGATTAGAACTTTTTAGAATTTGTATTTTTATTATTATGATTTCTAAGAATGTTGAGAAGAAAATCACTAAAATGTAGGGCCAAAAACTATTTCATCATGAAAACTTTTTCAAAACTTTGGAATTTTAAAATACTGAATTTTTCGAATATATTTTTTTGGAAGTTTTACTTCCTTTACAGCTAATTTTGTGATTTCTGTATTGGAAGTATGCAAACGCGCTCTATTGCCATGTGTAAATATTTTTGAAATTTTTGTTTCAAAAAAACAGAACAGAATTCGACAATTGATGGCAATGTATGATGCTTTGATAAAATATTTGCGAAAAACTGAAGCTCTCCCTGGAAACCTAGACTTTTTTTTTGAAATATCAACGCAAAAAGTTTCGAAATTTTCGGTTACAATCATTCCAAATTATCTATTGTAACATTGCCTTAATCAGTGAACTTATTAAGCGGTTGTTCTGGTTGTACGCTAAAAATTTTCTCATGTCCTTTAAGCAGGTTTCTGTAAAACACATCAACCAAATAATACAGTACTCAATGAGTAGCAGAGCCACAGTAATCTTGACTGGAATTTAAATAAATTTTGTAGTGCGAATCATAATGTTTTTTATAGAGTTTCAGCAAATTCACATTCTAGGATGGACAGGGTTTGTTGAACGACTGCACTCTTGACCTTTTTGAAAATGGGAATATTGATTGGTTCAGCCTTGTTAAGACTAGTCTAGAGTCCAGTAGAGCGCATTTACACCGAAATTTTACCTGGCAATTCAAAAAAAGTTCGTGTTTCTCGAACAATGGATACCTTGAACTACGTCTCATCGAAGATTTCTTATTTAACCTCGAGTTGAAAAGTTTTGAAATGTTAAAAAAAAAGATTTTTATTGATATTAGAATTTAGAAGAAAAAAAAAACGAAATTTGAGAAAATTATTAATTAGAATCTTGAAGTTACAAGAAATCGTCTTCATTCGGACGTCTTCTTTTCCTTCGCTCCCTGTCTAACAGCTTTTCCACAAACTTTCGAAGCTCTCCACTTCCTCATTTCCTCCATCTGCTTCTCCCCTTCCTTGTGAGCTTTTTCTAGAATCTTCTCTAATTCCTTATCATTTTTCTGAGGATAAATGTATTTTCCAAATTCCATCCAGGAACTTGGAAGATGGGACATGGGTTGAGAAAGATGAACAATTTTCTGTCCTGGCTTCTGAATTGGCTTAACTGGCAGGGAGAAAAGTGTCATCTGCTCCAGTTTCTCCTCCAATTCTTCTAATTTTTGACGGCTTTGCTCCTGTTGGTTCCGATGCTTTTGTTCAGCTGATTTTTGCTCTTGGAGCATTACTTCCATGTCCTTTTGGTGATGAGCTTCTTTCTCTTTAAGCTCTTGGATCTCCTTATTCTTCTTTCTCAAAGACTTCTGATATTTCTTCTTGATATCTTCTTCAACTTTTTTGACATCTTTCTTCATTTCATTTTTGAGTCGGAGCTCCACAAGTGGTTTGTTGATCTCTTTGATCCATTGCTCCCTTTCAAGCCGATCCACGGTCTTTTTCAAAATTTCAATTTCCGCTTCCTTAGCCTCATTCTCTCGTTCCAGCTCTTGGAGACGTTCAATTCTGAACCAAAAAGAAATTTAAAAAACGGAAAAAAATGACACAAACTTACGTCTCCTGATGATCCTTTCTCTCTCTTTCCAATTCCTCTTTAAGACTTTCATTGGTTTCCCAGGCTCTGAGATATTCCGAGAGGAGCATTGGACGGCGGTTGGGTTTGCAAGCCATTTTCAGCAATGTGTGTGAGATTTTGTCTGAAAAAAAAAGAATTTGAGAGTATAACATCAAGACAAGAAGATTTGAAAAAGACGGGAAAATCGGAATCAGAGCGAAGTTATCAGGTGTTAGGCTAGGCTAACTTTTATGGCCAACTCAGAAAAAGACAGACAATAGTCTAGCCTTATTAGACAAAAATTCAGGAAAAAAAATCAATAATAAGCAAGACAAGACTAGAAGACGGGTCAAGAAAGAACAATGGAAGATCGTCTATTCAAGACGAAGAAAACAAGAATAGAATGATTGCCTTCCCTTCATTCCTTCTCCAGATGTTGTGCAGAGATTCTTCCCGCACAACCAGCGTCTTCTCTACGAGACCCATGGGGTACGGTAGACGTCGACCGTACCCCTGGGATCCTAATGAACACAAGACGCTATACCTGCATGGTTTGGTTGTGCACACCATCTGGCCTTGTGCACGTCGTAGACCAAGTCATTCATTCATTCTTCTTCTTGTCTTGAACACACCATCTTCTCCTCTCCTCCCTTGTCCCGTCTTCTCTTCTTGTCTAGTTAATTATTGATTTTTTGTGTTCTGAGTTTCTAAAAATCGATTTTTTCAGCTACCCAACGAGTTACAATTTGCAACATGTCTTCTCCATCTTCGCCCGAAGTCACACCTCCTGTTGAGCTGCCAAAGAGAAAGGTTAGTTTCTGATTCTTCTGGTTCCGATTCTATGCCAAATTTCAAATGTAAATTCAAATTTTTTCAGCGAGGCCGTCCTCCAGGCTCTACCAAGGCTAAGAAAGCCAAGATGATGGAAATGGATAAAGCCAATGATGAGTCTGCTGCCCGGTCATCGGCCGAAAATGTGGATTCAAAAATGGATTCAATTGATTCCGAGAATGCTCAAGACACGGAAGTTGATGCAGATAGAGATGAGCGTGAGGCCGGACCCTCTAAACCCATTCGCCGCCCAAAGGGTTCCTATGAGGCAAGGAGACTCAAGATGATGGACATGGGTCCAATTAATGGAGGAAGTGTGGAAACTATGGAGTCGGAGTTGAATTGGACACGTGCACGGAAACCGGTGAATTTTTTCAAGGCGGGTATCCGTCCTATCAAAAGCCGGAATCCACTAAAGTCTAGGACCGCAGTTAATCTAGCCAAGACTCGAGCTGATGCCAAGTCTTCCACCAAGAAAGTTGATCCGGTTTTGGTTCGATCTGTTGCTATGTCATCAGTCAACAAAGTGGATGAGAACTTGGATATCTCTGATGATGACATGGCTTTAGACGAGGATCAGGCTGTTGCCGACGAAGTTGATCGAGTTTCGGACCAGTCTGTTGATAGACCAACAAACAACAAAGTTGATCCGAATTCGGATGAGTCTGATGACGATTCCTCCCACAGCGAGGCTTTAGGCGAGGACCAGATCAACCAAGTAGATGCAGATTCAGATCAGACTGTGGCCGGATCAAGTGACAACAAAGTTGTTCCAGATTCGGATCAGCCTATTTCTGAGCCAGTCGACAACAACACCTCTTGTGTTTCGGATTCTTCAGCTAGACCGCAGACTGAAAACCCTCCATCAGAAGAAAAGGACCGAACTCCACTCAAGGAAGATGCCACGCCTTCTGAATCTCCAACTGATGAAACCAAAGATGAGCCTGTTCCCAAGCCATCCGAAGACAAAAATGATTCAACAACGGATCCAATTGATTCCGACAATAAAGATGATCAAGACACGAATCAATCTGTTCCCCCACCAAATGCCATTGAAGATAATCCATATGCGGGTCAACCTGAAGCTGAACCCTCCAAACCCAAATCTTCTAAACGCGGTCGTCCTGCGGGCATTCACCGTCCTAAGGGTTCATATGAGACAAGGAGACTCAAGATGATGGACATGGGACCAATAAACGGAGGCAGTGTGGAAACCATGGAGCTATCCTGGACACGTACACGCAAACCAGTTGACATGTTTCAGGCGGGTCGCCCTATTATCAAAAACCGAAATGAACCAACGTCTAGGACTCGAGTTGCGGACCGGTATGTTGATAGACCACCCACCAACAAAGTCGATACGGGTTTGGACCAGCCTGTTGCCGGAACATCCGATGAAAATGCTTCTTCTGATTCACAAGTCACAGCTCCGTCCTCCGTCAATGATAGCTCCACTACTTTCCAAGAAACAACTGTTAAGACTGGAAACCCATCATCAGAAGAAGGGGATCCGACTGTTGACAAGGAAAATGTCATTCCATCTGAATCTCCAAGTGACAAGACAATCGAGGAAGCTTTTTCTGAGCAAGACCAGTCTGTCATCGGAACATCTGATGACAAGGCTCCTTCTGATTCACACGACACAGCTCCGTGCTCCGTCGATGATAGCCTCTGTGCACAACCAAAAGAAACGGAAGAAGTGGAAAATCCACTTCCAGAAGAGATGGATCAAACTGAATACATAGAAGCTGATATTCCTTCTGAATCTCCAACTGATAAAGAAATAAAGGATGAGCTTGAAGCTAATGATGCCTCTGCAACTTCTATTGTTCAGAATGAGGAGCCAAGTAACTCAGAAACTCAACCTCCAGTCAGACCATCTGCCAATAATGTTGAATCAAATTTAGATCAGTCTGTTACCGGATCATCCGATGAAAATGCTCCTACTGATTCAATAGTCACAGCTCCTTGCTCCGCCGCAGAACCTGAAAATCCACCCCAAGAAGAGATGGATCTAACTGAATACATGGAATCTGAACCTTCAACTGAAAAAGTAATCACGGATGAGCTTCAAGCTAATGATGCCATAACCTCTACAACTTCTATGGTGCAGAATGAGGAGCCAAATACCTCAGAAGTTCAACCTCCAGTCAGACCATCCGCCAATAATGTTGATTCAAATTTTGACCAGTCTATTGCTATGCCATCAGTCAGCGAAGTTGAGCCCGATTTGAATCAGTCTGTTACCGGACCACCTGACAACAACGTTTCAGTTACCCCAGTCAGCGCTGAAACTCAAATTCCACCATCAGAAGATAATGATCAAATCGAACTCATGGAAAATGCAATCCCATCTGAAAATACAGTTGAAAAAGCAGTAATGGATGCTCTCCTTGAGCAAGTCGACGATCAATCCGTTGACAGAAAATCCGATGACAATGTTCTTTTTGGTTCAAAAATCGCAGCTCAGCCAGAAGAAATGGACCAAACTGAACCCATGGAAGAAACGATCCCATCTGAAACTCCGGCTGAAAGAGCAGTCATGGATGCTCTCCTTGAGCAAGTCGAGGATCAGTCTGTGAACGGACCATCCGATGGAAATAATGGTTTTGATTCACAAGTCACAGCTCCGTGCTCCGTCGATGATAGCCTCCGTACCCAGCCAAAAGCAACGGTAGAAGTTGAAAATCCACCTCCAGAAGAGATGGATCAAACTGAATACTTGGAAGCTGATATCCCTTCTGAATCTCCAATTGATGAAGTAATCACGGATGAGCTTCGAGCTAATGATGCCATAACCTCCGCAACTTCTAATGTTCAGAATGCGGAGCCAAGTTACTCAGAAGTTCAACCTTCAGTCAGACTATCTGCCAATAATGTTAAATCAAATTTGGACCAGTCTATCGCCATGCCATCAGCCAGCGAAATTGAGCGCGATTTGAATCAGTCTGTTACCGGACCACCTGACAACAACGTTTCAGTGACCCCAGCCACGTCTGAAACTCAAATTCCACCATCAGAAGACAATGAACATATTGCACCTGTGGAAGTTGGGATCCAATCTGAAATTCCAGTTGAAAGAGCAATCATGGATGCTCTCCTTGAGCAAGTCGAGGATCAGTCCGTTGACAAATTATCCGATGAACATACTTTTTTTGATTCACAAGTCGTTGCAGTTCAGCCAGAAGAAATGGACCAAACTGAACCCATGGAAGAGGCGGCTCTATCTGAAACTCCGCCTGAAATCAAAGATGATGCCGAAAACTTTGCTACTCCTATCGTTACCAATGCTGTAGAGCAAAATCAGAAAGTCATCGAAGTTGAGCCAGATTTGGACGGTTCTCTGGACAGCTCTCTGGATGGCTCTGTGGACATCTCTTTCGACGGCTCGGACGACTTAGACGACTCATCAGTATTATCAGAAGATGAGGATCTAGAAATGGAAGATTACTCATCGGATCCTGAAATCTCATCAGATACTGAAACCTCATTCAATTCTGAAACTTCTTCGGATTCTGAAACTGACGACGAAAATGACCCTTTGTTCAAGGAAATAATAGAGGATATGACAAGAAGAGATGAAGCCCGAGCTGCAGAAGGAGCCAGGCGAAACCCAACAAGACAAGCTGAAATTGAGAAAGAAGTACAGGAGGAGGTAGAACGTTTCACGGAGGAAACTAAAGGAATGAGTGCTTTCGAGCAAATGGAAAAAGTTATGAATGATATGGCAAAAAGGGAAAAAGACCGGGCTGAGCGAGAGCGAGAATCGGATCTCCGAGAAAAAACGCGACAAGAAGAAGAGCGGAAGATACTCAAACTGGAGGATTACCTGGATAAACTGCCTGTAAGAACTTTCATTTCAAAAAAGACAAAGCTAACTTTTTTTTTTTAATTTTCAGCGACTTCTCCGATCGTTCTCACCAAATTTATCAAAATGGACGGTAGGTATTCCCCTTTTTTTGAAATCATTCATTCAAATTTTGAGTTTTCAGACAGAAGATCTTGTTGAATGGATTCAGAGTGTGATGGATAAATGCGATGCACACGTGGTACAAAATATGGTGAATATCATCAGAGAACAAGGGCTCAACGGACTTTTCCTCAAGGAAATTGTCGATAATAAGGAGAAAGCAAATGAGCATTTTGTTCTTCAGCCTGGTTTGCTTTTGCGTTTGAGAAACTCCGCCAAACCGATTTACGAAAAGTATCTGAGATTGCATACGAATCAGATAAAAATAGATCCTACTGAAAAAGATTTCTGTAAGTTTTAGTTTGTATCACATTGAGTTCGAAATTTTTTAAAATTTCTGTTTGTTTGCATAATAAATATCTCATATTTTCAATGATTTTCCGTATTCACACTTTCGTTTCACTTGTTAGCCTCACCAAACCGTAATTTGATTTGGTGAGGCTAACGAAGAAAGCATCGCCACAACTTTCTTGCTTAGCCTCACCAAAACTTCTGTCAGCCTCACCCAAAGTCGTGGTGTGACAGTTTTTAGTTAGCCTCACCAAACGCCACAGCTTAAGAAAACTGATTTGGGCTATTCTAAAGGTGTACTTTCCGCTGATATACTTTTTGTAGCAAAACCCCACACCCCATTTTGACCATTCCCTAGTTAGCCTCACCAAACTCAAAGCTAAAAAATACAGGGAAGAGCCAAATCGTGGTGAAACTTATCCCAAAATTCGCCCATGCGCCTTCAAATTCTACCGTTTCATTGTTTTGAATTGTTTTTGGTGTCTGTTTCAACAATCGTGATTTCCATAGTTTTTCAAAAACTTTTCTTGTTTTCCATTGAGTTTTTCATTGACTTCCTCTGTTTTCCTTCTGTTTTCATGCTGAAAGAGGCTCTAAAAATTTTTTGAATAAGTTGAGCACGAAAATGTAAATTTTTTTGCCATAATAGGTTGCTTTTCACTTTCCCACAATTTAAATTATTCAGGTTTGGAGTTCCGCTTCCATTTTCTGTCCATAATTTGTTCATCCCACGTCTCGCTTTTCTCGAAAACACGCTTCCGCTCAACTATGCTGGGAAACTCGATTTTTTCTTAGCCTCACCAAGAATTTTTTAGCCTCACCAAACTTTTTCTTAGCCTCACCAAAAACAATCGAGCGGCAGTCGTTTTTCTCTAGTTTTTCTTGGGTTCACTTGCGTTTTCTTAGTGAACATGGCTCAGTTTGGTTTTATAAACGAATTAAGCGGAAAACTAGGAATTTTTATTTCAAAATCTCAAAAAAAAACTTTCCCGAAGAACACCGACTTGTAGTTATAGAATGCTCCGTTTACTCGCTTGTTTTCCCAGTATTTCCTCACTATTTCTCGTCTTTGCGCATCTTTTTTTTTCATCACAACCCCAATTTCTCGCCAAAAATGCCACCAAAAGCACAAAAATCAAAAAAAATGCTTGGCAAACAAAATTTTCTTACTGGAAAAGCGAAAATACTATGTAAAACAGAAGACACTTACTTCGAGCTAAAAATGAATTCTGAACATTTTCTGAATAAGCTGAAAAAATTACCCTTAACCCGGCTGAAAGCCTTCTTGCTCTCCACTTTCAAGAAAATTCGATCAAAACTACGGCGCAGCAAGTGCGCTCTATCTGCACGCACGAGAGAGTGAGAGACACCAGACACGAACGAAAAGCTTGCTTCTTCAGTCCTTTCTCTTTTCATTTTCTCCAGAAATTTGTGCGCTTTTGTAATAAAAACTCGCTAAAAATAAAAATGAAACGATAAACTGTCAGTTTTCAGCGGAAAAAAAACTGCCGTTTCTACGGAAAATGCTAGTCAAAAATTTTCTTCAGGGGAAATTTTCAAATTTTCAAAATGCTCGAAATTTGCGCTATTTTGTCTTGAAATAGACAAAAAGTTGCTCGGTTTCGCTTGTTATCAGAATAAGTCCTGCAAATCGCGTTTTATTTATTTTCAGGCGATAAATTTTTCCAAAAAACATTTTTTCTGCAGGTCTAGAGAAACTTTTTTTTTTGAGTTTGCGCGTTTTTCTATGAATTTTTCACGACAATGGCGGGGAAAAAACGAAGAATCACGAAAATTTGAGAAAAACAAAATTTTTATCGGAAATTTCAGTGAAAAATCGTTGCAAAATGTCTGAAAATCATGCGAAATTCGCTGAAAACAGAATGCGAGAAAGTGCTAGCCACCACAAAAAAAGGTGAGAGATGCAGACAGTTGAGCGAAAAAAAATTGGCCAATCCTAGACCCACTTTTTTCTTTTTTCCGTAGAACAAAAACGGTAGATCAATTAATAATACGAGGGATTGTTGTTTTTGAAACGCCGCGCGCGCATTATCTTGTTTCGGCCCACAGTCGGCCCTATAAAAGGCGATCGGAGAGACCATTCTCCTCATTCTTTTCCAATTTTTTTGCCCCTTCCACCTGCGCTCTTCCTGCTCTCTGCCCATTCGCTGTCGGGTGTTATCGCCCTCAAGCCCCGCCCCCTTATTTCCGGATTTTTTGCGGTTTTCTGGTATTTTTCCAGAATTTTCCAATGTTTTTGCACAGATTTTATCGTATTTCAGCGCTTTTTCTCATCTTTCCTGTAGTTTTTCGCATCGTTTTCCCTCCGTTTTCGGCCACTTTCCGGTGTTGTCGCCCCTCAAGCCCCGCCCTCATTTATCGATTTTTCGGCGGTTTTACCTCTTTTTTTTCGCTTTTCCCTTTGTTTTTATCGATTTTTCGCTCATTTTCTCTCGTTTCTCCGCTTTTTTTCATCGGAATCTTCTCGAAACCCTTTCAAAAATCAATAATTTCAGGACGATCGACGAGGATGGCGGCGAGTGGGCGGAGGGACGACGTGGCGGAGGGACGGAGAAGCGACGACGACGTGGATGGCAATGGATGGGCGGCTCGGCGAGCGCCAAGACTTGAGCCATTTTCAATGGTGAGTTTCAAATCCTCTTTGACTTCACCCCTCACTCTTCTCTTCCTCTTTTCCTTTCTTCCTTTCTCGAGTTCGCGAAGAGTCTTTCGGCCTTTTCTCGTCGGTTTCTTCGAGTTTCGGTCCCATTTCTCTGTCTAGCTGTGGGTCGGTTCTTTCGTTTTCCTCAAGTTTCCGGTGTTTTCGTGATTAAGCCCCGCCCCATTTTATCAATTTTTCGCGTCGACCCCCAGATTTTCGGCGCTTTTTCCGCATTTTTTATCTGTTTTTCGGTTGGCACTGCATGACTAACTGGACTTTTCTGCCTCGGCTAGCGCATCTGCTTTTCTGGGTTGGTTGTCCGATGGGGTCTTCTTTTTAATTTTCCCGCCAATATTCTTTGCCTCTCCCCGTCTTTCCATTGAGTTCTCTCCTCTTTTCTCATCAGAATCTTCTCGAAACTCTTTCAAATATCAATAATTTCAGGACGAGTGATGTGGATGGAGCGACGACGACGACGTGGATGGCACTGGATGGACGGCGAGCACAATAGATGGAGGACGGGCGAAGGCTGGAGCCATCTTTCAGATGGTGAGTTTTTTTAAAATCCCCTCTCACTTTACTACATCCCTCCTCTTCCATTCCTCTTTCTTCCTCGAGTTCGCGATTCTCTCGGTCTATTCTCGTCGGTTTTTGGTCTGCTTTGGGCCTGCTTGGACTGTATCTGGGCTGTTTTTGGGCTTGCTTGGACTTGCTTGGACTGTTTTTGGGCCTTTTTGGACTGTCTCTGGGCCTTCTTGGACTAATTGGGCTGTTCTCTGAAACCGACTGGTCTACTCATCCAGGCTGGACTGGTTTTTCTGTATCTCTGGGTCTGCTCTGATAATGGACTGTCTTTTTGGGTATGCTTATTCATCCATCCGTTTCTCTGGGTCTCTGTGCCTGCCCATGGTCTGCTCTTATCTCTTGAAGTGTTGGTTTGGGTCTGCTTGCCTCGTGGCTCTGGCTCTCTGTAGTATGCTTGGCTAGTATGGACTGTCTCTCAGGAGTCTGTTTATCTGTTCCATTGTTTCTCTGGGCCCCAATGGATCTGTTTGAATTTCATAGGTGGTCCTTATGGGCCTGGTCCTCTTTGGTCCTTTTATCAGCTTCATCCCTAGGCCTAGAGTCTCTTCTGTCTGCTTAATCATCTATCTTTTCTCTTCATCCGTCAGCCTATTTTGGCCTGCGTCTTCTCCATTCTCTACCGTACCCATCCCTTAAGCCTTCCATGGAGGCGAGAAAAGGGCCGCCTCGCCTCGCCCTACGCCTCGCCCGCCTCACGCCTCGCCCTCAATTTCGCCTCTTTTAAATTTGCGTAAAAATGTTTTTGACGGATTTCATTTTATTTATTGAAAAAATATCACTTTTAAATAAAAAATTGAGAAAAAAAAACAGAAAAAAAATCACGTTAAAATTGAGAGGCGAGGAGGCGAACGTGAGGCATTCGAGGCGTGAGGCAAAATTGGGGGCATTTATTTACCCTCGCCTCCAGGGAAGGCTTACCATCCCTCCTTTCCTTCCTCATTCCTGACTGCCTCCCTCCTCTCTCTCCATCCCAACTCAAAAACTTCCAAATTTCTAAATTTTCATCTTCCAGGTCGACGGTCAACAGCCCACCAGCAACTACAGTACACCAACAACAGCGCAGCGACCAGGATCCTTTCCCCCGATAACCCCGCCCCCTATTCTTATGTCTCCCCGACCTCTAGGACCCCGAGGCCCCCTAGTAGTAGTAGTGGTAGCTTGGCTTTAGTATAGCCAGATGTCTTTTAACGTTAACTTTTTTTTATTTTTAATAAATTTTTTTCTTTTTTCAGATGGTTCAATGGCTGGTTCGTGGAAGAAAAGCCCTGTAGTGAAATGGCGATCCCCGGGGAAGGGAGGAGCCCGGGGATTGCCGGAGTAGCTGCAGGCAAGAAGATGGTCGTGGTTCGTGGCGTGGTTCGTGTCGTGGCGTGGTTCGGATGGCTCGGAGGTGGATCGGAGGTCAACTGCTGGGATCAACAAAATGCAGGTAAGCGACTAGGGTAACTAATCCAAACTTTTTTCAGGTACTGCTCATTTGGCTCGGATGGCTCGTTGGTTGGCTCGTTTGGCTCGTTTGGCTCGTTTGGCTCGTTTGGCTCGTTGGTTCGTTGGTTCGTTGGCTCGGGGTAAGCTTAGCATTCATTTTTTTTTCTATACCGTGAGAAATGACCCCCAACACCCCCGAAATCCTACCCACTCTCCCCAATTTATCAGTCTAGTGATTTGGCCATTTTTTTGACCGAAACACTAGGCTGGAGTTTATTTTGAACTAGGCGCATCGAAATTTCCGCCAAAAAAGCCGGAATTTTGAGTTTTCAGCCAATTTTTGGGCAAAAAATGCTAAAATTTTTAACTTTATCGTCAAATTTTGGCTAAATTATGCCGAAAACTAGAGCTTAGTGAGAAATGTTGGCCAAAATGCCGATTTTTAATCTGGTGGCTAGTATTCTGGACTTTCGTTCAAGTGGCCGATCTTTCAACTCAATGACCGAATTGGCCTGACTTTTGATCTGATGGCCTAACTTTTGACATAGTGGCCTAATTTTTGTCCGAATGGTCTGAATTTCTTTGTGATGGCCTAACTTCAACCCCAACGGCCTGACTTTTGCTTGCAGTGAGTCCTGGTTGATTGGAGGGATCCCCACATAATCATCTGATGAATAGGATCGCGTAGGACTGCCAATAGAGTGCAGTCGTACCGTCTGGTTCGTCTGCTGATTGGGGAACATTCCTTCAAATATCACCTTGACCACACTTTTCTTCGGGCTGGTTAGAGTTGGGTTCTGATGGAAGAAATTTAGATTTTTGGACTCAGAAAAAATCTGGAAATTTCGATCAAAACTTTTTGGAAATTTGAATTTTGGCGGGCTTTAAAGCCGTCTAGAGGTGTCATTTGTGCAAACCATGCCTAAATTTCGTGAAAAGGCTACTGGAATTTCTGGAATTCTGGAAATTTCTGGAGTTCTGGAATTGAAAAAGTTTTGATTTTTCTGGATTTCATTCTAATGCCATGTACACGTCAGAAAAAGCACTTTTCTCAAATGTTGCCTTTCTTTCCAGAATTTTTCAAAAAAAAAAATTAGCAAGTGGGCAATTTTCCGAAATTCCTGACTTGAGCGAACTTGAGGTTTTTTGATTGAGGTAATTTTCAGGATTTTCAGCAATTTCAGGGGCATGCAGAATGAAGCAACGACGATTTATTTTTTTGAATGTTTTGTTTTTTTTTACTTTTTTTGGAACTAATAAATTTGGTTATTTTTGACATTTGGTATTTGTCACGCACGGTCGCTGACATGATTAGGCTGAAAACTGAAAAAAAAATCTGACAGAAAGAACTGGAAAAGTCGATGTATAACGGCGCCCAGGGATCGAAATTGATTATCGAGGTGCAAGCAAGGAAAAGAGCGCGAGTATGCAAGAAAATGCGATGGCGCACGATGGTGCGAGAGTGCAACAGCTGAAAAGTACTGACAGAAAAAGAAAGCGAAGCCAAATTTTTTGATTAATATTTATTGATCGATTTTTATTGCAAGGTATGCGAAAGTGAAAGATGTGCAAGGGGTGGGTGTAAGTATGCAAGAGGGGGCAAGTGGGTAAGTGTGCAGTACAGACATTGAATCCGGAAGGCGTAACAATTTTTGAAAACCCGGAGGACGGACGGCGGAAGACAGAAATTCCGCTCATGGTGCAGTGTAAGTGTGCAAGCCGGTTTTTTTTCAGACGGCGATCTTTTTTATTGAAGGCTCGATAACTTTAAACTTATCGACACTTTTAATCACCTTTCATCATTTGTACAGGTGCGACAGTAAAGGAACCGAACACAACAAGATACAATAAAAGTTTCTAAAATGTTTGAAACTGGCTTTTTTCTAAGTTTCAAGACAACCGAACTGTCAGGTTACTTTTCGTTTTTCTGAAAACAGATACCAGACAAAAGCAGCACTGGGATGCCCAGGTGCAGTGGCCCAGGGGACTAGCCTATTCAATCGATCAAATCCTTGACCGCGTCGCATGCCAGCTGCGTCGCGGTTTTGTTCACTTGCAATCGCGGTTGACGGTTGTGCGGTCTAGGCCATTCTTAGTCTTCCTTGTTTGGAAGGCCTGCCCAATTTATATCGATTTTTTTCTAATTTCTTTTTTTGTCTATGCCTTATTGTTCATTCGCGAGGGACTGACCGCTCTCGATAAATTCGGCCATTGCTACAGTCAGGTTTCCGCGCGGAAGAGACAAAATTGCGTGTCGATTTACGCGGTTCGTAAATCTACACGCAAGCCAATTTTTTACTTTAGCAGTGGCCGAATTTATCGAGAGTGGTCAGTCCTTCACGAATGAACAATATAACGCCTCAAGTATTGACTTTCTTCCTTTCTACTTATTCTCATAAGACAATTCTGAACTCGCAAAATTTTTGAATTCACGCCATTTCCAGATCCAATTTTCAGACCAAAAAACCATGCCTTACTCTTCCGGACCATGTCATCCAAACTTCGGCGGACTCACTTTTGTCAACTCTCGGAGCCCTCAAAAGAAGGAGATTGATCCAAAACTAAACAGTTCGAAGGAACATAAGGATTTTTTCAACAAAAAATCCACTTCTCAGGAAGTAAAATCATCGGAAAATCATGAAGAATCGATGAAGAAAATTGAAAAAGAAATGGAGGAATGGAGTAAAAATGGAGCACCAGTTGGAGGTTTTAGTATCACTTATGATAAATATTGTCAATTTGAAGAATGGAAAAAGGAGAAGAAGGCAACGGAGAAATAATAATATTTGATATAGAAATAATAATATTTGATGTGGTTTAATAAATTTTTATTTAATATAACGTGTTTTTTTTAATTTTGCCATTGATATCGCACGAAAAGGTCTAAATTGGCGGAAATTTGAAATGTCCCGAAATAAGAAAAAAAACACGGTTTCATCTTCAAGGCAAAATAATCTGAGCACAATCGTTGCTACTTCCAGAAATTCATGATTTTGCCAAATGTTTCAAAAGTCAAACTTAGCGGAAATTCGAAAAATCTTGACTCACTATTAGAGCTTATCAATGCTGGAAGCTTTTTCAAGTCTGTATTTTGAAACGTTAAAAAAGTATTGGATTACAATTACCGTTCCAATGATTCCGAATAAGATTTTACGGTTGAAATCGATACAATGATTGACGGTTATATTGAAAATTTGAATCAAAAATTGAGTTTTTCTCATTGATTTCGCAAAAAAGTTCTAAATTGGCGGAAGTTCAAATTGTCTCAAAATAAAAACACTGTTTCAATAAACATTTCTAAACTGAACGATCGGCGCTATGACAATGTTTTTTCTAGCCGCTGACAAAAGAATCAGATTTCTAGATTGGCGGGATTCTGAAAAATTCATAGTGATTACTACAGCTTCATAATTCTCAATCCATTTGTGAATCTCATTTTTCGCGGGAATTTTGGAAATTTTAACCAAAAATTGAATGAAATTACGGTTTCAAAGTTTGTCAAAAATTTTCTATGTTAAAAAAATTGTGATAATGATGAAACCTGTCCATCTTTTCAAAAAGTGGAATTTTCAGAAAATTTTGAATTTGGCTATTCCTCAGAACTTCAATATAAAATACGGTTTTTTATACATTTCAAATCTCCGTAAAAGTTTCGAAGCCAGTTCGTCCTCCGCATTATTTTCTAATCGGTCTCGATGTCCAAAGTTTGACTTAAGTTTAGATTCGAAATATTCTCCAGGATCCCGGAAGTACGGTAAACAGCTGCATAATCCTAAATCGAGAAGAAAAAAAATGAGTTAATGAAATTGAGTGAAGGTAAAAACGTCACAATGTGTGGGATAGGTCTAAGACAATCTTCATTTCTCTAGTTTCTTGCGTTGCTCAAGTTGTGCCGACCCAATATTTCTTCAGACAGTTTTTTTTGAACTCGAAACATTTTTTACCGATTGCTTCACTTCTTTTTAGTTTTTCCTCACTTGCCAATTCTGAAACAGTACAGTTTTCCGAATTCCTCATGAAAATAAGATGACTGTTTCAGCTCGTTCTTTTCAATCGACAAGATTTATGACTTGATTCAATACTTCATGTTTTCTACTTTTAATAGGTTCTCGTGACCATCATTCAATAATTTTTTGAAGCCTTTTTAGGTTTTTAAGAGTTTTGAAACGGAATAGATTTGGGATATTTTGAACTAAACGATTCCAACAAATTCCATCATACAGGCAAAGTATTGATTCCCTACTTCTATCTATCAGTTTTTATTCAAGCTGTTTGAAACAGCAAAAGTCAATTCAAAGTTGTTTAATTTTTGCCTTGTTTTTTTAGTACCCATTTTTTTCAGGCGAGGTTAAGAAGATTTTACAGAACGCGACCGTAGATTGGCATTGGTCAATTTCTGCCGTTTATTGTGTTAGTTTAATTATGAAACTGAAAAAAATCAAAAAGTTTGAGACGTAGATTAATTTTTTTTTACTGTTACAAAATTCAAATAACAGTAAGCCTCAGTATTTAATGTTATTTCATTATGATGAGCTTGGTTATATTCCATTTTTCTAAAACCTCTACGCCAACATTACAAAGAGCCTCAGATCGAATTCCAACTTTTGAAAAAACCGAAATAATAAAAAAAAAACTGCAATGGTTTTTATATTTCTGTGAACTTTGAAGTCAATTTTCTTCACTGTTTCAAAATAACAGGAAACTGAATGTAATAACTGATTTTTTATTAAATATGTCATCTGTTACTTCAGTGTGTGCGGTTGAGAATTTTTTCTAGAGAATTTCTCGAGAATTCTCAAGAAATTCTCGAGAAAAAAAAATTCTCGAGAAATTCTCGAGAATTTTTGCTCTAGAGTGTATTCAGACAGAAATAGCAATTTCAAAACAAACTTGCTCACGAAATAAGTTAAAATTCTCGAAATTTTTCTCGAGAAAACGAGAGTTCTCCGGAATTTCTCGAGAAAATTCTCGAGAATTCCGAGAATCTCGAGAATCGAAAAAAAACATCGTTTCTCGGGAAAAAAATGCCTGCACACACTGTGTTACTTGATCGAGTTTGATGTAATGATGGACTGGTTTATCTCTTCAAAAAATCGGAATTTTCGGAATCCTTGAATTCGGCGTTTTCCTCAAAACTTCGATAAAAAATACGGTTTCTTGTAATCTTTAAAAATCAATAAAAGTTTCGATTGCAATTTGTCCTCGAATTTCTTTCGAACTGGCCGAAAGTCTATTGGATACCTGAAACTTGCATTTGGCCAGTTTTCCCAACATCTCTATTGCTCTACTTCATCTTACTTTTCATTACAACACAATTCGGGAATAGCACAACTTTTCGATTATACCGAGGAAACGTTTTCCTACTGTTTCAGCTTGCTGTTTCTAGTTGCCAAGCTTTATGAGATGCCAATTGAGCTCCTGCATCATTCACCTACAAATCAATGAACATTTTTTTTTTGAAACCAATGATGAGAACCTTTCGAAGCAACAAAAACATTGTGAGTTTTTGAAGTGATTTTTAGCTAATTTTGGCGGGAAAATGAGGTCTGAAACCTCAGAAAAGCCGATTTTTTTCATATTGAAGGGGTTTGAAAAAAAAGCTTCAAAAATGAAATTTGAACCAAACTTTGTGCTAAACGCTTCCAGCCCTATATCAATTCCAAATGTATTAACCCTCATCGATGAAAGCTGCAAATTATTGGTTTCTTCTTTCTTTCAGTTTCATAGCAGTTTTAGAAACACATTTCATTAAAGATCTCAATAATTTTTCACTGTTTCGGTTCCGAAACATTGCAGAAAAAAAAGCAACACTTTTTTTTACCGACAGTGATGGGACGACACTTTTGATGGGATATTCTTATTTTACATGAAGAATTGTATCAGGCCCACTGTGCTAGTGGTAATTTATTGACTTTTTTGTTGTTTTCGCATCACAAAAATATCTCCGTTGTTGAGAAAACGAATTCATGAAATAGTGCGATTTTAAAAAAATCAAAATCCTGGATTTACCTGTTTCAGACCTGTTTCCTAGATAGCAATAAACCAGTTCATACTACTTCCATGCATTTTATTTTACAAAGAACATACATTCGTCAATCGTTGACCATTATATTTTCTGATTGGAAGAAAATGATTTGAAACAGTCTAAATCAATGATTTACAGATTGTTGTGACATCTAATTTGTGGAATATGGGCAGAAAAAAAACAGTTTCCATGTGAGAATTTATGTTTCCCAAGAAATGCCAATGAGATTGGTGTTTAATTGGAACATCGGAAATTTTCAACATTCTTTCAAAAATTTATTTGGAACGCATTCCAAACGACCAAATAATTAGACTAAAACACCATTTCAACTCGTTCTAATTCGTTTTTACAAAATTTGTTTTTTACAAAAAGAAAATTGATATCGCATACCATTTCGATATCGATGTGCCAGGTCATCGACGCAATTTACTGCGTTTAAACTCAAAACACCACGAAGAAAATGTATTTTTATTCTAGAATTTTTTCAAATCACGGGAAAATTTGACGCTACAAAAACACTGTTCATAAGCATCGTCAGTGAAACAAGAAAAACACTTCTCGATGAACTGAAACAGTTTTTTTTGAATTCACAGAACTCAAACTTCGCGGAATTATGAAAATCAAAATACTGTTTCTCTGCAAATTTGTCAGACGATGAGATGTGCAACTCCAATGGACGGTTCGTAAACTTTTGTAAACATTTCCAACTGTATTCAGGAAGCTCGAGCTAGCGGTCATTCAATAAAGGCCAATTTATCATTTTTTCGATTTCAGTGCGTTCACAAATGGACTGGTTTAACAATTGATGATAATCCCGTCTTGCCAAAGTCTCAATTGTTTTCCAGTTTCCTAACGAACTCAGGACCTGGACAGAATATTTGTAATGCTAGATGCATACTTCAACTAATTTCTGATGGATTTCTCTCTAAAATCTATAAGAACACTTTTAAAAAATCAAATTATTTTCAAATTGACGGAATCGCCAAATTTCTAGTCTAATTTTTTTTTCTAAAACTTCCATATTACTCTTTTACCCAAAATCAATAATCTTATCAACGAACTTTTTCGAAAATCAAAAAAACACAATGCAATTTTTGAATTATTACTTTCACAAATCATGGGGAAAATTTGGTGCCAGATAAACAACGCCAAACATCGTCTATGAAACAATAAAAACACTTGTCGATGAATTGAAACAGTTTTTTAAAATCCCATTTATTCTTTGATTTCTGAAAGTCATCTTTGCCTGCCATTTGGAACTGTGAATTTCCCGGATCATCATTGTGAATTATACGATAGCAATTTCCCAGTAATTTGAAACTTTGAAAATTTTGGCGGAACTATGAAAATAAAAAAAAACCATAATTTCTTATCAAAAGGATCTTTCTTTTTCTGTTCCAGTGTGAGCACATATGAATTCGTTCAATAACTGATGATGATTACGCTTCGTCAAAATCTCAAATTTTTCAGTTTCCTAAACTAGACAGGCTACCTTGAAAAACATAACCAGTTTCAAAAGACTATTCAATACCTGGACAGAATATTTCTGATGATTTATCATTTATCGTTTATAAATGCTTACTTCAACTAATTTCTTATGAAATTCTCTCAAAAATTTATCAGAAAACTCCTAAAAGTTCAAATTGTTTTCAAATTGGCCGAATTTCATAATTCCTAGTCTAATTTTTTTTAAGAATGTTGACAATTGGTGCTTCAAAGTTCAAAAAATCAATTACTGTTTCTATGTACTTTTTTGTTGTGATGAAAACCTTCAAACACATTGGCTTAGATTTAATACATTTGCTTACCAATAAGCGTCCTAGACTATTGGAATTTGTTGAAAATCGTTGACTGTTTCTGTTTCAATATCAGATTGTTGTTTTTTGACTGTTTTTTCAAGATCTTGAAAAACAATGTTTCATTGTAACGGTGAAGTTTAGCCAAGAAAGTTGCCCTATTGCCTATTTGCTCAGGTCCTTGTTATTAGAAGCTCCCTGAATTTCCAGAGGTTGAAAATTTGGAGGAACCTTGGTAATTGAGATGCTTGAAAAAATTCACTATTTCAAAAAAATCGCTTCATCGAGAATGAGCTTTGATTCATAATTGGCAATCTCCTTGCACAATAAAAGAGCGAAATTAAGAATACTCCTAAATGGATATGAAACATCAAAACTTTTCCATCAGGCTTCTTGGAATTTTCAAAAAGTCCCTATTCCATTTCGACCGCAACTCAACTCCTAATAGTCTTGCATTTCCAACAAAAAATATGTCTGCCATTTGAAACTGTAAAACTTTTGTTTTAGTGACTTTAATTACGGTTTCTAATCAAAAGTGAATAGTTCACATAAGTTTTAGAACTGATGAGTGTACTATTTGTTTTCAGACTGAAAAAACGGTATATAATTTATAGATAAAATGTTACGGTCCCATCTTTAAGGCGAATTCAGATAACTTGTCGAGCTCATATTTTGCCGAGGGACATCCAAGAACAATATCGTTTTAGTAATTGAGTTTTACTGTTTTTAATCGAACATGAAGCAGTAGAATGTTCTACGAGTTTTAATTACGAATAATCCTTATTAAAAGATTTATAATTTTCGGAATCAAGCCGCCATATATTCCAGAAACACCAAAAGATTTTTTTCGATTTCAGGATTTATATACATGGAACTAGTTTTGAATACAGTTGATAAATTTTCAATTTTAAGTTGAAACTGAAACTGTTGTTGACGATCATTTCATTTTGAAGAAACAGGTAGAAACATACATGAAACAATGGCTAATGACTCGGCTACTGAATACAAGCTTTTGAATACAGTTACTGTTGGTGGCTTTATTTTTGAAGATATGGTTAGAAATATAGATAAAATAATGAATACTAATCGTTTTCGGCCACTGGAAAAATGAAATGCCTTCAGCTTGGGAAGTTCCGAATATAAACGAGAAGTCCTAGAACTGAAATCTGAAACTGTGAAATTTTTTTTATTTGCTTGAGGGACTTAATTAATATCAAAAATTAGAATACTTCTCATTCTGGAAATCTTCTCATAAATAGATTATATTAACTTTGCTTTCAATAACACGTGATTGAAAGTTCATGCTAGAAATTAGTGATGCAGCCGAATCAGTAACATCAGGATGAAGTTTTTTATCAGAAAAAAGATGAAGTTTTTTATCAGAAAAAAAAGAAACAGTGAATTAAATTTTGAAGTTTTTATGAAAACTTTGGATTTTTTGATAATTCAGTGTTTTTGATAATTCATGGCTTCCTAAAAACTTCCGAGAAGTTTAGAATGTATTTCCATCAATAAATTTTTTTTTTGAAAAAAATTTATTTTTCCAGTTTCTGATCTCGAACAGCTCATAAATATTTTTGAAACAATCAGTAGTTCTGTGATTTTTTGTGATAATTCGTGACTTGGGACTTGGCTACTTCACAAAAAATAGCACTGATTCAATGTAGTACACATTTTCCTATTCCAAACAACTTTTGAAATTCTAGAATGTTCCAGACTGTTGTGGCCTATTTTTACGGCATACGGTATCATAGTCGGAAAACGGAAATTCCGAATGTTTCGACTTTTTTCGGAAAAATTTTTCGAATTTTCATAGCTTTTGTTTCAGAAAAAATTCGGATATCCGATTTTCCGAAATGATTTTTTTTCGATCAGGCTTGATCACATTGTTTGGCATTTCCATCATTCAAACTTGATGGGTGCTTGAAACTGTAAATTTTTCTGTGGTGACGTCATATATTGTGAATGACGTCATCATTTATGTGTAGGGAGGGCCACCATTCACAGTGTATCCCGCGAGTAACGAGTATCGATTGTTTTTTGCAACGTGTATTACAAGAGAGTGCAGACAGGGGGCAGTCCATCTGTCGTTTTTTCTTCATCATTGATTTTCTCTCTTTCTATCCCATTTTTGTTCCTCATGGACGGCCGCATTTTTGACCTTTCTTCAAATTTTTTTTGATTTGCGTGCTTTAAAACGCTTCCAGCTGGAGTATAATAATTCTTATGGAAGAATTATTAGCTTTAGAGAGACCTTCTCGAATGAGAAGGAATCTCAAATGTGAAGGGATAACTCCTGATTGGAGTTATTCCTTGGATGGTAACGGAGGAGAGGAGGATTTCCGAGTGGGGAAATATCTTCAAGGAAGATAACTTACCAATTCAATAGACTTGGCAAGAAGGCTGAGACGAGTGTGGGAAGAAAAGTGCTGATCAAGTCTGAGGGGCCTGGAGGGCGGCCAGATGAGCTATGTGAGCGACGGACCTCAAACTTGGGTAATTAAACCATTCATCTACAGAAGTTAAAGAACAAAGAATTTAACAAATTTATAAAATAAAGGAAAAGGAAAAGATGGTCAACTTTGTGTCCGACCAAGATGAAGGAATGAGGCTCCCAGAGGGAGCGGGGGTGAATGTGGGCGGAGCCTATGAGGGAAGGAGAAGGAGAGGGAAAACAGAGATACTGTTCTCTCCTTCAACATAGGAAATGAATCATAGGAGGGCAAAGAGAAGTGTGAAGGGAAGGGTAAAGTATGGATAATTAAGTAGGAGAAGAATAAAAAGTAATACACGAAATCGTGTATATGGAGTTCCAATTAATCATCTTATACGTTGTTGCTCTTTGAAATTTTTTTGTTTTGTCTGGCTCAAAAAGGACCTTTTCTTCTGAAAATCCGGTTTTTTCCCTACGAAAAAGTTTCAGAATGCATACTAGATTTTCTTTTTTAGACTTTTTAAAAAGAGCATTTTTGAAACAGATTTCGTAAAAAACAAATAAGAAAAATCTTTGAAAATTCAATTCTCGGATTTTCGCGCGTCGTTTTTTGATTTTTTTTTCTGCCCACAATTGTTTTTCCATAACCCTCCGTCTTCACCTGCACTGCTAGTGTACAATGCAAGTTCTGACCCTTTTTGCCTCTTCTTGATTTTCCCAATAACCAAATCCGTTTTTTTTTTGATAGAAGTCTTTTCGGAATCTCCCATTCTTAAAATTCTGATTTTATACTAAGACTATGAAACAGTGAAAATTTGAATGTTTCAGTCCAGTTTTTGTGAAAATCTCGGGCTTCTCGTTTGGGAAATCACGGGAGTCTCGGCTTTGTCTCGGGAATTCCCGCGTCGAGACTTACCCAGAAACCAGGATTCAAAACTGGGAAAGTTTATTTTTTTCAATTTTCTACTTCCGGGAACCTCGGTATTCCCGGGATTTCCGAAGATTTTAAAGAAACTAATTTCCCGCCTCGAGTTTCTCGGGAATCCCTTTTCATAGCACTCTCGTGCTCTTTCTGACTTTTCGTGTTTTCTTCCGAATCTCCGTCTTTGTCCTTCTGAATTATTCACCAGTTTTTTCAGCTCCATCATGGATCCACCATCTCTATCGTGTCTCGAAAAACTCCAACGCACCATTGAGGCCCTCACAACAGAAAATGAAAATTTGAGGTCAGAAAATAATCAACTCAAATCTGATAAAAATGTCTCCTTGGTAAATGAAGGACGTGCAATGTTGGAAGCGGAAAACGAAAAGAAAAAGATGAGAGAAGCGATAGTTCTTGAAAAAGATAAAGAATTAAACGAATTCAAAAACATTCATTCGAATATAATCAAGGAAAAGGATGATTTGATTTCGAATTTGACGAATGAGAAAAATGAAAATTTGGAAGAATATCAACAATTGGACAAGGAAAACATGGCCAACACCAAGGTTACGAAGAAAATTTTCGAAAAAGTCAAATCGAAAATAATTCGAATTTCAAAGGAAAATAAGGAGTTGCGAAGAGGAATAAAGCGAGAAAAGAATGCCAAAAAACGAGCTTATTTTCTGAAAA
Source organism: Caenorhabditis doughertyi (assembly GCA_963572265.1). Lineage (NCBI taxonomy): Eukaryota > Metazoa > Nematoda > Chromadorea > Rhabditida > Rhabditidae > Caenorhabditis > Caenorhabditis doughertyi. The sequence continues at coordinate 8,399,397 of OY751556.1, read as the reverse complement.
TTGTGTCTCTTAAAAAGGAAATTGAAAATTTGAAATTAATCGATAATCTGAGACAAGAAGAAATGCGCCAATCGATGAAAATTTCTTTGGAAAAAAACAACGAATTGGCAGAAAAAAATAGCCAATTGGACGACAAGGACAGAAAGTTGGCGGATTTGCAAAATGAATTGGCTCTGGCCAAAAACGAGTTGGTTGATACGGACAACAAATTGACTGATATGAGCAACCAAATGGCTGAGAAGGACAGACAGTTGGCAGCAAAAAACGGTGAGTTGGTTATGACAAGAGGCATTTTGGCCAATAAAGAAATTGAATTGGCTGTTGGTTTTAATAAGAAATAATTTGGCAGATAAGGAAAACCGACTGGATGCTGTGGAAAAAAAGTTGGCCAAGAAGAAACTCGAGTTGGCTGCCCAGAAAAAGGAATTGGTTGAGAAGGACAAACAATTGACTGTCGAACAGAACGAGTTGCGTCTGACAAGAGAAAAGTTGACTGATAAGGATGACCAACTTGCTCAAAAGGCCAAACAATTAGACGAAAAGGACACAAAATTGGCCAATTTGCAAAGCGTGTTGGATCAAACTGAGGAGATGTTGATTGATAAGAAAAGAAAATTGGCAGGTAAGGTCACCGAGTTGGCTCATTCGCAAAAACAATTTGCAGACGAAAAACTTGAGTTGGCTGCTCAGAAAAACAAATTGGCGGATAAGAATAAACAGTTGGCTGATAAGGATAAACAGTCGGCTGAAAAAGACCAAATGTTGGCTGCGTTCAACACAGAGTTGAACGAGTTGTCTCTCAAGGCATTGGGTTCGGATATGATGAAAATAAATTTGGCTAGACTGAACAATGAATTGACTCAGATCACTAAAAAGTTGGCTGAAAAAAAACGTCAATTGACTGATAAGGACAACCAATTGGCTCAATTGGCAACCGAGTTGGCTGATAAACAACTGGAATTGGAGGCCACCAAAACCAAATTGGATGAAATTCAAACCGATCTAGACACTACTCTAGAAGAACTTGACAATATTAGACGTAGCTTGCAAATTTTGTCCAACCCCTCATAGTCAACTTCAAGAAAGAGAACTCAACCATCGGAAGTTGTTGAAACGAAAAAACCGTCCAATCAATAATTGTTTATTTATTTGTATTTCAATAAAAAATTGATTGTGAAGTTTATCAAAAATTTTCGATGAGAACAGGGTTTCTCTTCTCAAAAATATAGAAGCCACCAGTGTGCAGACGAGGAATTTTTTCAAGGATTTTCAAATTTTTTTTAAACTACCGCAAAAGAAGGTTCAAATCATTGCTAATAGTGAGCTCTAGAGTCTATTCAGACAGGAATGGCGATTTTAAAATCGAAAAAGAGATAAACTTCTCAACATTGTTCTTGAGACAACGAGAATTCTCGAGACAACGAGAATTCTCGAGAAGTTCTCGAGAGTTTCGTTCTCGAGAAAAACAAAGTTTCTCAAGAAAAAATTCTCGTCTAGTCTGAACACAGGGAAGTCCGACACATTGGTTTTAGAAATATTGAACTGATTTGTTTGAAGTTCATGGCTCAACTTGATTGATTTTTTTCATTTTTTTCTGGATTCGTACCCAACTATTGAATTGGACAGCTCTACACATTTGAATATTTCATTGAAATGTGAAACCGAAAATCTATTCTTCCTTAAGATCATTTTTATATCGTGAAGTCCGTATTCAAAAAATGGAGAAACGGTGAGGTCGAATTGATCGGAATTCGAAAATACAAACAGAAGTTTCGACAGATAAATTTTGGCCACCAATATTCATAATTCAAAGAGTTTTTTCAATAATTTGAAACTGTCAAAAATCAAAAAACGCACTTTCTTTGCAGAGGAACTCCCGTTTTATATGCAGTCAAAGTTAACTGGTGTGTTGGAGCAGTATGAACTTCATGCAATCTCTATCAGCTTTCCTCCGGTGTTTCACTGTTCTGATATCGCTCTGAAACTGTGAAATTTTTCGAAAAAATCACTAATAATCAAAAGTTCAAGAAGTTCGTATAATTGCTTAAACACGAAAAAAACAATTAGTTTTGACTAAACTAGTTGAAATTCGACAATTGCTTGAAACTGTAATTTCTTTTTTAAACTTCGCTTTGCCAACCTCTTTTTCAACGTGGATCATCGTAATAATCAGACTTGTCAACATCCGGGCCGGGCCGGGCCGATGAAAAATTCTCCGGCCCGGCTCGGCCCGGTCGGCCCGGGTTTGAAAATTTTTGAATTTTGAAGCACGTTTTTCGCGATTTTCAGCACTATTTCGAAACTTTTCCTGGGTTTTTTTACTCAAAAACAGATCATAATTTCCTCCCTGAAAACATAGGCCAAAAAACTAGAAAAAAAACCGCGAAAAAAAAATTTTCAAAAAAAAACTTGAAAAAAAACATGTTTTGCCTTGAACCCCGGGCCAGGGCCGGGCCGGTAGAAATTCCTCCAGCGGCCCGGCCCGTGACAAGTCTGGTAATAATGGGTTTTTCGAAAATCTTCGATTTCTTCTATTTATTTATTTCTTACAGTATTTTTTGATTCCCAACATCTTCAACTCCCTTCCCCAGAAAATTGAGAAAAAGTTGAGACCTGTTGAGACATGACTTCGGTAACCAAGTGGCACATCCCCGTAACTAAGTCCCTTTATGTCTTTTTCGGATGGGAAAAGCGACGAGGATTTATGGATTTTTTTTGTCTTTTGTTTCAAGTTTTCGTTAGTTACGGGGTTTTAGATTGGAAACTGAAAAGAAACACAATGGGGGAGTGGAATCTGACGTCAACCATCTTATTATGAAAAAAATGGCTTTACAGGGAAAAAACAAAAAAAAAACTAAACTTCAAGTTTTCCAATTCTAAGAAAATTATGTGAAGTAAGGATGACATGCAATTGAATTGGAATATAAAAGGACAATACCAAAGATACTCGATGGATCGAAAAAAAAAACCAGAGTTTAAGGTATTTCAGATGAAAGTCGAATTACCGTAAACACTCTATTACACCGGAATGCCGATCTATTGTCCATAATACTTGTCTGGTGCCGGATTAATAGAGGTACCGTTCTATTTTAGACTGCCAATTGTTTCCGGCCTTTGGGAGTGCAAACAAAAAACTAAATCACTCGAAATTTCAAGAAAATCCGTGTCATTCAGACAACTTTGGCTCTCAGCTGGCCGATACCGGTCTATTGGGGGTGCCGTTTTATTAGGAGTGCTGGTCTATCGTTCATAGCACACGTCTGGTTGCATGCATATTTGAGGTGCTGAGGGGTGCCTGTGTAATAAAGGTTTTTCTGTATCTCTAATCAAATTACATAATCTCCGAACTTCCCGATTTGTTCATATCTGATCAACGTCCCCAAAACCGTTCATCACAGAAAACCTGCAGAAATCAAACAACAGTTTGCAATCATATTCGGGATCATAAAAACTTGCTGAAATAAAAATGTTTCTTTCTTTCTTTTCTGGTTCAGTTTTTGCAGTTTTTTCTTCATAAAACAGGAACTGATCTGTGGTATCAAAATTGAATATTCATCACTTTGTTTTGCATATTCCATTTTCTCTTTTATCCAATTCATATCATTCCTTCCCCCTCGACTCAAATGAATCCCTTCTTCATACTTCTAGGATTTTTATTAATTCTGAAGGTCCACTCTAAATGTGGAGTCCCTCAAAAGTGTCAATGTCCAGTGATTTCAAATGCAAATGATGGAAGACTGGGAGAAATTGAATCGACTAAATATTTGAGCCATCGAAAGACATTTTCAGCTGGAATTACAGTTAGTGACGATTGCAAAGTTACTGTAGATATATCTGAAAGTACTGCGAATAACTTCTTTTTGTTGTTTGTCAGAGATCCAGAGCCGCCTATTTTTGTGAGAAGTTTCTTTTTTGAATTTATTATTTTTTCTCATTTAACTTCAGTTCCGTCGTTTTACAAACACTACTGATAAAAACAAGAGAGTTCAACTCCCCGAATTACATTGTGTCAATGATGGATCCACTTATAATTGGTATCATAATGAAGTAAAAATCTCCGGAAAGTTTGAAGTTACCCTTTTGGATAATGAAGAGTGTGGATGTGAACCGATTGAGCCTTTTATTTTGAACGCTACAATCACGCAAATTGACGGAACATGTGATGCATTTCACATTAAATGCGATAAAGATCTCATCTCTTATGGAGGTAGTAGCGCACTCATTGTGAGACTTACAATCGATTACTTTCTTGAAACAGATCCTTTTTTTTAGTTTCCCAGTGTGGCTGAAGCCACCCTAGCCGAGTTTTTGTGTGTCGATAAAAACTGGTATTACGGCAGTTTTGAAATGAATACATTGGCTATAGGATGCGTTGGAACCGATTTTAATTCTATTGCTCCTATTCCCGACAGGCCCAGGATGGAAAAATTTGGTAATTTTTAAAGGGAGAGTCCGAGCTAATAATAACTTTGCATCAAAATGGTCCTTAGGGATGGGAAAATAAACTCCCAAAATATGCTTGAAGTCGGTTGATAAATATTTTTTGTAGTACACGTGGACAAGACTAAATAGCGAAATTTTCGAAAAACGCGTTTTTCTGTGCTTCGAAAGCAGAAGCAAATGAGCAATTCATTGGTATAGTTTCTTTCAAGGTACACGCATCTACTGGTAAAACTCTGGAAAGGCGCGACACGTTAACAGATTCCCGAAATTTTTGTGTAGTCCCGGTGAAGTTCACGTGTAGTACGAAAAACATTCTTCAACCGACTTCAAACAGGCATAAAATTTTACTAGGAAGTTTTGAACCACAATATTTTAGGGATGTATTCTCCCATACTAAAAGATCATTTTGAAGCAAAGTCGTTTTTTACTCGAACTCCCCTTTGAGAAGTTTTTGATAGCTTCCTAAGTGTTTTTGCAGTTGAAAAGTGTCCCTGCACGTATAAGGTACAAAGTTTGAACTTTACGGAAGACTATTCAAAAGACTATTGGTGGCCAGCTACAATCGAGTACTACAATATTAGTAAAGAATATCACAACCTTACTCAAAACGCTGGCTCCTTTGTGTATGATGAAACCGCCTGCAGCCTTGAAATGAATTGCCCGGAAGGTGCAACATTGATTATATGGAGTAGGAATTACAAACCTATGATTGTGAGTTCTCTAAACTAGAATTAGTCGGAGTAAACGATTTTTAAGTTCCCACCAAGCAAAGCGTCGGCAACTGCTCAATGTGCAAATATGCCAGCATCTTCTGCATTGGCTGGTGAAAAAGTTATGGATTATTGGATTAATGGAATTCAACTTATCGATTTCACGTACGGATGTTTCTACATGAACAGTTGAATTAGTTTGAAGGTAATGATGACTGAGTTTCCGCCGAGTTTTAATTTTAGAACGACTCCAGGATACAGTATTATCTAACTCCAAAAAAGAACTGCGAAAAATGCTCTATGACCTATTTTTTCCCGCAAAAAAACTTTTTCGAAATTGATTCATAAAATTAAAATTTTTTCGATTTTAAACTTCAAAATTAAATCCAAGAAAGCTTTCCACTGTTCCAATGTAAACTGAAAAAACGCAAGCATATTTTGAGATGGTAAGTTTTGGTGTTTATAAAATAATAAAAACTAATATTCCATTAGCTGCTCAAACCGATTCGAATTTATTTAAACTTGTATTTTTACTCGAGATATTTTATTGTCCAACACCAAAATACACCCATTGAAATAAAATAATGTTTCAAAATATTAATTTATTTTTTAAAACTTAAAATGAATGGTTGTGGAGATGTAATTGACCGAAAATGTTTTTTTTCTCATATGTTAGATAGATTTGTTTTTGGGAATCAGCCGTTTTTATTATGAAAAACTTACACAATTTTGTTTTTTAACTTTTTTATTAACAGAGTCAATGAATGCTTTACAAAAAAGGAATTTTTTGATGAACAATCAAAGACAAGGGGGGGGGGGGGGGGGGGAGAGGTTCCTTTACCTAAATACTACAACTAACTAAGGTTAACAGGGTATAAATTGAGTCGTTCCAGGGATTAACGAACAACTTTGTTACCATAGTTCCAGAATACGATGGCTGAGTTCACAAACGTCTTCTGTTCTTCCGAAGCCTCCCGAGTTAATTCATAGATGTCCTGAAAAAAATGAAATAACATTGGAGTGAGAAAGTTTGTATGTCAATTTTTACATTCTCAGAGCCTCTATTACACCGATACCCCTAATTGAAGGGCACCCCTAATAGACCGGCCGCCAGTTGAGAGCCAAAGTTGTGTCAATAAAAAAACGGATACTTAGATTATACCCAACTTTAAAAAATGTTTTCTTGATGCTCGAAAAATAGAGCGGCAGCGTCTAATAAACCGGCACCAAGTACTTTGAAAAATAGAACGGCATGCCGGTATGAAAGAGGTTATGAATTGAAAATTAGGTATTTCAAACTCGGAATTATCGAGTTTGTAAAACTTTTCAAAGTACGAAAAATCAAAAAAGTGGATTTGAAGTTAATTATTGTTCCAGAAAGTTCTCAAAATCAAACTAACAGTGTCCAATTGAGCCATAAGTCTTCTCTCGTGATCCCGGATGATTTCATTTTGAGGTGTGTGCGAAGAGTCCGGCATTTCAGGAGTGAAGGTATGAAACGTAGGAACAATGAAAAACTTTGCCAGCCTCACTCCATTCTTGTCATCTTCAGCAGCCAATGTCACTAATTCCAATCTTCCTTTGAGTTTTCCAGCATCTCTTGGATCCTTGTCTGGTACCGTATCCATGTAATCAGCATATACTCCTCTGGAAATCAGAAAAATTGTTTGATGTGATCCAAAAAATTAACTTACTGGATCACATATTTTTGAGCTTCGGTCCCGTTTTTTGCTTTAAGATCTCTCATTTCTTCATGCCAAATTTGGACCAAAGCGTCATTTATCTTGAATTCTTCCTTATTCTCCAAGAAGATTTGATTGATTCGAACATCCCATCGATGATGAATGTAGAGTTTTTCGTTTCTTGATAGGAAATTCTCATAACGGGCCTCTCGTTCGGCTTTTGGTACACTGTAGAATTCCTTAACTTCAGGGAGGGTCCACATGGTTTCAGGATTGTAATCCGGTGCGAATCGTACTGGGAACCAGCGTTGGAGACGTTTATAGAAGTCAGCACGGTCCTGAAAAATGTGGGATTTTAGTTTTTTCAAAAGTTTTTTCAATAGATTTTTAACGTTTTTTTTTCAAAGGAACTTCTTCAAAGAGTAAACATTCAAAAATTCTAAACACGGTAAACTTTAAACCACTAGCTTATTGTTTTCAAATGACTAAAATTACAAAAAGTTCACAAGTTTTCGTCGACTATTAATTGATTTTCTTCAATTTCAACCGAATGTTCCCAGCCCTCTCATAATGATGAAAAGTGAATAACTCACCTCAGGACAAGTGATAATTTCCTGGTAAGAGCAGAATGTCGAATAAATACCGGAGAGCACAACAGTGATACTGCAAAAAAACTATTTTTTGCTGAAAAAACTTTTGAAAAACTCACTATCCATACAATGGCTCGTCTCGCTTGTCCGACGAATAGATAACAGAGATATATTGAGCAACCAAAAGAAGCAATCCAATAATACTCAACGAATCGTTCTCCCGGCATTTTTGAACACGTCTTCCAACTTCACGACCGAGTTCCCTTTCAATTTTCATGTCGATTTTGTATCCAAGCAGTGGGCGGCGGCTGAAGTTTGGAGTTATCAAATGCAAAATTTTTAAAGGACTAATAACTCACTATTTGATCATAATGCTCGATTCATAAACAGTTCCACCAAAAAGGACGATTATAAGTACCGCAGAGAACACTGGGATCCAGATGTTCAGAGTTTCTTGACAGATCACACCAACACAAGTCCACGAAGCAGCCAGCTTATTCCATCCTGTTTGGAAAGTTATCAAAAGGAATGTTCCCGTCAACAAGAAACTCAAAATCATTCTTGGAGCAATTCTGACTCCCCATGAGCGGTTGCCTTGCCAATCAATTTCCCATTGATTCAGATGAACACAACGGAGAACTTGATTCACATTCCATCCTTCGAACAACCATTGCAGCATTGCTGAAAATAGAAATTTTTTATTTTTTTAAAAGATTTTTACTATTTGAGAAGTTTCTCATTCTGTCAGAAACGATTATGGTTAGTTTTCGTAGTTGCGTGTCATTGAAGTGAAAAAAAACCCACCCATCATGTAGCAAAAATGAATTGCTACATAGTAGAAGCGACAGGCGGATGGAGATATGGCTAAGAGTGTCGGATTCGAGTAAAAACACATTATTACTCCAGCACCAGTCATCAAGTAAGTCCGGAGGCGTTGATGAGTGTCCTGTGGATCCTGGAAACAAGAACGATTGAATAAAAAAACATAGTTTTGAGGGGAATGTTGTTACTTTGCCCATTTTCTCGTAAACATGATGAAAATCTGACGCACTTTAAAAAATAAAACGATTTCCCACGCATCTCTTCTACCCAAGGCTGCCATATGGCCGGCCGTAGCCGGCCACGGCTGGCCGTGAAACGTGGCGGCCGGCCGGCCGGCTTTTTGAAAAAATTTTGAAATGAAAAGCCGGCCGTCAAATTTATTATTTTTCAGTACTTTTTCACGGCTTTTTTCAATTTTGCCGGCCGCGGTAAGCCGTAGAAAAGCCGCGGCCGGCCGGCCACGGCTGGCCGTCGATTTTGACAGCCTTGCTTCTACCCAATTAGTTTCTCACTACAAAGAATTCAAAAAAACTCACATCTCCTTGCTCATTAGACAGCGTGAAGCCCATAAGTGCCACCTTCAATACACGGAGAAGGATCCCTCCGAGGGTTATTGTGGCACCTACAGCAGATGAATAACCGAAATCTCCATTGAACTTCTCAGCCAGCCGAGTTTCGCACTTGTCTCCTGTGAAGCCCCAATTGCATTCACACGACACATCTCCCAACTCGCTAACACATTTTCCATTTGCACCACAGTAGCTTGAATTGCAGGGATTTTCTGTCCTCCAACAACTGGCCATCTGAAAATTTTGGAAAATGAAAATGGCTCAAAAAGATTTGATATAGTTTCATATGACAAAAATTATAGTAGATGCAAAATTTTGACCTAATTTGGAATTTTTCGAAAATTCTAATTTTTTCAAGTTTTTAGAATTTTTGAGTAAAAGTTTGATATTTGACTCTCTCAAGTCTTGAAAAAGAAACTAATTGAAGTGAAAAAAATTTCACAAAAGATTCGAAAACCCCTCTTGAAAATGTGGCATTGTTCTTATTTGAATAAAAAATAATACCCGTTAAACTTACAGTGAATGGCTCCTGACAGACACATCGATATCCTTCAACATTTCCATTTTCTCCCAATACTTCTTGACATTCTCTCGTTCCTCGTCCGAAGCATTCCTTGCAACTTGATACTGTCTGGTTGGTCGTATCAATTATCTTTCTCTCCGCCGCTGATTCTTCGCAGTCAATGTTGCTTGGATTCGGATAGATTGCTCCAAGAGAATTGCAGGTAACTTTGGTTGACTTCTGGTTACCATAGAGACATGTGACATCTCCTTGTTGTTTCGGTTGAAGGGTTCCTGCAGTTTGCTTGAATGCATTGTAGTACTCATAGACCAAGAACAACTTTTCAACATCGCATTCCGTGGAGTTACAGTATTCTGAAAGAATGAATATGTGAGAGGAAGACCGTGAATAGCTGTGAAATGCTAAGTAATGTTTGGGATCAGTAAAACTGAACTTTTTTACTAGAACAGCTTTCTACAGAACTAATAATAACTGTCAAAAAAAAACTTACGTGGGAGAACACATAATGCAGAGACATTTCCAAATAATTCCGAGATTCCAACGTTCTTCAATATTGGAGAACTGACCAATGACTGACTGAAAATGCTGTAAACCGAAGCAGTCTTCAAGAAGCGTTCTTGTTTTGATCCAATCCCATTTGCATAAATCCAATCAATGTTTTGAAGTCCAGCACTCTCTTGAATGATTTTGATGTCAGAGTTGTCTCGGATTTTGTCAAGCGATGCCAATGTCTGTCTATCCGTGGTTTTGCAGTAGGAGAGTGCAGACTGATATGAATTAATTTTGGACGATGCAGGGACAAGTTGGAAGCAGAGAGACGATCCAACAAGATATCCTTGAGGGCATTGTTGCTTGCATAATCGGTCATGAGTAGTGAGCGGAGTACTTTGACGGCTTGTGCTGGGTGTTGAGAGAGAGGATGTTCCAAAAGATGTTGATTGTTCAGAAGGCAAGGAAGCTGAAGAGCTCGTCTGGCTTTGACTCGGGAGTGGTGGCGCAGTGTGGGTGCTCTTGGTTGTCAGCTTTGCAGACGTCGGAGTGCCAGTCTTGGACGTTGTCGAGCTCTCGATTTTAGACGTCGTGGTGGATTCAGGGGTAGTTCGGCCGGTTTCGGCAGGTTTGGACTTTGTCAGCGAGATTGTCGAACTACTCGCAACTGTAGGCGAGGAACTTGATTTTGTAGTAGAAACAACATTAGCCGTTGATGGTCTAGCTGGAGTACTAGACAATGTCGTACGATCCGCGGAAGAACTTGCTAAATTTTTGGAAGTTGTTGCTGAATTGGACTCGGAATTTGGAGGAAAGACTGATGGAGCAGGAAAATCAAAATTCGAATCTATTTCACATTTCAAATGGCTCGCAACTCACTTGTTTCCACCTGCCCGGCTGTTGATTTTGATGGAGAGCTTGATGTGGTCTTCATAATCCAGTTTTGAGATGTGGACAGGGCTTTTGCAGAAGTTGTTACAGTAGAGCTTTCTGTTGCTGTTGTTGCAGCCTCAGGTGTGGTAGCAAATGTAGTCGTGTCTGTGTCTTGGGTGGACTCAGCTTGTGGCACTGTTGTGAGGGATGAATCCAAAACACCTGCAACACAAAAAACGGGATCTAATTCAACTGCTTCGAAAATATACCGGTAGTTGTTTTTGAAATTGAAGGTGCCTCATTCGTCGAAGAAGTTGATTCAGAATATGGCGCAGAAGAGGTCAGAGCATCTATAAGCATGGAAATGATGAAAATTTTTAATTTTTATCCAAAACTCACTAGTATCAACTGTGGTGGATGAAGAATTTATCGGCTCAACGACAGTCGGCTGAGTACTTTCCTTGCTAAATTCAATGCCCGATGTCGTGGGTTGAGATTTTCTGGAGGTACCTATAATTTGATATTCAGAGTTTGGAATCTTCTTTAATCGATATTTTTCTAAATTATCTTGCTTCATGAAAAAAAAATTCAAATGACCGCTGAAACTCACTTGTAACCTTGGTTGTTGACTCAACAGAATCAGGTACTGCAGATGAAGATGAGGGGGAATCCGTTGTTGACTCTTCAGCAGTTTCCGATCGAAAAAATGTCGACGTTTTGACATCAAGTTTTGTTTCTTCAGTTTTGGCTGGAGAGGTAGTAGGGGATCGGTTTTCTGGTTTCGACGATGTAACAGCAACTCCAGTTAAACTCGAGGAAAAACTTGAGAGCTCTGTTTGAATGCTGGATACTTCAGTGTTATCGGTAACTTCAACAGGTCTTGAAGACAACATTTGCGTAGTGGAAGTTTCTGTATTCTCTGTGTTTCCCTCCATGGACGTTACTGTTGAAACAGACGATCCAACATTTTCATGAGCCGTTATGGCATTTGATTCTGTAGAGAAAATGACTGCTGAGCTACTGCTCTCTTCGCTTGAAACCGTCGGTGTTGTCTTTTGTGTAGTCGTGGACACAGAAACATCGGAATAGGAAGAAGACGTAAAGGAGATTGGATCAGATAGATCAGTAGAGCCGGTGGAAGACAACGGTGTTTCTTCCTCAAACGAAGCTGTGGAGAGCTCGTTTGTTTCAGTCGTAGTTTCTTCAGTTGCAGTCTTCAAAGTTCCATCTGTTTCATGAGCTCCAGAAGAGGTCTGTGGCGTTTGGGTTGATTGTACTGTTCTGTCAATTCCGAGGGGCGTCGTCTCTCCAATGTACGTCAACTCCTCCGAATCAACTGAGGTCGAACTTGATAACGTGCTCACGGATGTCATTACAGTACCAGAAGTTGTAGATCCGATGGAATGCATTGGCGTGGGTGGAGCAGTCGTCCTTGAAGTCATCTCGTTCTCAGTTGAAGCCGTTGAGAAACTTGCGACACTCGAAGAGGCAGATTCTTGTGACGACGCTGATGTTGTAGGAACGGTTGAGCGAGCAAGAGTCGAATCAGTAGGTGGGGAAGATGTCAACTTGGAGGTGGTCGAAGCTTCTGAAAATGCGATGGGTGATAAAATTAGGATTTAAAAAAAGCAAAACATGATGCTCAAGATTCGAGATTTGCAACGAAAACTCCTAATAATTTGTTCAAAATAGGCCTAGAACCTCACCTGAAGTGGGTGTACTGGTTTGGGTTTCGGTTGTTCCGGTGCTCCGAATTTCAATTTCACTTCTTGATGTAGTACCAGTTCCAGGATTAGTAGACGCCATCGATGTAATACTAGTAGATGATCCGGTTGAGGCTTTCGAACTTCCGGTACTTGTTGAAAATACAGTTGATGACGATGATCCATACCATGTAGAAGCTCCTGTGGAAACAGTCGTAGGAATAACTTTGCTCGAGCTTTGACTGTCTGTTTCAGAAGTTTTTGTTCCTCCAGATGACGACTCAATCGTTGTAGTACTTTCTAGTTTTAATGTTGACGTTGATCCTTCAGATGTACTGTAGGTAGTTCCTTTTTCCTCTGATGTCACTTTATGTGATACTGGGTTGATCGTAAAAGAAGAGGTAGGCAGTTTGGTGGTTGTGGTGATTTCGGGGCATAAGAAAATGGTAATCCCTTCAATTGGAATAAATTCGCCGGGATTCATATTCCAGATCTCATTTTTGAAAGAAGTTTTGGTTGACAATGGGGTTGGTGTGGATTCCGAAGAGTCGTCTGACAGAGAGACAGTGGTCTTTGTAGACAGACTTTCGGTCGTTGATGTTAACGGCGACACAGTGGTGCTTTGGCTGTTTTCAATTTCCGCTGAAATTTAGAGATTGTATGGAAAAAGTTCTTTTCTATTTATCAAGAATTACCTAAAGTAAATAAGTTAGGTTATATCAATCAAAATTGTGAATCAAAACAAGGTTAGAACATTTTTCACTTTCCCAAGTCGCAAAAAAGATCAGAATAACTGAGTTAAGCAAAAGAAAATTCGGGTTTTCTAGAGTTACTTTTTAAGAACTCTAAAACTATACAAGATGATGTTTTTTAGCATGTGGTCAAAAGTTACATTTTAGGCCATTCCTTGTAATTGAATGACATTTTATAGAATTTTCTTGAAAAGCAAGAATTTCAGTTTTTCTCTTGAGAAAGGGTTTCCGTGAAAATTGAAGTGCATAGTAACCGAGCAGTAATCAAAAGGAAACAGTCTGCTGTCTCAAGAGAAATATGCCGAAATTCGGAATAAGAAAACCCGAGCTCTTTTTAACATTTGATTTCTTTGATGATCCTCACCTGAACTGCTTTCAACCGTTGTTCTGGTTCGAATTCCGATTGTTCCGGTGCTCAGAGTGTCAGTTTCACTTATTGATGTAGTATCAGTTCCAGGACTAGTAGACGTCATTGTGATACTACTAGTAGACAATCCGTTTTGGGCTTTCGAACTTGCGGAACTTGTGGAGGATACAACTGACGAGGACGTGCCGTACGATGGCAATTCTGGGTAACTTTTGGTAACAGTAGACATTACTTGTGTAGTTGATCCCTGTTCTTGACTTCCAGCCGTATCTGTTTCTTCAGAAGTTGAAATTGATCCGACGGTTTGAGTACTTTTTAGAATAGTTGTTGACATTGTTCCCTCAGCAGGTTTTGTTCCTCCAGAAGACAATTCAGATGTTGAACTATTTTCCAATGCAGAAGTTGAAACTGTTCCCTTCGATGTACTGTAGCGGTTTCCTGTCTCCACTGAAGTCATTTTCCGTGATATTGGATTGATTGAGAACGAAGATGATTTCGTCGTCGACTGTGTGATATCGTCATTTACGTCTGAAAAAATGATAAAATTGTCAGAAAATTTAGTTGGGTTATGATACAGACTCAACTAATAAAAAAAATTTCAATAAAATTTTAAAAGTTTTGGGATGCTTCTTAGATAAGTTTCCAAAAAGTCGTATTCCAAGTCACCTCCATGGTAACTGAAGGACATTCTATGGATTCTTTGAGAACAAATAATTTATGGTTTTCTTTTTGAGATAGACGTTTCGTAAAAAGTGAAGTGCCTAGTTACCGAGTAGTAACCAAAAGTAAACAGTCTACTGTCTCAAGAGTGAAGTGACGTGATCGAATTCAAAAAGATGGAGCTCTGCTGAAAGAGTCCCCAGATGTAAAAATTATGTTAATGAAACAGGTGATAGTGATTTTCCAAAGAGAAAAAAACAAGACAAAAATATGAAGAAAGGTTGAGAAAATGAAAGGTGATTTGATTTTGACACTGTTTTTTTAAACGATTTGCAAGAAGAAATTCCTAATCGAATAGAAACCAAGTTCGTAAAGAGTTGGTCCAAAGACAAGTTATTGGACTACTTACTTTCATCATCGACATTTGTTGTAGTTTCCACATCTTTAGCACTCGTGACATCCATAGCTTGAGAATTAGTCGTTTCCACTTTGGAAGTACCACCTGAAAATTCAAAACTAACAATTCATGATCTGACTGGAGATGAAGTGGTATAGTTTCCAAGGAGATGAAAATCAACATATTTCTTGTCGACTATATGGAAAAAGAAACTTGAATTAATCTATTGGAACGTGATTTTAGCGACTACCGTAAAATCTGTAATTAAGGAGCATGCTCTTCTATTTTTCAACACCTTCAAGATGCTGATCTTAGGATCCCTTCAGTTAGAGAGTGGTTTTTTCATTGTTCGACTTGTTTTTTTTTCCGAATTCGAAGAACGTTTTCTCTCTCAAAAAGTTGGCCGCTGTTCCAGGAATAGAGGAACCAAAATTTTCATGTCCACTGCAAGGACGCAAATGAATTACTAAAATAAGACTATCGAATAAAGAGAAGGAAAAAATGAAGGAAAAAATTATTATAATACGATTGAACGGTAGAAAACTGCATTAGAAGTTATGGCGGCAAAGTTTAGAATTCGGGATGGAATTTAAAAAAAAACCACCGTTAGTCAAGTGTTTGTCAGATTGTTGGTTTTTTCCAAAATATTCTGACTGCATCTGGGTCAATTTTTGAGTTTTTTTTTAAAGTTCAAGAACCAAGTTGTAGACAAAAAAGCGCTTCAGCTTTTTGTTCATTGAAAATCAAAAATCAATAGATGACTGTTCTAGAGTATATAATGGCACAGTGGATCGTAAATAGATAAATAAATAGATTGAAAAATTATGATAGCAGTTCAAAACATCAAGTTTTATGATTTTTTTTATAACTAAAAATGCTCTCTACGATTTCAATATTTTTGGAAAAACAGACAAAGAAAAAAGTTTTGTAGCGACCGCGCAGAAAATACATCAAATGGTTCGAAAGTATTAAAGAAGTAAGTAAAATTGTGAGAAGCAGAAATGTGATAAAAATGAATAAATGACATTTGAAAGTGAGATGAGTGTGGCGTTTATAGAGAATCACAGAATAAGAAAAGAATTGAGAAAAGCGACTAGAAAAATGGGAAAAAACTTTCAAGGATCAATAATGAAAAAATAACGTTGGAAAATAATTTTTCTAAGAATGGGATGAATGATGAATCAATTCAGAACGAATGAACCAATAGGAAAAATCATCAGTAACAAGAATTCGCAGAAAAATTGAATATGATAGCTGGTGAGTAAACGGAGTGAAGTGATATTATCATGAAATTGAAAGTAGAACTTTTTTTAAAACTCGGAGGAGAAGACAATGCGCACGAAAAAAGATTCTCAAGAAATGAGGCGAATGAAGAAATGAATAGAATAAAAGCGGAGAAAATATGAGTAGAGAAAACTGGAAATCGAACAGAGTTTAAAGAAATCTAGAAATACGACTCAATGAGGAAAGAGGTTCAATAGGCTATAGTTTGTATGAATAAGAGTAAAAAGTAGAGGTTCTCTCAAGTATTCCTACCTTCTGTAATCATTGGATTGGCGCACGGTGTTCCCCTTTTCATATCCAAACACATATTCCAAAGCCACTTGCAGCCTCGATTTGAGCATGAGGCTTCTCCACCTTAAAAGTTTAGTTTTTCTGACTCAGTTGGAGTTAGCTATCAAACTTACTTGGCTCCTGGAGTCCAGAAACAAAAAAACACAGCACGAGAAGAGAGTATAAATTCATTCTCTTGTATGGCTATAACTGCGAAGTTCTGAGCTCCTCCGCTCGCTTTTATAGTGCTCACTTCGTAGACAGATTTATGTCTTTTTTGACATACTTTCGATGTGGTTTTCTTTTGTTTTGAAGTGGTTTTTACATAGTTACGTGGTTTATGCGGTTGCTATGTGGGCTGTTTCAAGTTTGACATGAAGCGAATAGGTTTTTTGAAGTTTTTCGAATGTGTTTTACATAGTTACGAGTTAGTTACCAAATGTGAACATGCTTCTCTTATTCCGCGAAGCGTTTGATTTTTTGAACCAAAAACATAGTCATTGTCAGAAAAGATTGCATCGATATCATTCTTATATAAGAAACGCTAGTGGGGTATGTCTGTCCATCTGTCAGGATGTTCGCTTTTTCAAGGCAAGAAAGAAAGAGATTTGCGACAGCAAAAGCAAAACGAGCCCGCGTGTTGCGAACGACAGCCGCGCGCCCACCCTACAGGTGTTGACGGATTTCAGCTCAATAGAGCGGCGTACCTGCGGTCAGTTAAAAAAGCTAGGAGCGCAGCGACGAAGAGTATAAAGAAAAAAACTAGAAAAGATCAAAGAAACGTAAAAAATAGATGTGTAACACTTTTAGAAATTTAAAATTATTTCGAACTTTTTTAGAATCTTCTGTGTCGTCATTCTTATATATAAAACGCTTTTGGGGTTTGTCCGTCGCTTTGTCAGAGTGTTCGCTTTCTCAAAGCAAGAAGAAAGAGATTTGCCACAGCAAATCTCGAACTCGCGCATTAGCCGGCCGCGGCTGGCCGTGAAACGTGGCGGCCGGCCGGCCGGCTTCTTGAAAAAATTTTGAAATGAAAAGCCGGCCGTGAAAAAGCCGGCCGTCAAATTTACTATTTTTCAGTACTTTTTCACGGCTTTTTTCAATTTTGCCGGCCGCGGCCGGCCGGCCACGGCTGGCGGTCGATTTTGACAGCCTTGGCCGCAGGCGCGGGAATCAGGCTGGTAAATCGACAAAAGGAAACATTTTGAAACGAAAATTTTTCATCAACATCAAACTGATTTAACTATGCATGTCCAAACAGCCGTAAGTGAAAGTTATAAGCTGAATTCCATCAATCCAATAATCCATTATTTTTTCACCAGCCAATGCTGAAGATGCTGGCATATTTGCACATTGAGCAGTTGCCGACGCTTTGTTCGGTGGGAACTGAAAATCGTTTTCTTCGGCTAAGCCTACTGCGAAGCAACTCACAATCATAGGTTTGTAATTCTTACTCCAGATGAATAATGTTGCATCTGCAGGGCATTTCATTTCAAAACTGCACGTGGCTTCGTCGTACACAATGGAACCAGTGACTTGAGTGAGGTTTTGATATTCTTTACTAATATTGTAGTAACTGATGATATAAGGCCACCAAAAGTCCTTTGAAAATTTTTCCGTGAAGTTCAATTCTTGTACCAGATACGTGCATGGGCACTTCTCGACTGGAAAAACACTGTATGCTGAGTAATAGTTGAACTGTTTGCACCAAAAACGAACGAAGAATTGGCTTGAAAACATGAGTTCAACCAAAAAATCCATTGGATTTTTAGGCCAAAACAGATTTTTCTAGTCCCTCCTGCTGATCAGGCTTATTTTCACTTGTATTTTTAAAACTTTTGAGCGAATTTCAAAATTTTTTAGTGTGAAATTTATGTTTTTGGGTGCTTTTGAACCCATTTCGACATATATCGAAAAAAAAAGTTTACTACCCCTTTAAGAGCTTTCTAACAATTACCAAACTTTTCCATTTTGGTCAGATCGGCGATGAAAGGTTGTTCATAAATCCCGTTTTCTTCACATCCTACACCAATCTCATTCATGTAATAATTGCCATAGTACCAACTTTTATCGAGGCAAAGAAACTCGGCTAGTGTAGTTTCAGCAACACTGGGATACTGAAAAAAAAAAGAAATTATTACGGGAAGACAGGTGGTTGCAAATCTCACGATCACTGCACCATCACCACTGGTATATTTCACAAGGCCTTTATCGCATTTCATGTTAAATGCGTCACATGTTCCGTCGATTTGAGTGATTGTTGCATTAATGAGTAAAGACTGCAGCGGTGGGCATCCACACTCTTCATTATCCAAAAGGGTAACTTCAAACTTTCCGGAGATTATCACTTCATTATGATACCAATTATAAGTGGATCCATCATTGACACAATGTAGTTCGGGGAGTTGAACTCTCTTGTTTTTATCAGTAGTGTTTGTAAAGCGACGGAACTGGAAATAAATAATTTAAAATAATAAATTAAAAAAAAGAAAATTCTCACAAAGATAGGCGGCTCTGGATCTCTGACAAACAACAAAAAGAAGTTATTCACAGTACTTTCAGATATATCTACAGTAACTTTGCAATCGTCACTAACTGTAATTCCAGCTGAAAATGTCTTTCGATGACTCAAATATTTAGTCGATTCAATTTCTCCAAGTCTTCCATCATTTGCATTAGAAATCACTGGACATTGACACTTTTGAGGGACTCCACATTTAGAGTGGACCTTCAGAATCAATAGAAATCCTAGAAGTATGAAGAAGGGATTCATTTGAGTTGGAGGGGAAGGAATGATATGAATTCGATAAAAAAGGGAATGGAATATGTAAAGCAAAGTGATGAATATTCAATTTGTCCGCCTCACTTTGATCAGTTCCTGTTTTATGGAAAAAAATTCTGCAAAAAGTGAACCAGAGAAGAAAGAGAAAAACGTTCATATATCGGCAAGTTTTTATTATCCTGAATGATGGAGGGGAAAGTTTGATTGCAAATTGATGTTTGACTTTTTGCAGGTTTTCTGTGATAAAATTTTTTTTTGGGGACTTTGTTTGAAGATTATGCAATTCAAATAATGAAACAGTCAAACCTCTATTACACAGGCACCCCTCAGCACCTCAAATATACAGGCAACCGTGTGCTTTGAACGATAGACCGGAATACTCAATAAAACAGCACCTCTAATAAACCGGCATCGGCCAGCTGAGAGCCAAAGTTGTTTGAATGACACTTTCTTTTTCTTGAAATTCCGAGTAATTTAGTTTTTTTTTTTGAACTTTAAAAGACAGAAAATAACTGCTCCCCTCAATCAGCTCTATTAGACCGGTACCCAGACTGATTTTTTGAGCAATAGAGCGGCATGTTGTTGTAATAGAGTTTTTACGGTGATTCCACTTTTATCTGAAATTCCTTCAAATTTCTTTTTTCCCGATTCATCGAGTATCTTTGGGAAAGTCCTTCCGAACTCCAATTTACTTGCATTAATTTTCTGAAAATTCGAAGTCTACTTTTGGTTTTTTCCTGTAAAACCATTTTATCATATAGGTAGATGGATGACGTCAGACAACTCCTCCGTTGTTTTTACTCTCGATTTCCAGTGATATATTCCGTAACCAACGAAAACTTAAAACAAAAGTCGAAAACACTCATAAATCCTCGTCACTTTTCACATCAAAACAAGCCATGAAGGGACTTAGTTACTGGATGTTTCACTTGGTTACCAAAGCCGTCTCTCTACTTCAAATCTCAACTTTTTCTCAATTTTCTGGGAAAGAAAGTCGATGGTGTTGGAAATCACAAAAAATGTTCAAAAAAAAATTAATCGAAGAGCTCGAAGGATTTTCGAAAATGAATGAAGAGTAAAAATTCACTAAATCCAATAGGATGACGGGAATGATATTTCAATATTTCAAACAAATTTAATTTTCTTTAACAAAAAGTTTCAGCTTCAAGAAAAAAAGCAAATTCTCTGAAACGTTCGTTTTTTCTTTTCGATAAGTAGATGCCCTCCATAGAAAATTGTGTTGAATAATTCCAGAAACTTTGGACCGTAAAATAAAAGTGTAAACATTGTCTTCGATTCAAATAGTTTTTTTCCGGTTTCGAATATTCAATGAAATTTTCGAAACATCAACCTTATTTGATTTACAACCCCTTTTTCGGACTTATTTTAATGGCATTTGTGAACTAATTAAGATTTTTGCACAATAAATTTTTTGAGAGAAGTATAAGGACAGCACTTCTCAACTTTTTTCATCGAAATATCTTTTTTTTCCTTAGTGTTTGCTGTTTCTAAACCAATTCATCGGTTTGAAGCTTCCGTTAATGTAGATGATCTCAGCTCACTACTTTTATTTAGTTTCAAAATGTTTCGAAAAGAAATATTGTCTGGAAAGCGAAAATAACATGATGGTCTGGGGGGCAGTGACTTCTTTTGTACTTGAGATTTTTCACAGAAATCGGAAACGGCAATTTTTTTGATACGCTTTTTATTTCATTGCAGGATTTTCGTGGGCCTTGAAAGATGGAAAAAGATGTGAAAAAATCCTATGTTGGGATGTTTCTGTAAGTAAATTTCTTTGTGAATTTTTGAAACTGTAGGAATTCGATAAACATGAAAGACTAAATTTTTTCTGTTCCAATAAATAAGTAAATAAGTTAAAGCAGTACTCTTTTTCGATTCGTTCAGCTTTAGATATGAGATTATAATAGTGAAAAAACAGACACAACCTTGGAGACTGGTGTGCTTAGATTTTACCTTTATCTAACTGTTTTCAGTGTGCATGATGTTTAAGAGCGGTAGTTCAACAGCTGGTTTTCAGTACTACTTAACTGGCTGCACCACTATACAAAGTGATTGTTTTCCTTCTTCTACATTCTGAAGCTGTGCTTACAACCTTGGCGTCGTAAAGCAATAGGATTGTTGTTTTTTTTTAGTAAAAAATTGTATTTTGAAATGCCTATTGGTTCAATGAACTTCTCTGTTTCACAGTGCTCAGTAGATCGAAAATTGATATTAAAAATAATCTACGATGATCTAGGGAGCAGAATTTGTGTAGTTGAGATATTTTAGAGATTCCAGAGAGTAAAAGAAAAGCGGAATTAATTAGTCTTACATTTTCTTATGTTTTACAAAGTTTAGAAACCGAAACTTTATTTAAGGAACAGATTCATTACTGGATTAGTTTGAACTCATTTCCAGAAACTTGATAACGTTTTGAATCTGTAAATGTTGTGAGTTAACTCACTGAAACTATATGTTTTTGGTTTCAAGTTCTGCAATCGTATTTTGAAATGTTTATCGGTTTGATCCACTTCATCTTTAACGGGCTCAACAATTTTAAGAGTGACAATAACTAATGATCTGGGGAGCAGTGAGCGTTTTCGTAGTTGAGAAATTTTACAGAAATCGAAAACAGCAATTTTTTGGTTACGATTTGTATCGCTTTGCAGATTTCATAAAATGCTAAAGCATGACTAAATTTTTGAAAACCTCGTTTTTTTTTTTGGAGAAGTTCGTTCTAAATATAATTTTGTGAATCACTCAAGGATCAGTAACTCTTATTCATTTCTGTAGACTTTGTGGCCATATTTTGAAACTGAAATTGTTTTCTTTAACTTGAATAAGTTACATTTTTCTGTTCCAAAAGCAAAAGAAAAATTTCGGAAAAATCCATGCTTTTCTGATAGTAATTTCGCAAATTAAACTGATATACTTGAACAGGAGATGCTAATTCAAAGGTTTTTCTGAATATATCATACTTTTATCTAACTGTTTTTAGTGTGCATAATCATTTAGAGCAGTAATTCAACAGCTCGATTCCAGTAGTAGTTGGCAGGTTTCACTATGTAATAACACTGCAAACTTAAAGGGGGGGGGGGGGGGGTCCAAGCTAAAATCAACTTTTGCTTAAAATACTCTTTAGAGGTGGGAAAATACACTCCTAGAATATCTAAGCTCAAAACGAAAAGAAAAATTTTTTGTAGTCGTTCGAAAGTAAAATTAAATATTTTTTGTACTCCACGTGGACAAGAGCATTTTTTTGGAAATCGTTTTTTTCTGGTTTTTTCTTGAATTTTTCGGTCAGAAACTTACTTTTGTGTTATTCAAAACGGTTTCTGACCGAAAAATTCAAGAAAAACCCAGAAAAAAACGATTTCCAAAAAAATGCTCTTGTCCACGTGGAGTACAAAAAATATTTTTTTTTTTTCGAACGACTACAAAAAATTTTTCTTTTCGTTTTGAGCTTAGATATTCTAGGAGTGTATTTTCCCACCTCTAAAGAGTATTTTAAGCAAAAGTTGATTTTAGCTTGGACCCCCCCTTTAATAATCTTTTTCTTTCTAGCCTGTTTGAAACTGGGTTCTCCATAACCTTCTACATTTTCTTCCGATAACAATTTTCTTCTTTTCCAGAACAGATTATATTAGAATTTGCATATTGTTGACTTAGCAAACTCACTTTACTATCAAAATAGTTATGAGAAATTTTAAACAGTCTGCAATCTTATCACTCATTTCAGATAAGTTTCATAATTTTAAGCATATTGCCATAATTGATTCGAACTCAAAACACACAGAAAGTAAGGTCTCGAGCAGCCTTCAATTTTTCAGACGACTTGAAACTGCACTGTTTTCAGCTTTTTTTTCTAGGAGTTTTTTTCATGAATCCTTGACATTCTTGGAATTTTCGAATAGGAAAGAACGGAAGTGGTACTAATTCATTTGTTATTATGAACGTGAAAAAGTAAACCCACACCCGATTTTTTAGATTAATTTTTTGTAACTTATTTTCTCCGATTTACAGAATCGGTAGAAATTTCTGTCTATGCACAGGGCAAGTCATCACGGAACTGCACTGGTTTTTCCGAAAAAAGCTAAATTGTATATCTGAAACGGTAATATTATTTGAAGGTTGCTGAGTTGTTTCTCGGTTTCAGAACCTTCTCTTATTTGAACTTTGATCTTAAGCTACAATAAAAACAGAATTTAAGGGTACTTGCTTTCAAAAAAAACGAATACTCTTTTCTGAAAAAAAAAACTTACCGCTTCATACTCGATAACTTTAATAATTTTTCAGTGCTGCTGAAAAAGTGGTACTATTTTTTTGAATAGTAAATCATGAAGTGCGAACAGTAGCTAATTTCTTTGAAATAGTTTTTTTTCAACCGAATTCTCTAGATTTTCAAAAACTTTTCGGTTTCAATGTTTCATTTTTTTCTTTCCACTATTCCAGACAGGGATCATCTCGCTATATCCAATTTTGGTGTTCGCAACAAAACTATCATTTTTTTCATTGAAACTTACCATAAAACGGCTATTACAACATTGTTTTAATTCTTATTTTTCATTTTCTGCGTAATTTCCGTTCCAAATTTTTTGTATTTCCTGGTTTTTTTCGTATCCGGTAATTACAAACAATGACACTGAATTATCAATTTTCTCAAACGAAATGAGGATAATTGAAGTGAATGAAGTAATTATGAAGCGGTAATTTGATATAGTCAAAAACTCCATTTTTACAGATTTTTTCAGTTTCAATGGTTCATTTTGTTGTGTTGAAGATTACTCGGAGATGTTAGGTTACTCATTGGACCCATTGTTCCTGAAACTCGTTTTACCAAAGAAAACCGAAAAAATTCGATTAAACCAAAACCTTTTTCACTCAATCAGTTATGATTTTTAAAAAAAAACTGACAACTTTGGGACCAGACATGAGCGGACTTCCGTCTTCCGGGCTTTTTTCTCTTCCGTCTTCCGTCTTCCGACTTCCGGATTTTCAAAAATTGTTCCGTATTCCGGCTTCCGTCTTCCGTGTTTTTGGACGGTAAGGAGCTTTGAGAAAACAGAAATTCGGTAAAATTTTTCAAATTTTCAAACTTTTCAACAGGGGTTTAGCGCTTTTCAACACACTTGGTTAATCATGGAACTACGTTTTTGTTCCCAAAAATTCAGTTTTACTTCACAAAATTTAGATTTTTTCTAGCTGGAGCAGTTTTGAGCACTTTCTGTTCCTTCCGTTTCCTTCCTTCCGTCTTCCGAGATTCTCAAATTTCTTCCGCCTTCCGTCTTCCGTCTTCCGAGTTTTTAAAAACTGTTCCGACTTCCGTCTTCCGTCTTCCGGATTCAAAATTTTCTCTTCCGCTCATGTCTGTTTGGGACTATGATGGGGAAATCATTTCCTTATGCCATTTGTTCAACGGATGATGAAGAAACTACATTGGTACTTCCAAACAAGCTAAATTGAATAATTGAAACATTGACGAATTTTCAAGATTGGTTAGTTTTTTTCTCGGTTTCAAGACTTTATCTAATTTCATAATTAAATGTATCTGGTGCTATGCGATGCTGACCTAAAACATAACGGAAATTTTTCAAAAATGCTTCACAGTTCCAGTAGCGGTCAGAATAAAAAATGAAGTACTTATGAAAATTAAAACTTCCTCAGATCTATCGAGACGCGCAAAGATATTGATTTTGAGAAAAATACCAATCAGTTTTCTGAGAAATTTGCCGTTTCAGAGACATTTTTAAATGTATTAAAATAGTTCTAATAAGTTTCTCGGAATCATTACTTGAGTCATTTTTTTGAGTAATTTGAGAAAAGCTGGGCTTCATTTAGAAATACAAAAAAGTATTGAAAGATTAGACCTTCTTTTGGGGATATTATTTGACTTTTTTTCAGCTGGACTTTCTAGATTCGTATTTTCTCTCGGTTTTAAACGTTTATTGGAATATGTTAGGCAAACAATTCGTCTGCGTTCATTTGAACTTTCGAATTTTCTACGAAATTATCACTTTTTCAGTACAATTTGATATGAAAATGAAAATCCCAGTAATGTTAAGATTTCTTTTAGCTTTTCTGTGTAATTTCCGTTTCAAATTTTTTATGTTTCCTGAGTTTTTTCGTCTCCTATAGTCTCAGTGTAACGAATATAGCACTGAATTATCAATTTTTCACGAACAAAATGAAGATGATTGAAATGACGGAAGCATGTTTTTTCTCAAGAACCATCGACGTCAAGCAAGATAACGCGGTAATTTGATGAAGTTAAAAACTCCAGATTTCCATTTTTTTCCAGTTTCAAGTATCCCATGAAAATTTGAGAATTACAATTTTTCGGAAGCTGCTACAGAATCAAGTGCACAACCAAGTCTGTTTTTTATTGGTTTAAAATTTCTCGATGAGGAAATCAGTTTTCATAATTATTCTAAGAACAAGTAAAACACTACTATTCCGTTATTTTTGAAAAAGATTCTATTGAATACTCGAAACATTAACATAATTTGAAGGCTGTTGAGTTTTTTTTTTCTGTTTCAGAGCCTTATCTAATTTCAGCACTCAAGGTGTGATATGATATATCTACAATAGACATTGATACACTATGAATTTACTCAAAAAACCCGATAATTTTCCAAAAAAATTGCTGCCTCAGTCATATTTGACACCTGTAATCGACTTTTCATATTTGATTTTCACACTGGAATATACGCCCAGCATTGCCTGTTTTTGCCGGAAATCTTATTTTGTTTTTACTACTATTTGAAAAACGGAATTCCTAGATGTTTGAATATTTTTCGGTCTTAAATTCGCTAGAACCATCAGTTTCAAACAAGTATGAAACGGTAATTTTATGTAGTAAACAATCTCAGATTTCCAGTTTTTTTTTCAGTTTCAAATATTCATTCTCTTTATTTGAGTATCGCTTCACGGCATTGGGTACACTTCGTTTCTTTCCGAATTCCTAGCTCTTATTTTTTAAAACCATGAAAATTTACAGCTTTATCAACTGTAAACAAAAAATAGTGCCACCTTAAGTACAATCGCCTGTACTGCTTCTCAATTACTGATAAGTTTTACTTGAAACTGTAAAAAGTTGCTATAAAACCAGAAGTTTAAAAAACTATCTGTTTCACATGGAATCTTATTTTCCACGAACTTTTATTCTTTGGAGATCTCTCCTATGTAAATTTTCGAAATTTCACTGATTTCGAGTGTGTTAAAAATCTAATCTGTTTCAATGGATTTTCTAATTTTCGAGTTGATTGAATATAACTTACTGCATGAACTATATTCGTACAAAAATGGTTACTATAAAGTCTCATCAGCTGATCGCATTTCGGTTTTTAATTTCTTTTTCAGTTTCAGGCATATGATTATAAGCTGCAAAGTATGTTCCAGACATGAGCGGAAGACAAACTTTTGAACCCGGAAGACGGAAGTCGGAATTCCGCTCATGTCTGGTATGTTCAGATGATGCACACGTAGTTTAATGGTTGACCGTATGTTGAGAAGCGCTTAAACCTGATTGAAAAGTTGAAAATTTTGGAAAATGTCTCCCGAATATCCATTTCCTCAAAGTTCCTTACCGTCCGAAAACACGGAAGACGGAAGCCGGAAGACGGAACAATTTTTGAAAATCCGGAAGTCGGAAGACGGAAGACGGAAGACGGAATTCCGCTCATGTCTGGTATGTTCAGATGATGCACAATAAAAAAGTGGATTTCTTTTTTTACGGTGGGAAGTTTCCGGATTATCTTGATACGCTGAAAATTGTAACCTGAGGCCATATTCATGAACATTTTCTTTTTGGAAAACCAGTACAAATTCATTTTCCGGAAAATGAATTAGCACTGGTTTTCCAAAAAGAAAATGTTCATGAATATCACCTCTGAATAGAAGTGGGCCTCTGCTGTGCCTTTTTCTATTAATCAGATAACAATCAGATATCAATTTATGTCACCATTTTTCTAAATTCCCAGTCTTTTTCCCGGTTTCAAAGCGGCATTTTCTGATAGCAGTAATTTTTTCCGTTTGATGAGCAAGCCATTGTTCTAACGATCTTCTCGCGACATTTTGATCATCGAGATCATGTTTTCCATATTCAGTTTGTAGGAGTGTCAATTCCATAATATCATAATCAGAATGTTAAATAAACAACAAACTAGCATATATCATTTTTTCAGTGTCTTTCATTCTGTACTGAAACAGTAAAAAAATTTTTTTAATTATTGACTGATATTCTGGACTTCTGTTTCAAATGATGGATTCAAGTTTCGACTTGATCATGGTTAGATGATATTACGAGTACAGGAGAAAAGGATTCTAGCGGGGGTAACTTTATAATAATATTTCAGGCGTAATTTTTGATTTTTGTTAAGCCAGAAAATCACTCATAAGCGATGAAATCAGCAAAGGTTGTCCACTTTCGATGAACATAAAGCTGTAATCATACCGCTCTAGGCTTTCCGGGTTCCCGGGTTTCCGGGTCGGTTTCCGGTTGTTTATCAATGCTAGACTACTCTCCTCCAAAAATTAATATTCAATGATAACTGATGAAAATGTTCAAAAATAGCTAATACTTCAGACTCGGTTTCTAGTTATTTTCAAGAGAAAATGCAAACTTCAAGTATTTCCGGGAAAAAGTGGATTGGTTCATTAAATTTGCAGCATTTTGCTAGCAAGTTTCGTCAATTCCAGAATATACGAAACGGGAATTTAATTTAACCAAGTATTCAATACTTTCAGATTGTTGCTCAGTTTCAGTGGCTCATCATCATAATTTGTTGAACTTTCTGAAATAGTCGAATTTTGACGTTGATTTTACGAACCGTTTCAGAAAAGTTACTGTTTTTGTGATAATTGATAACGAAAATCCCGTTTCGGTATCTTGCTATTTTGATTTGAAAGTTTGAAAGTCTTTAATGTTCAGTATTCGGAAATCATTCCTTTAACATTCGCATGATCTTACTAGAAAGCGGGGTTCCTTTGATGATACCATTTCAACCTCATTACTGATCAGTACCCCACCTTTTCCCATTTTTTTGTTCTTATACCCTATTTACTTAATTATTATGAAACAAAAGTATGAAACAAAAATTGATCTAAATAAGCTTTCCAGATTAGCAGTTTTTTCCGGTTTCAATGCAACGTTTTCAGTTCTAAATGGATTTTTCAAAATAGTGCTTCGCTTTCATACGAGTTTGCTAAAAGTTACTCTTTCACGGTTAACTGATGAGAAGGTTCAAAAACTTTTCGAACAATTCAAAGTCTGGCGTAGGATTCGAAAAACGTTCTCAAAATCACACATATAAAAAAAATGATACATTTTCTTCTTCGAAAATGGTTACCATAAAAAAATCAATTCCAAAGTATTATTCGTTTTTAATGTAGTGTCACCCAGTACGACACTCCGCTGGGGACCCATATTGAATAAATTTACTTCCTACTGTAATTTATTTTTTAATTGGAAGCCGCGAAACTATTTTTAGGCAGTTTTTGCGCGCAAACTATGTTTTCATGCCAAAAATCGAAAAAATGCGCGCGGGAACTGCCTAAAAATAGTTTCGCGGCTTCCATCTAAAAAATAAATTACAGTAGGAAGTAAATTTATTCAATATGGGTCCCCAGCGGAGTGTCGTACTGGGTGACACTACATCAAAAACGAATAATAATAATAAAAAATATTTTACAATGAAATGAAACTTGAATTTTTTTCAGTTTCATAGAATTATTTTCATCTTTTGATGAGCATTTCATGTTGGTTGCAAACATTTATCATCTTTTCGAATTTTTTTAAACGAAAATGACAATTTTTTGTGATAATCGATACAATGTTGGCCTACTTGGTTGGCTATGACTACGGCCTGTGTACAGCGTCCAAACTCATTCAAGGCGTTTGAAAATTCGTTTTTTTTTTCAGTTTCGATAGAGTATCATCTAATCTTGTTTAATATTTCAAAATAATTCAGTGTGTTCAAAGTATGAAACAATTTTATCTAAATTCATTATTTCAGGGCAGTGTGTTCACTCGAGAAATAGTTTAGAGACATTCTCGAAAATAAAATTCTCGAGGACACAAAAAAGTTCCCTTCATTCAACGAAATTGATATAATATTTTTTCGGTTTCTAGTTTCTCCTTTTTGGAGGAATGGAAGTGAACAGCGTTATACAAATGCTCAAAACATCCACAGATTGTCTATTTCTGCAAGATATGAATTAGAAGCAGATACGAAACAGTAAATCAAGTTAGCTAGAACTTTGGATTTTGAAATTTTTGACAGTTTCATAAGGTGTATTCAAATGTTATGAAGGATATTTTGGCAATTGTCGGTGTACAAAAAAAATATAAATAATATTTTAACGGAAGAGATTTATCCTCTACACTATCGCTTTCACAATTTGAAACTTATTGGCCGCAATATTTTTCGGTTTTTTGTTATTGTTTTCTGAAAAATTTCGATATTATCAAAATTTGTGAGCTTCTACTTTGGATTTCTGATTCAAATTTTGGAATCAACTTTTGAATTATTCAGAGTCAATGATGCTATGTGATGATCTGCAATTAAAATCAAAACAACAGTGATCGTTCTGGTTTTTCAAAAACTGTTTGTTTAGATTTGGTTTAGCAAAGTGTATTACAAGCAACCAAAATTGTCAAACGCATCAGTAATAATCACTCAAACTTCTTACTTTTGATCTCCATGAAACGGTAATTTGATCTAGCCAAGCTTCCCAATTTTGCATTATTTTTCTGTTTCAGCTATTAAACGTCAGCTTCTGATGAATATCTGAAATGCTGTCACTTCTATTCTATTATTTCAGTAATAGCTGATAAAAAGAGGCTAAATTAATAAGTCTCGTGCCAGATTTGCCTTTTTTCCGGTTTCAGCGTATTTTTTTTAAGTTCTCGGTGCAGTTTGTAAAATGTTAGGATGGGGGGACAAGATACTTCGATACTTCAAAACTATTTTACAGAAGCCGCTCGTTCACCAATAACTGATAAAAAGGTCAAAAAATAAAGGAGTTGATTTTTGCGAAATCTCGAAACTGTAACAAGATTGGATGAAACTGAAAGAATATCTATGAAGTTTATTCTGGCAATAATATTGAATTCTTCGTCTTTGAAACTTCTGAGAAAAAGAAGTTAAAAAAAAAGAAAGAGGTGCGTTTTTTACACTACCGGTCCCAATATCTCGGGAATTATTGGCTACATTTTTTTTTGGTTTTTTTAAAAACTATTTTCTAAAATGTTTTGATATATTCATGATTGGATTTTGTTCAAAAGTTCTGTTTCAAATCATGGTTAAGTTTGAAATAATTCAGAGTTAATGATAATGAATTATTTCATAACTTTCTCATAACAGGTGAACGCTATAAAAAAGCCACAGCGGTTATTATGGTTTTTTTGAAAATATTTCATTTCGATTTCGTTTAGCAAAGTGCATTAAAAGCATCAAAAATTGTCCAGCATCTTTAGCACCATATGACCTGTCAGCAGTAACAGTATCAGCAAAACTTCTCGATTTTAATGCATGTGAAACAGTAATTTGATCTAGACAAGCATTCTGGATTCGCACATTTCTTCGATTTCATTGAGAAAATGTCTTTTCCAAAATACCACAGCACTTTTATCATACCTAAAAACACAATTTTCGAAAAGTCCTTTTTAAACAGACTTGTCACGGGCCGGGCCGGGCCGGGCCGCTGGAGGAATTACTACCGGCCCGGTCCGGGGTTCAAGGCAAAACATGTTTTTTTCAAGTTTTTTTTTGAAATTTTTTTTTCGCGGTTTTTTCCCAGTTTTTTGACCTATGTTTTCAGGGAAGAAATTCTGATCTATTTTTGAGTAAAAAGACTCACATGTATTACTTCCAAAGTGCCGGAAACCGTTTGGGGCGGGACTATGGTCAAAAGTCATCCTTCCCTAAGTGTATTGAAACGCACTAGTCAAAAAATCGACAAACCCATTATTTATCGATTTATTGATTTTCTCATATTTTGGGGTTTTTTGATCATAACTCAGTCAATTTTTGAGTTTTTTGAAAAGTTAAACAACGAAATTGTAGATCTAAATGTGATACGTTTTTTGGGTTTTTTGAGAAATTTTCAAACTTCAGATGACGTTGCGAAAAATCGATATTCCCAAAACTCGAAAAAAAATTCGCCCGTAGAATTTTTTGAAAAATATTTCAAAAAATTTTAAATTGAAAATAAGGTAGGTTCCCAGATTTTCAAAATGGTCTGACGGCCAGTTTCCGAGAAATGAGCCTATTTTGAAAGAAAAGTCACGTTTTTCGTTGAAATCTCATACTTTCATCAACATTTTCCCTCATTAAGGCGAATTTAGTGGGTGTTTTCACTTGAAAATAGTATAAAAAGGTTTTCTGTATTGAAAAAGCATCGTTTCAGATGAAAAATTGAAAAAAATTTTTTTTCAGATTTTTGAAAACTTTTTGGGTGATTTTTGGAAATTTTAGTTTTTCATCTGAAACGATGCTTTTTCAATACAGAAAACCTTTTTATACTATTTTCAAGTGAAACGATCCACTAAATTCGCCTTAATGAGGGAGAATGTTGATGAAAGTATGAGATTTCAACGAAAAACGTGACTTTTCTTTCAAAATAGGCTCATTTCTCGGAAACTGGCCGTCAGACCATTTTGAAAATCTGGGAACCTACCTTATTTTCAATTTAAAATTTTTTGAAATATTTTTCAAAAAATTCTACGGGCGAATTTTTTTTCGAGTTTTGGAAATATCGATTTTTCGCAACGTCATCTGAAGTCTGAAAATTTCTCAAAAAACCCAAAAAACGTATCACATTTAGATCTACAATTTCGTTGTTTAACTTTTCAAAAAACTCAAAAATTGACTGAGTTATGATCGAAAAACCCCAGAAAACAAGAAAATCAATAAATCGATAAATAATGGGTTTGTCGATTTTTTGACTAGTGCGTTTCAATACACTTAGGGAAGGATGACTTTTGACCATAGTCCCGCCCCAAACGGTTTCCGGCACTTTGGAAGTAATACATGTCAGGAAAAGTTTCGAAATATGGCTGAAAATCGCGAAAAACGTGCTTCAAAACTCAAAAATTTTCAAACCCGGGCTGGGCCGATGAAAAATTCTCCGGAAGAAGAAAAAAGAAGAAAGAAGAAGAAGAAGAATCTGAATCTGATCTTCAAATTGAGGAACTTCCAGCCAGAATGAAGTACTACTCGTGCATCGAATTTTGCATCATTTTTGTGCTCTCTCTTGGATTCGTATCATTCCTCTTTTTCATCAGTTTAGCTGTCACTGAATTTCTACCGAAACCAGCAAAACAATAAGTTCTGAACTTTTTGCTTTAATCGCTTTTTTTGCCGGGCTTTCGCGGACCGGCCCGGATTTTGACAAGTCTGATTTTAAGTGATAAGTTTTGAAAAATCTCTGAACTACCGCAAGTAATGATTGATTGAATGAGGTTTGCTAACAATGTTTCTGAAAATCTTTTGAAAAAGTGAGTTTTTCATATTGAAATTTCGAACCATCCCTTCAAAGAATTTTAGATCGAGTTTCGTTCAAGGTTAGCTGTTTTTTTTTTCGGTTTCAGTATAAAGCTTTCAGTTTTTTGCGAATTCTGTGCAATGCTAGGATGTGAAAATCCAAACAATTTTCCTAAAAAATACTATCTCAATAACATCTGATTTTAAAGCCTCGAAGGTGATTCAAACAAACCGACATCGAATAGCTTCTCTCTAAAAATAACAAAGTTCAGGAAAATCATACTAACTGAATTGTTGATCTAACTGATAACAGCTAATGACCTATTATTGTTTTTCACATTTTATTTTCTGTTTCTTGATTTCTTTATTCGGAACACTTCAAACTCCAACTGTTAGATGTCGGTTTGGGGATGGACTTTCCAAGGAAATATATTTTTTTCTAGGATCTCATCCTAATCCTTTATGTTTATCTCTCATTTTGCAAACTTTCTTAGATTTGGAAAATCTGGAAAAAAAATCACAGAAAAAAATTTTTCAGATTTGGAAAAGATCTGAAAAATAGTATTTCGTTCAGCAAAGTTTTCAATTGCAAATTTTTTGAAAGTCTCGTTCATCCAGCCTTATTATAAAAATTCAAACTTTCTGTGGTTTTCTTTTTATTGCAAAAATTACTATTTTAATGATATTTTATAAGAAATCTCGAAAGCGGTTCAAAAAAGTAGTAATACCTTCTTGAAAGATCAATTTATAACTTTTTGAAAGTCACGTGCATCAGCTAAGCACCAAGGCTGTCAAAATTGACAACAAGCCGTGGCCGGCCGGCCGCGGCCGCCGTGAAAAAGCCGCGGCTTTTCTACTGCTTTTTCACGGCTTTTTGAAAAGCCGCGGCCGGTAAAACTGAAAAAAGCCGTGAAAAAGAACTGAAAAATAATAAATTTGACGGCCGGCTTTTCATTTCAAAATTTTTTCAAAAAGCCGGCCGGCCGGCCGCCACGTTTCACGGCCAGCCGCGGCCGTTTGACAGCCTTTCCAAGGACTAATTATTGTTTTTTCCAATTTATTTCCGGTTTCTTGATATTTCCATTTGGAACACTACATTCTCTTTGTACTGAACACGTCATATCTGTTTCATTTTTCCAAGCGTTTTTACCATTATTTTACCGATACCATTCAAACTTTTTATTCTTCAAACCTATTACAAATTTGGATATTATGTGGTAATGTGCTCTCAAGAACATTATTTCCATAAACTTTTTCAATTCTAATAAATCATAAAACGGTAATTCAATCTTTTTTCTATCGCTATTTTTTCTCGGTCACTGATTTTTGCCTGTTTGCCTCCACTTTGAATGAAAAAATAGAAGAATGAGAGAAGGAAAGATAGAAATGATGCAAATTTATGACTCATAACCATGAGTGATAAAAACAAAAAAGAGGGGAGAACCAACACTCTCCGCCCTCTTTCTTGTGTATGAATAGGAGGAAAGGAAAGATATTTTCATTTCATTTTAGTTTTTTGGGCGGCATTTGAAATAGCCTTGCCCTTTTTTTTTCTTGAGTATTTCGAATATTATTATTGAATCCTGGCCTCATGACCTGGAATAGTGTCTTCGCGAAGCAAAAATCATGAAAAGAGTCCAATTCTTCCTGGCTTTCCGTCTGAAAGTCACTACGCTATTCCAAAAAGAGTAAGCCCAATTTTGTTTCTTGATTCATAAAAAGTCGATTTTATTTCAGAATCAATGCGGAAAAGGCTATTGTGGATTTGCTTGGGAGACGAACAAGGACCCAAGGGACCAAGGTGAGTCATAGGTTTTAGGTAGACTGTCGTCTCGTAAGACTCGTGTCTCGACGAGACCGAGAATCTCGTCGAGTCTCACGTGAATTCAACAGAGGCTTGTCTCGTCTCGGTTAGTGCCTCGGAACTTCTCGTCTTGGCTTGTCTCTATTTGGTCTCGTCTCGATCATGACAAAAAAACGAAACGAGAGCAAGAGAAAATCGAGACAAGCCGAGACGAGAAGATCCGAAACGGCGAGTCTTGTCGAAACACGAGTCAGTAGCTTTCACTGCTTTTTCAAATCTTCTTGACAGTTCTCAATAAGTTTCTTATTTCAGAAAATTCCCATCAAGAACATTAGACGCATCTTAAACCACAGTCTCCAGGATAACGGTTTTATCGGACCCGAGCACGAATACACCAATATGGAGTGTTTGCCATTTGGTTCCCTTCTTTCACTTCTGAACTTCATCGTTCAAGACTTGAAATCGGAAGGAGGAAATAGTGCAGGAATACATTAAGAAGAACGAAGGAGAACAGAAAATGAACCCAGTTTTTCAAGTATAGATTTTGTTGATTCATATTTTTTTTATTAGTTTTTGTACTTTTATTGTATTATTCTATGGTTCAATTACCCAAATTAGAGATCGTCAATAAAGCTTGGAAGTTCTGCCTTGTACACTGGAGACAGTGATTATTTTACTTAGGGTTTCCAGCGCGGGCGATATTCGCCCGCCAGCGCCCACTCTCGCCTGGCTTCGCCCGTTAATTTTTGAACGAATCAGGCAAACTTAACTTTGGGTTCAAATTCAGGGAATGTTGTGATTTTTGATGGAAACCAAGCGGATAGCCATGATTGGTGCAAAATTGAAGGGTTTATGAGAATAGTGAAGGCGCCTTAAAACTGGATAACAACAACATTCTAAAAATTTTATTATTATTATTAGAAACATAAACTTTATGTGTTTTTTTTTCAGTTTTACTAACATACCTCGAAAGCTCTAACACCAACAAAATGAAATCATTTTTCGTTGTTGGAGATGAGCAGATAATTTTCCACAAATAAACATGACCGTATTCCCTATTGAAATTATGAATTTGTCTAGAAGAACTATTCGAAACAGTTGATTTTAGTTCAAAAAAAAGTAGCTCTAAATGTTTTCAAATCATTGTACTTTACTACAGACACAGATTTTTTTGTTTCGGCATGATTATATCATAGATAATAATGAAATTAGAGATACAATGAGTTCAGAAAGATATTTTTTGATATCAAAAATATCGAAAACAGCAATTTTTGCGATAAAAACGAAAAACTTTACTCTAATAGGAATACAGTTTTGGCTTCAACTTTTACGAAAACTGTGGAAGAGAAAAGTTTTTCGTGAACACTTTCCAAAAAATTTACTGTTTTGGTTATCGAACAAACCAATAACTATTTTGTTTTCCGTGATATTATCTTTTTGGTAACTTGTTTGAAGACTAAAACTGAAGTTCGAAACTCAATCCAACGCCACAGTTTTGATTAAATCATTGTTATAAAAAAAGTGCGGAATAGTTTTTATTTTTTGTAAACTTTCTGCAAATTCACTGTTTTTGATAGTAAAGTAATCGATGACTATCTAATTATTCATGATTCAACGTTCATTCGTTTTTGGAACTGTTCTCCAGACGTTCACTTTCATTTATGGACTATGAGCCAAGCCGAAACTTTAAAGTTATCGGAAGAAGGATTGAAAATTCTCGTACTTCATGACATCCAGAAAAAAACAACATCACGAAACGGTATTTCAAGTTGGAGCACCAAATTTCCAAAATTAACCTTTTTTAGTGTTTCGAGCTTTATCAATTTTCAATCAGCGAATTTAGAAAGTATCCTAGGTTGCCCACCACCAAATCATTCAAAACTTGAATATTACTGGAAACAGACAGTTAATTTTTAAATGTTAGTTGTGTTTCAATGTTTCCTAGAATTCTGAACTCATATATCAAAACAATGAGAAACCGTTGATCATATTCTTGTACAAAGATGAAACTATTTTTGAAATTGTGGATAATATTGTTTACAGATCGTAGTTTTTTTGTTTCGAAACTATGTTCATTTATGAACTATGAGCCAAGCCTAAACTTTAGAATTATTGAAAACCGGTACTTAATGTTTCTTGAACAATAAAGTAAAGGACAACAAGAAACGGTAGTTCAAGTTGGAACACCAAACTTCCGAAAAAACAGTATTTCGAGCTTTATCAACCTTCAAAAAAGTTTTTAAAATAAGCAAACTTAGAAAGTATCCTAGTTTGCCCACCACCAATATTGTCAAAACTTGAATATTACTGGAAACAGATAGTTAATTTTTCAATGTCATTCGTGATATCATTGTTTTTTAGAATTGTGAACTAAAACATCAAAACTATGAGAAACAGTTGATCAGATTTCACTAAAAACTGCACTTATTTTTCAAATTGTGGATAATATTGTTTACAGATTGAAACATTTTTGTTTTCAAATTATATATAATTAATTGTTTATTGTTTTCAGAAAACTTATTTTCATCATCATTTCTCATCAAATTTTTCAAAATTTTACTGACATCTAATTCTAATTGAAAATCTCTTTTGGTTTCAATTTTTATGAAAATTGTGGAACAGAAAAATTTTTCGTGGATTTGTCCAAAAATTTGCTGCTTTGATTATCAAAGAAACCAATAACTATTTTATTTCCCGTGATAATTTCTTTTTGGTAAGTTTCTTGAAATCAATAACTGAAATAGGAAATTGGTAATCCGTCCTAAATTAAAGTTTCGATTGAAAGTTTTGATTATATGAATTGGGCGGAATAGTATTTTTTTTGAGAACTTCACTGATTTTTTCCCTAAAATTCACTGATTTTGATAATAAACTAATTGCTGAGAATCTAACATGTAATGCTTCCATACTTCGCCCCTCCGATTCCAGATATTATGGGGGCAAAAGTTAGGTCCCGGGGTGGGTAAAATAACCCGCCAGTCAAAAATTTGCCAAATTGATTTTTTATCGATTTATTGATTTTTTTCACTTTTACTAGTTTTTCGACTGTAACTCAGTCAGTTTTTGAGGTATCATAAAAATAAAAATAAGAAATTGTAGACAAAAACGTGCTCCAACTTTTTGCCCATAGCTCCAAAAAATTTGGAGCACATTGAAGAGCCGAAATTGTGCTCCAAAGTGACATCTGAAATTTCAAAAACGTCAAATTCTTTCAAAATTTTTTTCGTTAAGTTAAGCACTCAAAATGATGTGTTTTGCCAAGTTTTTGAAAAAATTCCTCTCCGAGTTTTTGAGAAAGTCGAGTTCAAAATATATTTTTGTACTTTTCGAGTTTTCAAACTCAAAATTTCGAAAAAGGGTGTTAGTAAATCTTGTAGCCCGTGAAAAGACGCATCTTTTTGTTTTTTAACCATCTCAAAATATTGGGTTTGAACTGAGTTGAGTAGGGTTGAAACCCTAACCATAAACCCAATCTGACACGCATTGCCATTATGGTCAACGTTTAGATCTTCCCTAACTCGGTTCAAACTCAATATTTTGAGATGGTTAAAAAACGAAAAGATGCGTCTTTTTACGGGCTACAAGATTTACTAACACTCTTTTTTGAAATTTTGAGTTTGAAAACTCGAAAAGTACAAAAATATTTTTTGAACTCGATTTTCTCAAAAACTCGGAGAGGAATTTTTTCAAAAACTTGGCAAAACACATCATTTTGAGTGTTTAACTTAACGAAAAAAATTTTTAAAAAATTTGACGTTTTTGAAATTTCAGATGTCACTTTGGAGCACAATTTCGGCTTTTCAATGTGCTCCAAATTTTTTGGAGCTATGGGCAAAAAGTTGGAGCACGTTTTTGTCTACAATTTCGTATTTTTATTTTTATGATACCTCAAAAACTGACTGAGTTACAGTCGAAAAACTAGTAAAAGTGAAAAAAATCAATAAATCGATAAAAAATCAATTTGGCAAATTTTTGACTGGCGGGTTATTTTACCCACCCCGGGACCTAACTTTTGCCCCCATAATATCTGGAATCGGAGGGGCGAAGTATGGAAGCATTACATGTAATTATTCATGATTCAACGTTCATTCGTTTTTGAAACTGTTCTCCAGACGTTCACTTCCATTTATAGACTATGAGCTAAATCGAAACTTTAAAGTTATAGGTGGTCGGGACCGGGAAATCATTGGTTCTTGTACTCAATGACATCCAGTAAAAGACAACAAGAAACGGTATTTCAAGTTGGAACACCTAATTTCCAAAATTAACCTTTTTAGTGTTTCGAGCTTTATCAGTTTTTAATCAGCGAATTTAGAGAAACCCTTATATTGGCTACCATCAGAATGGTCAAAACTTGAATATTACTGGAAACAGATAGTTAATTTTCAAATATCAGTGCAATATGATTGTTTTTTCGAATTTTGAACTAAAATATCAAAACTATAAGAAACAGTTTCATTAAAAAACTGCAATTATTTTTCAATTTGTGAAAAATAATGGAGACACATCAGAGTTGCCTCGTTTTGAGAAAATACAGACTACTTTACATACTGTTCTCAGAAAACTTATTTTAATCATCAAAACATCCTGAAACATTTTTTTTGGGATATTTTGGTGAAATATAATTTCCCTTACTTTCAGGATTCAAAATACAGGCACGAGCGGAATTCCATCTTTCGAGTTTCGAAAGTGGAGATAATGGGAAGACGAGGAAAAATGTTTTCAATTTTCCAATCAGAAAATACATTTCGGAAACACACTGTTACAAAAGTTCAATACGTGTTAACTAACTATGCCGAATTATTTTTTATTCATTTTGCATTTCATTTGTCACTTCAATGAATTATTAACTTTTCTTACTTAACTTTTTGAACGAATGCAACAGTTTTTCTCAAAGTTCAACAGTTTCAAATTCTACTTTAAACTGGAATATAATGGTGTGAATTGTTACGTTTATATTTGGCATTTCAATGTTCCTGAACAGTTCATCTGGAGATTTTGTAAAAAACTTTGTTGAAACGCAATTCTGAGTTCAATTCATTGCTGAAAAAATACCAGCTATTACTGTTTCGAATATATCCCAAACTGAATCCACCTTTGATAGCTCATTGTTAAATCATTCTATATTCTTAGATTAAAACAAAAACATCATTGATTATCTGTATTTCGAAAATTCATTTGATTCACATAATGAAGAGAAATTCGAAATCGGAAACTACCATAGATTATCCAATCAAGACGAAACATCTTTTCCAGTATCTCTAAATCGTGAAAGAGTGATTTTTTTTTTCAAAAAAGGAATAACCTCTGAAATGTCTTGTTAGCTACCATTTTTCAGGCAATCAATTCGGTTTTTTTAAAAATTTATTCAAAAAATTCATTAGAACCAATTGTCAAAAAGTTTGTCTTGTGAAAGTTTCATTGTGAAACAGATTTTTCCCGATTCTCACTTTTTTGAACGAATTTAATATACAAAGATGAATCAGTATACATAAAAATCACAATATTCAAAGAGCATCACAAATAACAGTAGATTTTGGTAGAAGAGGAAATGTTTGGAGAAGCTGGAAATGGATCGAGAACCGAGCTTTAATTAACTTTGAATTATTGAAAATGTCTGCATCGACGTTTTTTTTCAAAATTTCCAAAAAAAAAAACTCCCTGATACAAAAAGCTGCAATAAAGATGACCATGAAATTTAACAATATTCGTGCATTTCTCATGAAGCATCATTTTTTCGATAATGAACTAAGAAATTCTCTATTCTCAATTCATAAAAAATATATGTAACGGTAATTTGTTTTTTTTTAATTAGAAAAACTCCCTGTTACAAAATATTGATAGAAAGATGACTCTCAAATTTGAAGCAATAATCTCGTATTTCATGCAAAAATCTCAACGAATCATTTTTTGCCCATCTTCTTTTCTACAGTTCTTGTTTTTTGTTTTAATAAAACTTTTAACTGGTTCATGTTCTTCTGAAAGTTGCATGATTTCTGTAAAAATTGTTTTCGAGCGAATATTTCCAAACTCTTGCGTTTTTTGACCATTGTGGATCTAAAAAATATCTAACTCGAGGTTTTTTAAATAAAGTTGAAGAGAAGCGATTTTTATTATTTTAAGAGCCGAAAGTAAACACAAAATTAAACATTTTTGTGCAGGTTCTATCTTTGAAAATTGAATGAAACTGAAATACTTATTGGAACGAATTTTATGAAATCAGAAGCTTTTGAAACAGCAGATTTTTTTATTTTTGTAGAATTCGCAAAGATTCAAGAAAGACCATTGTATTAAGCTCAGATTTGACCCAAAATGTTTTTACGGACTACTGACAAGAAATATTTTGTTTTCCAGCTGCACAGGATCATAAACTAGAATGCAAAAAAACTGTGTAGAAAGAAAATATGTCTGAAACGGTGAATTATACCTCCACAGTTTACAAAAAATTACTGTTACTAATACTGAAAATAAAGATTTTATCAAACTTCAATCAATTTTTTCTTGCTCCTTCTTAGAAATTGCCATTCCTCAACTGGATTTGATTACTTTCAGACGAATTTTAACTGTTTCATTAGTTAAGAAAATTTGAAGGTTCCCAGTTTGTAATAGTTCAACAGACTTCTACATTTGTTCTCGTTGTTCTCTGTATTGTTTTCAAACAAGAAAAAGAAAAAAAAACAAGTTTCAAACAAAAGAAAAAAAACATTTTATTAAATTACTTCGAAGAAGAAAAAATCTGAAACAATGTTCTTTACCTTTTGAGACAAAAATTCCAATTTTTCTCGTTTCTAATTCTCTTCTAACAAAGTTAAATAGAATTAGAGTGGTTTTGTTTTCCGTAGTATTGAAAAAGTTAGAGCTCATTCTAGAGTACAACGCTCTTAATTCCAATTGTACCTCATGAATCTCAGTTTTTGTAATCTTCCGGAGTTGATATTAAAACTGAGACCCAATGATTTTATAGCTAAAATTTCTGAAACGGTGAATTAAACCTTCCTGTTACAATATTTTTTTATTTCTTATTGTCATTTTTCAATGCATTCTGGGCATTTTTTTTGAACACTCTTCAACTGATCTCAGTTATTCTACTACTTATTTTGTCAGTTTCACCGATTTGTGAAAAATGGAAGATTTCTATTGATAACGTTACAAGGAAGCATTGTCCTATAACGAAATTTTCAATTGATTGACGAAGGAAATATGAAAAATTGATCCTGTGTACAGCAGAAATGAGCAGAAGAGAAACTTTTGAATCCGGAAGACGGAAGACGGAAGTCGGAACAGTTTTTGAAAACTCGGAAGACGGAAGGCGGAAGAAATTTTAAAATCCCGAAAGA
Organism: Caenorhabditis doughertyi; assembly: GCA_963572265.1. NCBI lineage: Eukaryota > Metazoa > Nematoda > Chromadorea > Rhabditida > Rhabditidae > Caenorhabditis > Caenorhabditis doughertyi. The sequence continues at coordinate 8,357,856 of OY751556.1, read as the reverse complement.
CGGAAGGAAGGAAACGGAAGGAACAAAAAGTGCTCTAAACTGCTCCAGCTTGAAAAAAAACTAAATTTTTTGGCATGATAAATGAAATTTTTCGAAGAAAAACGTAGTTAGACCTTTAACCGAGTGCGTTGAAAACCACTAAAACCGATTTGAAAAATTGAAAAATTTGAGAATTTTCGCCCGAGATTCCGTTTTCCAGTACTCCAAGTCGTCTGGAAACACGGAAGGCGGAAGCCGGAAGACGGAAGACGGAATTCCGCTCATGTCTGGTGTACAGCCTTATTTATTCAACAATTCAATTATCAACGAAGGTGTAATTATTCTGTTGATATCAAACAATTTTGAAACAGTTGATAAATACTGAAACTGTTTCAAAAACGTTTCATCACAAACAACGGAAAATATTGATGGTTTTATGATCTATAAAAATGAACTCATTTCAATTTTTCAAGAGAAATTTCTCATTGAATTTCGTTCTTTTACCATTTTTCGTGTTTTTTTTAATTTGAGAGCATTTGCAATGGTATTATTGTGTCTACTTTCAATGTAAATATAAAAAAACACGTATTTTGATTGAGAACGATGATTGAGAACTCAAATTTCGAACATTTTTGTTCGCTCTGGCCCCTTATCTGAAAGTAAATAGATTGAACAAAAATAGCGACTAAAATGAATGGAAATATAGACACTTTTTATAACAAAGGTGTATGAAACAGGTTATTCGTAGGGAAAACAAAATGACAAAAAAATCTTTTAAATGAAATCAATCAGCGAACGAAGATATAAAAAAACCTTTCATTTGAAACAATTTTCTGAAACAGTGAATTGGTTTTACAAATTTATCTGTTACATTAAATGGCAATAATGATAATTCTCAGTTTCAAATCAATTCCCCGAACTTGATCATTCGATTTGAAATTTTATTGTAATATACTATCTTTGAGCCACTTTTCAAAGGAATCACTGGCTAAAAAAACAAGATTTCACTGTGTCAAGCTTCTGATAAAGTTGTAAAATTTGTGGCGACTACATTACGTATCGGACTCCTCACAAACAAAAAAAAACGTTCAACAAAACGACTTTTTTTTGGAAAACCAAAAAACGAGTGGAAAATAGAATTCCAAATGCAAAGTTTTTCATTTAAAAATACATTTTTTATGAGGGTTCCTCTCCAGTTCAATCAACTAAAAACGACGCGAAGCTTATATCAAAAATTTGTGGAACAGAAGATTATTATGGAAAATGTATAGTTATAACGCTTTGTTTTCCTTCTGCGTCCTATTTGCAATTGAGTTTTTTTTCGATGAATGTGACAACCTTCAGAAAAATGAAAACTGTTTCAGTAATTAATGAAATATTGAGACTCCTGTTTCTGTTAGTTGCGACGTTTTATCTATTACTAATTCATTTTGAAAAACTTACAATTGAAAAATGTTTCTGAAACAGTGAATTACTGCTGCAAAACAACCTGTTTCGATGATTGAGAATAAGGATAACTAACAGTTTTAGATCAATTTTTCCATAAAAAGCATCCTTTTCGACTCTTCAATTTATAGTTTTTGAACCAGTTCTCAGGGGATTTGGGGATTGCAAGAAAAAATGTCACCGTTTCAGATTTTTGATAAGGTTGTAAAATTTCTGATGACAACACTGAAAACTCCATTATATACAAAAAAGTGATTCCCAATTGAACGAAAACTGAAAAGTTTTTAGAAAATACAAATTAGAATAGGAAATCTGAAGAATAAACACCGCTGGATAGTCGAATTTTAAAAGTAAAGTTTTTCAGATCCAAAGTGTTTCTTTAAACTACGAATTTTTCAAAACGAATCCAACAAATTTAATGTTTCAACGATAGTTCGCTTAGTATTGGTATGAAAGTCTGTGTTTATCTCATCAATAGATTATAAAACAGCACATTCCTGAGATAAACTGATAGTTGCATGAAATAATTCTTTTTTCCCGAATTTCTATTTCCAGCACTTTTTCACTGGGTTTGAAAACTTTCAGAGAAAATCGAACTGTTTCAGTATTCACCAAAATTTCAAAGTTCCAGTTAGTATTTTTTGCGTTCCTAACTTGACGTTTTTGTCCCGTTTTTCTGCGCTGTTCCTACACAATCCCAACTTGTAACAACTAATTTTTGAGAACGATTTATTTTGAAGATGATGAAACGGAAATTTTGATTGACAACGCCCACACCTCGAAAAGTGTGAGCATTATGTGGTATCTGTATTTCAAAAACGCATGAAACTGAATAATTTTTTTTTTGGGTTGAAATCTTGAAGGCATCTAATGAAAGAGAATAAAGCTACCTGTACCGAGATTATTTCTTAACTTCATAACATTTTCACCCACTTCCGCAGAAAAATTCAGAGATTTATCTGCTTATTTTTCTAAACAAACTTTTGCTGTTTCTCGAGAAAATTTCCAGAACTTCAATCTAGATCGGAGCGGTTTTTTTTTCTTTTGTCTCTCTTCATTCGCCTGGTTAAACATAGTGCCACTTTTGATAATTTCAGTTTTTTTTTGTGTCTGTTTTGTGTTGGTTTGAGTTACCTGGTTTCCATAACGACAATGTAATGGCCACCTTGATATCAAAATTTTCTGAAATAGTGAATAAAAATTACATGAGCAGCCTAATGTTAAAAGAACAGTGCAGTGATCACCTGGATATAAAAAAGTCTGAAACGGTGAAACAAATTCCAACTGTTCTGAAAATTTCCTGTTACAGGGATCGGAAAATATCGATAATTATTTGATCCAAGTCAATCAATTTTTTATCTGTGAACCTTTCTAATTTTCGATCATAACTCTTCTTTCTGTAAAGTAACCGAGCGAAGACGGAAGTAGGGGTTTTTTCAAAGTGGGATTTTCGATGCGAATATTTTTTAACACGACGAATTTCACCGAATTGTATGATTTCTCTGCTTTTGATACAGCCTCGCTCGAGGTATTGATATAAGAATACCACGTTTCTTGTAACCATTATTCATGAAACAGCACATTCTTGTAAGAAATTATAGCTGGATGAAGTAAAGGTTGCTTTTTTAACTTCATTCTTTTTGCAATTTTCAGAACTTTCTGAAAAATTCCAACTGTTTCAGTATCAAATGAAATACCAAGATTCCTGTTGGTTGGTTAGATTTCATTATCTTTTTTATCTGGCTTGCTTCGCTTTTCTTGAAAAAGATTCATTTCAAAGATGATGAAGTTTGGATTGAAAAGACCTCGATTCGAAAAATGTGAACATTGTGATGTAGCTATATTTCTTACACAAATGAAACGAAACTGGTTTTTTTTCGTTAAAGTATTAATGACAGCGAATCAACATGAATGAAACTTCGTGTTCCGGAATCTTTTTTTTTTTAATTTTCACCCACTTCCACGAATAATTCCACAAGATTTCCAACTTATTTTTTTACAGACTTTTGCTGTTTCTCGAAAAACTTTTCAGGACTTTGATCGAGATTATAGCAATCTCCTATTTGTTCCATGTAACGCCTTTTTTTGATAATTTCAGTTCAATTCAAAATAAAATTTCAGTCATAATAATTTGCGTTGGTTTGCGTCCTCTTTTCTAGTACACCCTGATGTATAACGACAATGCACTGAACACCTGGTGATCAAAAACATCTGAAACGGCGAGTAGAAGTTGTAACTTTTTTTTTAAATTTGACTGTTACAGAAAACGGAACTATATTCCCAGTTATTTGATACAAATCAATCAGACGAGTACATATGGCTTGCTTGATATTTTAGTGAAAGGAGGGCTTAACTCACTTAAATTAAACATTGTTTCTGTTTTAAAATTCTACGCTGATCACGATTTTTATAGTGATTTTGCTCAAAAATCGCTCTAAACCGCAGCCTAGAGATTCCATCTGTGATCCCCAGGCCTTCTTGTCCTCTCGGACTACACGGTGAGATTCCTAGGCCAGGAGGCCACGGTCATTAAAGGGGTATCTGTATTTTTTACGATTTTTCAGAACAATTTTCGCCGTTTAGAGCGATTTTTGAGCAAATTCACTATAAAAATCGTGATCAGCGTAGAATTTTAAAGCAGAAACAATGTTTAATTTAAGTGAGTTTAGTCCTCCTTGAATCATATCGGACATTATTTTACAGGATTCCATCAGACTAAGACAATATTTTCCGTTTTAAAGATCCATGGAAATTTTTTATTGCGCCAAGCTACGTTATAATGATAGCCTACAGGAAGTTTCTAAAATTTCTCAGCCTATACTTGTACAGAACACTACTGATTTGCAGTTTCTCGAAAACCTTTTCAGAACTTCGGTCATGATTAAACCAATATGTATTCATCAACCACTACCCAAACAAAAGTCTTTCTCGATAATTACAGATGAATTCAGAATAAATGAAATGCGGTTGCGCCTAACTTTAATGTAGAATAGGAACATTTTAGTTTCTATTAACACTCATGTTTCATATGAATTGCTACTTGGAAAATAGGTAAAACTGGAAAAATTTTCAACACAAGAGGCAGAGGGACCTTGAATTAAATTACCTGTTTCAGAACTAACTTACCTTTAATTTTTTGCACATTTTTTTTATTAACAAAAATGTTCGGGAATTTCAATATAGTTGATAGTTTTTTTTTTTTGATAGTTTCTGAGGCTCTTCAAGATAAATTACCGTAAAAACTGTATTAGTATTGCCCCTTAATTAGAATTGCCCCTCTAATAGTATTGCGTCCAGAAATTGGCATTGAGAAATACACTTGCTCCTCTAATAGTATTGCCCCGCTTGGCAGGTAGTGATGATTTTATTGACACCGAATAATATTTTTTTTGTTAAGATTCTTGTTTTTGCCCTGTTGATTTTGGAATAAATTTGATTTTTTTCCAATTTACGGGCATTGAAAAATAAAAATGCCCCTCTAATAGAACTGCCCCCGGGCGAGGCTTTTGGAAAATAGTATTGCATGCAATACTAATACAGTTTTTACGGTAAATGGAATCAATGGAGTTGCTGCAGTCGATCAAAAGTAAAAACAAATTTAATTTTGATGGCTATCCCTTTACGACTATCCATAGAATACCGGGCTTTCTTATCAGCAGTTCATGAAAAAGTAGATTGTTGCAGAAATTTCATGCATAGGGCGAAAATACAATCCGCTTCGCAAAACGAACGGAACGGCTAGTACTAAAAAAGATTCGATATCAAATACGTCTGAAACAGTAAAAGTTTTCGAAGAATTCCGAAAAACCAGCTTCCTGTTACAAAAATTGTGAATAAAAAGATGGTTTGTGAATCAAATCCGTTACTGCATCCTTTAGGAAATTTCTAACTGGGTTTTGATTTATAGTCAACGCAAGCGTCTGCATACCCGCTCTATTGCAACCACGCCCACCTCGTCAAAACAGTTCTCCTTTTGGAGAGAGCGGCCAGACAAGCAGACAGTAAGTGTCTGGCCGCTCTCTCCGAGAGGAGAACTATTTTTACGAGGTGGACGTGGTTGCAGTAGAGCGGGTATGCAGACGCTTGCGTTGACTATATTTTTGAAAAATTATGACAGTTTCAAATTCTCTAAAAAAATGAAACTTTTCGGCTCACATCGTTGCACCGACTCCTCTCAATTGAATTTCTATTTGGGTTTCATGTTGAACGATTTCCAAAAAGAACATTTTCATTTAAACTGATTTTCTATTTAATAAGTGAGCGAGACTAAAAATTTTTTCGAATTTGAAAACATAAAAAAAAAACTTGAACTAAATTTTTTTCCAGTTTTTGAATAATTCTAATTTCGAGTTATTATCCCCATCATAGCTTTTTCCGGTTTTCGTAGGGATATTAGTAGAGAATTCTCGAGAATTCTCGAGAATTTCTCGAGAAAAATTTCTCGTCTGCATACACTGCTAGTTGCAATTTGGAAATCTTTTTAGACAAATTTCAACTGTTTCAGTAATGCTAAAATTTTGAAGGTTATTTTGGGTAATCGTTTGTCTTTCTATCTAACCACCAAATCACTTTTCCCTCTGCCACAGAGGAAAACAGTTCAAATTGGAAACAACTAACTCTTATGCATTATTTTCAGTAGAATTAATGAAAAAGCATTTTTATGCGGATTAACAGTGGGAACAATTTATTCGAGCAAGCGTTTTATTTCAAAAATGAACAAAACTGAAATTATTTTTCCGTTTAAAAAACTGAATAACTTCGGTGTGAAATAACATGCTTCAATCTCTAATCCATTTCGCTTTGCTGGGTTAGAAATGACAATCCGTGTAAAAATTCTGATTAAAAAAACAGTTTTTGGTGTCCGCCTTTTTCTAAAGAAATTTTGTACAAGCTAAGCCAGAATTGGAACGCAATAATGAAGAAAACTAACGAAGAAAACAATATTTTTCTCCCATAATCACAACTTATGAAGCAAAAAATGTTTGTAGAAATCATATATTGGATTGAAAGAATTACGCAAAGCACAAATAGGTCACTCTAACAATTAGATTTGTAACGCATTATTCGTTATTAAAAGATGTCTGAAACAGCAAAACGTTTTCTTCAAAATCCGAAAAACTTGCTGTTACAAAAGTAAAAGTTGAACTGTTGGTAACCAGGTGCTACTCAATTATCCATCGGTATTTTCTTGGATTTTCATCACTGGTTTTATTCTATTCAAAAACGATTTTGACTGTTTCGAAGAATTCACAAAATCGAAAAATTTATACTGATAACGTTATTGTTTGCTTCTCACAGGAAAAAAAAAATAATTAAAATATTTTATTTTCACAACATTTTTATGCGAAATAGTGTCCTACTTGTAAAATAGCTGAAACTGAAATTTTTTTATGCTACTTTACAGTAAATTAGATAAAATATAGCAGTTAGTTCCGTTGTTTGAATCTGCTGGAATAGTATTCGCTAATTTTCACTTCTTTTGGAGGTGAAAAAATCGTTTCTCAAAGAATTTTTCCAAGGATTGACCACATCACTGTTGTTACCAGACATGAGCGGAACTCCGTCTTCCGTCTTCCGCCTTCCGTCTTCCCCTGTTTCATTATTAATTGAACAATTATAATTATCTTTTCCTTTTAAGATCGTCTTCAATGTACTTTTTAAATATCCCTTTTTCTTATCATAATATTTTCTGAATTCCTTAAAACTAAAAGAAGCTGAAGTGTTTGAGAAGCTGAAGTTTGAAAAAATCACACATCACCGGTCATAATGAACTGTAGATAAAATTCATAGTTTGGCTAATCAAAGAAGACTCTCTATTTTTTTAAATATCGACTCCACTATTTTCAAACAGTCAAATTCACTTGGTTTTGTTTTATATTTGTTCTTTTTTTTTTACTGTTCTGCTGTGATAATCCCAGAGATTCAACAATTCGTTATTCCACTGAGTGAAGAAAAAAAAAGTTCTTTTTTTTTCCAGTTTCTACATAGTCTTGTTTGAAAAACAAGAAGACTTTACGGGCTCGTCGATTCCCTCCTTTTTTTTCGTATCTAGTTCGTCATATTTTCTTTCTTCAATATTGCAAATGTTCAGATTTTCAGGAAGAAAGTATTTTACAGAATAACTGTACTTCTCTTTTTTGTAGAAAACAGTCGAGTTACAGTAGTGCCAAAAATGCGAAAGAATCAATATTTGTTTATTGGATTCTCCATTCTCAAACAGTCGAGTAACAGTGAGTTCCCTTTTTTCTTTTTCTACGTATTCCGTTTTTATTTTTTTAACAGGATTTCTACAAAGATACAATAATCTGCCTTTTCAATCATATTCATCGCTGAATCAACTCGTTTTAACAGCCATTGTTATATAGAGAAACATTTTTTTCCAGTTTCTACGGATTCATATGTGTGAAAAGGAAGGCTTTGATGATAATATTAGACGTTTGTGAAGGACAAAGCTTGCCAATTTATGAAAACTTCTCTTGTTTAACCGTTTTTATTCCTGTTTCGAAGTTACATTTTTTGGTACCAAACATGTTTTATTTACTCGGCACACTTAAACTAAAAAAGTCTGCAGATTTTTTTGATATAAGGGACAAATTGGAAAAGCGCATTACGATGAAAGTTGTGACCACCCGACCTTCAACTATTTTCTTGTGCCGCTGCATGCGGCGAGTTGCTAAATCGGTACGCTATTAGCCATTTTCCGGGGCTATTAGCCGATTTTGATAACGGCTAGTAGCCGCCAGTTGCCTGAGAGCCTCTTCCTCTCCCTACTCGTCAAGGATTCAAACAAAATTCGTAAAAAAATCAATAAGTTTATTTGAATACAAAACTGAAACATGATTATACAAGAAAATTGTACATGAAAAGTAAAGCAAAATTAGTTATATGGAAGACGGCATGAACCCAGCTGTTTTGCAGAAGTGTATTTCGGTCGTTGTTTCTGTCGCTATTTCTACCGTTCTTTTGATGAAGCTGCAAAAAATAATGATTTTCTGAGAACTTAAGAATCCTTTATCTTACCAAAACAAAACTGTATTACTTCTCCTTTAGGTTATTGTTGTTGTTGCCAAATGTTACACGTCGGTTCGGGGATGGACTTTCCAAGAAAATATGTTATTTTTCTAGGATCTCATCCTAATCCTTTATGTTTATCTCACATTTTGCAAACTTGATTAATTGTGGAAAGATCCGAAAAATAGTATTTCGTTCACCAAAATGTTCAATTTCAAGTTTTTTGAATGTCTCGTTCTTTTAGTCCCGTTATAACATTTCAAACTTCCTGTGATTTTCTTTTCATTGCAAAAATTACTATTTTAATGATATTTGGTAAAAAAAATCTCTAAACTGATTCAAACGATTTCAACTCGTTAAGTATCTGTGAAATTTTTTTTTGTTTCTAAAATTCAGTTGAATTAAATTGTTGTCCAAACTGATAGTAGCTTATGGCTAACTATTGTTCTCACAATTTACTTTCTGTTTCTTGATATTTTGATTTGGAACACTGAAAACTCCAAATTTTTGATGTCGATATGAATGTGCACCAATCTTTTGAAGGAAATATGTTTTCTTTTCAATATCTTATCCTATTGTTTCAGTACTGCTTCACATTTTGCGAAATAGTAAACTTAACGGCCACCACTTTTCACGGCCAGCCGCGGCCGTTTGACAGCCTTGCTAAGGACTAATTATTGTTTTTCAATTTTTTTGAATGTTTCTTGACATTTTCATTTGGAACACTTCATTCTCTTTGTACTGAACACGTCATATCTGTACCATTTTTCAGAGCGATTTTTTCAGAATGGCAATCAAACTTTATATTCTACAGACCTATTACAAATTTGGATATTATGTGGTAATTTGCTCTCAAGAACATTATTTCCATAAACTTTTTCAATTTCAATAAATCATAAAACAGTCTTTTTGTATCACTATTCCAACTCGGTCTTTGATTTATGACTGTTTGTCGTCATTTCAAATGAGAAATAAGAGATGCAAATGAGGGATAGAAATGACGAATATTTTTGACTCATAAGTATGAGTAATAAAAAAAGAGAGGGGAACAAACACTCTCCGCCCCTTCTCTCGTGTATAAATAGAAAGGAAAGAAAGACATTTTCGTTTCATTCTTGTAACGTTTTTGTTTTGGGCGGCTTTTGAGATAACCTTACCCTTTTTTTCTTGATAATTCTGAATATTTTTTATTTCTAAACTGATTGCTGCTACTAATTCAATGAGTTGAGATTCCGGACACTTGCTAACCTAGGACATGTGAGTTTATCTCAATAAATGGGTTTCCCATATACCTGAATTAGTGGGGGCACCTTTAATAAAAATGCCAAAGTATGGAGGACAAAAAAATCGGTTTCAGCATTCTTCGCATTTTGAGTCATCATGGTCCACACAGCATCTTCGCGGAGAAAATCATGAAAAGAGCTCAATTCTTCTTGGTTTTCCGTTTCTCGGCCTTCTAAACCATCCTGCATTGGAGCTCAAATTGAAAGCAGAGGCGGACAAGCGCTTGGTGCGCAGGGACAAAGTGAGTCATGGGTTTTATGGGAGTTTACTAGAGAATGGTCAGAACTCTAAGTGAGCTTTTGGAAGGCGTAATAGCACATTCGAACGTTAAGAGTACGCTGATCACGAATCCAAAGTCCGTTTTTGCTGCCGACATTTAAGAAAAAAGCTTTGACCTTAATTCTGGCCAATTTTCGTCAAAACCACTAATTTGAAGAATATATTTAGCATGATCCAGGGCTGGTAGAGTGCCCCGAATTGCGCCAAAATGCGGAACCATCCTCTAGCACCCCAAAACTTTCAGAAAGTTTTTGAAAAAAAAATGTTTTTGACTGAAAAATTTTCTTTAAAAAATGTTACTAGAGTCCTTTGTTGCAGCTTTTCCTGGGTTTTTCAATTCTTCTAGACTATTCTCAATAAGTTTTATTTTCAGAAAATTCCCATCAACGATATGAAATGCATTGTGAACCGCAGTCTCCAGGATAACGGTTTTATCGGACCCGAGCACGAATACACCAATTTGGAGTGATTGTCATTCGGTTCCCTTCTTTCACTTCTGAACTTCATTGTTTAAGACTTGAAATCAGAAGGAGGAAATAGTGCAGGAATACATCAAAAAGAACGAAGAGAACGAAGGAGAACAGAAAATGAACCCAGTTTTTCAAGTAGAGATTTTGTTGATTCATATTTTTTTTTATTAGTTTTTGTACTCGATATTCGAGTATTTCATAAATTCTTGAATTCATTTCTTATTCAACACCTCCACATTAAATATCTTATGTCTAACTCTCTAAAAGGCTCCGCCTCCATTCTTTCTATCTGAACGTCCGTCTGACCATCACCTCACTTTACATCCAGCAAGCCACTGACAGTGGCTGCGACTTCTCTGACTATTATGACGGTTAATATTGTCATGACTTTAATTTCGTAAAAAAAAGGAGAATGATGGCTGTGCGGTGTGTTGGCCCTTCATTTATGGTTCGATTATCACTCGGTTCCCAAAATTCTCACGGGTAACGATGGAAATCGGACGGAGAATGAATGGTTGGAGGAAACGGGAAGAGATAAGGTAAAAAAAAAAGAAAAAAATGAGAAACTGACTAAGGGAAATTCTACCGACTATTGTTCATAGAATTAACATGAAGAAAGAAAAAAAACACGGAAAAAGAGGCACAGAGGCACGGAAAAACGAAACTTTTCAGCTAGCACTTTAAAAAAAGATCGTCGCTCGTCAAAACTGTCGAAATTTCCTCGGTTTCTAGTGATCTTCTAAATTTTTTCCAGTTCCAGTGTTTCATTTTCAGGTTCGGAGTAATTTTTAAACTCGGTTATACGATCGCAGCCGGCTTATGAAAAAATAATCATTTTTGGAAAATATATTTATTGTCAAACTGATTATAGTTGTGCAAGAAATTTATATCGGGCGGTCCGCCTTTTTGATCTCGAAGTTTTTTTCTTAAAGTAACGCAGTGTTAAATAAAAGTGGGCGGATCAGCCGCGAATAGAAAATTTTGAATTCCTTGCCCAACTATCGTTAATTTGACATTAGCAACAATTTTTAAAAAAATGTTCTTCATGAACGGTTTCAATTCTCAATTTTTTTTTTCGGTTTCAAGTTGTGGATTTCCATTCCGTAGTATTACATTCCATGTTCATCCTGACATTTCTCACACTTTCAATGTTTTATCAATAAGCTAATTTTAGCCAGGTGCTGTAAGGTTAAAGTCAAAACTCAAGCCAGTTTTGCTAGTCTTGCATTCGAGTTTTCTTTATATTCACATCATTAAAAAACAATTGGAAAACAGTTTATAAAAAACTGGGAGAGATAAATGAAAGTCGTAGAACTCCCGACAACTTCGGGAAAACATTCAAAAAAGATTCTGGAATTAAAAAATACTGAATAAAATAATTTCATATTACCCATTAGTATACCTTGAAACTGAAAAAATGTATTTCTTAATAGGGTTGGAACCAGACATGAGCGGAATTCCGTCTTCCGTCTTCCGCCTTCCGTCTTCCGGGCTTTTTTCTCTTCCGTCTTCCGTCTTCCGACTTCCGGATTTTTGAAAATTGTTCCGTCTTCCGGCTTCCGTCTTCCGTGTTTCCGGACGGTGAGGAGATTTAAGAAAACAGAAATTCGAGGGAAATTTTTCAAAATTTTCAAATTTTCAAAATGGTTTTGGCGCTTTTCAACATACTTGGTCAGTCGTCAATTTACGTTTTTGTTCCAAAATTTCAATTTCATGCCACAAAATTCAGTTTATTTTTCGCTGGAGCAGTTTTGAGCACTTTATGTTCCTTCCGTTTCCTTCCTTCCATCTTCCGAGATTTTGAAATTTCTTCCGCCTTCCGTCTTCCGTCTTCCGAGTTTTCGAAAACTGTTCCGACTTCCGTCTTCCGTCTTCCGGATTCAAAATTTTCTCTTCCGCTCATGTCTGGTTGGAACCTGTTTGGCTAGAATTTCGGAAATGTAGGAACTTTTTTTGCGGTTTCATTTTGTAGTTAATAGAACATAGCTTACTTTATAACCGTTACTTTGTCTTTTTTTAGTTTTTAGATTATTTTCTTCTCTCATTCATTCTTCTTCAGCGTAATTTTCCGAAGTCGTGCTTTTACCGAGTTCTTAAAAATTTTATGTGGAAATATTCAAACAAGATCCTTGTGTTTTTTGAAAGTGTCTCTGCCTAATCAATGAAGGAAATCGTTTTTATATTACCAATTAGAACAACATAAAACTGTAAAAAATTGACTATTCAAAAATATTATATAACTAAGATTTTTTAAAGCTAATACAGGAACTTTTATTGCGGTTTCACTATGTATTTTCAGGAATACATAATGAATACTATGTATTTTTATTACTGCCTCAGGCCACAAGAATTTTTTACAATCCATTCTTTTTGTTCACATTATCTAACAATTCTTGGAACTTTAATTTGAATCGTAATTCGTCAAAATTAGGGTCAGCTGTTCTATTCTTGCATCCGAATTTTCTTTATATTCACATCAAAACATTTTGGAAAACAGTGTAAAAAGACTGGAAAAAGGACAAATCAAAATCGTGTAATTAGCGAGTTCTGACAACTTTTATGGGGAAAACATACAAAAAAGGCTCTTGATTTGAAAACAATTCTGTGCCAAAACAATACGTAATGAATAAAATTATTTCATATTATCAATTAGGACACATTGAAACTGTGATAAATTTATTCCTTACTAGGGTTAGATGGAGCGTTTGACCAGGTCTTTGGAGATGTAGGAAATTTTTTTTGCGGTATTCAATAGGATATAATTTTTTTCATAATCGTTATTTTGTCTAAAGTCAGTTCTTAGATTTTTTTTTCTCATATTCATATTTTTCAGTGATAATTTCTAACGTTTCCAAAAGTTCTTCTTGTTTACCGAAATCGTGTTTCTCCCGAGTTCTGACAACTTTTATGTCTAACAAGATTGTTGAATTTTTAAAAAAGTTTATCGGCCGAAACAATGAATGATATTGTTTTCAGATTATCAATAAGAACACCATGAAACTGTAGTGAATTTAATTCAGGAAAGGATTAGATGGAGCCTATTTTGGTTGGAATTTCGGAAATGGAGGACATTTTAGTGCGGTTTCGTTATATAGTTTTTAGAGTTTGAATAATTTCATTATTACTGATCGATTTGTAGCCGGTATTAGACGATTTCATAATCCATTCGTTCCGTTGAAATTATCGAACTATTGGCGGAACTTCAATTTTAATCTTCTCTGGCTTCTCAGCTGCTAAATAGTTTCCCATTTTTCTCGGTTTCAAGTCGTTTATGTCTTGTAAATACTACAGATTTGAAATGCTTACCGATCAACATAGATTTCATCGGCACCATTTCTATCTGAAACAAACGTTTTGCATTTTTCCAGGTTGCTTTCGTATAGATAGAAAACTAACGGCAAAGACAACTCGTCTTGTTTTTATACCAGCAACACTAGAATACTGGAAGAAGAAAATATAAACTTATCAATGATACGGCAAACTTTGTGATTTCCAGCAGATATGAAACTGTAATTTGTTGAGCAAAAAGCTATATTTTTTGCGTATTTTCCTCTGATTTCAGCATAGGAAATTTAAATAATGGATCTTGTTTTTTTTATTCTGTTAATCATCGCTTTTATCATCCTCTAAGTAGAAAAACTCAATTTCATTACAAATTTCTTTTTTCGGTTTCAAGTTATTTTCATCAGGATGCATTACAAACTCCGATTGTTTACTTCTATTAATTCGTCCTTTCTATCAGTAAAAAACTCGAAATTGTCATATAGTACGTAGTTGGCATGATTGGCTATATTTTAGGACAGGGATTTTTTGAAATTCTATTTATGGGTTATGATCAGACGTGCAAAAAAAGAGTTGCCCTGAAACTTGTATTAGTATTGCAGGCAAAATTATTCTTTTATGGCCACATATTGGAGACTTTACTCTCAGATGGGCAATTCTAATTGTAAACGTTACGGTATTTTTTAGTGTCAAATAGACAGTTTCAGGTATATTATATTTTGCTCTATCGCTAGTAGCTTTTGATGTTAAGACGCCAACTAGAATATTTCATCAACAGTAATATTTTTGCAGAGTTAGCAATCCTTTTTTGGCATTTTACAGTTACGAGTTGTTCAGTTTTATTATATGATGCTAAAACTTTGTTATCTACTTTGATAATTCTATTAATCAACTCATTTCAGCTGTAAACAGTCAGGTTACAGCCCGATGATTTTTTAACTTTGTATGAAAATAATGAGGTTCCTAGAGCATGGAAATTCATATTCAGTTTTTTTATAGGAAGTTTTGGTAAAAAATTTTTCTGAAACTGAAATGTGGGCTGTGAAAGGACAAGAATTTTTAAACATCGGTTCATAGGTTATCAATCCGCTAAAAGACCAACTACCGCCAAACCTGCATTATTATTGCATACAAAACTATTTGTTCATAGCCATCTTTTAAAGGAAAGACTAATACATATAAAAGCAATTCTCAATAATATTTTACGATATGTTTCAGTTTCAATGTTATGTAAACAGGTATTCAATACTTCCTCAATTCGCTGATGGTTTCTTATGGCAAGGCCCAAGTTCGGAATTTTTTGATCAAGGCAATCTTTTTTATTGTTGATATTTTTTCGGTTTCTATTTTTTCATTTTTACTTAAAGTTTGGTTCTATTTGATTCATCGTTATCGTTACAGTTTAGACTTTTATCAATGAAATTTTATCTTTTCTATTCCGCCAGGTACAATCAAGTTTTGAGGCAGGCTATTTTCTAACTTCGAATAAGAATAATCTTTAGAGAAGACAAAAATAAAAGAGTAATTTCCTCGAAGTTTAATTTTTTTATCAGTTCATCTTGAAACTGAAAAATGGACTATAATGGGAAATGATATCAGTAACGTTTTTTCGTAACATCAAGGAAAATTCTTGTCCGTTACTTTTGAGAGAAGATCATCCGATTTCCAAATAAGAAATTTTTGATAATCGATCTTGTTCTCTTTATCAATTAGCTGACGCATTCATCATCCCCCAAGATAAAAAAAAACACCACTTTTGTTTCAAATATTTTCGGTTTCAGAAAGTTTTCATTTGTGGCATAACAAATTCCAATTGTTAAACTGACTTTTGCCGCGTCGATCTGACATTTAAAAATACAAAATCATCAAATATTACGAAATTGGCATACTAAGCGGTTCATTGGAAACGTCGACTGTCAAACCCTTATTAGAATTGCATGCAAAACTATTTTTCCATAGTGATTTCTTGGAGAATTTTTTGTCAGAGCGGATATTCTCAATACAGATTTAAAGCATACTTGTGATGGGCCGGGCCGACTGAGGAATTTCTACCGGCCCGGCTCTGAGGGGGGTCAAAATTTTTTTGCACTGAAAAAAAATTTTTTTAGTCTTTTTTTCGATAACTGTAGGAGTCGTTTTCTAGAGAAAATTTTGGATATTTCCAGTAAGAAAAAGTCAGAAATTTCATCAAAATCACCGAAAAAAACGACGAAAAAATGACCCCAATTGAAAAAATGACCCCAATTTTTCAAAATTTTTTGAATCCGGGCCGACGGGCCGGCCGGGCCGGCAGAATTTTCCATTGGCCCGGCCCGGCCGGCCCGGAAAATCACAAGTATGATTTAAAGGAGGACTGACTCGGGCTCCGGTTCTCTTTTATTTTTAGTTCTGACGTAGTTTTTTATTCAGATTGTTTTCTTTCGCCACGACTACACTCAAAAATCCCTCTAATCGGTAGAAAAAGGCGCTTGAAAGAAGCACGCAATACAGGTTGATGGACTAGGATCCGTTTGCGCCTTGCGCGCCCTTTTCTTCAAATTCCTAGGCCGTCAACCTGTACGCGGTCATGCTTTGAATCGCAGATTTGTATCGTTTAGAGCTTTTCTTGAGTGTAGTCGAAAAATGTGAAGAAAATAATCAGAATTTGAAGCAAAGAAATTCCGAGTTCAGTCCTCCTTTAACGGTGTATTTATAAAGAGTGTTGAGTTTTTGTCGAGTATGAGCCGAAAAAAGAAGGAGGTCGATTCGATTGGCGTCAATGTTTCTCAATGCTCAATGAAAAATCAATGTTTCTTGAACAATGAAAGTCAGTAAAGCAAAACACGAAACGGTATTTTGAGTTGAAATACCGAATTTTCCAAACTAACCTATTTTAGTGTTTCGAGCTTCATCAACTTTTGATCAGGAATTTTAGAGAAAATCTCAGATTGGTCACCACCAAAATGTTCAAAAATTTCACTAAAAATCAGCAATTATTTTTGAAATTGTGGACAGTGTTGTTTACAGATTGCTGCTTTTTTTTGTTACGAAAAAATATAGAATGCTTTGTGTACTGTTTTCAGAAAACTTATTTCATCATCATTTTTCATCAAGTTTCTCAAAAGTTTACTGCTTTGAATATCAAAGAAGCCAATGACTATCTTGTTTTTCGTGATAAAATTTGTTTTGTTAAGTTTCTTGACGCCTAAAACTGAAATTGGAAATTGGATCTCCGTCCTACATTGAAGTTTTGATTCAAGCATGGTTATAAGAAGAGTTCGGAAGAGTATTTTTTTTTGCAAATTTTCCAAAAATTCGCTGTTTTTTATCACAAAATAATCGATAACTATTTACTTATCGATAACTATTTACTCATGATTACTCGTTCACAGTGTGTGTTATCGACACAGGATCGACAAATTTACCGATAAATTTATCGATAGATTTGTCGATAAATTGTCGACAATTTATCGATAAATTTTTATCGGATTTTAATCGAATATTTATCGATAATTTTTTCGATAATTTGTCGATAAATTATCGATAAAAATCTGACAAAAATTTATCGATAAAAGATCGACACGTTATCGATAAATTTATCATTTTTAACAAAGCATTTTGTAGGAAAAAAACAATCGTGGAAAAATAAGGCCTTCCCGCGTGGTTTATTCGTGGAAAAAATGATTAAAAAACAAATAATTCCACGTCAAGATTGCTAATCTTTTTTCACTGGTTTTGTCGGTTTTTGTCGAATTTTATCGATAAAATTATCGACAATTTATCGACAATTTATCGATAAATAAACGTGACGTATCGATAATTTGTCGACAATTTATCGATAATTTTTTGTCGATCTTTTGTCAGATTTTTTGTCGGATTGAAGATTTATCGATAAAAGTTTGTCGATAACACACACTGCTCGTTCATTCTTTTTCTAAAATACTCTCCAGGTGTTCAATTCACTTATGTCCACTTATGGACTATGAGCCAAGCTGGAACTTTAGAGGTATAAGAAGAAGGGACCCAAAAATCAATGTTCCTTATACACTGAAATACAGTAAAGGAAAACACGAAACGTTATTTTGAGTTGAAATATCAAGTTTCCAAAACTAACCTTCATCAGTATTTCGAGCTTTAGCACCTTTTTGAAAATTTTTTAAAATCAGAAAATTAAGAGAGAACCTAAGATTGGCTACCACCAGAATGGCCAAATCTTGAATATTACTGGAAACAGATAGTTAATTTTCAAATATCAGTGCAATATCATTGTTTTTCAGAATTGTAAAGTTCTTTATAAAAACTATAAGAAACAGTTGATCATATTTCACTAAAAACTGCACCTATACTTTATTTTCATCAACACATTCTGAAACACTCGATTTTTTTTGGGATCTTTTGGTGAAATATAATTTCCCTTATTATTTGGATTCCATACAACCATGAGCTGAATTCCGTCTTGCGAGTTTCCAAAAGTGGAGATAATGAAAAGCCGAGGAAAAATGTTTCCAATTTCCCAATCAGGAAAGACACTTCGGAAACACACTGTTACAAAAGTTCAATACATGTTAACTAGCTATGCCGAATTTTTTAAAATTCATCTTGCATTTCATTTGTCATTTCAATGAATCCTTAACTTTTCTTACTTAACTTTTTGAACGAATGCAACAGTTTTCTCAAATTTCAACCGAAGATTCTATTCTGGTGGACTAGCTTTTTTGTGTACTGCCGCATGGTGGCTGTGAACAGGGGCTCCCACCAAACTAAGGCTGTACAAAGGCTGTAGACAGTCATTATATTTCCGACAATGAACTAAAAAGTTCTCTACAGTTCTCTATCTTCTTCTCTACAGTTTATGTTTCCTTGTTCTAATAAAACTTTCAACTGTTTGAGATTTTTCTGAAATTTGTATGAATTCTGTGAAAATAGTACTCGATCAAAGTTTTCCAGAATTTTCGTTTAGGACATACCTTTGTGTACATACCCAACTCGTTTGCGAGGCTTATTATAAAAAGGAAAAGACGAGGTTTATTTTTTTTTTCAAGAGAGAATCCGTAAACGCATAAACATTTTGTTCATGCTGGTTCTATTCTTGAAAAATGAATGAAACTGAGATAACTATTGGAATTTCTTGTTTCCCGAGCAAAACTGTCGTGAACGGACGGTAACGGATCCTTTACACATCAGAAATCTTATGAACACATAACGGATACGTCCGCGAAGGACCTGTGATTAAAAGTTTATGAAATAGCAGATTTATTGATTTTTGTAGAACTGGAAAAGTTACAAAAAAGACCATTTTTATTTTTGTATTGGGCTCAGATTTGACGTAAAATGCTACGATACGGACTATTCACATGAATTATTTTGTTTTCCCGCAGCTCACAACTCATGAACTAGAATGCAAAAAAACTTTGTAGAATAAAAAGTTGTCTGAAACGGTAAATTATTTCTTCAAAATTTACAAAAAATTACTGTCACTAAAACTGAAAATAAAGATCGTATTAAGTTTAAATCAATTGTTCTTCAATTTTTCCCGAAATCGCCATCTCTTTACTGCACTTGATAACATCCAGACAAATTTCAACTGTTTCATTAGTTAAAAAAGTTTGAAGGTTTTCAGTTTGTACTAATTCGTTCAGCTTAAGCGACAATTGGAGATTTGTTTTCGTTTTTATCTGTAGTGTTTCCAAAAAAGAAAAAGAAGAAAGGGGTAGTAGTTGTTGTGAAATATTTAGTCAAGTTGGAGTAAGTATGAGCAGTTTTATGAAAACCGCTTTTCTATTGGATAAAAATGTAATTTTTTTTTTGAAATTTACACTAAACGTAACTAAATTAGCCTTTCTGATTTGTTTTTATTAGGTTGCTCTAAATTCTGAAACCAATTTTGATACCTTTCGAATAAAAAGTTTAAATTTTATTTTCCGTTTTAAATTACACTTTGAAATTACACTTTTTTAAATTACACTAATTGGAGTTAAGCTAGCTCCTTCAGATTTGTTTTTATTGAATTACTTCGAAGAAGAAAAAATCTGAAACAAATTTTGATGTTTTTCGAAAGAATGTTCAAGTTTTTTTTCCCGTTTCTAATTCATTTCTAACAACGCTAAATAAGAATTAGAGTGGTTCTGCTTATGATTCCATACTTAAAAAGTTGAAGCGCATTTTAGAGGAGAACGCTTTCTTTTCCAAATATTTATGAATCTCAGGTTCTTGTGTTCTAACGGAGTTTACATTAGAACTGAGACGCAATTATTTCATATCAAACATTTTTGAAACGATGATTTTTTGTTGTTGAAAAACTAAAACTTCCTGTTACAAAAATCAAAGTTAGGAAAAAAGTTATCAGTTTTTATTCAATCATGTTATCAATTTATTCAATCATGTTATCAATGCATTTCAGGCAGCCTTTGGAACATTTTTCAACTGATCTCAGTTCTTCTACTACTTATTTTGCCAGTTTCACCGATCTCAAAAAAATGGAAGATTTCTGTTTATAGCGTTGCAAGGTTTCTCTACAAGGAAATTTTCAATTCATTGACAAATGAAATATGAAAAATTGAGAAAAAGTGCAGGAATTGTTTTAGTAAAACCGAGGTCTTCACTCTAACATATAAAAACAATGTGCATCTTCTATCAACTGATTGTGTAATAGCAATTTCTTGTGGAAAACTTGATGGAAAACAAATCGTTTTTCAAATACTTACCGTGAAAACTGTATTAAAAGAGCATGCTCTTCTATTTCTCCATGCAGCGGTTTGAGAGCTCTTTTATTAAAGGTGCACTTCTAATAAAGAGAGCTTTTTTATTTATCCGAGCGTGACTATCTTCTATCAAAAAGGCTCTTCTAATAAAGGGCGGCTTTCTATGACTCCCAGAACTCTCACGCATGGTCCTGCATTAGAGGGGCTCTTCTGATACAGTTTTTACGGTATTTTTGATTGGTTTTTTTCTTTGATGAATTTTAAAGATTTTGAAGAAATTTCGACAGTTTCATTATCCATCAAAATTTCAAAGTTTCTTTTGGTGATATTATTTAAAATTAGGTAATGGTTTGTACGTCCGTTCCACGACAAAAAAACGTATTTCTCTGTCACATAGTAAAACAGTTCAAACCAGAAACAACTAACTCTTATGCATTATTTTCAGTTGAATTGAAAAGCATTTTCATTTTTATGAGGATTCAAAAACAACGAACAATTTATTCAAGCAAGCTTCCTATTTCTAAAATGAACAAAACTGGAATTATTTTCCCGTTTAAAAAGCTGAATAACTTCGGTGTGAAATAATATGCTTCAATCTCAAATCCATTTCGCTTTGCTGGGTCAGAAGTGACAATCCGTGTAAAAATTCTGATAAAAAAAAATAGTTTTTGGTGTCCGCCTTTTTCTAGAGGAAATTTTGTACAAGTCAATCCATAATTAGAACGCAATTCTGCGGTATACCATTTTGGTGCCGTATTAATAAAAAAAATATTTTGCCCTTTTAGTCACCACTTATGAAACAGAAGTTTTTTGTAGAAAACGTATGTTTGGATTGAAAGAATTACGCAAAACAATAATTGGTCACAAATAATTGGACTTGTAACCCATTATTTGGTATTGAAAGATGCCTGAAACAGCAAAACTTTTTCTTGAAAATCCGAAAAACTTCCTGTTACAAAAATAAAATCTGAATTGGTGGTAACCAAGTGCTACTCAATTGTCGATTGGCATTTTTGTGAATTTTCTATACTGGGTTTAATTCATTTAAAAACAATTCTGACTGTTTCCAAGAATTCAGAAAATCGAAAAATTTCTACTGTTAACGTTGTTGCTTGATTTTTATTGTGAACAAAAATATTTAGTTGAATTTGAACAAAAATTTCTGTTTACAACATTTTATGCGAAATAGTGTCTAACTTGTAAAATAGCTGAAACTGGAGTTTTTTATTGCTACTTTACAGTAAATCGGATGAAATATTGCAATTAGTATCGTTGTTTAGCTTATTTTCTGATTTTCACCTCTTTTGGCGACCGTTTCCTTGCGGTATTTGAGGTCTGAAATAGATATTTTGTGGTACTCAAAACAGTTATTTTTTCTTAAGTGATCAATGAAAGAATGTGAAAACTAAAAATTACTACCATTTACAAAATTTGCTTCCGCATATTTCAAGTTATTGATATAGGAATACCGTTCTTCTTCCATAAAAAATTTATGAGACATCAGATTTTTTTTTCGAAAATTTCTAATTTAAGCAAATGAATTATCAAATGGTAGCGTAATTTGTCAAAAATTTCAAGTGAAAAAACTTTTTGAGACGGCAAATTGCCTCGCAAAATTGTCAGAAATTTCCTGTTGCTTCCATCTAAGAAATATTCAAATCAATTATTCTATTCATTACGTAGCCTATTTGGTTTTGATTGTATCAAGCTAGCTTTATTGTCAGTTATAGGGCCAACTTTATCTGTTTCAGATTTTTAATAATTTTTTTAAATTTCAGCGGAAAGCGTTACGACTCTAAATGGTTCAGAAAAAACGAGATTTGCAATGAAACAAAAAAAGTTTTTCTTGGAAAACCACGAAACGAATGGGAAATTGAGGTATAAAACATCGGAGAAGTAAAATTTCAAAAAATATGAGGTTTTCTCTGGACCGATTGGTGAAACACCGAGCAGTTTTTATCAAAAGTTTATGAAAGAGCACACTCCTACAATAAAACTATAGCTAGAATAAAGAAGGCTTGATTTTTTATTGCGTCCTGTATTCAATCGAGCACTTTTTCTCTGAAATTGACAGCCTTCAGAAAAAGTTGAACTGTTTCAGTATTACAATGAAATACCAAAATACCTGTTGCGAATAGTTTGGTTACGGTGTCTTTATCTTTTTTTTTCTCGTTTTTGTCAATTGTTCCTAAAATTCCATCCCTGAAGCAATCAAATTTTGAGATTCGATTTATTTTAGAGTAGAAGAAACGGAATTTTTATTGGAAGTAGTACACTTGAAAGAGCGTGAGCGTTATGTTGTATCTGTAATTCAAAAACGAATGGAACTGAGATAATTTTTTTGCTTTACAATCTTCAAATCACCTAATCAACAAGAATAAAATTATTTGTCCGAATAACTATTCTTACTTCGATTTGCAGGACTTAATTTAATTTTAGGAAGTATCAAATAATTTCCAGCTTATGTGAATGAAAATTCCAACTGTTCAGAATATTTCCTGTTAAAAGAATCGGAAAAAATCGATGGTTATTTGGTTCAAGTCAATCAATTCATTATCTGTGAACCTTCGGAAATTTCGATCAACTCTTTTTT
Source organism: Caenorhabditis doughertyi (assembly GCA_963572265.1). NCBI lineage: Eukaryota > Metazoa > Nematoda > Chromadorea > Rhabditida > Rhabditidae > Caenorhabditis > Caenorhabditis doughertyi. The sequence continues at coordinate 8,334,832 of OY751556.1, read as the reverse complement.
CTGTAGAGTAAGCGAACGAAAACAGGAAGTAGGATTTTTTAAAAGTGAGGTTTTGAATTCGAATATTTTCACCGAAGACGAATTTCACCGAATCGACGTATTGGTATGAAAATGCCGCGTTTTTTCATCAATCATTCATGAAACAGCACAATCTTGTGGGAAATTTATAGTCAGATGAAGTAAAGTCTGCTTTTTCACTGCATCCTTTTTGCAATTGAGCACTTGTTCACAGAAATCCACAAAGCATTAAAAATTCCAACTGTTTCAATATCAAATAAAATACCAAGATTCCTGTTGCAAATAGTTTGGTTAGCCTTCAATATCTTATTTATCTGGATTGTTTCGCTTTCCTGAGTATTTCATTTCTGTAACAACAACAGTTCGAAAAATGTGAACATTGTGATGTACCTTCATTGAAAAAACAAATGAAACGAAACTGGTTTTTTTTCGTTACAATATAAATGACAACAAATCAACATGAATGGAATAACCTCTACCGGAATCATGTTTTTTTTCAAATTTTCACCCACTTCCACGAAAAATTCCACAAGATTTCCAACTTATTTTTTTTTACAGACTTTTCCTCTTTCTCGGAAAACATTTCAGGACTTTGATCGAGAATGAAGCAATCTCCTATTTTTTCCATGTAACGGCTTTTTTGATAATTGCAGTTCAATTCAAAATAAAATTTTAGTCATAATAATTGGAGTTGGTTTGCGTTTCCTTTCTAGAACACCCTGATGTATAACGACAATGCACTGAACACCTGGATTTCGAAAACATCTGAAACGGCGAGTAGGATGTAACTTTTTTTTTAATTTGACTGTTACAGAAAACCAAATTATATTCGCAGTTATTTGATACAAATCATTTAAACGAGTGCGTATGGTCTGCTTGAAGTTTTAGTGAATCATATCAGGCATTATTTTATAGGATTCCGTCAGACTAAGACAATATTTTCCGTTTTAAAGATCCATGGAAATTGTGGTTGAAGCTAAGTTATAATGATAGCCTACAGAAAGTTTCTAAGGATTCTCAGTCTATGATTGTACAGAGTACCTAGCAGTTTCCCGAAAAACTTTTCAGAGCTTCGGTCAAGATTGAATCAATTGGTGCTCATCAGCCACTACCCAAACAAAAGTCTTTTTTGATAATTACAAATGGATTCAGAATAATTGAAATTTAGTTGCGCCAAACTTTAATGTAGAATAGAAATATATCGGTTTTTACTAACCTGGCCTTCATAATGAGAACATTTCTGTTTCATATGATTTGCTACTTGGAAAATAGGTAAAACTGGAAAAATTTTCAAGATAAACTACCGTAAAACCTGTATTAGTATTGCCCATTAATTAGAATCGCCCCCCTAATAGTATTGCGTCCAGAAATTGACATTGAGAAATACACTTGCTCCTCTAATAGTATTGCCCCCGGGCGGGGCTTTTGAAAATAGTATTGCATGCATAGGCACCGCAATGAAGAGGGGGCGGGGCGTCGAAAAAATTCCACCTGGAGGTATTGCGGCACTTTGAGCGCTTGTATCTCGGCTTGGGACAGATAAAGTTGGGATGTTAATATTTCTCCTTACGTAACTTTTTACGGGGAATCCAATGGTAAAACTCGTTTTTCAAAAGAAATACTAGTTTTTTCAAAAAAAGCAGGAAACCGGAAAAAATTCCAACCAGTCTCGGAAAGTTGAGAATTTAAATTGGTTGTAGGCAATGTGCTCGGAGTTTTTTTGCAGTTTTCATCATTTCTAGATGTTCTTGAATGGATTCAGTAATAAAATAAAAAATTTAGCATCCGCAAAAAATTTCAGAAGACGTCAAACTTCTGGAGCGGATTGAGAAAAATTTTCAGCGATGACCCCCAATTTTTATTTTTTATTCGTGTTTATCAAACATTCGAAAGTACAAATGCAAATTTTCAGCCCAATTGGGGCAGTTTGAAGTATTTTATTACCTCCTAAAAGCTACTATACTTCTGAAGATTTGCGGTTTTTTGAAGTTTTAGGGCTGTTGCAGGCAATGTGCTCGGAGTTTTATTTCAGAATCGGATTCTACACAAAATTTGCAACAATTTCGTTTAAAAAAACATATAGTTTTTGCATCAGCTTTTTGAGATATTACAGTCCAAACAGGGCTGAAGGCCGAAAAAGTCATACTTTTAGCAAGCCCTCCCATCACCTGGCATCGCCCACAATGTAAAGACAAGTAAGGTGGCGCGAAATGTGTAGGTCCGTGGCGCAGCCGCAGAGCGCGCGTTTTGTGCGCAACCGGCGAGGGTTCGACCTCTCTGGAGGCAACTTTTGTTTTTCTCTAAGGATTTGCGCTGACTCCGCCCACCTCCCGGTGGAATTTTCAGTAGAAAATGAAGCAACAAAAAATGACGATATCTCGAGAAGTAGCGAACATTTTTGAAAAATTTTTTGGGAATGTACTTCTATTGAGTTTTCAAACGTAATGCACAAGTAAAATTATCGAAAAAAGCAGTTTGAAAAAAATGTTGCGGTGCCTATGCATGCAATACTAATACAGTTTTTACGGTAAATGGAATCAATGGAGTTGCTACAGTCGCTCAAAAGTAAAAACAAATTTAATTTTGATGGCTATCCCTTTACGACTATCCATAGAATACCGGGCTTTCTTATCAACAGTTCATGAAAAAGTAGATTGTTGCAAAAATCCATACATAGATCAAAAACCAATTCGCTTCGCAAAAGGAACGGAACGGCTACTGAAAAATTCGATATTGAAAACATCAGAAACGGTAAAATTTTTTCGAAGATCCCAAAAGAAAAGTTTCCTGTTACAAAAATATTGGGAATAAAAAGATGGTTTGGGAATCCAATTCGTTACTGCATCCTTAAGAAATTTTCTAACTGGGTTTTGATTTACTTTTGAAAAATTATGACAGTTTCAAGTTCACTGAAAAAATGAAACTTTCCAGCTCACAACGTTGCACGGCTCCTCTCAATTGAGTTTCTATTTGGATTTCATGTTGAACTGTTTCCAAAAAGAACATTTTCATTTAAACCGATTTTCTATTTAATAAGTGAGCGAAACTGAAACATTTTTCGAATTTGAAAACATAAAAAAAAAAACTTGAACTAAATTCTTTTCCTGTTTTTGAATAATTCTAATTTCGAGTTATTATCCCCATCATAGCTTCTCCCGGTTTTCGTAGGGATATTAGTAGAGAATTTTTTCTCGAGAAAAATTTCTCGTCTGCACACACTGCTAGTTGAAATTTGGAAAAAAAATTTATGCGTTATTTTCAGTAGAATTGAAAAGCATTTTCATTTTTATGTGAACTAGAAAGACATGAACAATTTATTCGAGCAAGCTTTTTAGTTCAAAACTGAACGGAACTGAAATTATTTACCCGTTTAAAAACTGAATAACTTCGGTGTGAAATACTATGCTTCAATTGCATTTCGACTTGCTGGCTCAGAAATGACAATCCGCGAAAAAATTCTGAAAAAAAAGTGTTTGTTTTTCCGCCATTTTCTAAATAAATTTTGTACAAGTTAAGCCAGAATTGGAGCGCAATAATGAAGAAAACTAATGAAGAAAACAATATTTTGCCCTTTTAATCACCACTTATGAAACATAAGATTTTGTAGAAAATGTATGTTTGGATAGACATAATTACGCAAAATCGGTCACAAATAATTGGATTTGTAACCCATTATTTGATATTAAAAGATGTCTGAAACGGCGAAACTTTTTCTTGAAAATCCGAAAAACTTCCTGTTACAAAAATAAAAGTTAAAATGGCGGTAACCAGGTGCTACTCGATTGTCGATTGGCATTTTTGTGGATTTTCTTCACTTGCTTTATTACATTTAAAAACGATTTTGACTGTTTCAAAGAATTCAGAAAAACGAATAATTTATACTGATAATTTTGTTTCTTGCTTTTTATTGGAAGCAAAAATATTTAGTTGAATTTGAAAACAAATTTCTGTTTACAACATTTTTATGTGAAATAGTGTCCAACTTGTAAAATAGCTGAAACTGAAATTTTTTCTGCTACTTTAAAGTAAATCAGATGAAATATAGCAATTAGTTCCGTTTTTTCGGATCTGCTAAATCTGCTGATTTTCACCTCTTTCTGCGACCATTTCTTTTCGGTGTTTGAGATCTGAAATGGATATGTTATGGTACATCGAACCTATTATTTTTTCTTGAATATTCAATGAATAAATCTGAAAACTTTTATTCAAACTAGCATTTACAAAATTTGTTTCCTCATCGTTCAAGTTACTGGTATACCGTTCTCCTTCTATAAAAAATTTATGAGACGGCAGATTTTTTTTTTTTGAAAATTTATAATTTAGGCGAATAAATTATTAGATCATAGCGTAATTTGTAAGAAATTTATAGTTAAAAAACTTTTTGAAACGGTGAATTGCCACGCGAAATTGTCAAAAATTCCCTGTTGCTTCAATCTAATAAATATTCAATTCAATTATTCTATTCATTATATAGCCTGTTTGGGTTTTATTGTATCAAGCCCATATTTGAAACAGGCGGTTACAATTTTTCAAAATTTCATCTGAGATCGTTACGGTTTCAGCTGCTAGAGTGAATGTTCACAAAGTCATTCTGGAACACTGTTGAAAAGAACGAAAACTGGAAAAATGTGAGCATTATGTAAGCATAAAATGGAACTGGAGTAATTTTTTGATTGAAAACTTGAAGGCATAAAATCGACAACATAAAACTACCTGTTTTGTTCATTTCGATTCGCCAGATTTTCAGTTAGTTTAACAAGGAAATGCGTAGAATTTTTAGCTTATGTTTTCAGCTTATGCATGCACAGAGTGTTGCCGTTTCATGAAAAGCTTTTCAGAAATTTGTTCGATATTGAATCAATTCTTCGTTTATGCTCGTTGAATTAAACGTAGCCTTGATAGTAGTATATTTCGGAATAAACTTCAGTTGTGACCTCCTATTTTGTGTTCGTATCAGCTTTTATTCAACTGAAGCAAGTTTTCTGATTAGGGTCTAATGCCTTTCTTAATTTGAAAAATTCCTGAAACAGGGAATCAGAACTTCAAACGTTTCAAAATTTTTCGGTTCCAAAAACCAGGGGAATATTGATTGTTATTACTTCCAATCAGTATATCCTGAATGATTGAAGAAAGTTTGTGTCACGATTCATCCTGATTCATTTTTCCATTGAATTTCCTAATTTTAGCATGAAATTCTATTTCAGTTTTTTCAAAAGTAAAATTATCGGTTGAGTTATTGTCGTTTTAACATGAACTAGCTTCAATATAAATTAGACGAAACAGGGAGGTTATTATAATGATTGTGCCTTCTAAATTTCTAATACTTTTGTTTCATTTGGTTTCATATGTGAAAAGCTGATAAAACGGAAAATTTTTTCAAAGACAAGGGACACAGGGAGCTTGAATTGAACTTCCTGTTTCAAAAACAACTTAACTTTGATTTCTTCTACAGGATATTTTATTAACAAGTCCACAGTTTCTTTTTTGAACGTTTCTGAGGCTCTTTTAATGCAGTTAACCGGATTTAGAGCAATTGTTCATATTTCTGACAAGATGAAAAAATTGAGTTTTTTATCCTACTGCTCGTTGCGATTAATCTTTCGAGAACGCCGTATTTTCTTACCAGCAGTTTATGAAACAGTAGATACTTGTTAGAATCTCACTTTTATATTAAAACAAATATGAAGTACGTGAGAATTATGAAAGAATTACTGATGTTCTATTTGAAAAGTGGGTGAAACATTATCAAATTTGGAAACATATGAACAACTAACCAAAAAATTTTCGGCACTGTTCTAAAATCGTGGACCAAGAAAAAAAATCGTGGACCGGTTGAACATTGTGTTCTGAAACAAAATCGTGGACCGTAAAAATCGTGGACCAAAGTTGAGGCTTAGTTTCCGCCTACCTGTTTTAAAGAGTGAGAACTAGTCAGAACTGGTCCGGTAAGAACTGAACGAATTAGAGCCGACCAGTTTTGACTAGTTTTGGCTCTTTAAAACAGGTAGGCGGAAACTGAACCTCAACTTCGGTCCACGATTTTTTCGGTCCACGATTTTGTTTCAGAATATATTTTTCAATTGGTCCGCTATCTTTTTTTTCGGTCCACGATTCTTTTGGTCCACGATTTTTGCAAAATCACAAATTTCAATCGGTCCACGATTTTTTTTCTTGGTCCACGATTCTTTTTTCGGGTCCACGATTTTTTTTGGGTCCGCGATCTTTTTTGTTGGGTCCACGATTTTAGAACAGTGCCAAATTTTCTGTTTCAGAATACCCTCAAATTCAAGTTATGAACCCAATCTTAGCTTCTGGTAACATATTCATTACACATATTTTTGCCGTTTCTTGAAAGCGTTCAATAATTTCAAGTAGAGTTAGAGCGTGTTGATGATCTTCGACGTTTCTAAATTTTATCGATTCTCGATTTTTCACTGGTTCATACAGTTATTTTCAAAACGAAACCATTGACAGTTTGTTAATCCCTTCGAATTGTTTGCGAACATTTTCTTGATAATTTCTAAGCTACTCAGGCATAAATTTCAGTCATTTTCAGCAGTTTTTTGCATGACAAAAACTTTTTCAGGCACAGTTAGACATTGTTCCAATAAACTTTTTTTAACAGTTTCTATGATTTTTTATATATGAAGTTTTCTAAATTTTCCAATACTGTTTTCTTTGACTTCCTTGTCTGAAGAAATACTTTTCAGCCGATTTGTAAACAATTTTTCGACCGTTCTTTCGACAATTCCCTTAAAACTTATCAATTTTTTAACCGTTTTCAACTTGTTCTGAATCATACTCTTGGAAGTGTTTCAGTAATTTTAATGAATTTTTAGTCATTAGGAATTGGTTTTTTTTTCAATTTTCCGTTTTTTAATCACACTGGCATCAGCTTTCAGTTTTTTCTGAGCAAATTTCAATTTCACGTTATTTTGAGCCACTTCTAGCAACTTTCCAAATGACTCAAACAAACTTTTTTTTGTCCTTTTCCCACGAGTTTGTAACGTTTTTGAGTTATTTTTTTGTGATTTGAATGCTTATATTTTTTCATCGATTTTTCGAACCTTTCACAGCCAATTTCTATGTATCCTAACTCATTTTAGTCTTTTTAGCCATCTCCCAGTAGTCCCGAAACGCTTTTCAAGTTTTTTTTCCCGTTTTCTCAGTAAAATTCAGGCATTTCTGTTTTATGTTATCAAATCTGCGCGCACCTAGGCAACCGCCTTCCTCCTCACCTTTCCCACGAGAATACCCTCTAATTAAGAGCCGCCTTCTCGAATCTTCTTCCCCCCTCCTTTTTCTCTCTCTCTCCTCTCCCCTCTCCCAACTGCGCAGGGATCGATATTATGCACAATGGGGTGCTCTCTCCCCTCCTCCCCTCCTTTCCGATGACCACTGCCTCTGCCCCCCGTCTCTGCGTCTCTTCTAGAGACAGTACTTTTTCGTTTTTCTCTCTTTTTCGAGAAGAAGGAGACATCGTCTTCCGATTACTTCTACATCTTCCTTTCTCTCTTCTACTTCTCCGAGGAGGAAAAAGGGAGGAGGAAAAAGGAACAATTGGTGTACTTTTTATACTTTTTATACTAAACTTTTTCGTACATTTACTTTTTCCTTGGAGATTTTTACATAAGGAAAAATATTTTTTTAAATTTCGTTGGTCAATTTAGAGATTTTTATGCATTTTTAATATTTTTGGCGAATTTTACCAAATGCTGTTTCGTATTGGACTTTTTTTCCATAAAAAATAGTTTTTCACGTTATTTTCACGATTTAACTGGGTGTTTTGAAGTCATTTTCAGTAAAATAATAATGTTTTTCTTTGAATATTTATTTCTTTTTCCCCACTTTTCAGCCATTTACAGTAAAAAAAAACCAAATTTAGTAGCCCTTTTTATTTATTTTTTGCACTTTTTCCGTAAAAAAAAAGAATTTCAATGAAATTTCAGCGATGAATCAGTGACTCCAGTAGTATTTTTTGCCAAAACATACTGTTTCTATTTCAATATTTTTGCATTCCAAAAATTTTTAATTTTCAGTCATTTATCTTAAAGTTTTACCCATTTTCCTATAATTTTCAGTCAAAATTACTATTTTCTTGGAAAGTTTCCCATTTTTTAACCAATTTCGACTTAATTCATTCAGTTTTTGACCTTGTAATATAGAGTTTTTATTGAATTATGACGAAATGTTCCGTGTTTTCTGTGTGCTTTTGCTCCAATTTTGCTAACTTTGACTCACAAAATGAAATTTTGAAGACAAAAGTTTTGAGTTTATCGCTTTTTTCCCGGAAATTGGGCAATTTCGATTTGAAAATTTTATGTTCCAGCCGAAAAGTTTAAATGATTCAATGAAATGAATTTTTGATTCGTAAACAAGTTTAATCGATGAAAATAAACTTCTATTTCCACGAAAACTGTTAGTTTTTCCAACCAATCATTCCGATTTTTTATGTAAAAAAAAAATCAAGTTTTGACCAAAAATTGGTTAACTTTTTTAAATTAACGTTTCAAAACACAATTAAAGATCTCTCCGGTGAACTGTCTTTTGATTCGTTTCGTTTAATGAGAGTAAATTTCCATTAAATTTTTTTGAATTTTATGATTTTTCAATTCTCTATGTTTTTTAACACATTTTTGGTGTGATAAAACATTTTCTGTTGATTTCCATTCAAAAAAAAAACTTCGGTTTCATGACTGATGAATTCTGTTCACTTTGTATTATTCTTTTATTAGTTCCAGTGGAAGCCTGAAAATATGACCCAGAATGATTCTAATTCTCAAGATGCTTGTTAGTGGAACAAACTCGTTGAATTAGACTGAAAATAATGAACTATGATAAATTAAATTTTCTCTTTTGAGTTTGCTGAAGTATTCACTTCTATTCCATGATTTTTCTGCGGTTTCATCTAGAATTTCTAAAAAATTACAAAACGCTTTCAATACTTCAGACAGCTTTTTCAGTCTCAATTACGGTTACATTAATGCATTGTTAATACGAGTATTTACTTTTTTGCAATCATTCAAGCATTCTGAAACAGTTTGAAAATTCATTTTTTGATACTTCCGACTCTTTTTTCTTTAATTTTTATATATATTCACAAAACTTTCGACGACACCAAAAAATATTTTTCTTTAACTGTTTCGTTGTTTCGCCCGCTATATTTTTTGATAACCAATTCGAATTGATGGTCATGTCTGATATTTCGATTGTAACTTTCGCTCTGCTTTTTGTAAATCTTTCGGCTCCACCCTTGTCTTATCATGAGCCACGCCCAATTTCGATATTCGTTTGTGGACTTTTTCCTATTTCCAATGTTTCTTTTTTTCCCGTTTCACCCAACTTTCTTCAATTCAAAAATCTTTCTCAATGCAATAACTCGGTTCTTCTAGAAAGTTTTGATAATTTGATAAAATATACCAGTTCAACCAACTATACTGCTATAATTTTTTGCCGTTTCGTCTATTCTACAAGTACCATGTTTTTTCACTTTTCAATAATTTTTTCATTCTTCATATCGTTATATTTTTTTGATTTAGAACGGTTTCTTAACCGGCTTTAAATCTTTTTCTGTTTCACCTATTGGTGAAGAGCTTTGGGTTGGATTATTGGAATTAGTTCGTAATTTGATCACCGTTTCAGCCATTGTCCTAATTCAAAATATTTTTTCAACAATGATCCGTAGATAACCCTTCGTGTAAAAGTAATTTTTTCTTAATTTTCAGAAGTCCACGTCTGTTTTTTTTTCAACAGGCCACGCCCCCTTTCGATTTCACTTCGATTTACGTTAAAAGTAGCCCATTCTTTCTTTTTTTTCTGCTGTTTCGTCAGGTATATTTCTGAAAATTTTTGAAACGTTACCAATAATAGACAACCTTCCGCAAAAAACTTTACAGTTATATTTCAATTTCTGAAAATAATTCGAAACTAAATCACAGTTTCAAATACTGTGTTTATTCAAAACTTTAAAAAACTAGTTACTTTTTTCGACCTGTAATATTTATCGATTCATAATAGTCCAATATTGCTCAATTCCTCGGATTGCCTGACGAAATTTAGTTTCAAAACTTTAGTTTGAATGAGTTTTGAACTCATTTTTCCTAAATTTTTTGCTGTTTCTACTAGAGTTCATGAAAAAAAGAGAAAATTTCAAACATTATTAACGGTTCTTTTCTTCTCAATTTTCAAAATAATTCAAATCTACATAACAGTTTCAAACACTGTGTTCAATCAGAACTTTCTAACAACACTGTTAGGATAATACCTTCGTTTCCGCTTTATCACATCTTGTTGCCTCCGCTTTTTTTTGTCCCAACAAGCCACGCCCACTCTTAACTGTCACTTTTGGGTCGGAAGTTGCAACAAGAAAAGGGTTATTATGAGCAAGGTTTCGTTAATTACTGGAAAAATGCATTTCTCACAATACCTTTGCTAGTTTGAGGTCTACTAAACTTTTTTTTGAAGTTTCTGTCTAGTCTGAAACTCAAAATTATTGGCTTTCGGACTAGAAAAGTGTGGTGAAGTCATAATTCATGTGGAATTTAACCTTGATTTTGGTCTGAAAATTAAAATTTTTTCACTGTTTCTGGAATTTCTGAAGAATTTGAATGGATTTTAGCTTTTCGTTGACCAGCCAGTCGCCTTGAATTTACTATTTCGTTTACTTCTTTTTTTGAGTTACAGTTACAGGGTTGTTTGAAAAGTTTCTCATATGACTTCCATATTACTGCCGCAACTCCTGTTTCTTTCCACCCTTCGTTTCGCCTCATTTTTGGCGATAGCAAATTGGTTCCGCCTCTTTTTCTTCCATCTAGCCCCACCCCTTTTTTTGATTTGGCTACTTTTTTGAGTTTTGAATCATTATTTTCTTGCTTTGGATAATATTTTTTCGCTGTTTCAGACAGTTTTTTTTGGAAGTAATTTTAGAAAAATCATAATTCTAGTTTCAAAGTGTGCTCCATACCGTTCTTATGTTCAACTTTTGTGGATAGAGCACGAAAATACATCTCCGTTTTAAGTATTTCTCATATTTTGACCAATTATCACCTTGACATTTTCACATTGATAATAAACAAAACTACAATATTATTGGCAACTCCCCGTTTCGCCATTTCGGTTACCATGACTCGGCTTCTCCCCTTTCAAGCCACGCACACTTTTTTTTCTTATGATTTCAGAGCGAATTTAGAATACTTTGAGAGCTCATTGCTAAGATTTCAGCTTTTATCACTTTCATGGTAACATAATAATTTAACTTTCCACTGTTTCATCTATTTTTGAAGGGATAAGTTTAAAAAGTTGGTGCAGTAGTTTGCATTTCCGCGTTGCAGTATAGTTTTTTGCCGATTGACACTTTGACAATAGACAGAAAATCATTACCAACTTCTAGTTTCTTCCACCATGGTTACCAAGACCAGTCGGTTTACGCCGCCTACGGCGGCTAAACCTCCTGGCATCGCTTAAAATGAGTGATTCCTAAGGGAACTTGGATGGTCACAATTAGTCGAAAGATTCATTTCATCATAGAAAAGCAAAAATTAGAGAATCACATTGTCATAGACAATGTCTTTGACTGTGAGGTATTTAATGAGCCATGCGACTTGTGAATGAGCATCGCAAACAAACGGGCAACAGAAACTTCCCATGATCTGTCAGAATCATAGCCTAAGTTCTATCCGAAAACCTGCAAGTTCAAAGGTTGGACTTCGCGAAACCTGGCAGGATCATAATATAAGTTTCCCAAAACCTTAAAGAATCGTAGCCCAGATCTTTTCGAAAAAATCAGGAGGTATGCCGACTCGAAACATTCCTAAATCGGAGCTGCCCCTTACTGTCCCGTATCAGAACTTCCTCTAGACAAAGCCGCGTCCCGAATCAGAACTATTATTTCCCGTAAAGTAGTTCTGATACGGGACAGTTCTAATTCGGGTCAGCTCTGATTAGGGACAGTTAGGATGAGAGGCGGTTCTGATTAGGGACACGGTTCTGATACGGCATACCCCTAAAATCAGTGCCTGATCTTTCTAAAATTCCAAGATCGTAGCCCAATATGAACAGATCATAGCCTAATTCCCACAAAATCCAGCAGAAACTCAGCCCAAACTTTCCATAATCTGCAAGAATCGTAGTCTTAATTATTCCAAAAACCGACAAAATCCAAGCCTGAATATCTCAGAGACCGGTAGATTCGTAGCTTAAATTCCTTTTAAAAATCTAAACAGTCAACCCCTATTTCTTTCAAAAACAGCTGAATTAACATTCTATTACTCGCTGAACCGTAACCCAAATCATTCCTAAACCCAGAAGATCAGATCCGAAACCTCCAAAACACCGGTAAAAGTATAGCATGTTTTTCTGATGTTGAGCAAATAGGAGGGTGAGACTTTATGCCCCCTAACTCCAAAAAAAATAAAAGCAAAAATTATTTTCTTCAGTTTCCTATTTCCTCTTTTCCTTTAAGTCTGACAGAAGCATAGTCTTTCATCCCAAATATCCATCGAGATTGTTACGCTAACTGCTTTATTCTCCGATTCTTCATTTTCCAACAAACTTCAAACTTCTCACCCCTTCTCGTTTTACATGATCTTTACACCTACTTTTGGAGATTCCCAACCTCTCTAGAAAATTAGAAAACTTTCTAACGGAAAGCTCTTACTGTAATTTTTTTTCCTTTTGTTACCCTTTTCAATACCCTTTCCTTCTCTTGCATTCGCACCCTGACGACCGACAGACTGCAGCGGCGAGGGTGTTTCAATGCTGCAGCCGACATCTGACGGGTTCCGCGCGCCGCTATGACTTCTATTACGAAGCTCCGCCCACTCCCATCGCGCAATTTTCCCCCGGAATTTCACTATTTTCGCTCCAGACGGCTTCAAAATTCGTATTTCAAAACGGAGAAAAGACGGGCATCATCCCGTAAACATTCTCTATCGATCAGTTAAAATTTCATAAAAATCGGTTCAGTAGGAGCCTCCCTAGGGCCAGCGCCGGACGGACAAACAGACACACAGATTCTTTGTGGTAATAATAGTAAAGATTTGGCTTCCCCCCTTTCAAGCCACGCCCACTTTTTTCACATGATATCAGAGTTTCAAGGTAGCATAATAATAGTTTAATTTTCCACAGTTTCATCCAATTTTGAAGGAATACGTTTGAAAAGTAAGTGCAGTAGGATTGCATCAGAACTATGAAACTAGGAAGAGGACTTATAACTGTCAAATAATTTTGAAACTTCAACAAAAAAATATTTTTTACCGATTCAAGTATTTTTCAATAAATTGAACCGTTTCATGCTATTCGATGAAATTTTCACATATGGTTTTTTTTCCTGATTCACAGTATGAAAGTTTTCTGTAGAATATTTACCAGCTATTATTGTGAGTTTCTTTAGTTTTTCTCTCGTTTTTGGCCCTTTGTAAGTTGTCCTGCAGAATGTACTAAAGTTCCTAGCTCCCGTTTTCAAACTATTTTAACAGTTAATTTTTCTCGGTTTCAGCCAATTTTCTTAGAAAATCGTTTGGAAAACCTGCCGATTCCGCTTTCTTCCGAATTTTGAGCCGATTTTGTTCGATACTTTCAAAACGTACAATACAGTGCTCCACAAAAATATAGCCTCACTCCCCGGTTTTGCAGCATCTCAAGAACGGTAAGAGTTACAGGAAAGCTTCCAACTGACAAAATGTTCCAAATTTATAGTTATTATGATCCACAAAAGCTCAGGGAATAAAAATAAAAATTTGAAAAAATATTGAACTTTTTGTAAAAAACCACTTCTGGCGATCCACAAAAATATAGCCTCACCCTGAAAAAACGATGAAAAAACGGAGGTCTTGTGAAACTTGACTCATAACTTGGTTCACAAACGTTTTGGTAAAAAATTTTTAATTACAAAGTTGTTCCAAATTTTATTTTCTATAACTTTTTAGTTGATCACTTTTCATCTGAACCCCTCGCTGCCGAGGTACGGGCCTTTCAAAATGACTTGCTGTCTTCGGTGCGTCTAGCCGCGTATCTCGCTGATAGGTACAGTAATCAAAAAGTGGTCAACTAAAAAATGTTCTCCAGACACTGTTTTATCACATCCAGTTAATTCTGAACTTAAGAAATTGTTTTTATCCATGATGGATAACGATATCTGAAAATTGGCGCAAATTACACTTTTTTCGATTTTAGGCCTGATTGACACGTTTTTTGAGCGCTCATAACTCGCTTCGAATTGAGTTTGGAAAAATGTTGTCAACATAGAAAATATTCAAAATAATTAGATAAACAACTTTTTAGTTGAAAACTTTTTTGTATCTCCTCTGTCTGGGAAGTTGGTGACACGAAAGTGTGCCTCATTTTCGGACACAATTCAAAATGTGTTAGATTCTTCAGGCAAGGGCCTGGGCAAGGCGAGATCTAAGAAAATGGTGTTTCTGATATTCAGAAACCTTTCCTTGTTAAATTCACGCAATTTCATCAACAGCGCCTGTCATGATTCCACCGAAAGCTTCATTGAGTCTTCTCCTGATACTAACTGGCAAGTTCTCGGTAGAATCATAGCAGGTGCCGTTGATGAAATTTCGTGAATTTAATAGGGAAAAGTTTTTGAATATCAGAAACACCATTTTCTTAGATCTCGCCTTGCCCAGGCCCTTGCCTGAAGAATCTAACACATTTTGAATTGCGTCCGAAAATGAGGCACACTTTCGTGTCACCAACTTCCCAGACAGAGGAGATACAAAAAAGTTTTCAACTAAAAAGTTGTTTATCTAATTATTTTGAATATTTTCTATGTTGACAACATTTTTCCAAACTCAATTCGAAGCGAGTTATGAGCGCTCAAAAAACGTGTCAATCAGGCCTAAAATCGAAAAAAGTGTAATTTGCGCCAATTTTCAGATATCGTTATCCATCATGGATAAAAACAATTTCTTAAGTTCAGAATTAACTGGATGTGATAAAACAGTGTCTGGAGAACATTTTTTAGTTGACCACTTTTTGATTACTGTACCTATCAGCGAGATACGCGGCTAGACGCACCGAAGACAGCAAGTCATTTTGAAAGGCCCGTACCTCGGCAGCGAGGGGTTCAGATGAAAAGTGATCAACTAAAAAGTTATAGAAAATAAAATTTGGAACAACTTTGTAATTAAAAATTTTTTACCAAAACGTTTGTGAACCAAGTTATGAGTCAAGTTTCACAAGACCTCCGTTTTTTCATCGTTTTTTCAGGGTGAGGCTATATTTTTGTGGATCGCCAGAAGTGGTTTTTTACAAAAAGTTCAATATTTTTCCAACTTTTTGTTTTTGTTCCCTGAGCTTTTGTGGATCATAATAACTATAAATTTGGAACATTTTGTCAGTTGGAAGCTTTCCTGTAACTCTTACCGTTCTTGAGATGCTGCAAAACCGGGGGGTGAGGCTATATTTTTGTGGAGCACTAGTAGTATACAGTGATTTTTAAGGGTGAAATTATAACACAGGGGGCGGGGCTTAGGCTGAGGCCTAAGCCCCCGCCCCCTGTGTTATAATTTCACCCTTAAAAATCACTATAGAAAAAGAGAGTGACAGGTTGTTTATCATATCAATTATAATGATTGTTGATGAACTATTTTGTTAATTATGATAACGATTGATGAAATATGATTAATTGTTTTGTTTTTTTGTTTTTACTTGTTTGTTTTTCGTTTACAATTCTATAACCTAAACAAAAAAAATTATCAGAAAACCTATGAAGTTCAATTAAAAGCGATAAGTGATTGCGAAATCACAAAAAAGTTAATATTGAACTTTGACCTGAAAAACTCAGAGAGCGAAAAAAAGGTCACCTACCTGGACGACGACAAAATGAACAAATGACGCTAAAAATATTGTTCCTCCTCATTAGTACCTCGATATTGCTCCAAAAAAACCGGTTTTCCTCGTTGATCGATCCAGAACTCGATTCAAAATGTTATGAAATACCTGCAAAGTATACTTGTACTAGTCTTTGGTATCAACTTGCACGGGCCACTAGAGTGGGATGAATAGAAGGGGGGCACAGGTTGTGCTACGTAGTAATTCGAATGTATATGAAAAGGTGAGCCTTCCAAACGTAAAAACTTTCACCGATTACTTTCTTGCAGGCAGCCTGCTTTAGGATATATCGTGGTAATTCTAGTTATGCTTAGTTTTCTTACCGTATTTCAGTCAATTTTTGATATTTTCTGAAAGTTAAAATGGAAGTTTTAGACAAAAAGTGATACAACTTTTTGCTTCTAGCGTCTTTATTATACGCTCACAATCAACGAGGAACTCAAAAAAACCGACATGCACATTTTTGTTGAAATTATTGCTCAAAGAAATGTCTAAAATAAGGTAGAAGGACTAATTTATAGAATTTTTACTGAAGAATTTTTGAGAAACTCTCGAATTTGTACAAAAATGACTATTTTTATGATTTTAAAAGGGGAATTTGAGGCCAATCATTATTTTTTCGAAGGGGTTTTTCGTCTCTTTTTCATTTGTAATGAGGCTATTTTGACACATCCTACTCTTTCCCATAGCAATAGTCAAGTTTTTAAATAATGAAAAAAGATTCAGCTAGATATCTAATTAAAATAATATTGCTCAACTTCTTAACTTGTTTACTTTTTTGCAATCGTAACTTTCAATAAATATTTCAATTACATTCTTTTTGTTAGAGAGAAAGTTGAACTGTCGAAACTTACTCTAGGAAGTTCAATGTGGAACGTTTAAAATTGAAAAAATGAGAAGAAGTGGCCAAAATCTTAGAATATTTACAAAATTCAAAACGCTCGGTCAACCGAAATTCGGTCAACCGATCAATCAAAAAGGCGCCAGTCGATGTCAGAAATGGAGACTCCCCTATTTTGAGTGAATCAAGGTCGTTTGGACGGAAATTCAAAGTGGGAGACCATATGCAAAATGGTGAAGATATTCATGTAAAGTTTTATTATTCCTTGACTTTTGGTTAAATGCATCAGATATTTTGACAATTTAAATGTATGGGTAATCTTCTACGAGTTGACAGTCTTGGTAATACCCAGACGGTAAAGTTTTACCATCTGGTAAAACTCGAACTTTGTCCATCACAGGTTTCAATTGTTTGAAAAAAAGTTTGCTCATGACGTCACCCAAAACTTTTGTTCGTCTCATTGTTCGCTCTGGTGCCGAAATCGTATCAGCGTGCCCTCCGAGAAACTTTTTCACCTGAAAAAGTTATTTTACACCTTTTTTTTCGTAAATCATATACCGATGCTTCCATTGTTCCCATATTTATGATACGACTTGTTGAAGAATTCAAAACGATCCCTTTGAATTTTGTCACAATCTTCTCTGAGCCGGATTCAGTGTGTTCTAACTGGTAGGAATACACTTTTGACGCCATACATACCACTTTTTTCATGCGGTAGCCCATTGGAATCTCCGATTTCAGTTTTCCAAGGCCATCGCCAAGCAAGAAATCGACCGGGCTGTTGTCATTGAGCTTTTTCTTATAAATAACACTGTCCGTATCTAAAACTGGTGATTAATAATTAAACCTTTTCAAAAACTCTACCAGCATAGATTAAGTTTTCATGTCCAATTGCTTCCATAGCTTTCAAAAGTCGCAACCGTGCATATGATGTAGTGTAAATACCTTAAAAACTGAAAATTGATCAAAATTTGCCAACGAATCACTTACCAATGACGATATTAGTAAACTCCTTAGTTTTAACGAATTCCGTTTTCGAAGATCTTGTTATCAATGTTCTACCTCCATCATAATCGTTGATTCCCTGACACTCATAACCTTGTGCACTCATGTATTCACTTTGGGCGACATGATCCAGCGTTTCGAATAGTTTTGATTCCGTTTTTACTGGGTTTTCAGCAAATTTGCCTGAATAAAAAATGTTTTCAACTTTGAATTAATTAAGTTTTGGCTTTAAAACTTTACCCCAGCACGTATTTAGAAACAACTTTGCCATTTCCCTCATGTTTTCTGCTTTTCTGACATTTTCCTTCACTAGAGTAACACCGTCTCTTTGTTTGATTTCTTCGATATAAGCTGATTTTTCGTCATCAGTCATATCATCCCTGGGCCAGCCCGAAGACTCATGCTTGAGTTGAATCATTGGTTTCAAATAGTTCACGAAATAATCTGCTGTTACCCACTGAAAGTCCGGCCACCACCATATTTCATGATGTTGCAGCAGGCGATACCCTGAGAATTATTTGTAGCCATCAATAACATAAACTCACGTACCTCTTTCTATAGCTGCATTCAATTCGATGTGGGTCCAAATACCAGTCAAGTATCGATCAGACACTTTATTATGATTGCAAGCAGCTTTTCTTTTAGTTTCAATGCATGTCCTACAACTGGGAAAAGTCAAAAATCCTGGAATTTTGTATGGCAACACTGTGATTTCAATCCCGGGTGGAGCTAAGACTGAACACATGTAAAGTCCTGAAGATTAGAACATTTTTGGAGCATGTTATCAACTGCTTACCTTTCATGTTTAGAGGCTGCCCTTGTATAATAGGCGGGAAGTTTTTTTTGCACACAGTTGGCTGGCCTCTTGGATACTTGTACAATACGTTCACGGACGGATACAATGAATTAAAATCGTCATATCTACACTCCTCATCGTCTTCACATTCTACTAGCATTTGAAAGGGTTGTGTACGCCCACCAAACATTCCTTCTCTTGGAATGAGATGAGTCGTGTGTCGACACTGGAATAATTTAGTAATACAAAAATTTCTTATATGGCACACCTTTTTAAAAAAGTCACGCATTGTTGGGTTCTGACGTAACATTGCTCTGATATCGTGCTCCCACCAGCTTATTAGATTGTATCCAGCTGACCTGATTCTTTCTTCTCTCCGAATCGTTCCATCATAAATCGCTTTATTTTCAATATTAGGATGGTTTGGATGCTTCAATGTAGGGTTAGTACATTTCGGACATCCGTGGTGGAAGCATCCGTGTATTTCATATACAGTGTTGCTCTTCTCATCAAATCCGTCAACATAGAAACGGTCACCATTAGACATTTCCAGCATCTTTTCTGAGCCTCTCAGTTTGTGATGAATTGTGATTCCAGTTTCCTTTTCGAGCCACATCAACATCTTCAGTGCGAATACTGAATTGTTTCTACCTGGCCAGCCATTCTCCGGTATAATCCCCAAGTCACCTTTTCTAAAGTGCTCGAACTTCAGAATATGGTGAACATAACTAGCAATTGTGCAGGCAGACATTATGGGATTCCAATTTTTGAATAGCTTTTTACAAATCTGTAAACGCCAAATCGTATAACTTTTTTTCCTGCGCACTGACCTTGATATATTCAGCAACACCTGCAGTTAAAATAGCAACATCACTCTGACAGTATGCCAATAATTCCTTGTCAGCGTCGAAAATGTCGTTTTGATGTTGTTGGTACCATTGTTCAAAAATAATTAGTGGTTCAGGTTTCATGTGATCAGGATCATAAAAGTGTTTTGGGGGGAGACCGGACAACACTTTGCCATAGTTTTCTGTGTGATTGAAGTAATATGGGTAATATCCTTTTTTCAGTTCTTTGATTCCAAACGTTTTTGGCATTTTCGAAAGTGCCATTGGAATAAAACGTAGCGAGTCTCGAAATTTCAACCGATTGAACTTTTCAGTTCGACTAGTTGTCCTGTTGATGTTAGCCATTATTAGAGAAGTGCCATTGCAGATGTATTCCGGAATGATGCCAAACAAAGACATAATTTTGGCCAGAACAAAATTATGATCATAACTGCAAACTTATTTGGGTGTCTTTCATTTTGAACTGACCAGGGCTTACCGGCCTCCGTTATGAGCAAGTACATAAGCACCATCGAGCTTTTCGTTGTAAAGCAAAAACTCGACAAAGGAATCGAGTGGTATAAGATGGTCTGTATAATGAAAATTTCCAGTTTCGCAATCGCATTCCAAGTTTTCTTCAACACATTTGTTACAACACATTTTGTAGCAAATGAGATTGACTTCGTGATTTGGTTGTGGTTTTGAAAAATCTAAAAAAAAACGTGCAAGAGTTATTTTTCAACATTTTTTACCGGGGCCTGTCGGGGAGTTGACCACAATCGACTCAACATCGTAACACAGAATTTTGTAGACTTCCTGCGCCTTCATTTTATTATCTCGGAGGCGTTTTCTTGGTGGTTGAAAGCAACAGTCATGATGCCGAGTTTTATCATACATTTGCATGCATTGCATGCATCTCGAACGTTTTTCGCATTCATGAATGTCATCCTGAGACATCTTGTCTTTGAAAACTCGATAGTTACATTCAAGACACCTGAAATATTATAGTCTACTTAGTTAAAAAGGAACATAGTTTACGTGTATCTTTTTTCACACATGGATTTTTTCGCGTTATAAGCACGTTCCAAATGTCCGTTGTAGCAGTCTTCGTTTGAGAAGTTAGTATTGCATTTTCCACAATAAACTACCTCTATTTGCGTGATGTCGCATTCATAAAATCCGCACTTGTCACACTTGGCATCACAGATTTGATAATGGCCTTTAGATGCTGTTTTTTTCTTACATTTGTGGCAAAATCTGAAAAAATAAAGTTACCGAAATAGTGTTTCGATGATACTCACGTTGCTTTCATGTATGCTAACGATGGTTTGATAAAATCGTAATGACCGACTCCACTTTCTTTTTTGTATGCAATCGTTATCAGTTTTTCCGAGTTCTCATTGCACTCTTTGATGATCTGATATGTTTTTTCATATGCTGGCCTGCTGTAGACTTCGAACTTGAAATTGGGGAACGCTGCCGCGATTTTCTCCAAATCATCAAGATTGAAAATAAAGTCATTTGTAGAAAGCCCAGCTTGTTTCAAAATGTTGTCAGCAAGCTCCAGTTGTCGTTTTTCATTCTGGGTCTTATACTGAAAATGTATCGTTATTTCTTTATCTAACAACTAGTTTCACCTGAAGATGAGTCATTTTTTGCCACTTCAGTTGATTTTCTTGGTTCTCTTTTGAAAGTAAATATGTCATACCAATGGCGATTGCCTTTGGTAAACATTTTCCTGTTCCAACAACGTATCTCTGTATTTTTAGCTGCTCATCGAAAAGCTGAAATAATAAATAAACTTTAGCATCAAACCTCAGCCTACTGTGCTTTTTGAGCGGGCACCTCCATCAAATTGATTGAAAACATGCATATGAATCAAAAATGTGTCGTCAATGTCCACTGCTTCTTTAGATTGAGAAATGCGCTCCAATTCTTCGAAAAGCACTTGGCCATTGAAAGTTTCATATGTCCTTTCATTTATCCAAAACCCGCTCGGTTTATTGAATCCTTCATGGAAAAATCTAGAAAGATGATGGATGACGGTTGTTGACCGTTTTATATAACTTCGTACCCAAAACTCATTTTTGACTTTTCTAAATCTCCTCCGGCTTTACCCAGACAATATCGAATAAATTGATCCAGTGTTCTTTGCATTATTTCTGGAGTGTCAATATTTTCTTTGAAGCGAAGCCTTGTCTCCGGTAAAGACACTCGTCTCTCATTTCGATAAACGAACATGGGTTCGTATTCAAAGTGAATGTGATTTTTCATTTCAGTTATTTCCTCGTCTGTGAATATTCTTTGAAAGATTACTATACTGTGGGAGATGAAATACCTGTCATAAATTGAGTGCCGTCCTTGTTTTCAAACTCAATAGCTATTTGTTCTAGCGGTTTGTTTCTCCTTCCAGAACCAGTAATTTGGCGTACCTTGGCACGAACCTCTTCGATGGTCTCGTCGATGGCTGCAAACAGTATAGTAGGAAAAAATGTAGCGAAAACTAACCTTCAGGATCATTCCACTTCCACATGTTGAAATCGGTACAAATTTCTGTCTTTTTAAAGGCAAAAGAACTAGTTCATTCAGCTTACTTGACAACATATGTTTCGCAATACGGAAAAAATTAAATGATGTCATTCTTGGTGATTTGAGATTTAGCAGTACGGAAACAAGTAAATGATGCCATTCTCAGAGTTCATTCACTTGTCAATGTAAGGAAACAAGTATTCTAAAATTGCACTTGTACTTGACTTGATTGACACAGATTCCTTTCTCATCAACCGTCACATTCTTGGAAAAACTCCAGCTGTTTCGTGAGCAGTTCAGAGCTCTTTTTCAGGACATATGAACTTATCACCTAATCACTTGATCATCTAACTACTTTATCATCTTATCAGCATAACAGCATTTATCACTTATCACTTATCACTTATCACTTATCACTTATCACTTATCACTTATCACTTATCACTTATCAATTATCACTTATCACTTATCAATTATCACTTATCACTTATCACTTATCACTTTATCACTTTATCACTTTATCACTTTATCACTTTATCACTTTATCACTTTATCACTTTATCACTTTATCACTTTATCACCTTATTACCTTATCACCTTATCACCTTATCACCTTATTACCTTATCACCTTATCACCTTAGTTACTGGGTCTTTTTGTAGAATGCGAGCGATAACTATGTCCAGCGTTCCTCATAACTTTTACCAAAATGTTCCTTGTTTTGCATAGATCCTCATATGGTCTCCCACTTTGAATTTCCGTCCAAACGACCTTGATTCACTCAAAATAGGGGAGTCTCCATTTCTGACATCGACTGGCGCCTTTTTGATTGATCGGTTGACCGAATTTCGGTTGACCGAGCGTTTTGAATTTTGTAAATATTCTAAGATTTTGGCCACTTCTTCTCATTTTTTCAATTTTAAACGTTCCACATTGAACTTCCTAGAGTAAGTTTCGACAGTTCAACTTTCTCTCTAACAAAAAGAATGTAATTGAAATATTTATTGAAAGTTACGATTGCAAAAAAGTAAACAAGTTAAGAAGTTGAGCAATATTATTTTAATTAGATATCTAGCTGAATCTTTTTTCATTATTTAAGAACTTGACTATTGCTATGGGAAAGAGTAGGATGTGTCAAAATAGCCTCATTACAAATGAAAAAGAGACGAAAAACCCCTTCGAAAAAATAATGATTGGCCTCAAATTCCCCTTTTAAAATCATAAAAATAGTCATTTTTGTACAAATTCGAGAGTTTCTCAAAAATTCTTCAGTAAAAATTCTATAAATTAGTCCTTCTACCTTA
Source organism: Caenorhabditis doughertyi (assembly GCA_963572265.1). NCBI lineage: Eukaryota > Metazoa > Nematoda > Chromadorea > Rhabditida > Rhabditidae > Caenorhabditis > Caenorhabditis doughertyi. The sequence goes on along the minus strand of OY751556.1, from coordinate 8,311,673 downwards.
TTTTAGACATTTCTTTGAGCAATAATTTCAACAAAAATGTGCATGTCGGTTTTTTTGAGTTCCTCGTTGATTGTGAGCGTATAATAAAGACGCTAGAAGCAAAAAGTTGTATCACTTTTTGTCTAAAACTTCCATTTTAACTTTCAGAAAATATCAAAAATTGACTGAAATACGGTAAGAAAACTAAGCATAACTAGAATTACCACGATATATCCTAAAGCAGGCTGCCTGCAAGAAAGTAATCGGTGAAAGTTTTTACGTTTGGAAGGCTCACCTTTTCATATACATTCGAATTACTACGTAGCACAACCTGTGCCCCCCTTCTATTCATCCCACTCTAGTGGCCCGTGCAAGTTGATACCAAAGACTAGTACAAGTATACTTTGCAGGTATTTCATAACATTTTGAATCGAGTTCTGGATCGATCAACGAGGAAAACCGGTTTTTTTGGAGCAATATCGAGGTACTAATGAGGAGGAACAATATTTTTAGCGTCATTTGTTCATTTTGTCGTCGTCCAGGTAGGTGACCTTTTTTTCGCTCTCTGAGTTTTTCAGGTCAAAGTTCAATATTAACTTTTTTGTGATTTCGCAATCACTTATCGCTTTTAATTGAACTTCATAGGTTTTCTGATAATTTTTTTTGTTTAGGTTATAGAATTGTAAACGAAAAACAAACAAGTAAAAACAAAAAAACAAAACAATTAATCATATTTCATCAATCGTTATCATAATTAACAAAATAGTTCATCAACAATCATTATAATTGATATGATAAACAACCTGTCACTCTCTTTTTCTATAGTGATTTTTAAGGGTGAAATTATAACACAGGGGGCGGGGGCTTAGGCCTCAGCCTAAGCCCCGCCCCCTGTGTTATAATTTCACCCTTAAAAATCACTGTATACTACTAGCACTGTATAAAATTATTTCACCGTTTCAAATAGTTTTGATGTTTTTCACCGATTGAGAGTTTGGTAATTGGCAAACTAGCGGCACCATCATGACCAACTTTAAATTCCCCGTCTTTTCTCATTTTGATAACTGAAATAAGCTCCGCCCCTTGCAAGGCACGCCCACTTTTTCATAAAATTAAATTTCGGATTGCCTGCAAAACAGCTCACGTGTGAAATAAAAAGTGCGATGTCTTTCAACCAAATAATTTTTTTTTCTACAGTTTCACCGAACTTTTTGAAAAAAGATTTCACAATCGCATGTGATAGTTTGCGTGATCTTCCAGCATCTCAATAAAATTTTTTCTAGTAATTTTCAGTCAGGAATACCAGGAAGGTACCAAATAAGAGATGATAAAATATGTAATTTCAATTATCATTTTAAGATTTCTATTATGAAAATCAGGAGTTTTTGCAGTAAAAAAACTCTGAATTCTTGATAAATTTTTGATAAAAATTCAGATTTTTTTAAATTTTATTTTCGTTCTTTTTTTTTACAGTTTCAGAAATTTTTGAAAGTTCTCGTCAATAATCAAAACGTTCTTTTACGTTGCTTTGACCCCTTTTTTCATCTAATCCCGTCTCTACTTTGTTAGCTCAAACTTCACAATTGGAGCTTATTGATTTTTTCACAGTTTCAGACAACTTTTCTAGAAAATTGTTTTTAAAAGCCTCCAATAATGGTTAGAAAACAAGTATTCTGTGCCACTTTGATTCAAAATTTCTGAAAAAGTTAAAATCAAAATTTCTCCACCGTTTCAAATAATTTTGATAACTGTTCTACCTTCTGACACTTTGATCAAGGATAATTAAACATTTGAAATCCCCGTCATTTCATATTTCGTGACCAAAATTAGCTCCGCCCCTTTGGAGCCACGCCCACTTTCTTGTTTAGTCTCGGAATATCTTTAAAATAGCTGAACTTTAAATTTCCAAATCTTATTTCTCTCAACCAAATAATACTTTTTTTTACAGTTTCACTCAATTTTTGAAAGTATTCGCCGAAAATATGAAATAATGGGTTTCCTTTTTTCCACTATAAAAACTTTTTTCTTGAATTTCCTAGTATTGGTAAGCTCGATGGAACAGTTTGTCTGACAGTTTCAGCCAAAAAAACCGTGAGCAAAAATTCACATTTTTCTTGAGTTCCACTGGGAATTCAGCGATTAGCACAATTTTTTCACAGTTCCAAGTACTCTGGAAAAAAAACTGTGTTGTTTTAATCTGTTTGATGTTTTTTTCTGAATTCGGAATTAACTTTTTATTGCAGCTTTCTTTTTTTTACAGTTTCCGAAATTCCTGAATAGTTTCGGCTGAAAATTGTGAGCACTTTCAGACTTCCTCACAGATCTAATTTCTCTTTTCTCTTTGTATGAACAAGTTGACTCCGCCCCTTTTTCTCTCCAACACCCCACTCTCATTTTTCGGTTCTTTACTATCTCTGATGTTCTTCAGTGTCTTATTTTGAATTGAAGAAAATTGAAATACAACTTTTTCCGTTTCACCCAACTTCTTTGCAAAATTTTATGAATAGCCCGCAATACCGTGATATCCAGATGTTGTGAAATTTTGAACTTTTTTCTGCTGACTAACTTCTGTCTCCGCTCTCGTTTTTCTAAGAAACCACGCCCACTTTTCACACTTTTTCTGGAGTCCACTCCGGGTAAGCTGCAGAATAACCTTTTCAAAAATTATCTGACCCTTTTTTTTTACTGTTTCAGAAACTTTAAAAGAAATATTTTCAAAAAAAATCATCAGTATACGACGGAATTGGTGAACTCTACTGTTCCATTCTGTTTTTTTTTTTCATAAAGATCATGAGTTTTTCTCAGTTTTTGCAACTTTTTGCCCCACTTGTTTCATTTTTTAACCATCGCGAAACTTCAGATTTTGAAAATATCAGAGAAAAAAACTATTTCAAACACTTCAGAAAACTTCATACCAACTAACGAGCGCATTCTTCAAAGCATCTCTGATTATTGTTCTGTTATTAATTTTGTTTTTGAATTTGCTCTCTTCAGTTTCAGATTTTTCTTAAATTTTTCTTCCGGCAATTGTGAGTTAATGGGTCCTATGTAGTTCACCGTTGATTCACGATTTGACTCCGCCCATTTTTTTCGTCTGGCCCTGCCCTTTTCTGTTTTTTTTTCGCATAATGAATGCAAAGGTTTCCGAATTCGAAACTATTTTTTCGCGTTTTCATCCAATTTTTATCACAATTTTGAAACATTTTAAAATGCTCATCACATATAATTTATTTCAATTTGATTTCATATTCTGGAACCCGGTACTAAGTCACATTCACATTTTTCCTGGATTTTTCCATCGGTTTTCTAAAATTTCATTTCCGTTTCTGAGGTTTCTGTTAACTTTTGCAAAATTCCAACATTTGATGGCCAACCTGCTGATTTAAAACTAAATTTCTTATTATTTCTCATGCCCTTGTTATCGGTTAGATGACTCCGCCTCTTTTATTTACCAAGTCAGGCTCACTTTTTTAAATTTTGGTTGCCTTTTGGTTTGGCTGTATCTTTGACAGTTTTGGTTTGGCTGTATCTTTGACACAAACCTTACTATATTTCAGCCCCGCCCCTTTTTTCTTCAAAAATGACCATGTATTCTCTGACTTTTCAAGTCAATTTTTGAATTATTTCTTCACAGTTCCACCAAACTTTCATGAAAAGTTGAAATAAACCCCCGTCAATGAATTCGCTGAATAAATTACTTTCCAATTTTTTTCTCTGAGTTTCCTTTAAATTTGTGTTTCAAATTTTTATTGAACGAATAACATGTCCTTTCATTTCTCATTTTATCAAGCTACTTGCCTGAAGACTTTGTCTAAGCTCCGCCCACTTTTCGTATCGCTTACCGCTTGGATTTCTGACGGTTTTTTCTCATTTCCAACAATTTTTGTGCGGTTTCACCAATCTTTTTTTGTCAGAAGTTTGTGTAAAATTTTCAGTTGAAGCTTCATAAATATTTTCAGCACGAATCTAACTTTTTTTTTGAATTTTCCTAGCCCCGCCCCTTTTTTCTTTCAAAATAACCACGGCCCTTTTTGATATCCTTTCCTTCCTTATTATTCAATAGGTTCTCTTTTCTTCGTGTAGCTTTTTTTCATAGTTTCACCTTGCTTTTGAAAAAAGTCAGGCGATTTTACCCTTTTAGTAATTTTTCCTGGATTTAAAAAAATCTCAGTTTCTTCCCATTTTCAAATTTTTTTCAAATTTTTGCGGGCTAGTTCGTACTTGATTTCCCCTCTTCATTACCGCCTGTCTGAATTTTTTAATTAACTATAATTTTTTTTTATTTCTATTCACCAATTCCGTTTTTTGAAAATAATTTTTTTCTAAATTGTCCTGTAATTTTCTGAACGTCTACATTTTTTCATCTATTCTTATTGAAAGTTTTCGGTTTCATCTAGTTTTGAAATTGTTCCGTTCAGGAGTTCGAACAGTTCTGTCATCAATCATGGTTTTCAGCTTTTACTCAACTTTCCATTTTTCTTCCATGATGATTTTTCAACGAAAATCATATGATTTTCATCTTTTTAGCTGTTTTTTCTCAAGTTTTCCGTCCAATTTTTCTATTTTTTTCAGACCCTTTTACACTACAAATGCACCAATTCCTGCGTCCTTGACATTACTCCAATTAGCATTTCGTTATCAATCTATAAACGGTAGAACCAATGAAGAGGTCAACAAAACAGACTGTTAAGGAGACTGTTAAGGTATGGGTTTTATTTGGGTAGAAAAGGATGCCAATGTGCTTGAAATAATCTGTGGAAGCTCTGAAACGGACCGAAAAAATGAAACAGAAGCTCATTTCAATGAAAAAGCATTTCACAGGCGCAAGTTTGTCAAAAAATAGGCCAAAACCCATCGAAGTTAGCCCCAAATTCTGCTAAATTCAAGTTTTTCGTACCTAAATCTTTCTAATTTCTAAAAAATTTGCCCTTTACCAGTCTAAAAAATTTTCTGAAAATCTCTTCCAAATTTCACCTGTGCAACTATTCTGTTTCACCTGCTTCTTTACTTTCTCTATATACTTTTTCTCCACTTTCGCCACCTTTTGACCAAAAAAACATATTTTTCTATTATTTTGCTATTTTTTCGTTTCAATCCGTATAGAAATAATACAAACAATGGTAGGATTATCAAATCAGAAAGTGAGTTCGCGCTATGATAGTGAGACTATTTTCGTTTGAAAATTTGGTCAGAAATGAAACTTTTGTAACGGACAACAATTTTCAGAATATTTTTAGAATAGATTAGAAATAGGAAAAATTAAAAAATTAAAAAATGTCGAAAAAAGCGTTGCAGTGACTGAGATTGGCTCAAAATGGGCCAAACTAAACTAGCTTGTAACAGGCGGCCTAACTTTTAAAAAGCTGGCCTAGGTTTTTATTCTCGTGGTCTAAATTTCTCTATAGATGGTCTAGGTTCCTCTCTATGTTTCCTTACTTTCTCTTCACATGGCCTAACTTTCCGCTCCCATTTCCCAAAAAAAAAACAAATCACCGTATTCCTTAAAAATATGTATTCTGTTTCATCTACATTATTATTATTTAATGCACTTTTCAGCTACAATGCATAATTTCAAAAATTTCACAAAAAATATCACAATTCTCGGAAAAATATTCTCATGATTCAAAATAATTATACCATTGCTTTCTCGAAAAAAGGTCTTGTGATCATTTTTTTCGTCTTTTTTCGAAATTTTTGTTTGGAAAATAACCAAACGAAATCATGATTTGAATGGTTTTGAGATGAGGGATGTAAGGAAAACTTGAAAAAAAAATGTTTCAATACTTTTTGAAAAAGGTTGGATTTGTAAGCTCTTACATTCGCTAGATGTTTTGATGCAAAACTATCAAAATACAAAAACTACCAAAACTACAAAAGCTACAAAAGCTACAAAAACTACAAAAGCTATACAAAATACAAAGACTACACCACAAAATTTCTATTTTTAGGTCATCGTCAGATGTCGTCCATTATCGGCTCAGGAGATTGAAAATGGGCATTCTAAGTGAGTTTTTGAAATTTTTTCTTGTCGTAGGCTGAAAATGGGGCGTGGCTTCCTTTGTGACTGTAACAACAGTCGCATCTCTTTGGATATTTCTAAAAGTTTTTAGTAACACGACATAGTAACACGACAAAAATGCTTTTAATTTTATTTAAATTTCACTTGAAAAGTTTTTTAAACCGCAAAATTTCATAGATTTTTTCTAACTTTTGCTGATTTTCTTACTGTAGGTGAATAAAAACGGGCGTGGCAATTACCTCTAATATAGCGACACATTTTTGAATTCCATATCAAAAGTTAGGATCGTCGGAGCATATGAAAATTAGCTGAATCATAGTTTTTCAAGCCAATTTTTTTTCCAGAATCGTCCATATGCGTCCAAAACGTGGCCAAATCGAGTTGAAGAACCCAAAAGAGCAGGATGAGCCGAGCAAGGACTTCACTTTTGATGCCATTTATGATGAGAAGTAAGTGGGCGGGGCTTAGAAGGAGTGCAATAATCTGAAAATAGTGAAAATATATAATGAAGAGTATAACGGGAAAACTCAAATCTTTAAAAAATTATAATGGCTCTGAAACGGGAAAAATTTCCGGAAAAGTTGATTGAAATGTCTTTTTTGACGACGTTTTGGATAGGTTTCCTCTGAAAAATGAGCGAAATGAAGCCTTGAATATTTCTGACATTGACTAAAAAAATAAATTTCTATAATTCCTTGGAGATTGTTAAACCTTTTATAAACTTTTTCATTTAGAGATTTTGAAACAGACGAAATCAGAAAACAAAACTTTCTTCCGGTTTCTGGTTGTTCATAAAATATTGGTGTATATTTCTTGTCTATTATGCGATCGTATTCCGATATTTTCAGTATTTCATTATTAACGATTGTGATTGGTGACGAACGATCACCCAATCAAACTATCCAATTAATTATGACAGTTTTGAAACAGAAAAAATTCGATTAAAAAAAACAGTCCTGAAATTATGAAATAAAGTTTTTGAGCCACTTTTTCTCCAATTTTTTAAGATGCATAAACTTTTTTTCTTGTATTATCTATAATTTTAAAACAAGTCAGTATAACACGACAAAGCTAGGAGGACCAGTAAATCTAAATTTCATTTGATTTCAGATTTTTTTGAAACAGTAAAAACTTTATTTCGACGGAGAAATTACCGTTGAATTCCGGTGTATTCCAGATAATTTTCAGTCAAAAACCGCCATTTTTGTCTAAATTGTGGCGTCGGTTTGAAGATTCGAAAAGAAAAATATTGAAAATTTTCAAAGCTTCATAAAGTTATGATGGTTTTGAAGCGGGAAAAAATTATGAACATTCTGTCCGAAATTGCTTCTTGACAAGGAGATCAGCTGCTTTCTTTTTTCGAAGTTTCTCTACCATTTCGTTCAAATCAATTTTCATTAATTCAGTGATTTTGAAACGGAAAATAAACATTTAGGAATATTTTTTTCCGGTTTCTGGTTGTTCATAAAAGACTTCTCTTGTATATCAGGTCTATTGAGACCATTTTTGTGATCCATTCAAAACAAGCTTAGTAACCGATTATGAAACTTTCCACTAGGTTATGATGATTTTGAATCCGAAAAAGTTAGATTAAACAGCAAAAAAGGCGGTCTTGAAGTTACAGAATGATGATTTTGAACTACGCTTTTCGAATTTTCATATTGCCTTGCGTATTGGTTTTGATTCAATTTCATGTACGAATAAGGCTTTTGTGAAACGGTAAACTATTTTTTTGATAGTTGGTTAGACCAAACTTGCCTAATATTTCTATATTTCTCAATTGAATTTTTGACAAAAATTTTTCTGTAGCAGTGTAAAGAAAAATCTGGAAAAGTCGGAAGCCAAATAATTTCGAAATTTTAAGTGTTTCGTTCATTTTCATAGATTGAAATCAGTTTTTCAATGTGGATTTTTTTTCTCAAATTTTCGTTGTGAAACAAGGAATGTCGAAATGAAATTTCCATTTTTCAAGTTATTTTTCACGTTTTTTTTACTTTGAACGTTCAAAACAAGCATAAAAACGGCTCAATCCAGTCAAAGACCACCTCAGGGTCCCGTCCCTTTCCAGCTCAACTCAATTCAGTTTCAGTCTGAAAAACTCCAGAAACTTCCGTTTTTTCCGGTACATGTGTCGTAGTGCCATCAATTCTTTAATTCAGAGAATGTTTGAAAAAATTGCTCTAGAAACAGGAAAAAATGGGAAAATATGTCAAGTTTTCAATGAGTTTTCATCTTGAAATATAGAATTTCCGACGGATTTCTAGCTTAAAAAAACGAATTACAGCCTATTTCACAGCGACTTGAGCTTTCTGAACAAGTCTAAACAAACCTGAACGGCATAAAAACCCACAGAGTTACCCCCAGAACTTTATATTTTTATTTCCAGCTCCACCCAATCTGATCTCTACGAAGAGACCTTTCGAGACCTTGTGGATTCCGTTCTCAATGGTTATAATGCCACAATATTCGCCTATGGACAGACAGGAACCGGAAAAACGCATACAATGGAAGGAAAATCAAATGATCCCGAGCAGCGAGGAGTCATTTATAAGTGTATTGATCATATTTTTGAGCATATGGCCGCTTCTCACAATCAAGAATATTTGGTTAGAGCGAGTTATTTGGAAATTTATCAGGTGAGTTGGAAAACGTTTTTGGAACTTTTTTTTCGAAAAATTGAGAGTTTTGAGCATTGAATGTCCTATTCGTGATCAGCTTGACAAGACGGTTCAGAAAAGTACCCACAAGTCTTAGCTCCGCCCACTTTCAGTTTCGATCTACCTATGCGCCTTTAAAGTCGTGATAAGATCATAAAAATGAAAGAGGGCGGAATGATGCGCAAATTAAAGCTTCTGACTAGTTGAATATAAATTTAGAGCTAGAAACTGAAAAATAATGAGTTTGAACATTTTCGTGGTGGGACCCAACGAAATACTTTTGGGTTTCTTCACCAAATTTTCAGTATTCATAGTTTTTGGCTCCGCCCACTTCGAGTTTTGTCCCCACCCATGTGTCTTTAAAGTCGTGGTGAGACCGAGCTAATCAAAGTAGGCGGAGCCTAGTCGTGGTTAAACTCGAGTTGAATCTCCTGACTAGGAGGATAAAAATCCAATGTTTATTTCTGGCTCCGCTCACTTTCGATTCCCACCATGACTTTAAAGGCGCAGAGATGTCAAAAAATTCAAAAATTAAAATGGGCGGAGCTTAGGCATGTTCATTTTTTTAAAGCTCTTTCTGCACTAGAAGAAAATGGAATTGAAAACTTTGAATTTTTTCAAACTGAAATCTTTTTTGTGAAACCCAAAATAATTTTTTTTCCATTTTTCAGGAAGAACTGCGAGACCTTCTAGAAGCCGAATCCAATAAGAGATTGGAGATTAAAGAACGTCCGGATGGTGGGGTTTATGTCAAGGATCTTACGGTAGGCTACAGTAACCCAAAAATGTGCAAAAATGCAAAAATTTTAGTCGAAACTGACGCGATCAGTGGCTGAAATCCAAGAAGTTATGGTCCGAGGAAACGCCCATCGATCTGTGGGGTAAGTGGTGGTTACGGTAGTTTTGGAGAAGTTACGGCTTCAAAAATAATTTGATTGTTGCTGAAAATTTGAAAATTTTTATTCGCTGGGTGTATCGATTTCTGAGTTTGAGATTTTTTACTAGAAATACCGGCAAAAGACCACTGAAATTTAGAATTATCAGTATTTTTTTGTGAAAGATTTGGAACTGTTATTTTTTGTTTTTTTCTGTACCAAATTTAATCGGGAGCTTTGAGAATAATGATTTATCAGTCCAAAAAAGCTGTCCATTATATTAGATGTCTTCATAAATCTATGATTGACCAATTGAAACTTTTAAAAATCAAATAGTTTTCTGAAAGTTTTGAAATCGGAAATTTTTGTACCTTTTTCATTAGAATTCTTCAAACCATCGGCTTTCAATGAAAATTTGAACTTCACAAGAAATTTGAAAATTTTGATTCTCTATTTCCATAGCTTACATTAAGGTTTGTTTCACCTACCCACGTTGTACTGATATCTAGAATAACCGATATTTTTTCTGAAATATCTGAAATTGTAAAGTGGTTTTGTATCTAGTAGGATTGTGAATATTCCTTGATTTCAAGCGTAATGATACTATCGGTAGTAAAGGCTTGTGTTATCAATTATCTATACAAGTAGGTATTTTAACATCGAAAGGGCATCACCACGCTGGAATTTTGAAAATTCACGCCTTTTTCTGAAAATTTTGAAATCGGAAATATTTGTGTTTTTTCCACAGAAATTTTCAACAACATACTATGAACGTATCATATGTGAAAACTGAATCGCTAGTTTCTGTAAACTTTGAAACGGCCATTAATTTTGTAAATTTTACCATTTTTTTGTTACAAAGTTTTCATAGTCTCCACACTTCATGAGCACTAACTTTTCGAATATTCTTAATCTTTTCAGTTCTGGAATTATACCAAAAAATAGTTTTATTATTTCTTCTTTTGGACTTCTGTAATAATGTGGAGTTTCTGCAATGACTCGATGATTGAACCTTTAAAAAAATGTCTCACATACTCGAATCCTGAAACTGTAGAATTTTTGGATTATGGAAACAAATTCTACTGTTTCAATGTTACTACAAATGCCCTGGAAATTTTTCATATTTCAATTACACTGCAATTTTATTTACAATTTGAGAATATTATAGCACTGTTGGATTATTTATGAATAGAACAGAAAGGAAGGTTACATATCAATTATTGGTTTTCAAAATTTCATTCTTTAATATAATGCCATGAACAACCAGAAAATGAATATGTTAATTCAATCTTTATGAAGGACGCTTTACGAAACTGTAAAGTGTATTTGATATTTTCATTATTACCGATATCATAGATCAAACTAATTGATTACAAACCGAAGTTTCAGACTTAAAAGGAGCTGAAACAGCATTTTTTTAGTTTCATGATTGGGACGAACAACGAACTTCAGTTGATATGATCTAGTGGAATTAGAAGATTTTTGGAACTGAGAACTTTTTCCGGTTGTTTTGTGAGAAAAAAGAGACCATTTAAATAATTACTGTTTCATCTTCTGGTGAGAAACGTATCCGAAATTAAAAATCAATTTGTCGATCGTAGTATTTTGCAAGAAAAAAACAGATGAAATCATAGGTTTTTGGGCTGCAAATGTGGACTTCAATTTCAAGATTCAAATGAATTTTTAGAAGCTAAGCTTATCGTGAAATAATCATTATTTGAATGGCATCTTTTTGAAATCTTTATGAAACTGAACCTTTTTTTTCATCTTAAAGTTCGATTCGAAGCTTTCTCTTAGTCTGTAGTTATTCTATTTTGATTGAATCTTTTGAATATCCCATTTCTCATAATTCCCGAAACTTTTTCTACTAACACGTAGCCTATACCTATCATTTCAAAATTGGTGAATAAAAATATTAATTGATTATGAAACGGTGTGTTTTTTTTCAAAAAAAAGTTATATTCAATGTTCCATTTTTTCTATAAATGTGCTGTTGAAAAAGGGTTGAATGTTTCGAAAGCGGTAGTCTGAAGAGAAAAAACTCGATGAAATTCAATGGAGAGTTCTGCAGGAAAACTAATCAAAAAATCAAGGTATCATCAGAGGAATCTCTTTTGGTGTTTTATTTGAAAAAGCTATGAATCAGTAAAAATGTGTTGTTAATTATCACTAAATTAGTCCACTTTAACGTTACAACTCTTCAAGAAATATTAAAGAACTGAATTTTAGAATAGTATCAAAGAAAAGTATGATCATTTTGTTGATAAAAATCTAAAGGTTCCACATTCATTAAATGTAAGAATACCAATGTTTTGAACGTTGAAATTTTTTTCAACTTGTACGTCCTTGTACGTCCTTCGTTCACTGATTCATTAATGAAATGTAGTTTTCAAATCCCAAATTTCTTTCATTCCAATTTCAGCGACATATCTATGGATTCGAAATCAAAACATTCATTTCCTTAAATTTGATTAGCTAGTAATGAAACGGAATTTATTTTCTCAAAAAAGCTAGAATAAATTCAATGTTTCAGTTTTCCTACAAATTTCTGTTAAAAAAAGAGAGAAATGTTCACTCAGCGGCATCCGTCATAAAAATCAATCAAATTTTCCGGAGTAAAACTATAAATGTGGTGTTTTTTAAAACCAAAATGCTCTGAAAAATTTTCGGTTTTAGAAATATTTAAAAATTCTCTCTAGTGTTGTATATTGGATAAATGGTCTCTTCGTTTTCGTATTGTTCAAATTCAATCTATTTTGAAAAATTGATGTTTTGACGTTCACAAACTGGAAATATTACAACTTTTTTTTTATCAATTTCAAGAAAACTATCGGTTTCAAAAAATCTGGTGAGACATGTTATCGAATTTAGGCTTCTCCTTTCAATTCATAACTGAGCAGCTACAGTAATTTTTGCACCTGTTTCAGTTTTTCTTGATATTCCGAAAAGCAGATCTCGAAGTGATTTATTGCCAACTCAAATCACAACTGCGGTCTAATTACGGTTCAATTTGTCTGAAAATCCAAAGCTGAGGACGGAGAGACGTTCTCACGAACAACTTTTTTTTTGAATTGAATGATCAAGGGAAACATGTTTCCGAATTTAGGATGAATCACTTCATAAAGTGGAAAGGCATTGTTACTATCAATAGTTAAACGACGTCGAAATCATTCAGATTTGAAACAGTGAAAAACAAATTTGATATGCCTAAAATCCCTGTTTCAATATTTTCATATGTCTTTACAAATGTTTTCATTAATATTGAGGGATCCATAAATGGTTAATTGCCAATAACTGATTTTCCAAAAAATTTCTAATTTTTCATCTATGAGGCTTCCATCCGGACGAAAAAAAAAAAGAATAGCTCGAAACCGTTACTCGAAACCGCATAAGCGGACGGACATTTTTTCGTCCAAATCGAAGTCATATTGATAAAGATTTGAATTTTATTTCATAAACCTATCTAAAAACATTCAGTGTCTGAAACAGTATTGTAAAATTTTTGATTTCTGAAAATCGTGTTTTCAATGTTTCCAAAAGATGGCTCATTAACATTTAACATTAACAGATTTTGCCAATCGAAACACGCTTTGAAACTTTAATTTTCTGTAATATTCCATCCAGTTTGTTCATGTTTCAGTAGTTTTAGATATTTGATAGAAAATAGTACCAGTGGGTATGGTATGTCCGATGAAGTTAAAAAAAAGATTACTTTCAATTTTGGAAACGTTAATTCTAATGGATTACCTAATTAAGTTTAATTAACTGAAATATGATACCTGAAACAGTAAGCTACCAAACATTTCCGTGATTACATCAATGTTTCAAGTTTTAAACAAAAGTGCACTCCACTGAAAATACGCTGATTTCCCGCCAGTATATTGTCAAATAAATAATTGTTGTGCAAGGAAAACAAATTTTTATTTTTGCGGGCGGTCCGCCTTTTTTGATCTCCAAGCTATTTTTGAATGTAAGCAGTGTTAAGTGAAAGTGGGCGGACCACCCGCGAAAAGAAAAAATTGAATTCCTCGCACAGCAATTATTAATTTGAAAGTACACAGTATCAAGAACGCTTCTGTAGTTTTTGTAGCTCAATGAGTTGGTTTTTGATGACTCCTTGTACTGAGCAGACGTCATTGAGGAATTCCGAAAATATGGGTTTTTAGCAAGTTTTTAAAGGAGGGGGGACAGGAGATTTCCGGGGAAAATTTTGGGGAAATGGTGTGCATTTTGTCGTAAGATGTGGTGTTTGCACTAATTCGTCAGTTTTGATCATTTTCAATAAAAACAAAAACCATAATCAGCTGGGGGTTCGAACTAGTACACCAGCTGGATTGGGGGCCAAGCGCGTTACCGGTTGAGCCACAGGGACGAAAACGCGGCGGCCATCTGATAGCCTATGTGAACTTGCTTTTCTCGCCTATAATCTAGGGGCCGTCATAATTCTGGTACCGGGTAATTTCTGATGTTCGGGGTTTCAAATATGGGTTTATAACCGCCTTTTCTATACGTTTGAAAAGTTCAGACGAATTTAATTTTTTCATGTCCGGCCTCCTTTAAAACCGAAAAATTTTCGGCCCGTACTAAAAACGCATACTGATTATGAGTCTAGAAATCTGAAAAATGACAATGATTTTCAAAAGTTTGCTGTGAGTCGAGTTAAAAATTATCGAACATATACCAAAATTTTCGAAGAAATTGTACCTTTTGAGAAAACTTCGAAAGTGTGCATATCTTTTGTCAAATATTCGGAAAAAAAACTGTTTCAAAACTGTAAAAACTGCGCTCAATTGATTCAGTTTTCCGATTTGTACGCGATTTTGGCTTGTGCATAGATAACACAGAGCTTATCAGTGATCTTATCAGAAAACGGAAAAGACGGGCATCAACACGTCAACATTCTCTATCGATCAGTCAAAAATTTATGAAAATCGGTTCAGTAGGAGCTTAGTTATGGCTCCTGACAGACAGACAAACACACACACGGAATTTGTGTGGTAATAATAGTAAAGATCTTCAATCTGTTCTCCAATCGAAGATGCCTTCCTATTACAGATTTCGCGGCATTTTGAGTATGCTGATGGCAGATAGGCTCCTTAGTAATAATTTTGAGAAATCTTGGCCAATAAAAAATTTTTGAAACCGAAAATAATTTTTTTTCAAACCAAAGCTTTGGAAAAAGAAATCGGTAACAATATTATGAGAAATTCAACTCTAATGGAGTATCTTGGTTACCGTACCGATTATCAGCTCTATATTTCATGCAGTTTGTAGTATTTGTAGTTTTTGTGGTAAATTTTAACAACGCAGACAATTTTATCGAAATTTCTAAAAGAATCTGTGTTTCGGACACTATTTTTCATAAACTTAGTTTTTTTGTCTTGATAGCTACCTAGAAATTGATCAACTATAAAATGTTTAGAAAGGTGTTGAAACTGATGTTTTCAAAATTTGTAAAAATAAAAACTTTCAAAAATCTGAGAAAACAAACCCTAATGCTAAAACTTGGATGTTTGGTCTGCGTTGAAAACACATCAAAGTTTGTGTAGTCTTTGGAGAATTTCGGAATTTGGGAAGATTGTCAAAACGTTTTTGGAATAGTTTAGGTGAAATTAAGATTAATGTTTCGAAAAATTCCCAAAAATACGCTAAAACTTTTCGATTTTGATGCTACGATGCACAGACGTCCCATTACAAATTTTGTGATTAGTATGTGCAAAAAATGTAAGAGAAGGGCATATCCTTCAATTAAAAGCGCCCGTTTATTATAGGTATCCCGGTGTGCTGTATCAGGAAAAATCATTTAATTGTAAACGAAGGTTTTGAAAGATCCGAACTTTTGAGGACTTTTCGAAACTGAAAAATAATTTTTTTCGAACCCAAAGTTCCAAAAGAAAGTTCTGTATCAATAATCTGAGAAAATGAGCTTCGGATGTTTCTTCATCAGTTGCAGAGTAGACTTTATAGCTTTTCATTTGTAGTATTTGTAGTTTCAACAACTAACATGACGAAAAATTCGACAATTGGGTGTTCTGAAAGTTTTGACTGATAAGAGTTTTTGTAGCCAGAAAAACATACAATTTGTAATATATTCGGGCGGTTAATTGACAAAATGGAAAGTTTACAGCTATTACAAACTCATTGAAACTGATTTTATTTGAAATTTCAAAAGAAAAAAGTCTGTTTCAAAAATCTCAGAAGTTGTTTTCTTGTTCTGAGCTTGGATTTTCCTCTAACCTGTGGTTTGAAAGTTCTAATATTTGTAGTTTGTAGCCCGAGAATGTTGGTTTCCACCGGTTTACACCTTATAAAACAATTGATCCATTCCGAAACTGATAATATATCAGTGATAAACATTATGGACTTTTTGAAACGGACTTTTTTTGCAAGTTTTGAATGAACAAATCGACAGTTTCAAAAACTCCACAAAATGGGCTCGTCTTCATTCACGATCATTCAGTTTATCGAGGTGTTTGTATTTTGTAGTTTTTATAGCCTTTGTAGTTTGAGTTTCAAAGAAAATCGGCTTCTCAATATTGCACTATCAATCTCATAATTTTCAATAAGTTTTTGAATCAGATTTTTTCCGAAAGTTTGAAAAAAAAATCAGTTTCAAGTGTTATATTTTATGAGATATTTATTCTGGCTTTAGTATTAGTGTAGAAGGAATAAAAATTCCAATGAACCCGGAATGACGAAAAAAACTGTTCGAATGAGAAACTTCTGGATATTATGAAATTAATGAAACTGACTGTTTTCGATCTTCGAAAAAATGAACATCGGTTTCGAAAACCTGATGAAAACTGTTCCAATTCTGAAGGCTGGATTTCCTGTCAATCAATTTTGCGAATATCGTTACTCCTGTAGTTTGTAGTTTGGCAGAATTCGTAGTTCGAGTAATACTGATGAACTCAAGATCACATAATTTTTGAAACGTTTTTGAACCTGAATTTTTTTTCCAAGTTTTTTGAAAAATAATAATCAGTTTCAAATACTGATCTGAAAATCTGATTCGCTTTCAAACATCGATCAAGAAGTTTTCAATGTTCAGCGTCATGTTGAAACAAATTGACTTTTGAAAAATGAAGAACAGTTTCAGAAATCTAAGAAAATGGGTTCTAATTCTGAATCCCGGATTCTCGATTGATCTACGATTCGAAATTTGTAGTTAATTCAGTGAAGTTCTTGAGTTTCAAGCGTTCAAAAATATCGAATGAATCGAAAGTTATGATTTTATAAACATGTCTAGAACAGAAGTTTTTCAAATTCAGAAAAATAAATATCGGTTTCAGAAATCTGACAAAATCTGCTCCAATTCTACAGCATGGATTCTCTGTACACCAGTTTCGGGAATTTTTCTATTTCTGTTTATAGCCTTTGTAGTATGTAGTCTTGGTTGCAGTCAATATTAAGAATCCATGAAACCATCAAATCACAACAAAAATCAACGTTTCTTCCGATCATTCTGAATCTGATTATTTTTAAAATTTTTTTAAAAACTAAAAACCTGTTTCGAAAATTTAAGAAAATCAGATCGAATTCTGAAGCCTAGACTCCTTATCGACCTCTAAGGCAAACTTCGTGTTTCATTTTATTTGTAGCCACTCATATTGTGAAAAACAAACTAACAACTTCAAAAGTCTTCATTTTTCAGTGTTTGAACTGCATTTTTTTTCAATTCTGAAGAAAAAATCGGTTTCAAAAGTTTGAAAAAGCAAGCTCCAGTTTGAAATTTTTTATTTTTGGTCTCTGAAAAAACGGGAAAGTCAGTTTCAAAAACTTTGTAAACTGTGGTCGAGTTTTGAAGAATGATATTCTCTGTGACCAACTTTTAGAGTTTTTTTGCAGATTGTAGCCAGATTGTAGCCGGGTTTTCAATTGACGATTATTTATGAAATGACTTCCATGACTTTAAAGGTGGGGGGACAGGAAAGTTGCGGGGACTGAGTTTGGGGAATGAGTATGCATTTTGTCGTAAGATATGGTACATACACTAATTTTTCAATTTTGGATATTTTCAAGAAAAACAAAAACCATTACCATCTAAGAAGTCAAACTAAGCTACTGTACCGATTGGTGGTCGGCCGCGTTACCGGCTGAGCCACGGGGGCCAAAACGCTGGCGCTCTCAATTGGCCCCTATGAAATTGCCTCTCGCGTCCATGAACTAGGTAGCGTGATAGTTTTGCTCCTATACAATTTTTCATGTTCCGGACTTCAAAGATGGGTTAACAATGATCCTTTCTTTATAAAAGAGAGATCACTACGATTTAAATTTTTTCATGTCCCACCACCTTTAAAAAACTTTGAAATTGAGTTTTTTTTCCTAAAAAAATTTCGATTTCGAAAAAAAAAAGTGAAAATGGATGGAAATTCTGAAGCCGTTAATCCGAGCTGTGCTGCCCGATGATTGTGATTTGTAGTTTGTAGTACCCAACATAACAATGTATCTTGGAAAAGTTTTCATCGTTCAAAAAACTGTTAAAACTGTTTTTTTTTCATTTTGCAAAAAAATAAAAACCAGTTTCAAAAATTTAAGAAAATGGGGTCAAATTTTGAAACCTCGATCCGTACGGTCAATCTTCAAAACGTGTCACTTGTAGTTTCTGTAGTCTTTGTACCAGTGCTGTACGGATGGATATTCTCGATTCCGGAATCCGGAATTCGGAATGAGTTTGGAAACTATGGAATCCGGAATTCGGAATAATCTCTTTTTTCCCGGAATACGGAATTCGGAATCCGGAATTCCGTACAACTCTGCTTTTTACTCCTTGTACTTTGTACTAGCTAGAACAATTCTGAGGGAATGGAAGCAATAATCAAATAGATTTATCCTTATCAGAATGTTACAAAACTGTAAAAAAATTTTATAAAGTGAAAACATGGAAAACCTTCTGACCTACCATTCAAAAAAACTTCTTTTTTAAAATAATCTTCAAGAACCAACCCCGTAATCCCAAAATTTTTTCCAGACGCACCAACATGAACGAGCACTCTTCCCGTTCCCACGCCATCTTCATAATCACCGTCGAGTGCTCCAGAATCGGCGACGACGGTGAATCTCATATTACCGTCGGGAGGCTGAATCTAGTGGATTTAGCCGGTTCTGAGCGACAATCAAAGACCGGAGCCACTGGGGAAAGATTCAAAGAGGCCACAAAAATCAATTTATCACTATCAGCTCTGGGGAATGTGATATCCGCTTTAGTGGACTCAAAATCTGCTCATATTCCCTATCGAGATTCAAAATTAACCCGACTCCTTCAAGACTCGCTTGGCGGCAATTCAAAAACTGTGATGGTCGCTTGCATTGGACCCGCCTCTTATAATTTTGAGGAGACTTTGGGCACTTTGAGGTATGCGAATCGAGCGAAAAATATTAAGAATCAACCGAAGATCAATGAGGATCCAAAGGACGCCTTATTGCGGGAGTTCCAGGAGGAGATTGAGATGTTGAAGGAGCAATTAAAGCAGAGGAAGACTAGGAGTCGAGGTGGAGGTGAGTACGAGGGGGTTTTGCAACGTCAAATTGATCAGGAATGGCCTAAAATGGCCTGAAAAAGTATGAAGAAGTGTTGAAACAGTTTTTGAAATTGATCAAAATGGTAAAAAATTGCTTTTCCAAAATATCTCGAAAATTAGGTGAGTTTGAAAAAAACGCAACGTAATTCTACAAGGAATCAAAAAAGTGAAAATTCTATTCACAACATATGTGCCTGAAACAGTAATATTTTTTTACATACACTGCCAAAAGCAGCTTCAATTTGAATCTAAATATCAGAAAAAAAGTTTCCGCTTCACAATTTTGTCAACCCAGGAAAAATTGAAAAAAAATGCTTTGTAACCCAGCAAACAGTTTTTGGAACACAGATTTTCACAGTTAAAACGAGTGAGGAAGATTTTAAACTATAGTTTAAAAAAAAACAAATTTATAAATGTTTTGTTCATAAAAACGGCCAGATAATAGTTTTTTGAAGAAGAAGAAACACAAAAAAATCCATGAAATTTCGTCAAAAAAGTTGTGTTTCAGTATAAATGTTTATGAAGTCGGTTGAGGGCACCACTATTATTGTTAAGAATCATCTACACTACTTCAGCCTTTTTCTCAAAATTTGAGGTGGTACTGGTTTCTGATAGTCTGGCTCCAAATATCTTGAAAGTAGTCGGAACTAGTATCTATAAGCCTGGAAAAAAGCCTTAAAACAGCCTGAATGTGATTGAATTTTGATCCGGAACGGCCTGAAGTACCCAACTTTTTTTAGCTTGACCAGCTCAAACTTAATCACTTTTACCAAGCCTGAAACGCCTAACCTAAAAAAACTTTACTTAAACTACCGTAATCCATTTTTTACATGCCCAATCTAAACACAGCCGAGCCTGAAAAGCCTATACCCAGCCTAAATTACCTACCTATATTTCAGGCACTCAAAGTTTCTACGACGCGGAGCGAGCCCGTTTCGAGGACGACATCGAAGCGATCCAGAACGACGATTCTCTAATAACTCAAGAAAAAGATCGTCTAATAAAAGAGATTCAAGAAAAGCATGCTCTTTTAGAAAAAGAGAGATTGGAGCAGGCGAGAGTCGCAGAGAGAATAGCAAATATTCAAAGTCGATTGATAGTTGGAACTGACGAAGATGGACGATTGGAATCAAGAACAAAAGAGCAACATGAGCAATTAGAAAATAAAAGAAAAGAGTTGGCAGAGCAGAAACGCAGAGAAAGAGAGATGGTTGAGGCATTGGAACGACAGGAAGAGGATACTGTAGATTTAAAACAAACATTTTCGGATTTGAGGACGGAAGTGGAGGCGAAGACGAAGAAATTAAAGAAAATGATGGTTACGTTGAGACGGGTGAGTAGTTTGATGTGCAGGTGGGGGAGGGTACTGTAGTTTTTTTTTTGTAGAAATGGACGGAGAGTAATAGTATCAAGAGAAAAAGCTAACCCATAAACAAAATCTTTGAAACTGATATTTTTGTAATTTCTGTGCAGGGGGGCGGGGCAAGGAGTACTGTAATTGTTTCGTCTGTATCTGAACGCGAAACTGGCGACGAGAAAACCGATACTTATTTGGAATTTGAATGAAACTGAAACTTTTCATTTTCCGTACCAGCTGTTTACTATAGGATTACTGTAGGCGTTTGATGTGCAGGTGGAAAGAGATACTGTAGTTTATCAGTCAGCCACTATATACCGAGTAGGTACCTAAAAGCTCAGGATTTGAAATGATTTCGAAACTGAACTTTTTTTTTCAATTTTTGACCCCATTAAGAGTTGTGCCACAGATTGACTACAGTATTTTTATTTTCCGTAACAGCTGCTTAGCATGGGACTACTGTAAGCGTTTGATGTGCAGGCGATAGAGGGTACTATAGTTTTCTTATGAAAATGTATTAAGAACTATTAGTATCAAAAGAAAAAACTGGCCCATAAACAAAATTTTTGAAACCGAGTTTTTTTTGTAATTTCTTGGTGGCTTACCGTTCCACTACTGTAGGCGTTTGATGTGCAGGTGGGAAGGAGTACTGTACTTAATAATTTATCAATCATTTACCGAGTAGGTAACGAAAAGCTCAGCATAAGAAATAGTTTCGAAACTGAACTTTTTTCATCATTATGAGCTGTGCTGCAGATTGACTACAGACCTGTAGACCTGTAGAATTTTGATATGCAGGCGGGAGAGGGTACTGTAGTTGTTCGGCCACATCCGATAACTGAATTGGTGATGAGAAAACCTATTCTCTTTTGAAACTGAAAATTTTGGACATCTGGACAATAAAGTATCACCTGGAATCTTTTTGATCCACTTTTGAAAATTGTCCGAAACCGATATTTTTTCCAGTTGTTAACTCGCAAAATGTAATAACCTTGAAGGTTTCTAATATTAAATGGAGGCCTCCATTGAGCATGATTTGCAGATGGATTACTGTAGAATTTGAATCATAACGGTCAGTCGGTAATAGGAAAAGAGAAGCTTCAAAGTTTCATGATAGTTTGAAACGGATTATTTTTTTCTAAGAATGCATGATTTCATCTGTTACTAGAGCATATCAGCTTGATGGAAGCTTGAATTATAAGCTATTATTATAGGATCAGTGCTCATGCATATGAGCACTAAGTTCCAAAAATCTGAACAGGTTTTGAAAATGTCCTGAAACCGAAGATTTTCTATTAACTTCTCGATAGCAGAGCGCTTCCGAAAGAGTTTACCTCATTGCTGAAAATTTTACATTTTTTTGAAATACAAGTGGATTACTGCATGGTTACTGTAGTTCAAAAAAAGAATAGGAACAGCTTACCATACGAATAGCTTTGTCTCAAAATTTAACATTTTTCTGAAACTGGAAAAATCATATTTTTTTTAAAGCCGCAAGAAAGTAAAACTATAACCAAACAGACTTTTCCAAAAATGCTGATCAGTTTTAACCAAGAAGATGAGTTTGTAAGATGTGCAGGTGTCTCTGGTTACTGTCAAGAAAACTGTCTTCATGTCGGTGACACCAACTGATCAGATTAGTTTGGAATTAGTAAAACAATATTCGGAAACTAAACTATTTTTATTTTTCTGGGTAAACCTTCCCCGGAAGATTACGGTAGAGCAGAGTATAGATAGATGTGCAGGCTAGTTTACTGTACCAGTTTCAATTTTCAAACTACGAAACCTTCCAACACTAACTGAAAAGTCGTAATTGAATTATGCTAAATTATTGAAACCGAAATATTTTTTAAAATATTGTATGAAATTTGAAATGTATCCGAATAGGAATTTTTGAGTGTTTCATGTAGTTTTCTAAAATACTTGAATAAATAATAAACTGATACTAGACAAGAGTTTGAAAAAGTTTCGGAACTGTTTTTCATTGTTTTTTTTTTCTCAAAGCAACTTGGCTAAGATTACTGTAGTACTATTGTAAGATTACTATAATCACGCCAGCGATACTGTAAGTTTTTTTCAACGCTCAAATTTAGTAATAATGAATCTGGACTGAATCGAGTATTCGAAAGTTTTCGAAACTAACTTTTTTTCCGATTTTTTTTTTCAATTAGAATCATGTTTCCCGGTATATTACTGTAGAATTAAAGTAATATTCGTATGATCTGCAGGGAAGACTACTGTGGACCTACTGTAGCCTCGTATAACGAAGAGAAGTGTTCAAATGTGATTTCTAACATGTAGTGCTTCCATACTTCGCCCCTCCGATTTCAGATGTTTCATAAGCAAAAGTTAGGTACAGGGAAGGATAAAATAACCCGCCAGTCAAAAGTTTGCCAATTTGATTTTTTATCGATTTATTGATTGTTTTCACTTTTACTAGTTTTTTGACCGTATCTTGCTCAGTTTTGAAGATTTTTTAGAAGTTAAAAAACAAAATTGTAGAACAAAATGTGATACAACTTTTTGTTCACTGCTCCAAAAAATTTGGAGATCACTGAAGAGCCGAAAGTGTGCTCCAAAGTGAAGTTGAAAAATTCAAAAACGTTGAATCTCTTTGAAATTCTGGAATTAAGTTTGACATCAAAAATGATGCATATTATCAAATTTTATAAAAAATTGTTCGCTAATTTTTTGAGAAAATTCAATTCAAAGTTTAATTTTGTACTTTTCGGGTTTTCAAACTCAAAATTTCAAAAAAGTGGTGTCAGTAAAACTTGTAGCCCGTAAAAAGACGCCTCTTTTCGTTTTTTACCCATCCCAAAATATTGAGTTTGAACCGAGTTAAGTATGGTTGAAACCATTGACCCCCACGTGATCGGATAGCAATTGGTATGATTGACAATATTTCAACCATACTTAACTCGGTTCAAACTCAATATTTTGAGATGGTTAAAAAACGAAAATGTGCGTCTTTTTACGGGCTACAAGATTTACCAACACCACTTTTTTGAAATTTCGAGTTTGAAAACCCGAAAAGTACAAAGATAAACTTTGAATTGAATTTTCTCAAAAAATTAGCGAACGATTTTTTGAAAAACTCGATAATATGCATTATTTTTGATGTTAAACCTAATTCCAGAATTTCAAAAAAATTAAACGTTTTTGAATTTTTCGACTTCACTTCGGAGCACACTTTCGGCTCTTCAGTGAGCTCCAAATTTTTTGGAGCAGTGAACAAAAAGTTGTATCACATTTTGTTCTACAATTTCGTTTTTCAACTTCTAAAAAATCTTCAAAACTGAGCAAGATACGGTCAAAAAACTAGTAAAAGTGAAAACAATCAATAAAACGATAAAAAATCAATTTGGCAAACTTTTGACTGGCGGGTTATTTTACCCTTCCCTGTACCTAACTTTTGCTTATGAAACATCTGAAATCGGAGGGGCGAAGTATGGAAGCATTACATGTAAAGCTAAAACGCACCCGTTTGGACAAGGTTGTTTTTGAAATTTTTCTGGAACTGAACTTTTTTTCAAAATGTAAATAATCAGGCTTCTTTATCACATTAGATAAGTGCAGGCAAGTTACCATAGAGTTCCTGTAGTTCAAGAAACAGTAGAACAATTGAATTTGAATAATTCTTTCTTCATGCTTGAAAATTGTCCGAAACTGAAATTTTATTTTCTAGTGATTGAGGAAAATTTGGCTCCATCGAGGCAAGTTCGGCTTTTATATTATAAATTGTTAGGGATGAGTAAAAAAAGCCCTGATTACACGCATTGCTGGAAAAACAAATGTTTATGAAAATAAGCTTTTGAAGCTGTATTGTTTTTTCCTACGTTGACAAAAAATCAGATATTTTCGACTAGAATTTTTGGATTATTTTTGACAAGTTGAAACTAGAGTATGATTGATTTGCAGGTCAGGTTACTGTGGAATTGAAATAAATAAATAGCGGCGGAAGACACAGAATTATTTGAGAGCCTGTAGTTCAAAAATTGAGATTTCTTTAGAACAGAGAAGTTTTGCTAAACTTTGGACTTTGAAAGCTCCTCAACAAAACTTGTTTTGATGTGCACGCGGATTACTGTAAGATTACTGTAGTCGTAAAAAGTTAATCCGAAAGCATTTAGATAAATAAGACTTGAGGTTTCAGAATATTCTGAAACGGAAATAAATTCCGAGATCTGCAGGGTGATTATTGTAAATTCTTTTGATAAGGATGTAGGATTAAGACTATGGTAGCATGAAGATTGTTGCAAATTCCTTCACAATCACTCTCAAAAACGATACCAACTACCATGAAGGATATTTGTGAAACGGAATTTTTCTTCCAGTCAAATTATTGTATCGTTACAAGGTATTAGTATGGTGTGCAGGCGGATTATTGAACTATACAAGAATTTGGAACCATCAATTCAATGTCGAATAATAACAATGGATTGTGTCTCCAATTGATGAGGAACTGAAACAGATTTTTTTTTTGGTCGGTTTTTTTTTACGAATTTGGTTTGAAAGATTACGCAAAGCAGAATAGCAAATGCATATTTGGTACTGAAAGATTTGGAAACGCTGAGAAACAGAGGTGTTTTTCGTGTTGTTAGAGTTAGATGCGCAGGCATGGGTTACTCTAGAAGGATAACTGTATTCTTGAATTTATGTTTTCTCGCATATTTAACGACGGTCTACATGCATTGGAGTTTCCATGAGAATTGAATAATTTCAAAAATTTCCGAAACTGAAAATTACTTTCGAAATTTTTTAAAAGTTCTTTCGGTACCTATCTTTTGAGCATGTATAGAACAGGGCAAATCGGAACACCTTTGCTTCAAATGCAATACAAACCATTATAATCGATTGGTAACGAACGTTCTTTAAAACTGAAAATTTTTAGTGTTAGATTCAGAGTTTTCAACAAAGATTCATATTATCCTATTATCCCTAAGCGCTCAGTTAGTAGACATGAGGTTACTGTGGTATAAGTGTAATTTAAGGTAACGGACAATTCTCTAGCATGGTATACTGAACTCGTAAAAGTTTTTTGAATCAGATCTTTTTTTCCTATTTTAGTGAAATCTTGGTAGTAGATAACCGTATCTATCTAAGTATTAGAACCGGTTTGATATGCAGGTGAATTACTGCAGCTCGACGTATTTAAAAAAAAACAGTGTAAGAGAATATCGCATGAACTAAGAAACAGCTATGAAATGCTACTCTTTTTTTAAAGATTAGTTCTGATTAAGTTTTATGTGCAGATGGAATTACTCTAGTTATTTTACTGCAAGCTACCGTTATTAGTTTGATTTCGAGTTGTGGATTGCTAGGGAAGTGCGGAAAAATCTTTACGTAAAGCTTGAAACAGTGATAACAGGAAAGTAAATGAGTTGTTGAAACAAGTTTTTTTTTTGGAAAACCTGAGATTCTATTCTTCGATGAGCGTTAGTTAGATACGCAGTTTTAAGAACAGGTTACTGTAGCTTCGCTTAGTTATAGAACACATGCAAAATCATTAGCAATTAGAAACAAGCTTAGAATTTTCACAAAGTTTAGAAACCGGAGTTTATTTCCGATTTTCGAAGATTCCACAGATATCAATTGGGTAGGTAAGATGTGCAGGTAGTTTAGATTACTGTAGGGTTATTGTGGTTTTTGAAGAGAGTCACGTATTCGAAAAAAGTTCCGCTAGCTATGACGATACCTTTGTGAATTACTAGAAACGGAAAGATTCATTATATTTCACAGATGAACTGGAAGATTAGAAAGTATGATGTGCAGGTTAGCTCAAGGATTACTGAAAAAATTGCAAAAGCACCTGAACTGTTATAGTAAAAGTGCAACTTTAGGTCAAGATGAAAAAATGTTTTCTTTTGAATAAAAAGTGTGTTTCAAAACGAATTAGTTATTTTCTGAAAATCATCATTTCACCATTCAACGGTTGTAACAAGCATCTAAAAGTAAAAAAACTTCAAGCCCGAAATAATGGCTAGAGTTTTGACAACAGTAAAAATTAATAATTATATTGCCACTGTAGTTCTATTAGGTGAGTGCAGGTTTACTAAGATTTTATTGTAAGATACTCAACTCGCGTCGTAACGAGAACCATTTTTATGATCGATTTTAGAAATAAATCTGAATCGGAACTTTTTTCTTTAGTCAAAAGCTATAGATTTTGGGTCCAATTATATTCATGTGGTGTGCAGGTGGGATTACTGTAGGATGAAAATCTTGTCGGTAAAGTAGGTAATATCAACCAGTCAGAAACATTGAACGAAAAGAGGATTATCAGAAACAGAGGAAATATTTATGAGTTTCAACAAAACTTTCATAGGAGTCTTTCCTAGAATAAAAATCGTTAAATTTGAAAAATTTTGAGACGAATGATGTGCAGGTATAATTACTGTAGAATCTATAGCGAAACACAAACAGTGAACAGTTTTGCATTACCCGAAACAATATTTCTGAAATTGCATTTATTTTTTGAGCTTTCCCCTTTTTCAAAAGGGGGTAAAATGAGTTAGACGTGCAGGCAGATTGGCTACTGTAGTTATTTCACATATTTTATTTGGATTGCTTCATTATTGAACCGTTGAGAAAATTGGTTTTCTGGAAGCTAGTTGAATCTTTTCTACAATTGAAAACAAGAAATCATTTCTGATTTTCTACAAAAAGCCGCCAATCGGTCAGGTAAAACGTGCAGGAAATTGAGGTTACTGTAGGAATACTGTACTTTTTAAAAACACATGAACATGACTGGAACAAGCTAAAGTAGTTATGCAGAGAATCTATGAAACATTTGAAACGGAAAAGATCTCAGTGATTGCCCTATAACTTGTTGGGTCATTACCCGTTACTGTAACCGCAAAACGAAGTATGATGTGCAGGGTAGCTCAAAAATTACTGTAGCAGTCTCTGTACATCCTAGCAAAAGTAACTCAAAGATAATAATTCTTCATTATAACTTCAAGATGAAACGGTTTTATTTCCAGAAAAATTCTGTTTCAAAACCAATTGATTTTTTGGAAAATCATAATTTTTTATTGATCCATTCACAATGCATTGTTTTGAAATAACATATTCCAGGTTCGAAACGACATTCGAGACAGTTCCGAGTCATTTTCCGATGAACGACAAGGATTAGATGAGACGATATCGGCGATTAGTAAGGAGTTGAAATTGAAGTGAGTTTTAAGGCATGTGTCAGGCGGAATAAGGCTTATTTTAAAGCTGAAAATAGGGGTTCCGGGCTTAAATTCGATATATGATCATATCTAAATTTTTTGAAATTCATCGGTTTCATCCAAAACAATTACGAATTTCCTTGAAAATTTTTGTGTTTTCATGAATTTTTAGACTGAACAATATTAGTAAAATGTTGAAATGCTAATTCAATTCGGAAAAAATTTGGATTCTTAGAACCTAAAATGACTGCTTTTTTAGTCAATTTTCACTGATTAAAACAGCTTTATCGGTTTAAATTTGGAGATTAGTAGATTTTCGGAAAAGTAAAGGCGATCACTTTCAGACCCCTTACTCTGCAATTTAGCCCTTTTTTTATTTTCCCGTTTCATCACAAAAGTGTATAGATTTCACTGAAGTTACTTCATTACAAAGATCATTTTCGCAAAAAATTTGGCGGGAAAAATCGTTTATTTGCTATTTTCCTTTTTTTTTTCATAATTAGAGATGATTTTCTTAAACCCTGATGTGGGAAAACTATTTGAAAACCCAATACCTGAGCTTTGAAACTTCAATTTGTTGACGGTTTCAACTCAAAAGTTTGAATAGTTTGCTGAGAAAAGTTACAATTCCTTAAAGTTGAGACAGATTCATTTTCCAATAAGTTCTTGCAAATTCTATACGGTTCAGAAGGTCTTTTCGGACCACAAATACCTTCTTTTTTGGTATAAAACCATTTTTAGCGGTCACATTGGCTATGATAAATATAGTTTCGGACCCTACTACCTAGCTGTTTTTTACTGTTTCAGTTTTATACACAAATTTGAAGGTTTTTTGTGATTTTTCGGTTTGTCGTCCTAACAGAATAACTAAACAGAATCTGCGAATTTCAACTATCAGATCTGAAATTTATATATTTTTTGACGCTAGAAAACGTGGTTTTTTGGTGGAATTGTCTGTATCTTTTTGCTGTTTCAGCTTATACATAACTCGAAAGACATTTGTATTTTTTGATTGGATGCTGAAACCTACTACTATCGAAATTGGTCTCATGCGTTATAGAAACGCTAAACGAAACGTTAATAGAAACGCAATCTCAGTTTTTATCGAATCTCAGTTTTTATTTTGATCTAAAACCAGCTTTTTGAAACCGAAAATGCACTTTTAAAGCCTGCAAACTGTCATAAATCATATATTTTTTAACGATTTTTGCCGGTTTCAACACTATTTTCTAAAGACTCCAATGAAAGTTTACACATTTCTTCTTCTCCACGAGATTTCCCTCAACGTTTCAGCTGTTTTGGGGCATTTCTTGTCCAAAAAACGTAATTTTATGGGAAATAAAATGATTTTTCGACAAAAATTTTCGGTTTCGAACTATCAAGAAATCTATGAAAACTATATTTCGAAGCTAGATCCTCACATCTTTTCAACACATTCTACTGATAGAAAACTCAGAAAATGTAATTTGATACGATTAGTTTCGTATCATGTTTCATATTTATTTTCCCTTAGCATTTTTCAGTGAAATTTTTCATACATTTTCTTCGTGTTTTCCGTAGTTTTCAACAGTTTTTTCAAACGATTTTTCACGATTAAAAACGTGTTTTTGACCGAAAATTTGAAAAAAAAATCACTGTTTTATATTTCTTTTTAGACATCGAATAGTCAGGGGATTAACGTTGCTGCGATCATAAAAATCTAAGCGAAAAACTGTTATTACTGAAAAATCATACATTTTCAGCCAACCTCCCTCGAAAAACTTTATAGTAATTCCGTTCATTTTCAGACTTCTAATAGTGGAAAACTTTATTCCACGTGACGTCTGTGATCGAATAAAGGAACGTGTTGAATGGGATGACAACAATTTCGTATGGAATACTGTAGCTATTCCATCAACTTCAACAGCATCGAATAGTCCTGGAAATCATGGTGAGTTTTATTGTTATTCATTTAAAATAAAATTCGCAGTTTTAGAAAGTTGATTTAGGGCAAGTGACTAGCTTTTCCGGACCTCCGGTCCGTTAAAGCTCTCGACGTGTGTTTCAGATGACTTAGCAAAAAATATTACATCTTTCTGAGGTGATTACCTATCCTTTAAAAAAATAAATGTTCGAAACGCTTCATTTTGAAGCTAGATATGAGCCGTAAATCATTCCCGGGACAAAATTTCGGACAAAAATTGGCTTCAATTTATTTCTACAAAACTCCGCCAATTTTTAAATTAAGATTTCACGTTTATGCCTTCTATATTTAAAGAGAGAGGGGCAGAAATAATTTCTGACAGTTTGACGTGGAAAATGTTTACAAACAATTTGGATTAAAAAAATTTTGGAGCAAACGAAATTTTATCGAAAAAATTGGTTCTTGAATCAAAAATTTTCAAAACCATGAAAAAAAAATGCGGTTTCAGAAAAGTTATAAGATGCCAAACACATAGAAGCTAGTTAATTCGGTAAACGAAATCCGAAACATCCAAAGTCTGTTTTATTGCGTCATGCCGGTTTATTAGAAGTTTAATGGTAGTCAAGAAGAAAGGGGCTCCAATCAATCGTTCAGATTTCAAATTTCCTGGATTATTGATATATTGAAACGGAATTTTTCTCGAAAATATAGAGATTTGCTAGAAAAAGGGCGGAAAATACCAATTCCAGCGAAAGCATAGTTTCATGGAAATTGAAAAAACATTGCGGAAATCCGGAAACCATTGTAATCATTGAGTCTGGAAATCATTGTAAACAAGCTGTTCTGAAAAATACTAGAAGTGCCTTTTTTTTAGAAACGATTTTGCTACCAGACTGTTTTTAACTGAACTCTTACTATAATTATAAATTTTTGGAAGAGAAAAAATATTTTTAAAAATAGATTTTTAAGAAACTTGAGAGACACCTCAGAACCCTTAACACCAACTATTCCTAACCACTCAAATAGCCAATTCACCGGAGCCGAAATGTTTTCCGATTGGGCTAAATTTTTTACAGACATCCATCTAGGGACCAAAAAAAAAATGGTCGGATTGACTTCAAAAACGTTTTCCCGACGTTTTTTATGGTGGAGATTACGAATTTCACACTTATATCACTTGGTTTCAATTTTAAAAGGTACCTGTAGTACTAAATTTTCAATTTTTTGTCATTTTTGGACGTTTTTTCTTGTTCCTGAAAAATTTAACGTTTGAGGTGCAAAAACAAACGCCAGAATCGGATTCTACGCCCAAAAATACGTCGATTTCCTTTAAGAAACCAAAAATCGAGATATACATTCATCGAGATAAATCGGCTTTTATGCATTTTCAGAACCTACCCCCCTCCATGGTGAAAAAAGTCATAGTCTCAGATCCGTACAAAAATTTTGTGGGATGTTTCCCTATCCAAATGTGACTCGGTCACCAATTTTCAGCTTCTGGAAATTCGATTTGTAGTCGTGGCACCACTTCAAAAAAAACCCTTCTCCCGATCCTGGATCAGAAAAATCAAAACTTTTAAATTTGGTTTTTTTTTTTTGAGTGGAAGGTGCCGGAAAGTGCTCAGGAAGTCTTAAATAGTCATTTCAGATAAAAAACCGCTCAGAAATATGACGATACCTTCGTTTAATCATCAATTTTTCGAAAAAAATTTCAAAAAGTTGCTTCAACACCAAAATCTGACTGGAACGTCATATTTCTGAGCGGTTTTTTTGTCTGAAATGACTATTTAAGTTTTTTTTTTTTGCACCTCAAACGTTAAATTTTTCAGGAACAAAAAAAAAACGTCCAAAAATGACAAAAAATTGAAAATTTAGTACTACAGGTACCTTTTAAAATTGAAACCAAGTGATATAAATGTGAAATTCGTAATCTCCATCATAAAAAACGTCAGGAAAACGTTTTTGAAGTCAATCCAACCATTTTTATTTTTGGCTCTTTATTGTGCTCCAGCTCCTGGAGCAAGAACGATGCAGACTCGAATTTGGTATTTTTTGACTATTTAGGGCCTGGATTGATGTCTGTAAAAAATTGAGCCAAATCAGAAAACATTTCGGCTCCGGTGAATTGGCACTTCAGTGATTGTTGAGTAGTTATAAATAACGAGTGTTAAGAAACCTAAAACTCCTAAAATTATTTGGAAGCCCAATTTCATGAGAAGCGTAAAAATTAAAAAAAAGCCTCAAAAACTACCTGAAGACCCTAAAGCCACAAAAGTTGTTGAGAGAGAGGCCTAAAAACCTTCCTAAAAACCCTGAAACCCTCCCAAACAATTACCTAAAATTGCCTATAATTTCTTCAATTTTCAGCCATGGAAGTGAACGAAGACGGAATCTTAACCCGTTCCTCACTAGCCGATAGTGGGGTCTCCATGAGCGGAGGAAACAACCAAATGACGTCACTGGATAAGAGATTGGTAAGAAGAGTGAGGGAGAGAAAAAGAGCATGCATTTTAGAAGAAAAAAGAGATGGAAAACAGAGATTTACGATTTCTTGTTCTCTTTTTTGGGGAAAAAAGTGTCACATGAGAAGAAACAAACAAGAGATTTTTCGCTTTGTTCGTGCTTTTTTCCCGGATTTTTGAGTTTTTCGAAAGAAAATCTGAAAATTTTTTCAGTTTCATAGCTTTGAAATATTGTTTTCTGTTCAGAATTAATTATTGTTGACAACCACATCTTAGGACAAAAAAAACCGTACAGGAAAGTTACTTTTCCTACAAAGTTTCGTAAATTCCCAGCTTCAAAGCTAGGAGTGCTTCAATTTCGTTCAGAATTGAATGTTCCTGGATTGATAGATAATTTTGAAATCCAAAACTTTGAGAATTATGCAATTGTCCACTATATTTTCACTCCGCAGCTGAATAATTTACCACACCTATCTAAAAAAAAACTAGAAACTGTGAGAACTTTTTCTGATTCTGAAAGCACGAAAATTCTGAAATATACTGTTTCAAAACTATGAATATAAGAGGTTTATCACGTTTCGCATTGATGGGAGCTCTTTTTTTCAATTTGAAAGGATTTTAAAGGGGCATAAACTATAATAATTGAGAACAAGGATCTAAAAAAAAATTTCGCTGAACATTAGAAATTTTTCGGTTTCAAGTTTCAAAAAAAAAAATTTTGCTTAAATTTCATTGATTCTCCGACGACACGTTGAAAGTTCAATATGAACCTTTCTTATTTTTTGAAGACCACGAAAACTAAATAGGAAATTTATTTTGAAAAAAAACTACAGCCTGTGAGAGGTTTTTTCTGGTTCTGAAATCTTCTGTTTCACGTCTCTGAAAAGAGGTTTTCACAAACCATAGCATTGCTTATGTACAGCAAAACAAAGTCTACAAAAAAACAAAGTTTTTGATTTACAGTAGCACAAACTACAGACAATAAACAGTTGAAAAAATGATTCGGTTTTGAAGTTTTGTGAAATGAGACTAGTTCCGAATCTGATGCTGTTTGTCGGGTGATAAATTCAAACTAGTCGAAACTCTGAAATTTGGAGTGTTCGTTCAAAATTTCTTTAATAGTTCTCGGTCCAAAAACAAATTGTCTAACTACAAATACAAAATTACCTATGACTACTACGAAAACCGGGATTTTGAAATTTTTTCCGGTTTCCAAGTTTTCAAATATAACTTTTCGTTCCAAATTTGTTGATTGAATTGCACTCACTTGAATAGACTACAAACAATACAAAAGTTACAAAATTCTTTCCAGGTTGCCACTCCGGGATGTCGTCGACCAATGTCAATGTGTGAACGAATGTTGGTGGAAAGAGCCCGGGATCAGTTTAGCTCACAGAGAAGGCCACCGATTTCTGGTTAGTCAAAGTTTTGAGATTATTAGGCTGAAATTGGAGAAAAAAGGCATTTGGACAAGAAAATTTGAAGTTTTTCGAGAGAAAAATGATTTTTTTGACGATTTTGTTTGAAAAAAACTGCGGTTTCCAGTATTTTTTTTTAATATTTTGAGTATAAACCACACTTGTTCTAAAGGCCAAAAAACATAGCTAAGTTATTGACTTTCAAGAAAAAAAAACCGAAAACAATCGACTTTTTCTAAAGATTCCATTTGAAAAAAAACCTGCGGTTTCAAATGGTTTTTTTTTAGTTCTTGGGTTTGTAACGAACTTATTTCACGGCAAATTTATAGCAGGCCTTATTTGAAATTTGAAGATTTTTCCATCAAACAAAAAAAAAATGATAGGGTTTTCTAGCAAAAAAAGCAAATTGATTGGAAATCAATTTTTTCGATATAAACTGTCTTAGAGTTGTTTCACTGGTTCAGCTGAAAAATAATCACAGTTTCAACAGCATTAGAAA
Organism: Caenorhabditis doughertyi; assembly: GCA_963572265.1. Lineage (NCBI taxonomy): Eukaryota > Metazoa > Nematoda > Chromadorea > Rhabditida > Rhabditidae > Caenorhabditis > Caenorhabditis doughertyi. The sequence goes on along the minus strand of OY751556.1, from coordinate 8,277,805 downwards.
CCGTGAATTATTTGAAGTAAGCCAATTTTCCACTGATTGCTGCTTGGGCTTTTGTCGTATTTCCGAGAGATTTCGAGACTTTCAGATTTCAACTCTCCTAAAAGAATTCTGTTTTTTTTTTAATTTTTTTAACGTTAAAAAATCTGTTTCTACACTCCGTCAAGTTTATGAAGAAACAGTTTCAGAATGATTTGGAATTTTCAAACATGAAAACTGTTTGCTAGTTCGTATCCAGCAAATGTTTGTAGATACAACTTTCTTTTGACTAGGAAAACGCGGTTAAGAATAAACTTTGCGAAAAAAAAAGTCAGGTTTCAGCTGCGATTCTGTTTTATGCAATAGGAAAAGACAGTTTCAATTATTCCATTCATGTATTCCAGATGCTTCAATTCTAGTAATATTCTATCTCGCTTTGAAGTTTTCAAGTGAAAACATCAGTTTTTTGAGGTTATTTTTGGCTGAAAAGCGATAATTTGATAAATTTGGACGCAGTTCTAGAAACTTTCAGAACGGAAAAATGTCTGTTTGAACAAGGTTCTAAAGTTTTTTGCCCGACTTTTGGATTAATGGGATTACACCATAATTCATTCAAAGTGTATTAATTGGTATCAATTGCTGGAACTAGATTTCGTGAAATTTTCAGCCACATTTTTTTTACATCAATGAGTATTGAGAGTCCAAAATCACAAAGTTTTCTTCCAATTTTGGCAATTCAAGATTTAAAAAATGTGTTTCAGCAACTCCGCAATTATTACTTTTAAACTATTTATTTCAATCGGTCGGTTGTTGGACTTCTGACAATTCTGATCACTTTTTTCTACTAGCAGGCAGTGAAGAAACTGTTTGACTTTATGAAATTTATAATTTGTCTACTTTATCTCTGAAAAACCTTGAATTTCTGATTTTGACAAGTTTCAGTTTTCAGAAGAAAAAGCCTGTTTTAATAATTTGGTTGTTTCGATGAACAGTTTCAAACAAAAAAGTCAGTTTCTTCATGTTTTGTCATATTTTGAAGTTCTTTCCCCGATTTTTGAGCTAATATGTGAGAAATGATTTCGATTACTTTGCTATTCTTGTTGGATTTTCAGTCCAGCGTGTTGGCGATTTTATCTTCTTTCGATGTGATTTGAACATTCCGAAACGATCTGAGTTTAGTGAGTTCATTAAAAACTGTTGCTTGTATCTAGAACTGTTATTTTCGACAATCTTATTTGGATCGTATCTTCGTAGGCCAACAGTAAATAGGGGCGAGACTTCAATACTTTTTTTTGCGAATTTTTGGGCTTTGGAGTTTGGCACTCGTTGTCCGATGTAAACAAATTATGAAACTTGAGAAAAGAAAAAAACAGTTCCAACTATATTTCGTACAGCGAAAATTCCAGTTTCAGATATATTTTAGGTTTTTAGCTTTTGTTTTCCTGCTAATTTGCATATCATACTATTCAACATATATTCCAAAATTATTCGTTTGAAAGTTGTTTTTGTCAATTTTGGAATTTTTCAAATGCGAAATATCAAAGTTTTTGTAGTTTTAGAATTTTCAGTTTCATCCAATTTACAAATTCATTCTCAGTTTTCGAGAAATGTTCTACGATTGAAATGTTTTAGTTTCAGGCAGTTTCAGACAGAAAAATTTGGTTTTTCTCTCTTTTTCTCCCAAAGTTTTAGTTTTTTGTGAACTTTCGTTGTTTTCATCAGAAAAAAAAACGTGTTTCAGTCATTTTTTATTCTCAGAAAACTGCAACTTCAGTCAATCGGTAATGCGACGTTTGTTCTTAAAATTTGCTTTTAAAAGGCTTTGGGAGAATTATTCGAGGTTTTTATTGGTCCGAATACGCGATGTTTTTAAAATTTGTTTGAAAAATGTTCTAGCTGTCATTTTTCAGTTTCATTTCCGTTTTAGAAAGTTTTTTCCATTCTTCGAAAATAATTCCATTGGGTTTTTCATCAGCTGATCTGTCATTCATGATCTTTTTTTTATCTGTTAAAAATCTAGTTTTTTCCAAAATTTTATGCAATTTCAACCCAAAAAAGTCTGTTCAAGCTTAATTTGTTTTTGTTTTCCAGCTTTTATCTAGAAAAATTGAAATATTTCCCGGTTTCAATAGATTTTGAATTTTTCGTATATTGAATTCTGACAATTCCATTACTACTGCTGTTGGTTTTTCGATTGAAGAATTGATTACTTTTTTGAAAATTTCCAGCACAAATTCTGAAGCTTTCTGTAAATCTAGGCAGTTTTTGAAAAGAAGAAAAGCCGGTTTCAAATAAATTGTAAGCTTTTCCATTTTATCTTTGAGCTATTTCATTTACGAAATGTTCTGTTTTTTTTAACTGTATTTCTATGGTTTTCAGTCCGTTCCGGATGTTTTTATTAAGTTTAAGCCCACAAAAAAGTGTGTTTCAGTAACTTCTCAATTCGAAAATATTCCGGCTAGTTTAGTGCAATTGGTACAATTTGACGAATTTTAGAAATAGTCGGTTTCAGCTGTTCTTGAATAGTTTTTGTTATTTCCCTGAAATGTTTTGGTAATTACCAGGTATTCTATATCGAAATATCAGATACTGCGGCCTGTCAAATGTGTTTCTCAAAGTTGTCTGCCATACTTTTTCAGTGATTTTTAACAGCACTTTTAGGGTTATTTCTGTCCGTTTAGGACCTTTCCAGACATGAAGAATATAAGATTTTGTAGATTTGGATTTTCCAGTTTCATCCAATTTAGATTTTTTTTTTTGGTACAATGAGAATTATTCCAAAGGTTATTTAAATGACTGATATGTTATGATGATTCCAGCCAAACCTTGACAAACACTTTGACATTTTCTTTGAATTTTCCTTATTTTCCATCGAAAATCTGGTTTTTTTTTCTCTCACATGTCTGAAATATTTCTCCGTTTCAATAACTTTTGAATATTTCGTGTTCTGAATTCTGACCGTTTATTCGCTTGAGTCCTTTTCGATCGAATATTTTTTTTTCTAATTTCTGGCATGAATTTCTTAAATTCCTGTGAATTTAGGCAGTTTCTAAAAAGAAAAGGCAAGTTTCAGAAAATTCTTGAAGTTTCCCTCTTGATCTTCAAGTTAATTCACTTATGATAAACGTTCTGTATTATATATTTTCAAACAGTACTTCTATGATTTTCAGTCCATTCCGGGTGGTTTGATTCAGTTTCAGCCCTAGAGAAAACCTGTTTCAGATAAATTTCAACTTTAGAAGTTTCTTTGTTTAGGTCAGTAGTTGTAATTGTTCCGTAGCACTTTTTTCCCTTTTTTCTCTAATCCTCCTCATTACTTAGGCAGTTTTTAGGCACGCCTTATCTCTCTCTCTCTCATTTTTTCTTTTTTCCTGAGAAAAAACCCCTAAAACTAGCTCCGCTTATCTATTTATCTATGCAAAGAAGGTTGCTCTTCTGCTCCCTTCTTTATTTCTCTCTAACTGTCTGCGTCTCTCCCCTCCCTCTCTCTTTTCTTATTGTGTGTGTACTCACAGGGGGCAGTTGTCACCACTATTTTACACACTTTTTCTTTTTTTTCCCTCTTTTTTGTGACGTTTTATTTGTTTGATGACTTTCTCTAATGGATGAATGGGAGAGGGCAAATGTTGCCAAATCATTTTTTTTTGAAATAATGGGCGGTTTGGCCTAAAAATTGGGGTAAAAGGGTCAAAAAAAAGTCTGAAATTGGCGGAAAAAAGACTAGAGGCCTGAGCGGGCCTGAAATCCTTCCCTGTTTAGGCCAAAGATTTGTGTTTTTAGTGGCAAAAAAGACTCAAAAGGCTCCAAAAGCCCTTTATGAAAAAAAACATGTTCAAATTCTCAGAAAACCTTTTTTTCTTTCAAAATTTCCTCTAAATTCTTGGGAAACTTTCGAATCTTTTCGAACTATAACAATGATTTCTTTTCTGTTTCAAGGAATTTTCATAAATTTTCAGAAAATTTCAATCATGTTTCATAACAGATTTTTTCTTGTTTACTTTAGAGCCTGAAACTTGTGAGCGATTTTGGAACATTTTCTACCATTACCTTACAAATATGCGCCGCAAAATTTCGAAAATGAATTTAGCTCCGCCCACTTTGTTTTCTGAAGTAAATTCCATCATATTTTTTCCCATTTCAAAAATGTTTTACAATTCTTCACAAGTTCCAAGATTTGATATTACTATTGAAGGTGGTGTCTCTTTTTTCAGGGAATGTGCTGTTTTTTTTAAATTTAATTTTTCTGACAAAAAACAGTGCCGCAGAATTGCAGAAACAAAATAAGCTCTGCCCATTTGAAGTTCTGAAAACTAGAATCACTGAAGAAGCTCCATAACTTTCAAAATCGTCTGAAGCTGCTGTTAAGCTTTGAAAACGATTCAGCAATAGATTATCAACTTTTCGTAATTCCTTCAATGAGTCTAAGGAACCGGAAATTTTTACTCTGAATCTGTTGAATTATTAGGCCCAAATTTTCCTGAAAAACTTTTGATTCAGGCTTGAAAGTCGTTAAAACACACCTAGAAACCGGAGAATTAAAAAAAAAGACGAAATTGGTCTAGAAATTCTGTCAAAAGCTTCCAACAGACATGAACAAATGTCTGAAAATTGGATACATTTCCTGATAACAGTATTTTTATGTACAATACTCTACGAACAATCATTTGAAACCTAGAAGTTCTTTAAAATTATCTAGAAACCGGAAGATAGATCATGCAAAACTTGTTGGAATCTGATCAAAAGTTTTTGAAAAAGCCTGAAATCGGCCTGGCCCTACATTGATGACCTAGGAATTTGAAAAGAGCGCGCTTGTCGAATTCTAAACCATCAATCTGTACTCGGCAATGCTTGCAAGCGCATTTTTGTACTGTTTACAGCAATTTTGGACTGAATTCATACTTAAAAATGGGATTCGAATGAAAAAATGTTTCACATTTGATCATTAAAAAAATGAGTGCTCAGTCTTTCTTTGATTTAAGCCTGAGGGGCCTAAAACCTTGCTCAAAATGCCTTTTAAATTAGCCTAAGCAACCTAAAATCCAAAAGCCGTGACATCCGTTTTCTTCCCCTCCAAACCCTCTCGAAACCTTATTCCTTCAAAATGTATTCTTAACTTCTATGAAAAGACCTGAAAAGCCTATGATCGCGACCTATAAATCAGCCTAACCAGCCTGAAGTTTCCTTTTTTCAGGTAACAGTTCATACGTTGAAGCCACTATTCCGGAAGAAACAATTCGATTCTGTGGAGAGAATGTTGTGATTTTTAACGCATTGGAGAGATATGTTCCAGATGTGACGGACGCCGATCCGGACACTTTCACGACTATGGTGAGTGGAGGGGAGATTTTTGATGGTTTGGGGGAGATTAAATTGACTTTTTGTTTACCTTTTGGACATATAGAAACGCTTTTTTTCGGCAATCACAACAAAGTGAAAGTTTTGAAAATCGAACAAAGTTTATCTGAAACGGTATTTTTTTTTTCAATAACGGGCATTAAGAAAATTAAAATTATTACCTTCGTAATAGAGTCGAAAACCTAGAAAACTAACAAAAATTATTTGTAACATTATATTTTTTTGATATTTCGAAATAATAATACCTTTTCGTGGTTTTTTTAAAAGTCTAATTTAGAATATCTGAACGTTATATCTACTGAATAGAAGTTTTTTCTCGAAAATGTCAAAAAACAAAAAGCGTTCAGAAGATGTTTAGAGTTGAATACTGAATTTACAAAAAAGTTATGCTGAACTGAAATGTTTGAAAGTGCAAACTTTTTTGTTAGATTGAGAAAAAAGCATTGTAAAAATATATTATATTTGTTGTAATCTTTGTAGTCTTTTTCATATGAAAATTTCGAGAAAAATTACCAATCACGGATAAAAATCCGGATTGTCCAAAAACCTAACATTGTAAGATTTAGTGGTGTAGCCGGAAACCTTGGACATTCTTAGTTTGTTGTCTTTGTAGTCTTTTTAGCTTCGTTTTTTTAGCAAGTTATTGTTTTACTGAAAATGTAACATTTTTTTGATTAACCGTGAGAACTCGGAGTTCTTGGGAGAAGTCCGGCAAATCCAACTGAAAAGAATCCGTCTTTTAACTCTGATAACATTGCTTTGAATCATACAATAAGCCGGGAAGTTGAAAAAAAAACTAATTTTCTGTTTCTGAAAATCACTAAATTTGTTTAAAAAAATTTGTACTCCATTAGGCACGACTTTCGTTTTTCTTTGTAGTTTTTTTGTAGCTAGCCGTCACCTCTCAAAGTATTCATCAGTGTGTGCAGTCGAGAATTTTTTCTCGAGAAATTCTCGAGAACTAGGCCGAGAATTTGAAATTCTCGAGAAGAAAATAAAAATTCTCGAGAATTCTCGAGAATTTCTCGAGAATTTTTCGAGAATTTTAAAAAATATTTTATTTTTCAAACTACCGTAAAACAAGCAAAAAAGTTCAGATTATTGCTAATAGTGAGCTCTTGAGCGTATTCAGACAGAAAAGGCGATTTCAAAACAAACTTTGACACGAAATGAAATAAATTTCTCGAAATTTTCTCTCGAGAAAACAAGAATTCTCGAGAATTTTTCGAGAAATTCTCGAGAATTATTTTTCGAGAATTCCTCGAGAAATTTTTCTCGAGAAAAACATCGTTTCTCGAGAAAAAAATTCTCGTCTGCACACACTGGTATTCATTATCTTTTCCGAGAACAGTTTATCCCTATACTAAAAGTCTGAAACGGTATTTTTTTGAAATGAAAATTTCTGAAAAACTATCAGAAAATCCCTCTTATTTTCGCATTTCAAAATCATGAAAATAACATTAAAAAAGACTTCGAGTTCCAGATAATGTGATAATTTTTTTGAAAATATAACTTCCTAAAATTGAGAATACTTCTGGTTCTCAAATTTTTGTTAGCTTTTGTAGCCCGATGCCCATACTGAATGGCGAATATTTTACTGAAACTGTTCTAACTTTACTCTGAAACAGTATTTTTTTTCTGAAAATTTTTCAAATTTCAGAATGTTTTTCTTTTAAAAAATGTCTCTTTTTCCACCTGAAAGTCATAAAAACAAGTAGTCTTCATTTCCAGATTTCCAGAATTGATAGATTTTTTGAAAATATGAGTTTTCCATTGAGCACAATTCTGATTCTTGAATTTTTTGTAGTATTTGTAGTTATTGTAGTTAGAAGCCATATACAATTGCGGTTATATCTTTGGAACTACTTTAACTTCATTCTGAAACCGTTTTTTCTCCTGAAAATTTCAAAATTTCAGAACTTTTTTCTAAAAATTTCGCTCATTTTCCACCTAATAACTCATAAAAACAAGTTAAAAATAGCCTAGAAAAATGAGGGGAAGAGCAAGGATTAGTGTATTTGATGAAGACGAAAAAAAAGAGGAAGAAGAGGTGTTTTTATGATTTTATGTGTATAAATCTATCACATGCATTTCAATTTTTTTTCTTTTTTTTCCTTCTCTAAACTTTTTTTCAGAGGAAGTGAAAGGAAGAGAAGATAGATTATTGGCTTCATTTATATTCCATTTTTGCCGGGGATTTACTCTATTTTTCTTTAGATTTTTCCTCAGTTTCACGCATGAATTTTCACTGAAAAAGGTCTGAAGCTCTAATAGCATGTATGTATACAACCGTTGGAAAATTCCTGGTTCAAGACGATGGGGCTTCCAATATCAAATTGTCCAAATGTTCCAAGATTTCTAATGAAAATTTCTCGAAACAGACATTTTTGAAATTCTTGTTGCCAAGATTTGTCTGATTCTACTCAAAGCAGATTCTAGGTCATCAAGCTGTGAACGATGTTCTTTCACATGCTATTTAGTACCATTTCAAGTTATTTTTGAGTGAGTTCATAGTGAAAATCGGAAAAGACACTTAAAGAAGGAAGAATCTTATTATTCTAATTTAGCTTTTCCGTGTGTTTGTCAGTATGTCTGTCCGTCGCGGACCCCCGAGTCTTTCCTAGAAATACGATTTTCATGAAATAAAGACAGGTCGATACAGAATTTTCCCGCGATGATGCCCGTCCACTTTCTGTTTCGATTGGAGCTCTGTGAAGCTCTGTGCACTCTAAGAAAAACTCTAAGCCCCGCCCACCCGTACGCAAAGTATGGTGGTCATCGCGAGCCTGGATTGGTGTCGGCTGCGCGCATTAGTGAGGTCGCCGCGCCTCCGCCACCGCCCGGTTCAATTACCCCAGTTTGAGGTAAGGGGATCGATTTCTCTAACCGATTTTTGTGTTTGATAGCTCATTTTGTTCGTCTCCCTCTCGAGAAACAAAAAAGCTTTTCAAAATGAAAATCGGTCTTACAGTCCTTGAGAAAACCTCATTTGAATTTCGAGTTTTGGAACATTGTGGTATAGTGGTGCAGGTGATTGTTTGGTAAAATGTAATCCAAGGTTCGACTCCGTGGTGTGGCAGATCTTTTTTACTTTTTTTTTTTTGAGTTGGAAAACTTATACCTTGAAGTGATAAAATTGAAACAAGGTGGTTTGTGGAATACTCGGTTTTTTTTTAAATTTCTTATCAGAGTGGCAGAACTGGATCGAAACGTGTTTAGTGTTACAAATTTGACTAAAACCTCAAGAAAAGATGAGGGAACAACTGTGATTCAAAAAAAAAAAGGAATTTTGTTCGGAATTGCAGAAAAAAATATGATTTTTTCTAGAGAATTGACGAAAAAATCGATTCTCTCTAGCAGGCTTGATCGGAAAAACCTTTTCGGAAAATCAGAAAACGAAATAATTTTCCGAAAAACAATTTCGGAATATTGGATATCCGAATTTTTTTTTCGAAATAAAATTCGGGAATTTCGGAAAAATCGGATGCATAAATGCATGAAAGCTTTTTCAATTCACAAAATGAATAACAAAGCATGAAAATATTCTCATCATGCTGATTTATCGAAGAGGTTGTATTGCTTTTTGAACACTTCGTTTGTCGAAATGTCAAACAAAACGTTTAAGGTTTGAAAAGAGTCTGATGAAATTCATGGAAAATTGAAAGTTACAGGGGCCATAAAAATTTTAGACCTTTATGGTATGACGGGTTCTTTGTCATATAAAGTCGTCAAACCGATATTAGCCCCTCCCATTATTAGACTTTTCTTCAGGCTTAGGCTTCTGAAAGCCTACTACTAGCCGCCCGGAGGGCGGCGTGAGCGAACTTGAGCGAAGAATGACTATCACAAGTATCATTCTCGAATGTCCTCATCTAATACCCAAAAAAAAACACCGAGTTGAAAGTTCTCAAGTTTCTATGAAGAATTCGAGCTTCGAGAAAAAATGATATGAGATTACCTAATTTTGATGATTATGAGAACCTATTGAAAACTGAAGAAGAGAATAAGTTTAGTGTGGACAAATGAGTCCGAGTAGTTCAAACTAATCTTTTCAGAATGGTTGAATTTTCGAACTTATAAATGACCGAACAATTACCAAAACATTATTCAACGATTTTGAGTTCTGTTGAACACCCTCTAACAAGATTTTTGTACTCCAACGTGACTTACCAACCCCGCGTGAAGCCAGGAGGTTGGAGCCGCGAATGCGGCGTAAACCTTCTGGTATTGTTCTAAGAATGAAATCTTTTGGATTCGGTTTTTTTCCGTTCTTGGAGAAACGGAAAAAAGACAAAAATTTTAGAGAGCTGATGGATGTATTTTCTTTCGATGTATTTTTCCTACTGATTCCATTCTCCATCATGACTACACTCAAAAATCCCTCTAAACGGTAGAAAAAAAAGGACCGAATACATATTGATGGTCTAAAAAATTGAAAGAAAAAGCGCGCGCAAGTCTTGTCGGATTCTAGACCATCAATCTTTACTCTACCGCTTTTCAACACCGTTTTATACCGTTTAGAGTTTTTTTTAAAGTAAGCTCATAGTGAAATTTAGGAGAAGCTAGTATCACAATCAGGGACGAGCGGCCACGGCATTGCCGCGTTGCCGAATTGCCGAAATTGCCGAGCTTTTTCGTCGGCAATGCTTGTTGCGGAACTTTGATAGAAAATTAAAATTCCGAGCATTTATCAATGCGATTTTTCTCCGAAAATAGCAGACATTTTAAGATTTGCTCCAGAGAATTCAAAAAAAACATCGAGAAACTTCGACACTTTTTTCCTTGAGTTGTTCTATGTGGCTTTTACCCTTTAAGTCACTTCTCGAAACAGTAAATGAAGCAAATCGTGTAGAAATTTATTGCCGAACATTGCCGAAAGTTGCCGAAAATTGCCGGTTTCTCAACTCGGCAATTGCCGACTTGCCGAGTTGCCGAAATTTAGAGTTGCCGCTCGCCCCTGATCACAATGGAAATATTTGGATTTAGCTTTTTTCAGTTTTGTGAGAAAGGGGGAAAAATATGCAAACCTCAAAGTATATTTGACTCCAAAATATAATCAAAGCTTATGAAATTATTATATTTTTTTTAGAAAAAACTTTGCTCCTCTAATACTTCTTTCACTTTGGTGTCCAACGAAGAAATGACAGTAATATGGCGTAATTTTTTTGATTTTACAAAAGTGATGAAACATAAACTTTTTGAGATTGAAACTGTTAGTTTCTTCTAAAAAGCCGAATCTAAAGCAGGGCTGGGATTTTACGTTTACGGTTTTTACGGATTTTACGGATTTTACGGTTTTTTGAGCGTCCGTAAAATTTTACGGGGACCGTAAAAATTTAATCCGTAAAATCCGTAAAAAAATTTTTGACTCATTCTTAGCATTTTGAGCCGAATTTTGATGTTTTTAGACTGATTTATTGTTGAAAATTAGTTTCGGAAGTTGCAGGGCTTGTTTTTTCAATGAAAAAAGCTCAAAAAATGGAATTTAGAAAAATCCCAGTTGAAACTTTTGAAAGCGAAAAAAAGTTGGATAGGAAATAAATTATAAATTTAAAATTTTCAATTTTCAGCCATTTTTCTCATGATATGCGCCTGAGATGGCTAACAAAACGCCTAAAATAGTGGTTTTACCCTCAACCACATGCTCCGCAGCTTCTAAATCAAATTTTACGTTTTTTACTGATTTTACGGAATTTTACGGATTTTCAATCCGTAAATTTTACGTTTTACGGATTCCGTAAAATAAAAATTTTACGCCCAGCCCTGATCTAAAGAGTTCTTACTAGCCTGAAAAAACTTGTTCCAGCACAAACAGAAATACCTCGACTGGTCTAACCAGTTGGTTCCGCGTTGAATTCGTGAGTTATGATGTTATGAAATTATTTAGCTTCCATGAACAGCTGTATCTTTCTCATGCAACAAGTAGCGGAAAGACTTGCAACTTCAATTGAATTTTAATCACAACAAACCCGCTAAAATAAATTTCAACCACAGTCGTGAGACCGAAACTTTTCCAGATTTTTCCTCTAATTTTTACCATAAATTTCAGAAATCCTTCTCTAATCATTCTATTATTTCAGTCACAACGTCGTCCCTCAATCGAAAATCTATCAATCGACGCTTCGAAAGTGCTCGTTCCAATTCTGAGCCACCAACAACAATCGATGTCTCTCAAGTAAGTTTTAACTAACGGGTGTGAAAATGCTACAAAATAGTCAAAAAAAGAGAACATTAGAAGTAAAGAGATCGAAAAACGAGGAAAAATAAGGATATTTGACAGATGATCCGAAAAAAAAAACGAAAATATCAAAATCTTCAAATATTTTTTTCTGATCCATCATTGTGTCATAATCTAAGTTAGTGTTCTAGAACTAATGAAGGCTTTACATTATTAGGTTTTGTAAAAAATTAAAGCACAACCACTATCCGGATATCTATATTTTTTCATTTATTATACTGGTAAAATGTTCTGTTATGACTGAAGATTGGCTGAAAATAGTGAGAAACTAGCGGAAAGTTTTTGAAATGATTTTTTTTTCGGAATTTTTTTTCTCGGTTTCAAATTTATCGTTAATTTGGGGCTAGAATTAGAAAATTAGTAAACGTAAACTAGTGAACGTCCGTTTAAAAACCGCTTATTTTAACCCTGAAAACTCCAAAGTATGCTTTTGGAACCGATTTTCGTGATTTTCATTTTTTCAATTTCAACATTTTTGCTTATTGAATAGGTAGGATTTCAAAACTGATTGCATTAATTTTCCTACTGAAAACAAAAACTTTGACTGTAAAAAGTCACAAGAAAACAGAAAAAAAACAAAACCAGAAAAGAAAAGTTCTGCTTCACTTATTCTTTTCCTCTCCAAACTATATTTTCAAACCTGATTCTTCAACACCAATTGAATCCAAACTGGACAAATCGGAAATTTGACTGTAAAAATCAAAATTTTAAGCTGATTTTTCTGTTTCATTAATGTGTCATAATTCAAGTTTATCTTCAAAAACTGATGGTCTAATTCAACTTGTAGAATTTAGAAAAAGAAACTGTGAACTAGTTCCGAAAATTAGAAAAAAAATCTGTTTGACTGGAAGTTGGATGAGAATAATGAAAAACTATATGCAAGTTTTCGAAATGTGTTTTTACTGGTTCCTAGTTCCAATTTTATGAAATTTTTCTCCGATTTCAAACTTTCCAATAATTTGAAGCTAGAACTGAAGATTTGAAGGGATTGAAGAAACCCCGCAAAATGAGGCCTGAAAGTTCTAAATATGTTTTTCAAAGCCGAAGATTTTCCTGATTTTTTAACAAAATTTTCAGTTTCAAATCTTTTGGTTAGTTCGAAAGTAGGATCTAAAAGTCGATCGAACCATTGGATTTGTAGCTATTCAAAAACAAAAAGTTTGACTCAAAATAGTCACAAAAAAGGCAAAAACAACACATTTTTGAAAAATTGTATGTTTCACCCATCATTTTTTTGTCTATTTATGTTTTCAAATTTGATCACACAATTCTCGTTCAATTCAAGCTGGACAAGTCTGAAATTAGACTGAAAATTTCAACAAAAAGAAGAAGCTAAGAAATTTCAAACTTATTTTTCTGTTAAATTATTGGGTGATGCAAGTTGATGTTCTAGTACTAATAAGTCTATAATAGCTGCAATTAACCAGAATGATTTTCGAAACTAATCATTCTGTATCAACCTTTTTTCCCTGCTTCACCCTCTTTTCATATCCCACACTAATATTTCCAGCTAATTACTCTGCTTGTCTATTTCGAATAACTTTGCAGGACTTCAAAAAACGGGTCAGCCCGCAACGACAACAAACCACCAATGAACAACAGCAACGGAATATCCTCGATGAGGAGGAGTCATTATTAAATATGATGAACGAAGGAATACAATATGTCGATTATCTTATCAATGTGAGTTGTTTTTTTGAGGGAAAATGTGAAGAAAATTGGTAAAAAAAAACGGAGAAAACTGGTGATAAGTACCACGAAAACGAGGAAAAGTGGACATAAACGAAATTAAATCGAATTATGACAGATTGAGTCTAGAAAGATCAAACTAGGCTAGGTTAAATTAAAACAGACTACTTTCGATAGGCCCCAATGAGCCTGAACTGTTTGTGGAAATGTTTTTCTTAGGAGATTTCTTAGGAAATCAAAGTTTTTCTGTGAAAAAATTCAAACTCAATATTCGAAACAGAGAATTTTCGCATCAATTTTGTCCCGCTTCAGAATTCAGTGAAGAAAAGGACAGGTTTTACTCAGTTGTTTCGTAGTTGTCAACCGGTTTGAAACATTTCCATAACTTGCATACTTTCTAAATTCCAATTTTGAAATTGTAATTTTTTAAGTGTTTGGCTTAAAGTCAAACTGAAAGGTTCTGATAACTTCTAACCGCTATAATTCCTAGATGGTATTGCTACAATAAATTTTTATGATATGAAATTTATATTTTGAAACCGAAAAAAATTTTTTTGAGTGTTTTTTTTTCATGTTTCACTTCTGATTGATATCTTATAGATTTTCTTTGACAAACATTAATTCCGTAATTTTTTGTGAAAATTTTCCGATAATTTTTCGTTAAAATCGCTGAAAATCTTCTGTGAAAAAAAATTACCACACTTTTTCTGCAAATTTTGCAGCGAAAATGTTCAGCAAATTCAATTTTTTCATTTCAGAAAACCGAAGAAATGACGAGAAAACTGAATGAATCCACAGATTCCGAGGGTATTTGTGCAGACTTCTACCGTAATCCTTCGAGTTCATCTGGAATGGGATCGATGACGTCATCATCAATTATCAATGGAGATCGAATGTTTTTATCAACAATGTCCACTCCAAGAAGACCTCCATCAAGAATTCCGGCGTTGATGACGAAGAGTTTGCAGGTTCCGAGGTATGGAATAGAGGGGGGAAATTGGGCTGAAAATGGACTGGAAATGGTCTGGAAAAGCTGAAATAGAAGAGTCCAGGTGGCGTTTTTAAGCTGTGTAATATCTTAAACTTGTATCAAAACTGTTAAAAACGATCTGAAACCGATATTTTTAATGACCAACAAGCGCCCTAAATTAGCTTAAAAACGGCTCAAATTAGCCAAAATACAGACTCAGACAACCGAAAAACAGTCTAAAACCCCCACTTTCAGATCCTTATCCACCCCTCAACGACCATCTAACAGAACCAGTGCCTATGGATCTGGTGAACAACTTTGTCAGGATTATGATGGTGGATATGAATTCAGAAGGATGGAAACTGAAATTTTGTTGAATCGAAGTCAGGAGAAAAGACAACAAAGAGCAAGTAGTTATGATCCGAGGTGAGTTTGGGAATGAGCAGAAAAATAGGTTGAAAGTGTGGAAAACGTGGTTTGGAATGGGGTTGAAAAAGGTCTAGCAGAGTATCAGATCAGACTTTCCGAAAAAAATACTCTACTGCTACAAAATGGTTTGAATGAACTCGCAAATTTCGACACATTGTTTCAGAAATGCTTCTGTGAAAATCTGAAAATTGAAATATGAATGAAAATGGCCCAAAGCAATCTGAAAAAAAAACCTCAACAGTTTATGAACAGAAATTCTCAGAATCAATTCACTGTTACGGTTTTTTAAACTGATTTGCTCAATTTGGTACAGTAATACCTTAACGGCAAGCTTTCACGAAATCCGTACATAACTTTTCCTGTAACAATATGCAAATTAAAATGTTTATGTTACAATTATATTTGATGTTTCCAATCGAAATCCAAAAATTGATATGATTGAGATACAATTACTCGTCCGAAATTGAACGGAATGCTATCAATTTTTCGGTGAGAAGTGATACTTTCGAAATATTACAAATGAATTTCAAAAATGAGATGAACCACTAATTTATTATAGTCTTAAAACATCGAAACCGACCTTATATGAACTGAGCTAATCGGATGAAGTCACTTTTTTTTTGTGTTCTTCTAAAATCATTTTTCTGTTTCAAAAATCTATCGAAATCGTGAAATTTTCTACCAGTATCACTGTTGTTACTATAATGTATATCAACTTTATAATATTTTTTCCCGTTTTGGATACCCATCCGAAAATCTCGGATTTTTTTATTCCGGAGTTGAAGAAAATTGATTTGGAAATGGTCTGAAAGGGTCTGAATTAGCCCGGGAAGCAAATTTTCAAAACGAGAAAATAGGAAAAAGTTTCTGTTAAAGTTCAACAAGCTCTAGTTGCATGATGGACTGCTGATCTCGGTTTTCAAATATCGCTGCTGAAATGGTTATTTGGAGAATATGATAACGAGAGATCTATGTTTTAAATTTCTTATGATATTTCAAACGAAAGTCGGAAAAACTGATAGAATTGTTGTCAATTGTGTTCGATATAGATCAGTCGTTCCGTTATTGATCAGAAAGTCAAAATTTTTCGATAATAAGTGATTTTTTCGGTACCGTATCATATATTTTCGAAGATAAGAATCATTTCTAGTTCATTGAAGTCCCAAATAGTGAAGCCCAATTTTTTTGACCTGATACAGCCGCCGCAAACTAATTTTGCAAGTTCTGCTGAAATAACTTTTCTGCTTCAAATCTTTCTCAAGTGTATGCAGTTATCTATCAGTATCATTAGTCCATCAACATCAGTATAGCAAAACCAGTTTTTTTGTTTTGAAAAAAAATCTAGTGTGTTTGAAAAAAGAAGCTTCTAATGTCAACATTGAGAAAAACAGTAATACCAACCATTTCAATCCAAAACTGATAAAATATGCAGGAAACAGAGAATTTTTTTTTCTGTTTTGAAATGTTTATTTTGAAAAAAGTGTTTGTTGTCTGATTCAATTAACGTGTCCATACAATTTTTTGCAGCATAGGTCAATAATGATAGACATAAAAGTATTAATCCAATTGATTTTGATGAAAGAAACCTCAGGAACAAACTTATTGTATAACTATTTTCATCAAACTCTGATAAAATGTACAGAAAACAGTAATAAATTTTTTACTGTTTCGAAACAAAATTGAAAGTTGATGGAATATTTTGAATTCTGATAATATTAGGGTGGTCGGAAAGTTTTTGTGAAGTTTTGATTTTTCTCCCATTTGAGAATGGCAAGGAGCATAGACAAAAGGGTAAGTGCAAAAGGTATATGGATAGTCAAAACATCCGGTAGTGAAACCCAGACCTTAGGCTTGCCCCTTTCCTGTTAACACGAGACTCGTGTTTCGAAGGCTTTCAAAAGGCCCTGACATTTCAATTAATTTCTCCCTTCTTATTATCCGATGATACTTGGCTCTTAGCGGGTTCTATGAAAGACATTGTCCTTTACAAAAACCATAACAGACATGAAGTTGCTCAGTTGAAAAATTTTGAAATACCGAAAAAATAACAAAAATTATTATTTTTGTACTAGTGATAGCTACGGAAAGAGGATCGATTCCAATCTTTTGGTGGAATGTCATAAGCAACAGTACCTACCTATAGCACCATTGAAATCTTCCAGAACAATCTTGGAGGGGCGAAAAATTTTGGTCTTGAACACTATTCCAAATTTTCAATATTTCTACTACCTTAAAACTGACCTCATGTTGCAAAACTCATTAAATATCTTTGGACTAACTGTAGGTAGACCTTTCTTATTTGACCTTTGAACTCCCTAAATAGTGGGTTTTCTTCATTCAATTTATCTCGCAACGTGATCTTCGTCTAAAGGAGAAACGGGTCCCAACTCATTCTACATTCGAAAAATAAGACACTTTATGTTTCCAGTTCTAGCCCCTCGCGTTTTGAAAGAGGGAACCCCTAATTTTGGATACCGAATAGCAGTATTACTAGTTCGAAAGTCATCGACAAATCAGAACCTGGGACTGTTCCTTGTTCGAATAAAATCAAAATAAAAAGTTCACAAAAACTTTCCGACCACCCTAATATTTCCAACCAAAAGTGGCATAATATAGATCGGAATGGTGGAGATCAACCTGAAACGGCCTAAGGAGTCTTGGAAAGCCTAAAATAATTGTTTTGCTTCAAATCCTTCGTAACTTATAAGCTTTAATATCACTACCGGTTTTTGTCTCGTATTTGGTATTTTGACGGTTTCAATACTTCTTCAACAAAAGTGATGTTTCCTTTGCATAATTTTTCTTCTTTCTTTTTGATAAGCCCTTTATAATAAAAATACTTTCGGATAAGGACAGTAGAGAATAGTAGTGCAGGCCATATTAATTCAGGTTTTAGAAACTTATTATCCACGCTAAATTCATGGAATTTAAACCAATTTGTTTTCTTTTGTCATTTTTTGATATCGAAAAAATAAATCTTCAGTTTCAAGGATTCGATTGAAAATCGACGAAAACTTGATTATCCAATGATCTTATCAGAATTTTTCGGTTTTCCAAAGCGGCTAGTTCTGTCAAAGCCAGATCGGATATCTCGCAGTTTTGAAATAACTAAAGAAGTTCAATGTATAACCATTTCCTTCAAAATATTTTAAAATTAATATGAAACAGAGAAAAGATTTTTGCAGTTTCAAAGGCGAGTTGTAAATGGACGAAAAATTTTGCGATTAATAAACCAGTCCTTCTAGTTTGAAGCCAAATATGAACCCTAATCATTATTGGATACGCTGATAGATAAGCTATCCTTAATAAGCTAACCAAGATAAGCTAACTCTGCGGAAAGCGAAAAAATTAATCTACTGTCTCGATGATTTTATTGAAAATCGATGAGAACTTGGTCATTCAATAATCAAGCCAGAATCTTCAATTAATAAGGTCTTATCAGAACTGCCAGACGGAGAACTGTTGCTTATCAGAACTATGAAAAAAATGTGAACTAACTTGTATTATAATTGACCTTTCGAATCGTTTAGTTCTGAATTGACCTGTTTTGATTTGATACAGATTTTTAAAATGATACGAAAGAGCAGATTGTACAACCATTTTCATCGAAATCTGATAAAATAGATGGGAAACAGTAGATTATTTTTCCCAGTTTCAAAGTCAAATTGTAAATGGACAAAAATTTTTGCTACCAATAAGTTTGGGCCACATACCCATTAGAATTAAACAACAGTTAAAAATGGTTCAGAGCACCGAAAAAAGCTTAAAGACGGCCTAAAACGGTTTTGGCAGGCCTTTTCGCAGGCCAAAAAATGCCTAATAAGGTCTTATTACCAGCTGGATTTGCCGAATAGATAAGCCATCCTTAATAACGTTTCATTAGTTCAAAAAGAAGTGAAACAGAGGAAATCCAGAAGACCAAAATACACAAAACCTTCCGTGAAGCTCTAAAAAGCCCGAAAAAGCCCAAAAAAGCCCTGAAATCCCTCCAAATTCCCTTTTTTTCCAGATGTCTCCTAGCCCTCCACCCAACTACTCCATCACATCGTCTTTCCACTTCCGCCACCACATCAACCTCCAAACTTCTGATGACGTCATCATCATCCCTAACGCCTTCTTCATCTTCTAATTTTTCACGTCTTCTACCCAGAAGACCAAAATGGATTCGAAGTCAACCAACAGTACAATTAGCTGAATCTACAGTATCGCTGGATGATTATTTGAATTCTTTGAAGAATAGGAGAGATGGGTTCTATTTGGATTCTGACGAAGAGAGTTCCTCTTCTGAAGAGGAAGAAGAGGAGGAGATTCTGGAGACACCTAGAAGACGTCAGAAACAGATGATGTCGATGAGAAAGTTGAAGGAGAGAAATCGAAAAAAATATAGGTGAGAATTTGGTTTTTGAAAAAAGGTCCAGAAAGAAAAAGAAAGAAAAAATTTTTGAAAAAAGGTCCTGAAAATTTGCCTGAAAACCTGGAATAAAGGAAACGAAACTTTTTGAAATGGGTTTTATAAAGTAATGTAATGAGTCGGAGAAACGTAACTCTGACGAAGGTCTGAAAGTTAAACAAAATCTGAGACTGCTTTTTTTCGGTATTTTATAGGTCGGTATGAAATTTCTGAAATGTCTTGAAACGCTTTTTGTGGTAAAAAAACGATTTTATTAAGAAGTTAAGGCACCGATGATAACCAAGAAAATAGATGTTTGAAAATTTGGTGAAGATCAGAAACAGAAGTTATTCTGAAAGGTCCCTAAAAATTTCAAAATAAATTCGAATAGTTCTGGTGATAAAGATGACTAAGGACAGTTTTTAGAAAAATTAGGAGCATATGTGGTAAGAATCGAAAAAAAGTGACAAGTTTGAATTCCAAATGCTTCCAATATTTGTAAATTTTCTGAAAACCTCGAAAGTGTTCTTTAAGGCTATAAAACAAAAGACTCGGAACAATGAAAATCAAAAAAAAATTTCCGAATTTTTTGGTATTGTCAAAAAGTGTTAAAATAGTTCTGAACCAATCAAAAACGCTCATCTAACCATGGAAAAAGATGTCTGTAAATTCGAAAAATTCTGGAAACCGAAAATTTTTCTGATAATTTTCGGAAAATTTCAGAATTTTTTGAAGTAATAATTACTGAGAATCGGTTTTCAAAAAAAAGCAAACACACTGTCGGCATTAAATTGAAAAACTTGTCTCAAACTTGAAACTTTTTGAAAACTGCAAATATTTTCCTGAATTTTGAAGAGCTTATTATGATTTTATGATTTGAGCTGAAAGAAACCTTCTCGAACTTAGTTTTTGTAAAACTTTCGAACTTTAAAAAAATACATAAAGATAAATGACATTGAAATTAAATTGTGGAAAAAATACCAAAAATTTTGAAGACTTTTGAAAACCGCAATTTTTTTCCGAAATTTTGAAATTTTTTTCTGAAATTGCCCACAAATGATTTCTATAAACCTATCAATTGTGGTCCAGATAATCTGGAATTGTCTGAAACCTATCTGAGGATCTTTTATATCAGCCATTAATATCAACAAAAAAAGAACAATACAATAGTCAATAACAAAAAACTTCGATTTCAGAATTTTCTGAAAGTGAGAAAAATTACTGCTAAACATTTACAAATTTACTTTTCAGGTACTGTACTTTGTCGGAAATTCCCTCAAATTAGCCTTAAACTACTGAAAACCGATTTTCGTGAAAATCATATTTTTCCACAGTTTTCCTCAATTTTTTGAATATGGCTGAAAGTTTCTGAACAACTTTTTTTCTGAAAAAAATCAAAATTTTCTGCAGGTCCTCTCTTCGCCGTCTCCACCCTCCAACTCCCTCTACACCTACCTCTTCAGAACTACAGTATCCCGATTATTCCAGTTTTCTCTGCGTCTCTTCCCCAATATTCTATCTCGTCATTGCATTCCTTTTTCGAATTTTATTGTTTTTCTCTGAAAATTTTCTTTTTTAAAAATCTGTCGTTGTGGGCAATTCTTTTTGCCTTATTTTAACCAATAATTTTGAAAATATGAACGAAAATATCAGTATTTGATACGGTTCCCCCCGATTTCTTTGATTTTTATTTGTAGGTTTTGTGCTTTTTGTACCTTTTATAGTGCGATTCTTGTGTAGTATTGGTTTTTTTCTCTGGAAAATTGGAGAAATTTTTGAATAAAATGAATATTTTTTGCAATTTTTGTTTTGATTCAATAGAACGAAGAAATCAGAAAACGTGAAAAGGGTGGGATTTTCATAATTTTTGAAATAACTGAAATAGAATTTTTTTTTTTGATAGCGAATTCACAGATACCGTAAAATCTGTAATAGAGGGACATGTCCTTCTATTAGAGGTGTTCTTCTATTACAGATTTTACGGTATTCAAGAATAACTGAAGATGAAATAGCCCCAACTTATGAATTTTTCGAAAATGTAAAAAATTGATTTTAGTGGAAAAAAAATTTACAGTTACAGAATTTTCAGAATATATAGATCTACCTGTGATGGATAGTGTCTCGAATTCCGATGCCTTAGATCAGCCAACTATGGAAAATATAGAATTTTCGAATTTTCGGGAAAAAAAATCTAATCATTCTTACTTTGTCACGTGAACCTCCCAATTTTTGTGTTCATTTCTTTTGTTTTCCAAAAACTTCCCACCAGAAACGCTAAAAATTTTCTACGTGACCCTCTATTCCACTATTCCGTTACCCCCGTTTTTTGTTTGCCACGTCCCCCCTCCCCCGTCCAAATCGGAAAATCAATCAATATTCGAAACAAAAATCGTCGTCCACTGATTGCGATTCGCTCATTTCTCTTCTCTCTTTGGATTTGTCAAAAAGAAAAACCGAATCTCTTCGAATATGGAAAAGATGGGAACAAATGGAGTGTGAGTTTTTGAAGTTACAGAAAGGAGGGAGGGGGATTTTCAGGCAAAGTGTGATTTTTTTTTTGGAGCATTTGGTGCTCAGAAAATTGAAAAAACAAATTGAATTTTGCCCTATGATCCCAAATTATAGGGCTTGGAACAAAAAAGCATATTTTGAAACTGTAAATGTTTGCCACATATGACGAAAAAACTCACGCCACGTGATGCCACTTTTCAATCGATTTTGGTCTGACACGTGGCACAATTTTCTAAAATTGACTCTAAAAATAGAGTTTGATAAATTGAATTGAGCTACGTGGTTTCTAACTTTTTCGGCATTGTCATTGATTTTCCAGCCCAAGATTTGGTCAAAGGCATATTGCAAAACTGAAAATTTTTACTTTGTGATATTTTTTTTCAAAATTTTTTCTCTGTTTCTCGAGACAACTTTTTCAAGTTTTCGATACGGAGAGTAATCTGCAAAAATAGCGTAGAAATTTTTGCTAAACAATGAGTTCCAGCGCAATTTCGGAGCTTCGGTGCTCGATCTATTTCATACATAGTCTCTCCCTCCCCCTAGCCAGAACTGTACCGTATCAGAACCAGACATGAGCGGAAGAGAAGGTTTTGAATCCGGAAGACGGAATCCGGAAGTCGGAACAGTTTTGAAAAACTCGGAAGACGGAAGACGGAAGGCGGAAGAATTTCCAAAATCCCGGAAGACGGAAGGAAGGAAACGGAAGGAACAAAAAGTGCTCAAAACTGCTCCAGAGAGAAAGAAATTAAATTTTGTGGCATGAACTTGAAATTTTCGGGACAAAAACGTAGTTTGATTATTATCAAAGTATTTTGAAAGGCGTTAAAACCATGTTGAAAAGATGAAAAATTTGGGAAATTTCGCCCGAATTTCCGTTTTCTCAAAGCTTCTTACCGTCCGGAACTACGGAAGACGGAAGCCGGAAGACGGAACAATTTTGGAAAATCCGGAAGTCGGAAGACGGAAGGCGGGAGAGAAAAAAGCACGGAAGACGGAAGACGGAATTCCGCTCATGTCTGATCAGAACTGAAAACGGTATTTTTGCGGGCGAAGTTTGCTGTTCTCATACAGGACAATTCTGAAACCGCATGCCGCCAATTTGAAACTGATATCCCCCGAAAAGAAACCATTTTTGACTGTCAAATTTCACCGAGTGGAAAACCATAGAATTTTTATGTTTTCATCAATTTTTTTATTTGATTTGATCGAATTGGTAACAAACTTTTTCAGTAGAGAGAAAAATAATAGAAACGTTTTGAATCTGAATGAAAAATTTTCTTCTTTTTCTGTCGATTTTTTGAACTTCCCGCCACCCTAACCCCTTTCTTTTCCAGAGATTCGGAAAAGTTTCACCAACAACTCGTCCATATTTTCCCAAAGTCTACCGTATTCTCTGCGGACCAAAAACTGTGTGGACGTCAAAAATCGCCGGCGGTCTTCATTCCACCCCTTGTCCAGGCAAATTCTGTGGATGAAATTGATGTAAAAGATGTCAAAATGACGACTTGTGTTGATGAAAAAGGAGGTGTCACACGTCATTATCAGATTTCATGGGTTGATGTGATTAAAGGGGATAATGGTGATAATAATGATGGAGGAGATGGAGAAGAGAAACCAATGGATTTGAAGAAGACGTCGTCGGCAGCAAAGATTCAAGAGGGATTGAAGACTGGAAGTGAGTTTGAGCCTCAAATGAGCCTGATGAGCCTGAGCTGGGCCTTGCTAGATGGGCCTAGATTAGCCTGAAAATAACCAGAGCTGGGCCTTAACATTTGATCCTGAAAGGCCTGAAAATGCCTCCAGCCTCTCCTTGTTCCGTCTTCCGGCTTCCGTCTTCCGTGTTTTGGGAAGATTTAGAGCTTTGAGAAAACAGAAATTCGGGGGAAACATTTCAAAATTTTCAACTTTTCAACACGAGTTTAGCGGTTTTCAAAATACTTGGTCAATCATGAAACTAAGTTTTTGTTCCAAAAATTACAATTTCATACAACAAATTCCGTTTTTTTTCAAGCTGGAGCAGTTATGAGCACTTTTTGTTTCTTCCGTTTCCTTCCTTCCGTCTTCCGGGATTTTAAATTTTCTTCCGCCTTCCGTCTTCCGAGTTTTTAAAAACTGTTCCGACTTCCGTCTTCCGGACTCAAAAATTTATCTTCCGCTCATGTCTGGCATACACATGGTTTTAAATCACAAGCTCTATTTATTTTTAAGGTTTTCGAGTTGTTTCAGGCCAGTTAAAGTTCTTAGAATTTTAGTTTCGAAACTTAGGGAAGTTTTGTCAAAACTTGTTGTAACAGCAAACTTTTCAGACGAAATTCCAAAAGTTTTTACCGTTTCGAAAACTTTATAAAAAGGTCTGAACAGTAGTGACAAGGTTTCCACAAAAGTGGTTTGTGGTTTGGAATGAGCTCAATCAACAGAAATAAGCCTCAACTAGTCCAAAACAGCTTATTGAGACCTCGATGAGCCTGACTATTCTAAGACAGCCTAAGCTGTCCTTGATATTTTGGGTGGTTTCGCCCAAAATCTCATAAGCCAACCTCAAGTATCTACCAGCCAAAACCCCCCTAACCGAAGCCTGATTCCAGAAATCCAGTGTGATGGTCCTTGCGGTCAATCTGTCGACCTCGGCGACGTTGCCCAATTCGGATGTGATCATGTGATTTGTGACAAGTGTCGTCGTTCTCAAAAGAGCACTGCTCTTTTTGATGGTGAGTTAGAGTTGACTAGATCGAGAATAGATCCAATTGCTGTAGAAAAAAAACTTTTAAAATCAATATTTTGAAACTGAAAAAAATTCTGTTTGAGAAATCGAAGTTATAAAATGATTTCTGAAATTACTGTAAATGGAAAACCATTCTTCTACATAAAAAGTTTTTGAAAAAGTTAAATTTTCTCCAGGATCTCCCGGTTGTTGTCATCCAGATTGTGTGGAGAAGGCGACCACCGATGGTCAGAAGCTTCGCTCCGGACGTCGTCTCGATTCGGTTGCCTCGTCGGTTTCGATGCGTTCGGTAGGCCGAGCGTGAAAGGCCTGAAAAGCCTCAAATTTCCAGAATGATGGTCCGTGGGAGATGCTCAATGTGCACATTTGTGTCATCAAAAAGTGGGGAGGCAACGTGTACCGTTCCCTTGTTGAATACGAATATCCGTCGCAGACTCGCATCGCCGATATGACCAAATCGTTGGATGAATACATGTGAGTAGGGCCTAAAGGGGCCTAAGCCAGCCTGAGCCAGCCTAAGCCAGCCTAAGCCAACCTAAGCCAGCCTAAGCCAGCCTAAGCCAGCCTAAGCCAGCCTCTAAACTCCGCCCATTTTTCAGGGAACCAATCCTACACGGTCGTTCGTATTTCTGTTGGCATAAACCTGAGAATTTCAAGGATCTTGAACCGATTTCTCTTCTTGATACGAATCTCCGTTTCTATCATTTGGCCGGCTACAAACCCCTCATCGACGTCAAATTGTTCATTTTGATTGTGGTGGACGGGGTTGGATTGGAATGAATTGCACTTTGTGATAAGGGATTTTTTGATTGATAAAGATGATTTTTTGGTGGTTTCGGACCTCTAATCGACAGGCATCCCGATGGGTTTTGGATGCCATTCAAAAAAATAACTCTAATAGAAGGGCATCCTTAGGTTCTTTGAATGCTAGGAATGGCATATTGTGTATCCATAATTCTTTGCGCGGTCGCGGGCATTTTACTCATGGCCGAGTTTTGAAATCGTTCGGCCACCTCCGAATTTCTCAAATTGAGGCCCGTTGTGAGAGAAATCGTTTATCACTGATTTCTTTCATTTTTCGACCTTTTTTCTGTATTTTTTTGATTTAGAAATATTTAAATATGAATTTATTAAGACGAAAAATAAAAAAGAACTTGATTCTTTGTGTTCTTCCAATTTTCTTGCAATCAAGGAAAAATGGAAAAAAACAATTTGGTAGTGATTTTGCGATGAAATCAAGTTCTTTTTTATTTTTCGTCTTAATAAATTCATATTTAAATATTTCTAAAGCAAAAAACTACAGAAAAAAGGTCGAAAAATGAAAGAAATCAGTGATAAACGATGTCTCCCCCAACGGGCCTCAATTTGAGAAATTTGGAGGTGGCCGAACGATTTCAAAACTCGGCCATGAGTAAAATGCCCGCGACCGCGCAAAGAATTATGGATACACAATATATTAGAGACAGACCCCCTAATAGAAGGGCATCTAGACTTATAATTATATTCCTACTTCCCGTGAGGTTTGCCTTTATAATAGAGGTTCTTTCTCAAAACACAATTGTACAATTGAATTCGCTTCTAAAGTATGGTTTTCGAAGCCGTAGACTTTCCTGATTTTTAAAGAAATACTTTCAGTTTCAAACCTTCTGGTTAGTTTGAAAGTAGAATCTAAAAGTCGATCGCAACATTGGATTAAGTCATTCAAAAACAAAAAGTTTGGCTCAAAATAGTCACAAAAAAGATAAAAACAATACATTTTTGTAAAAAAAAAGTATTGTTTCACCCATGTTTTCTTTTCCATTACTGTTTCCGAATCTGATTCCTCAATTCTCGTTTAATTCAAATTGGACAAGTCTGAAATTTGACTGAATGTGGAAATGTGTATGGAATTACCGGGATTCACACACTTCTCGGGGTAACCTGAATAATGTTGTAGCGAGAAAGAGGGGATTCCAAGGAATCCGAGCGAGAGAACGAGAGATAAGCGGTGTGAAACAGAACAACACGGTATTGCTCAGTGACCCATTTATTGAGATGAAAAGGCTAAATTAATAATGAGCAATACAGGAAAAGAGGCAGTTAGAAAGAGCTTGAAAGAATACTCCTCAGAAACCTGTGGGAATACCGAAAGGGATTCCTGAGAGATAATTTTGGGGATCTTTACTATTATCACTACAAAGATTCCGTGTGTCTGTTTGTTCGTCCGGCGCTGGCCCTAGCGATGCTCATACTGAACCGATTTTCATAAACTTTTGACTGAACGATAGAGAATGCTAACGGGATGATGATCGTCGTTTTCGTTTTTTGATAAGATCACTGATAAACTCTGTGCTATCTATGCACATAGTCAAAATCGCGTTCCCCAGCGGGAGCCAGACGGTTGAGGCGCGTAGCGCCGGAAACCGTCTGGTTGAATTAAATATAAAAAAAGGTATAAAATTATCGTAAAAACCTGCAGCGGTTCGCCGAGCGTAGTAGCATCGAGACGAGTCAGTGCGAGTCGAGTCAGTCGAGGCAACTCATTTTTAGGCCCGTTGCGGCAGCGTAAGAGACGCAGTGGATCTCGCCGCGATAGCCCGCATTGGGCGTTACTGTACCCTTTATTCTGAGCAATGGGCGAGAAAGAGAGAGAAACACACAGACTTGATGGAATTTCACCGAGAAAAAGAGAGGAATATTTAGAGTAATTATTGGAGAATATTTAGAGTATAAATTGGCACTAATTCCGTGGGAATTTGCGGGGAAATTCGGTGAGCACGGAATTATGTAGCCAATAAGGTCGACAACAAGCTATTACTATGCGAAGTTGTCGACACTGAAATTTTCAACAAAAAAGATCGGCTAAGAAATTTCAAACTTATTTTTCTGTTTCATTATTGTGTGATAATGCAAGTTGATGTTCTAGTACTGATAAGTCTTCAATTGCTGCAATTAACCAGAATGATTTTCGAAACTAAGCATTCTGTATCAACCTTTTTTCCCTGCTTCAAACTTGTTTCATATTCCGAACTAATATTTTCAGCTCATTGTCTTGTTTGTCTATATCGAAAAATTTTTTCAGGACTTCAAAAAACGGGTCAGCCCGCAACGACAACAAACCACCAATGAACAACAGCAACGGACTATCCTCGATGAGGAGGAGTCATTATTAAATATGATGAATGAGGGAATACGATATGTCGATTAGAAAATTGGAGAAACTTTAGAATAAAATGAAAATTTTTTTACAATTTTTGTTCTCGTTCTCAATGAAGCAAAATTGGAATTAGGAAATGTGTTGTTAAAAAATGTTGTTATCAATGAAATTTTCAGATTTTCGAAAAACAGAAAAAAAAATGTTTCAAAAATCTTTCAATTTTTGAAAATTCCGAAAAAAGATGAAAAGTGAGCCAACTGCGGAATCAACTATAATTTCAGAATTGCAAAAAATTCAACTTTAAGTGAAAAACTTTACATTTTCAGAACTTTCCCAAGTTATAGATCCGCCTGCACTGCTATTACTCTCGTATTGGTCATTCAATTTGTGAATATGAGGCGTAGAGAAATATTTAGATTGTTTTCTGTGCGTCTCTCACTTACCAGAGTTCTACGGAATTCTGGATTCCGTTTTCCGCGACTTTTTCCCTTCCGTGTTCCGAATTCAGTTTTCCGTATTCCGCAAAAATATATTTCATTCCGTTATAACTCGATGTTTTTTAAAAAGACGAGAAAAATAACAAAGTTTTGAAGAGATTTTGAGCTATACTTCCCTGCGTCTAGCACCACATGGCTCTTAAAATGCACTGAAAAACGGAGCCTACTCTTCAAACTCAATCCCTTGTATCAGGTTTGAATCTCGTGAATCCCATCATTCCGAATTCCGGAATCGAAAAAAATCCAACTCCAGGAAAAGCCAGGAAGATATTTTTCTTTATTTATGACAGGACGCTACAATTATTGTTATCGAAATACCCGAAACTCTTCCAAGTTTTTTGAAACTGAAAAGAGTTTATTTACTTCAATTATGAATTCCACGGTATCAGAATAATCATGTTTTACTGATTTTTATGATGAATCAGTTGG
Source organism: Caenorhabditis doughertyi (assembly GCA_963572265.1). Classification (NCBI taxonomy): domain Eukaryota; kingdom Metazoa; phylum Nematoda; class Chromadorea; order Rhabditida; family Rhabditidae; genus Caenorhabditis; species Caenorhabditis doughertyi. Next base: position 8,249,463 of record OY751556.1, on the reverse strand, counting down.
CGTGGCAATGAGTTGAGTTTCAACAGTTTGAAAATGAAAATTAATTTTTATTTTATATTCTGGGGACCTATCCTCATGCCAATGGATAGTGTCTTGAATTCCGATACTTTAGATCAGCCAACTATGGAAAATATAGAATTTTCGAGTTTTAAAAATTTTACATTTTCAGAACTTTCAGAAATAATAGATCTACCTGTGATGTTATTATGATCATGTATTGCTTACAGAAAGTATACATTGCGAATAGGAGACGCAGAGAAAAAAGTGATAGATTTTCTCTGCGTTTCTCATTTTTCCTCACTCTATCTTCATTTACCTGAAGAGAAATATGACAAATACATAGAGAATTTTATGAGAACTACCTTTAGAGATTCGTATAACACAACAAAAAAAATTCTAAAATATCCTATGTTTTTAAAACTGAAAAAATTCGGAGTGATTCAATATTTACTGTTTCAGAATTCCTATTTCTCAATGCTTTTTATGTTTATCTGTTTCTAGATCGAATGATGAATTATGCGATGTTCTTGTTTCACTGCAAGAGGCCGATGAATACATAATGCCATTTAGTATTGAGAAATGAAGTGTATGCGAATTTTCCCAATGTATTTGGAAAAAAGAACGAAAATATCAGTATTTGATACGGTTTCCCCAGATTTCTTCGCATTTTTTGTAGTTTTCGTGCTTTTTGTACCTTTTGTAGGAAAAGTTATTGTTTAGATTTTTTGAATGAAAATTTATTCAATTTTTCTCTGAAAAATTAGAGAAAATGTTGAATGAAAGTGGATTTTTACTAATTCATGACAAAAATAACACGGCATTACAAATTATGATAACTGAGGGAGTTTTAAATTTAACGAAAACAGAAAAAATACCTTTTTCTTCAGAAGAATAGGAAGCTCCATGAAGTTTGCGGATTACAGAAAGTCAAAGTGTCCCAACTTGTGAAATTTTTGAAATTGAAAAAAAAACAGGATAAACCATTAGAAAACTCATCATAATTTCTAAAATTCTACAATTCATAGCGCATCCTGCGCTGTTATTAACATGGTGTGCTGTCAAATACAGTGAATTTTTTTTTACATTTTCAGAATATTCACAAATTATAAATGTGAATGCATTGCTATTAAGACTTCGGAGTGGTAACGAAAGACAGTCTGCAAATAGAAGAGGCAGACAAGTTTTTTATTGTTTCTCTAAATGACAGACATCTCAAAACAGTAGATAATCTCGAAATATCAGAAAGTCTTCTGAAATGGAAAATGAGTTTTTTGAATCCGAAAAACTTTCGAAATTTATGTAAAAAGTTTCACTGTTTCGTGGATCCATTTTACTCGATATGCTTGTTTATTAATCAGTTGGTTACGAGAAAATATCCATTTTTACTGCAAACAAAGCCAGTTGGCGAAAATCAACGGTTTTCTCTGTTGTGAATTTCACATTTTCAGGAATTTCAGAACTTATCAGTCCGCTTGTGATGCTATCATGATCTTCTGTGGCTTACAGAAAATATATAGGTCACGACCAGCAGACGCAGAGAATAATCTAGATTATTTTCTCTACAGTTCTTAATTGCCAATCATCTACCTTTAATTTTAGAAAAGGGGAAAGCTATTAAGGTTTGTTTTTATTGTTTCCTTCTCGAAATGTCCAAAGCTTCCGAGTCTTTTGAAACTGAAAAAAAGTTTCGAAATTCAATTATAAATTTTGCTGTATCAGAATTTTTATTTCTCATTGATTTTGATGATGAATTAGTTGGTGTAAGAATGTTTTTCGATTTTCAATTTGAAAATGAAAACTAAGATTTATGAATAAGTTCAAGCCAATTGTTGTATTCTGGTGACCTATCTTTAAAAATGGTATTTTTTAACGAAATGAAGTTAACGACGAATTACAATAAATGAAAGAGTCCTAACATATGAAGCTTTCGAAATCGTAATAAAATTGATTTCAGCTAAAAATTTTCACATTTTCAGAATTTTCAGGAATAATAGAACTATCACCAATGCTATTGTAATCTTCTATTACTAGGAGAAAGTCTACTTTGTGAATAGGAGAAGCAGAGAAAAAAGTGATAGATTTTCTCTGCGCTTCTCATTTTTCCTCAATATATCTCCGTTTTCACAAAGGGGAAGACAATTAAGGTATAGAGACTTTTATGGAAACTATCCTAAGAAGTTTTTGTAATACAATAAAAGGAAACCGTTTTCTTCAACGTCAATATTCTCATTTTTTCCAGAAACAGCAAAAGTTTTGAAAATTCTTACTGTATCAAAAACAATAATGTCTGATCGATGCACTCATCACTATGCTTCTAAAACTGAAAAATATTTTCGACATAATACAATTTTCACTGTTTCAGAATTTCTATTTCCCAATATTTTTTATGCTCATGTGTTTCTTGATCGATATATGTATCATGCGATGTTCTTTATTCACTGCAAAAAAAAAAGACTGGTAGTTTCCTGATTTTCCCCATTTCCGGTCAATTTATAAATATTTTGAGCATAATAATTTAGATTTATGAATAAAGGTTACGCCTATTGTTACATTCCGTGAGCCAGTTTCTAAACCAATAGATAGTTTCTTGAACTTCAATATGTTTGATTTTTTCAGAAACAGAAAAAGTCTTAAAAATTCTTACTGTATCAAAAACAATATATATTCCCTTGCGTTTTCGTTCGATCAATTTTTTGCCACAGCGAAGAGGAATATAGTGTATGAGAAGAAGAGGCGCAAAAAAGCATTTGTGATATAGTGAACGCAAGCGTTTGCACCAGCGCTCTAATCCAATGTCCCAAAAACAGCGTTCAAAATGAAGAGACGCAAAGAAAAATTTCTCTGCGTTTCTTCATTTTAAACGCTATTTTTGGACATTGGATTAGAGCGCAGGTGCAAACGCTTGCGTTGACTATATCTCGGTAATATTAGAGTAATTTCGTATGCAGTATAACTGCAATCGTGGTGGGATATTGTGAAACAATTTTCTCTGTTTTACTTTTAATTGAGGTTGTAGGTCTTCAATTATGTTATGTTATTTATTTCGGTCTTTCACTTGTGGTTGACATTTTCGTAGGAATTTTTGTGAAATTTGAGATTCCTTCCAAGACGAAATTCATTTTATAAAACAAAAACACGCTGATATCGATATGAGAATGGATTGTTTCAGAGATATAAATTAGAAAACATCAACGTTTTTTTCCAGCTTCAGATGGCGCTTAAACTAAGCACTAAAATCAACCAACTAGTGTACATCGCGATTCCAGAAAAATGTAACATCGCAGGATACTGTAGGATTATTGTAAAATGGATCTTAAAAAATAAAGTTCTTCCCTGGTTTTCTCTGGAAATTTGGCGAAATTTTTTGGAATTTTTGTTTTGGTATTTAAGACAGCGGATTTTCAGAAAACAGAAAAAATTAGAACATTTTGTTTATGAGTAGTTTTCAGATACCCAAGAATAACTGAAAATTAAAAATTCTAATTTACGAAATTTTCGAAATTGTAAAAAATCGGTTTCAGTTAAATTTTGTTTCTCATTTTCAGAATTTTCAGAAATAATAGATCTACCTGTGATGAATAGTTCCTTGCGTTTCAACGTTTTAGACAGAAAGTATACATTGCGAATAGGAAAAGCAGATAATAATCTAGACAATTTTCTTTGTATCTCTCATTCACCCGTACTCCATCTCCGTTTTCCGACAAAAAAAAGCCAGGAGGATATTGTATAATTTTTTTGATTTATTCGTCGACGTAATAGATAGTCTCGAAATTTTCGAAACTTAACAATTTTTTGAAACGGGAAAAAAATTTCAAAATTGATATGAATGAAAGTTATAAACAGAGGTTGAGCCAATTGTTACATTCCGTAAGCGAATTTCAATACCAATAGATAGTTTCTTGAACTTCAATATTTTTGATTTTTCCAGAAAAAAAGGCAATTTTTCGAAAATGTTACCTGTATCAAAATGGATATTCATTCTCTTGTGTTTTATCCAATCAATCCACTTATCATTGAAGTATGAAATAGAGTGTATGCAAAGAGGAGACGCAAAGAAAAGCGTTTATGATATCTCGCCAAGATTACAGTAACTTCCAATGCATAATTACTCCAACCGTGGTGAGATTTGTAACTCTTTTTTATGGAAAACTAAAAAAATTTCTCTGTTTTATTACTTGAAGTTGTAAAGCAGTTTTCCACTTATGTTTGATTATTCTTGTATGCCGTTTACTTGTGACTGACATTTTTATGGGAACTTTTTTTAAAATTTCACAGTTTTGAGAAAATGTACAATCTTAACTACTGTAGATTACTGTAGAATGGGTCTTCAAAAATAAAGTTCTAGAAGTTAACGTTAACTCACGACCCATCAAAAACTCTATAACTTCGTTAGAATTTCAAAATATTTAGAAACGGGAAAATATGAAAAAAAACTGCATTAAAAGTTAATTTAAGGATGGCGCTTCAACTGGATATTGGGAATCGAAAAACTAGTAGAAATCTCCCTGTTTCCTCGAGGTATTATCAGAGTACGGCTGGATTACTGTAGGGTAGGTCTTCCAAACGTAGGACTTCTGCAACATTATTGAAAAGATCTCCTTATTATCGGAAACTCTAACTTCGTCAAAATTTCAAAAAATGTCGAAACGGAAAAAAAACATCTCTTCGAATTATAGTGAAAAGCTGAAATAAGCCGGTAAGAATTACGAAAGTTTAAAAATTACGAAAGTTTTCAGAAGCATGGAAATTACACAGTTTCTGATAGAAAGAGAAGCAGAATTGTTGGCATGTGCTCAATTAAATGATTCCAGATTCTTTACAGCTAGTTTCCACCTTCTTTGGGACAAATTTATTTTCAATGCAATTCTTCTTAGAATGATTCTCGAAAGTTTGATTCCCTTCTACATTCAGAAATCCTGTAATTTTCAACTATTCACAATTTCGATCCATATTTATTCAGTGCATTTATTCATAATATCAGTAGTGAAGTTACAATAAAGTGAAAGCACACAGTGTAAGCGATTAAGAGACGCGGAGAAAACCATCTCTGCATCTCTAATTTGGATGCACTATCTACACACATATGAATAAGAACCGAAAATGTTTTGTTTCAGTCTTGCTCAGAAAAAACACAACGTTATCATACATACCAACATCCAAACAAAAGTGAAATTCATTATCAACCGTCTAAAGAAATTATGTAACAGCAACATTTCGACGAAAGAAAGCAAGGATAGACTGAAATTTTTCAATCAAGAAAGAATGTCTGAAAAATCTTCAAAACGAAAAAAAAAACCCCTCGAAAACATGGCTGAAACCTCGGCAACGTCTATCAAAGGTATCAGTTTAAAAATGTCTAGTTCTGTTTCATCATTGTATCAAAGTTAGATATTGTTTTACAAGTTTGATAGGTCATGATGACAAAACACACAACAAGAAAATTTTTCCAAAATGAGCAGAATTGCTGGTCGTCAATTCGAACCTTGAAAATGACTCATATTGGCGCTAAATGTCGACTGTTTTAATGCAAACCACTAAGACTTTCATTTTAATTCAGTTTCAAATTCTTTGTTTATTTGGTGCTTGGATCGTAGAATTAATACTACACAAGCAGAGAAATTTAAAAGCGAAATTTGTGGCTTAGTTCATTTGATGAAAAAAAAAGGTCTTCGTCTAAATTGTCAAAAAACAACTGTTACACTACATCTCTGATTGGAATTGAACTTTTTGGTTACTAACAACTTACTAATAATGATAAAGTTAAAATTGACTCAAATTCTTTGAAGAAATGATATTTTTAAATAGGTTTAAAAAGGTTATTCTTTAGATTGAAATGGTAAAAAACAAAATGAATCATGTTCAACAAAAGCCTATGATTAGTTTGAATTAATTTCTGGAAAATTATCTGAAAAATAATAATTATATAAAACAGAAAATATGAGAACGATTTTCCAAACCAAAAATCAGTGTTTCATAAACGTTTTTTAGTCAGTAAATTTATCAAAAACTACTACATCGTTAGGTTTTGTTGTCTCATCAGAACTAGTACTTTTTTTTTCAGAAAAAAAGGCAAAAGCCATATTGTTGTTTAAAAAAATAATTCTCTTCAAAAACTGTTCTGGAACAGTATACATCTTTTTTCAAAACAAAATGTCTATGAAAAACTACAAAAGCAGGAATTCTTATTTCAATTGAATCATTTGTGATATGTATCTTTAGAATGTGCCCACTCAAAATGAAACATTTTTCTCTGCGATTCTTGCTCACCATTGCTTTCTCTTGACGAGTTCATCATTTTCAAATATTTATCATAAAAACTAATACTTTATGTTGATTATTCTCATTCGAGATTCCAATATCATGAGATTTTCAAATTAGAATAAAAACCATGCAGAAACCGAAGATTTTCGCATCTTTCTGGAAATTATTCATGTTTCAATTCTAATGAAAATTCAATAGTTTTTCCAAGGGAAATATTGTCTCAGTGATAAATCTACATGTTAAAACCTTTTTTAGTAGGCGTCAATTGATAACAATCATTTGGGTTTTTTTTCAAAACTTACTTGTATCATTTTCATCACTTTTCTAATGAGTATCATTGTCTTGGAAATTGCCCAGTATCACTAAAGTTGTTTGATTCTGGAAAAACCCGTTAGTTAAACTAGTTTTCTTTCCGTAAATATAAACTTACATTTTGAAACGGAATAAATGTTTTCAATTTTTCTTATATTTTTTTTATAGTGTTATCAAAAAGGTTCTTTCCAATTTTTTTATAGGAAGCAACTGAGATTTGAGAAAAAAAATCACCGTTTCAATCTACTAATTGCATATTGAAAAAATTTTTGATTCAATCTGTCGGTCGTACCTAGTTCGAAAAAAAGTGATCCATTTACTTTTGCTTTTTCAGTACAGAAAGACTGATACTTGAGTATAAATGTTTCAGCACCCTTTTTGCTACTTTACGATAGTTTTTAATTCAGTTCATCACATCTCTGAACTTAACGATAACTTCAAAAATTATAGTTTCAGTAGATTTTTATCTGAAATTCTGAACAGCTTCATGTGTTATGATGCGAGTTCGTTGAAATGTTGTCTGTACTTTCAATAATACTTTTAATATACGGTGAATCTTACAAAACTCTCACAAATGGTTGTATTAACTTGTTGTTATTAAGATACAAAAATTACCATGAATAAGTTCAAGCTCTGAAATTGTAAAATTTTGTTTCTTCGTCGTCCCCGTCAACACAACCACTAACTCTCAGATGTTCAAATCGTATAAAAATACTCATGAATCTGGTTTCGTCACTAATAATCAGTATTCTTCCCAAAAAGTTATTTCAGATAAAAAAAACTGTAACTTTGTTTCAGTTTTTTGTTTCACAGTTTCAGGACAGGAAAACATCTTTCAACGGAGAAACAATTTTCAATTTTCTCATAAATACAATTTGAAACAGAAATTTGAGCTTTGTTTTTCAAAAGCTAACTATAGCAAAACTAAAATATAGTTTTAAATGGAAAATTTGGCTATTCAAGTTTTGTGGCTCTTGATGAAAACTTTCAAAGATGCCAAAAGTATTTTCTGGTTTTTTGTCTGTAACACGAGGATTCAAACAACTCTCCATAATGTGGTTGCAAATATAAAGTTTATGAAACAGAAAAAAGTGAAAAACTCACTCAAAATTTAGAATTAAACCAACTAACATTCGATCGGACCATTCTGTTTTCCATCGCATAGTTATAGATTTATTTTCAATTTGTGATTTTTTTTATTTTGAAGTTCGTTTAAAGTTTCAATGAACAACCAGTTTGATGGAGAATTCGGCTTGAAATGTCTAACCTGTTCAACTATTGAAATAATGCTTACATGAGTTGATGTCTTTACAAATACTCAGTTTGAAACCGTTTTTTTCAAACTTTGGTTATGACTTTTCGAAAGTCAAGACACACGGAAAATTGATTGAAGCATCGAAAGCTTCAATAAAAATTGAACTGAAACTGTAGGTTTTCTATGGATTTTTTTGTGAGAACCTAAAAGTTTGTCTGAAACCAATGTTCGAAAAACTCTGAAATCCTTTTTGTTAGAAATCCGTAGAAATCGCTTCAATTAAAAAAAAATTAAATGATAATGTTTGCCAAATTAGGTTTTTTTCTAAAGTCCAATTTGAAACTGTAACATTTTTTTTTCAATTTTTTCATCTAATTTTTTTCGAAATTTCGAATTTGTCTTCCTGAAACCACTTGGAACGGTTTCCCTATCATTTGAAAGTCACAATAAAAATAAAAAGAAAAGACTGGTGAGCCCAAAAATTTGGGTGAAAATGCGTAGAAATTGACCAAGATTTTATTGAAAATTGCGAAATTTATTTTCTGTTTCTCTCTTTTCACATAAACATTGACAGTTATTTCGAGCGATCGTAGTCTTGGTGTTAACCCTATTTTTTCAATTTCAATATTTTATGTTGAGCTGGAACTGAAATCAAAGAATTAATAATCTTATAACAAGGAAAACAAAAATGTTGGTCCAAAATGAACACCAGAGGCGATTTTGGCTGAAAAAAAGTGAAAAATTGACTGGAATAAGCATAATAAGTTTCTGTTACATCATTGTGTCATAATCGTAAAACAGTTAATAAACTGATTGATCCTTCCAGAAATATTTAATGAAAGAAATGAACCAGATTTGTAACTATCTTCAGTTATCTTCAGTAAATTTGAAAAAAAAGTATTTTTCTCCATTTCAGACTGTTAACTAATCCTGTGCTTGTTATTTTGGAGTTAATTAAACGACAACAAAAAAAGGCGAAAAACCAATATGGTTCATTTGGTGATATTCAATTTGGTGATATTCAAATAGTTGAAAACCGGCTGAAAAAAATTAAGTTTCTCAAGTGAATTCAGTAATTTCCATGAGTCTAAACATATGAATTGACTGAGAACATCACATTTACCGTCAGTTTTCGTGCTGTTTCAATATGGCCCGAATTTTGAAGTTTAAAAAAGTTCTCTAACTTTTTTGAGTTTCAGATTTTCTTGAAATCTTTGCTAAATTTTTCAAAGTTGATTATTTCTGTACTTCTAGATGTTCCATATGAATTTTGGTCAGAAAACGGCTGAAATGACTCATAAAATCCGAAAAGAGTTGAATGTTTCGAAATAGTTCTGCAACAATTTCTGACAAAGCCTAAAAATGATTTCAGTTTCAAATTTCCTTTGGTAATGTGGTACAATTGGTTGATTGATAAGCCAAGGGTTTCTATAATAATGAAGAAGCTGAAAAGCATGTCCAAAGTGAAATTTTATCTAAGAAAAAAGGCGCAAAGACTTGCAATTTTTCAAATTTTTTCTTCTGTTTCATCATTGTGTCATAATCCAAACTAATTTTCTGGAAGTGTTAATTTTTCTATACCAGATGGTTTTAAAATTTTCATTGAAAAGTGGGAAAACATAAATATAAAGCAGTCTTGAAACAAATATCACAATCACTTGGTTGCTTGGAATTTTTGAGCAAAAAATGGTTTTTTTTCTCAGTTTCAGACTAATATTAAAGTTTGTGCTGAAATTTGGAAGATAGCAATATGTCCCTTTCGGCTGGAACATGACTGAAATAAGTCAAAAATTATCTGAAAATCCTCAAGATTCACACATTTTTTGTTCAACTATCGTGAAATGAACTTCTTTTTTTCCGTTTCAATTATTTTGTGAATTTAGTGATAACATCGTGAAGTTGATAGACACCACTCGTGTTGATTGTTTTATTTTCGGAGTCTAAAGTAGTTTTTTCGGCGTATAATAGAAAAAAACTCTTTCAAAGCCACGGAAAAATAGTATGATCAGTCCTACTAATAGATTTTATTAAAAATTAATTTCGGAGATTTTTCGAGAAAAAAAATAGTTTTCCAGTTTCAAACATTTTGTTAATTTGAAATTAGAGTATCAAAGGTAATCCTTTCGGTTTCTCTCAAAGTTTCTCAGTCAAAACAGTCAGAAAAACAAGCTAAAGTCTAAAAAATATGCCGAAACGTTTTTCCTGCTTCACCCTTGTTCCATGTTCCAATCTCGATTTTCGAAATCCTTTGTTGGTTTCTATTGATTTCAAAGTATTCACGGCTTCAATAAACTGGTCAGCCCGCAACGACCACAAACCACCAATGAACAACAGCAACGGAATGTCCTCGATGAGGAGGAGTCATTATTAAATATGATGAATGAGGGAATACAATATGTCGATTATCTTATCAATGTGAGTCTATTTTGTGAGGAAATAATGCTGAAAATGGCTGAAAACAGGGCAGCAAAATTGTGAGCTGAAAACAAATGGAAACCACAAATCTCTAATTCGACCAGAAACAGAACAACGAGAAGTACTGGTTTTGCAAGAATTTCAGAGAGTTCAACCGTTGTTATTGAAACAGAGAGTTATTTTTCTTCCAAATTTTGTTTTGAAATTAAATTTTTTCGAAATAACAAATAAAAGAGAGTGATATCGTCTTATCGATTAAACGTATTTTGGACTGTTACTAACTATAAGTCCCAGTTTCGAAATGGTAATTTTTTCAAAAAATATCTTCGCTTGAAATTGAGTTGAAGTGATAACATCACATAGAAGATGTATTGATACCCATAACTTCTATAATATCAAAAAAAACTTTTCGAAACGGAACAATTATTCTGGAACTTTCTTCTTTTTGACTCCTTTGCAATGTTCGATGAACGACTGGAAATAATTTTTATCATTAGAGATCTTTCTGCTCGGCTATCTTTTCTAGTACTGCCAAGTATCTAACTTTTTAACAAAAAAAATTAATGTTACAGAAGTTTCATTAGTGAGTGGACAGTTTTTTAGAATTTAGTCTTTGAGCCAGTCCTTTAATTGCCTTGTAATCGATTCGAAAAATATCAGTTTCAGTACATCTTTATGAGAAACCTGAAAAATATCAGACCAATTCGCTCCGTGGATGCCCATCTTTCATAATTTTATCAAAAACAGTGTATAAAAAAAGTTAAAAAAAAACATTACTAAAATAATTTGCATTTGAACAACAGAAATTCAACAATAGTTTTCTTCAGCTCTCAGACTTTTACCCACAGTTTTGAAAACAGAAAAGTTTTATTATCACTTTGATCCTATTCTGTTTTAAGAAGACCTTTCTGTAACATCGAGAATTGCACTGGCACAAAAACCAAAAGTGTTTCAGATCCAAATGATTTTCGGTGTTGGGTATCCATATGGGTGAGTGTTCCCAAAAAACATACCCCAAGTCCATGTGACGTCATCATCTGGAGTTAAAGCTCAGAGCTCCAATTGCACATCTGAAAACTTAATTTTTTTCAACTTTGATATTTTTTTTCAAAATTTTTGGTGGGTTATTGGGAATGCTTAGAGCATATTTGAGTCAACTTTCAGATCTCTACAATGTCTGAAAACAAAATTTTTCAAAAAATTTTGGGGTTTTTTTGATTTTTCTCAAAAATTTTCTACACTTGTCGGGTATAATAATTTATTCCCAGATTCCCCATCTGATTTGCTACAAAAAAGTCTCTTGGACCCCCTTCGAAATCGTGGACCATTTTGAGATAATCGACTTTTTCTGAAAAACAGGTAAGGGTCCCCCCTTATGTGATTTTTTTCGAAGCAAAAAAAAATTTTTTTGTCGGGTCTAAAAAATTTTTCCCAGATTCCTCATTGAATTTGGAGCAAAAAAGTCTCTTGGAGTACCCCGAAAATCGTGGACCATTTTGAGATATAACCGTTTTTCTGAAATCATCCCTTTACATGCCATGCCGAAGAGCTGAATCAGAAGAACGGTTATATCTCAAAATGGTCCACGATTTTCGGGGTACTCCAAGTGACTTTTTTGCTCCAAATTCAATGAGGAATCTGGGAAAAATTTTTTAGACCCGACAAAAAAATTTTTTTTGGCTTCGAAAAAAATCACATAAGGGGGGACCCTTACCTGTTTTTCAGAAAAAGTCGATTATCTCAAAATGGTCCACGATTTCGAAGGGGGTCCAAGAGACTTTTTTGTAGCAAATCAGATGGGGAATCTGGGAATAAATTATTATACCCGACAAGTGTAGAAAATTTTTGAGAAAAATCAAAAAAACCCCAAAATTTTTTGAAAAATTTTGTTTTCAGACATTGTAGAGATCTGAAAATTGACTCAAATATGCTCTAAGCATTCCCAATAACCTACCAAAAATTTTGAAAAAAAATATCAAAGTTGAAAAAAATTAAGTTTTCAGATGTGCAATTGGAGCTCTGAGCTTTAACTCCAGATGATGACGTCACATGGACTTGGGGTATGTTTTTTGGAAACACTCACCCATATGGATACCCAACATCAAAAATCATTTGGATCTGAAACACTTTTGGTTTTTGTGCCAAGGCCTAGTGGAGAAAGTCTCGTTCTTACAGAAAGGTCTTCTTAACAGAATTTCTGTCAGTAAATCGAGCATGTGACTTGTGATCGTTGGCACACTATTTTCAAAATGATTTTTTCTGTGGTTTGAAGTGATATTCTGTCATACTTGGGTCTTCTGAGTTTAAACCACATGATATGATTAGGCTCCGCCCCCTTCCTACTGTAGACGATGCTCGATGAGCAAAAAAAACTTTTTTTGAGCCGATGGAGATAATGACGAGATCTCAACGGGAATCGATAAATGGCCTCATATTGAGTATTTTTTGTCTCTTGGAGCAATTTCCAGCTCGACGTCTTCATGGAGAAAAACTAGATTGTTTTCTAAAAAATTCATTTTTCAGACTTTGCACCGCCGCCCTGGAAAATTTTTTCACGCGTGACATCTTGTTTATTTCGGATATTGAAAGCCACAACATATGTGCCTAAAACAAAAAAAAACCCCGTCAAAAATCCTGTGTCTTAAAGGCGATTTTGAGGAAAGTTTGTGTTCAGCACCCTAAATTTCCATGTATACCTATACATGGCAAAAATGTTCATAGTCATCAATTTCAAAAATATTCCTATCACATGTTGCCCTACTCATATGTGGTACATTCACAAAATTTCACCTCATCTGAATCACTTCTGTAGGCGTGACACCACTTCTAAAAATTCACTACAGGTTCTGAACGTCGAAAATTCAAACTTCTGGATTCTGGATATTTCTTCTCGAAATTGTTCCCAAAGATACCACATTCTTATAAATATTCATTTCAAGCAAAAAATCAAGAATTATTTCTGACGCCGGTTTGACTACGATCTCTACTTTATTCCTTGCCAGGCAGTAATAAATTGGCATATGACTGCAAATCAGCTATTAGGGCATGATAAGATAGATATTTTTGCTTGAAATGAATATTTATAAGAATGTGGTATCTTTGGGGACAATTTCGAGAAGAAATATCCAGAATCCAGAAGTTTGAATTTTCGACGTTCAGAACCTGTAATGAATTTTTAGAAGTGGTGTCACGCCTACAGAAGTGATTCAGATGAGGTGAAATTTTGTGAATGTACCACATATGAGTAGGGCAACATGTGATAGGAATATTTTTGAAATTGGTGACTATGAACATTTTTGCCATGTATAGGTATACATGGAAATTTAGGGTGCTGAACACAAACTTTCCTCAAAATCGCCTTTAAGACACAGGATTTTTGACGGGGTTTTTTTTTGTTTTAGGCACATATGTTGTGGCTTTCAATATCCGAAATAAACAAGATGTCACGCGTGAAAAAATTTTCCAGGGCGGCGGTGCAAAGTCTGAAAAATGAATTTTTTAGAAAACAATCTAGTTTTTCTCCATGAAGACGTCGAGCTGGAAATTGCTCCAAGAGACAAAAAATACTCAATATGAGGCCATTTATCGATTCCCGTTGAGATCTCGTCATTATCTCCATCGGCTCAAAAAAAGTTTTTTTTGCTCATCGAGCATCGTCTACAGTAGGAAGGGGGCGGAGCCTAATCATATCATGTGGTTTAAACTCAGAAGACCCAAGTATGACAGAATATCACTTCAAACCACAGAAAAAATCATTTTGAAAATAGTGTGCCAACGAGTGCTCCGTACACTCCCAGAAAATCTGTTAATCACTTGATTAGTCATTGAAACCAGGGGCGTGCGGAAAAATTTTCGGATATCCGAAATTATCCGTTTATCCGAAAGAATTTCGGATATATTGCTGTCCGACAATTATCCGAAAAAGTTTCGGACATTTTTCGGATATCCGAATATCCGAAAACCAACATCGGAATCATTTTCGGATATCAGATTTATCGATAAATTATTTCGAGCAAAATTTTTCGTGGGATTTGTTCCTAAAAACGTAATTCAAACAATCCTTTTCGTGAAACTGACAGAAATGATGCGAAATATATTATTTTTCAACTTCGTCGAAATAAAACCAATGCAAAATTTGAAATAACTTGGAATTTTTTTCCAAAAAAGCTCTTTTTTTGAAAAATTCAAATATCCGAATATCCGAAAAACGAAGTTCGGATAAAATTCCGGATATCCGATTATCCGAAAAAAAATTTCGGATAATTTTTCGCATATCCGAATATCCGAACATCTATTTCCGCACAGCCCTGATTGAAACTATTAATTTCACACACTTTCGACTTAAAAAAACGCAAAATTGAACAGTGTTTCAAACATTTTTCAAATGTTTCGAGACAGTTTTTGAACCAATGTTTTGATTACGTGACCAGACATGAGCGGAAGAAAAAGAAAATTTTTTACCGAGATTCCGTTTTCCGAGTGCTCCAAATTGTCCGGAAACTCGGAAGATGGAAGCCGGAAGACGGAACAATTTTTGAAAATCCGGAAGTCGGAAAACGGAAGACGGAAGACGGAAATCCGCTCATGTCTATACGTGACCATTCATTTGAAAAATCACCATTTCAGTTCATACCCATAAGAAAAAGTTACTATCTTGATTTTAATTGACTCAGTATTCAATTCAAGCCTCTTGTGAAAACCGAAGTTATTATCAAACCACACTGGTTTTGATTTTTTTTTCATCATTTTGAAATTTTGAAACCAAAGATGCTTTCCAATTCGTGAATCTACGTAAACAGTCCATTTTTATCACCGATTTTCCCAGTACCACTAATATCATTTTATTTTGGAAAATCCAAGAATTGAATTAGTATTTCTAAACACTTGTGACTCTAAACACACGTTTTGAAACGGAATTTTTGTTTTTAGCTTGCCTTACTTTTCGGTGGAAACCAATTCGAAGCTTTGCAAGTTGTTCACAGAAAAAAAAACAGGAAATTGAACAAAGTTCAATGTTTCCGGTAAATAAAAGTCATCTTTTCAAAAGAGTTTTTGATTCGATCATGTGATGAAAGGTGAAGATGATAAAAACCACTATTCCAGCTCATGTTTATCATGAAAGACACCAAAATTCTTGCAATTCTTGTTTTGACGTTAGCTTAAAACCATTTGAAAAGAAGCTAGCCGAACGAAGAAAAAAAGCAAGGGATAGAATCTTGTAAACTCTTTGGAAGCACAGTTCGAAGTAATATTGGTTTTCCTCAAATTATGATATACCAACTTAGAATTTCAAAACAGGAAACTTTCTAGATTCGTTAAGTTCAAGCCGAACAAACTTCGTCTTTTCATAATGAAAAGCAACTCAAATTTGAAAAAATTTTCAATGTTTCAGCATCCCCTTCTGACTATAGAATTAAACTTTTATTTGGTTCAACACAGGCAGACATTCCTGATAAATTTTTAAAAAATCGCAGTTTCACTTGATTTTCATCAAAAATACGGAAAAATTCGAATTATTGTCACGCATGCCTAACTCTTGAGCTATTCTATTTTCATCGGAAACATTTGCTATGGTTGCTTTTTGTTTTGATGGGTACTAGCGCGTGATTAGTTTCAAAAATGTTCATACCAACTTTATCCTAATTTGGAAACATAATTGTTTGTTCATTTTTCCAGTTTTGTAAGTACACACACTGACTTTCTCATGTATACAAACTCATATTCACTTTTTGAAACAAAACTTTTATTTTCTGAATCTGCTCATGAATAAAATTCACTGTTACACGGTCAACTTATCTGATAGCTGATTTTTAACAAAAAGTAGTGCGAAAGTAACAATGACTATCAAAAGAATACAAGTTCTGAAACGGGAGAAGCGTTTTTAGTTTCAATTTTTAGTGTGTTATCAGTTAGGAATTGAGATCTTTTCAATATTTCTATAGAGAACATCTGAATTTTGAAAAATATATTAATGTTTCAGATAACTAATTTCATTTTGAAAGAGTTTTTGCTTCAATCCGCCGATTTCTCCTCATTGAATAATTTGAACACTGCTTGATCGAAAAATCTCCACTTCAGCTCATTTTTTTTCAGTGAGCTAATTTCATTACACTTGATTCATCGTAAGCAACTGTTTGAAACAAAAGCATGTAGAACCTGTCGAAACTTTCTTGATTCAATGAAAAACATGTAACCTCCAGTAACACCTAGGAAGAGTACAAACAAATGGGATTATTTCACTGGAAAACATCACAATAATGATAATCATGGCATCAACTCCATCATTGCTTTTCTTCAAACTATGAATCATTAAGACCAAATTTTGAATCCGAAATATTTATCGACTAAATTAATCAAACGGAACACTGTAACCGTTCAGTTTTTTAGAGTGCAAAACCGGTGATATTTGAATAAAGTTTCCAATGTTGCAACAAACTGTTTTGTTAGTTTGAGAATAGTTTTTGGTTCGATGTATTCATTTTTGATTGCTATTTTTTTTTGAAGGGAAATCACATTTTCAGCTGGGCTTCTTCAGATATTCTAAAAGTTTGGTATTGTTCATGTATCTTGTGATGTACTTTACTCTCAACAAACAGACAAAATTAATCACTCCAGTAGCTTTCTTTTGATGCATACGAAACTATTATTAGGCTTTTTTTCATTATTTTAGGATGAGAAACGCTTGGAATTGGGAAAATTTGTTTATGGTTTAGCACCCTATTCGATACTTGATTCGACTCGTACATAGTTCCAAAATCGCCATTTTTAATTCATCTTCATTTTCGTACACGTTGAATGATTATAATTAAGTTTACAAAACTTATGCTTATAATAATTGAGAAACAAGATTGTTTCTTGTTTGTTCCCCGAGTGCAGTCCACATACACATTGACTTTCTCATGTGCCCAAATCTCATGTTCACTTTTTGAGACGAAATTTTTATTATCTAAACTTGATAGCAAAGAAAGATTACTGTTACACTGTTTGCTTGTTTCATAGCTTATTTGACTAAATTTGTTAAACTTAAATCAAAATTGTTAAAAATGATAATAGAATCGCCTTGAGAACCGTAAAACCCGCGTTAGTAGTAGATGTACTACGAATTTACAAAATGTTTAGTTAGGGGCATCACTATTAGAAGGTCGCCATCATTACAGATTTTCGGTTAATTTTCCCATGTGCCAGGGGCTTTCCCAACTTGAAAAATATGAATTTTGAGAATTGAAGCCGACCTGTTTTTCACTGGTTTTATCCGAAATGCCATGTCCAGCGCCAATTTATTTAGATTTTCGAAATTCAAACGCTCTGTAATTTTTTCTGTTGCATCTGTGTGTGGAATCCACTAGTGTTTGCTAATGATGATGAGACAAGGCCAGAAGGTACTCTTAACAATTTTTGGAACGTAATCAAGCTTTTGCCAGTTGTATTGCAGAATATTGATTTATAGAGGCACTAGCTTTTTTCCAATTTGTAATTGGATTTTTAAATATCTTTGAAACAGAAAAGGCAACAATCCGTTTGTTGACTATAAAAGAGTTTTGCTATGGCAAACAGTGTGTGCAGACGAGAATTTGTTCTTCGAGAAATGGTGCCTTTCTCGAGAAATTCTCGAAAAATATTTCTCGAGAAAAATTTCTCGTCTGCACACACTGATGGGAAACATCAATATTCGTTTCGAATAAGAGGATTTAGAAGTGATTTCAGTTCAGAAGTTTTTTTTTGAAGTCGATAAAAAGAAATTAAATAAGATTTTCTGAAATAATCAAAGACCAGACGGTATCCGGCGCTTCGCGCCTCAACTGCCTGGCATCCGCTGAGGAACACGATTTGACTATGTGTATAGATAGCACAGAGCTTATCAGTGATTTTATCAGAAAACGGAAAATACGGGCATCATCACGTTATCATTCTCTATCGATCAGTCAAGATTTTATGAAAATCGGTTCAGTAGGAGCTTAGCTAGGGCACCTGACAGACAGACAAACAGACACACGGAATCTTTGTGGTAATAATAGTAAAGATGATATATCAAATCAACTATTATGTTTTACAAGTTTGGAACTTCAGAGAAACAGCAAGAATTTCTAAAAACTGAGCACTCTCATTCTCAGTTTCAAAACTTTATTGATAATTAATCAAAAACAAATTTTCATTAATAAATTCATTAATTTCAGGAACAAGTACTATGTCACAATTGAATTGGCAGAAAACGAATAGCTTATTATAGATTACAAAAGTGTTCTTTCAAGAAAAAACAGTTCTGAACGATTTTTGAATTAGGATTATTTTTCCGTTGTCGTCAACACACACACACATTCATGTACCCATTCTCATGTCCAACTTTTGAAACAGAAAATAACCAGAAATGAACTTGATCATAATTAGAGCTTACTTTAAACATAAGGACACAAAAAACGGAATAAGCGTCTTCAGTTTAACTCACTTCTTAGTGTGTTATCAGTAAGGAATCATGATATTGTCAACTTTAAAAGAGAGAAAAACTGAATTTTGAAGAACAATTCAATGTTTCAGATAACTAATTTCATTTCGAGGGTCTTTTTTGTTCATTCAAGTGAATGATATCGAAAAATCGCAAACTACTTGTCGAAAAAGTCACCACTTCAGTTTATTTTTATCATAAAATTTACCAAATTAATTTCACTAAATGATTCAGCGCTTGCTTAAAATATCCAAAAGCACCCGTCAAAATCTTCCCAATTTGTTGGAAGATATGTAAAATTAACCAGACGGTTTCCGGCGCTTCGCGCCTCAACCGCCTGGCTTCCGCTGGGGAACGCGATTTTGGCTATGTGCATAGATAGCACAGAGCTTATCAGTGATCTTATCGGAAAACGGAAAAGACGGGCATCATCACGTCAGCATTCTCTATCAATCAGTCAAGATTTTATGAAAATCGGTTCAGTAGAAGCTTAGCTATGGCTCTGGATACACAGACAAACAGACACACGGAATCTTTGTGGTAATAATAGTAAAGATGATATATCAAATCAACTATTATGTTTTACAAGTTTGGAACTTCAGAGAAACAGCAAGAATTTCTAAAAACTGAGCACTCTCATTCTCAGTTTCAAAACTTTATTGATAATTAATCAAAAACAAATTTTCATTAATAAATTCATTAATTTCAGGAACAAGTACTATGTCACAATTGAATTGGCAGAAAACGAATAGCTTATTATAGATTACAAAAGTGTTCTTTCAAGAAAAAACAGTTCTGAACGATTTTTGAATTAGGATTAATTTTCCGTTGTCGTCAACACACACACACACACATTCATGTACCCATTCTCATGTCCAACTTTTGAAACAGAAAATAACCAGAAATGAACTTGATCATAATTAGAGCTTACTTTAAACATAAGGACACAAAAAACGGAATAAGCGTCTTCAGTTTAACTCACTTCTTAGTGTGTTATCAGTAAGGAATCATGATATTGTCAACTTTAAAAGAGAGAAAAACTGAATTTTGAAGAACAGTTCAATGTTTCAGATAACTAATTTCATTTCGAGGGTCTTTTTTGTTCATTCAAGTGAATGATATCGAAAAATCGCAAACTACTTGTCGAAAAAGTCACCACTTCAGTTTATTTTTATCATAAAATTTACCAAATTAATTTCACTAAATGATTCAGCGCTCGCTTAAAATATCCAAAAGAACCCGTCAAAATCTTCCCAATTTGTTGGAAGATATGTAAAATTAATGGTTACATTCCGACACCTCTTGGTAAAATAAAGTTTTGAAATAGGAAAATTTTTGTTTTTTTTTGCTGATTGTCGAGAAAAATATTGTTTTTTTTTTCATGTGCCCAATATCATGTTCACCTTTTGAAACGGAAATTTCATCATCTGAACATGATCATGAAGAAATCTTTACTATTATTACCACACAGAGTCTGTGTGTCTGTGTGTGTGTTTGTCTGTCGCCGATCGTAACGCAGTCCCTAATGGGCCGATTTTTCTGAATTTTGCATTAATCGATAGAGCCCGTGTCGGAGATGTTGCCCGTCTTTTCCGCTTTTCGATTCGAGCTCTGAGAAGCTCTCTGCTATCTATGCACATCTGTTTCCACTTAAATTCATAGGTTTTCGAAAATCAAAATTTCTGCAATTTTTTTTCTGTTGCACTTCTTGCTGACATGCGTTAATGTTTGCTGCTGTTGATGCTTCCATAATTTTTCATTCATTTTCTAGGTTCTCTTACAATTTTCGAAACGTAGCACACGCAATCAAGCAATCGAATTTCTGAATTTTCAGTAGTTTCAAACATAGCTTTTGAAATTGGAAATTAGCAGAAGATGTCAGAGAGCAATAAAAAATAATGAAAATAGCATGTTTCATCAACTTCATTTTGTTAGACGTGTATTTCCAAAATTATTGATGTTAGTTCCAATGCTACGTCCAGTAAATTGATTGTACGAGCGCTACGCAATGTACGCTCTACCGCTCTCAATTGAAAATTGACTCAAAGAAATTATGATTTTGGTCAGCAATTTTTTTTAAATTTTTGTAGAAATTTCCATAAAAAGCTTATCACTTCGAAAAACATAATTCTTTTTGGAAAAGAAAATAATTTAGCGACGAAAGTGAAAATTCTCGAACTACTTACGAGTGCGGTATACACGTAGTTTGTTTTTTTAACCAGTTGTCGCCCTCCCTGATAATGAACAGAATTTACTGCTTCAATCTTAACTTGATTGATACCAAATCTGATGAAAAAAATAATTTTGATAGCACTTTGAGACCAGTAAGACCTGTGTTAATAATGGATGGGCCACTGATTTTCAAACCGTTTTGTTTGGGGCACCACTATTGGAAGGGAGCTAAAAAGTTTATCGGTTAATTTGAAGAAGCGGAACATTAATCATTGAGCTTTTTTTATAATGCAAAACCACTGAAATTTGAAGGAAGTTTCCAATGTTTCAGCAAACTGTTTTGATAGTTTGCAATAGTTTTTTTTAGTGTATTCATTTTCAATTTCTATGATTTCGGGAAATCACAGTTTCAGCGGTTCTACCCCTAATCAGAACTGGACAAATCAGAACTGGTCGAATAAGAACTGAGCGAATCAGAACTGCCCGGATCAGAACTAACAATACTTTGCTGCAAGAGCCTGCAAACAGTGAAAAGTGCCCAAATAGATGCATTTGAAAAGTTCTGATCCGGGCCAGTTCTTAAGCGGTCGGTTCTTATAAGGGTCAGTTCTGATTCGTCCGGTTCTGATTCGTCCAGAGTTCTGATTCGGGGCAGTTCTGATTCGTCCAGTTCTGATTAGGGGTAGCACCGTTTCAGCTGGGCTTTATCAGAAATTTAGAAAAAAACTTTGTTTTGCTGTTGCCTCATTGTGATCTACGTTACGCTAAAGAAACAGACAAAATGAATCATTACAGTAGCTTCTTTTTGGAGTTGCTAGGTGAACTGGTAAACTGTTATCAAGCTTTTTTTTTTCTTTTTTTTAGGATGGGAAACGCTTGAAGTTCGAAAAATTTTTTGATGTTTTCAACTTGTTGTTTTCGATTTGAGTTCCGGTTCATTTTCATCTTAACTTTCGAACAAGTTTACGCAATCTCACGTCTAATTTTTGTAACGGAAATGTTATCGTTTGATCATGAAGAAAGGTTACTGTTACACTGTTAGCTTTTCTGATAATCATTTTGTGTAAAAATGATCATAGAAACAATTTGGGAACCGCAAGACCTGTGTTAGTAGTGGATGTGCCACTAATTTTAAAAAAGCTTGGTTAGGGGCAGCATTATTAGAGGGAGCTTTATTAATATAGATTTTCGGATTTCATGCACTTAGTGAAGCAGAAAAAGAATTTCATGCACTTAGTGAAGCAGAAAAAGATCAATTTGAAATTGATCATAAAATGTTTCAGCACTCGTTTTAGATATTTCACAATAGTTTTCGATTCAGTGCACGTGGTCTACTCGAGCTATTTTCAAATATCACAGTTTCGGTTGGTTTTTATCAAAAGTTCGGAAAACTTCGATTGTTTTTCTTCTTTTAGTCGTGACCCATCTTGAGATAGGGTTTCCAGATATCCATATTGAATTTTTTCACGTTTTAAAAAAGGTATATTTTTCCAGCTGCTTCAAATAGACGTATCGACTTTCTCATGCACCAAATCTCTCTCTTGTACAACTTCTGAAACGGACTTTTTATCAACCGAACATGATCATAAAGAAAGGTAACTGTTACACTGTTACTGAAACCAAACTTGTTAAAAAACACTGATAAAAAGTGATCCGTAAAATGTGTGTTGATAGTCGATGTTCCACTGATTTTCAAACTGCTTGGTTCAGGGGACCAATATTAGCGGGGCGCCATTAACAAAGATCTTCCTCTTCAACTGAATTTCTCAATTTTGATAAAATCAGAAATTCATAATTTGAAATCGAAAACTTTTCTCTTTGAATTTGCCATTTTTTGTATCTTGAGAATTTAAAAACTAGGACTTTTAGTCATTTTTTCTGTTATACTCCTAACTGATATGCATTAGCTTGTGTTTTTGATATTAAACGATTGCTAAAGTCGGCAGAAAATAACCTAGCAGTTATTCTTAAAGTTGAAGTACATGTAGAACTTACGGAACCGACTTACCTATTGACTATGCTAAATTTCAGTGGAAGTTGAGGAAAAAACCAGAAACGAGAAATTTTTCTTAATATTCCCTGAAACCTCTATTAGTAATGCACTCGAAACTACTATCAAAAGGTGTCGCTTAATTAGGAGGGATTCTAAAGAAATAGCAATGAAAAGGAGATCTAACAGATTTTGTAAATTTCAGTGGAGCCAAATATTATTTTTGAAACAGGAAATTCATTTTTGTTGAAACACTTCGCTTTTTTCGCTTCTTGAGATACAATAAACCTGTTTGAAGACGAGAAAGAAAATTCCAGAAAAAATGGAAAAAACGTAAAAAAAATTCAATGTTTCATGAGCTTTTTTGTTTAAAAATTTTTTCGAAAATTAATTGATGGTTGCTATTCCATGGGCTTGAGTTATTATGTCTAAAACTACTGTAATTGGCTTGTGGTAGCTTCAAGACGACTAAATCTTTCGAAAAACTGAAATGATGAGAGAAAAATCAGTGTTTCATGTTTTCTTTATAACAAGTTTTATTAATAAAAACTGATCATGCAGGAATAGAGCATTTTTAAACTTATTTCCAGAGATTTTTCTAAAACAAAATATCTTATTGTCTATTGTCATCACTCATTTGCAAAATAAGTGAAAATTTCATTTGAAAATGAAACTGCAAATTTTCGCCAATATCTCGCCACGATTTCAGTAATTTCCAGTGCAACATTACTTTGATGGAGACAACGCGGAGAAAACTTTGACTCTCTGCGTCTCTTTCTTTCGTTTTATATTTCGTGGAAATTGAATAATTTCAGATTATTTCGGTCAGAAGCGGTCAAGTGGTTAGCGGAAGCACACTTCTGGTGATGATAACAAGAACAAAGTTTGTTACAGTAACGCTATTTTAGGAAGTATTTTTCACGTTTTCAGACTCAGGACTAACCAAACATAGGAAGTCAACAGAATAATGTAGTCCTCATATCTCTCGAAAAATAATGCGGAATCTCGGATTACTGTAGGATTACTGTAATTCTTCCAAACAAATATTTCTGAAAAATCTTCTTAAACCCATCCTTGCAGCAAATATTCATGATACCGCTCTAACCCTTTTGGCAATTTTGAAACAGAAAAAAAGCGAAAAATCGTTTCAAAACTTGATGAAAGGAAGAAATAATTGATTAGGTTCATAATATTCAAACTTGTCTTAGAATCGTGTGATTTATTTTAATTTTTCAGCAAAAAAAAAACTATTTCTCTCTGCTCAGCGAAAGTTTCTATATTCTTAGCAAAATTCTTACTACATAACTTTTAGATAATGCAAAGTAACTGATACATAATTTTTTACGAAATGTCTATTAATTTTATGAAACGGAGAAAAAAAATCGAAACAAATATTCACATGAGAATACATAGCCGGAAGCTCGGGTTTTCATAAATACTGAAATTGAAAATTTCAATCAGTATTTTTTTCAACAAGATTCTATTAAAAACTTCGAAAAAAGTTTTTTCAAGGAAAAACTGATAGATGATCAGTCAAGGTTTTCTTCTGGGAAACGTGAAACAGGGCTTTGACCATTGTGCTGCAAATTGTGTGGCAAACTGTGCTGCACACTACTGTAAAAATACAATTTTAGAGAAGCTTTTGAAAATGTATTCAAATGCATTCTTGTCCGCATTCGCACTACAAATATTCCCACAAAATCTCGTCAAATCCAATGAAGTCTTGAAATAAGCAAATCAAAATAATCAATGTTTTGTCGAAGGCTGAACGAAGCATGCCACGGTAACAGAAGAAAAGCCGAATGAGAAACGGAGGTTTGTTCAAAATAGTTCTTTTTATAAAAAAATACTATGTTTCGAAAGTTTATCTACCAGGAACATCAATTCTATGATATGAAAACTGAAATTTGAAGAAAATTCTTTGCAGTATCATTGAAACAAGGTAAGTTTAATTGCGAATCCCTGCCGTTACCCATGCGGACTCAATAACGGAATTTTCGTTAAGATCACTTTAATTTGCATACATAACTGATAGGTGACTAAACCAGTAATTCTAAAGTGAGAGTCCAAAAATAATAGGTTCAAACCAGGTTCCGTTTTCATAAGAAAAAATCGGTGAAACAGAACTAAAACTGGGCAGGAATACGAGAATGTTTCGTGAAATTTTTCAGTTCCAACATATGAATTTCAGGTTATCAGAAAAAAAATGATCGTTGATTAGATAGCCATGTTGTCAATTTGCCTGTCAAGACATTCAAACTGACAACCTTTTTGCCTTGTAATTCCGGGTCTTCAGAATTTCCCCATAAATTCTCCCGCAATTACACGCAAACACTTGTTATTTATTTAATATTATTTCTCTTCTTTCAATTCTAATTATTCTACTTTTTTATTCCAATAATTTCCGTCAATCACACGCAATTCTCGTGTATCGGGCTATCGCCCACTCCATTTGAATGCACACCCTTCGAGGCAAATGCGCTCCAATGCACAACAGTAACCCCCTCCGCGTCGAGACCCCTCGCCGCACGTCGACAACAACAACAACACTTCTCCTAAAATAATTTCCCTCAGTCTTCCCCTTTCCCGAATCGACGCCACCCGTTCGATTTATTTATTCTTTTTTATCGGGAAATCCCTTGCTTTAATGTACTCCATTTTATTTATTCACTCAATAAATGGGTCATTGAGCTATACTCGTTATTATTGTCACACATACTCAATTCAGTCACAATCGGAAGTCCAGGTAAAACCTTTCCTTCAGAATTCAACTTTAATTCAGGTAGCCCCGCGATTTTGTGTGTATTTCCGGTAGATACTGTACACAATTTCCATAGCCACTTCATTCCTTCCAGTTTTTTTGAATATCGTCCAAATTTGAGTAGAATTAAAATTCTATGAAAATTTTCAAAATATTTCGGTTTCAACATATCAAAATCAAGGAATCGTGAACGTTGATTATTGATTAAGTAGCCGCAAGCTTTTCTTCAGTTTTACAAATATCGCCAAACTTGAATAGAATTCACTGAAACTCAACGAAAATTCTCAAAAATTTTTCAGTTTCAAAATGTCAAAATCAATGTATCTTGAACATTTATCAATAATTTCATAGTCGCCAACCGTGCCTCGGTTTTTCAAAAACTAGCAAATTTCAATTAAATTTAGCTACGATTCAAGTTAAATTTCTTTAAAAATTTCAGTTTCAAGTCTCTTCGAAAAATTATTCCATTCAATTTTCGCTGCTTCATTCACATAAACCATCATAAATATTCAATTCATATACATTTTGTTGTGTATGACTAACCTCTAAATGTTTTCTTATCACCAACTTTTTCTCTCTTCCCATTGATTTTTCCATTTCTCCCCCTCTCTCCTGCTGGGGGAAATGAGTCATCCGTTTAACACTTCTAAACAAACATCACATTTTTACATATTTTTCCGTATTTCCTGGTGTTTTTTGATTAGTTTACAAACTTCCTGATTGATTATCACTTCGAAATTTCAGGAAATCAGAAAAAAACACTGATAAACTATGAATTTTCACTGTTCTACTGATAAAATCACGTATTTTCTTTCTAAAATTGCAAAAATTTTCAATTAAAGTAGCACTTTGAGGGATTTTAGTCATTTTTCATCGTTTTAGCTATATTTGCCGTCCAATTATCAACTTTAAAGCAGGTTTTGGTGCTATTAATCATTATTTTCACAAAAAATTTAAATTTTTTAGATTTTTTTTTTTGAATTTTGCACTGTTTTCCATGCCAATGAACTGACGTCCTGGATTCCACCAGTTCGTTTGTCATTTACCTTATTATTTTCACATCCTTTCAAAAAAAATTATTTAATGGTGTTTTTTTTTCATATTTGCTTGCCATTTGTGTTTCGGGACCATTTTTTTTCGAAAATTTTCACTGTTTCTCTATTTCGATAAATGGAACTTTTCATAGATTTTTGCAGTCCCCTTCTTCCAATACTATTTACAATTTGTAACCCATTTCTGTGAACTTCCTGTCGATTCTCAGCCAATATCATTCAATTTTTTAGCGAGCTCCGGTCAAAAAATCGTATTTTTCTCAATGAATTTTTACGGTTTTTCAAACTTCTCTAATATAGGTTTCGGTGAATTTTTCTAGTTTTTTTTTGAAATATGATTTTCGAACGTTTCCAATTCTGACCTCTTTTTTTCGCATTTTGACCCTGTTTTTTGGCCATTCTCATATTGAAAAAGTTCGATTGACATTTTGAATATTTTTATACAGAACAAATAAGCTTGGTGCTATTCATTTCGAAATTTTTGAGTTAAACAATTAATGGAACTTTTGAATTCGCATACAATTTCTGCGTCGAAAATTCAGAACAGTTTTCTTTTTCAACAACAAAACATAAATTTTTTGATAATACTTTCCATCAGTGGGATAGTTGTTATTAAAAGGTCCGTTTATTTTTTTGCCCTGATTTTACAAAAAAATTTTACTGCTTCTCATCGCCAGCAAGTATAATTTTCAAATATTTCGCCAGTGATCCAACTCAAATGAGCAATTTCTCATTTTTATTCATTTTCTCTTTTTCTTAAACATTTTTACGGTTTTACAAATCTGTCTTATCTAGGTTTTGGCAAATTTTTCTAATTGTCTTCTAATTGCTATTTTCTAATTTCTAATTTCTAATGGTCTATTCAAACCAGTTTGAAGAATTCTTTTCCTGTTACTTTTCTCTTGAATTTTTCTACGGTTCTGCAGAGTCAATATAATTTTGAAACTTTTTAGGCACTGTTGAGGAATACGTTCCTGCTCCATAAATGTCTCAATTTTCAATTTTTTTGTCATTGCATACTATTTTTTTTTCTTCATTCATGTTTTGCCAATTATAACTACGAAAAATTTTGCGAATTTTTGTTACTTTTGAATCCGAAAACAGGATTTTCTCTCTGCAAAAAATCCAAAACATTTGTTTTTTGTTTCAACAAAAAGTTATGAAGTTTCGAACAGTAACCGAACAGTTTCGAACAGTTGGTACAATTATTATAGGTTTACAATTTATTTCATTTTTTTGCCAAACTTCGATGGATTTTCCAGTAATCCAGGATGAATGTACAATTTTTGTGTTTTTTACTGAATTTAACCGTCACTTCTTTGTCGTTCACTTCTGTTTTGAACCTGTTTTATTGAATTCATTGGTTTTTTTTTCAAAATTTTCACTGTTTTTCCATTTCGATAAATATAACTTTCGATAAATGTTTCTAGTAATACTGTGCTAATGGTAAACTACAGAAAAGATTAATTATCTTTTTGCCCAAATATAGTCAGTTCAACTTTTTTTCCATAAAGAAATTTTTATTTCTCCAAAAGTTGAATTTCAGCCATCTTTTTATTGATTTTCCCCAGTTTTACCTATTATTTTCTTTCAAAAAGCTTGAATTTTCGCTATTTTTCGCTCTTATTCTTCTAAAAATCGTCAAAAAAAGGCTCCAAAACTACGTTCCTTTTTCTGTATTCCAAGTCACAGACTACATATTTACCTACCCATCAAATAGACACACTTTCTATTAGTCTCTCTTTACTGGCTTCGAACTGTTTCCTCTCTCTTTCTCTGCGTCTCTTCTAACCTACATTCTCTCTCTTTTTTCTTATATGCTCTCTCTTTGTTTACCTTTTTTCTGGCAAAATGTGATGTACAGAAAACGGGATTTCTTCCATTTTTTTTGACTTGTTCGAAATTTTTTGGAAACGGTTTTTGAAGGTTTTAGACGGATTTTTAGTGATAAAAATGGTAACGTTATGCAAAAATAAGGGTTTTGAGTGATTTCTATAGATTTTATTTATTATTTTGTTTTATTACGAATACTTTTTTTTCCAAAATATTTTCAAAATTCGGTTTTTGTAGTTGTAAAAATAACACTGTTGAATACGAAAAACCGGAGTTTTTTTTCCAATTTTTCGCTGTTTTCCAAGTTTTATTTAAGATTATTATTTTATTTCGAAAACGATAATAGGTTTGTCTCATCTTCCAAAATATTGTTCAAAAACATTTTTTTTCATTGTTCTCAGGAAATCTTCATTGAAAATGATTTTGTTCCGAGAACAGCATTCTCATCAAAGTCACCGCTTTGCTACCAATCTTTTTCCTCATGATGATTTGTTTTTTTGGATTATTTTCATTCATTTTTTATTTTTGAAGGAAAAATTCCTATGGAGAGAGTTTCAGAAAAAAATAATGGAGAGAGTTTCAAAACGATGATTCCTGCTTGTACATGGCACATTTTTTAATTTTCACATAAATTTCAGCCTAACTGAAAATCAAAATAACATTGATATTTATCTCTGTTTGATTTTTTTTCTATTTTTCACAGCCTTTTTCAAAAGTTTTTATAAACTTTTCAACAGAAAAACCGGCGCTTTTTATACAAATTTGTCACTGTTTCCCTAATTTTATTTGAAATCACCATTCTATTCGACGATAATAAAACCTATAAGTGATCTACAAATTTTTCTTTCGCAAGCAGTTTTTTCATGATGTTTTTTTCACTGTTACAAGGAAATTTTATTCGTAAATCATTTCATTCTCAGAACAATAGAATTTTCAAATTTTCAGCTTTTTTTCAGAATAACAATATTACGGAAAAATTGACGTTTTTTTTCAATTTTTGAAAGAAACACTTCAGTTTTTTGGTAAATTTGGAGTCAAATTTACAATTATCCAAGCATTTGTTCCTCATTTTCTTTGCTGTTTATTCAAGATTTTAATTGATGACTATTTGAGTTACAAAACGATGATTTGTTCACGTGCGATCTTACATTTACTAATTTCTATACGAATTCATTCCGAACTGATATTCAGAACAAAAAAGGTGTTTATCTAGGATATGTCTTCTACTTTTCCTTTTTTTTCCATTTCCCCAAAACTTTTACTGTTTTCTAAATGTTAGATTCGTTAATCATCATCTTTCGAAAACAATCCTTTCGAAGCCCCAAAACTAGAAAAGTTTGGAAAACAGTATTTTTTTTCAGGATATTTATTACTGTTTTCTGAAATTCTTATTCGCAAACCATTTTCAAAGTTACAGTTATTTCAAGATATTTCATGGAATCTTATTATTCTAATACACAAGTTCCGTCTGTCTGTCAGTATGTCTGTGTTTCCGGGGCTCTCCAGCCTTTCCTAGAAGTCCAAATTTTATGGGGAAAAGACAGGTCGATACAGAATTTCCCCGCGATGATGCCCGTCTTTTTTCAACTTCATTTGGAGCTCTAGGAAGCTCTGTGCTATCTATGCACTAGCTTAAGCCCCGCCCCGTCAACTGTCGGCTGCTAGATTTACTAATTTAGAGAGTCTGTTTCCGCCGCCTGTTCAACGCACCGTTGTTGGCGAAGTGTAGTGGTGTAAAAAAATTTTCGGTAAATTCAGCATCCGAGTTCGATTCCTCGGTGGGCCAAATATTTTTGGTTTTTCATTTTTCATAAGAATTGACCAAAATTTCTGGGAAATCCGGGCGGTTGAGGCGCGAAGCGCCGGAAACCGTCTGGTCTTTCCCTGTTTCTTGAACATTTTGATTGAGATCGGTGGAGTTCCAAAACGATAAGCTGTTCATTTACATTTTTAGATCTTCCAATTCCTATAAGAATTCATTCCAATCACCAAAATGAAATTGGTATTTATCTTTGATATATATTCTTTTTTACTCTATTTTTTTTCAATTCCCCAAACATTGTACTGTTTTCTGAATGTTAGATTTGTTTATCATCATGTTTCAAAAATAATCTGTCCGGTACCTCAAGCCAGAAAAGTTTGGAAAACCTGGCTTTTCATGATATTTTCCCCGTTTTTTGAAAGTAGTAATTGGAAGCTAATTCATTTCAAAAGCAGTATACCTCTGATTCTTTTGTTTCTCACTTTTTTCTCATATTTATTTCTAGAAATATTGTTTTTTTTTCTGGGAAATTCTTAGATTCCGATTTTCGGCCAGTTGAAAGCCAAATATTTCGTTTCCAAAGGACTTTTTAAGTTGATTCACACTGTTTCTTGAAAATTGTAAATTTGAAGATGTATATTTCAAACGTTAAACCGTACCCTTCAGGATGAATTTTCTATTAGCAATGTTTTCAAACGTATGAAGCATTTCTTTTTTTCTTATCTCTCTTGATTTTTTTTTCTGATATCATTTCCGCCTTTTAAAATTCTTCCGATTTTCAGCGAAATCATGCCTGACGACATCCCGAAACTACCTCGACAACGCGGAAAGAAGAATCAACCAAAAGGTGAGGTTCCGCCCATTTTTTTTCTTTGTGAACTTTGAAATGATTACGGTTTTCAAAATATTTATTGTTCGTCCTGAGTTCCGAAAAAAACGTTTATTTGAAACTACTCGGTACATTAAAATTTCTAATTAAAATATATCTTTCTTGGTTATGAAAGTGCGAAATTTTTAATTTAAAGCAGACTTGTCAAAATCCGGGCCGGCCCGCAAAAGCCCGGCGGGCCGGGCCGGGCCAGGCCGGGCCGGGCCGATGAAAAATTCTCCGGCCCGGCCCGGCCCGGTCGGCCCGGGTTTGAAAATTTTTGAATTTTGAAGCACGTTTTTCGCGATTTTCAGCCCTATTTTGAAACTTTTCCTGGGTCTTTTTACTCAAAAATAGATTAGAATTTCTTCCCTGAAAACATAGGCCAAAAAACTAGAAAAAAACCGCGAAAAAAAATTTTTCAAAAAAAAAACTTGAAAAAAACATGTTTTGCCTTGAACCCCGGGCCGGTAGAAATTCCTCCAGCGGCCCGGCCCGGCCCGGCCCGGCCCGGCCCGTGACAAGTCTGATTTAAAGAAATGAACTTTGAAATAATTACAATTTGGAAGGTATCCAATGTTCGGACTGACTTTAAAATCGTGATTTTTTATCAAAAGGAAAGTCGTTCGGGAATTACCGAATATTTAAACTAAAATATATTTTACTTGGTTTTGAAACTGCAAAACTTTAGATTTTAAAAAATTTAAACACGTCAAAAATATGATAGAACACGAAACCGAAAAATCTTGTGGCAAAGCTATGATTATTGGAATCCTACATAAAACTCTTTTTTGATATACATATTGAAACTGCGAACTTCCTTAATTTTCAGACAAGAGATCCAGAGAACCAACGAGAGTTTCTAGTGAAACGGTAATTGTGGGAACTATGAAACTGTAAAAATTTTAAATGTTTCCTCTAAAAACATTTTTTTAACTTTTCTACCCGTACAAACAGATCATTGATTTTTCTATGTTTTTCTTCAATTCCTTTCAATTTGAAACTGCAATTTTCCATAATTTGGTGCAGAATTTTGTAGTTTTTGTGTTGTTCGTAGTGATTGTAATGTTCCTATAAGTCTAATCTAAAACTCCATTTTCATAAAAATATCGGTTTTTTCAAAACTATGAAACATTTTTACTTTGATTTTTACAAACCCGAAAATTAGAAAAAACCGTTTCAAACATATTTTTTAAAATCTAGGTACCAGATTTGTTTGTTCGTTTTAATCTCTACGAATTTATTTCTTTTTTTTTTGATATCGGGCCTAGGAATATTGAATGTTCGAACTAGAATATATTTCTAGGTTTTCAAAAAACCGCAAAATTTAAAATTTTCAACACAAAACAAAAAAATCCTGTTACAAAGCTTTTATTATTGGAATCCAACACAAAACTTCGTTTTTTTTTTCGTTTTTTTCACATTGAAACTGGGAATTCTCAGATTTTCCGACAAAAGATACATAAAATTGTAGTGAGCTGAGTGTTTTGTTTATCAATCGTAGGCTGAACTGAGTGTTTTCATCAATTGTAGGCTTTGTTGTACAAGTCCACTGACAAACTGCCTTTTTCGAAGTTCGGAAACTGCAAAATTTATGAATTTTTTGTTGGAAAAAGGATTTGTTGATCTAACGAGGGTTACTAGTAAAACGGTAATTTTGGGAACTATGAAACTGCCAAACTTTTAACATTTAAAACTATTTTTTAGTTTTTTCACATTTGCAAATGCATCTTACTTATTGTATTCTCATACAAATGTCTGTTCTTTTCAAATTTATGAAACAGAAATTTTTCCCTAATTTCAACCAATAATTTCAACCAATATTTCCCTAATTTCAACCAATATCTTTCACTTTGAAATTGCAACAGTTTCGTTAGTTCGTAATATACTCTTTTTTTGAAGTTTTTTTTAACCATACAGACGGCAACAACTGTTTTTTCATATAAAGCTCTATATCTCAAGAAGCTAAGAAACTGTAAAAAATTGGAATTTTCAACAGAAACTCGTCGTATTTGGTAACTTTAGAAATGAACCTCACAGGATCACTGTTTTCTCAATGTAAAATTCTTTTTTTTTATAGTTTGAAACCGCAATTTTTCAAAATTTCAAAAAATTGCGGTTTCGAACTGGAGAAAATTAGAATGTGAATAGGGAAAACCAGTGATGTATTTGGTTACACTACAAAACCTACAAAACAAAAGGTTTCAGGCAAAAAGCTTCAAAATTTTACAATTCCATAGTTTCGAAAATATAGAGCTTTGCCTGATATTACAGTTTATGGACCCGACTGAAAAATTTTCAAATTCCAAGCGTTGAAAGTGCGTAACCTTTTAGTACATGCTCGTTGAGAACAGCATTTCCGTACGAAACTTTGCAGTTGCTGATATTTTTACCAATGCATTAAAAGTAACTCGTTATTTTAGCATTTCATTTTTTTCCTTAGTCCGCCAGTAAAACTATTTTATCACTATTTTAGTTTAAGAGCATTTAGTAATCTAGAAATTGAAACTGCAATTTTTCACAGATTTTTGGACAAAGCTTTTTAGAATAATTGCAGATTTCTGTATTAAGAATTAGATTGAAACTGTTCAACTTGTGAGATAATTCAATTAGCAATGTTATTCGGCGGAAAACTTCAGAAGTCTACAGTTTCATAGTTTTGCAAAAATATAGTGCTTTTCATGAAAATACAGTACAACTTGAAAACAGCGAAGTTCACTGATATTTAGCAATAAAAATGCAATGATTTTTTGGAAATTATTGTTAGAGTACGAACTCAAATTATGTTTTCATAGAAATTCCAGTTTTTCCAACACTTTGAAACTGCATTTTTCGAATAAATTTCAGCAGATTTCTGCTGTATTCAATGTAGTTTGAAGCTTATTATTCTCTTGTTTTTCTATACTCTACCGTGGAAGTATCAATTTTTTTTCTTCACAAACTTTTATTCATGTAAAATTGGAAACTGCAACTTTTCAAGTTTCTGGTCTCAATTTTGGAAAGTTGCAAGTTTTTTTTTTAAAAAGGAAAAACCCCTTTTCTACTATTTTATATGTGAAAGAAAATCAATTTATAGCATACTGAAAACACAATTAAAAACGCCTGACAGAAAATATATGAAACTGAAGTGTGTCATTTGTAGTATTTGTAGTCGTTGTGACTGTTATAATGAGAGAGTGCCAATCTGAGGACTGTTTTTCATTCCACTGGCGCTAAAAATGTTGTTATAAGATTACTAGTTTTTTCACAGAAATCTATTTTTGAACACTTCGAAACTGCAAGATGCTCAAATTTTTTTTACGAATAATCCAGGAAGAATTGTATTTTCAAAAAATTTTTTATATCTGGCAGTTTAAAAACTGTAAATGTACTTTGTAACTTCTCTAATCTTCAGTCTGAAAAATTGTGACCGTCGTATCAATTTACTCCTTAAGAAAATTGAATTTTTCTGTAATGTGAAACAGAAATCAAATATAATCCAATAGAAAATGTATTGAAAAAACCATCGCCTTTGAAATATTGAATGAGTAAGAAATAATTCATTTGTCTTTGACTTGAGAATATAGAAAACTCGTGCTTCAGCTAAAAAATAGACAGATCCGGTTAAAAAAAAACAAACGTGGCTATCTGTGAACTATCAATTATTAGGATTTTGAAGTTAACCCATGATCCTTGGTTTGCCTTTGAAATTTGCTTTCTCTCTGTTTTGAATCTGCAAGTTTTTTTTTGAATACTAAGCCAAAACTCAAAGGAGTTTTAATCGGTTCAGCATCTATAGTTTTCGCACAATCTACCTGCGATGTACTGTAAACACACATGAAGCTTCACATATTCATCAATTACGAAACTGCAAATTTTTCTTAAATTTGAGCCGAAAGAGTTGAAGCTTATGTAACTTCCAGTGTTGCGACAAAATGAAAAAGATCTTCAGCTGAAAAATAGTTTAGTTTGTAGCTTTTCTAGTCTTCAGTTGGAAGCAAGTGAACTCGTCATATTACTTCATTCCTATAAAAAATTGAATTTTTATTATTATTTGAAACACGAATTTTATAAAGTTTCAATAGAAAATGTATTGCAACAAAGAATTAATCAAGTAATACTGATTTAAGAAAACAATTTAAAAAATTCAACGAAAATCGGTTATCGGTTCAGACTCAACCAGCAATCAATGAATGAAACACTGTACTTTATAATTAGAGGCCTTGAAACTGGAAGTTTTCTGAAATTTGAGTGTTGTCGATTCTGCAACGTTTTTGTTTTGCAATATTGAACACTGACTTATCACAGTTTTTTCCAAACTTGTTATTGTTATCTCTAATTTGTAACAGTGGTTTTTCTCATTTCTAGACGTAAGTTGACCAGTGTGTAATTTACGAAATAAATGTAGGCTTTTGTACTTCTTGAACTAAAGAAAATTGCAATGGCAATGAGGTTACTGGCTTTTTAAAGAAAACTCGTATGACACTGTTTATAGAAACTGTGAGTTTTTGGAAATTTGATTAAAAGTTCTAGTCATTTATGTATTCGTTGTGTTTTCATTTATGTGCCCCCGCTTTGTCGTTAGAAATTCTATGGTTTTCAAAATGGTGAAACTGAAAAATTTTGACATTTTCAGCCAAAAATGGTGTGCATATTGTGGTTTCTAGTCTGTATTGTGAAGAATGTAGATGAGTCAAATCACTATATTTCCAAACGAATTTTTGAAACAGAAATCATATAAAGTTTCTATAAGAAGTTGCATTTGGAATCCTGATATTTTAGAAATTTTCAATTAATATTTTCCCACATTTAGAAAATGCAACTTCAATTATTAGGACAGAGTTTAAACATGATGTCGGGATCACTTCTTTGTCTTTAATGTCCTTTCTCTCTAATTCTGAAACTGCAGTTTTTTTTTCGAAATTGGGACGAAATTCAAAATTTCAAAGGCACTGTAAATTCTTCTGAAGCTACATATATTCAAAATATATGAAACTGCATCTTTTCTAGAAATTTGAGCGGTGTAGCTTTTGCAATTTTTTTTCCTTTGCAAAGTTTCCAACGAATATTAACCAACTAACATTCTATTTTTTCAATTGTGAATTAATGCTGTAGAATCACGGCTCGTCTGAAGACTTTATAGTATCACAGATATAACTCAATAGCATTGTCAGAACCATAATTTAATCCAATACTTGGTATTTCACAAAACTATGAAACTTCAAATTTTCTAGCTCTCAGTTCTTATTACGCAGTTCGTAGTTTTTGCAGTTTGTTTTTTGTAAACCATCCATCGAAGACTCATTAATTTCCTATCAAAGCTTTCAATCATTCCCATTTTGGTGAAACTGAAAAGTTTTCAGATCGTGAGGCGAAGTTTCAATGATAGTTGTAACTTGAAGTACTTGTACCCTTTTTGTTGTTTAATGACAGATGGAATACGGATTCTTGAGCTTGTGTGTTTTTATAACTATACTGAAACCGTCGAAATTCCAGAAAAAAGGATCAGTGTTGAAGTACAGTAGCGAGCATAAGTGAGGGTACCTTTGTATTTCGATTAATAACTATACTCAAAGTCATCCGATTGGCCCAAAAATTTTTTTGAGGACGCCTTAGGGACCTAGGAACACGACCCAAATTTTTTTTTCGGAAAAACATTTTTCACAAAAATTTTTTGCGGTGACGAGTGCCGGAGGTTCAGGTGTCAATTTTGAAAACTTTTTTTGGGTCAACTGGAGATATTGATTTTTTTGTTCCAAAATGTTGTCCCAAGTCCACGTGGACTATTTCCGTAAAAATATCAGATATGCCGCCTCCGCCCGTGACCTTATTTCAGTCAACGTCTAAACTGGGGCTTTTGAACAGATCATAATAACTCGGCTAAAAGTGTTTCAAATGGGCTAAAAATTCAGGGGAAGGTCACTTTTGAAGTCCTGAATAAAGTTCCATAGATAGACTTTTGTTTAGGAAAAGTTCATTTTTTGACTTTTGTACTGATTTTGAAAATCAACTGAAAAGACGAAAAATGAACTTTTTTGAAAACTAAATCTATCTATAGAACTTTGTTTAAGACCGCAAAAGTGACCTTCCCCTGAATTTTTAGCCCAATTGAAACACTTTTAGCCGAGTTATTATGATCTGTTCAAAAGCCCCAGTTTAGACGTTGACTGAAATAAGGTCACGGGCGGAGGCGGCATATCTGATATTTTCACGGAAATAATCCACGTGGACTTGGGGCAACATTTTGGAACAAAAAAATCAATATCTCCAGTTGACCCAAAAAAAGTTTTAAAAGTTGCCACCTGAACCTCCAGCACTCGTCACCGCAAAAAAATTTTGTGAAAATTTTTTTTCCGAAAAAAAAAATTTGGTCGTGTTCGTAGTTACCTCAGGCGCCCTCAAAACAATTTTTGGGTCAATCGGATGACTTTGAGTATAGTTATTAATCGAAATACAAAGGTACCCTCACTTATGCTCGCTACTGTAAAACACTATTTTTTCCCACAAAACTCTGTATTTTTCTAAACTATGAAACCGTCAATTGATTTTCAGCGCTTACCTGTTCCAATGCAGCGATATAAAAATACTCCAATAACTTGAATTTTGATTTACATTCCATTCGGTTTTCGAAACTCGAAAATATATTTTCTATGTTTTTTGAAATTACAAATTTGATTATTTTTCTGAACAAATTTTTTTCGAAAAGTTGACTCGGAACATTATTTAATTCACACAGATTGTATTGATCAAATGTACTTCAAAGTTTCGAATTTCCTGAAAAAAGTGTCGTATTTTGTAACTTTTGCGGTTTCCATGGTTCTTATTAAACACCCACTATAAATTTTTTATAATCAATTTGTATTTTCTCATTCTTGAAACTGTGAACTACTGCTGTTGAACCAATAGTTTTCCAGAGTTTCCGAAGTATGACACAAAAGACTCAATAAAAGAAAAAAAGATTAATAATTTGCTACAAAACTTGGTATTTTACACAACTATGACACTCCAAATTTTCTAAATTTTAGCAGCAATTTGTTTCATCAAATGCGATATGTAGCTTCTGCAGTTTTTTGTATTGTATAATGATAATGGATCACTGTTTTTCCAGACATAGTATTCTTTATTCAGAAAACTGAAAATTTTCAAGTGAATTTTCAAGCAACAAAATTTCAATGATAGTTGTAACTTGAAGTACTTGTGCTCTTTTTGTTATTCAATGACAGATGGAATACGGATTACTTAAATTGTAAATTTTTGGAACAATACTGAAACCGTCGAAATTTGCCAAAGAAAAAAACAGATCACTGTTGATGTAATATTCGCAGTAGTTGCAGTCAGCCTAAAAAGAGACATTAGGGTTTCCCACAAAACTCAGTATTTCTCTAAACAATGAAACTGTCAATTGTTTTTCAGCGCTTACCTGTTCCAATGCGGCGACATCAAACTTCAATAATTTGAATTTCGATTCGCATATCATCCGAATTCGGAAACTCGAAAATCTATTTCCTAGGTTTTTTGAAATTACAAATTTATTTTTCTGAACAACATTTTTCAAAATTATGGGTCGGAACATCATTAAATTCACTTTGTATTGATCAAATCCACTACATAGTTCGAATTTTCAGCAAAAAGTGTTGTATTTTGTAATCTTTCCGGTTTCCATGATTCACAATAAACACCTACTATCATTTTTTATAATCATTATTTATTTCCTGATCCTTTAAACTGTGTATTAATGCTGTTGAACCACAAGTTTTCTAAAGTTTCCGAAATATTACAAGAAGGCTCACATTCAATCAAAAATGAAATAACAGAAATTTTCTACAAAACTTGGTATTTTACACAACTATGAACCTCCAAATTTTCTAAATTTTGGCCGAAATTTGTTTCATCTAATGCGATGTGTAGCTTCTGCGGTTTTTTGTATTGTACGACGATTCATGGAAAACTGTTTTTCCAAACAAAGTTTTCTATTTTCAGAATTTGATCAAACTGTAAATTTTCAAATCTTGTGGCGAAGTTTCTAAGATAGTTGTAACTTGTAGTGCCTGTACCTTTCGCTGGGAAAACTGCATCGACATTTTACGGACTACTTACTACTTATATAGGAAATCCGTTTTTATAAGATTCTACTAAAACCGCCAAAATTTCCATCGTTCTTTCAGTCTATCGTCCTAATTACTATGGTCTACCACAAAATTCTGTACTTTTCAAAACTATGAAACTGCCAATTTTTTCGTCGTTTTCAGCCGCAACGTAAGAGCACCTTTCCAAACGCCTAATTTTAATTCGAGCTCGCATTTATCCAGTTTTCAAAACTGTGTTTTTTTGTTTTTCATTCAGGCAAAAAAAGGCTCGCAATCAATCAATTTTTAATTTTAAATTATTTGTGTCCTAATGAAATAGTCAACGGGCCATACGTCGTATCACTTTCCTGAATTCGCAATCTGTTTTCTCGGTTCTTTGAAACTGCAAATTTTACTTTTTTTAAGCGAAGTTGTCTGAAAATTGAAGGATTCAAGTGTTATTGTGTTTAATTACGTAATTCTGTATTTATGAAACCATAAAAACGGAGAATTTTAGCATTTCCAGGCAAAAGTGTTACAGGTAGTGAGTTTTTTAATTTTCATGTTTGGAAAGTTCAAATTGTTCAAAGTGGTCTCCTTTCTAATTACGGACGTTCAGACGCTTCCGAAAATTATTGGTGATGGCCGCAGGGTATTGTGGAGTTATCATGGTCTAAGCTCCAACCAATTGATTCTTCAAGTCATAAAAAGTGTTCAAATTTTTTCTTAGAATGTGTGACTCCAGTACGGACCAGAAAAAAAATCAAGTGGGTTCAGATTTAGCGAGCTAAAATTGAAAGACAAATTTTGGCTCTTTGCGCTCTTCATAACTGCTTTCAAAATTAAAACTATGACTAGTTTTTTCGCAGAATAATAGAAAACATATATGAAAATAAAAATGAAACAAAAAGTTAATGGTTGGGGTTACAGTAACCCGTGAGCAGCAAAGCATACTTTGTTCCCATAATTAATTGTCACTCTGTATACAACCTTGTCACTAGATTTCTTATCGATTTTCTGTTTTTTTTTGCTTTGTGAAACTGAAATTTTTTACGGTTTTCAAAAAAAAAGTTAATGTAAGATTCTGTCAGGGCTGTTTCACTATTTTTCATATTATGCGGGTGATCAAAATTTTTCTGGAATTAGGGGTTTAATTTTTGTATTTATTGATTCCCAATGAAAAAGTTAAAGTAACAGCGCTGTCAGGATCACAGTTCTGAATCTAAAACAATTTTCCTGCGTTCCTTGAAAATGCAACTTTTTTTTTTTTCAAAAACTTGTTCAAAAATTTTGGGATTTGGAATATTATTGTATTCATTCACGTAACTCTGTATTTATGAAATTTGAATAATTGCAAATTTTTTTTGTTTTCATGATTCAAAACCAAAGTATATTTATTGTCAACCCTATTAGTGGATTCGATTTGACTTTTTATAATTTTTTTGCTTTTGAAACTGTGATTTTTTTCGGTTTTCATTTAAAACGCTTTGCAATTTTCATATCATACCGGTGCTATAACGGTATTTTACAAACTGTCGGACTGCAACTTTTCATAACTTCCGGCGAAAAAAAATTAATTAATTGGAGCGTTAACATTATCAATCGAAGTCTTAGAGAATAAAACCACATTGCTGGTTTTGATTGAAAAGTTATATTTACTTGTGTTATGAAACTGCAAAATATTGAACGTAACGCGAGAGAAAATTGGGATTTCAATCTTTCTAGCTTTGAGGACTACCTGACATCGAAATCCCTGACAAAACTTGCTTTCTAATATACTTGAAATGGATTAATTCTATGAATCCTGGGTTTTTCTCCAGTTTGAAGATATTTTCAGTCCAGGAACAAACCAAAAAACGAAAATAGGATCTTTTTTTTCTCTCCACAATTTATTAGTTTTCAAACTGGTCTTTTTTTTTTAGGATCTTTGAACAAGAAAATAACTATATTTTCCAACAAAACTTTGATTTTACTAAAGCTGGGAAAATGTAAAATTTTCAAAATTCAGCCAGAATTCGTTATCTTCAATGAAGTTTTTGTATCCTTAGTTCATCCTTATCATCATTGAGATCACTATTCTTTTTCGCGAAATTCAATTTAGCAACACTTTAAAACTGTGATTTTTTTTTCAAAAAATTTAAAAAGGAAATATTTTGATTTTTAGCCTGAATATTGTATTTTTCCGTTTTTTTCTCATTTCATGGTGCCAAAATATAAAGTTATCACTGAGTTTTTTTTTCGTAACTCTATTTTTCTAGGTTTTGAAACTGCTAATATTTTGAGTTTTTTTCAAACAAAATTAGCTTAACGTCTTTTTATTGTTCATAGCAGTTTTACGTTATTTTCATTTTGTGAACTGCAAAATTTTAAAGAAATTACTTGTAGTTTGCCACAGTTTGCAGTATTTTCATTTCGGAGAATCCACGGTGGCGGCAATGGCTGTCGATTTATAATTTTAATTTTTCCTGCCATCTGAAACAGCAAAATTTTAAGAAAGTTCAGCTGAAAACCTGAAATTTTAGTTGTACATTCCAAGAATGAAGCCCATCTATAATATTTTTCATAAGAATTCTCCATAATTATCAAAACGATGAAACTGTTTTGAAATTTTCAAACAAACTTCTGTTTCCTAATTTTGTAACTTTTGTAATTGATGGCTTATAAAAAACTTAGGTGATATTGTTAGAGTACTGCACGAAAATATATTTTTGAGTGTTCTGAAACTGCAAAAGTTTAGTTTTTGGAAAAATACTGAGGTTTGTTTTGGAGGAATGTTGAATTTTATGCTGTTTTTATAGTTATCATGCAATAGGAGGATTGGATTGCTAGATTCTTGAACAGAAGTTCATATTCCCTGACTTTGAAACTAAAAATAGTTTGAACGTCTCAAAATGTAGCTTTTTTTTTATTTTCCAGCTTGTGCGGACCAAAAATAGGAGTACAACTACTGCTTTTGTGAAATATTATATTTATCTAGTTTTTGAAACTGCTAATTTTTAAAAACTCCTCTGAAAAAAACGTTATTTATGCTTATAATTGTAGCTTGAGTGGCTCCAAAACCCCATAAAAATCTGATGGATCTCTTCTTTAACGACTTTTTCCGGAATTGAAAAACAACAAGTTTCAACTATGCTAATAATTTTTGAGGACTTTGTGATTAGTATTTGTAAGTTGAAACAGAAGTACAGGAAAAAACCAATATAAGTGTTCTAGAATACACTGCTCCACATAATCATCGTTCCACTTGGTTATTTCACGGAAACGCTATTTTAGGTCAATTATTCGGGAATGGTGGCAACATGAAAAACATCCCAAATTGGTCCAGAAAAAAAATGGCACAGTTAGTTTTTTCAAAACGTGACCTAAAAAAATAATTTTTCAAAAAAACTGAAAATCACGTTTTTTCCAATCCACAAAATGATCGTTCCACTTTCAAAAATGGGAATTTTTTGATGGTAATTTCAAATTTCAAATGGAACCTGATCGGTTAAAGCTGAAAAACGGTGGATATGTTTCCTGAATGGCTGGAAATCATTATGAGATGAGCCACAATCATTTTTTATTGGTTTTTAAAGTTGTGGCGCCATGTCAGGTGACCTTGAAATCAGGCATCATAAGTTCTGAAATTTGATTGAATAACGCACGAAAGGCATTCTGGAGGACACTGAATAAGGAATGAGCGTTCCCAAGCACTGCCAAAGCAAGAACTGAAAGATCCACAAGGTTTTGTGGTGACCTAATTTGTTTCAAGCCTTTTTTTAAAGGAACTTCTTTTCTTCTTTTTCTTTTCAACCCTAAAATGTTGGTAACAAGTCAGTCAATGGCAAAAGAGCAGGTCCTCTTTTGAAAACTTCGCAGCTTCTGCTCAAATTCTCACAGTTTATCTGGAATCAGCTTGAAGCTTCAGAAAGTTGTGTGCATACAGTGAGCTCATGGGTTAAATTGCACTTGATTGGTTAGATTCAGTTTCAAAAACTGTCGGGAAGGCTTTCAACTCTGGAAACGCTTATGAAAATTAAGTTGAGTGAAACGTTCAAAGAAATTGAAGATAGGAACAACGGAAAAATATCGAATTCATTCAAGAAAAGAACAAATAAAAGAAACTCTACGGAAATTGATAATCAGTTGGACCTCCATTTCTCCTTGTGAGCTGGAAGATGCGAGAATCCATAGAAAGATAAAGAGCATCGAGAAGTGGTTGATCCACGAGTTTCCAAGCTTCAACGATGGCCTTTTTAAGTGAAGGAACATCGGGGTATGTCTTGTTGCCTGCATACATTTTCTTAACCATAAAGGCCCAGACGTCCTCAATTGGATTAATGTCCGGTGAGCAGGCAGGCCAGTCCATTACCTCAACGTTTCTTCTGTTCAAAAAGGCAGTTGTCTTTCGTGCCCGATGAATGGGTACCCCATCGTGCTGAATTACCAAATTTGAATTTCTGTGACGTCTCCAGTAAGCTTCAAGCTGATTCCAGATAAACTGTGAGAATTTGAGCAGAAGCTGCGAAGTTTTCAAAAGAGGACCAGCTCTTTTGCCATTGACTGACTTGTTACCAACATTTTAGGGTTGAAAAGAAAAAGAAGAAAAGAAGTTCCTTTAAAAAAAGGCTTGAAACAAATTAGGTCACCACAAAACCTTGTGGATCTTTCAGTTCTTGCTTTGGCAGTGCTTGGGAACGCTCATTCCTTATTCAGTGTCCTCCAGAATGCCTTTCGTGCGTTATTCAATCAAATTTCAGAACTTATGATGCCTGATTTCAAGGTCACCTGACATGGCGCCACAACTTTAAAAACCAATAAAAAATGATTGTGGCTCATCTCATAATGATTTCCAGCCATTCAGGAAACATATCCACCGTTTTTCAGCTTTAACCGATCAGGTTCCATTTGAAATTTGAAATTACCATCAAAAAATTCCCATTTTTGAAAGTGGAACGATCATTTTGTGGATTGGAAAAAACGTGATTTTCAGTTTTTTTGAAAAATTATTTTTTTAGGTCACGTTTTGAA
Organism: Caenorhabditis doughertyi; assembly: GCA_963572265.1. Taxonomy (NCBI): domain Eukaryota; kingdom Metazoa; phylum Nematoda; class Chromadorea; order Rhabditida; family Rhabditidae; genus Caenorhabditis; species Caenorhabditis doughertyi. The sequence goes on along the minus strand of OY751556.1, from coordinate 8,205,287 downwards.
AAAACTAACTGTGCCATTTTTTTTTCTGGACCCATTTGGGATGTTTTTCATGTTGCCACCATTCCCGAATAATTGACCTAAAATAGCGTTTCCGTGAAATAACCAAGTGGAACGATGATTATGTGGAGCAGTGTAGAAGGAAATTAACAGAACCGCTGAATTTCGAGATTGAAGTCTTCATAGCCCATGCAATGCAATTAATCAAGGCATTACCATTCCCACAAGAATCTAAATTTTGCGAAACTATGAAACTGCAAATCATTTTTAATTGGTGCAGTTTACTGTTTTTGGTATTGTATTTTTGAAATCTCATGACAAAATTTGATTTACGTCTTTAAAGTCTTCATGCTCTTCGTAGCTAATTTAAATGGTCTATTCAGTCACATAACAAAAATTTTTAACGAAAACCACATTCATCCGTTTTCTGAAACTGCAAGTTTATCGTTGTACTGAAAACTCACAGTGAAAAAGGAAGGACTTTGGGAATTTTTCAGTTCCATTATTTAAAAAAAAGATTCTCAAGAAAATATTAACGTCAGTGTATTTTCTCATAAAGCTCTGTTTTTTCAGAACTACGAAACTGCAGAATTTTTCGATTTTCAGTAGAATCTTTTGCAAATTATATCAGTATATATATCTCAAATAGTCATCTGAAGTAAACAACTATATGATCACTAGGTGCTATTCAAAGCTCTACATTTCCAAGTTTTGTAACCGTAAATTTTATGTTTTTACCACAGAAAACCGCTTTCCGTATTTATAGCTTTCATAACATATCGGTGTTTTAAGAAACGTGACTCATAGATTAGACTTCTAAAAAAAATCGTTTATTATCAAAACTTTGAAATCGGAGTTTCGTTAATTTTGTAACTTTTGTAGCTTTACGAATTGGATTGAAAACGTAGGGCGAATTTCTAAATTTTACAACGAAAATCTTCGAACAATCTCTAATTACTGAAGGATTGCAATGCTCGACACGACATCTTATTTTCTGTTACGTGAAACAGCGATCTTTCTTGAAAAATGTGAAAAAATAGTAAACGGTTTCTGGTTTCGCAGTATTTGAAGCGCAACGTTTTAGAAAGAAGGGGCAAAAAAAACAAGAAAGAAATTTTTTTAATTTTCAAAGATTCAATTTTAATAGTTCGTAGGTTTTGTAGTGTTTGTAGTCTCATAAACAGTACTGAAATTGCTTGTGATCAACTGTATTACTCCACAAATCTTTGTATTTCTCAAAACTCTGAAACTGAAAAATTTGAAAGTATTTCAATCTGAAAAAACTTTGCAGTTCTTAGTTTTTATCGCAATCAAAAAAATGAAGGGCATTGCTGACTTTTCGTATGGAATTATATTTTCACGTATTTTGAAACTGTAAATTTTCAGATTTGCAGCTTCTTTTTTGGTTTCTAAGTGGACATGGTAGTTTCCAGCCTTCTGCAGAAGAAATACGACACATAACATCGTTTTTTTGTCGCACCCCTATTTCAGACATTTTCGAAACTGCGAATTCCTTGAAATTGTAGTTAGTCTTTGTAGACTTCATGTCTAGTGTGTGTGTGATATCACAGATCAGACAATGACGATTGATTGTATTTTTAACACAAAACTAATATTCCGTACTTTTCGAAACGGTAATTTTTTGAGATTTTCAGACAAAAATCGAACAAATTGATGATTTTTTGTAGTCTTTGTAGTGTGCTCTTTTTCGGATTCCTGAAAATCAAAAAAAAAAAACTTTAAAATTTCCGATTTTTTAAAAGTCAGGCAAATTGAAAGCAAAAGTTTCAAATCAAACTCTATTTTTCTCGATTCTGAGACAGAAAAGTTTTCAAAATTGAACGTAAAGAAATCTCATTATAGTCCATGTAGTTTTTGTAGCTTCTGTAGTTGTTATAGTTTCTGTAGTCTATAATTTCAGACACTGCGTGGAAACAACAAAAACTTCCTGCCCTCCGTCCTCATTACAACATTGCTTCAGCTATTCCGGTCACTTTAATCACAGGAGTAGCCACTCTGGCAATGGGCATTGCTCTTTATTTTGGTCACAATGGATGTTAGTTTTCAGGCCACGCCCATTTTTCAAAAAATCTGCCCTATTTAGGGAAATCAGTAAGAGAATGACGAATTTAGAGTCCAAGCATCAATTAATTTTTTTGAGTAAATTATTTGAAAATTTCGAGAAACTGAAATTTTTTTAAAACAATTTTCAGCTTCGCCTACTTTTTGTTGGAGGGAATTAACTAATTGAAGCGCCGTTCACTTTTTGATACTATGCGATCACGTTCGTCATACAATCAAAACTTTTTGTTCATGAAATGTCTCAAAATTTTTAGAAAAACAGGAATTTTCGCACTAAAATTTCTCGATGTTCAGTCATTTGAGGCCCTGCCCACTTTTCGAATATTTCTAACTGTGTAAGAGATAGTCAAGTAGAATGTAATGAATCGCATTTACGAAACTGAGACTCGATGAAATTGGAGTGAACGAAGAAATCGAGGGCACTATGTCAAGTAGACTATCAAGAACAGGAATTGTTGTAGATTTCCAGTCTTTTTTCCAATTTGAGAAGATAATTGGCGGAGCTTAGTATAAATAAATTTTCTCAGAATTATGAAAGTGGAGTGAAGATAGGTGGTAGAATAAAATGGCATCGAGGAATGTTCTTAGTAAATTATTTTGAAACAATCGTGTAACCGAATTTTTTCTGGCTATTCTGAAAATCGGTTATGAGCTCCGCCCATTTTTGCTCTTACCCATGTTTAGTTACAGAAAACTGCTCAGGTCAGAAACTTGTGAAAGGAAAAAATCGTACGTAGCTTGCCTAGACAGTACTTGAAACTTTGGAGAAATTGAAATATTTTTCTCTGTCAACAAAGGTCTGACCCAAAAGACTTTGTTGTCGTTAAAGTGACTCATCACATTCCTTTTAACTTTACTTCTTAAAGTTTTATGTGATAAATCACTTTTGTTCTCGCGGAACACTTCATTCTTTCCGCTCGTGTCTCCTCTCAGCGCGAGGAAATTATATTTGAATTACGCGCGCATTGCGAGGAGTGACGTCACGCGCGACGCGGTCGCGTCGCGTCGAAACATTTCGAAATGTTTCGAAATGTTATTCACTCAGTTTTTTTCACTTCGATTTCATTCGAGTTGATTCTCCTGGCTTCGCCAGTCGATTTCGATTGACTTTTCTTCGATTATTATCGATAATTGTCATGATAATCGATTATTCGCTACTATTTATTCATTTTTATATGCTTTTTAGCATAATTCTACATTTATATCGTTCCTCTCAGTGATACGATTACGCTATGCTCCCTTATCGTTCTCTTCGTGAGACAAACCGCTACGAATTATATAAAAATCATAAAATAATTATAAAAACCCTTAAGCTATCTTCACTAGGATGCCGGTGGCTCTTCTATCCCCTCTCCATCCGCTCGAAGGCTTATAATTTACCTCTATTTTCTCCTTCTCCGATAATAAACGGATTGTGAGATAATTGTGTACTGTTTTGTCTCTCTTAATTCAGGTTACAAACATTATATAGAAACATACTAAAACTGAACCCCAATTTCTCTAGGAAAACCCTACGTTTCTTCCATAAGTCCTCCTTCATAGGACTATAAATCTGAACTAGATAATTATCTCCTTCGTAGAACTGAGACAGATGAATTAGGCTAGAGTTTCCCGACCCTTGCTTTATTGGCCTTCTTCACATGGTGCATCGACCGGGAATGTCAACAAAGGTCTGACCCAAAAGACTTTGTTGTCGTTAAAGTGACTCATCACATTCCTTTTAACTTTACTTCTTAAAGTTTTATGTGATAAATCACTTTTGTTCTCGCGGAACACTTCATTCTTTCCGCTCGTGTCTCCTCTCAGCGCGAGGAAATTATATTTGAATTACGCGCGCATTGCGAGGAGTGACGTCACGCGCGACGCGGTCGCGTCGCGTCGAAACATTTCGAAATGTTTCGAAATGTTATTCACTCAGTTTTTTTCACTTCGATTTCATTCGAGTTGATTCTCCTGGCTTCGCCAGTCGATTTCGATTGACTTTTCTTCGATTATTATCGATAATTGTCATGATAATCGATTATTCGCTACTATTTATTCATTTTTATATGCTTTTTAGCATAATTCTACATTTATATCGTTCCTCTCAGTGATACGATTACGCTATGCTCCCTTATCGTTCTCTTCGTGAGACAAACCGCTACGAATTATATAAAAATCATAAAATAATTATAAAAACCCTTAAGCTATCTTCACTAGGATGCCGGTGGCTCTTCTATCCCCTCTCCATCCGCTCGAAGGCTTATAATTTACCTCTATTTTCTCCTTCTCCGATAATAAACGGATTGTGAGATAATTGTGTACTGTTTTGTCTCTCTTAATTCAGGTTACAAACATTATATAGAAACATACTAAAACTGAACCCCAATTTCTCTAGGAAAACCCTACGTTTCTTCCATAAGTCCTCCTTCATAGGACTATAAATCTGAACTAGATAATTATCTCCTTCGTAGAACTGAGACAGATGAATTAGGCTAGAGTTTCCCGACCCTTGCTTTATTGGCCTTCTTCACATTCTCATCCAATTTTCATTCCCGCGCACTTTTACCTCAGGAGTTGAAACTGAGCTAAACTCCGCCCACTTTTTAAAACTGGAAGAATTAGGAGGAGTTAAAACAAATTCACACGGTAAAATCATCAAACCATGTAACGAGTGTTTGAAAACGTTTAATCGGAAACAGAATTTTTTGTGTGAAATGTTCCGGTTCTCAAAGAATTGGTCGCCCGCCAACTCTATTTCCAGTTCATATTGTGTAACAAATAGGGTTGGTTTCTCGGCAATAGCCCGCATCAGGAAAGCGTAGACTGCTCACCTGCTGCGGACGTGTTGCGCAAGTGCTGCCCACGTGTACCGGCGTTTGGCATGCTTATGTTTAGGCATTTCTGAGAGGTTGGATCATGAATTAGTACATTTCGTTCGAATATTATTGAAAAACAGTCTAAGTTTTTCGAAATCACACTTTCCGTACTCAACCGACGGAAAATTTTCGAAGGTGTAGCACACACCCGCAACACCTGAGCAGCATCCTTAAAATCTTCAGCAGTCAAACATCAAAACAGCAGCAGCTGCACAACAATCTGTGAAAAATTAGTACTGGATTTTCTCAATCGCAGCAGTCGCGCAGCACTATCGCAGCAGGTCAGCAGTCTACGTTTGCCTGATGCGGGTTTTTGCCGAGTTGGTTCCGCCCATTTTTAGAACACTGCAAAAGGGGCGCGGCCAACATTCTTCTTGCAGATAGAGATGTATAAAATCTGACTGGGAATTTTAAAAAATCCGTCGATTTTTAAAGTTCGTGAAGAAAATGGGCGGGGTTTAGTATGAATAAACTTTGCCCACTTTTCATGCACTGTGGATGGTCAGGGAAATAGAACCAAAAATGTTTTCCGAAAGAATTTTTGAAACTTTCAAGAAACCGATTGTTTATTTTTGGTCAATTCTGAAAATTTCGCCCGTTCTTCAAAAGAAAAAGTTCTTGAAAAGTGGGTGGAGCTTAGTTCGGAAACAACACTTGAACGAATTGTATGTAGCTAACCATGAAATAGTTTGAAACTTTCGAGAAACTGAAACTTGTTTTTTCGAATGATATCAAGCTCCGCCCACCTCAGATTCGGAAATCCGGCAGTTTGGAACCGAATAATTCTTTGAAAACAAATCAAGCTCACCCACAAAGCTTTTGAAAGTTTCCAGAAACTGGAATATTTTCTTCTCTAAAGATCTTCCCCGCATTGTAACTTCAGAAAAGTGGGCGGAGCTTAATTCAAATGTTTTTTAACGCAGAATTGAAGATAATTTACCCAGAAACCCCTTGAAACTGTTGAGAAACTGAAAATTTTTCAAAACTTTTTGAGCCCTGTTTACAACTATTTTTCAGCGCTAGAATCAGAGGTGGTCTACACAACGTGCACCCTTCAAAACGGCACGGAAGTGAATCGAATTATGAGAACAGACATGGGCAATGAAACGTTCAAATGCTCATATTCGATTATTTTGGAGGAAGATTATACGGTAAGAAAGGGGGGAAACTGGGGGAGTATGGGCTGAAAATGGCCTAAAAATCCTCCAAAAAGCCAAAAAATGGCCTTAAAGAAACCCGAAGACAGCCTGAAAAATACCTGAAAATAACTTGAAAAGGACCTAAAAATGGCCTAATAACGACCTAAAAAGGGCTCGAAAAAGACCTTAAAAAAGGTTGGAGAAAAACCTAAAAAGGGCCTAAAGAAGACCTAGAAATGGCCTAACAAACCTAAAAATGGCTAGAAAAAAGATTTGAAAATGACCTAAAAACACCTCAAATACCCATAAAAACACTAAAAATCTTGCAGGGAGACGTAAAATTCTACTATTCTCTGACCAAATTCTATCAGAATAATCGATTATATTTCAATTCTCGAAATGATCAACAATTGAGAGGAAAAGTGACAGAAACTGATGGATGTGATCCATTAGAATACGTTCTGGATAAAAATGGAACGAAAATTCCAATAGCACCATGTGGTGTGGTGGCCAATTCTATGTTTAATGGTGGGTTTTTGGCTTAGAAATGGAGATTTTTGAGCTTTTTTGACTCCCAAAATGCCTTTTTTTCGACTTTTTTGGCCTAAAATAATCCAATAACTCCCAATTTTTAGACACTTTCCAACTATTCTACATGAATAGTTCCAATGGTACCGGAGTCCCAGTTCCATGGACAACACGTGGCGTTTTGGGAGCCACTGAGATGAAAAGAAAGTTCAGAAATCCGGTTCGGAAAGACAATCAGACGCTTTGTGAAGCTTTTCAGGTGGGTATTAACATAGGAAGGATACATATTGTTTCAAAAAATAACTGATGATGAATTATGCAAAATGTGAAACAGTGGAATTGCTAATCACTCCTGAAGAAATATTTCGAAAGCATAATAGTTGAAGTTGGTTGTCTGAAACAGTGAATTTTTTTTGAATTCCAGGAAATCATACTTGAACGAAAAATTTTCAACACGATTAACACACTATTCTCGAGTCGCTCCATATTGGAAATCGAACTTCAGTTCTGGAAAATTTTCAGCCGAATTTGAGTTGTTTCAAATCGTTTTTTTTTTCAAGTTGAGAGTTCAACCAATAACAACGCTGAAACAGAGCAAGATTTAAAGATTCTGTTGATGAGAAAATCCGTCTCAGGATGAAACCATAACATTCATTCAAAGTTATTATAGAAACATTGAAGTTTTAGCTGTCGGTATCGTAATTGCACTAAAATTAGTTCGTTTGAGGTTTTTACAAAACAGTAAGTATTATATTTGGGCGATTATATTCATACTGAAAGCAGAAAACCTGTGAAAAACGTATCAAGAAGCAGTTATCTACACATTGTATTATCTGACACTGCTTCTGAAAACTAAAGGTTCTGAAACCGAAAATTGTCTTTCATCTACTACAGTTAGGAAGTGACGTTAGACTTCAGCTTAACTTTTTCTGTTTTGTATCACTAATATCGGAAAAGCTATATGATTCAGGTAGTTCTGAGTACGCGAGGTAAATTTTCAAGATAAAATCATTGAAAATAAAAAAGGACTTATTAAAGTTCGAAATTAATAAAATCAAACTGTATATTTGCATGAAAATTTTTAGTGATGTTAAATTGCGGTAGTGACTAGTGACCGCATAATTTTCTCTCATTTTTATTAAATAACATAAAAATTGTATTGAATGAGACCCTCTAATAGATGAGCCCTGTGTATTTTTGATGAAAAAAGCCAGTATTCCCCGGATGATTTTGCTCGGATGAATAGAATATATACTCTTCTAATACAGTTTTGACGATTGGGTTTCGTTCACAATCAGTCCTCTCTTATCACCAATATCATTATTCCAGAACACAATAAAACCCCCTTCATGGCGTTATCCCATTTGTCAACTGGGTCTCAATAGTTTGGATGATGTCGGAGTGGGATTCGAAAATGTGGATTTTATGGTTTGGATGAAAGTGGCCGCACTTCCAAACTTCCGAAAATTGTATCGAATTTTGAATCGACAAGTGGAAATGTTTAGGAATGGATTACCAAAAGGAACATATCAATTGGTCATTAATTATAGTGAGTTTTTAATTGGGGAAAATGGATTCGAAAACATGGAGGAATCGATTCGAAATCGCGTTAAAAAAAGTGTTCGTAATACACCAAATGGAAAACTAGTACCGATTTAGGCCTGAAAGTTTATCAGAAACGGTTGAAACTGTAAAAAATGCATTCTCTAATTAGACCAAAATAAAAAATGTTAGTTTTCGCAATTTCGTAGAAGAGACAGATCAAAACATGAAAGTTTTAAATATTTTCAGTACTTCTTGAAACAGCATAATTTTTCATTGGAAAAAAATGAATCTGGAAACACGAAAGAGAGACAAAAACTCGGGCAAAAAATAGGAAAACGGTATTCAAAATCACTGAAAATCCTCGCGTTTTTCAGGGTCAATACTGATATCTAGTTATTCTTGAGCATGCATGAAAAACGGTTGAAACGGTACGAAATTTCGTCTTAATATAGATCCAACATCGAAAAGTTAGTAGGTAAAAGTTTTTGCACTCCCCAGGTAAAAAAAAGATCGACATCTGAAAGTACGAACAAAATATTTAATAATTGCTGAAACAGCGAAAATTCTGTAATCTTGGCATAAGTTTGTCTGTTTTGGACTATTTCAAGCCGTTTTAAAACCTCTTTGGGCCCATTTTTTCTAGATGCTAATTTTCGATTGCTTTCTGGGAAAAAAATTTTCAGTTACAAACAGTGTTTTGAAGGAATTGAACTGTTTTGGCTACAATTCTGCTACGAAGTTTCTTTCAAAAAATCTGGATACAGAGCAAAAATAGGCATCAAATTAGTGAAAACTAGTCCGAAACCACAAATATTGCACCGATGGGAACTGTGGAACAAGTCCAAGCATAACTAATATCTAGTTGAGCCAAAAAAAAACTCATTAAAATCCTTTGAAACTAGGGATGTTGTTGGTCGCCAATGCAAATGGATAGGGCCAAAATATTTCACGTTTTTTGCATTGAATGCAAACTTTTATTTTGCAAATTTGCATCGGATGCAAATTTGCGTTTTCAAGAGAGAAAGTAATTGTTGAAACACTGTGATATAATGTTGACACAATTTACCTAAAAACAGAAAGAAAAATTTTTTTTCCTTCAACGGACCCATGATTGTTGTTGTTCCGCGCACACTTTATTTGAGATTTCACGTCAATTATAAAGCCTAAGTTTGTCTTGGTCGCCAATGCAAACTTGCAAATTTGCATTGGCGACCAATGCAAGTTTGCAAATTTCTAATTGGCGCCGTGTATCGCCAATTTTGCATCCCTATTTGAAACTGTACAAAATCCAGCTTTAGAGTCGAACGAAAGTTTAAGAATTAGTTAGCTTTTCCAGAATACAAATCAAGAAAGAAGAATCGATATCTGAAAATTAAAAAAAAAAAAATTACATATCAGCTGAAACAGCAAAAAAACGTCTAAAATTAAGCATAAGTCTTGCCTGTTTTGGACTATATCAAGTCAAATTTCGATATTTTTTTAGGTCAATTTCTCCAAATTCAAGTGCTGATTTCAGTGTTTTCAAACTCAAACATTGCATTTTTCCCAACTTTCCCGCTCTTCCTGTAAATTTTCGATTGCTCTCTGAGAAAAAGTTTTCGGTTTCAGACAGCTTTTTAAAAAAGTTGAACTGTTTTGGCCACAATATCGCTGTGCCATTGTGCGGAATTTGTTCATATTTTTACAAATCTTCTTGAAAAAAAAACATTATGTAGAGGAAAAATAGGTCAAAGGTATGTGTTTATACGAGAGATCGCTCAAAGCATACCCTGTTGAACTTGAAAACTATTTAAAATTGACTGAAACCGTAAATAAAATTACGCAAACATTACTTTGAAACTGTCAAAACTACCCTCAAATGATCTTGTATGAATCTGACTTTGACAAGAAACGTCAGTTTTGAACTTCAACATTCCCAAAGAAACCCTTAATTTAAAAAAGAAGCACTTTCTTTCCTATTTTTAACATTTTTGTGTCTTGTTCGAATTTGAAAGTTCACTCATGGTTCAAATAACGCTCGAAAACGCTATCAGATAGCCTAAAATAGTAATTTTACTCTGAACCACATGCTCCGCAACTTCGGGAACAAATTTTACGTTTTTTACGGATTTTCAATCCGTAAATTTTACGTTTTACGGATTCCGTAAAATAAGAGTTTTACGCCCAGCCCTGATAGTCATGTAGATTCTTTCAAGAAACTTGAACTTTTTCAATTATAACTATCATCTCACCGTTTTAGATAATTTACAAGGTAGTTATTGAGTCTTTAGAACGATATGGCTGCGATTCACTTTAGGTTTAATGGTTGGGAAAAACTTGAAATCGTGGAAAAGCTGCTCAAACGTAGATCGATATATTTGGAAAAAAAAGATCGATTTCATAAATTACAAAACTTTTTTGAAAAATGACTAAAGCGGAAAAAATCTTGAATATTGCGCTAACTTTAAAAATTAATTTCGCGCCGCTTCAGCCTTATTTTTGATTTATTTGGCTCCCTAAATAATAGTTTTGATTTTTCAAAGTCAGAATTTCCTGTTTCATGCAAATCTCGAAAGAAACAAAAAATTTTGAAAAAATAATAAAAAAACGCCCGGATCAATGTAAATTTATCACAGAGTGGCTGCCTGGAAACTTTTCAAAACCAAAGCAAAGCTCATTTCTACATTATTTTCTAAATTTTTCGACTGTTTCGGAACATTATTAACTTTCATAAAGTATGTAATAGGTTAATCACTACTTCACTATCACTAGAACCACAAAATATTTTTGAAATTGATCAAAAAGTTGCGAAAAAGTTGAAAAAAAAATGAAATCGATTAATCGAGCGTTAATATTCAAGAATAACTTGAAAACCTGTTAAAAAATGACTGAAACGGCATGAAAATTCTGAAATTTTGGGCTTAATGTATTCAGTTTTTTTTTATTCTATGAACCTATCACCTTTCGAATCTAAATTTTGTTCATTTTGTTAACTTCAAAAACCGGTTTTGAGACAGCTTCAGGCTTATATTTTGACTGTTTCAGGCTTGTTTAGCTCTGGTTGGATACGAAATTGAACTTTTTTTGTTTCAGTTTTATGTTGATTTTTGGGAATTGTGAAACAAATTTTTCCGTTTCAGTCCCATTCCTTCAGGAAGTTTTGCAATTTAGACATATTGACTTTTTTTCAAGACTCAGTTTTCAATTTTAGGCCGGTTTCAGTTCAATCTCTGCTAATTCTGTTCGTCTTCAGCTATTTTTTCCAATGTTGAAAAAAATGAAAGTCAAGGAACACATTTTTCCGTTTTAAGCCGATTTCATGAAAAAGTTGAGTAATTTAGATATATTGATCTACTTTCAGAGAGTTTTTGTTACTGTTTCAAAAAATTTTCAACTGTTCTCAGAGAATTTTTCCCCAATTCCAGCAAGATATCTACCATTTTCAGCCAAAATTACTTCAATTTCAGAAGGTTTATATTACTGTTTCCACACATTTTTACAAGTTCTATAAAAGTTTTTGAACTAATAGACGAAGTTTTTGTTACGCTCAGTCTATTTTTTTTTCTTGCTATCATTTTCATCTTCCACCATTTTCATCTAAAATTTCCCTTCTTTCAGACTACCCCGTCGATAGTTATAATGGAGAGAAGGCGTTCATCATTGCCAGTGAGAATTGGGTTGGACAACGGAATCTATTTCTTCCTGTCATTTATTTGGTTGTTGGCACTTTTCTGTTGCTTGTTACAATTCTTTTTATTCTCATTTGGCTGAAACAACGGCTTTCCAGAGTTCATCCTACTTGAAATCGGTTGATGTGGGAAGTGCGCTCCACTGGACTAGGCTCGTTTGGCGGTAATTTGAAAATCTTAGTTTGAAATTTACTCCGAAGAAAACGCGCTCTAATGAACTAACCTGGTTTGACTGCGCCGCAACGTTAAAAAAAATACGGAGTACTTTGAAAAATTTGAATACCCGCCAAACCGGTTTGTTCAGTAGAGCACATTACAAAATGTTAGAGATAAAGAGCGAGGTAGTCATTTTTGATTGTTACGGGATTATTTGTGTACTTTGTTGTGATTTTTTCTCCTTTCCTTTTTTTGAAAATTTTTAAAATGAATCTTGTGTGTTACGTTTCATTAATCAGTGAGTTTAAAAAACTACAGGTTAATTGGAAAGTTTGGAAACAGTTTTTTTTTGGAATTTTCAGTTTCAAAAAGTTTATTTCAGATTAATGATTATTGGTGAATTTAGTACCGATGTACTTTTCTTTCATCGACAGTGTAGAATATTTTTCTTAAAACCTGTATTAGTATTGCATTCGATACAATCTCTCATAGGCTTCACTTGAGAGCAGTTCAATTGGAGGGACTATATTGAATACGGTAGAGGTTCGATCCCACAGGGGTCTCTAAAGGAACAGATTTTTCGATATACCTGTACTTGGACAGAAACTTCAAACAACAAATTGATTTTTCAACAACAACAAGTATATGTAGTTCTGAAACTAAAAGATAATAGGTAGGGTACCAGTGATGGGCGGAAATAAACATTTTTAGGATAAAAAACGGGCGGAAGTCGGAAGTCGGAATTCGGCCCAGCTCAGGAAAGTACAACATATTTCCCGGAAACTTCTATTACACTGAAATATCAAACCTGTGCTTCGAACAATGAAACGGCATGCCGTCTTGTAAAATATAACAAAACTAGGTATTACTGGTTTCAAATGAACTGACACCTCGTGACGTCACACTGCTCGGGACCCAAGTTGGAAAACTTTCATGGTAGTTTTATTTTGATTTTTTCCAGGCGGGTTTCGCACGCAAAAAAACGTTTTTTTCTGCTCAAAAATTTTATTTTGGGTAGGAGAATTGAATGATCGGGCGAAAACTGCCTGAAAAAAATCTTGATAAAAAAATAAATAGCTACCATGAAAGTTTCCCAACTTGGGTCTCGATGAGAGTGACGTCACGAGGTGTCAGTTCATTTGAAACCAATAATACGATGAAGGGATTGAGTTCATCGTTCTTATTCCTGTTTCAAGCGAAACTGAGAACAGTGAATATTTTTACAATTTCTGGCCTTCATTGCTTTGTTTTTGAATTTGAATTCAGGTATGACTAGTTCGAAATTATTGTTTCAGAACATCATTTCGATAGATGACATACTAATCAAGAGAAAAAGAGAAAATTTTCTTGTTTACATTTGTTAGCATTTTTCATATCCTGCAAGCCTTTTGCAGCAAAGCAGTGTCAGTTCTCATCCGGGCAGCTTTGATAAGGTATCGTTCTGATTCGTCTAATCAGGGGTAGCGCTTTATATATTCTGTCTTCGAATTGAAAGTTTCTTCGAAGACTGGACCCTGGGATGAATCATATGATTCTAGTGTTCAAGGATTCAAAACTTGCTGTTTCAAACAGTCATTTTTATTAGAATCTAAATCTCAAAGGCAGTCATTACTTCTTGTTTTTAATGAAAAATATGTGAATACTCGGTTCGAAAAAAGTTTAAATATATTATTTCACTACACACAGTTTTTGCAACGCTTGTCACCGAAAATACCATTGCAAAGCAAATTTCTGAAAAAAAAAACTACTTCTTCATTCAGAAAATTTTGCAATTCCTCTGAAAATGCTATCAGTTTTTCTAGTGTTTTTTCAATCAATGTTATTTCAAAATCGATGGAACACCAAAACAAACCTCATTCATAAAATTAATAAACTTAGAAAATCAGAAAAAAAATCCTGATTCATAAAAAAGTTATAGCAGATTATAAGAAAATCCAGGCAGTATCGATCACGCTTTACGATAAAAATCTCTAGAAAACGCAACATGTGAAATAAGTCCTTGTTTTTGCTTTTTCCCCTTGATAAATATCCAAATTTCGTAAGATTTTTCACTTTTCTTCTTTTCTAACTTTTCCAAAATCATTAGTTCACCCGTGTGTTTATTTAAATAAAATGTTCAAACAAAAACTTCTGATTCATAAAATTCATTTAGTTAGTTTTGAGAACATCGTAACAGTAATCTCTTATTCGCTTTGTCAAGGTCAGTTCTGCTCAATTTTTCACTGTTTCTCGGACAATGTATACATGATGAGATTCAAGAACAATTGATACATGAATTAAATCCAACGAATTGACTAATATAGTAAAAAAAATATTACGAAGTCAGATCTGGACTATCTGAACAACTGGATAAAATGGGCTCATCAAAGGTGATTCAGGTCCAATTGAGGTTTAATTAAGTGAAACTTTCCTCGTTTTAAAAGGTGGAAACCGCTTTTTTAAATAGGGATTGAGATATTAGTGATATTAGCTGATGGGGCGTCAATGTTTCAATAAACTATTGAACATAGCGATTCAAAAAATTATCAGTAATTCCGTGGAAGAATCAACTTTACTTGTCTTTAAATTCAAAGTTATTCTAAATTTTGAATCTGATCGAATCCTAGTCAGAAAAACTTTTCGATTCAAGTTTGGAAATTGTGTGAAATTCCTGTTTCAAAATTAAAATTTATAAAGAAACGAGAACCTGTAAGCAGTGTAAACATCAATTGGAATTATCAAATTAAAAAGTACCCGGAGATTTATTTCATTATTTTCGGTTTACAATAAAAAAAGACTAGAAATTTTGAATCAAATTTCAACAAAAAACTTCCGTTTAATGAAAATTATTTAGCAAGTTATAAGAAAATCCCAACAGTAGACTATCCATTTATACTCATTCTCCATTGATAAGCCATTGGAGAAACATGAAACATGAATAAAAATAAAATATAGCCCATATTTTTTGCTTTTTTCTACCAGTTTCCGATGGAGCCTTAAGTTCAAAATAAGGAGAACATATAAAAACTGAGCCTTACTCTTTTCTGAGATCCATTGCAGTTCATAATTTCAAAGTTTGACTTCGCCGTCAAAAAAAAACTAATTCCATTGGGTAAAATTCTAACTTTCCATCTTTCTTCTCTTGGCCGACCAAGAGATTGGACTTTGGAAACTTCAGATTAATGTCGTATAGCTCCTTCAATCTCTCACAAAAACTGCTCTGGTCTCTCGGCGTGTAGCCCTTTCTGGGATCATTTTGCTGATCTCTTTGATTTTGAGGATTCTCAGCTGGCCCGTGAAGATGATGTAGGCAATGAGGCCTTCGAAGTTGAGGGACACTTCTTTTCGTTTGGACTCTTCCATTCCGTAAGCGGCTTCTGGTCCAGCGAGCTCGATGAGCTTTTCTAGGACGGCTTGATCCTTCTTGATAGGCTTTTTCGAAGAAGTTGGAACTGGATTGGACATCCTTCTGGATATGTTCATCGACAGAGGCCAAACGCAGTCAGGTTCCAATGGGTCTTCAGTCTCCATTTTTGATTCCAGGAAGTTCGTGATGGAAAAACTTTGCTTTTCTTGTTGCGTTGAGAGTGTCACGGCAGATTCGACACAAATTGAGGACTAAAAGAGAATAGTTACTACAAAATCTCTTTTCAAAATTAAAAAGCTGTTAATTTTTTGAAAAAAAAATTGAACTCACTTCACTTGGTGCTTCGTGAAGAACTTGTCAAACTTTCTTTATCGGCTTCGGGTATTTTGCCCAAGACGTTCTCTTTTGACAGTCCACACAGAAATTGTAACTCAGCTCTCCATTTTTGGACCAATATCGAAAGTTTTCAACATTTTCCAAGAACCGCTGCACCTCTACCAGTCACACTACACGGAACAACTGAAACTAAAAAGTAATTTTTTTATTTTTCAATAAGGACTTACCATAAAAGGAGGGTACATACTTCTCAACATGCCCGGGGTATTTCATAGCAAAAGTTCTCTTTTTGCATGTCTTTCCATCTCATTGCATATAACTTCTATTCAAATTCAGATCTTCCTCATAGTTTCATAGTTCACTTTTGCTGCCGTTTTCAAATCCAGGGCCAATACCCTATTGTTTTCATATAGTGAACCTTTCCTCCCGTTTTTCTTGTTCTTCCATTCCATTGCAGAGACTTTCCATTCTAATTCAGCCCGGTATCTCATTGGTCATCATGCCAAGACTGTCTCCTTTCAAATCTCCGAGAGAATCTTTTTTTTTCTTGAAGGAAGATGACCGAGTCTGTAACAAAATCAGCAGCGTTTGGGATCCTATAAATTGCTGTTTCAATGATATTTCTAGACAAAAACGGCTGTGACCAAAGTAGTATTATTAGTAATTCTCTTCGACTATTCGAAGCTCTGTAGAAGTTCTGAATTCTGATTATAACAATGAAAAATTTCGCATTTTCTATGTGTTCTGACATCGATTTTTACATTATTTCCTGTTTTTTAAATCTAATTTTCACCTATTTTTTCTATACTTTTTGTTGGTTTTTTTTCACTCACCTGTAATCCACTCACATCCAGTAATCTTCAAAATTTATAATAAAATTAGAAAATATTCGAAAAAAATCCATAAAAATTTGACCAGTCACATCACAAGACAGTCGAAAAGAATAAGAATGAATGAAAATGGCATTGAACAAGGAGGGGCTACCTTATCTCAGCAGGAGATCAATTAATGGATAGGTGACGGTAAGACGAGAAAAGATAACAGGAAGGTGTCACAAAAGGATCTTATAATGGTTATGATAATTCACCTGTAATAGAGTGGCCGGCCGCACTGTTTTTCAGGACATTTTACGTCAAACAATTTAAAAAAAAAAGTTTTTTTTTTTCAAAGATCCACTTTTGAGAACAGGTAGATCTATTCAAAGACGCTCAATTACAGGATTTACGATTTGGATTTTTCAGTACAGTTTTTAACTACAAATAGTGTCCAAAAAGCTTTTTTTTCTTTTTCTTGTTCCAAGTTTATCTCAAATTTTAGTTTTATTATGTTACTTTGCTGCTTGTTATGTTACTTTGCTGCTGTATCAGTTACCGGAAAAAAGTGGGAGGAGCCTTCCACTCGAGACTCTCGAGACAAATTTTTACAAAATCTAAGCAGCTTTTCAAAAACGCACCGCCCCACATAAACCCAAAATCAAAGAATGAATATTCTGAAATTAAGAATGGGCGAGAATCTTTTTAGTCAAGTGTTTATTATTGTAAAAAAAAGGGCGTGAAATCCCAAAAAAAATTTATATTATCTTCATTCTTCCTCCTCCTCTCCGCATTCAGTTATCATATCAAACTCCTCCTCCTCCGCACCTTCTTGAGTTCATCCTTCTTGGGCTCATCTCTCTTCAACTCGACTGATGTTTTTAGATGGCGATTACCAATTGGTCTCAGCTGAAAAATGAAACATTTTATCAAAATGAAAAAAAAACTTACATTACCAAATCCCACCTCAACTCGTATAACCTCCCGTGGGTATAGCGTCTTCTCGTCACCGTCCAAATACACCATTCTTCTGCCAGCGTCAACATAGACGCCCCATTTGGCTAAGAAGTATTCTTGGATAGAGGTTTTGGCCCCTGTTCTGCCAAACGCATAATATCCGCTATAAAACCCAATTTTAAAAAACTCAATTTCATTCAAAACTCACGTTTCAGGAGATTCTCTCAGACGGCCCACTCTCCACTTTTTTCGGTGTTCCAGCCAAATATGACGAACTCCAATGGGGTCATATCCCATCATAAAGTAAGCATCGACGTCAAGCATAGCCATTGCGCTCTAAATAAAAAGAAAATGTAGGCGAGAAACACAAAAAAAAATTTTTTTTCTTTTTCATAACTAATGGGACTTACCCCCAGTAAAATTCTTTTTTTTTTAATTAAATTCTTTGAGTTAACTCTAATTTTCACTCTTTCAACTCCATTTTGTAAAACTACGTTTGTTTTTCTTATCAGTTCTTCGTGCCCACGACGATTCAACATTTTGATAAAAGTATTGACTTCTAGTTGATACCGTAATATATTTTGCAATATCTTCGCTATTCGTTTGAAATTTTTTGCATGATTACAAGTTTTTTAAAAAGTATACTGATCTTTTTTTTTCATACTTGTCGAAAATCGGCCCGGCCCACGCCGGTGGTCGAAGGTGTCGGCCCGGGTTTCAAAATTTTTATTTTTCGAGCTCATTTTTCTCGATTTTCAGCTCAATTTCGAAACTTTTCCTGGGTTTTCATACTCGAAAAATGATGAAATTTTCATAAAACATAGGCCAAATTAGAAGGTGGAAAACCGAGAAAAAAAATTTCGAAATGCGAAACATGTTTTGCCTTGAACCCCGGGCCGGTAGAAAATTCTCAATCGGCCCGGCCCGGCCCGTGACAAGTATGATTTTTTCTATAATTTCGAACTTCAATCGATCGCCACATAAGCCAGCCAGAAAAAATTAGAACGAGGGAATGGGCAAAAAACATTGACATTTTCTCGATGAAAAATTTCAATTTTGTTTCTGATTTTGCGGGTATTATTTGAGAAGCCTATCAGTTTTTGATATAGCGTGAGCGTTTTGATAATGTCCCGAAAAAGCAATTTTTTAATATTTTTTTTCAGGGGCAGAAATTTCCAAAGGTTTCCGGGAGCTTATTCCCGAAATAACCCTTTCCTGCTGAATTTTTTGGGATTTTCCCATAATTATCCCAGTTTCAAATATATTTTGAATGATGAGTTTCTTCTTCGCATCAGTGTACTAAATCTTTTTGAAAAGAAAATACGAAAATTCGAGAACCCAATTTTATAAAATTAACAGTTTGAATATCAATAGAAATTTTTATAACTACTTGAAACCGTAACAAATCTTGCAAAATATTTGATAATAATATTATTTTGGCCGAAACTACCACATAACTACCAGTTTTTTTTGTAATTTCGAATAATTTCATACAAAACTCGCCGGATTTTTTCAATAGTCACTTCAGTTTCAAATAAAACTTGAGAATTTTGATGGTTTCACGAAAAAGTAATTCCTTGTGTAAACGTAACGAAAAAAGTTTCAAAAGTTGATCCATCAATAATAAGAAAAACATCACTAAAAAAGCCCAATTTTCGACCTAATTCGTTGAGAATTCCTTCTAATTTTCACTGTTTTAACTTTGTTTTGTGAAGCACTTGTTTTTATTACCAGTCGTCGCGAGGGTTTTTTACGAATTGATCAAAATTTGAAAATGAAAGTTCCCAAATGCATTGAATTAACATTTTGAATGTCAGTATAAATTTTGGTTTTCACTTGAAACCGTAACAAATTTTGCATTATCTTTGCTATTTTGGTCGAAATTTCCACATAACCACCAGTTTATTTTTGTAATTTCGAATAATTTCAAACTGAATTTGTGGTATTTTTTTTTCAAGCAAACATATCAGTTTCAAATATAACTTAAGAATTTTGATAACGTCACGAAAAAGCAATTCCTTGTGTAAACGTATTGGAAAAAATTTCAAAAGTTGACGCATCAATAATAAGAAAAAAAAATCACTAAAAAATTTTCGAACTAATTTATGAAGAATTCCCTCTAATTTTTACATTTTCTAAACCTACACTTGTCATTCTTATCAGTTCGTACCAATCTTTCACGATTTATTCTAAGCTTGCAAATGAAAGTTTATTGAATTAACAATTCAAGAGAAGTTTTGATATTTACCGGAAACCGTAATAGATTTTGCAATATCTTCTATATTTTGACCTCGATTTTCACATAATTACCTGTTTTTTTACTCATTTTGGTCGACTTTTTCCATACTTTTCAGTTTTATCGGCTATTTTCACTCACCTAATCCATTCATATCCAATAATCATAAAAATTCCCAAAAAAAAATAGAAAATATTCGAAAAAAATCCATTAAAAATTTGACCAGTCACATCACCAGACAGTCGAAAAGAACAAGAATGAATGAAAATGGCATTGGACAAAGAGGGGCAACCTTGTCTCTGCAGGAGATCATTTAATGGGTAGGTGACGGAAAGATGATACTAGATAACAGGAAGGTGAGACAATGTAATCACAGCGGGATATTGTGGGATTACGTGAACTTAAGATTAGGATCTCATAGTGAGAGAGAGGCCCAAACATAGTAATGATTATGATAAATAACCTGTAATAGAGCGGCCGGCCGCAATATTTTCACTACATTTTTTGACGTTACATGGAAAGAGCTGCTTGCCTGATTTTGAAATTGAAAATAGTTTCTAATAATCCAAACAACACGGCTTTCTGAAAACTCGTTGAAATTGAAGAAAAGTGAGACTTTTTATCCCTAATATGTAATAAGTCAAAAAAAACCATTTGTCCATAAAAGTTCGCAACTTTCTTGAAATTCACTTTTGAGGTCAGACCGCTCTATTCAAGGTGCCCTTCAATTGAAAGGGACGCTCAATTACAGGCAATACGATAAGAAATATTTTGGAGTTTTCTGTACAATTTTTTATTACAAACTTAGTTTTTTTCCTGTTTCGAGTTTTCCTCAAAATTTGGTTCAATTATCATATTTTGCTGTTCTTTGGATTCTTTGGACCTAAATAAAATTTTTCGAAGAAAACATTCTGAAAAAAGTAGTAAAATCTTTCAATTTTTCGCCTTCTACTCGTTTCAGGATCTCGAAATTTACAAAATTTCCAGACTTGTTTTTTTCCTGCTTCACCATACCTTGAACTTATGCGTAATTATTCAAGTTTAATTGAATGTTCTTACGGCACTTCACTACCTACGAATACAAACAAATTTCCACAAAATATTTCTGTTCCAAATTTTCCGTTCATTTCCGATCAGACTTTTACTTACACAATGCAAGCAAGAAACAGCGCGATTTAACAAAGAACTATTGATATAATTTTTTTTATTCATTTTGCATTGTGATGAAGCAGAAAATTAGAAGGTGTTAAAACGCAAATTTCAAAGTTTTCAGAATAAGTATTCAATAAGAAAGTGAGAAAAAAATTTCATATATTTTTTCTGCTACACCATACCTTGAACTTGTGCGTAATTAGTCAAGCTCAATGATGTTAACATACGACACCATTTGAATACACTTTCCACGAATACAAAAAAACTTGTTCATAAACTTTTCTGTTCCAAAAATTCTGTTAATTTTATATCAGATTTTAGTTTTTTGACGTCAGAAGACGTTATCAATGTGAAAATTATCAATGCTCAATTATATTCTCTACCCAAGGAGGATTCAATTACAGGATTTTCTCAATTATGAAACTTTCGAAACAGTTAACAACTTTTGGTTAATATCGATTAAAAACTTTGGTAACTGTGGTAAAATATTTTTTACAATAAATAAATGACCAGGATCAAAAATACACGAACTACGCCGATTTAGTTCGTAACGAAAAATATTTTGATTACAAATCCGAAAAGTATTTTTTGCTGTTTCGAGTTTTACTCAAAATTTAATTTTATCATGTTACTTCGCTGCTTTCTTCGTGGAGTTCTCTGAAAATTTACAACTTTTGAGCAAATTATAAAAACTATTTCAATTTTCTCATTCTCCATTTTCCCGGATTTCAGAATTGACAAACTTTTCAGACATACTTTTCCTGCTTCACCACACTTTGAACTTCTGCGTAATGAATCAATTTCGATAACATTTCACTAATGAGACAACTCAAAACAGAAATTTTTGACTTAGAGGCGCAGCATCAAACGCTTACGATATCTCGCCACGCTTGCAGCAATATTGCACTGAAAGTTACTGTAAACGTGGCGAGATATCGTGTAAACTTTCCGCTGCACCTTCAAACAGAATTCTTTGTGTCCTCGCAATATTTACGAATACAAAAACTTGCCAGTGAACTTTTCTGTTCCAAATTTTTCGTTTATTTTCGATCAGTTTTTTACCTTCCAATACGGTGTTGATTATTCAATTATTACAAAGCAAAATTTTTCTGAAAAAAGTCTGGCAAGTCAGAAAACGCTTTTGCGAAGTGGGGACTGGAGACAGGAAGCTTCTGTTTATTTGGAATGGTTGTGTAACAGCAATTTAAGAGATTCTGGAATCAACATTTCCATGCTTCAAGAATGAGAACTCGGAAGATTATTGATAAGTTGATTGATAGCTCGATTAAAAATGGAAAAGATACACAACATTATCGATGTGAAATTTGCCTTCTCAGTTATAAAACTTTCAAAACGGTGAACAGTATTTGGTTAATATCCGCTAAACACTATGGAAGTTTTTTGATTGTTTTGAATGTTATAAATCAATTTTTTTTCTTTTCTGTTTGTACTAGGCTACCATCTTGAAAGGACTATTTATAAAAGATTTAAGTTTATTAGAATTGATAAAGAAACGGTAATCAAAGAGTTGCCTATAAGTTCTTGAATTCTCTTTTAAGAGCAACTATCTCTATGACGGAGACTTCTACTGGCACAAAAACAAAAAGTTATTTTGATCCAAATAATTTTTAGATAGTATGTACCCATAGATCAAGTGTTTTCAAAAAATCCTACCGTCAGTTCCCTATGACGTCATCACCCTGAGATAAAGCTTGAAGTAGCATTTTCAGTGGAAAATATGGATTTTTCTTCGACTTCGAGATAACTTTCTGAAATTTTTAGGGTAACATTTGGTAGATTTGGAGCATATGCACAACAATTTTCAGCCAGCTACAACTACTGAAAACATGTTTTTCAGAAAAATTTTAACGTTTTTTCAATTTTTCTCAAAAAATTTCTACAGATTGGGTAGTCAGAAACAATCTCATCAGGTTCCCCATAAAATTTACTACAAAAAAGTCTCTTGGACCATACCAAAATTCGAGGACGGTTTTTTGCTATTCGCGATTTTCCAAAAAACACATAAGGGTCCCCCCTTATGAAAATTTTTTTAAGAAAAAAATCAAAAATTTTTTTTTCTTCGAAAACTTGATTTTCTTGAAGATTTAACATTAAAAAGCTGTCTGACAAAGTTTGAGACCTCAAATCCAAGTTTTAGCCAAATTGGAGTTCCTAACCTAAAAGCAATGGATTCTCCCATTCATTTTTGAACGATTCGTCAGATTGAACTCCAATTCGGCTAAAACTTGGAATTGAGGCGTCAAACTTTGTCAGACAGTTTTTAATGTTAAATCTTCAAGAAAATCAAGTTTTCGAAGAAAAAAAAATTTTTGATTTTTTTCCAAAAAAAATTTTCATAAGGGGGGACCCTTATCTGTTTTTTGGAAAATCGCGAATAGCAAAAAACCGTCCTCGAATTTTGGTATGGTCCAAGAGACTTTTTTGTAGTTAATTTTATGGGGAACCTGATGAGATTGTTTCTGACTACGCAATCTGTAGAAATTTTTTGAGAAAAATTGAAAAAACGTTAAAATTTTTCCGAAAAACATGTTTTCAGTAGTTGTAGCTGGCTGAAAATTGTTGTGCATATGCTCCAAACCTACCAAATATTACCCTAAAAATTTCAGAAAGTTATCTCGAAGTCGAAGAAAAATCCATATTTTCCACTGAAAATGCTACTTCAAGCTTTATCTCAGGGTAATGACGTCACATGGACTTGGGAGTACCTTTTTTGGAAATCATTTACCTATGGGTATATACTATCAAACAATCATTTAGGTCGGGATAAGTTTTTGTTTTTGTGCCAAGGCCTAGTACAAAAAGTCTCGTTCTTAGAGATTGTTCCTCTTAATCATTTTCGAACCAATCAAATTAAAAAAGAAATGAACGATATCTAAGCCAAAGGAGAAACACTTCGTATCACACATTAGTTTCTTTTAGATTCAAACAGAATTTATAATGTATTCGAAACGTCAATTGAATTTAAATATTAGTATTATCAGAAACGGCTACTGTAACCTGAAACTGGAACATTTTCAGAAAACTGGATAAGTATTGCTCATTTTGAAAAAGAAAAACAAATTCGAAACGATTATGGTAATGAACTGACTAAATTAACTATAAGACATGAGACCATAAGAATCTTCAGAATTTGAACAGATTACACAGAGCAGTATGTCACTAGCTAGTAGATACTGTGAAACCGTAATAATAAAGGTCAATTTCTGATAGTCTTCATTGCTTTTTTTGCCGTTTCGAATACAAGTAGACTTTTCGCCACTACATCAAAAGCTTATGTCTTGGTTAGGATGAGAACATGGTCACTTTAATTGGCTGAAAACGATTAACTAGCATATAATCTGTTGTGGTAAGACTGATCTTCCTAGATCCAAGCTTTCTCCGACGAGGTAAACAAGTTGCCAAAAGTCTAGTTGCGATACCTACAAGTCATAAAATGTCTGGTTGCGAAATGTCACAGTAGCGAAACCGACGTGAGTTGCAAAATGTCGCATTTTCGAAAAGTCTTGTTGCGAGTTGTCGCGGAGCCGGAGTATATTGAAGTCCAAATCACTTGAAGCTATATTTGCTTGAGTGGATAAACATGTAGCTTCACAACCTAGAAGTGGGATTATCAAAACGGAAAACCATTACTCCAAATCAAATCACTTAATTCAAATAATTTCTGTTTCACAAAAAATTTGAAACGGTGAGAGTATGTTTTGTTTGTTCATCGGTATCCAGTGATCTATGTTTGTAGACTAATTTTATTATGTATTTCTAAACAAAAAAAGTCAAATTAGAACCTACTTTTTAAGAAAATCTACCTTAGCCTACTATCAGAACGGTCAAAAGAGTCGGACTTGTGCGATCCGTCGGACCAAACCATGCTAACACCTTATGGAGTACCTTCATTACAAAAAACCACAGAGAAGCGGCCGTTTGAGCAACGTCTCCATCAAAGCAACACCTATAATGCCCGTCGGAAAAAGTTCTGATTCAAATCAGTGTATTATGAATATCTGGAACCATTGGAAAAGATAACATCGTGTGGCCTGTTACATGTAGTTTGATACAGTACTCATTTTTATTTTCCCTGATTTTCTTCTGGTTTTCTATTCAAAGTTGATACTGCGAATTGGTTCATAGAGTTGTTCTGGCCACAAAAAAAATGACAAAAATAACTTGGATGAGAACGTGCTGAAATCACTTAGGATTACTGGATTCATCAAACATTACAGTATTTTTCAAGCAAACACCATTTAGACATTCATTTAAAAAATATGAAACTGCTTGATGAAAACCACATTGCAAAAGCGAGAAAATGGAATCTATAAGAATAGAGCTGGAAACAGTTGTTTTTTTTTTCACAACAATTTTTAGCCCGAATAAACTACTTTTCGGTTTCCAGAATCTATCAAATTTTCTTCACAGTAATTAAACTACAGTTTGACTCGTTCGAGTACTCCAAGTATCTTTGACCAATTCTCATACCCTTTTGAATAAAGAACATTATGATGCACTTGAAAAAAGTTATTATGCTGGTAAAAAAACAGAAACAAATTGGAAATGTCTTTGAAACAAAACGATCTGTAGTTTTGCTTGATTTTAGAAAAAAAAGCATGTTTCAAAATGGCATTTTGAATTGGAATAGTGAATGGAGTGAATGGTGAATGAATTCAGTCCGGTTTGTGTGAATTACTGTTGAAAAAATAAAGTTTGGGCAAGGAATTCAAATTTTTATTTTCGCGGGCGGTCCGCCCATTGTCGCCTGCAAGCTAAATTTGAATTTTTACAGTTTCCAATTGAAGTGGGCGGACCGCCCGCGAAAATAAAAATTTGAATTCCTTGCCCAAACTTTATTTTTTTGACAGTATCGATTTCTATTTTGATTTTATCAGCGCTGTAACTACATAAGCCAGAAGCATAAACAGCAAAGGATAAGAAATAAACTGAAAGCCGCATTGAATTCAAATAATCTCTGTTTCACGTACAGCTCGGAACGGAGAATTAGCTTCTCGAAATGTTCTACGAGCCTTTCAGAGTACTCTTTTCGTAATTTATAATTTTAATCAGAAATAGACAAAGGGCCGGGCCGATGGAAAGTTCTGCCTGCCCGGTTTCAAAAAATTTTGAAAAATTGGGGTCATTTTTTCAGTTTTTTTCGGTGATTTTGATGAAATTTCTGACTTTTTCTTACTGGAAATATCCAAAATTTTCTCTAGAAAAACACTCCTACAGTTACCGAAAAAAAAGGCGAAAAAAAAAGATTTTTTTCAGTGCAAAAAAATTTTGACCCCTTCTGAGCCGGGCCAGGCCGGTAGAAATTCATCAGTCGGCCCTGCCCGGCCCATCACAAGTATGCGGATTCCGAATTCCGGAATCGAGAAAATGCATTCCGTGCAACTCTGATTCGAACTGTTGGATTGACTTGTTTTGTTTAAGACCAAACAGTGGCACATCTGGATTGGTTTTCATTTAATTCATTCAAACTATTTCGTGTCTGAAACTGGAAATTTAAAGGAATTTTTCGCTTTTTCTTTTCCTTACATCATTTCCCAGAGATTTGACGGTATTTTGGGGAAGAGACTAGCAAGCAATTTCAAATTCTATTAAACTTTTGTGGTTTTGTACAAGCAAGAAGAAACGGTGGATTGCTTTAATTTGGTTCTCAAGTCCTTTATAAGTTTTAAAAAACAGAAATTTAGTTTTATGAAAATCAAATCTTCTGATGATCTTCTGACTAACATGTATTACTTCCAAAGTGTCACCCCTGAAATCCATCGGGTCTAGGTGCAAAAGTTAGACCCCCCGAGGGGTAGAACTTTGGCGGAGTTCATTTTTTGAAAAGCGGCCCATTTCCGGATTTATCGATTTTTTCGTGTTTTTCAAAAATTTTGGGTTTTTTTACCGTAACTCGGTCAATTTTGAAGATTTTTGGACAGTCAAAAAACAAAAATGTAGAAATCAATGAGATCTTATTTTTTGCTCAACTGACCGTTTGAGCCAGAAAACGATAAAAGGACCAAAACGGACCACAAAGAGGAATCGAAAAAATGAGCGATGATTCGTTTTTTTCAAATTGTGCCCATTCGATTCAGCTTAAAAAATGAGGCAGAACCTCACTTTTGCTTTTTTCAAGTTATTGTCATTTTCGAAAGAAAAATTTGATTTTTTAGCTGAAAATTACTTTTATGGCTTAGATTAGGTAGATTTGATCGATTTTTGATCGATCCAGGGGTTGTTATGGTCTGAAAATGTTTTTTCTCTGTGATTTACATCATATTATACCATTTCCAATCAAAATATTCAAATTTGGAAATTTTGGAAAATTTGTTGAAATTTGTTTCCAACTTTTTTTGAAAAAAATTAAATTTTCAAAAATTGAATATTTTGATTGGAAATGGTATAATATGTTGTAAATCACTCAGAAAAAAACATTTTCAGACTATAACAACCCCTAGATCGATCAAAAATCGATCAAATCTACCTAATCTAAGCCATAAAAGTAATTTTCAGCTAAAAAATCAAATTTTTCTTTCGAAAATGACAATAACTTGGAAAAAGCAAAAGTGAGGTTCTGCCTCATTTTTTAAGCTAAATCGAATGAGCACAATTTGGAAAAAACGAATCATCGCTCATTCTTTCGATTCCTCTTTGTGGTCCGTTTTGGTCCTTTTATCGTTTTCTGGCTCAAACGGTCAGTTCAGCAAAAAATAAGATCCTATTTTGTTCTACATTTTCGTTTTTTAACTGTCCAAAAATCTTCAAAATTGACCGAGTTACGGTCAAAAAACCCAAAATTTTTGAAAAACACGAAAAAGGCGATAAATCCGGAAATGGGCCGTCTTTCAAAAAATGAACTCCGCCAAAGTTCTACCCCTCGGGGGGTCTAACTTTTGCACCTAGACCCGATGGATTTCAGGGGTGACACTTTGGAAGTAATACATGTAATCATTGTTGACTAACCTTGTTGAAAAACCGAAAATCCGATTAAGCTCGAAATCATTAATTCAAACGGAAACCGTAGCCTTTTTTTTCCTATTTCTGGTATAGAAACTCTAATAATGTCATTATTCATGCAAGACTAACAAGTTCAACGACATAAGAAACCCTTTGAAAGAAAAAGTTAATATCGAAATTTCATGAACTCGAATTGAACATTACACTTTTTATTTTTCCAATAACAGTGCTCAAACTTTTATGAAAAATACAATACAATTGATCACAGAAGAGACGCAGAGTCGAGACTCAGACTAGCAGAGATCCTTTTCAAAAATATAGAGACTCATTTTTGAATAGAGACTTAGACTAACAGAGAAACATTTCGAAAATATAGAGAATCCTTTCAGATGGTGTCCTTCTGGATTTGTTCATTGGCGTAAGCCAAAGTCAGCTGTAGCATAACGAGTCGGCTTCCAGAGGGTCTTCAGTCTCCATTCTTGACTCCAGGAAGTTCGTGATGGAAAAACTGGCAGATTCGACACAAGTTGAGAACTAAAAGAGAAAAGTTACAACAAAAACTATTTTCAAAATTAAAAATCTGTTAATTTTTTGAGAAAAAAAATTGAACTCACTTTACTTGGCGCTTCGTAAAGAACGTGTCAAACTTTCTTTATCGGCTTCGGGTATTTTGCCCATGACGTTCTTTTTTGACAGTCCACACAGAAATTGTAACTCAGCTCCCCATATTTGGACCAAAATTGAAGGTTTGCAACACAGTCCAAGTACCGCTGCACCTATACCAGTCACACTATTCGAATAAACTGGAAATAAAAAGTTTAAGAAATGTTCGAAAAGAAATAATTTACCTTAAAAGGAGGGTACATACTTCTCAACGAGTCCGGGAAATTTCATTGCGAAAGTGCTCTTCTTGCGCTTGCAGCATGTCTTTTCATTCCATTGCATAGACCTTCTTTTCAAATTCAGCCAAGACCGTCTCCTTTCAAATCTCCAAAAAAATATTCTTTTTTTCTTGAAGAAAGATGATTCTGTAACAATATCAGCAGTATTTAGAATCCCACAAATTCCTGTTTTGTAGCTATTTCTAAACAAAAACGTAAAACCGCTTTGAGAATTCCCTATAATTTTCAATTTTCAATTTCAGTTTCAACCTATCTTTTTTAACGTTATTTTGTTATGTTTTTTTCCTGTTTCGAGTTGTCCTCAAAATTTAGTTCAGTTATCATATTTTTCTATTTTTTGGATTGAGTCACCTAAATAAACAGTTGTTTTTTTTTCACATCAATTTGTTTTCTGACTAAACTTTCTCTGTTTCCAGAAGCTATCAACTATTCTTTACAGTAATCAAAAAACAGTAAGACTCGTTTGTAATTTTCCAAACTACTTTGACTTATTATGCTGGTAAAAGAAACAGGAAAACATTGGAAATGACTTCGAACTAAAACGATATGTAGTTTTGCTTGCTTTTATAAAAAAACATGTTTCAAAACGGCATTTTGAATTGGATTAATAGTAAATGAATTCAGTCTTCGGTTTGCATAAATAATACATACAATTTCTTCTGAATTTTATCATCGTTGTAGCTTCATAACACACAAGCGTGATTAACAAGGGAGGACAGTTTGTACTGCTGAATTCAAAAAATGTCAGTTTCACCAACAGCTTGAAACGGATTCTTAGTTTTCTAATTATTCGAGATGTCAATAAACTATATGTGTACTTTATATGTCTAATCGAAAATAAACAAATTAGCACATACTTTTTTAAAAAAAGCTGTCGTTTGAGAACCGTTCTTATCGAATCAAAATCTGTTTTGCCCGTTCTGAATTGGAAAAGTTTATGATGAAAACTATTTACTTTCAAACTTATAGTTAACAGAAAGCAACATAAAAACTTCAAAACTTTATGCAATCGTCAATAAAGATTACCAATTGGAGAAAAACAACATTACTTGAATAATTAGAAAAAGTTTGATACAGTAATTATTCGCTTTATTCCCATGTTTTCTTCACTTTTTCTGGTCATAGTTGATACTGAAAATTGTTCAATTCTGTCGTTCTCACCCGAAAAAAAACGACAAAAATACGCATAATTTTAGCTAAAACAGTACTGGAGGCATCTCTAAACTACGGTCAAACTAACTGGACAGTGTTTTTGGGATTGTTGAATTTTCGATTAACAATTGAAAGAGCGCCTTGGAATACTCCGGCGAATGAAGTATCTGAAATGACAAAGTTTTGAAACAGTAAAAAAATCCGGGAAGTGGGCGTGTAGTCTGACTAAATTTTCTCTCTGTTTCCAGAATTTGTGAAGTTTTGTTCATTGTAACCAAAAATAATTGTATATCATATCTATTTCGACGAATCTCCCCTTTCAATCATGGTAATTACGATAAGCTTTGAAAAGTTTTTTTTGTTAAAGGTGAAAGCTTACGAATGGGAACAAATTCAGTCCAAAAAAACTGAAAACATATGCAATTGGTTTTGGAAAACCCCATTGTGAAACTGCAAATTGAATTCTATGAATTTCAATTTTTGTGTAGAATCGGGTGAAGCAAAAAAAAATTTTCAGAAATTTGTGATCTTTTCTCGCATATTTTAGCAGAAGCCTGGAGATTGCTTTAAACTATCAGAATAATCATTTTCCGAAAACTCATTTTCAGAACTTTGAAGCGGAAAATTTTTTTTAAAGACAAATTTTCGGTTTCCAGTATCTGTGAAAATCCATTTCTACATTTGCCTGTAGTCCGTGGGTTTCTTATGCCCTCTGTTTCAAATTGACATTTTGAATTTATCAATCGCTAAAGAATTTAGTGGGTGTGACGTACAATGACGATTGTTTTCTGACATGTTTTCATTGTTTTTGGCATATTAGAAACGTTGCGTTCTTGCCTGAAGAATCAGTAACACCACTTTACAGCAGTTCAGATATTGAAAACAGCTTGGAACAAAAAAATTTATCTAAACAAACTACCCTCAATTTTTAAAAGTTGTCCTGAAAGCAAATTCGGTTTCATAGAAGTTTGAAGAGTTTATTTGACTATAATTTTGGTAATTGGTAACTTTCGCTTTTTGTTCCTTTTGGCTCAATTTCGGTTCCTTAACTTTGAGAATGTCATTCTAAAAATGATGCAAATGTACCTTTACGCTGTTTCAATATCGAGCGGGAAACGTTTTTGTTAAATAAAGAATACAATACCTGATTGATTTGCTATTTCATGTAAATTATATACGAAACCGTAAAATATGAATTTTCAGTAGATTCATGCTATGTTTTTTGCGTAAATTTCCAGAATTTCCAATTTTTTCCTCTGTTTCTTCAGTTATTCATGGCTTTCGACAAATTAGTTGTTTAGTGGTACCAGACGATTACAACGGGTATTTGGAAAACATTCAATGTTTAGGAAAATTAATTCTAATTGAGTCAGAATATGGCTCCATTTTTCTATTTAAACTCTCTTTTTTCCATACTATCTCGATGAAAATAATTTTTTATCTAATGACTACAGGGCTGTATTAGAAGATCCCCTTTTTAGTAAATAAAAAAGTTCAAAAATATGCTGTTCAGAGTACAAAACATGCTTTTCTTCAACAGAATGGGTGCTCAAAAAATTAACTTTCAGGATGATCCTGTTGAACTTGGCAATATTATTTTCGACCGCAGATATGTCTCTGTTTCAGACTTTCCAGAGTAGTTTGAGGTTGTATGGAATTCAGATACAACGTTTGTGTGACACTTATACCAAAATAGTGTTGAGAAACAATGTGAAAAATGAGAAGAGTTTGAAATAAATTCAGTTGGACATGAGAAGGAAATGAACAGGCAGAAAGAATAGAAACTGGATCTCCACCGCAAATTCATTAATGTTTGAATGAGAAAAATAATTGCAGCTTCACTTCTACGATTAACATCAGATGGTTACAGTAGCAGCAGTTTGGAATCATCATCATTCTTATATATAAAACGCTAGAGGGCTATGTGTGTCCGTTGGTCAGGATGTTCGCTTTTTCAAAGCAAGAAGAAAGAGATTTGCCACAGCAAAAGTCGAACCCGCGGCCTTGCGAACGACAGCCGCGCGGTCACACACTGCGCCACCGGACCTCGAAAACTTGAGGGCCTGTTTGCCTACAGATGTCGACGGGTTTTCAGAGCTACGGAGCGGCGTAGCCGCGACCAGTGAAAAAGTGAGGAGCGCAGCGACGAACAGTATAGAGAAGCCTGTTGATGCGCCGTAGGCGCAGAAATCAGGCTGGTTTATAAATACTTCTGAACAGTAAACATGTGAAATTTGACGGCTTAAATTTAAATTTACTGTTTCAAACAGGCCTTACCTCATTCCCGAAAATGTGGTTTTTAATTGGTGACGAAGCTATCTGCCAATCATGGAATCAACCATGTAGCATTGATTAACCAATATCAGAAAAAGAAAAAACAATTGAAAAGAAAAGCTTGAAACTGATTTAGAATTTGACATTTATTTTTCAATATTGTGAACATAATGGACTTCATTCTTTGAACACAAAATACGTACTTTGCAATTTTCGATGTTTTCACAATAAAGTTTTACTGTTTCAGTCATGAAACGTCAAACATTCAAGACAAAGTTTTTCATTGACGATAAAAAACGGTATCAAGAATTATCGATTGATAGTTGATTGGATCACTATTCTCACAGGAAAATATTTTGCTTCAAGTGTTAGTATGTTGAACACAAAATCAGTGTGTCGTGATAGACCGCAAATTTTTCACAAATAATTCATGGGTTTCGTTTGAAAAATGGGAGTGATAAATGGTCCCACGTCCACGCTGTGCACTGACAAGCTGAGAAATTTTTCACAAAAGGTTCCGCATCGAAACAGAATTTTTTGTGGAAACAATGTAGTTTTTGTGTTAATCGATAATAAAAATAGAATTAAAGGAAAAAATTCCCGCAATGCAGGCTTTGATCACCACTTTTTAGAGAAGAGAAAGAAAATGAAACTGGGAAATTTCCTCATAGGATTGTTAATCAAAGAAAACTAATCATAAAATCACCTGTGTAACAAAATATCAATTTCAAATTATGTTTCACATGCATCTTGAAACGGAAAAATTGTTCGCTCGGATGTTTATTCTGTTGTCTTATTGATTTCAAATAAATTTTAACCCCGTGACGTCACTCCCCGTTGGAAAACTTATGGCTATTTCTTATGTCTACTCACGTCTATTGAAAAAAAATGGCAGATGGCGTACCACCACGAAGATTCTGGAGAAAAACTGGCATTTTTTGTGGAAGTCATGTAGTTTCTATGTTAATCGAGAACATACAAATCGAAATAGCCGGTAAACTTCAATAAACGTAGATTCTGCACAACAATCTTTATAAAAACCTGATAAAACTGTAAATTTTCATCATAGGATTGTAAATAAAAGAAAAGTGGTCAGAAAAACAAAATACTTGTATATCAAAACATAATTTTCAAACTATGTTTCGTATAAATCTTGAAACAGGACGATAGTCTGATCGGATGTTTATACCGTTGTATTCTTTATTTCAAATGAACTGACACCTCGTTACGTCCCTCTCATTGGGACCCAAGTTGGAAAACTTTCATTGTAGCTATTTATTTTTTTTCGGGATTTTTAAGGCAGTTTTCGCCCGCACATTCAATTCTTCTCCTCAAAAATGAAATTTTTTGAGCATAAAAAGTAATTTTTTGCTCATTAAACCTGCCTGAAAAAAAGCCCGAGAAAACTACCATGAACATTTTCCAACTTGGGTCTCAATGAGAGTGACGTCACGAGGTGACAGTTCATTTGAAACCAATATTAGGTGTTGAATTTTTGCTGTTCCATGTATTTCAAAAATATGGTTTCTTCTGAAAAAATTTTCGTTCTGTAGGTAGCTAATGAAACACGGCAAGACGGCAGAACTTTCCTGGGATACGGGCTTCAAAATAACTTTCAATTCCAAAAAATAAACTTGAACAGCATTGAAGACAACTTTTTGATTATTGCTCTTTTTCTGTTTAACATTGATAACCACCAAATTAGAGTATCTTATCAGAGAAACACATACATCACAATAAATACTTACACTACCGACGCTCTTGAAGTGATATTACATGTGTGACTTATTTGTAACTGAAAAAAATAGTCAGAAAACAATGCGATTTTAGTCTGACTAAGTTTTTTTCGGTTTCGAGAATCTCTCAATTTTTCTCTTTTGTCAGGAAATTGTAATTTCGAGTTAGATCCGATTCAAAAAAAATCCAGCTACAGTTTTTTGGGAATTCCCTTTTTTCTCGTCCTTTAGTTGAGTGACTCTACTATATCCACGAAAGAATAAAGTGCAAGGGATTGATATGGTAAGCTCAAAACAGGAAAAAGTATCTGTTCCAAGCAGACATGAGCGGAAGAAAACATTTAGAATCCGGAAGACGGAAGACGGAAGTCGGAACAGTTTTTGAAAACACGGAAGACGGAAGACGGAAGGTGGAACAGTTTTTAAAACCCCGGAAGACGGAAGGAAGGACGCGGAAGGAACAAAAAGAGCTCAAAACTGCTCCTTCGAGTAGAAAACTAAATTTTGTGGCATGAAATTAAAATTTATTAAAGAAAAATGTAGTTCAATAATCAGCCAAGTATGTTTAAAAGCGCTAAAAACGTTTTGAAAAGTTGAAAATTTCAAAAAATTTCCTCCGAATTTCCGTTTTCTCAAAGCTCTTTACCGTCCAGAAACTCGGAAGACGGAAGACGGAAGACGGAAGACGGAATTCCGCTCATGTCTGGTTCCAAGTATTCTGAAATTTACAGCCATACTGTTCGAAATTAACTTCACGTTTCATATATGAGTGAAGAGTTCCTTCTAAAATTAATATGGCAATCTGACATTCGTTAAGTGTTGATGAACAGTTTTCTGTTTTTTCCGTTCCTGCCAAGTCTGAAGGCTGAAACCAGAGATTCCACTTGGAAAATGCTATTCAAAAGATATAAAACCAATAGATTATTTTTATTCGACTGCAAAAAAATCGGGATTGGAAAAGAGTTGAAATTACATCATCTGAGATACTATTTCATAAGAACCAGACTTGTCACGAGCCGGCCCGGCCCGGCCCGGTCGGCCCGGGGTTCAAGGCAAAACATGTTTTTTTCAAGTTTTTTTTTTTGAATTTTTTTTTCGCCGTTTTTTTCCTAGTTTTATGGCCTATGTTTTCAGGGAGGAAATTCTGATCTATTTTTGAGTAAAAAGACCCAGGAAAAGTTTCGAAATAGTGCTGTTTTCCTGGCCGGGCCGGAGAATGTTCTCCTGGCCGGGCCGGAGAATTTTTCATCGGCCCGGCCCGGATTTTGACAAGTCTGATGAAAACCATTTCAAAAATCCCAAAGCCGCGGTTTTCAATAGTCGAGGAATTCTGGAATGATATTAGAAAACTATCAAATATGGTACACCAGAGTTGCACGGAATTCTGACTTCCCTCTAGGAAATTTTCATTCTCGTGCAACTCTGTGTTACACCAAATGCTTTTTAAACTTTTTTAAGCAAATAATGTTAACTACTCACCAGACATGAGCGGAAGAGAAAATTTTGAATCCGGAAGACGGAAGACGGAAGACGGAAGACGGAAGACGGAATTCCGCTCATGTCTGATACTCACCAAATCCGAAAGTTTCCCAAAAGCTTTCACGAATAATTTGAAACTGAAAATCATATATAGAAATAGTTTATTAGTTCGTTAACAGAATACTTTCATTGAGAAATTTTCTTCTGTTTCGAAAAATTACAAATTTTACTTTCGAACTAACCCAGGTGCTTCTTCGAAGGTTATTATGAACTTTTTTAAAAACTTTACAGTGAACATAGTTTTTACGAATTAAAATTCGTCCCAAAAATTCAGAAGTAATCAGCCGAAAATGAGATTACAAGATGAATAATTGGTGTAATTTCACAAAAAAATATGACTGAAAAAGAAGTGAATAAAATATACCTTGCTTATCAAATCAAAAAATTTCCAAAAAGATTCAATTGAATAATTTGAAACTGAAAATAAAAAATAGGAATAGTTTGTTAGTTCGTTAACCAACTGTTTTCAATGAGAAATTTTCTTCTGTTACAAAATATTTGTAAATTTAATTTTAAATTCAGCGAGGATTGGTGCAATTTTACTTTGAAAAAAAAGACTGGAAAGGAAGTGAATTAGAACCACCAAATCAAATAAATTATAATACCGTAAAAACTGTATTAGTAGTGCCCCTTTAGTAGTAGTGCCCCTCAAATAGTGGTGCCCTCCGGAGGAAGAGGTTGAAAAACAGTGGTGCCCCTCAATTAATAGTGCCCCTTCAATAGTGGTGCCCCATTAAGGAAATAATATTTTTCAAATTTTCGACTCGCTGACTGAAAATTCACAAATATTAGACTGAAAACTGTCCTAAACTTGAAAAAAGTTGATGAAAACTGGAGAACAGAATACATTTTCGCTGTTATTTCCGCCATTTTTCATAAAAATCGTCAAGAAAATCAGATCATAAAATCCCAAAATTTGGAGGAAAAAGTGCTCGAAAAATAATGGTGCCCCTTTAGTAGTAGTGCCCCTCAAATAGTAGTGCCCTCCGGAGGGAGAGGTTGAAAAATAGTGGTGCATGCACTACTAATTCAGTTTTTACGGTATTTCACAATTACTTTGAAACTGAGAATATAATACCCAGACAGTTTTTTTTATCTCTATCGTATGTTACTTTTTCCTCGACTTCTTTTCGAAAAAAAAAACTTTCTATATTTCAAAGAATTAAGAAATTTCTCTTTGAAGATCGAGAAGCGTTCCTCGCATTTTCGGAAGAACAGCAAAAAAACTCAAGAATTTCACATGCAATATTTTTTATTCATTTCACAAATTTAATGAAAGCAAAAAATCATGTAATTTCTCGAAAAAAAAGTTACGAAAAGTTTGAAAAATGACTGAAAAAAGAATAAAATCACACTATGCAAAGACTAGTTTTTTTAGTGGAGTCAAGTGGACAAAAAAGTGGTTCCTGAGTCAATGAGAAATTTGAGATTACTGTAGTGAAGAGGGGTACTGTAGGGATGGGATTACTGTACAAAATGTGACAAAAAATGGACAGAAATGGACACGAAAAATACAGACTTTACACGAAAAAAGCTACAAGAAATTGAAGTTTAGAAAGAGAGAAAAAAGCGAAAATGGTCACAAGAAAGCTGTGAAGTATAGAAAAAAGGGAGTCGAAAATAAGATAAATTTTTTGAAAAAACCAAAAAAGAATGCCATTCGTAATGAAGACTCAGCTAGTGTGGAATTGATGGAGTCTGAAAAAAAAATAAAAATTTCATGATAATTTTTTTTGAATCATTGAAGTTTGCTAAATTTACAGTTTTGTCTGAAATTTCGAATTCGAATGTATTGTCAGTATATTTTGTAATACTAGAATATTTTTTGTTCTAGAAAAAAAACATGTTTCTCGGATGTCAAATTTCAGTAGTTTTAATTAAAACCCGTTATTTTCAGCTGAATGTTCCGATCGCCGAACAGATTTCAAACAGATAATTATAAAAAAATTGAAAACGGAATATTTATTTACAGAAATTTTTCGAAAAACGTATCAAAGTCAATTTTTCCCAGTTGCAATCTCTAAAAAACAAAATTAGGTACCGAGGTTCAGTTATTTATCGAATTTTTCAAAAGTGAAAAAATTTTGGGAAAAATTTACAGAAGAATAATTTTTTGTACCAACACATAGGAACAAGGTATTAGTGATTTGGGTACTTTCATAATTTGAGAACAATTTGTAACTGAAACTATTTGAAGTGGGTTTTAGAAAACTTTAAAAAAATATTTTTTTGAGTTATTAAAAGTACGACTTTTTCTATT
Organism: Caenorhabditis doughertyi; assembly: GCA_963572265.1. NCBI lineage: Eukaryota > Metazoa > Nematoda > Chromadorea > Rhabditida > Rhabditidae > Caenorhabditis > Caenorhabditis doughertyi. The sequence goes on along the minus strand of OY751556.1, from coordinate 8,167,652 downwards.
TGGGAGATAATATTGAATTGCCAGCGGATTTAGAACCAAAGATCAACATTTTTCTAAAAACTTGGGAACAGAAAAAATAGTTTTGTAATTACCAGTGGCAGACTATCAACTATTGAAAAGATTTTTGAATCACTTTCCTTGAGAACTTTTCGAAACTTTAAATGTTTTTTTTTGAAAACTTCAGAAAGAATTCAAAAATTTGGCTTCATTTCAAATTTTGTATTGCCAAATGCCTAGTTATAATTTTTCAAACAGGGAATACTTTGACAAAGTTTTATCAACATAGAAAATTAAGTTTTTGTATTGAAACAGATGAACTTCCGTCGGACCCACTGATTTTTATTCAAAGCCTTTTTTTTGTGAGCAATTGGAAACTGAAACTATTTGGAGCGAATTTTCTAGTAAATATTTTCAAAATTTTCAACTATCTACTATCCAATGAATTTTCAATGAAAACAGTTTTCTGAAAACTTTCTAAAACTGCAAATGTTTTTTTTTAATTTTGGAGCATTTTTTTTTTATAAAATCAATTGCTTTGTTAGCTTTTTCTGAAAATTGACAATTTCCCTTTCAAATATTAGAAAATTGGCTTCAAAAAACAAATTTTTAGTAGTTTCAGTAATTCGAGAAAAAAAAACTGCTCCTCCATTATTGGTCACATGTTTGGAGCTGGTAATTTTTTTGGAAACTTGAGGAATAGTTTTTAGAAAAATCGATTTTAGTGTAGAAAACACATAAGCTATTCTATTTCCACTGATTTTGGAGACTTTTTTTTGTGAACAATTTGAAACTGGAATTACCGTAAAAACTGTATTAGTAGTGCCCCTTTAGTAGTAGTGCCCCTCAAATAGTGGTGCCCTCCGGAGGAAGAGGTTGAAAAATAGTGGTGCCCCTCAATTAATAGTGCCCCTTCAATAGTGGTGCCCCATTAAGGAAATAATATTTTTCAAATTTTCGACTCGCTGACTGAAAATTCACAAATATTAGACTGAAAACTGTCCTAAACTTGAAAAAAGTTGATGAAAACTGGAGAACAGAATACATTTTCGCTGTTATTTCCGCCATTTTTCATAAAAATCGTCAAGAAAATCAGATCATAAAATCCCAAAATTTGGAGGAAAAAGTGCTCGAAAAATAATGGTGCCCCTTTAGTAGTAGTGCCCCTCAAATAGTAGTGCCCTCCGGAGGGAGAGGTTGAAAAATAGTGGTGCATGCACTACTAATTCAGTTTTTACGGTATTTGGAGCGCATTTTTGAAAAAATAATTTTTCTTCCAAAATCAGTTTTTGTTTCAAAGTTTCACTAAAAACCCTGAGCAGTTTCTTGATTAGCGATTCTATTCTCTGGCGCATTTTTGAAAACTTTTCGAAACTGAAAATTGTTCAACAAATATTTGAAAATCGCCTATTCCAAACCTAACTCTCCCCACCCCATTTCTCACCTAAAAAACATCTAATCTGTTTCCTCTGCTGCTTCCTCAGCCACTTCAACCTCCTCGTTTCCAAATTCTTCCCATCCACCATCAGATCCAGAGTCTCCAATTTGCTCCTTAAGCCTTCCAATCTCCTCAATTTTCTCTTTCAAATCCCTTTTTGCCATTGTCAATTCATAATTAAATTGAGAAATTTTCATGTTCGTTTGGAGGGTTTTCTGCGAAATTTGGTCGTTTAATTCGGCAAATTTAGTCTTGAGGTCGGCAACTATTTCGTATTGATTTTCCAATTCTTTTTCACGTTCGTTGAGGGTTACGAGGAGTTTTGGGTACTCTTCAGAATACATTTGATTGAGCTGCTCTTTGGCTGCAATTTCATTTTTAAGACGCTCATTTTCCGAATCCTTGGGGGCCTGAAGCTCACAATTTTGGTCTTTAAGAGCATCATTTTCTTGGGCAAGCTCGAGAAGTTTTTGTTGGTATTGGAGCAATTTTCGGGCGATGGCGTCGATGGGCATGCCGGAAAGGAGGGCTTTTGTACGGGCCAAATTGGGTTGGTCTTGCCGGATTTTGGGCACAGCTTGCCGGTTTGGAATTGGGCTTACATGGACATGCTGAAGTACATGCTTGCAAATCGCTGAGACGATTTGTCGGCTCCTCAGATTGAACTTGCCCATTGGCTGCCGGACCTTGCCCGTTTCTTGCCGGTTTTGACACCAAACTTGCCCGGTCTTTTGCAGCCATATCCTCTTCCATTGTCCTCATCTTGAAAACCTTTTTCAACAATTCCTTCTCCAATTCCTCGATTTTCCTCTCCAATTTGGCTTTCTCTTCGCCAATTTTCTCCTGATTTGGACACAACTTCATTTTCAAAATGCCTAATTTCTTTTTCAATTTCTCATTTTCCATTGTCAAATTGTCATGGGACCAAACCAAACTCGCCATCGCATGATCCGGTTGCTCGGTTTTCGTGGCCAACTCTTTTTCGGCAAGCTTAAGGTCCTCTTTGACCTTATTCAAGGATTTTTGCATGGTTAAAATGGCTTTTTCATGTTTATCATTCAGAATTTCAATGACTTTTTTGTGATCTTGCTCCACATTTTTATCAATAAAAGATTGATATGTTTCGGCAATTCTCGAATCTTCTTCAATATTTCGAAGGTGTTCCTCGAGGTCATCTATATTCTGGTCCTTTAATTTCATTTGAGTTTTAAGACATTCCAATTCGAATTCTTGAATATTAAAATTGTCTTGAAGGTTTCCCAAATCCTTTATAATCTGTTCATTTCCAGAATTTATTGCCTCTAATTCAATAATTTTTCCATCTTTTTCTCTCAATTGCTCTTGAAATTTTGCCAAACTTTCTGAAAATGATAGCATCATTTCCTTGAATGATTCCTTGAGTTTCATATTTTCCTTGGCCACATTTTCAGCCTCCAATTGATATTTTCTGATAATTTCAGCATGATCCGATGGTCCTCGGAGAGCTTGAATACTGGTTTGAGCTTGGAAAAGATCGGCGGTGAATTGGGAAATTTGATTTTTGAGAAAATCATTTTCGTTTTTTAAAAGTTGAAATTCCGAATTGTGAACGGCTTTTCGGAGGCGGGATTGCTCTTGTATTAGGGTTTTGGAGGTTGGTGGACACGCTTTTTCCAGATGGATCAATCTGAAAAAATTTTATCTGGGAATGATCTTAAAATTTAGACACTCCTATCAAAATTTTTCGAAATCATAATTTTTTTTCTCAATTTTGTGAAAAAAAAATGGCTGAAAATGACTTGAAAGTGAAAAACAAGGAGCTTTCAAAAATTTAAAGCCTGTAAAACTTTGGAACTAAAAAACTGATCCTCACTGCAGACTATAAAAAGTGGTGGAAACTGAACTTTTTTCAGTGAAAATCGCTAATATCATAGATAATTTTGGCTGAAAATAACTGGAATGGGCTGAAGTTCGAATTGAAAAAAGGATTCTGGCAAACAGTTTCAACTATTTTTTGAAGATGTCTGTGAATTGAAGGAAGTACCGACAAGAAAACTTATTCTCAGCCTAACAAGATTCCTTGAAATCGAGCATTTTTTTAAACACAAAATCGTGAAAAATATGATTCGAAAGGGTTGAACACGGCTTGGGAGAGGTGTAAAACAAGTAACATTAAAAATTCTTAAATTTTGGTAAAGTATAAATTAGAAAGCACAAGAACTAAAAGACCAATGTTCAAACTTGGTCTATTGTGATTTGGGGAAACGGAAACTTTTTCCTCAACATAATTGAACCTATAGTTAGTGTCGGATAAAAATAACAGAAAACTGTTGATAAGGGCTGAAACTTGAATTCAGTTGTTTAAACAATAATTGATCTTGCTATTTTTTGCTAGACTTATCAAAATTTCATGAAATCGTAAACTTTCTGGAACCTCGCTGTAAAAAAATATGGTTCAAAATAATGTAAAATGACTTGCACGAAGCTGAAATTTCACACAAAAAGGAAGTTTTTACTATTTTTTGAAGATTTCTGTGTAAGCTGTTGAATACAAGACTGATAAGGAAGTTTGTTCTTGGCCTAACAAAATTTCATGAAAGCGAGAAATTTTTTTATGAAAATGGGAAAAATTCTAATTGCAACTGCATGAAATTGACTTCGAAATGTTCTAATTCTGCTGTAAATTTCGAAAAAATCAAAAAGGCTAAAATTAATAAAATTCAAAATGGGAAAAAAATTTTGGGCTTATAAAATCGCTGCCAAAGAAAGAAACAAAAATTTATTTTCATAGTGGGTATTTCCAGAATTTAGAAAACTGAAAAATATTTTTTTGTAATTGAAATGGTTGAAATTATAACGAAACTTGCTTAGATTGAGCTGAGAAAAATGACCGAAAAATTTGAACAGAGGAACTGATTTTCATGCTGAACTTATCAAAGATTCCGGGAAACTGAAATATTTTAGTAAAAAACTCGGAAAAAAAGTTAAATCTGGATGAAATTGGACTACAATGGCTCGAAAACGTTAATTTTAGCTCCGAGAAAGTATTTATCACAATTTGAATGTGTATCATCGTTTGAAAGACTCTAATTGAGAATAACTTTTTCTTGGGTTATCATGAATTTTTTGAAATTGAACTTATCGGGTTTGACATCTAAAACTGGATATATCAAAGTTGTATAAAACTGGAAATTTTTTCGATTGCTGAAAAGTTGATGAAAATTTAAAAACGGCTTGAAAACTATTTGAGTATAAGTTAACATCCAAAAAACGTTTCCGAACACTTTACACCTTTTTGAAACGGCATTTTCTGGGCTAAAAATCTGAAATGGAAAGCTAGAACCGACTGAAACTAATGATAAATGTTATAAGTTGGTCCAACTTGATTGATTCGAAGATAATTTAGAAAACAACGAATATGAGACTCCGATCATTGTAACTTTTGGTTAACGGTTTCATAATCGTCGTGAAACTGTACCTTTTTGTACCAAAAAGATAAATTTTGATCCTAATAAGCAGTGTGTGCAGACGAGAATTTTTTCTCGAGAAACGATGTTTTTCTCGGTAAGAGAATTCTCGAGAAATTCTCGAAAAATATTTCTCGAGAATTTCTCGAGAATTCTCGGGAATTTTTCGAGAATTTCTCGAGAATTCTCGTTTTCTCGAGAAAAATTTCGAGAATTTTATCTCATTTCGTGGACAACTTTTTTTTGAATTTGCTATTTCTGTCTGAATACACTCTAGAGTTCACTATTAGCACTAATTTGCACACTTTTTCCGGGTTCACAATAGTTTAAAAAATTAAACATTTTAAAAAATTCTCGAAAAGTTCTCGAAAAAATTCTCGAGAAATTCTCGACCTAGTTCTCGAGAATTTCTCGAGAAAAAATTCTCGACTGCACACACTGCTAATAAGTACTGGAATTTCATTAATTTTTACTAGAAGGCAAACTAGTATTGAATTCTTCTTATGGATTTAACATAATTTCTTGAAATCGAAAATTTTTTAGATCAAAAACGGCAAATTATAACTATTAGTTTGAGCTGAAAATGGTCTGGAAAAAGTTTCTAATGTTCATATTCAGCCCTATTGAATGATTTCCGACGTTTTATCTATATTCAAGAACAAAATGAAGAAACTAGATCACTATGGATCAACTATGAAATTGGTGAAACTGAAAATTATTGACCAACTTATTGCAAGAGTTTTGGATGAGGTACTGTTGTGTTTACCTGAGCCGACATACCAAGGCTGGATAAAACAGGAAATTTTCTGCAGAAGAAATTTAAAAAAAACATATTGCTTCATGTCAGAATTTCGGGTGTTTTGAAGCTAAAGTTAATAATGCAATAGGAACGGTTATTGTGGTATTAGAAATCTTCTGAAACAGGTAAAAGAACAGATATTCTGTGAATTATTCTACTGTTTCACAGTGAAAATTAGAGTAGTTCTAGTTTGCGAGTCATGTTTGGCTCTTTTTTTCATTTGGTTTTGCCTAAGTAACATCACTTTTGTGGAGAAAGGTTCCATTGGAATTATAGTTTTGGAACGTAGTTCATGGTACAGCTTTGATCGAATTAGAAAATCGACAATAAAAAGACTTATTATTGTTGGCTGAAACAGTAACCATCAGTCGCTAACTTAGCAGAATATAACCGTTTCATAATTTTTTTTTAAACAAAAAAATTAATGAAATTTTGATATGTTGACCATAGTTGTATACTGAGTCCAATATCCATATTCGTATTCAATCAAAACTCAAAATCCTCAATATTTTATCGTCCAGATTCATCAAAACCGTCTAAAAATCGGAAAGTTTCAGAAGATCCAATTAACCCGCTGATCAATTCACTTGCTATCAAGCTTTAATGAAACTGAAATTTCTAGTTGAACATTTTTATAGTTCTGGTTGTTCAGAGCATGGAAATGGTCAGAATATTTAACGAAATCTGCAACACTGATCTGCAATTTTTTGATCTATCACGATTCAATGAAACTGTAATTCCTATTTCTGTTTTGATATATTCTGGGGTTTGATGCTACTAACCAGGCATTTTAAATATTTTCATGTTTGTTACAAGAAAACAATAGAAGCGATTCCACTCCCATATTTTCTACAATTACAATCCCTTCGAAACAGAATGAAAACTAGACTTTCCGTAAATAATTTCACTGTTTCCCATTGTAAATTAGAACAACTCTAGTTTTAAGAGGTGTTAATGAAATAGAACCGCTAGTATGAAATAGATGAAGTTAATTTTTCGGCTAAAAAGCTGATATTTTGTGGAGAAAGGTTCCTTCAAATTTCTAGTTGTGGAATTTAGTTTAGTTTACAGTTTTATTCCAATGATATTATCAGGAATGATTTATGTATAGAATCTTATCAACATTAACTGAAACAACGAACAGAAGCTTCGCAAAATCTTACCGTTTCTTAGTTGATATTTGTACCAGATAATTTAATGGGATTTTGATTGGAACTACTGGTCCACTTCAGTTCAAACAAAATTGTTCGATAATCCGGTTACGAACTTTGAAGTTGAGTTTTCTATATAAATTTCTTTTTTTTACGATTACGAATTTTCAAAATCGGCCTCAAATCGTTTCGGAAAGGGAGTGTGATTGAGCTCAACAACTTTTCCTCGATATCAGTATTATTGGAGAAACTGTTTTTTTTAATCTTAAAAGTAACAAAATTTGATAAGTCTGAAAAGAATATGAGAGAATACTGAGAGAATACTCTGTTATGAATGGAGCCTGTTAATTTATTTAAATACTATAGTGACAGTTTGAAACTGAAATTAACTGCTAGTTGCCATAATTAAAAAAAAACAAAATGATTCAAATATTGATCTTCCAGAATTATGCTAGACTGACTATAGATTCGATGAAACTGAAAATTTTTTCACAAAACATTATGAGTTTTGATTGAAACTTGACTGGAAACAGGTTAGAACAACATCACTCTTTATGATTCTCAATATCTTTATGATTCTCAATATCTTTGTGTTTTTCCAATTTTCTTGCAATCAAGGAAAAATGAAAAAACATTTTTGTAGTGATTTTGCGATGAAATCAAGTTCTTTTTTATTTTTTGTCTCAATAAATTCATATTTAAATATTTCTAAAGCAAAAAAATACAAAAAAAGGTCGAAAAATGAAAGAAATCAGTGATAAACGATGTCTCCCCCAACGGGCCTCAATTTGAGAAATTCGGAGGTGGCCGAACGATTTCAAAACTCGGCCATGAGTAAAATGCCCGCGACCGCGCAAAGAATTATGGATACACAATACTGTTGTGTTTACCTAAGCCGACATACCAAGACTGCATAAAACAGTAAAATTTCCCAGAGAAAAAAAATGAGAAAAATCTTGCTCCTAACTGGAGTTTTAGGCGTTTTAAAGCTAAAATTGATAAAGCAATAAGAACGATTTATCCAATTGTGATTATGGAGTTAGGAACCCTCTGAAACACGTAAAAAAGCAAACATTCTGTAAATAATTATACTGTTTCACAGTGAATATTAGAGTAGGTCTAGATTTCAACCTATGTTTGGCTTTGTGTTTTTTTTGTTTTTGTCTGAATAAACAGTTTTTTGGAGAAAGGTTTTATCGGAATTATAGATGGCGAGGGTAGTTCCTTTTACATTTTTTTTTCCAATGGGAGTCTCAGCACTAAAAGATTCACGTATGGAACCTTATGATCATGGGCTGAAACAGTAACCGACAGTCACTGACTCATTGAAATATAACCGTTACATGGTTTATGTTTCTACCAAAAATTTAATGGTATTTTTGATTTGTCGACAATATTTCTTCTCTATACTAAAAGGGGAATTCTGTGTGTGTGTCCGTGAATATCTCCTCCAGAATATCTCCTTTTCCCTCTAACCGATCTGTACCATATTTGGCATGTGACCATAAGTCCACGAGCGCTTCATATCCAGAAAGTTCGGAGCTTGGATTACTGAAGGGGTTCCGTAGCTACAGTAACCCAAATTTTTGAAACCCTGTTCAGGCTGAACCGAATGACTCTAATTTTTACTGGACTCTTGCATGGGACTCACTTTGTGTACAGCCCAAGCCGGTAACGGATTACTGTAGTTTTACGGTAGTTACAGTAATCCGAATTTTTGAGAATTTCTCTAGAGTTAACGGAATTATTCCCAGAATTATACTCAGAAACTGTTTTGGTTCAGAAAAACACGTTCATCAATTCTCGAATTATTTTCTAGAAATTTCTCGAATCGAAGGTTCTTAAAACGCGGGAATTCAATTTTTTCGAAGGGGAAACACGGGAGAGTCTTTGAAGAGGGCATTTTTTTACAAACTGAACTCAACAAGAAAGCCAGCAGACGCCAGGAGAAAATCCGCACAAAATAATCCGCGCAAAATAACCCTCTCAAGAATAGGAAGATTCCTGTGTAGAATCTTATCATCATTAGCTGAAACAGTAACCATCAGTCGCAAAATATTACCGTTCCCTGGTTAAGATTTTCATAAAAAGTTTTTATGAAATTTTGATATGTTGACTATATTTGTAAACTAAGTCCAATATTCATATTCGTATTCAATCAAAATAACAATTCCACAATATTTTATGGGCCAGATAACTCGAAATCATTCAAAAATCAAAAAGTTTCAAGAGGCAATCCCATAAGTCTGCTGATTAATGCGCTTGCTACCAAAGATTAATGAAACGGAAATTTCTACTTGCACATTTTTATAGTTCTGGTTGTTCAGAGCATGGAAATGGTCAGAGTATTTAACGAAATCTGCAACACTGATCTGCAATTTTTTGATCTATCACGATTCAATGAAACTGTAATTCCTATTTCTGTTTTGATATATTCTGGGGTTTGATGCTACTAACCAGGCATTTTAAATATTTTCATGTTTGTTACAAGAAAACAATAGAAGCGATTCCACTCCCATATTTTCTACAATTACAATCCCTTCGAAACAGAATGAAAACTAGACTTTCCGTAAATAATTTCACTGTTTCACATTGGAAATTAGAACAACTCTAGTTTTGAGACGTATTAGTGAACCGCTAGTATGAAATAGATGAAGTTAATTGTTTGGCTGAAAAGCGGATATTTTGTGGAGAAAGGTTCCATCAAAATTCTAGTTGTGGAATTTAGTTTAGTTTACAGTTTTATTCCAATGATATTATCAGGAATGATTTATGTATAGAATCTTATCAACATTAACTGAAACAAGGAACATAAACTTCGCAAAATCTTACCGTTTCATAGTTGAGGTTTGTACCAAATAGTTTAATGGAATTTTGATTGCAACGCTACTATCGAAATCATTAGTTGAAAATTGTTCCACAATCCTAAACGGGTTTTAAAGTCAAGTCAAATTTTATCTCTTTCAATTTCTAAAAACTGGCTGAAAATAACTTTGGAGACAAAAGTTAATTAAGATCAACAACTTTTCTTCGACAAATGAGCAATTGGAGAAACTGTTATTTCATATTAAAAGCACCAAAATTTGATAAGTCTAGGGAAACCATACAAGCGAATATTGTATTATCAATAGGTCCTGGTAATTTATCCGAATACTTCAATGAATGTTTGAAACTGGAATCAATTGTAATTTTAACACAAACAAAATAATTAAAAAATTGATCTACCAGAATTATGCTAGAATGACTATAGATTCGATGAAACTGAAAATTTTTTCACAACAAAAATTATGATTTTTGGCTAAACCTTGACAGGAAACAAATTAGAACAACATTACGCTTACTAGGGAATGGTCAGAACTTAAGGTGAGCTTTTGGGACGCGTGATAGCTCATTTGAACGCTGAGAGCACACTGATCACGAATTTAAATTCCGATTTTGCCACCGAGTCTTCAGAAAGGAGCTGTGACCTCGATTCTGACCAAATTTAATCAAAACCGCTACTTTGGAGCAGCTTTTGAGCATGATCTAGAGGTAGTAGAGCCCCCGAATTGTGTCAAAATGCCGAACTAACCATCCTCTAACACCCCAAAACTTTTCGAAAGTTTTTGAAGAAAAAAATTTTTGAAAAAAAAAAAAAATTTTTAAAAAAAAAATTTTTTTTCAAAATTTTCTTAAAGCCCATACCGATGGTTAGAAAATTTTTCAGCCGAAAAAAATTTTTTTGTGGTGTTAGAGGATGATTGGTTCGACATTTTGACACAATTTGGGGACTCTACTATCTCTGGATCATGCTCAAAAGCTGCTCCAAAGTAGCGATTTTGATTAAATTTGGCTAGAATCGAGGTCACAGCTCCTTTCTGAAGACTCGGTGGCAAAAACGGAATACAGATTCGTGATCAGTGTGCTCTCAGCGTTCAAATGAGCTATCACACGTCCCAAAAGTTCACCTTAAGTTCTGACCATTCCCTAGTTAATGATTCTCAAAATCCCTTGAATTGGTTTAAATCTGCCAAAAATTATTACATGTAATGCTTCCATACTTCGCCCCTCCGATTTCAGATGTTTCATAAGCAGAAGTTAGATACAGGGAAGAGTAAAATAACCCGCCAGTCAAAAATTTGCCAAATTGATTTTTTATCGATTTATTGATTGATTTCACTTTTACTAGTTTTCTGACCGTATCTCGCTCAGTTTTGAAGATTTTTCTAAAGTCAAAAAACAAAATTGTAGACAAAAATGTGCTACAACTTTTTGATCATTGCTCCAAAAAATTTGGAGCACACTAAAGAGCCCAAATTGTGCTCCGAAGTGAAGTCGAAAAATTCAAAAACGTTTAATCATTCTGAAAATTTTAACATTAAATTTGGCATAAAAAATGATGCGTATTATCAAATTTTAAAAATAATCGTTCGCTAATTTTTTGAGAAATTTGAGTTTAAAATTTAGTTTTGTATTTTTGAGGTCTTCAAACTCAAAATTTCAAAAAAGTCGTATCAGTACATCTTGTAGCCCGTAAAAAGACGCATCTTTTCGTTTTTTGACCAACTCAAAATGTTGAGTTTGAACTGAGTTAAGTGTGTTTGAAATGCTGACCATATAAGCAAGTTCGGACAGATCGGGTTTGGGGGCAGGGCTTCAAACACACTTAACTCAGTTCAAACTCAACATTTTGGGATGGTTGAAAAACGAAAAGATGCGTCTTTTTACGGGCTACAAGATGTACTGATACGACTTTTTTGAAATTTTGAGTTTGAAGACCTCAAAAATACAAAACTAAATTTTTAACTCAAATTTCTCAAAAAATTAGCGAACGATTATTTTTAAAATTTGATAATACGCATCATTTTCGATGCCGAATTTAATTTTAAAATTACAAATTGATTGAACGTTTTTGAATTTTTCGACTTCACTTTGGAGCAAAATTTGGGCTCTTCAGTGTGCTCCAATTTTCTTGGAACAGTGATCAAAAAGTTGTAGCACATTTTTGTCTACAATTTTGTTTTTTGACTTTAGAAAAATCTTCAAAACTGAGCGAGATACGGTCAGAAAACTAGTAAAAGTGAAATCAATCAATAAATCGATAAAAAATCAATTTGGCAAATTTTTGACTGGCGGGTTATTTTACTCTTCCCTGTATCTAACTTCTGCTTATGAAACATCTGAAATCGGAGGGGCGAAGTATGGAAGCATTACATGTTAGAAAGCCAGAGAGCGCTCAATAATTGAACTTGATAACTTATTGTACAAATACTAACTTTCAGTGAAACTGAACTTTTTGTTTTGGGACATTGATTGTTTCAAATCAGAAAAAAAAGAATTCTGAAAATTCAAAATTAAAAATTGAAACAAAAAAAAAAGATATTTCAATGAGATTGATGTAGCGCCTACCCAAGGACAACTAGCCTTTTAAATTTATGCAGCTCTAACGAAGACGTTCCAAAACTGAAATTTTTTTTTCACAACTGGTAAAAACTCCATTCATTGGGCCTATACCTACTAGGGATACAGTTGGAAGAGACATACCAAAACTTGATAGAACCGGAAATTATTATGTCTAAAAATGGTTATTTTTATATTGATGGGAAAAAAGTTGCGTTGAACAAAGAACGGTTTAACCAGTAAAAATCGAAAACTCTCTCACTCTGGAAAATGGCGACAATGAAACGGATTTCTTTAAAATTTGTTTTAACCAAGACATTCCGAAACTGAAATTTTTTTGAGAATTGTTAAACATTTGCTTTTTCCTAGAAGACTAGACTAACTAGAAAGATGAAAGCTTGAACAGACGTTTATAAAATTTGGAAAAACGAGCATTTTCGTAACGTTAGAATGTCATTTTTCGTAAAATGTTCAGTTTGCCATCCATCGTCAGTAATTTTGACAACTTCTACACTGACAAGTAACTTTTATGAAACGGAACTTTTTTCAGCAAATAAGGTTGGACAAAAATCGAAAGTACTATGAAATAGTGTTGGTGTTTACAAAAAAGCTCATGTGAATAATGTTAAAGTTAAACCTGTAAAAAAGGAAAGGCAGTCCAAACTCAAATTCTTTTAGGATTTCCTGTACCCAACTGTGAAATTTTGAGCCAAATCAAGTCACTGAAATGACCAGGCGATGCTCAACACACGAGCCACTTCTGAAACAGTAATTTTTACGCTGAATGCACGACGTTTGCTCTAACTTCTCTTCTAAAGCTAGAATATTAGACTTTCAACAGGAACACTTTAATAAAGGCCTTTCGTGTGTGTGATCACAGCTTGGATAGCTTTAAGTAAATATACATTTGGAAGCCACAAAACTGACAGTCAACTAGGATCTTTCAGAATGCATTGTGCTGATGAACTAATAGTTGTATGCAAAACATTTTATAAGAAGTTGATTGGTAAAAAACTTTGAAAAAACCACCAGGGAGGTTTTCAATAATTGAGATTGCTCAAAAAAAGTCAGAACAACAAGGAACTTATCGACGTTTTTTGAAATAGTTTTCTGTTTTTCAAACTAAATAACAGTTTTTGGACGCCGGTCGGACTGTTACGAGAGTGAGGTTTGAATCAATAGGATGTTTTGGAGAACGATAACATTATGATTACAACTTTCCAAAAAAGGCCTTCTTTATACATATAAATACATTGAACAACAGACTGGAATGCCGTAGTGGTTCAAATGGATGCTTCTCACAAATTTGATTTCTCGCTGAAACAGAGTATAACACTAGATTTTTTGTTAATGTTTCCACTGGTTCACAAGCATAATTACAATAGTTTCAGCTTACTGGTCATGTTAATTTTTGTTTCAGCCATACAATCTAGTTCCAAAAAAACTGAAACAATATGATAGTGTGGAAAGTTACTGTTACATGTAGGCATGTTGTTGGTCGCCAAAACCTTTTATTAAAACCAATATTTTTCACGTCATTGGCAGTGTGTGTTATCGACACGGGATCGACAAATTTACCGATAAATTTTATCGATAGATTTGTCGATAATTTATCGACATTTTATCGATAAATTTTTGTCGGTTTTTTATCGAATATTTATCGATAATTTTATCGATAATTTGTCGATAAATTATCGATAAAAATCTGACAAAAATTTATCGATAAAAGATCGACACGTTATCGATAAATTTATCATTTTTAACAAAGCATTTTGTAGGCAAAAAAACAATCGTGGAAAAATGAGGCCTCCCCACGTGGTTTCTTAGTGGAAAAAATGATGAAAAAATAAATTATTCCACGTCAAGATGGTTAATCTTATTTCACGGCTTTTGTCGGTTTTTGTCGAATTTTATCGATAAAATTATCGAAAAATTATCGATAATTTATCGAATAATAAACGTGAAGTGTCGACAATTTTTCGATAATTTATCGATAATTTTTTGTCGATCTTTTGTCAGATTTTTGTCGGATTGGAGATTTATCGATAAAAATTTCTCGATAACACACACTAGTCATTGGTTTTCTCAAATCAATCATTTTTCAAAATTGGTTTTTCCAAACCTACACGTAGACATTGGCGACCAATACCTTTTTGAATATTGGCGATGGCTACCAATGCCAATTTTTAAATTGGTTTTGGTCGCCGTAAAATACTTTTTTAACAAGCCTAGTTACATGATTAGAGGTTCAGAGGAAAAGAGGTTTCGAATAACAGTAAGTGGGCTATGAAATGATTTTTTGGGGATGAATAAAAAGCATTATCGATAGGAAAAATGAAAACAAAATTAGACAAAATTTTTTACAAAATTAGATGAAACAGTAACATACTAAAATGCTTCTGCTAACGGTTCTCGTCCCAATCTTTCTATGGAGTGGTATGCCGGTATATTAGAGGTTCAACGAGTTTTTTTTCTGTTGTTGAAATAATCCAACAGTTAATCTAACAGAACGGGGACGGTTCCTACATAATTGATTGCTATTTGAAACAGAATACAACACTAAATTTTCTATAAATTTTCTTCGCTGTTTCATAAGGTTAACTTCAATAATTCCAGATTCTAATGTTAATAATTTTTGTTCCGATAAGCAGTTTGACCCCGTTCAAAGTGAATTAAATTCATTGAGGCATCAAGAACTATATAAAATTGAATTCAAAACTTTTTCAAAGTTGATTGAAACAGTAATCTGTTTAAAAAAATGTACTGTTACAAAAAGAGCTTGGAAGGTACGACAATTTTTTTAAATGTTAAACTCAGAAGAAGAATCTTCCAGAGAAGAGCATCCAAAACTATTGCCATCCTTAAGCAAATTTGATCTACAGAGAAAAAACCCCGATAAAAACGAGTGGAGTCAATTTTGAAAATTAAAGAAAAAACCTTTTTTTCTGTAGTATTTCTCTTTCAGATGGTCTGAAGTTCACACTTCAATAGGTGGTCTCATTTGGATAGTAAAATGCAATCAGTAACTTACATTGTTTGAAACAGTGAGATTTGAACTTAAGCTTTTCCATTTCCAGAGAAGAAGAAGCTGGGAGTTGTGGAAAAAAAATTATACCGTTTCAGCAGCTTATTATCAAAAAAGAAGTTTTAAACTTTTTCAATTGGTCGATTACCTCCGTTTCAATGCATTTGACTTCTACAAAGATGACAAAATTCAAAAAAAATTAGAAAATTCGCGGTTATAGACTCAAAATGTAAAGTAGGCAGCTCGGTAGTACTAATGCGCATTCTACTCGGTCTCTCTAACAAAATAACTGATAAAAGTTCGAAATTTTTTAATTTTCGATTTTCAAACTTATTTTGTTGTTTCAAAACTTTGGCCGTTTCAAATTCCAAGTCGTAAAGGGGTAGTAAACCTTTTTTCGAAACGTGTCAGAATGGGTAGTAAAACGTCCCAATAATATGAATTTCACACTAAAAAATTTTGAAATCCGCTCAAAAATTCAAAAAATGCAAGCGAAAATAAGGCTGGTCAGCAGGAGGGACTAGAAAAATCTGTTATGGCCTAGAAATCCAATGGCGGGAATTCAAAAATAAATTTTTGGTTTTTTGTTCCATTTTTATGCTGACTCATAGTTGACCTATTTACACCAAAAACAAACCAAAAACCTGCTCGAAAACATGAGATCTACGAAAAAACACGGTTATTCCGTAAAAATATTTATTTTTTCAAGAAAGTTCAATAAATTTTATATTTTCGAACAGATTTCCGGCTTGTTTTTGGTGCAAATAGTTTAACCATGACACAGCATAAAAATGAAACAAAAAACGAAAAATTTTTTTTTGAATTCCCGCCATTGGATTTCTAGGCCATAACAGATTTTTCTAGTCCCTCCTGCTGACCAGCCTTATTTTCACTTGCATTTTTTGAATTTTTGAGCGGATTTCAAAACTTTTCAGTGCGAAATTCATATTATTGGGATGTTTTACTACTCATTCTGGCACGTTTCGAAAAAAGGTTTACTACCCCTTTAACATAACTATGAAACAGAAATTGAAAACAAATTATTTTGACTTGAAAGCAACACACAGACAAAGTTTTTTTTAAATTTTGATTGAGAAAATGATAAATAAGGTTCGAAACTGAAAAAAATAAATTTCAAAGAGAAGTGGATGATAATATAATTATTGGATTTAGGAAACATACAAAAAAAGCACTGTTTTAGTGGTAACAGAATAACACCTGAAAATGAATTGCACAATATTTTTACAATGTCTGAAACTGGAAAAAAGGAAAAACGTTTTCTATTATGTTCGTCTCTTCGGCCATACAGCCTTAGTGCTATTCCTAATCAGAACTCTAGACCAATTAGAACCGAGCGAAATAGAACTGGTACATTAAGAACTGGAAAATCAGTACTGAATCGGGACAGTTCTGATTAGTAGGACCATCAGAACATTTTCCACAGAACTAATTCTGAAATGAAATAGATCTTTAGTCGATTGAAATAGGGAAGACTATAATTAAAACGAAAGGCAAGAATAATATCTCAGACTGAATTGCACAATCAGAAACAAGAAACTCTTATTTTTAAAACATTCTGTATTTCATTTTTCCGTTGCGGGGGTTTCATTTGGCAATTTTCTAGTATCCCAGACTGATTTAAGCTTTACAGGGCTAGAAAATTAATATAAAACACGGAAATTTATGGTAGTAATGAAGATTGATCTCGTCTCAAAATTAAGTTTTGGCTGAAACGGAACAACTTTTCAAAGTATTGGTTTGCTACTATGTACAATTAAAAAAAAGAAATATGCAATGGTTTCTTGAACCGGAGCTCAAATTCAAGTTAGCATTGAAACAGTAAAATATTTGATTCGGTCTCTTAAGAAATTCGTGCTCAAAATGGACCATAAATGTGAGACAAATATGAGCCAGGAACGTTCTGCTAAATTCAATCGATTAAAATCAGACTGCACCTCGTTTTTCATGTAGATTTCAAAGCAGAAAATGTTATTCATGCAATCTTTTGTTGTCAGTCGCGTTTTATTTCGTGAATCCCAAAAAAAAACAGTTAAAACTACATAAATTTAAGGTGCAAAAAAGTGGACCATCGAAATATTTATTTTTTGTTTTGCATTTAAATCTGTCTTGAAACAGAAAAAAATTCAGTTCGATGGGAAAATTTCTCCAGTTTTCATAGTTTTGGTATTATTGTGAAGGGTACTACCAATAGGAAACCTAACCAATAGGAAACCTAATTTTCAATTTTTTGATGATAAAATTTCGAAACGGGAAAATAATTCAAATTTATATTCATTGATAAATTAAAGAATGTATCATGATTGCTTTTTTAGGCTGATCGTTTTTTCGAAAAATTCCATCTGAAACCGCAATGTACAATGTTATTTCTTCAGATTTTTTGTGAACAAATCAAAATCCTAATATACGAATTTGGAAAGTTTCTACTGTCAATGTGAAAATTAATTTTAAACCCTACTTTTAATGTTTTTGTGCTTCAGTGCAACTATTTATGAAAATGTGAATCGAAAAAAATTGAAAATGAAAAACTATGGACTCGTAATATGTCAAGAAGTACTCTCAACAATCAAGTAAGAAATATCAAATTGGGTTTGAAACCTGAAATCAATTTAAAAATTCAGAGTTTAAGGAAAAAAGATACCGTAGAAAACAGAGTTGTACGGAATGAATATTTTCGATTCCGGAATTCGGAATCCGGAATCTGGAATAAGCTTCGAAACTATGGAATCCGGAATCCGAAATTCGGAATAAACTCTTTTTTCCCGGAATACGGAATTCGGAATCCGGAATGATTGGCTTTACGAGATTCAAAGCTTAAAACAGCGATTGAGCCCGAAAAGTGCTTTGGTTCCGTTTTCCAATGCATTTAAGGATCCATATAGACGCATTGAATACCAAAATATCGCTCAAATATTCTCCATAATTCTGCTATTTTTCTTGACTTCAAAACTTTGAGTTGTAACGGAATGAAATTTCATTCTGCGGAATCCGGAAAACGGAATCCGGAATGAAATCCAATTTTTCGGAATCCGGAATTCGGAATACGGAATGAAAAAAAACCCCGGAAAACGGAATTCGGAATCCGGAATTCCGTACAACTCTGGTAGAAAAGATATGGTAAGTTTGAACTTAAATCGAACCTCAATCTGAATGGAATGGTCAGTTTCAAAAATATTGTAGAAATGACAATAGTCAAATTTAAATTTCCACTGTTTTTGATAGGAACTGAAACGGAAACATTTTTCTTTTAATTACTTTTTCAGTCGTGCCCTTTCGAATCACACATTTTCCTTATTTCGATTGACTATCTTGAATAGAATAGAGTGTAGAAGTTTTCACACCGAACTGAAAATTTGCAATTGTAGAATAAAGTGTACAATACAGTAATACTATCTATCGAATATACTATCAAATGACTATCGAAAATCGAACTACTTTCGAATGTTATAGGCTAGAAGTATTGAAATCTGTTTGAAACAGAAAGTTTCTCTGCCAAAATACAGGTTTCTGATGCAAAAAATGTCACAACAGAATAATTTTTCATGGTTCAAACACAAAAAATGTCAATTTTTTTGTTGTGAAAAACAATGTTGCACTTTCATGGTCAACGCCATGAGCAACGTAAAATTATCATCATTCAATCGAATATTAGTTCATAGAAACCGGATAACATTTTAGCGGAAACTTGAAATTGATAAAAATGGAATTGAAAACAAAATTATTTGATTTTCGTTTACTGGTAGCAGCTATTTGTTTGAATCAACAAACCAAAAAAAAAAAGAGTCCGGAACAAATGGTTTGAAGATGAGATAATGTTGCGAATGAAATCGATACATTAACTTATTTCAATTTACCAATAATTATAGGATGGTTTGAAACGGGAAAAAAGTGAAGAAATTCAATTTTTTTGATGCAATAAACAGCGTAGATAAAGCCCAAAGTAGGGACTAACGCTGAAACGAAGAAATTCATTTTCAAAACTTTATTTTCCACATTAAAACACATACATTTTCAAACTTTGGAAAGGTGGCGAACTCGATTCCAATCAAAAGAAAGTTACAAATTGGCTTTACCAAGAGTCCTTCTAATTACAGAATGGAGTATTTACAGTTTTTTGAAAAATAATTTGAAACACGATTTTTTTGTTCTTGATCTGATTTAAATTTTTTTGAGAAACGTCTAATTGAACAATTGAATGAAAGGATAGGATGCATAGTAAAAAGTCTTTTCTGAAACAGACCATGTTTGTATCAAATTTTCACTTCTAGACTTTGAAAGAAACGGACTTAAAAATTTAGATCGTTTTCCGGTATAGTAATCACCGATGCCATTTAAAACGTGAATTCTCAATACGAATTTATTTTAAGACTAAAGCCCAGTGAACAAAAACTCATTTGCACAGCTATAGAAACTGCAAACTATTCTTCGGAAAATTGTTATTATTCCATTTTTATTGAATTCCATTGTTATGTGAAGAAAACATAATATTAAAAGACTCAAGATAGAGTTGTGAGAGAAATTTTCTTTGAAACCGAAAAAATTACAACGAATTGTCGTGGTTTTCCCAATTGAAATGATGACAAAATCGTAATAAAAAGTTTTGCCCTGATAAGGAAAAAAACAATAACATCTTTGCGGTCTTTGCGGTCATGATAAATGTGACAAAAGAAGTATTATAAGGAAAGTCCTTAAACGGGCTAAACTCTCCAAACGTCGGTTTCTAGAAGAACCATTTTCGGTTAAATGAGCACAGCAACAGTTAACTTCGCACCAATAAAATTGTTTTACAAGATCAATTATTAAAGTAAATTGAAACGGGAAATTATTGATTTTTTCGAAACGAAAACGTGTCGCAAAATGTCCAGCCGGACCAAAATGAACGGCTTTAAAAATATGAATAAAATAAAAAGGTTCAAGAAGTAGCTCCAATATCCAATGTGAAATGCGTCAAGTTTTCAACATACTTTGAAACGGAAAACTTTATCATCACAACTTATAGAGAGGTTCAGAAACTAACGTCACAAAAATATGTTGCCCTGGATGAGTTGTGGTTGAAACAGGTTTTTTTTTAAACTTTTATCTCACGTTGAACTCAGTTGAACTGGTGGATCAATTTAGTTCCTATTGAAATTTTAGTTCCTATTGAAATAAATCTGAGATTAGCTGTACAAAACTTCCCAAGAAACCGTTAGACTATCAGAGTTTTGAATAGTTTTTACGGAAACTATCAGCGAGTTAGAAAATTCCTGGTATTTTATTATCAGTTGAAACAGGAATTATAGTTGCCAAAAGTTATAAATAAGGAAAACTGAGGTTTTTTTCAATTAATTAATTCCGTTACAGTAGCAGCATCAGAAAAAGAAAAAAACGGAAAAGTTGTATGAGAAGTTTATAAAAAGCAATAAACAGTGTCAATCGGATAAAGAACCAGTCTGAAGCTTATTGAAAGTTGTTTGAAACTGAGATTTAGCATTATTTTATGCACTTTGAATGAGAAATCTGAAAAAAAGAATATATTGAAGCGATTATAAAAAGATGTTCCGATTGAAACCATGGGTAAACTCCTGCTTTCTCATAAACGTTTCAAAACTGAAATTATTTTTATTAATTCTAACTGTTGGATTAACTTTTTTTTTTCATTTCAGGTCGATTAACATAGTATCTTTATTGGTTATTATTTCATCTATTCAAGCCGATCAGTATCTAAAACTGGAATTTTCAGCAACAAATTGATTTTTTTCATTTTCCTTCGTCATTTCCCAGAGATTTGACGGTTTTTTTTTTTCATTTTTTTTTGGTAGACTGACTCCAGTTAACAATTTCAATTATATTTTCTGAGACTTCAAAAAAACTGCAAAAGTTTGAAGAAATTTGACATAAATGGGTCTGAATCAATGATTATGAATAAACATGGGGTTGAGTCATAATTGAAACAGCGAAAAGTTAAAAGAAAAGGTTTTTTGTAGGTGCCGAGACAATACTGTTTCACTCTGGTTTCGTAATTTTTTTTTCAAATCAAGAAAACAGTTTTGCGACGCATTTTTTTGAGCATAAAACTACAATACTCACGTTAGGTAGGAGACGAGGAATCAGAGTATATATAAATCATTGGTTTTTAGTAAAGTTATGATTGTATTAGCAAAATTTATACAGTTTTAGGATAGTTTTTTTTTTGTGATTTTTTGGGTTATCACCAGACATGAGCGGAATTCCGTCTTCCGTCTTTCGAGTTTTCAAAAACTGTTCCGACTTCCGTCTTCCGTCTTCCGGATTCAAAATTTTCTCTTCCGCTCATGTCTGGTTCTCACTCTGAAAGGTAATTGGTCCCGATCTCAGGATTTGAATCGGAAAATAACTTGGTCACTGTGCTTTGGGAACCAGGGATCGACAACGAATTAATTAAAATATATACTTTTAGCTTAACTTCAATTTGAAGTTGATACAGGAAAGATTTAGTGGTGGTTTCTGATTTTTTGTAGTGTAAGTTTGGATTTTAGAGGGGTACGGAAAAGATGAGACTCGAGTATGATGAATTAAGAATATTTCGGAGTTTCAAAAGAGAGATAAATTCTTCTCAAACTTCAGCTTGTGGTTAACGTTTTACTAGTTCCATCTTAATTTCGTTTCAAAGCATTTTTTTTTTAAATTTATTTTTTCTTATTTCTATTTCTTTTTTCCGTATTATTTTTCATCACCTCTTTCTCTCCACGACGCGAGTTCGTAATAAATTATTATAATTATTTAAATTTTTAATTTTAATAAATTATTTAAAAATCATTCGTTTGCTCTAAATCCAAAACAGGGGACGAATCTGTTTCAAATGTTCTGTGATCTACTCCATAAGAATGAAAAGACATTGTCCTCAGAGCAATATTGGAAATAAATTGCGTTTTCAAACAATTCTTAAGGGATGATTTTTTCGAATACTAAACTTCATACAGTAGATGAGTTGGAAAATTTGGAAGGAAAGCTGACTCTGGTTGGTTTTTTCATACACTTCCATTAGAACAAAACCTAAGGGCTGAAAAATGTTTTTAATTCTTGTAAAGTTAACTGGAGCACTCTAAACTTCTATTGAGTAATGTTTGGAGAAATAGTTTGAATCAATTTCTGAAAAATGTTTTGAAATGAAAATTTGAAAGTCAGACTAAGCAATTACTGGGCGAAAACGAAAAATTAGTTCGAGAAACAGTATACTTTTCATGGTAGGACTTGTTTTTTTTCTGCTTCTAATGTTCTTAAAGTTTATTCTGTTATAGTGAAGTGTGCTCTTGGATGCTGTCAATGTCTCATTGCGTAAACCTCTGATTTTCAGATAGTTCCTTTCACAAAAGATTCAGTTTCATTTAATTCTGAAACTTTTCATCTACAGAATTATGACAATCCAGAAGACATTTGAAATTTAATGTATAATAAGCATCCAACATTACCTGTCTGAAAATTTATCAGTCAATGGTCACTCTGATCACTAATTCACGAAATTTACATACATTATCAATATCATGCACAATCTGCTCTTGCTTCGGAAAACTGTAAAAACGTGAATTGAAAAGAAGATGAATGGCGTTGTTTTAGAAGAATACTGAAAAACTATAAAAATTGAATTCGGGAAAAATGGAATAAAAACAATCTAAAATTTTGAAATTTACTTCTCTGTTTGCAAAATTTTATGTATTACCGAGGTACTGGTTTATTCAATTTATCAAAAGTATATGCTATTTCTTTCGCAAAAGGTTTGAAGAGCGCGTTGTTTTCAATATGGAATTTTATTTGAGAAGCAATAGGAACCTCAGAAGTTTCGGATATTGTAACAATTTTTTTTCCATTTCAGAAAGTTTATCTTTTTCGGAAGTTGTGAGCATACTTCGATACGGCTGTAAACTGGGAAGCAAATTTAGTGTAAGCATGCATCCAAGACGACAGTAATACGCTAAACCGATGTTTTTCTTATTATTGATTTCAAATGAACTTACCCCCCACGTGACGTCACTCTCATTGGGACCCAAGTTGGAAAACTTTCATGCTAGTTTTATTTTGATTTTTTTTCAGGCAGGTTCCGCACGCAGAAATTATTTTCTTTTGTCAAAAATTTTATTTTGGGTAGAAGAATTGAATCTGCGGGCGAAAACTGCCTGTAAAAAATTCCGAAAAGAAAATAAATAGCTACCACGAAAGTCCAACTTGGGTCCCAATGAGAGTGACGTCACGAGGTATCAGTTCATTTCAAATCAATAATATCTTCAAAAGATGTCCTAGATTCCTATTGTTTGGTGAGCAGAAGAATTTGGGATTAATATAGTTTGTGTTTTTGAATCTCATATAAAGTTGTGAAAACGGGAATTTAGTTATTTGTAGTCAAGTTTTCTATTGGTTGATCATCTTGGAATGCAAGGAACAGTCGATAAATTTTTCATCAAAACGATCAGATCTAGCAGAAACCGGAGTTTTCATATGTTTTAGTTACCGTAAAATCTGTAAAAAAGCGGTCGGCTGCTCAATTAAAGGGGCCGCTCTATTACAGGTATTACGGTATCTAAATAGCAGGCTTGGTCGGAGTCGGATTTTCTCAATTTTCTGTTGTATGAATAATGCCATGATTCACGGTAAGTTTTTAGGCCCAACTGGAACATTTAAAAAAGTTTGTCAATCTGAGATCAAAGTTCATAACATAAACTATTCAATTGGAAATTTTTTTTTTAATTAAAAACAGCGAAAAATTCTTTAAAACTCGTAAATAAGTACTATTTTTGGCAGAAAATTTTAAAACTGTTTATAAATAATATTAGAATTTGAGGCAATGATGTTGAACTGAAATGGAAAAAACAAAAAATAATAGAGAAAGAATGTTAGAAAACTCAAAGTGCAGCTATAATGATCCAAAAACTTTTTTAATTTTTGTTAATTTGCAAATTGTTTCTTTTTTGAATGTAGACTAATAACTGCAAATTCATGAATCGTTGTTATAGTTGCTGTAGTTTTCTACAAGCAAGGAGAGTTCGTGGATTGATATAATTTGGTTCTCGAGTCTTTTACAAGTTTCTAAAAACCGAAATTTATTTTTTTGAAAGTCAAGTATTCTGATGATTAATTTCAATCATTGTTTAGTAACCAGTCGGTCATCGGCGCTCCGCGCCTCCTATCGCCTGGCTTCACCTTTTTTAAAAATGAAAAAACTGTAAAAAGTTCTCCGGGATTTATAATATTCACGTGGCCCCCTGTTTGTCTCTCTCCTCAATGGAAGTTTTCGAAAAGGCCTGAAAACGTGGTTTTTTGAAACTGCTAACCTTATTTTCTATAGTTTCGAAAATTAAGATAGATGGGCATCATCGCGGCGGAATTCTGTATCGACCTGTCCAGGTCCCATTAAAATCGGTCCAGTAGGAAGGGCTGTAGGATCGGCGACACACAAACAGACGGACAGAATTTGGTGATTGTTAATAGTAAAGATCATTGTAAAATAATCGAAAATCCTATGAAGTTTGAGATAATTAATTCAAACTGAAACAGTAACCTTTTGTGATTTCTGGTATGAAGACTCTAATAATGCCAATGCCATAAAGCTAAGAAATTCAACTAGAACATAAAAACACAAATTGTAGAAGAATGTTTGTTCAACAAAAAAAATTTATTTTTATTTTTATTTTTTTTCAAAAAACAGTGCTCAAACATTGTGAAGAAAAAAAACACTTTATCACAGAAGAGACGCAGAATCGAGACTCAGACTAGCAGAGATTATTTTCCAAAATAAAGAGATTCATTTTTGAACAGAGACTTTTTTCTAAGAATTTTTTTTTCTAAGATTCTTTTTTCTAAGATTCTTCTCCCCGTGGTGACAAATCTGAAAAATCATACAATCTGGGAAGTCTGGATCATGCATAACTTACATTAAGACTTTTCTGAGTAAGAGCTTTCAGATGATCCGGCTAAAAAGATTGAAATTTCTCAAAAATTCATTGAAGGATGCTCACCGTAATGTTCAAAATCTCCTTTCTAACCTCCCCTCCCTCAAACCGCTGGCTAAAAATGTTCCTCCTTTACATCCGATCAATGGTTCTCCGATTCTAACAGCAGGACAGCCTACACGTAGAGTTGCCTCTCTGTTCATCCATGCCTCATCGATAACGCTGAAAATATCTCATTTTTCGTATCATAAGTCAGTATGACCATACTCTGCAAAATCTGGTTTTTGAACATAATGCATTGCGAGATGGGTAAAAAAGAACGGCATTAATCGGAAGATCTTCCAGAAGCCTTGGAATGTCTTCTGTGCTGTGTTTGGACGAATCGAAAAAGACTTTTGGTCTTCGATTGAGTGAGCTGTTGCAGGGGATACAGATTGATCAAGAGATAATGTAATGTTTGTGAATTCACATCCGTTTTAGGGCGAATTAAACTGATTGGCGAAATTGCAGATGGAGTAGTTACAGTAGTTTCCGATGGAGCCTTAAGTTCAAAATGAGGAGAACATATAAAAACTAAGCCTTACTTTTTTCTGAGATCTTTTGCAGTTCATAATTTCAAAGGTTGACTTCGCCGTCAAAAAAAAAACTAATTACATTGGGTGAAATTTTTTACTTTCCATCTTTCTTCTCTTGGCCGACCAAGAGATTGGACTTTGGAAACTTCAGATTAATGTCGTATAGCTCCTTCAATCTCTCACAAAAACTGCTCTGGTCTCGGCGTGTAGCCCTTTCTGGGATCATTTTGCTGATCTCTTTGATTTTGAGGATTCTCAGCTGACCCGTGAAGATGATGTAGACAATGGGGCCTTCGAATTTGAGGGACACTTCTTTTCGTTTGGACTCTTCCATTCCGTAAGCGGCTTCTGGTCCAGCGAGCTCGATGAGCTTTTCTAGGACGGTTTGAGCTTTCTTGATGGACTTTTTCGAAGAAGTTGGAACTGGATTGGACATCCTTCTTGATATGTTCATCGACAGAGGCCAAACGCAGCCAGGTTCCAATGGGTCTTCAGTCTCCATCTTGATTCCAGGAAGTTCGTGATGGAAAAACTTTGCTTTTCTTGTTGCGTTAGGAATGTCACGGCAGATTCGACACAAATTGAGAACTAAATGAGAATAGTTACTGCAAAGTATGTTTTTAAAATTAAAAAGCTGGTAATTTTTCGAGAAAAAAAATTGAGCTCACTT
Organism: Caenorhabditis doughertyi; assembly: GCA_963572265.1. NCBI lineage: Eukaryota > Metazoa > Nematoda > Chromadorea > Rhabditida > Rhabditidae > Caenorhabditis > Caenorhabditis doughertyi. The sequence continues at coordinate 8,141,252 of OY751556.1, read as the reverse complement.
CATTCGGTGCTTCGTAAAGAACTTTTCAAACTTTCATTATCGGCTTCGGGTATTTTGCCCAAGACGTTCTTTTTTGACAGTCCACACAGAAATCTCAACTCAGCTCCCCATTTTTGGACCAAAATTGAAGGTTTTCAACACTTTCCAAGAACCACTGCGCCTCAACCAGTCACACTACACGGAGCAACTGAAACTAAAAAGTAATTTTTCATTTTTCAATAAAGACTTACCATAAAATAAGGGTAAATATTTTTCAACATGCCCAGGGTATTTCATAGCAAAAGTTCACTTGTTGCATGTCTTTCCATTCCGTTGCATATACCTTTCATTCAAATTCAGATCTTCCTCATAGATTCATAGTTCACTTTTGCTGCCGTGGTTGAATCCAGAGCCAATCCCCTATTGCTTTCATATAGTGAACCTCTTCTCCCGTTTTTCTTGTTCTTCCATTCCATTGCATATACCTTCCATTCAAATTATCGCCGGTATCTCATTGGTCATCATGCCAAGACTATCTCCTTTCAAATCTCCGAGAACATCTTCTTTTTTTTTCTTGAAGAAAGAATGACCGAGACATTTCGTCCCAGGAAGTTCGTGACGGAAAAACTTTGCTTCTCTAGTTGCGTTGAGAGTGTCACGGCAGATTCGACACAAGTTGAGAACTAGCCGACCTCCAATCAGTGGAACCACTTGCCGAATTTCAATGAATCCCAACGTCATAAACACAATTCCTACTTAATTCCTTTTTTGTACACACATACCATTTTCTTCATAGACTCATAGTTCACTTTCGATGCCGTGGTCTTTCCAGCGTGGTCCACCCTCTGTCGCTTTCGTATAGTGAACCTTCTCTCTAATTTTTTTTTCATCACGCCAAGACTGTCTCCTTTCAAATCTCCGAGAAAACCTTCTTTTTTATTGAAGAAAAATGAACGAGTTTGTGAAAACATTAGCAGTGTTTGGAGTTCTATAAATTGCTATTTCAATGACATTTCTAGACAAAAACGGCTGTGACAAGAGCACTATTAGGTGTATTCCTTGTCGACTATTTGAAGCTCAGTAGAAGTATTGAATTCTAACCAATACAGTGAAAAATATTGCATTATTTATGTTGACATCGATTTCCACATAATTTCCAATTTTTTTCACTAATTTTTATCTATTTTCTATTCTTTGAATTTCATGTTTTGGCTGTTTTTACTCACCTAATCCATTCACATCCAATAATCATCAAAATTCACCATAAAAATAGAAAATATTCGAAAAAAATCAATAAAAAATTTGACCAGTCACATCACAAGACAGTCGAAAAGAATAAGAATGAATGAAAATGGCATTGGACAGTGAGGGGCGATCTTGTCTCTGCAGGAGATCGTTTGATGGATAGGTGACATAAAGATGAAACAAGATAATAAATAGGTCACAAAAGAATCTAATAATGATTATGATGACTTACCTGTAATAGAGTGGCCGGACACACTATTTTTCGATAAATCTTACGTCAACCAATTTTTGAAAAAAGAAATTCGTTAGGAAAAATAGTTGTCCGAACAGTCTTTAGTTTTCAACAGGCTTGGTCGGAAAAACATTTTCGGGAAATCGGAAAATGAAATAATTTTCCGAAAAATAATTTCGGAAAATCGGATATCCGAATTTTTTTTCGAAAAAAAAACTCGGGAAATTCGGAAAAATTGGAAAATCTTGGAAATCGTTCAAATTTAGCTTTTTCACCGAATTTTTCACTTGAAAGTGGACAATTTGATGATTTTCTATCATAAAATTGACTGACAGAGGTCTTTTGAACCGAAAATCCGTTAAACTAATAAAAAATCGTTTGATGGATACAGTAGGTAAAATCAAATTTGTCAATTTTCTTCTCCGATTTTCCGAGAAATAAGTTCAGAAAATCCTCCGACGGAAAAATTTTCCGCAAAAAGTCGAAAAACCGGAAAATTCGGAATTTCCGTTTTCCGATTCTGACCAACCGTGTTTTTCAAGCTTCAAGTTTTTAGCTTCAAAATTTTGTTTCATTATCACAGAAAGCTGCTTCCTTAATGACTGAAATTTTTTCAAAATAAATTTCTAAACAGACTAGAGATCAATCTAATTTTCGCCTTCTTTCGAAATTGATCAATTTTTCAGATGTTTTTTTTCTGCTTCACCATATCTTGAACTTTGGCGTAACTAGTCAAATTTAATGGTATAATCCCTATGAACCTCGCCATGAAAAACAACTTTCCAAAAAACTTTCCTATTCCAAATTTCCCGTTAATTTTCGATCGAATTTTTTTACGTCAATAAATCTTTTTCTTGGCTTACGGCTCTCACACAATGAAAGCAATGTAATTCAAAAGCAACTATTGATAGTGAGGTACTGAATCAGTGACCGAAAAAAGTGGGAGGAGCCTTCCACTCGAGACTCTCGAGACAAATTTTTACAAAAATCTAAGCAGCTTTTCAAAAACGCACCGCCCCACATAAACCCAAAATCAAAGAATGAATATTCTGAAATTAAGAATGGGCCAGAATCTTTTTCAATTGTTTTATTATTGTAAAAAAAGGGCGTGAAATCCCAAAAAAAAGTTATATTATTCACCACTCCTCCTCTTCCTCATCTCCGCAGCCCGTTATCAATTCAAACTCGTCGTCCTCCTCCGCATCATCGTCGCAATCTACCGCCTTCTCCGCCTCCTCCAACTACTTCTTTTTCTCCTCCAGCTTAATCTTCCTTATCTGGAAAAACCAATTATTGATTTTCAAAAAGATAATAATTTTCAACTCACCAGCATTACCAACTGCACCTCTTGATCGGTCAATTTTATTCTCTTCAATTCATCCTTCTTAGGCTCCGCCTTCTTGAGTTCATCCTTCTTGGGCTCATCCTTCTTGGGTTCATCCTTTTTGGGCTCATCTTTCTTCAACTCGACTGGTGTTTTTAGATGGCGAATACCAATTGGTCTCAGCTGAAAAATGGAACATTTCATCAAAATAAAATAAAATAAAAACTTACATTCCCAAAGCCAACCTCAACGCGTATCACTTCCCGTGGGTATAGCGTCTTCTCGTCACCGTCCAAATACACCATTCTTCTCCCAGCGTCAATATAAACGCCCCATTTGGCTAGGAAGTATTCTTGGATAGAGGTTTTGGCCCCTGTTCTGCCAAACGCATAATATCCACTATAAAACCCAATTTTAAAAAATTCAATTTCATTTAAAAACTCACGTTTCATGAGATTCTCTCAGACGCCCCACTCTCCACTTTTTTTTGGTGTTTCAGCCAAATATGACGAACTCCAATGGGGTCATACCCCATCATAAAGTAGGTATCGATATCGAGCATTGCCATTGCGGTCTAAATAAAAAGAAAATGTAGGCGAGAAACACAAAAAAAATCCGAATCAACTCACCATTTCCAAGAGTTCAACTTCGCTATCGCTTAACTCCACGATCCATCCTCTTCCCCCAATCAGAGGTGCTCCTTCTCCACTGAAAAAAAGGTTTCAAAATTATTAAAATTTTCTTTGAATAAAAAATTCATACCCGAAACCTTTCTGTCAAATCTCTGTAATAGGCTTCAGTTGTTGGTGCATCGTAAAGGTCTTAAACGGACCAAAACCCCGCGTCCATCCTTCCCAGGATAATCCGATCTTTTTCTGCTCTTTTTTGGTGTTTCATCAGTGATGGAAATCCTCTGGCTCAAAGTCTTCGTTCTCTTGCTTTTCCATTAAAAACTTCTCGATGCACCATGTTTTTGAAATATTGATCCAAAATCCATTATACATATCAATCCTCCAGTAATAGCCTTCAATTGTTGGTGCATCGTAGAACATCTGAAACTATTTTTTTCAGATTTTGAATAGATCAAAGCTCATATTTTTCCAAAAAATTATTGCTGTTTCAGAGGTGGTCGTTCCAATGTTTTTCTTCTCAAAATAAGTGAATTCCAAATTTTTTCTCGATCAAAATTTAGAAAATTAGCGCCAGAAAAATTCATTTTTGACTAAATTAATTGCAAATACTGTCTAATTTTCACTGTTTCAACTGAACTCTGTAAAACTACATTCGTTTTTTATTATCAATAAGTGCCGCATCCAACTACCTTTTACAAATTATGCAAAATTTTGAAACTCGCAAATCTTTCAAATTAACAATTCAAAGGTCAGTAGAAGCTTTGATAACTACTTGAAACCGTAATGAATTTCAAAAATATTCCGATAAATCGGCCCCAATTTTGACAGAATTATTAATTTTTTGACTAACTTCAATTGACTTTTGCTATAATTTAAAACGGAATTTGCTGCTTTTCTCGACGAAAGTTTCAATTCCAAATACAATTTATGAATTTCTCTGATGTTGAACTTCGATAATACTATGTCTCAGTTGAAACGTGTCACAGAGAAACATATTATTCTGTTTCATAACTAACGGGACCAGTGTGCGCTCCCGAGAAATAGAATCCCGGGAAATCGAGATAAATTCCGGTTTCCCGGGATTTCTTATCTCGGGAATTTTCGGAATTTCCGTTTATAGTTCTGGTAAAACCCGGAAATTTCGGAAACGGGAATTAAAACTCCCGGGAATTTCCGGGAGTTCCGGTACTCCGGGGACAGAGTTCCCGGAAACTTCCCGGGATTCCGGAAAATAAATTCCGGGAGTTCCGGAACAGAATTAAAATTTTTCTGAAGCATTTTTTTTCGGACTTTTATGTGTAGTAGATGGGTTAAAAACAGCCAAATGCTCTCTCCCATGACGACAAAATCACTGTCTGTTGGCATAGAAAGAGTTTGCTAATTTTAACCTTTTTTAATTAAGGAGGAACCATTAGCTTCAGAATTTTTTCTATCTATAATTGGCAAACGAAATGCTGCGTTTCATTGTTTTCATTCAGTTATTAACTTTTTCTCTAGTATTTTTCTTTGGGTTTGCCTTAATCTTTCTGAATGATGGAGAACAATGAAACAAGAAAGATCAAAAGATCATTCAACTTCCCCTTCGCCCGGGAGCCTTCCTAAAATAATTTTTTTTTCGAAACGCAGCACCAGCTTCCAGCGGCGCTTTCGAAAACTTCATTGGGCTACGATAACCAACAAATGGAGCTAAAAGGGTCAAAAACTAGTTAATTGTACATTTTTTACTTTTACCGAAAAAAAAATCGAATTGTTCAAAAAATGTATAAAATTTTTTTTTGAGTTCCGCAGGATTCCCGGGAAGATCATTTTTTCCGGAACTCACCGGAATCCCTGGAAATTATCGAGAATCCCGGGAGTTCCGGGAGTTCCGGGAGTTCCGGGATTTCCGGAACTGACGGGAATACCGGAACTCCCGGAACTCCCGGAAATCTAGTTTTTCTCGTCCCGGTGTTTTCGGAAGTTTTCGAAAATTGAAAATTAGAATTTTCCCGGATTTCCGGGAAATCTTGTCCCGGGAGCTCACACTGAACGGGACTTACCCTCAGTAAAATTCTTTTTTTTTATTAAATTCTTTGAGTTCACTCTAACTTTCTCTCTTTCAACTTCATTTTGTAAAAAAGTTATTCAATTGCTAAAGTGATAAACTATTCAAATTTTTGATGAAAGTATTGATCGCTAGTTGATACCGTAATTAATTTTGCAACATCTCGATATTTTGGCCGGAGATTTCACATATTTACAGGGTTTTTTAAAAACTTTTTTTGACCAATTTTTCAAAAAATTATTTCGAACTTCAATCAATCACCAAACAACCCAGTTAGAAAAAAAACGAGTGAATCGGCAAAAATATTGAAATTTTCTCGTGGATGAATTTCAATTTTATTCTGATTTTCCGAATACTATTCGAAAAGTCTATCAGTTTTAGATGTAGCGTGAGAGTTTTGACAATGTCACGAAAAAGCAATTTTTAATATTTTTTCCAGGGGCAGAAATTCCCAAAGGTTTCCGGGAGCTTATTCCCGAAATAACCCTTTCCTGCTGAATTTCTTGGGATTTTCCCATACTTATTACAGTTTCAAATATATTTTGAATGATGAGTTTCTTCTTCTTATTAGTGTATTAAATCTTTTTTGGTTTTCACTTGAAACCGTAACAAATTTTGCAATATCTTTGCTATATTGGCCGAAACTTCCACATAACCACCAGTTTATTTTTGTCATTTCGAATAATTTCAAACTGAATTTGTTGTTTTTTTTCAAGTAAACATATCAGTTTCACATATAACTTAAGAACTTTGATGGTTTCACGAAAAAGCAATTCAAACGTAACGGAAAAATTTCGAAAGTTGACCCATCAATAAAAAGAAAAAAATCACTAAAAAAAGCCCAATTTTTGACCTAATTCATTGAGCATTCTTTCTAATTTTCACAGTTTCAATTTGATTTTCTAAACCTAAACTTGTCATACTTATCAATTCGTACCAATCTTTCACGAATTATTCTAAGCTTGCAAATGAAAGTTTATTGAATTAACAATTCAAGAGAAGTTTTGTTATTTACCGGAAACCGTAATAAATTTTACAATATCTTCTATATTTTGACCTCAATTTTCACGCAATTACCAGTTTTTTTTCACTAGTTCCAATTGATTTTTTCCACACTTTAAATTTTATTGGCTATTTTCACTCACCATATCCATTCACATCCAAAAATCATTGAAATTCACAATAAAAACAGAAAATATTCAAAAAAATCCATAAGAAATTGACCAGTCACATTACAAGACAGTCTAAAAGAAAAAGAATGAATGAAAATGGCATTGGACAGGGAGGGGCAACTTTTTTCTCAGCAGGAGATCAATTGATAGATAGGTGACGGAAAGATGATACAAGATAACATGGAGGTGAGACAATGTTATCACAGCGGGATATTGTGGTATTATGTGAACATGAGATCAGGATCTCATAGTGAGAGAGAGGCCCAAACATAATAATGATTATGATGAATTACGTGTAGTAGAGCGGCTGACCGCACTATTTTTCACTATATCTTTTGCTGTTTTATTGAAGGGGCCGCTTGCCCGATTTCGAAATGATAAATATTTTCTGATAAAACAAACAACACGACTTTTACTCAAAATTCGAAAAAATTAAAAACAAATGGAACTTTTCAATAATAGAATCAAACAAATTCAGAAAAAATACCATTTTTCCATAAAATTACGCAACTTTCTTAAAATTCACTTTTGAGGTCAGACCGCTCTATTCAAGGTGCCCTTCAATTAAAGGGGCCGCTCAATTACAGGCTTTACGATGAGAAATATTTTGGAGTTTTCTGTTCAATTTTTTATTGCAAATTATGTTTTTTTCCTGTTTCGAGTTGTCCTCAAAATTTAGTTCAGTTATCATATTTTGCTGTTTTTTGAGTCAACTAAATACAATTTTTCGAAGAAAATATTCTGAAAAAAGTAGTGAAATCTTTCAATTTTTCTTCTTCTTCTTCTTCTTCCAGGATTTCGACATTGACAAATTTTTCAGATGTTTTTTTTCCTGCTCCACCATACCTTGAACTTATGCGTAACTAGTCAAGTTCAATAACATAATCCTCTGATCCTAGGAACACAAAAGACGTTCCAAAAAAACTTTTCTGTTTCAAACTTTCCTTTAATTTTCTATCAATTTTTAATATGTCAATGAACTGGCGTTTACACTGTGCAAGCAAGTTTAATTAGAATTCCATAAAGGTACTATTCAAAGAATTATTTCACTAATTTCAATTGGTGCTGAAGCAGAAAACTAAGATCTCTGGAAATCCGAACGCTTCTAGACCAAGTATTCAATAAGGAAATAAGAAAAAAACTTCTTAGTTTTTTTCTGCTTCACCATAACTTGAACTTTTGCGTAATTTGTCAAGTTCAATAATGTTACGCAAAACAAATAAAAAAAAACTTGTCTATAAATTTTTCTGTTTCAAATTTTCCGTGAATTTTCAATCAATTTTACCTTTCGATAAAGTGCCGATAATTCAATAGTTATAAAGCAAAATGTTTCTGAAAAAGCTAGTCGGAAAACGATTGTGCAATGAACTGGTTGTAATAGGTTTACTTTTTTTGAATTGGTGCTGCGACGGCATAATGAAAGATGCTGAAATCGAAAAAATTTCACGTATTTTATCAAAAGTCATAATGTCTCTCACAGTTATGAAACTATCGAAACGGTGAACAATTTTTGGTATTAGAAAAAAACAACTCTCTAAAAGTATTTTTAATTCACAAACGCGTAAAAAACCAGCATGAAAACTTTACGATTGATTTGAAAATTGAAGACGAAACATATAACTTTTTTGCTTACGAACATCCAATGAACCTAAAAAATTGGAATAAAGATATTCCAAATGTTAATAAGAACAAACTGTCTATATTATGACAAAAAACTATCCATAATCCAATTATTTTTTCTTCTGTTTCAAATAACTGATGAATTTCAGTTTCAGTGGTATGTACCGTTTTTACAAGCATCTTAGCCAGAAAAGTTTTATGTTTTAAAATTTGATTAATTTTTCAATTAGATTTCCACAATTCAATAATTCTATTGGATACAATGTTTTCATTATCCTTCCCTCAAAGTATCGAATCGTGTTACCTTTTCCAGGAAATTTTCCTGTTTTCTCATTAATTGATCATTCACATAAATTCTCATGGTCAATATCAAATGGCTGTACAATTTTTAGACTAATTATGAGTACAAACTGCTTTTCGATAAACTTTTCTGTCTCAGTTTTCTCGTTAACTTTGATGAGATTCTCAACATTCGATCTGTTGCTCGAGCCATGGAATGTTGTTAAAACAAACGATTTCTGGAAAAAAACGGGCTAAGTCATGGAATTAATCATGAAACATTAAGAATCATTTGAATTTGTGCTGAAACAGTAACCCAAACGACGAAAAGTTCAAGCTTCAATAATTATCATTTTCTAAGCAGAACTATGGAAAAAAACGAAGGAAATTTATTGTAAAAGTACAACTGAATTGTGATTTTGTTTCATTTACAGAGTTTCATATTTCACAGAATAACTAAATTAGGTAATTTCCGGTTTTGTACGAAAGTGTTACATTAAAATACAGATTTTTCTGTATTCAACTATTTTTATTATAAATTATTGAAACGGGAAATATTTTCCTGTATTTTATAGCTAGAGTGATGATAAAACAAGTTATCCAACGAAAATTGACCTAAGCTAAGATTGATCAACGTTCAAAAAAATTAGACGAAGTGAAACAGAACTTTTTTTTTGTTTTTCTCTTAAACTGAACTCTAAAGTTAATAACTCGCTCTACCTTAGAAAATCGACCAGCACTAGCACTAAAAAAGTCAAACTGGTCCGAGCTGGCTGATGTTTAGCACACATCTATCCCTGAGAGTCCTCAACAAAAAAGTCCATATCAGATTTGGCTCCGCCCCCTTGATCCAGATAAAAAATCGATAATTAATCGATTTTGACCGGCATTCGGCCTAATTTTGCTGTAAAAGATAGAGTCAAAATCTAAACGGAAATGAACTCCTGAAATGTTTTTGAGCATTTTTTGTATTTTGAAGAAAATTCTAACTCCACGTCTTCAGGGTGAAACTTTCGAAAATTTGTCAAATTTGTCACTTTTTTCCAGAAAAGTCGATTTTTGAGACCTTAGATGCCCCAAATACAGGGCATTTTGACATCATAAAATAAATCTAAACTTAATTTGGGTCCTGGGGGTACACTTTCCAAAACGATTCCCCGCGGCCTTAGCTGGGTTTTAGGGCCGTATATATCTTATATACCCCAAAATTCCATGTATCCCTATACAAGGTAAAAATGTTCATAGTCACCAATTTAAAAAATATTTGTATCAAATGATGTTCTACTCATATTGAATACTTTCGCAAATTTTTAGCTCATCTGAATCACTTCTGTAGGCGTGGCACCACTTCTAAAAATTTACTGGAGAATCTGAACGTCGAAAATTCAAACTTCTAGATTGTAAGTATTTCTTCTCGAAATTGTTTTCAAAGATATCACAACGCTATAAATATTCATCTTGTGCAAATTCATGCCGTGAAGAAATGTTTCTAACGCAGTTCCAACTACGATGTCTACTATACTCCATGCAAGGTAATATTGAGTTCGCATATGACTGCAAACCAGCTATTAGGGCATGATAAGATTGATATTTTTGCTTTAAGTGAATGTTTATAGTGTTGTAATGCCTTTGGGAACGATTTCGAGAAGAAATACTTACAATCTAGAAGTTTGAATTTTCGACGTTCAGATTCTCCAGTAAATTTTTAGAAGTGGTGCCACGCCTACAGAAGTGATTCAGATGAGCTAAAAATTTGCGAAAGTATTCAATATGAGTAGAACATCATTTGATACAAATATTTTTTAAATTGGTGACTATGAACATTTTTACCTTGTATAGGGATACATGGAATTTTGGGGTATATAAGATATATACGGCCCTAAAACCCAGCTAAGGCCGCGGGGAATCGTTTTGGAAAGTGTACCCCCAGGACCCAAATTAAGTTTAGATTTATTTTATGATGTCAAAATGCCCTGTATTTGGGGCATCTAAGGTCTCAAAAATCGACTTTTCTGGAAAAAAGTGACAAATTTGACAAATTTTCGAAAGTTTCACCCTGAAGACGTGGAGTTAGAATTTTCTTCAAAATACAAAAAATGCTCAAAAACATTTCAGGAGTTCATTTCCGTTTAGATTTTGACTCTATCTTTTACAGCAAAATTAGGCCGAATGCCGGTCAAAATCGATTAATTATCGATTTTTTATCTGGATCAAGGGGGCGGAGCCAAATCTGATATGGACTTTTTTGTTGAGGACTCTCAGGGATAGATGTGTGCTAAACATCAGCCAGCTCGGACCAGTTTGACTTTTTTAGTGCTACCCTCCACAGGCCAGTGCTCGGTTTTCTCCGGTAGAGCGAAATAAAATCTATTGTTCATTTTCCCTCGGAATGCAAAAAAAAAACATAAAATTATCATTTTCTGTCTCAGTTGATTACGATATTCATTTGCATTTTATGAAAAATGTTTCCATATAATTTGTTTCTTTTCTCTCTAAAAACAGGTCTAACGAAGCAATGATGTCCTGCAGTTAATTCTGAATTAATGCGATTGAATATATTGTTGAGTGAGCTTCATCCCGAACGATATCATACGAACCCTCTCTGTTATTGGAACAAATCACACTGAACAGTAAGTCACTAGATTATAAATACTTTGAAACCGTAATAACCCAAAAACAGTCCACTTTTGGTAATTTGACTTGTTTTTTTTTGCTGTTTCGAATTTTTTTGAAGTTTGTACTATGATCTTGAGATTCGTTCCAGTTATGACTTGATATTTTGGGTTAAACACTCTCGATTTTGAAAACAAACTTGGTATTTAGATAAAATAGATCCAAAAAGTTACAGAATTGGGAATCTCAAAAAATTTCATTTGTGAATGAATGGGAACTAAAACGCTGATAGTGCAAATTGAAAACTTCGAAACCGTAACAACACCCAAAAAAAAAGTATATTTTTGTGGTTTGACTCGTTTTTTTTCCCCAGTTTCTGATATTTTTGAAGTTTGTTTTATGATCCTGAAAACTGTTTGAGTAAGGATATAAACACCTTTGCTTTTAAAATTAAACCCGGTTTTCAGACAAAACCGGTCAGAAAAACTTTCAGTTTCTCGCGCTTGGCAAATTTCTCATTAACGATTCGGTTTTATTAATATCGTATTAGCTTTCGAAAACGAGTATGTAGGATATTATCGCTGAAAATTATGAATGATTTGAAGTCCAAATCACTAGAAGCTATTGGGAAGGCAAATGAATGAGCCAGCTCGCCCCAATAGACTCAGTACTTTGGGTTTCCTCACTTTCGGCGAATTTAGTTTTTTTCGGAGATTTTTCGCGTTTTACGCAACAAAACGCCTATTCTGAAGTGTTCTTGCAACAAAAATCGAAAGAAAAGAAAATTTTTTGAGTGAAAAAATTTACAATATTTTCAGCTTTTCAAGCAGATTTAGGTCAAATAGAGGGCTGAAACAGTCATTTTTAAACGAAAAATTTTTCAGATTATTGAAGTCAAAAAATGACACAAATAGGCGTTTTTCCGGTAAAAAACGAAAATATCTCAAAAAAAAAACATTTGCCGAAAATGAAAAAAATATTTTGAAAAAATCAACTGTCTAGTGAGGCGCGCTTGCTCAAGCCTATGCCTTCCAAATATATTTTTTTGAATTGACAGATATGTAGTAGCTTCACAACCTAGAAGGACGATTATTGGAACAATAACGTTACCACTAATCCAATCAGTGAATTCTGTTTCACAGAAAGCTTGAAACGGTAAAACAAACCTTTTGAAAAGATGAAAAAATCTCTCAGTGAACTGTGTTTGTAGACTAATTTTTAGTATATATTCCTAATCAGAAATAGTCAAATCAGAACATAAATTTCAAAGAGGCGGCCGTTTGAGAAACGTTCTCATAAAATTCATATCTGAATTGGCCGTTGGAAAGAAGTTCTGATTCAAATCAAAGTAATATGAATATCTTCTTGGACCGATTTTATTGGGCCGAGGACATACTATGTTATCACTTTCAAAATTTGTAAAAGAAGAAGCATTGGAGAAAACAACATTATTTGAATTATTACGTGAAGTTTGATACAGTAATTAATTTTATTTTCCCTGTTTTCCATCAGGATTTCTATTCAAAGTTGATACTGAAAATTGGTTCAAAGAGCTGTTCAGATCCCGAACAAAATGACAAAAAAACTTGGAGGAGACCGTTCTGAAATCATTCTGGATTACTAAATTCATCAAAATTTTTCAAGCGAACACCATTTAGACATTCATTTGGAAAATATGAAACCGCTTGATGTGATAAAACTACTGGAATGATAACATGGGAATCTATAAGAAAGAATGAGATACAGTTGTTTTTTCACAACAATTTTTAGTCCGACTAAACTACTTTCTGTTTTCAGAATCTTTCGATTTTTCTTTACATAAATCAAAAAACGGTATGACTCTAAGCTGTTTTAACAAATTCCTCTCGTTTTGAATCAATGTCATTATGGTGCACTTGAAAAAAGTGATTATTCTGGTAAAAGAAACTGGAACAAATTGGAAATGTCTTTGAACTAAAACGATCTGTAGTTTTGCTTGATTTCAGAAAAAAAAACATGTTTCAAAATGGCATTTTGAATTGGATCATATTTTGAAGGATTAGTGAATGAATTCAGTCCGGTTTGTGTAAATTGTCGATTTCTTTTTGGATTTTATCGTTGTTGTAACTGCTTAAGCCAGAAACATAATTATCAAAGAAGAAGATGTAGACTGAAAGTCGCATTGCTGAATTCAAATAATGTCTGTTTCACGTACAGCTTGAAACGGAGTCTTAGTTTTCTAATGATTCCATGAAGGAACTGTGTCGATTAACTTACTTTATATTCATAATCAGAAACAAACAAATTAGAACATATGATGAAAACTATTTACTTTCGAGCTCAACAAGTTGAAAATAAAAATTTTAAAACTTCATACAAAGGATTTCAGAAAGAGCGGTATTGGAGAAAACCTTTTTACGTAAATTATTACAAGAAATTGGATACAGTAATAATTTTCATCTTTCATGATTTTCATCTGATTTTTCAGTCACCGTTCATACTGAAAATTGGGAAAAATGACAAAAATGCGCATAAATTTAGATAAGAATACTTGCTGAATTGCTCCAGGAAAGTTTATCCATCGTTGAAGTCCAGACAGAGTTCAAATTTTTTACCGTTTCATTGAAATCTTATCTACTTTCAAGGCTGAGTATTTCTGCTTGATTGTTCGAGTTCTATTAATGAAATGGCTGAAATACGTGTAAACCATAGCAGAAACCGTACTAGAAAATGTGTTGGATTGTTGCCCTACTTACTCTCAGTATGTTTCAAATTGAAACATTCTCGTTTAGTTTGACAAAAGCTGCATGCTATATAATCAGCTGAAAAGAAAAACACCAGGCATGAAAAAGTTTTGAAACAGTAGTAAAAGACGGAGAAACAATCGTATTTGTAAACTTATGTGAGCCGAATCCATATTTTTTATGTTCTCACAGCCGGTCATGTATTCTTTTTAGTAACCAAAAAATTATATCATTTTTTGTTTTTAACAAATGAATCATGTCCATACCAATTTGCATGAAAAAAGCTTCTATATTGCCGTACAAACGGGAACAAAATGGAACTGCTTTTGATTGGGAAGAGGCGAAAATAATGACAAATATGGTACTTCACACCAGACATGAGCGGAAGAGAAACTTCCGAATCCGGAAGACGGAAGTCGGAACAGTTTTTAAAACTCGGAAGACGGAAGACGGAAGAAATTCCGAAATCCCGGAAGACGGAAGGAAGGAAACGGGAGGAACAAAAATGCTCAAAACTGCTCCGGTTAGGAAAAAAGCTTGTTTGTGGGGCATGAAATAGACATTTTTTGAGCAAAAACGTAGTTTGACCATAAACCAAGTATGTTGAAAAGCGCCAAAAGCGATTCAAAAATTGAAAGTATTGAATAATTTTTCCCGAGTTCCCGTTTTCCCCATGCTCTGAATCGTCCTTAAACTCGGAAGACGGAAGCCGGAAGACGGAACAATTTTTGAAAATCCGGAAGAAGGAAGAGAAAAAAGCCCGGAAGACGGAATTCCGCTCATGTCTGGTCCATACCAATTTGCATGAAAAAAGATACTGTGCTGCCAAACAAACGGGAACAAAATTAGATTGTTTTTGAACTCGGGAAGATGTGAAAAAAATGGCAAATATGGCACTTCACACAGAGAAGGAGATGGATCATTCTGTAAAAAAAACATAGTAAGTAAAGCAGACTGAGAAATAGAAAAAAAAGTTGAAAAAAAAAGGAAAAAAAAAAGTTAAAAAAAAAAAGAAAAAAAAGTAGAAAATTTATTATGATTATGATAGATTAATAAACGAATGAAAAGAGAAATAGAAACAAAATAAATGCAAGAGACCGAAGGAACAAGTTATCACCAATTTTAATATCCGAAATGTTGAAAATCACTTTTTGAGACCATATTTTGGATCGTAGAATGGATTTGTCACCAGCATTGAAGAAGTAGAAGTTGAAGCAGCATATGAAGGATCATAAAATGGATTTGGAACCAAATTGTGTGGTGTTGGAGATGAAGAGAATCCAGTTGATAGGGTAGTTGAGTAAAAAGAATCATAGAAAGGATTCGGAATCCATTCAAAATTTGAAGAAGGAGAATGACAAGATGATTCAGAGCCACTTGAAGAATAGCTACCACATCCAGATTCCGATGAATCCAAAGACTGCTTGGCCAATCTCTCATAATGTCGAGATTCATCAATAATTTGAATCATAACTTTAGACATTTGACGAGAATATTCATCAAAAACTTCCTTCTCGGATGGAGAAAGACATTGATTTCTTGGGAAACAAATGTATCCGGACATTTTTGAATAGAGATGAGAGCTAATTGGAAAGTGAGCTAGACTGAATATTCCAGGGGGTTCTTTTCTTTTTATACGGTTTTTTCTGTGCAGACGAGCGTCTAAGGTCGTAATTGTGTACTTTATAGAGCGTTTCTTCACATAATGAGTTGTAAAGTGGACTGAAAACAATCAATAATGAAAAAATGATTCTAATCTCTGCACAAAATCTTTCTTCCCACACGATCAGAGTAGTGCACCACCATTGTATCCCAGAATTCAGACGCTCGTTTGCACAGAAAGGAACCGTATAGAAATATACGGTGGGGGGACATGAAAGCTTTGTAGACTTTTTTGTAGACTTTGTATGCATTTTGTCGTAAGATGTGGTGTATACACTAATTTTTCAATTTTTATTATTTTCAAGAAAAACAAAAACCATTACCATCGAAGGGGTCGAACTAAGCTACCGTGCCGATTGGTGGTCGGTCGCATTACCGGCTGAGCCACAGGGACCAAAACGCGGCCGCCCTTTCTTAGCGCCTATGAACCTGCCCCTCGTGCCCACAATCTAGAGTGCGTGATACTTTTCTCTTCTTATTAGTTATGATTGTCCGGACTTCAAATATGAGTTCAGAATGGCCCATTATTCATAATAGACAGGTAACTACAAATTCAATTTTTTCATGTCCCGCCACCTTTAAAAACACTAATCGAATGCAAAACATTTTGCAAAAAAATTTTCTATTTCAATGAATCCGTTAATTCTAAAACCGATTTTTGTAATTCGATTCATCTTCTCAGTGGTGTTTACTCATTGCTGTCAAAGCACAATCAAGATACCAGGAAGCAATCATTAAAAAATCTAGATTTATTTGAATTGGTATTGAAATGATCATTTTCGGAGCAAAAAGGTGAGAAAATTGACTGAAAAGGTTACAAAAGTACAACTGAAGTGCGATTTCTACTTATTTTTTTGAAACAGGCCAAAGGATACTCTGGTGAATGAAGTAAGTCAGATGACAGTTTTGAAACAGTAGTAAAATTCCGGGAAATGGGCATATTTTTTGTAGTCCGACTATTTTATTTTCTCTGTTTCAAGAATGTGTGAAGTTTTATTTATAGATTGACATTTACTCTAATTTGCTCAGATCCCTTCTCAGAACCACACTGGTAACAAATTATTATTCTGGTGAAAGCTTTCAAATGTGAATCAATTGAATGACATAAAAATTGAAATCATATAAAAATGATTTCGGAACCCCTCTTTTTTGAAACTGCAAATTGAATTCTGGAAGTTTTAATTTTTGTGTAGAATCAGTAAAATTTCTGAAATTTACTTTTTTTTCGCATGTTTTAGCAGAAACGAGGGTTACTTCACACATATATCAGATAATTGATTTTTCGTGAACCATTTCCAAAAATTTTGAAGCAGAAAAACTTTTCCAAACAAATCAACTACCGGGAAAAAAAACTTTCTGTTTCATGTATCTGTGAAAAATTCCTTCTGCACTTTTCTTTACTCTTTCGTCTTCTTTTGATTTGTTCATGGAACGTTTCGGATAAGTTCATAACCCAGAAACAAAGTAATATTATACAAGAAATCATCCGAAGTTTATGACGTCAAAGCCTGTTTCAAAATGACATATTCAATTTATAAATCGCTGAAGAATTCAGTGCTTGTGTGGTACAAAGAAGCAATTATTTTCCGAGTTCGTTCGCTTTTTTGAGCAGAATAGAATTTCGAATCCGAGAAAACCAGTAAAATCACTTTACAGTTAAGATATTGAAAACAGTTTGAAACCGAAAAATTTATCTAAACAAACTACCTCTCAACTTTTGAAGTTATCAGGAAAAAATTCCGGATTTATAAATTTCTGAAAAAACTGTTCTAAAATCATTCATCGGTTAACTATGAACGTACCGAGAACTATTCCGACTTTCTCTTTTTTGTCTCAATTTGGTACTTGTACAATGTCGTTGTGATGTATAAATTGAAAATTTCTGAATTCGTTCTTTTTTTCTCGCATTTTTGAACAGAATAAAACTCTGAATCTAAAACAACCAGTAACATCACTTTACAGTTAAGATATTGAAAACAGTTTGGAACCGTAAAAATTATCTGAACTAACTACACTCGACTTTGGAAGTTGTCAGCAAAGCAAATTCGGTTTCATAGAATTTGAAGTTTATTTTACTATAATTTTGGTAATAGACTGTTTTTTACTCTTGTTCCTTTTGGCTCAATTTGGGTTCCTTAAAGGGGGAGTAAACAATTCAAAAAAGTATTGATGTTTTTATATGAATCGACGCAGAATTTTGGGCAACAACTTTCCAGTTGAACGCCGGGTCTGAAAATGTCTCTGAAAGAAGATATCGGCTATGAAAGAGCCCAAGTATAGTACTTTCGTGGCGTTACTTTTTCCCCTTCAAACCTCGCGGCGTTCCTTGAAAAAGTAGAGTAATCATTATAAGCAAGTGAATCTATTTATCGCGACGTTTGGAAGTGGAAAAAGTAACGCCACGAAAGTACTATGCTTGGGCTCTTTCATAGCCGATATCTTCTTTCAGAGACATTTTCAGACCCGGCGTTCAACTGGAAAGTTGTTACGCCCAAAATTCTGCGTCGATTCATATAAAAACATCTATACTTTTTTGAATTGTTTACTCCCCCTTTAACTTTGAGAATGTCATTCTAAAAATGATGCAAATGTACCTTTACGCTGTTTCAATATCGAGCGTGGAAACGTTTAAATAAAAAATACAATACCTGATTTGCTATTTCATGTAAATCATATCCAGAATTCTAAAATTTGAATATTCAATGGGTTCATACTATACGTAAGAACATTTACCTTTTTCTTCGATTATTTGAAGTGTATCATTGAAATAAACACCATAATAGAATCATCAATGTTGGTACAGAGTATTAAACAATTTCGCAACTGCAAATATATTTTTGCTTTCCCTCAGAACTCTTCAATCTTTTTGTTTTTAATTTTATGATAATGAAAAATATCGTTGTAACTCGATACAATTTTTCGCGTAACTCTCCAGAATTTTCAATTTTTTCCTCTGTTTCTTCAGTTTTTCATCCGTTTTCGGCAAAATGGCACTTTGGTGGTACCAGACGATTACAACGGGTAGTTTGAAAACATTCAATGTTCAGAAAAATTAATTCTAATTGAGTCAGAATATGGCTTCATTTTTCTATTCAAACTCTCTTAATTTTCCATACTATCTCGATAAAAAATAATTTTTTATCTAAAGACTACAGGGCTGTATTAGTAATATTTCTACTTCAGACTTTTCAGAAAATCGTAGTTGGAGATTGTGAGAATTGCTCTCTTCCATTCAACTTTACTCAAAAATTTCACTGTTTCAAAACGTATTGAACAGCATTAGGTGGAATTTACATATAATCTGGATGACACCCTCAAAATAAGTTTGTAGAGAAACAATGTGGAAAATGAGAAGAGTTTGAAATAAATTCAGTTGCATATGAGAAGGAAATGAACAGGCAGAAGGAATAGAAACTGGACCTCCACCGCAAATTCATTAATGTTTGAATGAGAAAAATAATTGCAGCTTCACTTCCACGATTAACATCAGATGGTTACAGTAGCTGCAGTTCGAAACTTGAAAACACTTCTGAACAGTAAACATGTGAAATTTGACGGCTTCAATTTAAATTTACTGTTTCAAACAGGCCTTACCTCATTCCCGAAAATGTGGTTTTTAATTGGTGACGAGGCTATCCGTCAATCATGGAATCAACCATATAGCATTGATTAACCAATATCAGACATGAGCGGAAGAGAAAATTTTGAATCCGGAAGACGGAAGAGAAAAAAGCACGGAAGACGGGATTCCGTTCATGTCTGACCAATATCAGAAAAAGAAAAAACAATTGAAAAGAAAAGCTTGAAACAGATTTAGTTCATATATTAGTCGCAATCAGTGTGTGCAGTCGAGAATTTTTTTTTCTCGAGAACTAGGTCGAGAATTTCTCGAGGATTTCTCGAGAATTCTCGAGAAATTCTCGAGAAAAAATAAAAATTCTCGAGAATTCTCGAGAATTTCTCGAGAATTTTTTCGAGAATTTTTCGAGAATTTTTGAAAATTCTTTATTTTTCAAACTACCGTGAAACCGGCAAAAATGTGGAAATTATTGTTGAAAGTGAGCTCTAGAGCGTATTCAGACGGAAATAGCAATGTCAAAACAAACTTGCTCTCGAAATGAGATAAAATTCTCGAAATTTTTCTCGAGAAAACGAGAATTCTCGAGAATTTCTCGAGAAAATTCTCGAGAATTCTCGAGAAATTCTCGAAATATTCTCGAGAATTCTCGAGAATTCTCTTGCCGAGAAAAGCATCGTTTCTCGAGAAAAAATTCTCGTCCGCACACACTGGTCGCAATTTCACATTTTGTTTTTGAATATTGTGAACATAATGGAATTCATTTTTTGAACACAAAATACGTACTTTTCAATTTTCGATGTTTTCACAATAATGTTTTACTGTTTCAGTCATAAAACGTCAAACATTCAAGACAAAGTTTTTCATTGACGATAAAAAACGGTATCAAGAATTATCGATTGATAATTGATTGGATCACTAGAATATTCTCACCGGAAAATGTTTTGCTTCGAGTGTTAGTATGTTGAACACAAAATCAGTGTGTGGTGATAGACCGCAAATTTTTCACAAATAATTCATGGGTTTCGTTGGAAAAATGGGAATGGTAGATGGTCCACGCAGTGCACTGACAAGCTGAGAAATTTTTCACAAAAGGTTCCGCACCGAAACTGAAAAATTTTTGTGGTATTAGAGTAGTTTTTGTGTTAATCGAGAACGCAAAATAGAAGTAACACGAATAATTCAATCAATGCAAATTCTGACCACCACTTTTTATAAAAAAAAGCTCATGAAACTGTGAACTGTCCTCATTGGATTATTAATTAAAGAAAACTAATCATAAAATCACCTGTGCATCAAAATATCAATTTCAAATTATGTTTCACATGCATCTTGAAACGGAACAGTGGTTTGTTTGGATGTTTAGTCTCTTGTCTTATTGATTTCAAATGAACTGACACCTCGTGACGTCACTCTCTTTAGACGTTGGAAAACTTTCATGGTAGTTTATCTATTTTTTCGAGGTTTTTCAGGCAGTTTCCGCCCACATATTCAATTTTTATCCCAAGCATAAAAATTTTGAGCATAAAAATAATTCTTTGCGTGCGAAACCTGCCTGGAAAAAACCCTCATAAAACTACCATGAACATTTTCCAACTTCGGTCCCAATCAGAGTGACGTCACGAGGTGACAGTTCATTTGAAATCCATATTAGGTGTTGAACTTTTGCTGTTCCATGCATTTCAAAAATTTGATTTCTTCTGAAAAAATCTTCGTTCGGTAGTAAGCTAATGAAATACAGAAAAACTGCAGAACTTTCCTTGGAGCGGGCTTCAAATATAAATGTTCAGTCCCAAAAAGTAAATTTGAACAGCATTGAAGACAACTTTTTGATTATTGAAGACGGTTTATTCGAACACTGAAAAGACTCCGTCTGTTGATTGGCAGTCCTCTTTTTCTGTTAAACATTGAAAACCACCAAATTAGGGTCACTTATCAGAGAAAAACATGCAGCACAGTAAAATCTTAAGCTGCCGACGCTCTAAAAGTGAGATTACATGTGTGACTTGTTTGTAACTGAAAAAGTCAAAAAACAATGCGGTTTTAGTCTGACCAAATTTTTTTCGGTTTCGAGAATCTCTCAACCTTTCTCTTTTGTCAGGAAATTGTAATTTCGAGTTAGATCAGATTCAAAAAAATCCAGCTACAGTTTTTATTAATTTTTTTGGGAATTCCCTTGTTTTTTTCGTCCGATAGTTGACTACGATGTCCACAAAAGAATTCCGCCCATTTCGATCAAGGGCTTGATATGTTAAGGTCAAAACAGGAAAAAGCATTTGTTTTAAGTATTCTAAAATCCACAGCCGTTCTGTCCGAAAGTAATTTTACGTTTCATATATGAGTGAAGAGTTTCTTCCAACTTCTAAAGTTAGTACAATCGTAAATATCAACGCGACGACGAACAGTTTTCTGGTTCATTCCGTTTCTGTCAAGTCTGATGACTGAAACCGGAGACTCCACATGAAAAATGCTATTCAAGATTCATCTGAAAAGAATTGAGATTGAAAAAGAGTTGAAAATACATCATCTGAGATACTATTTCATAAAAACCATATCGAAAATCCCAAAGCCTGGACTTTCACCAGACGGTCATCGGCGCTCCGCGCCTCCTACCGCCTGGTTTCACTATTTTTAAAAATGAAAAAACTTTGAAAAGTTACGGGGTTTATTATATTCACGTGGCCCCCTGTGTGTCTCTCTCCCCAATGGAAATTTTTAAAAAGGCCTAAAAACGCGGTTTTTTGAAACTGGTGACCTTATTATTCATCGTTTTGGAAGTTGAAACAGACGGGCATTATCTCGAAAGAATTCCACGCCCAGCTGTCTAAGTTTCAAAAAAATCGGTTCAGTGAGTAACCCTGTAGGGCCGGCGACACACACACAGAAGTTCTTGATTGTTATTAGTAAAGATTAGATCCAACTTCGAAAGCCGAATAATTCTGGAAGCTTATTTGTGAACTATCAAAACCGGTAAATCAAATGCTATCTAAAACTTTTTTTACGACAAAACTGAGAACTACTCACCAAATCCAACAAATTCTAAAAATGTTTCATCGAAACTTTGAAACTGAAAATATGATATCCGCACATCGGAGTTGTACGGAATGGATTTTTTAGATTCCCGAATTCGGAATCCGGAATCCAGAATTCGGAAAAAACCCTTTTTCCCGGAATACGGAATGATTGGCTCTGCGAGATTCGAAGCTTAATACAGATATTGAGCTCGAAAAGTAGTTTGGCTCCGTTTTTTAATGCATTTAAGCCATTTCATGCTCGACGCAGCGAATAATAAAGTATTCCTTAAATATTCTCCATGATTCTGCTATTTTTTTTGACTTGAAAACTTTGAGTTGTAACGGAATGAATTCTGTCTTTGCGGAATACGGAAAACGGAAATCGGAAATCGGAATGAAATCCAGTTTTTGGAATCCGGAATTCGAAATACTGAATCGAAAAATTACCGGAGTCCGGAACCCCGTACAACTCTGATAAAAATAATCTAATTTTGTTATTCATCTGCGAAAAATTGCGATTGAAAAAAAGTAGAATACATTATCTGAGATACTGTTCCAAACAAATTTTATCAAGAATCCAAAAGTCTGGATTTTTAATAGATCCAATATTTTATAAATATTTTTTTACGATAAAAATGACAACTACTCACCAAATCCAAACATTTCCGAAAAGAATTCACGAATAGTTTGAAACTGAAAATAGTATATCAGTTAGTTATTCAGAAACTTTTTTCTGTTTCAAAACGTTTGAAAATTTACGTTTGAAGAAAGTCAGGTGTTTCTTAGAATGTTCGGACAAACTAAAAAAAAACTAAGAATTTTAAAATAAAAATAGTTTATTTGTCACAGAAGTTCGGGAAAAATCAGCAAAAACTGAGTATAAGATCAATATTTGGTGCAAATTTACAAAACAAAAATGGCTGAAAATGAAGTATACCCACCAAATCCAACAAATTCTCATAATGTTTCACAATAATTTTGAAACTGAAAATAGAAAATATCCGGTCAGTTTCTTAATTTATTTTTGAAGAAAATTGTTTCTATTTAAAAAATTTTTGAGAAATTTTTTTCGAAAATCGAGAAGCGTTACTGGCATTTTCGGAAGAACAATTAAAAAGCCAATAGTTTGACATGCACTATTATTTATTAATTTCACGAATTTAAATGAAGGAAATCAACAAAAAATTATGTAATTTCTCAAAAAAAGCTTTTAAAAAATTGGAAAAATGACTGAAGAAGAATTGAATCACACTATGGAAAGACTAGTTTTTAGTGGATTCAAGTGGACAAAAAAGAAGTTCCTGAGTCGATGAAATCATGAGATTACTGTAGTGAAGAGGGGTACTGTAGGGTAGGGTTACTGTACAAAATGTGACAAAAAATGGACAGAAATATACACGAAAAAAGCTACAAGAAATTTAAATTTAAGGGGAGAAAAAAGCGAAAATGGGCACAAGAAATCCCTGAAATAAACAAAAAAGGAAGAGTAAAAAAACAAGAGAAATAAATGAGAAATTTGTTTTAAAAACAGGAAAACTGCCATCCGTGATGAAGATTCAGCTGGTATGGAATTGGTGTGATCTGAAAAAAATAAAGTTTACGAAGTTTTTTTTTTGGAACTATTGAAATGTTCTAAATTTACAGTTTCAAACTTATCCGAAATTTCGAATTCGAATGTATAACTGTTGTAACTACTTCGTGAATCTAGAATTTCTTTTTTCTAAAAATCGAAGAAAACCTATTTTTCAAAGGTTAAATTTCAGTGCTTTTACTTGTCAGATGAAACTCAATTAGTAGTTCAAGAACTTTCGTAAGAATGCAAAAAACCGTAGAATGGATTTCAAACAGATTAATCCAAGAAGTCGGGAACTGAAATTTTTCTTTGACAATTTCGGAAAGATTTTGAAAATGATTTTCTCCATAAAAAAATCAGGAATTGAAGTTCAATCATTAGTAGCATTATAGCAATTCAAAAATGTTTTCCCTTCAGGAAAACTGCTTCTTCCACCAAAACAAAAAAGTTGAATCAATTTGGTATTAGTGATTTTGAAAACGTGAAAAATTTGAAACTGAAACTATTCGAAGCGGCATTCAAAAACTTTTTTTTCACAATGATACTTTTTTGTTTTTTGCAAAATCTGCAATAAGCCTGTTGTGCCTATTGGTCCCTCTATTGTTAAAAGTCAATGGGCACAGCCACAAGAGTAATATTTTTCTGAAAACCTAGGAACAGAAAAAAATATTTCCGAAATTACTGATCGCACACGTTCAACTATTGAAACGTTTTTCGAGCCACTTTTCTTGAGAATTTTTTGAAACTCAAAATGTTTTTGAAAGGTTTGTAAAACTAAAAAAAAAAGGTTTCATAACTTTATCAACAGTTTAATTGACGATGAATTCTACAACTATAATTCAACTCAGTCGAAAATTGAAGTTTTTCTTCCGAACCTCCAGAAATTGCCTGTTCTAATTAACCTTCCCGAATCCTATTTCTCACCTCAAAATCCTTCTAATCCCTGTCCTCCGCTGCATCCTCAGCCACTTCAACCTCCTCTTTTCCAAATTCTTCCCATCCACCATCAGATCCAGAATCTCCAATCTGCTCTTTAAGCCTTCCAATCTCCTCAATTTTCTCTTTCAAATCCCTTTTCGCCATTGTCAATTCATAATTAAATTGAGAAATTTTCATGTTTGTTTGGAGGGTTTTCTGCGAAATTTGGTCGTTTAATTCGGCAAATTTAGTCTTGAGGTCGGCAACTATTTCGTATTGAATTTCCAATTCTTTTTCTCGTTCGTCGAGGGTTACAAGGAGTTTTGGATATTCTTCAGAATACATTTCATTGAGCTGCTCTTTGGCGGCAATTTCGTTTTTCAGCTTTTCAATAAGCTCATTTTCCGAATCCTTGGGGGCCTGAAGCTCACAATTTTGGTCCTTCAGAGCATCATTTTCTTGGGCAAGCTCGAGAAGTTCTTGTTGGTATTGGAGGACTTTTCGGGCAATGGCGTCGATGGGCATGCCGAAAAGAAGGGCTTTAATTCGGGTCATGTCTTGGCCTTGCCCAGTGGTTGCCGGATTTTGGGCAGAGCTTGCCGGGTTTTCGACAGGGCATGCCGGATTTTGAACAGGGCTTGCCGGATTTTGGACAGGGCTTGCCGATGAGTTTGCCGATGGCTTTGCCGGATTTGCGACCAAGCTTGCCGGTTTGAAATCGGGCTTACATGGACATGCTGAAGTACAATGCAATGCTTCCAAATCGCTGAGCCGTTCCTCGGATTGAACTTGTCCATTAGCAGCCGGACCTTGCCCGACACTTGCCGGTTTCGCCTCCAAGCTTGCCCGGTCTTTTGCAGCCATGTCCTCCTCCATTGTCCTCATCCTGAACACCTTTTTCAACAATTCCTTCTCTAATTCCTCGATTTTCTTTTCCAATTTGGCCTTTTCTTGGCCAATTTTCTCCAGATTTGGGCACAATTCATGCTTCATTTTTAACATTCCCAATTTCTTTTTCAATTTCTCATTTTCCATTTTCAAATTGTCATGGGACCAAACCAAACTTGCCATCGCATGATCAGGTTGCTCGGTTTTAGTGGCCAACTCTTTTTCGGCAAGCTTAAGGTCCTCTTTGACCTTGTTTAGGGATTTTTGCATGGTTAAAATGGCTTTTTCATGTTTGTCATTGAGAATTTCAATGACTTTTTTGTGATCTTTCTCCACATTTTTATCGATAAAATATTGATAAGTTTCAGCAATTCTCGAATCTTCTTCAATATTTCGAAGGTGTTCCTCGAGGTCATCTATATTTTGGTCCTTTAATTTCATTTGGGTTTTAAGACATTCCAATTCGAATTCTTGAATATTAAAATTGTCTTGAAGACTGCCCAAATCCTTTATAATCTGTTCATTTCCAGAATTTTGAGCCTCTAATTCAATAATTTTCCCATCTTTTTCTCTCAATTGCTCTTGGAATTTCGCCAAACTTTCTGAAAATGATAGCATCATTTCCTTGAATGATTCCTTGAGCTTCATGTTTTCTTTGGCCACGTTTTCAGATTCTAATTGATATTTTCTGATAATTTCAGCATGATCCGATGGTCCACGAAGAGCTTGAATACTGGTTTGAGCTTGGAAAAGATCGGCTGTGAATTGGGAAATTTGATTTTTGAGAAAATCATTTTCATTTTTTAAAAGTTGAAATTCCGAATTGTAAAGAGCTTTTCGGAGACGGGATTGCTCTTGTAATAGGGTTTTCGAGGATGGTGAAGACACTTTTTCCAGATGGATCAATCTGAAAAAATGAGATTAGTTTAGCGAAAATGGCTGACATATGTATAATGTTGGAACTGAGACTGCTTTTCACTGTGGACTATAAAAGCTTGTTGAAACTGGTATTTTCTAGGAAAGAAATAGCTAAAAATTCTAGTCAATTTTGCCTGAATTTGACTGAAAATTATTGGAAAAGGCTGGAATTTTTACTGAAAAAGTAAAACAGATGATTACTGATGGGCGATGACTAGATATGACTATCAGGATATGTTGAAACCGGTTTTTCTTTCAAAATAATGACAAATTTATATTTAGTTTTGGCTTTGAAAAAGCTCGAATTCGATAGAAAAAAGTCGTTTCAGGAGTTCTCCAGAAAATGAAAATGTTAAACAAACAAATACTTATTATGGAACTTTCCCTGAACCTAACGAGGTTTGTTGAAATCGAAAATTTTTGAATGAAAATATGTGAACTTTTAGTTGAAACTGCATGAAATTGATTTCGAAAAGCTCTGATTCGGCTGAAAAATAGTTACGAAAACCTCGAAAATGGCTGAAGTTTTTAAAGCGAATATATTTTGTCCGGAAAGAAGTCATAAAAAGAACCGAAAATTGTATTTCATTGCGAGTATTTCAAGAATTTAGGAAACCTAGATTTTTTTAAGTTTGAAATGCTTGAAATCATAACTAGATTTGCTTTTATTGAATTTAGAAGAACGACAGGTAAAGTCCCAACAGAGAAACTGGTTTTTATGCTGAGCTTATGAAAAATTCAGGAAACTGGAATATTTTACTCGGAAAGCTACAGTGGGATTCTGGTTGGAATCGGCTCATGAATGTCAGTTTTGGCTCTGAGAAACTATTTATCACGGTTTGAATGTGTACCATTGTTTAAGTTAATTCAATCAGAAACAACTACTCCTTGGGTTATCATGGATTTATTGAAATTTTGAACTATTGTTTTGAAAAATTATAAGATTCTGGTGTATTCTGGAAAAGAATAGACTGAAAAAAGTGTGTAGAACGATTCAGAAACAAAACGGATACACTCGTCTAGAATAGTTGAAAAAGGTAATCAGCGCATTGGGTTTGATAACTAAAGTTAGTGTTATCAAAGTTTTATGAAACTGGAAATGTTTTTGGTAAGCTGAAGAAAATTTAGTTCAATTTGTTAATTTGGTTGTTCTAATGTTTTTTCTTCAACTTTAAAAGCGGCTTACATTTAATGTTCGAAAATGCGATTCCGAATACTTTGCAACTTTTTGAAACAGCATAAGTTTCTGATCCAAATCTCTGAAATGGAAAGCTAGAACCGACTGAAACTAAGAATAAATGGTATGAACTGGTCCAAATTGATTGATTCAAAGATTATTTAGAAAACAACGGCTACCAGACTCCGATTATTGTAACTTTTGGTTAATGATTTCATAATCGTCGTGAAACTGTACTTTTTTGTATCGAAAAAGTATAATCTGGTCGTAAGGAGTACCGCATTTTTAGCAATGGGTAAAGAAAGAAAAACTGGTATTCAAAATTTCCGATGGGGTTAACAAGATGACTTGAAATCGAAATTTTTTTTCTCAAAATCGTTGAATTTATAGCTCGGGCTGGAAATTATTTGACAAATGATTCGAACGCTTAAATTCAGCCCTATTGAGTGATTTCAGATTTTTTCGTATATTTAAGGACATAATTGAAAAACTAGAGAAAAATCACTACGAACCAACTATGAAAGTGGTGAAACTGAAAATTAATGAGGTACAAATTTTCTGTTTGAGTGAAACTTGGCTAAAAATTGTTATTCTAGATAATCTGATAGCTTTTGAGCTGGATGAGTCATTTTGGCTACCAAAACACGTAACAACAGCTGAGAATTCCAAAAAAATCAATAAGAAGTACACCAAAAATTATCGATTTGTTAACTTTTACTATCGTTTCAAAGATTCAATGAAACTGAAAATTCCATCCAAAATTTGTTATGATTCAGGATTCATAGAAATTTGTGTAATTTTAACTTAGACACCATTTTTTCAATAGATTGATATCCTGAGCCGACATGTCAAGGCTTGATGAAACAGAAAAACTTTCCAGAAAAAATTGAGAAAAAGCTTGCTCCTAATTAGGATTTCGGAGGTTTTGATGCTAACTCTGAGAACGCGATAGGAACAGATAAACCCATTATTGTTGTGAAATTAGGAATCCTCTGAAACATGTAAAAAACCAAGCATTCTGTAAATAATTCTACTGTTGCACAGTGAAAATTAGAAAGTTTTCGATAGCAAGAAATGATTTTGGAGAAAAGATTCTGTCACAAAGATAAATGATTGGAAGGTTCTATTTTTCGATTTTATTTTAAGATATCCAGTTTTGAACCAAATTTAACCGATCGAAGATCTTCGTGCTCAGAAGTAAAAATGATTTTATTAAAACTTTTTTCAAGACTTTTTGAAACAGTAGTCGGCCATCACTAATTTTGCAAAATATTACCGTTTTGAATAAAAAGTAAAAAGAAGTGGAAATTGTTTTTCGCGTTTTTTGTATGTTCAACTTTCGTATTCATTTTTCTCACAGATTCTGAAGAAGCTATTTATTTTTGAGTTTGATTGCTTTCACCGGATGACCAGAATTAGGTAGACAATACAGTTGCCTTATTCCAATAAATCCTATGAATTCATCGAAAAATTCAATGATTCTTTGAAACTGCAATGTTTTGTTTGAAGTTGGTTGATTTTCAACGAAACAGGCTCATTAACAGGTCTAACAAACTTCTGCAAGACTGCTTATAGAATTATACAAACTGAGATTATTTTAACGCTAAAAATTAAAAATTGTGAGTTTTGGCTGAAACTCGGCGAAAATCGTTTAGACCAATTTCGATAGTTTTTAAATTTTCAGAATCCCCGGAATTGGTTTGAAAAATGTAAATAGTTATGAGAAATGCAAGACGAGTTCAACAACTGAACTTGATAATTTCAACTACAGATACTAATTTTCGGTGAAACCGAATTTTTTTTGAAAAAATAAAAAATAAAAAAAAATTGTAACAGATCCGAAAAAAACGTTTTGAAGGGGTTCTAGGAATTAAAAAATTAAAAATTGAAATATGATAGTTCCAAGGATTTATGCTTATCGAAAAGGACCACTAGCCTTGAAAACTTATGCTCAGCTTAGCTAAACATTCGGAAACAGCCAATTTTCGATTTAAAATTGGTGAAAATTTGCCCACAACTGCTCAGAGCCGCTTAGAAAGATAGCTTGAACAGACATTTAGAAAACTTAGAGAAACGGGGATGGTGCTGTTTAAAAAAAGTCCATTTCTATTTTGTCAATAAGTTTGGCAACTTCTACTCTGAAAAGTATCTTTTATGAAACGGAACTTTTTTCAGCAAAGAAAAATGAGCCAAATTCGAAAATGCTCCGAAATTACAGTTTCAATGTTGATGTTTACATTTTTGTAGCTGATTGTGAATATTGTTAAAGTTAAGTCTGTTTAAAAAAAAGTCAGTCCAAACTCAAATTCGTTTACGAAGTTCTGAACCCAACTGTAAAGTTCTATTCGAGAACACACGAAGAAACACAAATTATGCACTGAAATGAACAGATTGTGTTCAACAGACAAGGAATTTCTGAAACCGACATTTTTTGCTAAATTCATTTCCACTTTTCTCTAAATTTAGAAGGTTACAGTTTCAAAATGAACACTTCAATGACTACACAATTGCACTGTATTCTGTGGTTTATATGCGTAGTAAAAAAAAAGCGTCAATCTATGTATATACTTGGAAGCCAAAAATTGACTGTTACAAGACCGACGTTTAAAATTTAATTCACCGGATGAATCAGTAATTATTTGCTGAATAGGAGTGCTATAAGAAATGAATGGTGAAAAAAACTTCGAAAACGCCACCAGAGAGGTTTTCAACAACTGAAATTTACCCATAAAAAACTGAGAAAACAAGTGAATGATCGACGTTTATCTCAAAAATCTCTGCTTGACAAGCTAAATAACAATCAATTTGAGTACCTGTATACAATAAAAATGTTAACTTACATTTAAAAAATCACTGATTCATCTCAGGATTACTGTTACAACAATAGGTTTTGGACGAAACTGAAACTTTGGAAAACGATCTTATTTTCATCGTTTCTATCTTTTCCTATTGAAAAGGTATCTGTGGTACATATCTCGTGGCAATTCAAATATAATCTTAGTATTACCCCCTTTTTAACGTTTAATCACTGAAAAGCAACCAGTCGGCAATTGATATCAAAAAACTTCTCCAAATAATTAAATTAATAACCATTAGTAGCTAGTTTCACAAAATAGAACCTCTGAAACCGGCACCCCTTGTACGTCTGATAACCCGAAAAGTACTTTGGACGTTAGAGCGGCATGTCGGTGTAATAGAAGTTGTCTTACTGTCCCACAGTTGAACTCACTATCAGATTTACATTCCATTATAACAGTGCTCTCAGAATAGCTTCTACATGATTGAATGCTCTTTGAAGCAGAGTACAACATTAGGTCTTTTTTGTTTTTACCTAGTCGGATGTCAGTGGAAAATTCAGCCCAATCGGAAAACATTTCGGCTCCGGTGAATTGGCATTTCAGTTTGTTCGAAATAACGAATATTTCAACTGTTTCACAAGCCTAATTACAATAGTTTCATATTCCTGTTCATGTTAATTTCTGTTTCAGGCATTTAATTTATAAGTTCCAGAAAAAGTTTGGAAAGTAGTTTGGAAAGTTACTGTTACAAGATTAGAGGTTCAGAGAAAAAGAGGTTTAGGATAATAGTGAGAACACAATAAATTGATTTTTTATTTAAAATAAACTTGACATTCTATCAAAAAGAAAAAAGACTTTCTCAAAGTTAGATGAAACAGTGACATACTAAAATACTACTGTTAACGGTTCCCGTGCCAATGTTTCAATCGAACGGTATGCCGGTATATTAGATGAGTTTTTTTTTTCTGCTGCTGAAATAATCCAACAACGATGACTGCAATAAAATGGAGATGGTTTCTACATAATTGATTACTCTTTGAAACAGACCGCAACTCTAGGTTTTGTGATTTTTTTGCTGTTTCATGAGGTTAACTTCAATAATTCTAGATTCTAAACAATGCTGATAACTTCGATGTTATAGTAGTGTTTTTTTTAACTCTTATAAAAATTGTGTGTAATAAATAGAACTTTTTTGAAATTGGAGAAAACAGTTGCCGAAAATAATACTATAAACGGTTTCATAAACGGTTTCTAAACGGTTTCTAAAAAATATTTTTATATGGAACAGAAAACACGGAAATTTCGTTTTCTTGAGTGTGATGTAAATTTGTGAACTTTTGAAGTTCTGTTCTAAAAAAAATCAGCTCGACTTTAATCCAGTTGTATTACAATCGCATGAAGAACTATATGGAATTGAATCCAAAACTTTCTCAAAATTGGTTGAAACAGTATTAAAAAACTACTGTAAAAAATTTACTGTTACAAAAAGAGCTCAGTAGGAATCAATCTTTTTTTCAGAGGTTGATGAATCATACGTATCTTATGATTCCTAATCATTCACAGTCCATTCAAATAGATGCAGAATAGATGTACAAATGAATGTAAATAGATGATAGAGTCATTATTGTTTCATGGAACAACTTGATTAACAATGAATTCGACGGTAGATGAAATTAGAAAGTCCATGAATCAAAGCAGTTCTCTACCATAGCCTAGGCCGGACCTGCTTCAATACAAAACAGCTCGGAACAGAATTATTATGCTTTCAAATGCAACGACTACGTGTCATTTAAGATAAGAAACAGTTGTCATGGAACAGTCTGTTTTTCGAAAAATATACCTGTTTCGTAGTTGGGGCTTAATGGATCAAGTTTAACAATAAGTGATTGCTTAAAATTGAAAGTTTTGAAACTCCTATTCAGATTTATCCTGTTGAGGTATTGTTTGATAACATTGCATAATTCCTCGCATAGTTTCTCAGATTTATACTCTACAAATATACATAATGTTTCACTCTTATATTTTTGTGGGCCAAACTTCTGAGAATCAGTATGAAATTCAATAGGAGCTCTGAGAACTAAACTGGAGATATTATGAAAGTTCTACTGAAACTATTAGAACAGTTCCAGAAAAGAAGACCCTCGGGGAATTCTGAAAAAAACTACTACTACCTGAGAAACTCAAAGTTAGGTTTTGTTTTGTTCTTCTAAAAAAGATGCCAAAAATCCAAGTTTGTCGAATTTCATTTCACATTTTTAGAGTTAGTTGGTTCAAAATATTGACTGCTTCAATTTTCATTTTTCAATAAGTCGGAGACTAAAATAATTTGATTTTTCCATGGATGTTATTACGCTGGAAAATATATAATAGAATTACACAATTACAATTCCTGTCAACGAAATGGTGAAAAGAATGAAAAACTTTGTTTGCTGTAGACACAGCCGAGCATAATTATATCATTTTCTAGGTTGCTGTAATCCAAATTTTTCAAAAAGTACAGTAATCTCTCTTGATTGAACTTATTTTAATTCCTATTTTAAAATGTGCCAAAATTATTCCGTTTCATCAAAAAATTATGTACGCCGAGGGTTTTTGGAACTTTGATGATCTTCTGTTACGTGTTGCAAAAACCACCTATAACCATAATTTCCTAACTAACTATTGCCAAAAAAATAAAGTGGCGACTCCGCGAATTTGACTGAATTCAAACAAGTGGGGTCCTTTGGCCTCGCCCAACGTGTGCAAGTTCGCCGCGCGTAGTTTCCTTTTCGCTTGCAACTGTATTGCTTACAAAACTACGCGCGGCGAGCTTGCACACGTTGGGCGAGGCGAAAGGGCCCCACTTGTTTGAATTCAGTCAAATTCGCGGGGTCGGCACTTTATTTTTTTGACAATATGTCATATTTTTAGACTGTTTCAACGACATGATTTCAAAAAAGTTGATTTTTACTTTACGGATACATGACTCGAAGGAATAATTAGAAAATGTAGATTCGAGAGCAGTCTGTTCGGTTATTGCAAAACAAACATAGTTTTATTCAAAACAAACGCAAAAATAATAGCTTTTTACTTTTCCGAAAATTTTTTTTCAATTTTGTTCAGTTTCAACATTTGACCTTAGTGAGTTTTAATGTAACCATTTGATAATTGAACAATAACATAAATGATCTCTAGAGAAAAGAATTCAGTTTCCAGCGCGCACATTCATACCCACCAAATGAATGAAAGGAAATCAGAAAAAAAAACAGTCCCCATATCAAAATGTTTTTTAAAACTATGTTTCATATAAATCTTGAAACGGAACGATAGTTTGCTTGGTTGCTCGTTTTGTTGTATTACTGGAAGTTTTTGTTGTTTCAGATATTTCAAAAACTATGGTTTCTTCTGAAGAAATGCTTGTTTGGTAATATTGAAACACGGCATGACTGCAGAACTTTCCACGAATATGGGCTTTGAAAATATTTTTTCAGTTCCATAAAAAAGACATTTCAACAACGTTCGGAGCAACTTGTGATAATTGAAGACGGGTCTTTCTGACACTGGCATTACTGAACAGACTCCGTCTGTCGGGCTATTGGTTGGCAAACCTCCTTTCTGTTGAATGTCTGTTGAATTATCTGTTGAAAGTTGACAACTTGCAAATTAGGGTCACTTATCACAGAATCACAAATTACACAAGCGAACTCGTACAACCGATGCTCTGTGAGATAGATTAATGTAATGATACGTTTGAGACTGGGAGAAAAAAAGTTAGGAAACATAGGATTAGTCTCATAGTCTGAATGAATTTTTTCAGTTTCCAGAACCTATCTAATTTATTCTTCTTCCAGGATATTGTGATTCTGAGCTAAATCGATATTGGACATTGAGAAAATTGATTCTCGGGGCAAATTTTTTCAATTTTTTAATTACTCAAATCAGTTTTAGCGATGTTGATCACACTGGGTTAACTCTCAACCTGCATGCTAAATATTTCAAGTGTATTCCTCAAAATTAATTTTTTTTCCCCAGATGGGGCAGTTCAGGGCAGTTTTTGTCACTTCCGTATCCTTTCTTTCGTCTTCCGGAATCAAAACTTTCCTTTATTCTCATGTCTGGATCAGAAGCAAAATAACCCAGCAAAAGTTTTATGTTAACTTTCTCGGGAATCCTCTTTTTTCCCTCCTTTAGTTGACTGACTCTGCGATATGCACGAATGAATGTCGTCAAATTTTTTCAAAGGCTTGATATGATAAGCTTAAAACAGGGAAAATTATCTGTACCAAGAACTCCAAAGTTTACAGCCAAATTGTCCCGAATACATTTCCCATTTCAAATATTACTGAACAATTTCTTCTAACATTAGTAAGACAATATGTCGCTGCTAAAACAATGATGAACAAACTTCTGGTTTGTTTTTTCCTTTTTGGTAAATCTGAGGACTGAAACAGGAAGCTCTACTTGGAACATGCTATTCAAGAAACCTGAAAAATGGTTTTTTTTTGTTTTTCAGCTGCAGAAAATTAAGCTTGAAAATGAATGAAAAATACATCATGTGAATTACTATTTCCTAAAAACCATATCAAAAATTCTGAAACCTGAGTTTTCAATAAATTCATTTTCACAAGCTAAATAATTCTGGACTTTTATTTGTGAACCCTCAAAACTGGTACACCCAATGCTTTTTGAAACTCGTTTCACTTTCTACCAAATCAAAAAATTCCCAAAAGATTTTACGAATAACTTGAAACAGAAAATAAAATATACGAATCAATTATCAGTTCGTTAACTTCATTGAGAAACTTTTTTCTGTTTCCAACGTTTGCCAAATTAATTTTGAATTGAACCAGGTGTTTTTTGTATATGGGGAGAAACTGAGAACTTTAAAATAAAATTAGCTTATTTGTCATTAAAATTCGAAGAAACTCAGCAAAAATTGAGTCTAAGGGTATTAATTGGTGCAACTTTACAGAAACTTACACAAAATGTAAAATCTAATCACCAAATCCAATAAATTCTAATAATGTTTCACAATAAATTTGAAACTGAAATTGTAATGTCCGGACAGTTTGTTCATCTCCGTCGTGTGGTACTTTTTCCTCAATTTCTTTTTGAAAAAAAAACATTTTCTATTTCAAAAAGTTTGGAAACTTGTTATTGAAAATCGAGAAGCATTAACCAACTTTGGATGAAGACTAAAAAAACCAATAAGTTCACATACAATATTGTTTATTCATTTCACAAATTTAATGAAAGGGAATCAGCAAAAAAAAATATAATATTTCAAAGAGAGATATAAAAAAGTTAGAAAAATGACTGAAAAAAAATACAATCACACTATGGAAAGAAGGCTAGTTTTTTAGTAGAGCCAAGTAGACAAAAAATGATTCCTGAGTCGGTGAAATATTTGAGATTACTGTAGTGAAGAGGGGTAATGTAGAAAAGGATTACTGTACAAAATGTGACAAAAAAGTGAAAAATACAGAATTTACACGAAAAACGCTACAAGAAATTAGAATTTAAGGGGAGGAAAAAAAGCGAAAATGGTCACAAGAAGAAATATGCAAAAGAAAGAGTTAAAAAAAGAGAAATAAAAGTGATATCTTTATTCGAAAAACCAAAGAAGAAGTCCATTCGTAATGAAGACTCAGCTGGTGTAGAGTTGGTGTGGTCTGAAAAAAAGAGAAAGTTTAGGAGATTTTTTTTGGAAATATTGAAATTTGCTAAATTTGCAGTTTCAAGTTTGTCTGAAATTTCGAATATAAATCTAAAATTATTCTAGTAAAGGCAAGGTGTCGAAAACTAAAGTATCTTTTTTTTCCAGAAAATCTTTGAACATCAATTTGAAACGTCCAAATCATAAAACGGATTTGAAACAGATTATTATGAGAAATTAGAAACTGATGTTTTTTGTAGCAACTTTTTGAAAAAAAATACTTTCAAAATAATTTTTCTCACTTTGAAACTCTATCAAACGAAATCAGGAGCTGAGAATCAATTATTAGTTGCCATTTTAAAAGTGGAAAAGTTTTGGGAGAAATTTTCAGCAGAATAATTTTTTGTACCATCACGGAGGAACAAGGTAATCAGTGATTTCGAAATGGTTTTTGTTTGAGAACAATTTGAAACCGAAATTTTCTCGAAACAAGCTTCATTTAAAAAAAAGTTCGAAACGTTCCAAAAAAGGATCAATACGTTCCAAAAAAAGGTTTTTTTTCTCACATTTGAAATTACAAAACTGTCAGCTATCGAAAGGATTTTCAAATCACGTTTCTTGAGAACTTTTAGAAACTGAAAATGTTCTTATAAAAATTTTCTTGAAACTTTGTAAAAATTATTAGAAATCATATGTTAGTTTGGTTCTTAAAGCCGGAATTTTTCTAAAAAATAACGCTATGGGAATATCGAACACATTTATTGTTTTGGTAGTATTTTCCATCATGTCATCATAGAACGAAATTTGAACAGATTAATCAATAAAATTGGCAGCTGAAATTCGTTTTTGAAAGAAAAGCATTTTCTTTTTCAAGTTTCAAGTTTTTGGAAAAGCTTGAAAATTCAAATTTCGGAACTTTGGGAAAATGTTTTCAAAAACTTCCAGAAAAATGGTTTTCTTTATTGAAACACATGCGCACTGATTTGAAAAAAAGCTGTTTCTTTTGTGAACAACTTGAAATTAAACTTATTTAGAGCAAATTTCAAAAAAAAAACACTCGTTTTTGAAATCCAACAAAAGCTTTCGAAATTTGGCCCGTTTTTCTCATTGGTACCTTGTTTTGAATTTTCAAAGATCAACAGTCGTTAAACGAATTTTTAATCAAAATACTTTTTCTGAAAACTTTTTGAAATCGGTAATTTTTTTCAATTTTTTTTAGTAATTTGAAAAAAGAATAAAATAACTGCTTTTCCATTATAGGCCACGTCTCTGGAAAAGGGGAATTTTTCGCAAAACTTGAGGAATAGTTTTTAGAAAAACGGCTTTTTGTATTGAAACACATGATCTGCTCAACATACCGGCATTGTGTTTTAGAAAAAAATCTTTTCTTTCGTGAAGAACTTGAAACAGAAATTATTTGGAGCGGATATTCCAAAAAATGTTTAGTTTTTTTAAGATTAAAATTATTTTTCTTCCAAAATTAATTTTTGTTTTAAAGTGTCACTGAAAGTTCTGAGCCATGGCTGGTTTCTTTAATAGCAATTCTATTATCTTTCATCTTTGAGAAAACTTTTTGAAACTGAAGATTTTTTTCAAATCTTAAAAATTGCTTATCATAAACCTTTTCCACCCCATTTCTCACCTCAATATTCTTCTAATTCCTCTCCTCTGCTGCTTCCTCAGCCACTTCAACCTCTTCCTCTGCAAATTCTTCCCATCCACCATCAGATCCAGAATCTCCAATCTGCTCTTTAAGCCTTCCAATCTCCTCAATTTTCTCTTTCAAATCCCTTTTTGCCATTGATAATTCGTAATTAAACTGGGAAATTCTCATGTTTGTTTGGAGGGTTTTCTGCGAAATTT
This sequence comes from Caenorhabditis doughertyi, assembly GCA_963572265.1. Taxonomy (NCBI): domain Eukaryota; kingdom Metazoa; phylum Nematoda; class Chromadorea; order Rhabditida; family Rhabditidae; genus Caenorhabditis; species Caenorhabditis doughertyi. The sequence continues at coordinate 8,103,366 of OY751556.1, read as the reverse complement.
GGTCGTTTAATTCGGCAATTTTGGTCCTCAGGTCGGCAACTATTTCGTATTGAATTTCCAATTCTTTTTCTCGTTCGTTAAGGGTTACAAGGAGTTTTGGATATTCTTCAGAATACATTTGATTCAGTTGGTCTTTGGCTGCGATTTCGTTTTTCAGACGCTCATTTTCAGAATTCTTTGAGGCCTGAAGCTCACAATTCTGGTCCTTTAGAGCATCGTTTTCTTGGGCAAGCTCGAGAAATTCCTTTTGGTGTTGCAGCAGTTTTCGGGCAATGGTGTCGATGGGCATGCCGGAAATGAGGGCTTTTGTAAGGGCCATATCTTGCCCATTGGTTGCCGGATTTCGGACAGGGCTTGCCTGGTTTTGCCCCATGGTTGGCGGGTTTTCGGTAGAGTTTGCCGAGGGCTTTGCCGGATTTGTGACCAAGCTTGCCGGTTTGAAATTGGGCTTACATGGACATGCTGAAGTGCAATGCAATTGAAAATCGCTGAGCAGATTTGCCGGTTCCTCAGGTTGAGCTTGCCCAATTTTCGCCGGATGTTGCCCGACACTTGCCGGTTTCGCCTCCAAACTTGCCCGGTCTTTTGCAGCCATATCCTCCTCCATTGTCCTCAACTTGAACACCTTTTCCAACAATTGCCTCTCCAATTCCTCGATTTTCTTTTCCAATATGGCCTTCTCTTGTCCAACTTTTTCTGTACTTGGGCACAACTCATGCTTCATTTTCAAAATGCCCAATTTCTTTCTCAATTTCTCATTCTCCATTTTCAAATTGTCATAGGACCAAACCAAACTTGCCATCGCATGATCCGGTTGCTCGGTTTTCGTGGCCAACTCTTTTTCGGCAAGCTTAAGGTCCTCTTTGACCTTATTTAAGGATTTTTGCATGGTTAAAATGGTTTTTTCATGTTTATCATTTAGAATTTCAATGACTTTTTTGTGATCTTGCTCCACATTTTTATCGATAAAATATTGATAAGTTTCAGCAATTCTCGAATCTTCTTCAATATTTCGAAGGTGTTCCTCGAGGTCATCTATATTTTGGTCCTTTAATTTCATTTGAGTTTTTAGACATTCCAATTCGAATTCTTGAATATTAAAATTGTCTTGAAGACTGCCCAAATCCTTTATAATCTGTTCATTTCCAGAATTTTGAGCCTCTAATTCAATAATTTTCCCATCTTTTTCTCTCAATTGCTCTTGGAATTTCGCCAAACTTTCTGAAAATGATAGCATCATTTCCTTGAATGATTCCTTGAGCTTCATGTTTTCTTTGGCCACGTTTTCAGATTCTAATTGATATTTTCTGATAATTTCAGCATGATCCGATGGTCCACGAAGAGCTTGAATACTGGTTTGAGCTTGGAAAAGATCGGCTGTGAATTGGGAAATTTGATTTTTGAGAAAATCATTTTCATTTTTTAAAAGTTGAAATTCCGAATTGTAAAGAGCTTTTCGGAGACGGGATTGCTCTTGTAATAGGGTTTTCGAGGATGGTGAAGACACTTTTTCCAGATGGATCAATCTGAAAAAATGAGATTAGTTTAGCGAAAATGGCTGACATATGTATAATGTTGGAACTGAGACTGCTTTTCACTGTGGACTATAAAAGCTTGTTGAAACTGGTATTTTCTAGGAAAGAGATAGCTAAAAATTCTAGTCAATTTTGCCTGAATTTGACTGAAAATTATTGGAAAAGGCTGGAATTTTTACTGAAAAAGTAAAACAGATGATTACTGATGGGCGATGACTAGATATGACTATCAGGATATGTTGAAACCGGTTTTTCTTTCAAAATAATGACAAATTTATATTTAGTTTTGGCTTTGAAAAAGCTCGAATTCGATAGAAAAAAGTCGTTTCAGGAGTTCTCCAGAAAATGAAAATGTTAAACAAACAAATACTTATTATGGAACTTTCCCTGAACCTAACGAGGTTTGTTGAAATCGAAAATTTTTGAATGAAAATATGTGAACTTTTAGTTGAAACTGCATGAAATTGATTTCGAAAAGCTCTGATTCGGCTGAAAAATAGTTACGAAAACCTCGAAAATGGCTGAAGTTTTTAAAGCGAATATATTTTGTCCGGAAAGAAGTCATAAAAAGAACCGAAAATTGTATTTCATTGCGAGTATTTCAAGAATTTAGGAAACCTAGATTTTTTTAAGTTTGAAATGCTTGAAATCATAACTAGATTTGCTTTTATTGAATTTAGAAGAACGACAGGTAAAGTCCCAACAGAGAAACTGGTTTTTATGCTGAGCTTATGAAAAATTCAGGAAACTGGAATATTTTACTCGGAAAGCTACAGTGGGATTCTGGTTGGAATCGGCTCATGAATGTCAGTTTTGGCTCTGAGAAACTATTTATCACGGTTTGAATGTGTACCATTGTTTAAGTTAATTCAATCAGAAACAACTACTCCTTGGGTTATCATGGATTTATTGAAATTTTGAACTATTGTTTTGAAAAATTATAAGATTCTGGTGTATTCTGGAAAAGAATAGACTGAAAAAAGTGTGTAGAACGATTCAGAAACAAAACGGATACACTCGTCTAGAATAGTTGAAAAAGGTAATCAGCGCATTGGGTTTGATAACTAAAGTTAGTGTTATCAAAGTTTTATGAAACTGGAAATGTTTTTGGTAAGCTGAAGAAAATTTAGTTCAATTTGTTAATTTGGTTGTTCTAATGTTTTTTCTTCAACTTTAAAAGCGGCTTACATTTAATGTTCGAAAATGCGATTCCGAATACTTTGCAACTTTTTGAAACAGCATAAGTTTCTGATCCAAATCTCTGAAATGGAAAGCTAGAACCGACTGAAACTAAGAATAAATGGTATGAACTGGTCCAAATTGATTGATTCAAAGATTATTTAGAAAACAACGGCTACCAGACTCCGATTATTGTAACTTTTGGTTAATGATTTCATAATCGTCGTGAAACTGTACTTTTTTGTATCGAAAAAGTATAATCTGGTCGTAAGGAGTACCGCATTTTTAGCAATGGGTAAAGAAAGAAAAACTGGTATTCAAAATTTCCGATGGGGTTAACAAGATGACTTGAAATCGAAATTTTTTTTCTCAAAATCGTTGAATTTATAGCTCGGGCTGGAAATTATTTGACAAATGATTCGAACGCTTAAATTCAGCCCTATTGAGTGATTTCAGATTTTTTCGTATATTTAAGGACATAATTGAAAAACTAGAGAAAAATCACTACGAACCAACTATGAAAGTGGTGAAACTGAAAATTAATGAGGTACAAATTTTCTGTTTGAGTGAAACTTGGCTAAAAATTGTTATTCTAGATAATCTGATAGCTTTTGAGCTGGATGAGTCATTTTGGCTACCAAAACACGTAACAACAGCTGAGAATTCCAAAAAAATCAATAAGAAGTACACCAAAAATTATCGATTTGTTAACTTTTACTATCGTTTCAAAGATTCAATGAAACTGAAAATTCCATCCAAAATTTGTTATGATTCAGGATTCATAGAAATTTGTGTAATTTTAACTTAGACACCATTTTTTCAATAGATTGATATCCTGAGCCGACATGTCAAGGCTTGATGAAACAGAAAAACTTTCCAGAAAAAATTGAGAAAAAGCTTGCTCCTAATTAGGATTTCGGAGGTTTTGATGCTAACTCTGAGAACGCGATAGGAACAGATAAACCCATTATTGTTGTGAAATTAGGAATCCTCTGAAACATGTAAAAAACCAAGCATTCTGTAAATAATTCTACTGTTGCACAGTGAAAATTAGAAAGTTTTCGATAGCAAGAAATGATTTTGGAGAAAAGATTCTGTCACAAAGATAAATGATTGGAAGGTTCTATTTTTCGATTTTATTTTAAGATATCCAGTTTTGAACCAAATTTAACCGATCGAAGATCTTCGTGCTCAGAAGTAAAAATGATTTTATTAAAACTTTTTTCAAGACTTTTTGAAACAGTAGTCGGCCATCACTAATTTTGCAAAATATTACCGTTTTGAATAAAAAGTAAAAAGAAGTGGAAATTGTTTTTCGCGTTTTTTGTATGTTCAACTTTCGTATTCATTTTTCTCACAGATTCTGAAGAAGCTATTTATTTTTGAGTTTGATTGCTTTCACCGGATGACCAGAATTAGGTAGACAATACAGTTGCCTTATTCCAATAAATCCTATGAATTCATCGAAAAATTCAATGATTCTTTGAAACTGCAATGTTTTGTTTGAAGTTGGTTGATTTTCAACGAAACAGGCTCATTAACAGGTCTAACAAACTTCTGCAAGACTGCTTATAGAATTATACAAACTGAGATTATTTTAACGCTAAAAATTAAAAATTGTGAGTTTTGGCTGAAACTCGGCGAAAATCGTTTAGACCAATTTCGATAGTTTTTAAATTTTCAGAATCCCCGGAATTGGTTTGAAAAATGTAAATAGTTATGAGAAATGCAAGACGAGTTCAACAACTGAACTTGATAATTTCAACTACAGATACTAATTTTCGGTGAAACCGAATTTTTTTTGAAAAAATAAAAAATAAAAAAAAATTGTAACAGATCCGAAAAAAACGTTTTGAAGGGGTTCTAGGAATTAAAAAATTAAAAATTGAAATATGATAGTTCCAAGGATTTATGCTTATCGAAAAGGACCACTAGCCTTGAAAACTTATGCTCAGCTTAGCTAAACATTCGGAAACAGCCAATTTTCGATTTAAAATTGGTGAAAATTTGCCCACAACTGCTCAGAGCCGCTTAGAAAGATAGCTTGAACAGACATTTAGAAAACTTAGAGAAACGGGGATGGTGCTGTTTAAAAAAAGTCCATTTCTATTTTGTCAATAAGTTTGGCAACTTCTACTCTGAAAAGTATCTTTTATGAAACGGAACTTTTTTCAGCAAAGAAAAATGAGCCAAATTCGAAAATGCTCCGAAATTACAGTTTCAATGTTGATGTTTACATTTTTGTAGCTGATTGTGAATATTGTTAAAGTTAAGTCTGTTTAAAAAAAAGTCAGTCCAAACTCAAATTCGTTTACGAAGTTCTGAACCCAACTGTAAAGTTCTATTCGAGAACACACGAAGAAACACAAATTATGCACTGAAATGAACAGATTGTGTTCAACAGACAAGGAATTTCTGAAACCGACATTTTTTGCTAAATTCATTTCCACTTTTCTCTAAATTTAGAAGGTTACAGTTTCAAAATGAACACTTCAATGACTACACAATTGCACTGTATTCTGTGGTTTATATGCGTAGTAAAAAAAAAGCGTCAATCTATGTATATACTTGGAAGCCAAAAATTGACTGTTACAAGACCGACGTTTAAAATTTAATTCACCGGATGAATCAGTAATTATTTGCTGAATAGGAGTGCTATAAGAAATGAATGGTGAAAAAAACTTCGAAAACGCCACCAGAGAGGTTTTCAACAACTGAAATTTACCCATAAAAAACTGAGAAAACAAGTGAATGATCGACGTTTATCTCAAAAATCTCTGCTTGACAAGCTAAATAACAATCAATTTGAGTACCTGTATACAATAAAAATGTTAACTTACATTTAAAAAATCACTGATTCATCTCAGGATTACTGTTACAACAATAGGTTTTGGACGAAACTGAAACTTTGGAAAACGATCTTATTTTCATCGTTTCTATCTTTTCCTATTGAAAAGGTATCTGTGGTACATATCTCGTGGCAATTCAAATATAATCTTAGTATTACCCCCTTTTTAACGTTTAATCACTGAAAAGCAACCAGTCGGCAATTGATATCAAAAAACTTCTCCAAATAATTAAATTAATAACCATTAGTAGCTAGTTTCACAAAATAGAACCTCTGAAACCGGCACCCCTTGTACGTCTGATAACCCGAAAAGTACTTTGGACGTTAGAGCGGCATGTCGGTGTAATAGAAGTTGTCTTACTGTCCCACAGTTGAACTCACTATCAGATTTACATTCCATTATAACAGTGCTCTCAGAATAGCTTCTACATGATTGAATGCTCTTTGAAGCAGAGTACAACATTAGGTCTTTTTTGTTTTTACCTAGTCGGATGTCAGTGGAAAATTCAGCCCAATCGGAAAACATTTCGGCTCCGGTGAATTGGCATTTCAGTTTGTTCGAAATAACGAATATTTCAACTGTTTCACAAGCCTAATTACAATAGTTTCATATTCCTGTTCATGTTAATTTCTGTTTCAGGCATTTAATTTATAAGTTCCAGAAAAAGTTTGGAAAGTAGTTTGGAAAGTTACTGTTACAAGATTAGAGGTTCAGAGAAAAAGAGGTTTAGGATAATAGTGAGAACACAATAAATTGATTTTTTATTTAAAATAAACTTGACATTCTATCAAAAAGAAAAAAGACTTTCTCAAAGTTAGATGAAACAGTGACATACTAAAATACTACTGTTAACGGTTCCCGTGCCAATGTTTCAATCGAACGGTATGCCGGTATATTAGATGAGTTTTTTTTTTCTGCTGCTGAAATAATCCAACAACGATGACTGCAATAAAATGGAGATGGTTTCTACATAATTGATTACTCTTTGAAACAGACCGCAACTCTAGGTTTTGTGATTTTTTTGCTGTTTCATGAGGTTAACTTCAATAATTCTAGATTCTAAACAATGCTGATAACTTCGATGTTATAGTAGTGTTTTTTTTAACTCTTATAAAAATTGTGTGTAATAAATAGAACTTTTTTGAAATTGGAGAAAACAGTTGCCGAAAATAATACTATAAACGGTTTCATAAACGGTTTCTAAACGGTTTCTAAAAAATATTTTTATATGGAACAGAAAACACGGAAATTTCGTTTTCTTGAGTGTGATGTAAATTTGTGAACTTTTGAAGTTCTGTTCTAAAAAAAATCAGCTCGACTTTAATCCAGTTGTATTACAATCGCATGAAGAACTATATGGAATTGAATCCAAAACTTTCTCAAAATTGGTTGAAACAGTATTAAAAAACTACTGTAAAAAATTTACTGTTACAAAAAGAGCTCAGTAGGAATCAATCTTTTTTTCAGAGGTTGATGAATCATACGTATCTTATGATTCCTAATCATTCACAGTCCATTCAAATAGATGCAGAATAGATGTACAAATGAATGTAAATAGATGATAGAGTCATTATTGTTTCATGGAACAACTTGATTAACAATGAATTCGACGGTAGATGAAATTAGAAAGTCCATGAATCAAAGCAGTTCTCTACCATAGCCTAGGCCGGACCTGCTTCAATACAAAACAGCTCGGAACAGAATTATTATGCTTTCAAATGCAACGACTACGTGTCATTTAAGATAAGAAACAGTTGTCATGGAACAGTCTGTTTTTCGAAAAATATACCTGTTTCGTAGTTGGGGCTTAATGGATCAAGTTTAACAATAAGTGATTGCTTAAAATTGAAAGTTTTGAAACTCCTATTCAGATTTATCCTGTTGAGGTATTGTTTGATAACATTGCATAATTCCTCGCATAGTTTCTCAGATTTATACTCTACAAATATACATAATGTTTCACTCTTATATTTTTGTGGGCCAAACTTCTGAGAATCAGTATGAAATTCAATAGGAGCTCTGAGAACTAAACTGGAGATATTATGAAAGTTCTACTGAAACTATTAGAACAGTTCCAGAAAAGAAGACCCTCGGGGAATTCTGAAAAAAACTACTACTACCTGAGAAACTCAAAGTTAGGTTTTGTTTTGTTCTTCTAAAAAAGATGCCAAAAATCCAAGTTTGTCGAATTTCATTTCACATTTTTAGAGTTAGTTGGTTCAAAATATTGACTGCTTCAATTTTCATTTTTCAATAAGTCGGAGACTAAAATAATTTGATTTTTCCATGGATGTTATTACGCTGGAAAATATATAATAGAATTACACAATTACAATTCCTGTCAACGAAATGGTGAAAAGAATGAAAAACTTTGTTTGCTGTAGACACAGCCGAGCATAATTATATCATTTTCTAGGTTGCTGTAATCCAAATTTTTCAAAAAGTACAGTAATCTCTCTTGATTGAACTTATTTTAATTCCTATTTTAAAATGTGCCAAAATTATTCCGTTTCATCAAAAAATTATGTACGCCGAGGGTTTTTGGAACTTTGATGATCTTCTGTTACGTGTTGCAAAAACCACCTATAACCATAATTTCCTAACTAACTATTGCCAAAAAAATAAAGTGGCGACTCCGCGAATTTGACTGAATTCAAACAAGTGGGGTCCTTTGGCCTCGCCCAACGTGTGCAAGTTCGCCGCGCGTAGTTTCCTTTTCGCTTGCAACTGTATTGCTTACAAAACTACGCGCGGCGAGCTTGCACACGTTGGGCGAGGCGAAAGGGCCCCACTTGTTTGAATTCAGTCAAATTCGCGGGGTCGGCACTTTATTTTTTTGACAATATGTCATATTTTTAGACTGTTTCAACGACATGATTTCAAAAAAGTTGATTTTTACTTTACGGATACATGACTCGAAGGAATAATTAGAAAATGTAGATTCGAGAGCAGTCTGTTCGGTTATTGCAAAACAAACATAGTTTTATTCAAAACAAACGCAAAAATAATAGCTTTTTACTTTTCCGAAAATTTTTTTTCAATTTTGTTCAGTTTCAACATTTGACCTTAGTGAGTTTTAATGTAACCATTTGATAATTGAACAATAACATAAATGATCTCTAGAGAAAAGAATTCAGTTTCCAGCGCGCACATTCATACCCACCAAATGAATGAAAGGAAATCAGAAAAAAAAACAGTCCCCATATCAAAATGTTTTTTAAAACTATGTTTCATATAAATCTTGAAACGGAACAATAGTTTGCTTGGTTGCTCGTTTTGTTGTATTACTGGAAGTTTTTGTTGTTTCAGATATTTCAAAAACTATGGTTTCTTCTGAAGAAATGCTTGTTTGGTAATATTGAAACACGGCATGACTGCAGAACTTTCCACGAATATGGGCTTTGAAAATATTTTTTCAGTTCCATAAAAAAGACATTTCAACAACGTTCGGAGCAACTTGTGATAATTGAAGACGGGTCTTTCTGACACTGGCATTACTGAACAGACTCCGTCTGTCGGGCTATTGGTTGGCAAACCTCCTTTCTGTTGAATGTCTGTTGAATTATCTGTTGAAAGTTGACAACTTGCAAATTAGGGTCACTTATCACAGAATCACAAATTACACAAGCGAACTCGTACAACCGATGCTCTGTGAGATAGATTAATGTAATGATACGTTTGAGACTGGGAGAAAAAAAGTTAGGAAACATAGGATTAGTCTCATAGTCTGAATGAATTTTTTCAGTTTCCAGAACCTATCTAATTTATTCTTCTTCCAGGATATTGTGATTCTGAGCTAAATCGATATTGGACATTGAGAAAATTGATTCTCGGGGCAAATTTTTTCAATTTTTTAATTACTCAAATCAGTTTTAGCGATGTTGATCACACTGGGTTAACTCTCAACCTGCATGCTAAATATTTCAAGTGTATTCCTCAAAATTAATTTTTTTTCCCCAGATGGGGCAGTTCAGGGCAGTTTTTGTCACTTCCGTATCCTTTCTTTCGTCTTCCGGAATCAAAACTTTCCTTTATTCTCATGTCTGGATCAGAAGCAAAATAACCCAGCAAAAGTTTTATGTTAACTTTCTCGGGAATCCTCTTTTTTCCCTCCTTTAGTTGACTGACTCTGCGATATGCACGAATGAATGTCGTCAAATTTTTTCAAAGGCTTGATATGATAAGCTTAAAACAGGGAAAATTATCTGTACCAAGAACTCCAAAGTTTACAGCCAAATTGTCCCGAATACATTTCCCATTTCAAATATTACTGAACAATTTCTTCTAACATTAGTAAGACAATATGTCGCTGCTAAAACAATGATGAACAAACTTCTGGTTTGTTTTTTCCTTTTTGGTAAATCTGAGGACTGAAACAGGAAGCTCTACTTGGAACATGCTATTCAAGAAACCTGAAAAATGGTTTTTTTTTGTTTTTCAGCTGCAGAAAATTAAGCTTGAAAATGAATGAAAAATACATCATGTGAATTACTATTTCCTAAAAACCATATCAAAAATTCTGAAACCTGAGTTTTCAATAAATTCATTTTCACAAGCTAAATAATTCTGGACTTTTATTTGTGAACCCTCAAAACTGGTACACCCAATGCTTTTTGAAACTCGTTTCACTTTCTACCAAATCAAAAAATTCCCAAAAGATTTTACGAATAACTTGAAACAGAAAATAAAATATACGAATCAATTATCAGTTCGTTAACTTCATTGAGAAACTTTTTTCTGTTTCCAACGTTTGCCAAATTAATTTTGAATTGAACCAGGTGTTTTTTGTATATGGGGAGAAACTGAGAACTTTAAAATAAAATTAGCTTATTTGTCATTAAAATTCGAAGAAACTCAGCAAAAATTGAGTCTAAGGGTATTAATTGGTGCAACTTTACAGAAACTTACACAAAATGTAAAATCTAATCACCAAATCCAATAAATTCTAATAATGTTTCACAATAAATTTGAAACTGAAATTGTAATGTCCGGACAGTTTGTTCATCTCCGTCGTGTGGTACTTTTTCCTCAATTTCTTTTTGAAAAAAAAACATTTTCTATTTCAAAAAGTTTGGAAACTTGTTATTGAAAATCGAGAAGCATTAACCAACTTTGGATGAAGACTAAAAAAACCAATAAGTTCACATACAATATTGTTTATTCATTTCACAAATTTAATGAAAGGGAATCAGCAAAAAAAAATATAATATTTCAAAGAGAGATATAAAAAAGTTAGAAAAATGACTGAAAAAAAATACAATCACACTATGGAAAGAAGGCTAGTTTTTTAGTAGAGCCAAGTAGACAAAAAATGATTCCTGAGTCGGTGAAATATTTGAGATTACTGTAGTGAAGAGGGGTAATGTAGAAAAGGATTACTGTACAAAATGTGACAAAAAAGTGAAAAATACAGAATTTACACGAAAAACGCTACAAGAAATTAGAATTTAAGGGGAGGAAAAAAAGCGAAAATGGTCACAAGAAGAAATATGCAAAAGAAAGAGTTAAAAAAAGAGAAATAAAAGTGATATCTTTATTCGAAAAACCAAAGAAGAAGTCCATTCGTAATGAAGACTCAGCTGGTGTAGAGTTGGTGTGGTCTGAAAAAAAGAGAAAGTTTAGGAGATTTTTTTTGGAAATATTGAAATTTGCTAAATTTGCAGTTTCAAGTTTGTCTGAAATTTCGAATATAAATCTAAAATTATTCTAGTAAAGGCAAGGTGTCGAAAACTAAAGTATCTTTTTTTTCCAGAAAATCTTTGAACATCAATTTGAAACGTCCAAATCATAAAACGGATTTGAAACAGATTATTATGAGAAATTAGAAACTGATGTTTTTTGTAGCAACTTTTTGAAAAAAAATACTTTCAAAATAATTTTTCTCACTTTGAAACTCTATCAAACGAAATCAGGAGCTGAGAATCAATTATTAGTTGCCATTTTAAAAGTGGAAAAGTTTTGGGAGAAATTTTCAGCAGAATAATTTTTTGTACCATCACGGAGGAACAAGGTAATCAGTGATTTCGAAATGGTTTTTGTTTGAGAACAATTTGAAACCGAAATTTTCTCGAAACAAGCTTCATTTAAAAAAAAGTTCGAAACGTTCCAAAAAAGGATCAATACGTTCCAAAAAAAGGTTTTTTTTCTCACATTTGAAATTACAAAACTGTCAGCTATCGAAAGGATTTTCAAATCACGTTTCTTGAGAACTTTTAGAAACTGAAAATGTTCTTATAAAAATTTTCTTGAAACTTTGTAAAAATTATTAGAAATCATATGTTAGTTTGGTTCTTAAAGCCGGAATTTTTCTAAAAAATAACGCTATGGGAATATCGAACACATTTATTGTTTTGGTAGTATTTTCCATCATGTCATCATAGAACGAAATTTGAACAGATTAATCAATAAAATTGGCAGCTGAAATTCGTTTTTGAAAGAAAAGCATTTTCTTTTTCAAGTTTCAAGTTTTTGGAAAAGCTTGAAAATTCAAATTTCGGAACTTTGGGAAAATGTTTTCAAAAACTTCCAGAAAAATGGTTTTCTTTATTGAAACACATGCGCACTGATTTGAAAAAAAGCTGTTTCTTTTGTGAACAACTTGAAATTAAACTTATTTAGAGCAAATTTCAAAAAAAAAACACTCGTTTTTGAAATCCAACAAAAGCTTTCGAAATTTGGCCCGTTTTTCTCATTGGTACCTTGTTTTGAATTTTCAAAGATCAACAGTCGTTAAACGAATTTTTAATCAAAATACTTTTTCTGAAAACTTTTTGAAATCGGTAATTTTTTTCAATTTTTTTTAGTAATTTGAAAAAAGAATAAAATAACTGCTTTTCCATTATAGGCCACGTCTCTGGAAAAGGGGAATTTTTCGCAAAACTTGAGGAATAGTTTTTAGAAAAACGGCTTTTTGTATTGAAACACATGATCTGCTCAACATACCGGCATTGTGTTTTAGAAAAAAATCTTTTCTTTCGTGAAGAACTTGAAACAGAAATTATTTGGAGCGGATATTCCAAAAAATGTTTAGTTTTTTTAAGATTAAAATTATTTTTCTTCCAAAATTAATTTTTGTTTTAAAGTGTCACTGAAAGTTCTGAGCCATGGCTGGTTTCTTTAATAGCAATTCTATTATCTTTCATCTTTGAGAAAACTTTTTGAAACTGAAGATTTTTTTCAAATCTTAAAAATTGCTTATCATAAACCTTTTCCACCCCATTTCTCACCTCAATATTCTTCTAATTCCTCTCCTCTGCTGCTTCCTCAGCCACTTCAACCTCTTCCTCTGCAAATTCTTCCCATCCACCATCAGATCCAGAATCTCCAATCTGCTCTTTAAGCCTTCCAATCTCCTCAATTTTCTCTTTCAAATCCCTTTTTGCCATTGATAATTCGTAATTAAACTGGGAAATTCTCATGTTTGTTTGGAGGGTTTTCTGCGAAATTTGGTCGTTTAATTCGGCAATTTTGGTCCTCAGGTCGGCAACTATTTCGTATTGAATTTCCAATTCTTTTTCTCGTTCGTTAAGGGTTACAAGGAGTTTTGGATATTCTTCAGAATACATTTGATTCAGTTGGTCTTTGGCTGCGATTTCGTTTTTCAGACGCTCATTTTCAGAATTCTTTGAGGCCTGAAGCTCACAATTCTGGTCCTTTAGAGCATCGTTTTCTTGGGCAAGCTCGAGAAATTCCTTTTGGTGTTGCAGCAGTTTTCGGGCAATGGTGTCGATGGGCATGCCGGAAATGAGGGCTTTTGTAAGGGCCATATCTTGCCCATTGGTTGCCGGATTTCGGACAGGGCTTGCCTGGTTTTGCCCCATGGTTGGCGGGTTTTCGGTAGAGTTTGCCGAGGGCTTTGCCGGATTTGTGACCAAGCTTGCCGGTTTGAAATTGGGCTTACATGGACATGCTGAAGTGCAATGCAATTGAAAATCGCTGAGCAGATTTGCCGGTTCCTCAGGTTGAGCTTGCCCAATTTTCGCCGGATGTTGCCCGACACTTGCCGGTTTCGCCTCCAAACTTGCCCGGTCTTTTGCAGCCATATCCTCCTCCATTGTCCTCAACTTGAACACCTTTTCCAACAATTGCCTCTCCAATTCCTCGATTTTCTTTTCCAATATGGCCTTCTCTTGTCCAACTTTTTCTGTACTTGGGCACAACTCATGCTTCATTTTCAAAATGCCCAATTTCTTTCTCAATTTCTCATTCTCCATTTTCAAATTGTCATAGGACCAAACCAAACTTGCCATCGCATGATCCGGTTGCTCGGTTTTCGTGGCCAACTCTTTTTCGGCAAGCTTAAGGTCCTCTTTGACCTTATTTAAGGATTTTTGCATGGTTAAAATGGTTTTTTCATGTTTATCATTTAGAATTTCAATGACTTTTTTGTGATCTTGCTCCACATTTTTATCGATAAAATATTGATAAGTTTCAGCAATTCTCGAATCTTCTTCAATATTTCGAAGGTGTTCCTCGAGGTCATCTATATTTTGGTCCTTTAATTTCATTTGAGTTTTTAGACATTCCAATTCGAATTCTTGAATATTAAAATTGTCTTGAAGACTGCCCAAATCCTTTATAATCTGTTCATTTCCAGAATTTATAGCCTCTAATTCAATGATTTTTCCATCTTTTTCTCTCAATTGCTCTTGGAATTTCGCCAAACTTTCTGAAAATGATAGCATCATTTCCTTGAATGATTCCTTGAGCTTCATGTTTTCTTTGGCCACGTTTTCAGATTCTAATTGATATTTTCTGATAATTTCAGCATGATCCGATGGTCCACGAAGAGCTTGAATACTGGTTTGAGCTTGGAAAAGATCGGCGGTGAATTGGGAAATTTGATTTTTGAGAAAATCATTTTCATTTTTTAAAAGTTGAAATTCCGAATTGTAAAGAGCTTTTCGGAGACGGGATTGCTCTTGTAATAGGGTTTTCGAGGATGGTGAAGACACTTTTTCCAGATGGATCAATCTGAAAAAATGAGATTAGTTTAGCGAAAATGGCTGACATATGTATAATGTTGGAACTGAGACTGCTTTTCACTGTGGACTATAAAAGCTTGTTGAAACTGGTATTTTCTAGGAAAGAAATAGCTAAAAATTCTAGTCAATTTTGCCTGAATTTGACTGAAAATTATTGGAAAAGGCTGGAATTTTTACTGAAAAAGTAAAACAGATGATTACTGATGGGCGATGACTAGATATGACTATCAGGATATGTTGAAACCGGTTTTTCTTTCAAAATAATGACAAATTTATATTTAGTTTTGGCTTTGAAAAAGCTCGAATTCGATAGAAAAAAGTCGTTTCAGGAGTTCTCCAGAAAATGAAAATGTTAAACAAACAAATACTTATTATGGAACTTTCCCTGAACCTAACGAGGTTTGTTGAAATCGAAAATTTTTGAATGAAAATATGTGAACTTTTAGTTGAAACTGCATGAAATTGATTTCGAAAAGCTCTGATTCGGCTGAAAAATAGTTACGAAAACCTCGAAAATGGCTGAAGTTTTTAAAGCGAATATATTTTGTCTGGAAAGAAGTCGTAAAAAGAACCGAAAATTGTATTTCATTGCGAGTATTTCAAGAATTTAGGAAACCTAGATTTTTTTAAGTTTGAAATGCTTGAAATCATAACTAGATTTGCTTTTATTGAATTTAGAAGAACGACAGGTAAAGTCCCAACAGAGAAACTGGTTTTTATGCTGAGCTTATGAAAAATTCAGGAAACTGGAATATTTTACTCGGAAAGCTACAGTGGGATTCTGGTTGGAATCGGCTCATGAATGTCAGTTTTGGCTCTGAGAAACTATTTATCACGGTTTGAATGTGTACCATTGTTTAAGTTAATTCAATCAGAAACAACTACTCCTTGGGTTATCATGGATTTATTGAAATTTTGAACTATTGTTTTGAAAAATTATAAGATTCTGGTGTATTCTGGAAAAGAATAGACTGAAAAAAGTGTGTAGAACGATTCAGAAACAAAACGGATACACTCGTCTAGAATAGTTGAAAAAGGTAATCAGCGCATTGGGTTTGATAACTAAAGTTAGTGTTATCAAAGTTTTATGAAACTGGAAATGTTTTTGGTAAGCTGAAGAAAATTTAGTTCAATTTGTTAATTTGGTTGTTCTAATGTTTTTTCTTCAACTTTAAAAGCGGCTTACATTTAATGTTCGAAAATGCGATTCCGAATACTTTGCAACTTTTTGAAACAGCATAAGTTTCTGATCCAAATCTCTGAAATGGAAAGCTAGAACCGACTGAAACTAAGAATAAATGGTATGAATTGGTCCAAATTGATTGATTCAAAGATTATTTAGAAAACAACGGCTACCAGACTCCGATTATTGTAACTTTTGGTTAATGATTTCATAATCGTCGTGAAACTGTATTTTTTGTATCGAAAAAGTGTAATCTGGTCGTAAGGAGTACCGCATTTTTAGCAATGGGTAAAGAAAGAAAAACTGGTATTCAAAATTTCCGATGGGGTTAACAAGATGACTTGAAATTGAAAATTTTTTTTTCTCAAAATCGTTGAAATTATAGCTCGGGCTGAAAATTATTTGAAAAATGATTCGAACGCTTAAATTCAGCCCTATTGAGTGATTTCAGATGTTTTCGTATATTTAGGACGTAATTGAGATACTAGAGAAAAATCCCTATGGATCAACTATGAAATTGGTGAAACTGAAAACTATTGAGGTATAAATTTTCCGTGCATTCTAGTAAAACTTGACTAAAAATTTTTATTCTTGATAATCTGATATTTTTGGAAATGGAAGAATCATTTTGGCTTCCAAAACATATGAAAACGGCTGTACAAGTGGGGAAAATAAAAAGATACGACAAATGCAATTATTAATTCATTAGTTTTTACTTTTATTTTCAAGGTTCAATGAAACTGAATTTATATTCTAACTTGTTTATAAGTTAGGATTGATAAAAGTTTTGATAGTTTTGAGTTCGATACTGTTTTTTCAAGGTGCGCCGAAATTTCAAGGCTCGATAAAACAGGAAAATTTCTCACAAGAAATCGAAAAAAAAAACATATTACTTCAAGTCAGAATTTCGGGTGTTTTGAAGCTAAAGTTGAGAATGCAATAGGAACGGATAAGTTCGTTGTTATTGAGGAATTAGAAATATTGTGAAGCATGTAAAAAACCAAGCATTCTGTAAATAATTCTACTGTTGCATAGTCTAAATTAGAGCAACTCTAGCTTTCCAGTGTAATTACTTGATTAGAAGTTGCTGGTTTTGTAGAAAAGGTTCTGTCACAAAGAGAATTGTTTGTAAAGTTTTATTTTTGGAAAATTTTCAAAACATATCGTATTCAGGGCAAACACAATTTAACAGCCAAAAACTTACTCGATGCGGAGTGAAAAATGATTGTATTAGAATTTTTTTCAAGACTCTCTGAAACAGTAGCCGGCAAGCACTAATTTTGCAAAATATTACCGTTTTAAATAAAAAGTAAAAAGAAGTGGAAACTGTTTTTTGCGTTTAATGTATGTTTAACTTGCATATTCATTTTTTTTACTGGTCCTTTAGAAGCTATTCATTTTTTGAGTATGATATCTTTCACCGGATGACCAAAATTGGGTAGACAATACAGGTTCCTTATTCCAATAAATCCTGTGACTTTATCCAAAAGTTTCATGGACTCTACGAAACTGCAATGATTTTCTTGAAGTTGGTTTCATTTCAACGAAATTGGCTAATTAACAGGACTACCAGACTTTTTCTGGACTCGCTAAGAAAAAAAAATCATGGAAACAGAAATTTTTTTTCACGAAAAAGTTTTGAGTTGTGGTTGAAACTCGGCGAAAATCGTTTGTACCAATTTCGACAGTTTTTCAATTTGCAGAATCCCCGAAACTGGTTTGAGAAATTCCAAAAGTTAAGAGCAAAGCAAGAACTGAACTTGATAGCTTCAACTACAGATACTAATTTTCAGTGGAACAGTAATTTCTAATTTTTTTAACTGGTAAACATTTGTCACAGATCAGAGCAAACATTTTATGAAGATGCTTCAGCAGTTAAAAATAAGAAATATGATAAGTTCAGGGTTTTATGCCAATCCGAAAGGACCACTAGCATTGAAAACTTATGCTACGCCTAGCAAGACATTCCAAAACTGAAATTTCTTTTCGGATTTGATTGAAATTGGCTTCAACTTGCTTAGAGCCAATTAGAAAGATATTTCAAACAGGCATTAACAAAATTTGATGAGACGGGAACTGTGGTGTTTGAAAATGATCATTTTCATCTTGATGAGAAAAATGTTGCTGGTAATGAAGACGGGGTTGTCAATAAGGATTTACTGGTTCTACTCTGACAAATGATATTGATGAAACTGAAAGTTTATGACTAGACTAAATTATACTCGAGATGATCGTGAGGTATAGAAAATAGGTCAAGTCCAAATTTTTCGAGGAGGTACTTTTTCAATTTTTTTTTGTTATTCATCACAGTGAACTGAACAGCTGATGTTTAACACATGAGCCACTTCTGAAACCGAAACTTTAACGATAAGTTCATAACGTTTTTTTTTCGAATATTTCTAAAAGTGGAATATAACAGTTTTAACATGAACACTTTAATAGAGGCCCTTCATGTGTGTGATCACAGATTGGATTGCCTGGAAACTTGAGTGAATATACATTTGAAAGCCGCAAAACTGACTGTCAAGTCGGACCGCTCAGAATCCATTATGCGGATGAACTGATAGTTGCATGCAAATTTTTTAATAAGGTTTTTTAGTTGAGGGTCTCATTGACTGAAATTGCTCAAAAAAGGTCGGAACAACAAGAAACTTATCGACGTTTTTTGAAATACTTTTCTGTTTTACAAGCTAAATAACTATCTATTTGGGCGCCGGTCAAATTACTGGTACGAGGATAAGGTTTAAAACGATAGGATGTTCTGGAGAACGATAAATATAATATAATCACGACTTTCAAAAAAAAAAGCCCTTGTTAGATATATCCCGTATTGGTTATGAAACTAGTTAATAATATAGGTCTTTCTATCTCTGTCATTTTGAGTGAATAAATTAGCCGGAACTGCATATCGAAACGGTTCAGCAAATACTGAAACAGTAGCCAAAAGCTGTTATCTTCACAAAAATACACAAGAACTGGACATTTGAAACTCATAGTCAGAAAAACACATTAAAAAACAGACTGGAGTGCCAGAGTGGTTCAAACTGATAATGGATGCTTCTTACAAATTTGATTTCTCGTTGAAACAGAGTACAACACTAGACTTTTGTATATATTTCCACTGTTTCACAAGCCTAATCACAATAGTTTCAGTTTACTGGTCATGTCACCTGACCTTCCAGGCATGCAATCTATAAGTTCCATGAAAACTGAAAGTATGCTAAAGTCTAGAAAACTACTGTTACAATATTATGAGTTCAGTGATTGACAAGCTTTAGACAGGCTTCCGAACCACAAACACTGCACTGCTGGACATTTTTTGATATTGTTCTCTACCCAATTGTTTAAACAAATGCAAAAAGCATAATGATTTTTCTCAAGGTTAGATGAAACAGTAACCAAAAACTACATTGAAACAACCAGTGTCCCTTGGTATTTTTGATGTTTTGTCATTATTTTCACTGTTTCTCAGCCAAAATTAACGCAAAACTAGTTTGAAAGTCATGTTTGAGCTGCGCATCGCACATACAAAACATATTTTTATATGGAACTGAAAACACTGAAATTGCGTTTCTGTGAATGTGATGTCAATTTGTGAACTTTTGAAGTTCTGTTCTAGAAAATCAGTTTGACTTTGTTCCGATTGTATTAAACTCGCATGAAGAACTATATAGAAGTGAATCCAAGACTTCTTCAAAATTGGTTAAAACAGTAATCAAAAAATACTGGAAAAAAATTTTACTGCTACAAAAAGAGCTTAGTAGGGATCAACCTTATTTAGTGATTGATCCCAACTATATTTTCCCTTATTTCTAGTCATGTACAGTTCCGTTTCAGCAAAATGTTATGTAGGCCGAAAGTTCTTGGAATTTCGATGATTCGTTGCGTGTTTCAAAAACCACCTAGAACTATAATTTCCTATCAAACCATGTCATATTTTTTGACTGTTTCAACAACATGATTTCAAAAAGTTGATGATTTCCGACATGATGTGATCTCTTAGTAGTGTTAGCGGAAATTATGAGTCCAAGTACGTATTCAGCATGTGTCTTTGATCTAGCTTTTGGAAAAAAATAGCCTGTTTCAGTGAATTCTTGTTTTCCAACCCTGTTATTGCTTTCAATGTGTTCAACAACCAGGATTTCAGTGTAAATGCAGAAAGTATTCCAGTTTCAGCCAATACATATTTCCAAAATTCCTGATCATTGCTTATTGTTTCGATAATTATTCGATGACACATAATTTCAAATATTTCCATAGTGGAACAAGAACTTTTTTTCCCTGTTTCACTCTCATCATTTCAAAACTGTCTACTTCTTTTTGCTGATCATTGAAAATTTATAAATTTTGGTTAAAATGCTTATAAGTCTCAGATCAACACCAGAGTATTAAGCCTGTTTCCAGAAAAATAATGACAGTTTCAGCCACGAAATTTTTCAAGTTTTAATGCAAAAAAAGCATTCTTCCATTCAGTATCAGTTCCATAACAATTTTTGATGAATTTCGCTTTTTCCTTTATCTGAACCCATTCATTTTTCCAGTTTCAACCTCTGTCATTAAGCGAAACTCTTTTTTTTTACTTCGATATCTTTGTTGTCTCAACAATTTTCAAAAATAATACTTACGTATTCAAATGGAAATGTTTCTCTTGCTCCAATTTTGATTCAAGCTCCGCCTTCTCGTTTTCCAATCCATTTATTATCCAATTTGTCATCTTTTTCTCTTCAAGTGAGTGAAGAAGGAAAGCGAGCTCCTCGCGAGTTAGTCCTGATATTTGGTCCTAAAAAAAGGGAGATTCAGAGGGGGTTTGATAAAAAATACAGGATTAGATAGGCCTAAATTGGTCTGAGCTGAAGGTATTTTAGCTGAAGGTATTGTGCGTAGAATGCACAGAGCTTCATAGAGCTCCAATCGATAAACAAAAACAACGGGCATCATCGCGGTCAAATTCTGTATTGATCTGTCTTTGTCTCATGAAAATTGGTTCAGTAGAAGGGCTGGAGGATCCCGGAAACACGGACAAACGGACGGAATTTGATGATTGTTAATAGTAAAGACCAGACGGTTTACGGCGCTTCGCGCCTGAACCGCCCGGATTTCATAGAAATTTCAGTCAATTCTTATGAAAAATGAAAAACCAAAAATTTTTGGCCCGCCGAGGAATCGAACTCGGATGCTGAATTTACCAAAAATTTTTTTACACCACTACACTACGCCAACAACGGTGCGTTGAACAGGCGGCGGCAGCAGACTCTCTAAAATTAGTAAATCTAGCAGCCGACAGTTGACGGGGGCGGGGCTTAGGCTAGTGCATAGATAGCACAGAGCTTCCTAGAGCTCCAAATGAAGTAGAAAAAAGACGGGCATCATCGCGGGGAAATTCTGTATTGACCTGTCTTCTCCCCATAAAATTTGGACTTCTAGGAAAGGCTGGAGGGCCCCGGAAAGACAACATACTGACAAACAGACGGAATTTCGATATTAGGATAATAAGATTAATAGTAAAGATTTCCGTTTATTAACTATCAGCCCTAGATGTTCAAGAAATATTGGAACGTTTCAGAAACAGCAAAAGTTGTTTCTTTTCACTGAACAATTTCACCGTTATGAAAGTTTTTGGGCTGAAATCATTCTTAGTTTCCTTATCTTCGCCTGGAATTGAGGGGTTTCCCAGACAAGGCAATGTGATATTTTTATGTTGTTTTAGCCAATTTCTACTTATTATTGAATGATTATTTAGCCTTGTATTTTTGAAGCCCTTGAAAATTTCTGGAAACTGTGATTTTTTCGGCAATTCTAAAAACAAGTTGGAAAAAACTGGTTTCAAAGATGATTTCGCAAATTTTTTGGATCTGAATTTCAAGGTTTCCTCTTTTTGGCGAAAATTAAGCCACATTTTCAGCTGTTTTCAGATATTGATAATCCGAAAAATGAGGGGATCGATAAGATTTGGAAAATCAAAAACTCAAATATTTATGAAACCGAAAATTTTTAAAAATCAATTTTTGGTCACTTTCCCTAATTTTCTTCAAAAATTTCACGGTTTCAGTATATTTTGGATGGAAAATTTCCTATTTATTCTTATTGCTTAGTCGCTCCATTCGACAAAATCTCTTTTTGACTAAAATGGATGTTTCGAGCCAAATTTAATTCCAGTTTTTTTTTTGAATTGACATTTGAATTGAATTGACGTGAGAATGAATTGATAAGATTGGGGAAAATTTCCTGCGTATTTGAAGAAAAAAAATTTTATTTTTTGTCTCTCTTTCTTCTATGAAATCTTTGACTGTTCCAGCATTCCTTTAACTGAAATTCGTCTAATTTTTTGTTGATCGTTTCGTGTGTCAACTGAGCAGAAAAAACCCCACCAACTACCACATTGAAGAAACTAGAACAAGAAGATTTTCCTTTTTTTTTTGACTAAAATGTTTATTTTGAACCAAACTTCTTTTTTTCAGTTTTATTCAGGACTAAGAAATCGGAAAGTAGTGACGCAATTGGGGCCTTCAAAATTTTAAAATTTTTCTGAAACTCTTCACTGTGGCCGGAATGAAGTGGTAAAATTGGTATCAAAGCTTCAAACTTTTCTGAAACGGTAAGTTTTTTGTCAGGTTCACGAAAACAAAAAAGTTCATTTTTACATCATTTTCCACCTGTTTTTTTTCCAAAATTTTCACTGTTTCAGCCAATTCTCAACAAAAACCCCTCTATTTTTTCTTATTAGTCAAAATTTTTTGAAAAATCTCACCAATTTTCTCATAGAAGCCACTGGAACAAGAAGAGGGCCATTTGGAAGTGAATATTCATGCAGTTTTTGAAGTCTCTCGATGAGAAATTCTACAGTAACCTGCGGGGTTACTGTAGAATTTTCAGGATTCGGAGGCGCCGGAAGCATTATACCCTTGGAAAAAATTGAAAATTAGGCAAAACCTATGAAAAAAATTGAATTTTTGGATCAGAAAAAATACATAGAAAGAAATCAAAAAGGCTGAAAACCTTTCAAAATAAAAAAAAACTTAAAGAAAATCGATTAAAATATGGTTTATTTGATATACAATCACCAATATACAATAGTTCCCTGAGATTAATATCAAGCTCCGCCCCTTTTTTTCAAAATTATGAAAAAAGGGGGCGGAGCCAAGGTCCATGAGAGAAACAGAAAGTTTCCCTGAGAGTAATAGAAGAGCTCCGCCCACTTTTGAAAAATTGGAAAAAAACACAAAAAAAGAGAAAAGGGGCGGAGCTTATAATGAAAGACATGAGGTAGAAAGACTTTTTTTTGGGATTTTTTGAACATAGAAAGACGGGTGAGGTAGATGGATAATAGAATGGGAAAAGGCCAAAAATAAGCTAAAAATAGACTGAAACTAGGCTGAAACTAGACTAGAATAGACTAGAAAAGGCTAAATTTATATAGACTAAAGGAAGCTTAAATTAGGCCATATCCAGAGGAAATAGGCTTCGGAAAAGCTCTAAACTAGCATGAGAAAGTTAAGAAAAAAAGACACACAACATATCGAAACGAAAGTTTTTTGTCGAAATATTGAAAGATTTTGAAACAGAAATTCGAATTTTTGATTGAAATTATTTTCCGAAACGGCTAAAAAAGCACGAAAAAAGAGAAAACTATGAAATATAGCTGATTTAAAACAGCAGAATTGCCTCGAATTGCATGAAAGAAAAATCAATGAATTTTCAGGAGAAGTCGAAACAGGAAGTTGAAATTTTGAATTAGCTCAACATAAAAACATCTGAAAGATTGGCTCAAAAACGGGTTGAATCAGTTCAATTACGAACTAAGAGCTGCAAAAATGGTAAAAATTCAACTAGACTCGATCTATTGGAATATCAATGTTTGATTCTGAATATATAGAAAGTTTGGAACAGGAAATTTCTGGATTTTCGCAGTTTTTGTAACTTGAAAAGTTATCGAAACTAGCTGGAAACGGACTATAATATGGCTATATTGGCCTAAAAATGATCCACAGTCACTCAAAGCAAAACAGGTACCAATGAGAATTTCCCTAATCGATTCGAAATAAATCGGATGTCCGAAACAGAAATTAAAAAAAAATTCAGATTATGTTTAGAAAAAATAGTTGGAAAACGATGCAAAAATTGATTGTAAACGGATAAAACAGCCCAAAAATGCCAAATTACTGTCAACGAAGAAAAAATTTGATTGAAAAACGGCTAGAACAGCTCAAAAGCGATCAAAATTCAAACAATAGTACACACTGTTAAACTGCTAACATCAGTGTACAAAATTTAGTCGGAACAGAAAAATTATGGGATTTTGGACGAAAATGGTCAGAAAATTGTAGAGAATTTGATTGGAAAACAGCTAGAACAGCTCAAAAAAGCGTATAAATTGATGGAGTTTTTGTTGACAATCGTTTAGTTCTTCTCTTCTCCCTCCTCCTTTTCCTCCTTCTCCTCTTCGTCGGATTCAGCATCGACTTGATTCCATCCGTCAGAATCCTCGGCATTTTCCTCCTCCTCTTCGTCTTCGTCTTCCTCATCAGAACAGTCCTCTTCATCTGGAATGTAGTAAAATAAATAAGGTGGGATAGTTTAAACGAAGCTAAATTCCAAAACAAATGACTGGCACCTAGTGAAAAACCCTTGAAAAAGTTGAAAATACCGACGAGCTGAAGCAGGAAGTTGCGGAGAAAAAATTGAAAATGGTGCTAAAATTCTCTGATTCAATTCAGCCTGATTAGGACTAACTTTTTTGAAAACCACGTTTTCATTATCTACTGATAAAAAAATTTAGAGACATATAAATTTTGGATTTAGATGAAGATATACATAAAATTCGAACTTTTTGTTTCAAAAGTGGATGTAAGAAGAATTTTAATTGCGACAATTGAATTGTTTGGGTGACAAGAAAAAGTAAAATAGCTCTTTGAAACGAGACTTTCACTTGATTGAAAAACAGTAATGCTAGATAGATCCATCGCTAATTTAAACGGAGACTAGACAATAACTCAAACTGGGAACAGTAAACTGTGCTAAAATCTGCCTAGAAAGATGTGTGAAATTGGGGCAATAAATGCGACGGCGACGGCACTTTCCAAGACTGATTTGAATTGAATTTGGTTTTGAAACTGTGAAAAATTTTTATGGTGAACTAGGATAGCAACTGACACTAGAATGAACTAGGAATTGTGAACCCAATTGGAAACAGAGAATAACTCCGAAAATGTTGGCTCAGATTTTTGAAAAAATATCTGAAGGTACATAAATGTAGTCAAAATCATATCAAAAACAGGCCGAGAAAATTAAAAATCTACTGAAATGGGCGGAAACTAGCAGAGTTTCCCACATATCGGGTACTACCAGAGACAGGCATGGAACAAGAGTTCGAACTGAATTAAACAACTAAAACCACGTATAATCATTTAGGATAAGAACAGTAAAACAATCAAAAATGTTAGTGAAATGTAACTGATTCGGCAACCAGGAAACGATTATCTCAAACACTTTTTTTCATCAACTGAAAATACATTGAAACTGGAAAAAATTGAACCAGAGTACAGGTAAAAAGGTTTAAAACAGTACGAAACTGCCTAGGTTAACTGAAATAGATAAGTTTATGAACTAGATAGGCCCTATCTAGGCTCAATCCAAGCCTGAAAACAGGCTTATCTGAGCCCAAAAGGAGTCTGGGATTGAAAGTTGGCTAGATCTTTCCTAGGCTTATTCCAGACCTAAGTATAGATTTAGTTTAGACTATGATATATCTAGGCTTAAATCTAGTCTGGTTTAACCTAGCTTTAAATTGGTTCCTTGGATTATCTCAATAAAGACTCGGACAGGGTTCCAAATCAAAGAAGTTGGACCAAACCCGATATCAGAACTAGACTCACCGCCCCAAGTTGAGCATGACTAATATAAAATAATAACTCACCTTCATATTCTTCCTCATCCTCATCCTCTTCATCCTCCTCTTCCTCTTCCAAACGTCTTCTAGCTTCTTCCTCCTCTCTTCTCTTCCGTCTCTCCTCATGTCTAATTCTCTTCTCCTCCAATCTCTTCTCCTCATTTCTCTTCTTAATTAACGCCTCCTGTTTTCTCAAAATACTCTTAGCCAAGCCTAAAACTTGCTCCGTCCTCGCCTTAAGCTGCTCTCCAAGCTCTCGCTCTTCAGGAGTATTGTACACCGGTTCGGGCTCCTTCTCATCCGGGTTAAGCTCCAAAATTCGGGCTTTAAGATCAAAGATCTGGCCGTGAAGCTGCCGATCTAGTCTAACATATCTTTCTACCATAATTTCAGACTTTTCCAATTGCTCCTTTAAACTTTTGACTTGCTCTTCCAATTCCGAGATTCTAGTCTTTTCCAAGACAAGTGCAAGACCTTGAAGGACCGGAGATGGACCGTGAGGTTGAGCCAGAGCCAATTCTAAGTAACAAGGCGAACGTTGATGCTCAATTGTTGCCTCGGCTTCTTTCAGTTTCTCTTCTAAAGAGGCCACTTTTTGTTGAAGATTCTCATTTTTCGAATGAAAATAATTGGAACGCATTATGCCATGAAGCTCTTGGATTTTGGAGTCTTTGGCCTTGAGAGTCCATTCGAATTTGCGGGCTCTGGAAATTAAATTGTACTGAAGTCGGGGTACAAATTGTCTAGAATGGCGCTAACCGGAAAAATATCCGACAAAAAGGAGCTGAAATGGGCTAAAAAAAGAAATTGGGTAGAAAATGAGCTTAAGCAAGGATTGAGAGCAAGGGTTGAAGGGTCCGAGCATTAACAAAAATTTTTCAAAAAAATAGGCATATCTGATAATGATAAAACTGGAAATTTTTGAGTTTCAGAACCTTTTTTTGAGCCGGATAAAATGTTGCAAAAAGAGCCGACTTTTAAATATGATGCGCTGAAAATGGCTTGAAATGAAATGATCAAAAAACTGATGAATTTGGGTAAAATGGCTTGAAAACCAATGAAAATGACTTGAATATGATTACCGGAACACATTTCAAAACAAGGGTCAAATTTTACCAGAATGAAGTAACATACCACTTTTGTAATTTCTCTGGCGATTTTAAGCCTTTTTGCATCCTCTGGAAACGAATTTTGTTTCAAAATAGGCAGGAACTGACTTTTCAGTATGAAAAACAACGACAAAATTGCAGAATTAGATGTAGCAAGTTACTGAGTTTTCGCAATAGACTAGAAACAGAGAAAAACTCTTTGGATATACTTGAAAACTAGTAAAATTCTCTATTTCCTGATCGCAAATAGCCTAAAACGAGTGTTAGAGTCGTAAAATCGTACTGGTTCAAAACTATAATTTTGGAAAGAAAATGACTGATTTGATAATCCGAAAAGAAACGTTAATGGTAACTTACTATCAGTATAACAAGGAAATTGAAACACTAAAGTTTTTGGAAAATTCTCCATAAAAGATTGAAACATGGAGAAAATAGTCTAAAAGAAATTGAGAACAGTCTAAAAATGTTTAAAATAGTTTCTAAAAAAACTTGTCAAGGAATCAAGTGAAACAAGCTTCAGAGACTTTTCAATTAGACAGGAAACAGAAAAAAAATGTTGCTGGAAAACTTTGAAATAGACTAAACCGATCAGATTTATCGCGGGAATGAACTGGAATTTCAGGCTGCAACTTTGAAAATTTTTGTGAAAAATGATTAGTTTTGAATGAATAATTTGGACTGAGGTATCAGTTATTCAATACAAGAATATGTCAATTGAAGGAAATTGAAACAATAAAATTTTTTCAAAAATTGTTCAGATATGGGCTACAATAATGGTCAAACTAGTCTCGAACTGGGTTAGATTATGGCGATCCAACTTTGAGAAAGTGAAGAAACAGAATATTTTTTTTCTTATTTTCAGCATATTTTCAGCTCACTTTTTGTCTATTTTCAGCCCCAAGCCCTCCAAAACCTTCCAAAAAAAAAAACTCACGTTTCCTTTCGGAATCCCTTCTCTTTTTCCAGTTCCTCCTTCAAAAATTTCACTTCCTCCTCCTTCTTTTTTGCATCTTCCAAACACTTGGCAATGATGGCGAGAGCTTCTTCTCCGGACATTATTTAACCCTGAAAATTAGGTTGAAACTGGCTGAAAATGTTTGAAAACATGGAAAAAATCAGAGATATGATGAAAAGTGATAAGAACCTTTTAGAGGGGAAAATATAGAAAAAATTGGGTTTGGAGGGTAATAATTGATTTATTTCAGTTTCAAAGTATTGTGAAAAAATTGGGAAAATCAGAAGAAATTTTTTTATTGAGGGCGATTTCCTGTAAAAAAAGAGAATTTTTTTCTGGGAAAAAATGATGAAAAAACAGGGAAAAACGTACATATTACGGGGAAAAATGAGGAGGGAGAATGGGATTTTAAGAGCAAAACAATTGAGAAAACGGGGCATTTTACAGCGGGAAATTTGAATGTTTGTGAACAAAAAAAGGTGAAAAATTTTGAAAAAATACAGGGACAAGGTGAAAATATATGATTTTCATAAGAAAAATGGTGAAAAAATATCAAAAAATCGAAAATCGGTTTGAAAAAAATCTCCTAAATCTACATAACGTAACCCGACTTGGTGTGGATTTACGAAATCCGGGGTAGATTTACGAGATTTTCCTCAAAAGAAGAGAATCAGTGAAAAATAGTGAAAAATAGGCCAAAAAATCTCGTGAACCGCCCCCAAACTGCGTGAATCAACACTACCGTAGTCTGGCTCTGTGTAGATTCAAAAAATTTGGGGTAGATTTACGGGGTTACATGTCGATTTACGGCGACATACTGTAGTCATCACTTCTGTTCTTCATCATCTCCAGAACTTTCCTCTCGATCCAACTCCAAAAAATCATCAGAATCCTCGGGCGACGTCGTCAGATATTCCTTGTTCCACCATCCATTTTCACTGCCGGCTTCAGACGATCCTCGAGTCGAGGTTTCAGGCTTTCCAGGCTGCTCAGGCCCTGCAGCAGACGTGTGAGGCTTTTCAGGCAGACTCTTCAAATTCAAATTCTCCAAAACCAGGCCAAGTTGGTCGAGTTGCAAACTGTTCAATTGGATTTGGTCCAGTCCGTTTTCCTTTTCTTGAGCCATCAAAGTCTGGAAGGCTTTTAGCTCGACGGCCTGAAGCCCGGAAGATTCTGGAGTTGGTTTTGGAGCTCTCTTTTTGACAACCTTCAAATGCTCGGGATTCTTTTCGGCGGCAGCTCGAAGAAGGGTTTCATTAAGGGCCCTGATGGATTGCTTGAGGTCAGCACGCAATTTTTGAATCACCGCGTCTTTTTCGGACTCTATACACGGAATTGGCGTCGCCGGCTCCATAAGTTGTTTTTTAAGTTTGCCAATTTCCTGGTCCTTTTTCTTCAGTTGCTCTTCCAACTTTGAATTTTCCTCATTAATTCCGTCCACAATCGAATGCCAATCCTCTTTATCCCGGTCTCGTTGATCTCTCTGCTCGGCGAGCACGTTCTTGAGAAGTTGGACTTCAGCTGCAGCTCCTTTTTTAAGCTCAGCGATAGTTTTCGTGGCTTCTTGAAGCTCGTCGGTGAGCTCGTTTTTCGAATCCCGCAATTGGATTATTCGTTGGCCTTGTTGCTCAATTATTCGAGCTTGTTCGGTCTCGGACCGTTTTAGGCGAAGATTTTCAGATTCTAAGGTCTTCTTGGCTTTCTCAAGTCTTTCAATTTCGTCCTTGTAAGTTTCGAGCTTGTCGTACCTATTTTCATAGCAACCTTCTTTTTGATTCGCTATATTTTTCAGAGCTTCTTGGGCTTCAGCAAGTTGCTTTTTTAGGTCAGCGACCTCGTCATTTTTTGAAGATTGTAATGGGAGGGCTTCCCGCACTTCCTGAGTCTTATTCATTTTTCTGATAAGCGCCGCGTGACGCGCACGCATAGCAGCACGCATCTTATTCCGCTCCTCCGTTACATGTTCACTGCAATCGCAATCACTAAAAGTATCCGTAAGAATTTCTCGCGCACCTTCGCGCTCTTCTCGATCAAACCATTCGATGAGTTTGGATTTGGAATCTTGCAAGTGGACAATCTTCTCGCCTTGTTTTTTAATGAGTTGAGCTTGTTCGGATTCGATTTGTTTCAAGCGAAGATTTTCAGATTCTAAGGCTTTGTGCTCTTCTTCAAGCTTCTCATATTTGCCCATGTATAGCTGGAGCTTGTTTCCCAGATCACGGATCTCATCAATGTGGATTTCTCTTTCTTTTTCGAGATTTTCAACTTTTTGCATTGCCGTTTTCTCGGCTGGCGTATCTCGAAATTTAGGCTTCTGCTTTTTCTGCAAAGCTTCCTGGGCTTCAGCGAGCTGCTTTTTCAGATCGGCGACCTCCTCAGCGACAATCTGCTCCTTCGATTCCAGAGCTTCCTCCAATGCCATAATGGTTTCCATGTTGCATATATTCATTTGATTTTTCTCCTCCGACGCTCGTTCGGCACCACAACGGGAGCTAATTTCCATGAACAGTTTCTCCTCCGTTTCAGTCAGAGATTTTTCCAACTTCGCCGTCTTCTCCATTAAATCCGAAATCCTCTTATTCTTCCCACTGTTAAGTCTCTCGTATCGTTTAACCAAATCTTCCAAATCATTCAACGCCTTCTGAAGCTTCTCGATCTCTGTTGGGACGCATCCTCCATATTCCTGAGCCATCTTCATCTCAGCTACAATTCGACGTTGGGTTTCTTCTTTAAGCTTTTCCTCCGCTTGATAAGCTTTAGCCTTGGCTTCACGGAACTTTGCGGATAACTCATAGATATCATCATAGCATTGTTCTCTTTGTTTCTGAAGCTCCGCGATAATTGCCGGGTTCTCTCCCGTTTTTTCGGCTGCCACAGCAATCGAATTTCTTTGGTCCCAAGCCAGTTTTTCTTGGAGTTTTTTGCAATTCTCCTCTTCATTCTGCAGGGCTTCCCGCGCTTCTTGGAGCTCTTTTTTGAGGTCAGCGATTTCCTCCATCGGATTTTCCGACAGCAAAAATTTCGTGTTCTCCTTCAAATTTTTCATCGCCGCAGCCAATTTTTCGTGCTCTTTTTCCAGATTTTTGAACTTTTTCACAGCGTCAAACATCTCGTCTTTGGCGAACTTTAAGTCCTCTTCTAGCTTTTGCAGTTTTCCAGATTCCAGCTCGTTTTCAGCATCGTCGGCAGACACTAGGAGGTTGGACGAGGGTTTGTCGGTCTGTAAAAATTGTGATTTTGTAGAAGGAATCAGAGCCCGATTAGGACGAGAAAAGATTTTTCTAGATAAAATAGTGTTGAAACTGTGGCTTTTGTGCCCGAAATTGTAGTTTTCAGGCAAAAAACTGACCAAAGTTGAGAATTTTTGAATTCATTATGGTTTTCAAAAAACTTCAGAAAAAGCGATGGAAAAATCTAGTTTTCCGACTAGAAATAGCGTTGAAACTGAAAACTTCCGTAAAATTTTGCAGGTTTTATGCTAACAAAACTGATGGAAAGTTTGTATTTTTTTGGATTTATGATAGTTTCAATGAAAAGATAATGAAGTGAAACTACACGGGAGACTCGATTTTTCTCAGAGGAATAGCGTTGAAACCGGAATTTTTTTTTGAAAAATAGTGGTTTTCAGACGAAAAACTGACTGAAAATGGGAGTTTCCAAGTTGAGATACGGGTTATTTGGAAACCTTGAGTGACACTAGATTTCAAAATAAGTTTTCCTTGACGAAACAGTGTTGAAGCTGGAAGTTTTGTGCGAAAAATTACGGTTTTCAGAAAACAATGAGTAAGATATTGGGAATTATTATTGGTAAGTCTAAAGCTCACTGGTGAGTCTCAAAATCTTGGAGATACAAGTTTACTGACAGTTTTTATATTTTGAGTTGGATTACCCACAATTATTGGACTAGGTAACAAAATTTGTTTTTTTTTTGAATGAGATTGTTGAAACTGTAATTTTGTGCGAAAAATAGTTCATTCAAACTTCGAAGTATATAGAAACCATTATTTTCTTAGAAGCATCTTGAAACCAAACTGTCTTGAAACCGGGAATTTTGTGTAAAAAACTAAAATTTTCAGACAAGAATAGGGTCGACATCGAAGAATTTCCTAAAATTTTAATTGGGTTTTAGGTTGAAAACCGTTTTCTAAAAGTAAGTTTATCATCATTATTTTAGATTATCTAGCATTTTTCCATATTTTCAGATAATTTTTCACAGTTTCAGACATATTTTTTGTCGTTTTGTGACTAGTTTCAAATAGTGAATGGATTGTGAACCAACTCAGATCGATTTCGAAAAATCGTTTTTATATTGAGTGGAAACGTAGAGTTTTTCTATCGATTTTGAGTTGAAAAATCAGTGTTTTCGGACAAATCAACTTTTCTTCTAAAACGGTTCTTCAAAAAATTTCGAATTTTGAGCTAAATTTGATATATATTTTCCAGTTTCGTCAAAAATGCTTACTTTCTGCAGTTTCTGTACATTTCAATGGTCTGTAGCTGTAGGAAGAACAATAAAAAAATAAAATTCTGGCATGAGTACAAAATTTTTTAGGTCCCCATTTTCTTTTTTTTATTCATTTTCAATTTATTTCTCACTAAATTTTCACAACTTCTTATCTAGAACACTTCTTTTGAACTAAATTTAACAAATTTTACTGTTTTGTCGAAAATTCGAACTTCGCGCTATTTTTTTCGCGGAGTTTCGCATTGATAGCACAGGATTCGATAATTATTTTTGAAGTTTGCAGTAAAATAGTTCTCAAATTTCTGTTTTTCATGTATTTTCGTGGTTTTTTCATTCAAAAATCCGAAATTCCCGCCATTTTTGGCTTCATTCTTCCTGACGGTCAGCTAGAAAATACAAAAAATTTCAGTTTCTATTTTCCCAAAAAAGTTTGAAATTTCCGCTCATTTTAATAAGATTAAACCATCATCAATCTGCGCCACTCATTTTGAATAATTAGAGAGTACAGGCAACTAAGAGATCTAGAGAAAAATAACAATTTTCTTACCAATAATGTTCCCCTGGCCTCCTCCAACTCCAGTTCCAAAATCTCTTTCTCCTCTTTTTCCTTTTCCAATTGATTTTTCAAATTATAATTTTCCAATTCAAGACGTCCCATTGCTTGAATACTCTGATATTTGACTAATGAGAGATCTTTCAGTTGTTCGTGAAGACTTTTAATTTCGCCTTTTTGATCTTCCGTTATTTCCTCGAGGAATTGTAGTTGTCGTTGAGATGGTCTGGAAGAAGGTGATGGAAAGAGATCAACGATTGGAAAAAGTTAGAATTGAGGATACTTTGGGAGGTTTTGAAACAGAAATTGTTTTTTTGTTGGTCCAAATTTTTGATCAAAATTTTCGATTTTCCTTGGCATTGAGAAGATAACTTGGCATTGAGAATTCCTAGATTTCCGAATTATAAAAGCTGGCCAAAACGGGAAAAAAATTTCAACCAATTCCATTTTGAAATGAACCGGAATAAATAAAAATATGTAATTTGGAGTAGTAGAAGCCTTGTTCCAATCAGAAAACGGAGAAAATGAGGAAATTGAAAAGTTTTGAGCTATTTTTGAAACTGCCTTTTTTCACAAATTTATCTGAATATAATCTCTCTTTTTAATACAAATAACCAATTCCAGACGATTTCTTCAAATCAAAGTTTCAATATTTGAAATATGAGCCAAAAGTTGTAAAAATCTTTTTTTTTGAATTTTCTGATACAGAGACTGTTTTTTAGATATATTATCAGTATTTTCAGAAATATTAATGTAAAACACTCTTATTTTATGACAAAACGGAATTGAATTTTACCTAAAATCCAAAAATTATGAAATTTCAACAGCGAGTTTTTTGATTTTTGTTCTAAAATGAATATAAATGGATCAAAATATTGAATATGAAGAGGCCAGGTTCCAATCAAAAACGGAGAAAAATTGAACATTATTGACTTGGATTCGAAACTGATTTTTTTTTCAAATTTCTCTAAATTTGATAACAAGTTGTCGTTTTTCTTTTAAATGAAGGCAAAAAAAGAAGAAAACTCAGAATTCTTGAACATGGAACACAACATTGGAATACGAATCGAAAATTGTGTGGAGGTCAAATAATTTTTACAAAGAATTCGGAAGTTTGAGAAACGCTTTTTTTTGCAATTGTGCTAAACGGTCCTACGAATGATGGGCACTGGATTTTTAGGAACTATGATTTCTTCGAAACTGATATGATTTTTTTTTCAATTCACGCATCTCTAAAAAAAAGTTGGCCAAAAACTTAAAAAGTTTTCCTAGGCGTTATCTTTTTATAAGGAAAGTTACAAATAGTTGGAATTCGATAAATTCATACGCAGAATTGACACTTGGTAAAAGATCGAATTTTTTCTGACTTTCCGGAAACCGTCAAAACAATTAGCTCACAAAATGCCAAAAAATCAGAAAACCGTGGACTTCGGCAGAAAATAAGAAATAAATCAAAGCTGTATCAGAAGGTTTCTCATAACTGAAGTACCCTGGAAAAGAGAAGTTTCCAAAATTTTCCGAAACAGAATTTTTTGAAACCCTCAAACAAAAAAAATTTTTTTTTTTTTTTTAAAGTTTTTCTGAGCTCTGAAAATAAGGACCTTAGAAATTTCTAAAATTTACTAATCAAAACGACGGGACACGATAAAACCCACCATCAACAATCGGAGTTTCATCCAAAAAGGAAATTTTCTCACATTTTTCTGAAACCGAAAATTTTTTTTCAAAAAATATTTGATCCTCATTATAACCCAAAATTAGTCTATTCTAAGCCTAGTTTTGTTTGAAACAGCCTAAAAAGATCTGAAAATCCCCCTAAACACTCACTTTTTCATAGTCAACACCTTCAATTTGTCATGAATCGCCTCCAGTTTTTCAGTGTACTCCTTCTCCAACATCTCCTCCTCGCTAGCCATGGTTCTAAAGCTGAAAATGATTGGAATTAGAAATGAAAATGATGATGCGTCAACAACTGTAGATATAAAAAAGGTCGCTCGAAAACCTTTCACATGAAACAGAAATTTTTTAAAAATTGAAATCCAAATAATTACTTGTTTTTCAGAAATAAATTAGTTATTCGAGCAAAATAAATGACAGAGATCGGTCACAATTACAATAAAGATCACGCGGGAATTTAAAAAATGAATATGCAATGAGACAAGGTTTGTAAATCGACACAGGGGATTACGGTACTTGAGATTACGGTACATATGGGGTGGGTGAAAAAGGACTTCGTAAATCGCAAAAGCTACAGTCACCTTTGTATATTGATACCAAGTAGGATTACGGTACTTTGTGTAGATTTACGGGGTTAGGGGTAGATTTACGGGGCAATGTGTAGATTTACGGGAGATTTAATGTTGTTCAATGTCGGAATCTTCATCGGTCAGATATTCATCGTTATCTTCATCGTCATCATCATCATCATCATTGTCGTTGATGTCGTCTTGCTGAGGATGTTCTTGTGGAACTGCGTCTTTTTGGGTTGCAGTCTCAGCTCTGAAAAAAATAAAGTTTTTATGATTTTATGGGCTTCTTTTCAAGCTTGTAGGCCTATAGTGTGTGAAGTTTTGGTCTGAAAATCGATAGTCTTTTGGATGGTTCTCGTAAATTTTAAGACTGTTTCAAAACTGAATCAATAGAACTTCAGTGTATTTTTTTCTAATCGATCAACTGAGTCCTTCGATCATCTGAATTTGTCCTGCTCGAACATTCACTTCTATCTCCATAGGAATTTGGTTCTATATTCAGCTGTTCAGCCTATTTTAACCTATTTCAGACAGTTCATATCAGGTCTTCTTTTCCGTGTTTCCCGCCTTGAAAAAGAATATATTTCAGTATAGGTCAGCCCAACTTTAAGCATCTTTTGTTCTGTTTCATTACAATTGTATATTTCGAGTTCCCAGGCTAATCGTTGTTTGAGTTTGACAAAGCCCAGTTCGAATAACTATGAAGTAAATCGGTTTTTTTTTTGAGCATTTTCAAAACTATTTTTTATCCCGTTTCACATTTTTCTTGAAGTCTTGGCGATAGATTTTCAAGATGATGTCACATATAATTTCGCAGATTTTTCTAGCCTATTTTCAATCTTTTCCAACTTTGTCAACGTCTAGTACGCGCCTTTTTAATACTGTTTCAAGCTTAAGCCAAGTTTTCGATAACCAAGTTTAAGTCTATTATAAACTCTCTTGAAGTTATCATAATCACATTTTTTAACCTTTTTCTTGCTCAATTCTAGCTTATTTCCAGTCTTTGTCAGCATTCTTTCCCCTTTTCCAAACTCACTTTTCCTGTTCTCTCTTCTTCTTCTCCAACTCCACCACCAAACCATTCCAGACATTTGTCAACGTCTCATTGTTGCCATCCTCAATTCCCAAAGCCTCTCGAAAATTCTTCAATTGCGTCTTCAACGTCTCTTTTTCACTTTTCAAACTCTGAAGTTGACCTTGAAGATCCTTCGTTTGTAGATGAAGCTCATTAAGAGCCCTGTGAAGGCTTCTCACATGGTCCTCCTTCTCAAATTTGCTCTCTTGAAGTGCCTGACGGGTCTTCTGAAGTTCATAATCCTGGAAGTTGTAGGCGTCGGTGATCTTCTGAAGTTGGGCTTCAAGGCTTCCAATTTTCATGGCAGTCTCCCTCTCGTACTTGTTAAATTCAGTGCATAATCTGGTGATTTCCGGATTCTTTTTCGAGGTATAGGCATTTTTTAGTTCCTCACGAAGATTGGCCAACTCGACCTCTTGTTTTCCAATGATTTCAAGGCTACGGGTGTAGTTTGGATGGTCGAAGGATGGCTCTGGTTGCTGTGGCTTGAGGGAGAAAGCTTGCCAGATTTCCTGCTCGACACCTCCACCGAGAGCTGCGCCGATAGCGTTCCAGAGGTCTTGGGCTTGCTCTGCTGAAAATTTGGACATTGAGGACGGGTTTTAGGGGCCTAAGACGAGCTTGCTTAGGGCCTAAGAAAATCTGAAAAGGACCAAATAAGAACCCTTTTGGGCCAAAAATTCCGGCTCCAAACTTCTAATTTCCGAAAAAAAAATATCGGTTTCAAAAAATTTTGTTTCAAAACTTCAAAGTTCTGATGTCAATTTGGCATTTTGTCTTTTCTATGAATTTTAGCCCGTTCTAGACAAGCTTTGGACCGAATATCCAAGTTTTCAATAAAAAAAAGTTTCACTAATCAACAAAAAAAGCAAAAATTCTCATTTTGTTGGTTGGGGCTTTTCAGTTCTATTTTTCAATGTTTTACGATTCTTTGGATCCAATTTTTAGAAGTTTTTACACCAAAACTTCACCTAAAAAAGACAAATTTTTCAAAAAAAAATTCCATTTCCAACAGATTTCTTTGTTCTGAAAGGCGACATTTTCAGCCAATATTTTCAGTAGGAAAATTCAACTTTTTTTCAGAATGGAGCCTCACTACATTCTTTGCCTACCTTGGTCTCCTAGTCCTTCAGCATTTACTAGTCCTTCAGCATTTGCCGCTCTTTCTTGCCCTTTTTCATCTTCTTGCCTACCAGATTCTCCTTGCCCACCAGCTGATTTTTGCCAAGTTGCCTCTTTGACAGCTTGCCCAACAACTTTTCCAACTGCTTGCCCGGCAATGTTCATCGCCGCCGCCAACTTCTTTTCATAGTACTTTCTCATACGATCCAACTCCCTCTCCCGACTCTTTTTCTCTTTTTTCAATTGGGTGGTCAACGAGAAAATTTCGTCGATATTCTGTTTTTTGGCCAAATCCGCGGCGCGTTTATTCTCCATCATTTCTTCGTGGAGATTTGCGAGTTGGGCGTGTTCGGGTCTGCAAAAATTGAAGATTTTGAGACGGAAAAGTTGGCTGAAAATTGTTAAAATAGTCAAGTTCGGTCAATTTTGGTAGACGAAAATTGCTAACAATGAAAAGTGATGCTGGCATAATATAGAGAGACAAGAGAGTATTACTCGAAAAATTGTTGAAACGGATTAGTTTTTCTGAAGTTTCACCTTCATAAGCTTTCAGACTTCTTTTGAATTGTAGAATATCAACTTTTTGACCTAATAAACAGTGAAACTTTGAAATTGGATATTTGGGATCCTTTGAAATAAAATAACTGTCAATTTTTGGCCGAGGAGCTTAATATTGGTTGAAAATTGTGAAAAACCCAATTCACAAACGGAACAATAAGCTTTTATGCTGAATAAGATGGCTTAATTGTTCAGAAAAGCCTTGTTGTTCATTCAAGATAAAAGTGAAACCGAAAGTTTTTTTTTGATAATTTGCCTTTCAGCCATGAATTTTGATTAAAAATTGTGAAGAAAAGTCCGAATCAACAAAATTCACGCCTAATTTGCTGAAAATTGTCTTTTTTCAGGTAGGAAACGATGAAACATCCTGTAATTTCCCTAATTTTGAGTCAAAAAACTGTAAAAATTGAACATTTTCAATAGAAACGTGCAATAGAAAAAGCGCGGTCTTTGCATAACTGACAATAAAAGTGAGGTTTTCAGAATTAAAATATGTGAAACTGAAACTTCTTTTTTCAATATATAATTATTTTGGGCCGAAAATTTTTCTTCAAACTGTTTAAAACAGTGTAAAACCCAGAAAAAATGGCCTGAAGCAGCCTTACTAAGCCTAAAAAAGCCTGAAAAACTCACTTTCCGGTCAACAAGTAGGCCAGCTTGTAGTTGATCCCTTCCAATTGTGTCTGATACTCTTTTTCCATTTCTTCATCAACGGTTTTTGTGGGCGGGGCGGCGTCCAAAATCGATGTCATGGTTCTTGTTAACCTGAAAATAGGCTGAAAATTAGGCCTATGAAGAAGGCAAATAGGCAAAAAGGGGTAGATAAAAAGGGGAAAAACCTTCAAAAATAGAAAAAGAGGAGAAAAAATTTGGGGATAAATACGTTTATTCTGGGAGTAAAGTGCAAGAAAAAGTTGGAATTTACTGGGAAAAAAAATGAAGAAAATGAAAGCAAATACTTAAAGAAAAAGCAAGAAAAAAGCATTTAAAGTAACATCGGGGGCGTCGGGTCAAAGATTCAAGTTATGGGATTACTGTAGGTGATCTACCATTCGCCATCATCCTCTTCCTCCTTTGGTGACTGAACCGGAGCGACGCTAGCGTATCCTTGAGGCTTTTGAGCCATGGCTCTGAACTGATCCGCAGCCTCCTTGAAGCGAGCCTCAGCCTCCTTCAAGTCTCCTGCTGACGGCTCCGGGCGTCCAAATCCTCCACGTCCTGCTCCGAATCCTCCTCCGGACACTCCTCCGAATCCTCCACTGAATCCTCCACGAGCCTCGGCTTTTCTTGCGGAGCTCTTGGCCGATGCTCCGAATCCTCCTCCAGTTGTTCCAGCGAATCCTCCACCACGTGGAGCTTTTGGGCTCAATTGACGTTTCGATGGACCACGAGCGGACCCTCCGAATCCGCCACCGTATCCTCCAGATCTTCTCTCAGTTGGACGTCCAAAGGCCGACTCTTTATACGGATTTGGGCTAGTCTGGCGCCCACGGCTAACCGATCCAAAGCCTCCGAAGCCTCCTGAGAAGCCACGATCAGATTCTCCGCGTACGATCCGGGCATCACGAGCCGAGTCACGGAATCCTGAAGATGAAACTCCAGTTGGACGTCTAGTAGATCCTCCATAGCCTCCTGAAAAGCCATCGTCCGACAAGTCTCCGCGTCCAAATGCTGGGGAGCGCTCCCCAAAATCACGGACTTTGAATTGAGCGTAGGGATCCATGCGACAATCCTCTTCCATGAAGCTGAACTCTTGACGTCTTGGAGCTCCGCGAGCAGCGCCACCTCGATAGCGACCTCCATATCCTGGCGAAGAGCTGCGTTCCGATGGTCCACGAGCCGGGACTCGGTTTCTGTTAATCCACGGATCTGAATCCCTGAACTCTCCTCCATAACCTCCATCGCGACGTCCAGAAGCTCCACGAATCGAGTCTCTGTAGGCTCCGCCATAACCTCCGTCGCCACGTCCAGATGCTCCGCGAGCGGAATCCCTGTACTCTCCTCCATAACCTCCGTCGCGACGGTCTGATGCTCCGCGAGCCGATCCTCTACCGTATCCAGACACACGGCGTTGTTCATCGCATTCATGTATCTTGGCTAAAAACTCGTTCAGTTCCTTACTTGGTAAGCCGGACCAACGATCCGAGTTTTTCGCATATCTTCTTCCCATTGGGGAGTTCGATTGCGATCTGTTCGGTGGTGATGTGTAGCGCGGGAATCTTGAAGCTGAAAAAAGTTTTGATTTAAAGCCGAACATTTTCAGAGTGCTTACCCGCTGGGCTACGGCAGCCTCCACGTCCTCCGGCAGGTGCTCCAGCAGGCACGCGACGTTTGCCTGGGGCCAACGCTTCTTCAACTGAATCCTTGGCTTGAGGAGCTGAAAATTGTTTCAAATTTAGGGTTTGATGATTTTCTTGAAGACTTACCAGACGGCTTGGCTGGAGCTTGAATCTTTGGTGGAGCAACCTCGGTTTTCTTAGAGGATTCGCCGGTTTTTTCAGCTGCAGAACGAGCTGAAAATATAGGTGAAGGAATGTTTGGTGAAGCTAAAGAATATTTGGTGAGACGAAGGAAGGTTTGGTGAGTCTAAAAATAATTTGGTGAGGCTTAGAAATACTTGGTGAGGCTAAAAACAGTTTGGTGAGGCTAAGGATAGTTCGGTGAGGCTTAAAATAGTTTGGTGAGGCTAAGGTATGTTTGGTGAGGCTAAGGATAGTTCGGTGAGGCTAAAAATAGTTTGGTGAGGCTAAGAAACGTTTGGTGAGGCTAAAAATAGTTTGGTGAGGCTAAGAAACGTTTGGTGAGGCTAAAAATAGTTTGGTGAGGCTAAGAAACGTTTGGTGAGGCTAATGATAGTTTAGTTCACCTGCTTTCTCATCACTGGCACAAGACAACTTTTGCATTTTCTCGATCATGGCTTCTTGGACTTCCTTGTCTTTTGGCTTTGGAACAGTCTTTCCAAGAGCTTCCAATTCTTGCTCCAACTCATGGATGCGCATATGAAGGTTCAAATTTTCGGTGGTCAATTTCGTGTTCAACTCGTCAAACTCTTTGAACTTGAATTCCATTACTTCATTCATCTCGTCGACATGTCTCTTCTCTTGCTTCGCAAGCTTTTTCTGGAGATCTTCATTCAAGTCCTTGGCCTCGATGAGCTCCTTAGCCATCAAGGCGTATTGCTTGGCGTCGGGTCTGAAAATCGGGAAAATTTTAGGATGGTTTCGAAATGGGGAAACTACTAATTTTGGAAAGAAATATTGGTTTCACATGCTCGGAGAAACTGTAGTTTGGTGGAAAACAAAGGAAAATTATATCATTTCAATTGATCAAAAAATCGATGATTCAGACAAATATTTTTCTAGAACATTCGTTCCGAGCTCTTTGAGATTCCAAAAAATTACCTCAAAAAAACCGTTTCAGAAAATACATATATTCCTTTAATGGGTTTCCAAAATGATACCAAGGTCTTTCTTCTAATTAATAAAAATGAACGAGTCAAATACCGATCTGACTTTTTCTGTTTGTTCAAAAAACGGTTTTTTTTTCTTCAAAAACTCCAATTTTTACCCCGAAAACCAAAATAAAAACTCACTTCTCGGCCAACAAAAGATCCAATTTTCCATTAATTTCTCCAAGTTCCTTGATTTGACGCTCGCGTGAGCTCTTCTCCTTTGACTCCGCCCCCTTTTGCTTGGCAGCATCGGACTTGTCGCTCATGATAGCAGTGGTTGTTTTTGTGGTCTGTTCCAGTCTGAAAATATTTTTTGAACTGAAAACTTTCAAGAAAAAAAGGAAAAGAAGGAAATTAGAGATATAAAATAAGGGTGTGAGACCTTTCAAGAAAAATACAAAATTTGGGGGGAAATTGAGCGGGAATTTGAATTTTATTCAATTGGAATGGGATTGGATGAAGGGGGACCGAGTGGAATGGGTGGGATGGGAATGAGTTTGAGAAAAAGTGAAAAATTAGAGAAAATGGCTAAAAACTATGGAAATACATCAAAATTGATGAAAAATTGCAACAAAAAAGGCAAAAATCGGATCAAAATGAGGGGAATTAAAGCTTGAAATGGCTAAAAACTATGCAAAACCATGAAAAATACTTTAAAAGTTTTGGAAATTAGATTAAAAATGACAAATTTTTTTCAATTTTCATCCTCCGGATCAAGCTCCTTCCATCCATCAGAATCCACTGAGGAGCTCTTGCTGACTTCATCTTTTTCTTCTGGCTCATCGTCAACGTCTTCTGAATCCTTCACATATCCTGGAGCAGTGGCTTTCTCGACGTCTTCAGAATCTTGAGATTCTGGAGCCAAGTCGCCTGGGGCGGATGCAGAATCACACCAGTTTTCATAGTGTGAAAGCTGAAAAAAGCAAATCGAATTTAGCCGAGAATAGGCTGGCTGGCTGAAATTGGGCTGAAAATGGCTCGGAAGGGTCTGTAACAAGACAAATGCCAATGAAAAAAGCCTAAAATTGCCTGAGAAGGCGTGAAATTCCCTAAAAGGGGCTGGAAGGTCTCAGCAGGCCAAAGCGCTTATAGGACCACAAGAAATCTAAGGAAACTTGCAAAAAAAAAGGTTTGAATGAGCTAAAAAATAGCTCCAAAAGATGAAAAAATAGTGGAAAGTAGCTCA
Organism: Caenorhabditis doughertyi; assembly: GCA_963572265.1. Taxonomy (NCBI): domain Eukaryota; kingdom Metazoa; phylum Nematoda; class Chromadorea; order Rhabditida; family Rhabditidae; genus Caenorhabditis; species Caenorhabditis doughertyi. The sequence continues at coordinate 8,061,027 of OY751556.1, read as the reverse complement.
AAATTAATCGCAGACATCGATCAAAATCATTATGACAGGGTAATTATGCCATAAATTAAAGGAAATTATCATGTGTAAACTAAATTATACCAAAAGTCAGTTGATATGGAATAACCCCGTCTCATCATTTCGATGAAAAAAAAAACTGAAAAAGTTAAAACTAATTGAAAATCAATAGACTGAAAGAACAAGTACTCTCATAGTAATATCTTCTCTTTCAACAACAAACTAAAAGCTCAAGTTGAAACTGTAAAAATATTACGATGGCTATTCACTGTAGAACGTAATCAAGGAGTCAAAAGATTGTGAAATCCCCGTTAACACACCTTACTGTGTTCCACTGCTTAAATTTATAAGTTGTAAATCAATAAACTGAAAGAAATAAGAGAATTCGTAATAAATTTTTCATTTTCATCTCCAGCCTAAATGATCGCGATGAAACTGTGAAGTTATTAACAAGCCATACTTAAGAAAAAAAAACCAAATCGTAACTGAAAATCAATTATGACAAATGAACACTGTGTTATCACGACAAAATGGGACCCATTTTTATACATTCAGATCTAGTTGAAGTGCTCAATATTGTAGATTTCATTACCAACTCCAGAAACAACACCAGAACTTCAGTTTTAGATGAAACCGGAATGAAAAATCACTCTATTTGATGATTAAAGAACGAATGATTTGCTTGTTCGGGTGGATTTTCAGCTCAAAGGCGGGATAATGTTTAATTTCCAATAAATAAAGTTGATGCAATAAATCGGAATATTATTTTCACAGTTTCAGTTTTACAATTCACTAACTGTAAGAAACAGTGAAAAAGTGTTGGTAAATCTAAAAACGTTCTGAAGAATTTGAAGCTAGCCTATTCCGGCCTAAACCATTTTGAACTATCCTGAACGGAAAACTAGCATCGTCTGATTATTTTTTTTGCTGTTTGTCAAGTTTAAAATCGCGTTTGAAACGGAAATTTTTAACATGAACCTAGTCTTTTCAAGTTGATCAGCCAAGAACGATAAAAAACTGATTGTGCTGTTTGATTTTTAACATTTCTGATTTCACCGAAACAGTGAAAATATTGGAGGACCCAGTTTGTTATCATGAATCGAATTGGACATTTTATTTTGAAATATGCACATCAATTTTTTCATGTTTCCGCTTCAACATAAAAGTTCAAGTTGAAACTGTAAAATATTATTTTGTGTTTGGGCATTTCCAGCAAACCAGAAGTAAGTTCTTGGACTCTTAGCTTCATTAGCTCCTGGTTTAATGCTTCTGTTTCGAAGGTGCTACCCCTAATCAGAACTCTTGACGAATCAGAACCGGAAGAATCAGAACTGCCCCGAATCAGAACTGGGCGAATCAGAACTGACCCTTATAAGAACCGACCGTTTAAGAACTGCTCCGGATCAGAACTTTTCAAATGCACGTATTTGGGCACTTTTCACTGCTTGCAGGCCATTGCAGCAAAGTTGTGTCAGTTCTGATCCGGGCAGTTCTGATAAGGTACAGTTCTGATTCGGGCGGTTCTGATTGGCGGTAGCACCGTTTTGAAAGAAGAAACAACGAGGATCAAAGGTTATCTTGAATATCGAAAAACTAAATTTTGATAACACTGAAGAAAAAATTTTCACCGAGAAACTACTGCTTCATTCTCAAATTGTATATACAAATGTAATGAAACAGTGATCAAACTTTCTAGTCCTTTGAAATTTTCATCAGTTTCTATCTGAAATCCTCAGATGTTTTTGTGAACTCACTTCTTTTAATATCCGGCAAATCCTCTACACGTTAGATCGATGCACCATACTAGTATTTCGACGTTCGACCCTATATGGTACTCTCTTCTTTACGTGTGTGGTTCAGTGGTAGTTTTTTGAAGGATTTTCATATGGATATTATAGAAAGAACAGAAGGTAGTTGGGGGAAGGTGGAAATAGAAAAGAATTGTTTAGCCGGGTCCTTTTATACTGCGCTCTTAACCAGTCCGAAAGTGGCAACGGTATTTCTTTCAGTTCCTTTATTGGAACGACCTTGGGTTGCGTGACATTCGGCTAAACAGTGCAACCTTGAGCGAAATTAGGACCCGTTTTTGATATCATTCCGTTCTAATGATTTTCTCTTATCACTTTTTTTCTTCCAAGTACAAAAAAAGTGCAGAATGAAAGTTGTGTGAAAAAGATCAAGTTGATTGAAAAAATCATTTTTACAGTTTCAGTTACAAAATTTATGAACTATGAGAAACAGTGAAAATATTCGCACCTTGTAGGCGATTTATCAATGCAAAACTGCTTGAAAAAACCTAAAACTAGAGTAATCAGACATAACTTAGTCTGAATTAATTCGAACTGGACCCCAGAAACACTCTAAAAAATCCCTCAACGCTCTCGAGGTTTGGGGAATTCAGTCTTGGGCGGAGCTTTTAAGATTATAATATTGCTAACTCATCATTTTTGATGTTTGAGCTTCGAATCATATATCAATGATGAAACTGGGAAGACATTATTCTTGGTTTCAGTGTGTGCAGTCGAGAAATTTTTCTCGAGAAATTCTCGAGAACGGGGTCGAGAATTTCTCGAGAATTTCTCGAGAATTTCTCGAGAATTCTCGAGAAATTCTCGAGAAAAAATAAAAATTCTCGAGAATTTTTTCGAGAATTTTTAAAACTTTTTTATTTTCCAAACTACCGTCAAACCGGCGAAAATTCGCGAATTATTGCTACTTGTGAGCTCTAGAGTGTATTCAGACAGAAATTGCATTTTCAAAACAAACTTGTTCACGAAATGAGATAAAATTCTCGAAATTTTTCTCGAGAAAACGAGAATTCTCGAGAATTTCTCGAGAAAATTCTCGAGAATTCTCGAGAAATTCTCGAAAAATTCTTGAGAATTCTCGAGAAATTCTCGAGAAACATTATTCGAGAATTTCTCGAGAATTTTTTCTCGAGAAAAACATCGTTTCTCGAGAAAAAAATTCTCGTCTGCACACACTGCTTGGTTTGACAAATTCCAACTCCACCTCAGAACGAATTTTTTTTAAACTTAAAACTACTTCTTTCAAGTTGATGATACTCGACGGACTAACTTTCCTGTTTCACAAACAAAGTATCTTTTAGCCGAAACAGTGAAACTATTGGCAAGTCGGTATATGGTTCCGGAAAATCGAAAATAAGCCTACATACGAAAAATAACTTGTAAAGAAAAGCATCAAGAGTAGCTTTTTATGATAACGAAATCCAATTTTCTGGATAAGGAAATATCAGAAAGATCAGCGGAAAAGGCATATAATCAGGTAATCATTCAAAACTAAAGAAAATTAGCATATGAAGACCAGATTTTACAAAAATCCAATGTTTTTAAAATATTTTACTATTTCAAACTATTGTGTATCCATAATTCTTTGAGCGGTCGCGAACATTTTCCTCATAGCCGAGTTTGAAAAAGGGTCGGCCATCTTCGAAGCACTCAAATTGTAGTCCGATGCGGGAGATATCGTTTATCGCTGATATCATTTTTCGACCTTTTTCCTTCATTTTTTGCTTTAGAAATATTTAAATATAGATTTATCAACACGAAAGATAGAAAAGAACTGGACTCTATAGCGAAGTCACTACGAAACAACTTTTCTCATTTTTCCTTCATTGAAAAAAAAAATTGAAAAATCGTCAAAAGTCCAGTTTTTTTTTTTCATATTTCGTCTTGATAAATTGATTTTTAAACATTTCTAAATCGAAAAAATTAAGGAAAAAGGTTGAAAAACGAACGAAATCAGTGATAAACGATGTCTCCCGCACCGGGCCTCAATTTGAGAATTTCGAAGGTGGCCGACCCTTTTCAAAACTCGGTCATGACGAAAATGTTCGCGACCGCGCAAAGAATTTTGGATACACAATAAAATTTCAGGTCTTGAAAATGCCATAGGAGCCGAATTTATAAGATAATTTAACTTTTGATGATATATCAATGTTGAAGTTGTGAAGATAATCTTTATAGTTTGAAAGATTCCAACTCAAACTCAAAAATACACTTTTTTTGAACTGAAAGCTTTATTTTCGGAGTTACAGGGGGAAGAAACAAACATGATCGTTTTGATGTTTCAGATCCGAAATTTGTGATTTAGCTGAAACAGTTAAAACAATGGAAAAATGATATAGATTTTCAACAAATTCAACTCAAATCTTGAGAAAATCGAGAAAAAAACTTACATTGTTAATACAGCGTATCATTGAACTAGCTTGTTTCCATGATAAAGCGCTATTTTTTTTTTTTTGAAAAAGCGATATAATCAGGTTATTATACAATAAACTAAAGAAAATTATCGTATGTACACCAGATTATATCAAAAACCATTGATATCCAAGCTATCACTTGTTTTCAATAACTAATTGTTATGAAAGATAGTTGAAGTACTCCGTTTGTGTATTTGGAAACAATTTTTCACTTTCAGCTTCATCGTAATGCTCTAATTGAAACTGTAAAATCCGAAAAAATTATGTTATTCTTGACTGAAAATTTACTATGACGAGTGAAATCAGCAATTTCACAGAGAAAATGTGCCCCACTTTTATAATTTTGCACCCAGTTAGAAATCAACTTCATTGAAAGACACCAAAATTAGTTGCAGTTCCAGACCTTCAGCTCAAACTAAAACGAGAGAAGAGTTACGGTGTTTTAACGATTTTCATTAGTAAAAAACTAATAATTTTGCTTGCTTGGGTGGGTTTTCAGTTGTAGGAAACACGGCGCATCAATTTGCCAATTTCCAGAAAAAAACAATGCAGGATTGATCATAGAATCATTCTTCTCGGTTTCAGTCCCAAAACTTATGAACGTGGGAAAACAGTGATAATGTTGGTAGTAACAAATTTTATTCTCAAGTAAGTTCGAAACAAGTTGAAACTAGCCTTATCAGGCCTAAGTTAGAAGCAGTCTAAAAAAAGTACCATAGGTTGTTCAACTGAACAGGCCATTGAAGAAAGGAATTTTAGTCTTTTGACTGCTAATAATACGATTTGTGGATCAAATTGATCACCTCAAATTCAAGAAAAAAACCATGGCGTATCTTCAAACTAGCTTATAATGCTATCGAGATGGACTGTTTGTAGACCAGAACATATCCAAAAAAAAAAAATCACCGAAAAAATCAGCAAGGGTTATTCGAAACTGATTGGAGATCTATTCGATATGTACCTAACAATTCTTCAAGTTTCGGTTACAACAAAAGATAAAACTGTGAAAAAAAAATCTTTCCTCTAGTTTTTTTGGGTTTGCAACCAATCTTTGGATCTAAGCTTTTTTAGAACGCGAAAACATCGATTAATATATCAAGCGCGATAAGGAACTAATAGAAGGTCAGAAATGATGAATGAAATAACGTCGAAACAAAATTTTTATCTGTGAGAATCATTTGAAGATGAATCAATACCGCTTAATTCGCAAATGATGTGTATGAAAGCGATGAAACAGTTATTATCTGATAAGACTAAGGCTTCCATCCGGACAAAACGCTTTCGGACAAGTGTCGTCCGCTTCCCGTCCGCAAACACGCGCACGCTACAATGCACAGCGGACGAAAACGGACGAACGGCGGACGGAGCGGACAGCGGACGGCGCGGACGGACGAAAATTCGTCCAAATGGAAACCCTAGATAAGACCCAATCAGAATCAAGTTTTAGAATAACAAGAACTACTTTCAAACCACATTCACTATGGTCAGTATTGATCATTTTTCGGGAAAACGGATCACGTTTTCAGAGAACAGGGCATTTCTGAGAAAGAAAAAAGTGTGAACTTTAGAAAAAATTTCTTGAAGGGACCAAAACATCAATTTTCAGTTTCACTATTACTGACGGGTTGAAACAGTGATAGTAGTGTAATTCCAGTAGAAAATAGACTGGAAAGCGTTTCAACTGAGGCTTCCATACGGCTGAAGCGAAGTTATTCGGCCGCCAGCCGTCTGCATTAGTTGCGTAAGCGTGATTGCGTACCCAGGCATTTTAAATGACGCGCAAAGTATATTTTTTTTCATATTTCCGCATTTTCGTGTGGTTTTTAATGTAATTGAAAATAAAATGAAAAAAAAAACACTAAAATTTTTCATCTTCATCATAGAAACATTCAAAAAATAAAAATAAAATTACAAATTAGAACCGTGGAAAATAACAAAAAACTCGCTCAAGTGTCGTCAAATGGTGGGTTGCGTACGCAATGGCGGTCACGCGCAAGTCACAGACGGCCAGCACGGCTGAAATCGCCGCCGAATGGAAGCCTTAGTTTCAACAAACCAAAAATTTCAGACTATTTTCAAATCAAACAAAAATTATTTCTAACGTTTCAACTTCACAAGATATATGAAAGATGCTACTGAGAAAATATTGATTAAAAAAAAATAAATCCATCTCAAAAATAACTGGAAATGAGATTCGTTTTGAGTTCCGCTTCGAAAAAAAAGCTTTACTAATATTTTTCCAAATTTTATATTTTTTCGGTGATTACATTTACATCACAGAATGTTTTTTCGGTTTCTATACCGAAATTTCTAAATCAGCCGAAACGGAGAAAATGTTTCATTCAACACTTACAGTGGCGGGCAATGGTGAGTGTACCTCTGAACTTTCATCAATAGCTCATCATAAACAACTCCGATTGGTTTAAAAAAATTATTGGGGGCTCCTGGGTAGTCCTGGAGTACCCCCAGATGTTTTTTGAAAAAATAAGTTCTCTTCGGATTCTGGAGTTTTTCGACGAATTCTGAATTCGAAAAATCCAGAATAAAAATATTTTTTGGCTCTTTCAGAATTTTTTCTAATTGTGTCCAAAACATTGCTAGGGACACAGAAGAACAATTTTTAACGTTAGATCGCAAGTTGATTTTGTGATTCCGACGTCAGAACTCCAGAAGTCCGAATGTTGATCTTCACTCGGGACATCATAACTTGGCTGGTAGTGATCGGATTGGAATAAAAATTCATTCCTATACAGCTTTTGAGTTGTTTAACAAAATGCACTCAAATTTGAAAGTTTTGGAAAAAATTAATTTTCCATATTTTACTAACTTCTCTTGAAATGACGAATCTTGGTAAAAAGCGGAATATTAATTTTTTCCAAAACTTTCAAATTTGATTGCATTTTGTTGAACAACTCAAAAGCTGTATAGGAATGATTTTTTACTTCGATCCGATCACTACCAGCCAAGTTATGATGTCCCGAGTGAAGATCAACATTCGGACTTCTGGAGTTCTGACGTCGGAATCACAAAATCAACTTGCGATCTAACGTCAAAAATTGTTCTTCTGTGACCCTAGCAATGTTTTGGACACAATTAGAAAAAATTCTGAAAGAGCCAAAAAATATTTTTATTCTGGATTTTTCGAATTCAGAATTCGTCGAAAAACTCCAGAATCCGAAGAAAACTTATTTTTTCAAAAAACATCTGGGGGTACTCCAGGACTACCCAGGAGCCCCCAATAATTTTTTTAAACCAATCGGAGTTGTTTATGATGAGCTATTGATGAAAGTTCAGAGGTACACTCACCATTGCCCGCCACTGTATTTGTATTAAAGAAATAAAACAGTGCTTACACGTTTTATTGATCTACGTACACAATCAAATTTCAGAATAATTCATTCAGATGCACTTTTTCCGAGACAATGGATCAAGTTTCACAATTGATGGACAGAAAACCGCAAAAATTCATAACAAAGTTTCCCTAAATGAAGAATGAGTGAATTATCAATTTTTTTAGTTTCAGGTTTTCGAATTTAAAAATGGTTGAAACAGTGAAAAATTATAAAAGTTTTAACGAAAAATAGTATCACAAACTTAACTAACTGGGAACTGTGGAATGCTATCAGACTAGAGAATATTTTTTGCGTTTCATCTTCAAATGATATATCAACAATGAAACTGTGAAGATATTAACGCTAACTAAAAATATCAAACTCGAAAACATCTTGAAATAAAGTTTTAGAGTTTCGTTTTAAAGTTTTCTCGATAAAAATGTTCCAAAAATGTTACACATGGGTACAGCTTTTTCTCCGGTTTCAATGACAAAAATTCTAAATTAGCCGAAACAGAGAAAATGTTCAATATGCTGTCTCACTACTAGATTACAAATACTAAACACTAAGTGAACTTGAAAGTTTGAAGCCATAAGAAGGATATTTTGTGATTTATTTTTTGATTTTCAATCAAAATCTGGTTTCCAAGTCCTTATCAAGATTATCAATTTTCCAGTTTCAAATTCCAATTTTCAGGCAGACATGAAACAGTGAAGACGTTATGTGGTCAATTAGAATTGTGCTAAGCAAACTGATCAGAAACTGGTATGGTATTCAAAGTTTAGCCCGAACTAATTTGAATTTCCAATACGATCTATGCTAAACAATTAGTGATTTAGATGGATGTGCGACTCGATGGCTGACAACATTTTAATATTTTACACTCGAATGGTATAATTCAGGTGAAACTGTAAAAAATAGTGATTCTGTGTTCAACTGGATTTTATAGAACACCTCATGTTTATGAAAACTTCCACAACCGTATGTAGTAAGCATAATAATTTCTCCGGTTTCATAATGAACATTTATGATTTTGGTGAAATAGGGATAATATTATGACTTTATTTTTTTTTGAATCAGTGAAACTATTGAATCATCAGCGAAAAGTATTTGAAACGTTTATTTAGCAATACTCTTCAGACAAAACCGTTCACTATTCCCAGTGTTTCACCTTCGAATGATATATCTGTGATGAAGCTTTGAAGACATTGACAATTGCAGTAGATTTTCTTGAAAACTACTTGAAATCTTGCTTCAGAGATCTGATTAGACGGTTTTTTCGATATGAGAATTTTTCAATGTTTTGAATTGTTCGGCTGGGGTGTTTTTTGTAATTATTTTTGGTTTCAGCCGCAAATTTTCCAAATAGGCAGCAACAGAAAAAGTAGCTTGAAATTCATTTTCGAACATTCAATAACAGTTTTTTTCATTTTCTTCGACATAAAATGAAAAACGATTTTTCCGTTTCAACTTCAAATTTTCAGTTCTAATAAAAGATTGATGACAATAGTTACTGTTTCATCCTCCAAGTGAATTTTTCAGTTGAAACTGTGAAAAACAGTAAGCCTGTGCCCAACGTGATGTCATAGAACGCCTTATTCTCATGAAAACTTCTAGAATCACATGTAGTAGACGTAACAATTTCTACGGTTTCAGATTGAAAATTGATGGTTTTGTTGAAATAGTAATGCTATGCTGTTTTGGAGACTTAGGAAAAAAAAGATGCCTAGATTGAATTTTCGATTAGCCTAAATCGGACAACAACCAATGAAACTATCGATTATCAAAAAAAAAAAGTATTTGAAACGTTGATTTTGCAATATTCTTCAGACCAAACCGTTCACTATTTGTCATTTCTCAGAGCACTGCCTTGACAGTTTTTTCGATATGAGAATTTTTTAATGTTTTGAATTGTTCGACTTATTTTTTGTTCCAGTTGCAAAAATTTCCAAATGGACAGAAACAGAAAAAGTAGCTTGAAATTCATTTTCGAACATTCAATAACAGTTTTTTTCATTTTCTTCGGCATAAAATGAAAAACGATTTTTCCGTTTCAATTTCAAATTTTCATTTCTAATAAAAGAATGAAACCGGTAAACCGACCAAACTGTTGTTTTACTCATGATGTTTAATTTAAAAAAAAATGCAACTAGCTTCAATATCTTGCCTTTTCACCCTTCTAGTAAATGTTTCATGTGAAACTGTGAAAAACATTGAACAGTCACCAACTATAAGCCAAATCGATTTTCTTTTCGAAATGTACAAAATGAAGAACATTAACTTTTCCGGTTTCATATTCAAAGTATATACATTTGTTGAAACAGCAAAAGTATTGATACAGGGACATATAATATTCGATTGAAGGCTAACGAACAAGGCAAAAAAGACTGAGGATGGCTAAAGCAGGTCAGATACCAACCCAAATCATCCTAATTTCGTCCACAATATACCTATGACGTTTTATCCAGCGTTTATCAATTTTGCTGTTTCAACTTCTAATTTTCAAATTTAGATGGAACAGCGATAATTTTCGTTGCTTTTATTTGATTCATGTTGTTCTATTAAAAAATAGGCGGCTAGCTCAAAGTTCTGGAAATTTCCACACGATTTATGCGGAATTTTAGGGATTCAGGTGGATGTACATCTCAATAGGCAACCTTTACTTTCACCCTCTAAGTAAACTTCTCAGGTGAAACAGTGAAAAACATTAGACTATAGCCAAAGTTAGATCAAATCGATTTTATTCCGAAACTTCCGACAGACAAGGGCACATTGAATTTTTCGGTTTCATATTCAAATTTTATAACTTTCTTGAAGTAGTAAAAGTATTGCTACGCCTAACATTGCAGATTTTTACTAATGGGTTCGCGATAAGGAACACCGACTGAAAACAGTAAAAAACAATCTTAAGACGAGCCTAGAATGGACTGTCGGACCTAAAACAGTCCGATCCCGGCCTAAGCCGTTTTAATCGAGTTCTCGCTGAACAAGACTGGATGTAGTCTGTTTATCCCTGATCAGAGCCCGTATTGTGGTTAGTGAGCCTTAGCTAGCCTTAGCCAAACCTTCAACCCTCACCTCCGTATCATCCTCGATTTTCAACCCAGCAAAATAGCTATCCACCGCCATCATTTCCAATCTCATCTCCTCATTTTCCGCCTCCGTATTCTGCCTTCCCTGAGCTCCTTCTCCTCCTCTTTCTCTCTCCCAATACGGCACCTCATTTGCTCGTTCCACATCCAATTTCGCTTTATAAACCGTAATTTCCTTCTCCATTCTCTCTTTTTCCTCAACAATACATGGATTTCGTTCCCCTCCTACCAGATACATATAATCATCTAGTCTGTACACTTTGCTTTGCAATTCAGTCATTCGCCGGTTCAGATTCACTTTTGAATCGTCGAATTCGGTGTCCGGATCATCGAAATAGTCTAGTGGACCAGGTTCAGGGAGGGTGGAGCCAGAGGTTTGGGGTTGATTGGGCTGAAAGTACAAAATATGAGATAGTTGCAAAAAAGCCTAGAGCCAGAGCCTTTTTGACTTGAAAATGTTTCTGAGAAGCAGTAAGGGCCTAGGCCGACCTAGAAATTTCTAAGTTTGTATAATTCTAAAACTTATTGCCAGATTAGAAATGAAGTTTATTTGTGAATTGTTTGAAACAGCCAAGAATGTGTTCTAAAAATTGGACAAATACTCTTGACTGGACCTTAAATTGCCTCGAAAAGGCGTGAGATGGGCCTAAAACAAGGCCCCTGATCCGAACCTGAGCTGGCCTTTGTACGAACTGGAGAAATAGCGTCCTTATCAACGATAATTGGTTGGAAACGTCTTAAAAACTGCCTGAAACAGCCAAGCATTTGTTTAGGTTCTCGGAAAATAGGCCTTAGTTTACGATATATTCGGCCTGAAAATAGGCCTGAAATAGCCTTTGTGAGCCTAATCTGAGCTTAAAGGTTTATGATCTGTACAGACGTTACTGTGTAGATCTCAAATCAATGAAAACTGATGGGAAACGCCTTGAAAATTGTCTGAAACAACCAAGATTTTTGTTTCAAAAACTTAGGTATTAGCATTTTCTGGACTTCGTTTTGCTTCGAAAAGATCCGTAACTTGTCTAGAAGAATTTATTTTACGAAGACTATCGAACCAAGACATTGTGAGAAAAGGGTTTCGAACCACGTGAAAGGGTGAAAAATTTTCTATGAAAAGTCCTGAATCAGCCTTAAACTTTTCAGGAACAGGCCTGAGCAAGCCTGAATCATCCAAAAGAAAGCCCTCAAAAAGCTTAAAAAGCCTTGAAACGAATGAATCTAGCTGGAAAAGTGTTTCCAACAAGCCTAATCTTCTGAGGGTTTGAGTAAACCGGGCCTATTTCAGCTTAAACCTGGCCAGACTCTTACTACAAGCCTAAAAAGAAAAGGCTCAACCCGCTATAAAAAACCCACCTTGAAAAGACCGTTTCTAACCATCTTCAATTCCTCCATATCTATTCTGAATTTCCGCAAATCTTTCAATTCCGCATCCATCTTCACAAATTGATCCATGAACATATTCTCCATGAGAACCAAGTCCAACTTCAGTCGATCTCTTTCAGCTACCGCTAGTTTTTTGCCCATTTCCATGTCTTTGAATCTGGAAAAAGGTGTGAATTAGGCTGAAAACAGGCAGAAACTATGCCTGATAAGGCCTTAACTATGCCTGAAAAGCCTTAAAACATGCCTAAAAATGTATTGAAAACGCTCACATTTGCAATTTTTCCTCCAAATATTTCTTGGTTTCCTCCTGAGATTCTTTTCCAATTTTTGCCAAGATTTCATCAATAATTTTGTCGAATTCACTTTTTTCTTCGGAGATTTTTTTGGGGAGTACTGTAGAGATCTGTAATTTTTTGGTTTTCAGTTGCAAAGCCTAGAGAAGATAGATCGAGAAAGTTGCGAATTCGAAGATAATAAGAAGGGTGTGAAACCTTGAAAAAATTGGGGGGACAAAGAGAAAAAAGGGGGAAAAATTGTAAAAATTTTATCGATAATGTAGAGTGCAGTCCCTGAGAAAAAATAATAAAAATGAGGCAGTATTATGAGATTGAATCACAGAAAATTGAGGTATTTTACAGTAGAAATAAAGGCAAAAATAGGTAATTATACACAAAAATTGAAAAATTTAGGCCAAAAAATAGGGTAAAATAGGTTTTGGAGCACAAAAATACATAAAATTACACGAAAAAAAATGAAATTAAGGCGAAAATTTGGAGAAAAACAAAACAAAAATCTCGTAAATTTACACTTGTGAATCTACAGTATTCCTCGGTGTCGATTTACGAAGATTTAGTAAATCGACACAAAGGCTAGTAAATCCACACCAAGAACTATCGTGGTTCTTTTGTAATTCTTAGTGCCGATTTACGAGCTTTTGTGTAGATTTACGGGAGCACCGTTAATCGACACTAGAATTTGTAAATCAACACCGATGACTACTGTAGGTCTACTGTAATTTTTGGTGTAGATTTACGGGATTACTATAGCTTAAGCTTCGATTCTGAGCTACTCAAAGTGCTCCACGAGTCCTCGCTTCCAGATGATGAAATTGACTCAAGCTCTGCCCCCTCTTCAACTTCTTCTGGGACGTCGTCTGCCGAATTTTCAGCATTTTCCGTTACATTTGGGGCAGTTTCAGCAGGGATTTCAAGCGGAGTTTCAGCATTTTTAGCCAATAGCATTCCAAGAACTTTCACAGGCTTTTCCACTTCATCGAGTCTATTTTTCACGTCTTCCATTTCTTTTCGGTGAGATTCCTCCATTTTTTCCATTCTGAGCTGTTGCTCTTCGAGTTTTTTCATGATAAGCCGATGGTTATGGCTCATTTTTCCAAAATCGAATGCATACATTTTTTCCAATTCCTCGAATTTTTCATTTTTCTGTTCAAATTGTTTCGGAGCATTTGGAACTTCTTGGGAGGAGATCGAGAGAGCAGTGATGAGGTCTGAAAAATTGGAAAGTTAGGCTTGTTTCATGTCGGTGTTAGGCTAGGTATCGCTAGGACTATCTAAGCTTTTGAGACTTAACTCTGACATGGTCAGCTAAGAATTTAGGTTTGGTTGTGACTCAGCTGGTTTCAGGCCTTCTTCAGGTTTCACATGAAAATTGATTTCAGGCTGTTTTACGCTTTTCAGGCCTCGGAAATTCTAAACTTTTTGGTTACTTTTTGGTTTGAAATTGCAAAATATTAGTGTCACGAACGTCACTAAATCGATTTTAGGCTGTACTAGGTAACTTTTCAGGCTTAGAAAATTCTGATACATACTGTTTGAACGTAATGAAGACCCAGTAATGTTTTATAATGTTTCATTTAATATTTATGTTCTAGCTGATACAGACAAGAATTCAGTAATACCATGCTACTCTAAAGCTATTTTTGTCAGCTTCAGACGTTTTTAGACTTATGTAGGCTTTTTTCCAGTCCGGTAAACAATCGCAGATCATTTATAATACTTTCTAATACTATATGAACTTGAAATATTTTACAGTTTCAGAATGAAAATCAATAAACTTTTTGAAACTTTGAAAACGCTCTGGTAGACAATTTTTTCCGAAATTTGAAACGTAACATCAAAATTTCTTCGAATTAAAAGTTTTGAGTATGATCTCGGCCGCAAGTACAATGTTTAATGGTTTTATTTTGAAACGAAAAAGTCGGTTTCATTTGGATAATTTGTGTTTTGATGTCAGTAGGGAAGACATTCATAATATATCACTGTAAAAATTATGTTCTTTAATTGGCTCAATTGTGAAAAAGTTCGAGCTTGTACAGGAAAACTCAATAAAATGCGAAAATTTAATAATATGAGCCTCGAATTGAAGTCCACCGTTTCATCTCAATGTTATACTTTCTTAATGAAACTGGAAAACAGTTCTTGGATATGAAATCTTGGATCTGCCAAGACATTTTACTTTTTGCTTGAAAGTGTCAGGAAACTTTAGACTTATATTAAAGCGTTTCAATGACGTTCATCATTTTTTCTAGGTTTCAATCAAAACATAAATGCTTCAGGTGAAGCTGGAATAATATTGAGCCGAGTCTAGACGAAACCCAAACTTGCTACTTTTCTTTTTGAATTTCTCAGATTTGGGGGTTTGCTTTCATCTCACAAGGGGGGTTCGTGAGGACACGGATCGAGACCTTTCTGAAAATTGTACCAGAGGTACTTTCGGCCACGCTGATTTCATTTCTGAAGTCAAAACCAGCTAAATGTCTGTTTGAGCTGGTGCTGGGGCTCACAGAAGTGGCGAGCAACGGTAAAAGCACTTCTATGTTTTTGTTAATAACACTTTTAAAAGCCATCCGATTGGTCTGAAAACTTTTCTGGACACTTCTGGATGTCCGTGGAGTACGTCCTAATGATTTTTGAAAAACTTGTTTAAAACACCAATAACTTTCACTTTGGGTTTCCAACGGTCAGAATGCGTCGAGAAAATTTCAGAACCAGAAGAAAAATTACTTTTCAAAAATCATCAGGACGTACTCCACGGACATCCAGAAGTGTCCAGAAAAGTTTTCAGACCAATCGGATGGCTTTTAAAAGTGTTATTAACAAAAACATAGAAGTGCTTTTACCGTTGCTCGCCACTTCTGTGAGCCCGAGCACCAGCTCAAACAGACATTTAGCTGGTTTTGACTTCAGAAATGAAATCAGCGTGGCCGAAAGCAACTCTGGTACAATTTTCAGAAAGGTCTTGATCCGTGTCCTCACAAACCTCCCTTGTCAAACTACCAGCTTATCGATAATTCTGTTTCTGTCAAAAACTTACAATTTTTTTGAAGCCGAAAAATTTTGGTATGAATCCACAAACCACAAACTTTGAAAAAGGCATTTTTTCTGAGCTAGGAGCTCGCTAGGAGCTTTAGCAGTCAAAGTCTCGGTCGAAACTACAAAACGTTTTCGGGATTTCGCAAAAAAATCCGGTTTCAAAAGGGTAATTTTTGTATCGGTCCCAATAAGTAAAAAAAATATGACGGAAAAAAGTTCAGCTTGTACGGGATAACTGTGTAAAATGAGAAAATGATAATTCACATCGAGCGTTACTTGAATTGAAGTTCACCGTTTCAGTCCAGTTTTATATTTTTCTAATGAAACTGAAAAACAGTTATTCTGCGTAACTATTTGAAAAAAAAATAAAAACCAGGATAGGAATGTTGAGAGATGGTGCGTTGTAATAAAATAATCATGGCATTTCAACTAACTTTGGAATCTTGTATCGGATATCCGACTATTTTTAAAGCTCCATCATTCTTTAACGTTTCAGCCAGAACGTATATTTTTTTAGGTAAAACTGTGATTATATTTCTCCGCATCTGGATAAAGATTTATCGAAACATTTGGAGAGATCATAATATTTTTCATGCTGTTTCAGTCAGTAATTATGTTCTAGGTGAAACCAAGAATTAGTAATGGTCGCAGTTTACTCATGTCAAAAAGACGAGAATTAGAAACCTTTTTGAAACTTTGAAAACGCTCACTGTTAGTAAAATTTATCGATTTTTTCCGAAATTCAAAACGTAACATCACGATTTCTTTGAATGAAAATTTTTTGGAATAAGCGTTACAAATTACAAAAACAAAATTGTATGGTTTCTTGAGAACGAAAAAGCCGGTTTCATTTGGAAAACTTGTGTCTTGATGTTAGTAGGGAAAAAGTTCCCGATTTATCGAACATTTCACTGTGAAAGCTCAGTAAAATGCGAAAATTTAGTAATAATCAAGCCCCGACGAACCTCAAATTGAACTTCACCGTTTCAGCCGAACGCTATACTTTTCTAACGAAACTGAAAAACAGTTATTCTGAATTCGGAAGTTTTTATTCAAACCTTTGTAGTTTTTTGAAAACCTAGGATAGCAATGCAAATAGATTTTGCTTTGTGATCATGAAATCTTTACTATTATTACTGTACAGATTCTGTGTGTGTGTTTTTGTGTCTGTCGCCGGCCGTAGCGAGATCCCTACTGAACCAATTTTTTTGGGACCTGGGCAGTTCGGTCCAGAATTGCGACGCGATAATGCCCGTCTATTTCAAAATTTGAAACTGATAGAAATGAGGTCACCAGGTTCGAAAAACCACGTTTTCAAGCCTTTTTTAAAATTTCCATTAGTGAGAGAGACACGCAGGGGGCCACGTGAATATGATAAACCCCGAGAAACTTTTCACAGTTTTTTTCATTTCTAAAAAAGTTTTGTGAAGCCGGAGGCGCGGAGCGCCGATGACCTACTGGTTTCAAATTACTTTCGGATCATGTATCGAATATTCAGCCTATCTTCAGAACGATATTATTTTCTTACGTTTCAGTCAAAACGTATATTTTTTTAGATGAAACTGTGATAATTTTGCTAAGCATCTGAGCATAGGTTTTTTGGACTATTTGAAATCTGGATATACAGTTTACACTAAGTTTTTTATAACCAATTTTTCAGATTTAGTTTTTTTCATTTTTCGCCAATAATCGTACGATCATCAATACGTCCGTTTCAGTCAAGAAATTCACAATTTTCGTGAAACTGTAATTTTTTTTAACTAGAATCACAAACAGTTATTTCATTGGAATTCACCGTTTCAGCCCATTGTTATACTTTCTTAATGAAACTGGATAACAGTTAATGGATATTATATAATTGGATTTTCAAAACTTCTAATGCTTTATGGAAACCAAGAACATGCCAACAAACGTAACTTTGTGCTCAGAAATTCCAAAAATATAATTGGGAATGTTTCTTCAACTGATATAGTGTTTCAGTTAAAACATATATGTTTTAGATGAAACATGTGAAAATATTAATGACGTCTTATTATGAGAATATTTGAAATCTAGACGAAGAGTGCGCCTATGCTGGTTATCGACACCAATTCACAAATCAATATGCCCTTTTCAGTCAAGAAATTCGAAGTTTTCGTGAAACCGTAAACATTTTTCAATACCAAAATAGGTTTTTTTTTTCAACTAAAACCATGAATATCAAGTTCATTTAAGGTCACCGTTTCAGCCCAATGTTATGCTTTCTTAATGAAACTGGAAAACAATGCTATAGGAAGCATGCAAATTTTTTAAACTTCTTTTGTTTCATGAAAGCCTAGCACTGGAATGCCAAGAAATTTTGCTTTGTGCTCAAAAATTCCGAAAAAAAAACATTGGCACAACTGCTATAACGTTTCAGTCAAAACATATATGCTTTAGATGAAGCTGTTGAAATATTAATTGCGTCTTATTATGAGGAAAATTGAAATCCAAACAAAAAATGTTCACCTATTTCATCTGATTTTCTCGGATTTTGGGCTTTGTTTTTAAAAGAAATAGCACAGTTATCAACAGCCCTGTTTCAGTGGAAAAATTTACAATTTTCGTGAAAATGTAAACATTTTTCGATGCAAAAACGTGTGGTTCTAACCAAAAAGACAAGGCTCAAACGATTCTGCCCGAGCCTAAACTAGTACAAACCCAAATAGATCGAAACAAGCCTGAAGGCCTTTCAATAGACCTGAAAAGGCTTATAAACACTAACCTTCCAACTCCTTAATTTGCTCATCCTTCTTTTGTATCACCTCCAATGTCATCTGATATTGAGCTTGGTACATTTTTGCGTCGCTATTGGAAAGGACAGCATTGAGGTCCTCTTCGAACTTTGGTGTGGATTGTTGAGCTGAAATTTATGGTAATTTTAGGTTGGTTAGGGTTTATTTTAGGCTGTTTCAGTTCCGGACCTTCAAGGTTAGCCTAGTTTGCGGCTATTAACTTTGTTCACGGTCTCTAAGTACTAGTTTAGGTCGGCTCAGGCCTCTCTAAGTCAGCCTAGCTGACAATAAACTGGCCTAAGTTAACTTCAGGCAATTTTAGACCTATTTCCGGTTCATTTAAAGCCTTTCTCGGTTATTCTGAAGCTGATTTTCGCTTTCATTTTTCTCACCATTTTCCTCCTTCTTGGTCTCAGTTGCTTCCGAAAGCTTCGCTTTGTAAATCCAATTTTCTTCGGTTTGAGCTCGGAGCTTGTCGGAAATAAAATCGAAATCCATGTGGAGAGTTTTGTGTTTTTGGTTGAGGGCAGCGAGAGTTTCTGGAAAATGGTATATGCGCTTCCGAAATCGTGAAAGAATTGAGTTAGAAACAATCAAGTTTGAATGGAAACAGTAAAGACATTGAGAGCTTTAAGTATTTATGAAGACCTCATTAGACTAAAAATGCTCAGGTAGCAAAGATTTACCCTTGAACGAACCAATCAACATACCAGAAATGTAAGAATATAATTTATTTTAGAAAATGGAATTGTTTTTATTGAATTTGAAGGTTTTGACCGGTCTAAACTACCTCAAATAAAAGTCTAAAGCAGCATCAATCGGTCTGAAATATTCGGAAAAAAAACTTGAGAATTATCAAATAATCCTCCCGACTTCAAAAAATTCGAAATACACAGGAAACAGAAAATTTTTCTATAAATCTAGATATTTGATAGGTTTGAACTATACAAAAAAAAGCTCGAAAAAGTCTAACACCGGGCTAAATTAGCACTCACAAGCCTAGTAGAACTTGCAAATGATTGCTCACGCTAGCTCAATTATTATCAAACGTTTTCAAAATTTCCAAACCAAAATGACGTTTTTGAAACTGTTAAAATGTTTCTAAAAAATATGGGCTCTGTTCGACAATACCGGTCCAATGACAGAATACCGGTCCGAAGCGAGAATGACCGGTCCAAAGCGAGAATGACCGGTTCAATCCGAGATTGGCCGGTCCAAACACTGATGGCCGGTCCAAACGCTGAAATACCGGTCCAATCGCGGACTAATTTTGAAAAAACACAGAATGACCGGCCCAATGACCGAATGACCGGTCCAAACACAGAAAGGCCGGTCCAAACGCTGATTGACCGGTCCGATCCGAGAATGACCGGTCCAATCAGAAAATGAACGGTCCAATGAGAAATCTTAGTCTCAGCAATCCGAGAATCACCGGTCCAATCTGAGAATGACTGGTCCAATCCAAAAAATGACCGGTCCAAACGCAGAATAGCCGGTCCAATCGCAGAATTCTATGCAGCAGGCTTAGCGTTTTTCTTTATTAAAGGTTGGGACGGAATCTGGTGGCTCAGGAGCATCTTATGCCTAAGCCTAAGCTGTATAGAATCTGCGATTGGACCGGTCATTCTTGGATTGAACCGGTCATTCCGTGACTGATGAGATTCGTATTTTTCCGATTGGATCGGTCATTCTCGGAATGGACCGGTTATTTTGCGTTTGGACCGGTCATTCTGTTTTTGGACCGGTCATTCCCAGATTGGACCGGTCAATCTCTGATTGGACCGGCCATTCTGTGCTCGATGAAACTCGTGTTCCCGATGACCGGTCATTCTCGGATTGGACCGGTCATTCTCGGATTGCTGAGACTAACATTTCTCATTGGACCGTTCATTTTCTGATTGGACCTGTCATTCTCGGAATGGACCGGTCATTATGCGTTTGGACCGGTGATTCTTTGGATTGGACCGGTCATTTTCAGATTGGACCGGTCATTCTCGCTTTGGACCGGTCATTCTCAGATTGATGAGACTCCTCTTCCCGATTGGACCGGTATTCCAGCGTTTGGACCGGTCATCAGTGTTTGGACCGGTCAATCTCGGATTGAACCGGTCATTCTCGCTTTGGACCGGTCATTCTCGCTTTGGACCGGTATTCCGTCATTGGACCGGTATTGTCGAACAGAGCCAAAATATGTTCCTGAATAAAAAAAAAGGATGGAATCTAGGTTTTTGTCAGGCCTGAATTACCTGAAAGAGGCTAAAAGGGTCTATGTTTGGAATTCACACTACGTAACAAACAAACTTTTCACTTGCAGAAAAAAAAATAATTTTGAAATTGCAATTTTTTTGCTCCGAAAATGAGTTTTTGACGGGCCTAAAGCCCCTCAAAAAGCCTAAAAAGGGCCTGAGACAGTCTAGCAAATGCTCTGCTGCTAGATAGTCAACCCCTGCCTAAGCTGCTCGGTTAAAAATGGAAATCGCTGAAAATTTAGGTTTCGACAGGCTTAAACCTGTCTGACAAGGCTAAGTTAGCCTAGAGAGGCTCAAAAATGCTGACGGTCTGCAAGGTCTAAAAATCCTTGAAATAGGCCTAAAACGACAGATCTAAACAGCCTATGAAAATCCTGAAAAGCCTAAAACAGGTCTAAAAAGGCTCCACCCCCACCTACCTTCCAATCCCTCGATCCTCTTTGTCTCCTCCTGCAATTTCTCCTCATACATCTCCCGAATTCGCATTATATTCTCCGATTCCAGTCTCATCAGCTTAGCCTCCTTCTCCTTATATTCCTCCTTAATCTTCTCATTTTCCTTTAAGATTTTTAGATTCTTATAAGCATCATTTTTCAGGTCTGCTTCCAGCCTCGAAATAATTTGAAGAAGGTTTTGGTTCTTCTTTTTTAATTCAATCAAATCCGTCATATTTGCCTCTTTTTTCAGGCTCAACAGGTTATTATACTTCTCCTCCATTGCTTTCAGATCCTTTTTCAGACTTGGAACTAGGTCATCGGTGGGCGGAGCCTTAGACTCTCTTTTGTAGGTTTCCAGCTCCTCGCGAACCCCTTTCATTTCCTCATTTTTCTCTTCTTCCAATTTTGCCAATTCTTTATCTTGATTATCTAAAATCATATCGATTTGATCGGATAATAGACGCATCTGATTATCCATATTCTTTTCACGTTCGGTTTTTTCTCTGAGATGGAATTGGAGGCTGAGAATTTGTTCACGATAGTCTTCGAGTTCTTTGTAATGCTCGGCTTCTCTGAAAATGAAGGATGGAAATGGGTTTGGAAAAGCCTGAACAGAGCCTAAAATAGGTCTAAAAATCCTAGAACCAAATGGGACAGCCTAATTGTCATTTAGGCTCCCATTAAGGGGCTTCAAAAGGCTTTGGAAGGACCAGAGAATGCCTAGGCACTGGATTGAGAAGGTCTCGACTTTGTTTGGGAATGGCTTTAAAGGACCTAAAAAGCCTGGTAAAGTCCTAAAAAACCTGAGCTAGGCTAAAAAAAGGCCTGAAATTTGCCTGAAAACTAACATAAAAGGCCGGAATCAGGTTGAAAAAAGGCGGACTAATAAGGGGCGAAAACTTTGGGAATCAATCTTAAAATGGTCTGCGTGTGGTTCAAAATAGACTGAAACGGTCTAAAATTTGTTTTCAGTCTGCAAAAAAGTCGGCCCGAAAAGGCCTAATTTCTTTCCAAAAGGCCTTCAGGCTGCTTGGATGTGCCTAAAAAGACCTGGAAAACTAATCTTAGTGAGACCTATATGAGCCTCAGAAGGCCTGAAAAGAGTTTGGCAAAGGGCCAAAAAATTACTAAAAATGAGCTAAAATCAACTGGTCCAAATTGGGCCTATTTATCAAAAAAAATTCTGAAAAGGCCCGATACAAGCCTAAAACGAGCCTTAGATTAAATTAGCCCAGCCTAAACCGCGTGCCTTTGAAAAGCCTAAAATGACTCACGTCTCTTTTTTCTTGGCCAACTGCTCACACAGCCATACAATCTCATCATTTTTGCTGGTTCTCAAAACAGAAACTCATAAAAAGAAGTCTCAAAAGGCCTGACTAGGCCTGAAAAGCCTAACAAAACTCACAATTGTCTTTTCTGATCCAGCTCCGATGTCAATCGTTGCACCTCGCCGTTTTGAATGTAGTTGTTGTGCTCCTGGATGCGTCTGAAAACCAAAATTTGGTGAAAATTGGCCTGAGATGGGCCTAAAGAAGCCTGAAAAGCCTAGAAAAAGCCTAGAAAAAAGGCCTTACTTCCTAGCCGGGTCCTCATCCATACTTTTTACTAGACCCTCAAGCCGATTTATTTCTTTCATCATACTTTCTCCCTGGAATTGAAGCTCAGAAATGATGCCGTTGTGCTCTTGATCACGGCTGAAAACGAGGGAAAAATGGTAGAGGAAAGGCCTAGAAAAGTCTGAAAAGCCTAAAAAAATTTTGCGGTTTCAGACACAAAATTAGTGGACTTTTGGAACATGATGAGTAATACGTGATAGAATTTTTTTTTGAAAATTAGTAGGATTAAACAAGTATGTGGACTTTGAAATAGGTCTGAAAAGCCTGAAAGACTTGAACGGCCTAAATAGATTTTTCCGTTCCAGCTACTCTATTTTAGAACTTCTGAACCTTTTTAAGTTAGTCTTTGCGCAATAATTTTTACTATTATTTTAAGGTTTTAGGTCCAAAAAAGCCCGAATTCGAAATGAAAAAGCCCGATCAAGCCTGAAAGCAGTTTGAAAAAAAGATTAATAATTTCTGTTTCAAAAAATAAGTTTCTAGAATGTTCCTCGGTACGTCCTCGGTAGTGGAAACTTCGAATTACAGTTTTTCTTCGCCAGTTCAATTCAAGAATCTTGAAAAAGCCTGCAAGAAAACGTCAAAGACTCCTACCGAGCCTTAGACAGCCTAAACAGTTAGGCCGGTTTACAGGCTGTTTTGACTAAATTAGGCTGTTGGAGGCTAGTCTAAGGTAGCTTAAGGTAGTTGTTAGGCGTTTTGAGGTTGTTCAAGGAATTTCGCAAGACTATTTTGAAGCCTATCTTTGAAATTTTTTACGGTTTCAGTCTATTGTGAAGTTTGATACGGTTGTTTACGGCTGATCTGGGTATTGCATAAATGTTCTAGACTTATATCAGCTGTTTTAGGCTATCCAAGAGGAAATCCGGGTGTTGTAGGACTTTTTTGGATTCTCTAAGTTGTTTCGGGCTCATGTAACGGACTTTTAGGGCTATTTCAGTCTTTTCTAGGCCGTACTAGGCTGATGGTGGACACAGAATAAGTATTTTACGGCCCTTCTATCAATTCTTTAGACTTTCGTTGTGAGCTTTATCTAGCCATAGTTCCAAAAAATGCTATATTAAGCAGCTCTAGGCTTTTGTAGACCATTTTCCTGTTAGTTTTACCCTTTCCAAACCCATTCCCCATCCCCACACTCACGTTTTCTGATGTGCGGCCTTCTCCTTTTCCAACTCTTCCATTAATCCTCTAATCTCTGTCTCCTTCATCCATCTCCCATGAAGACATTCAATCAAAAAATCAATTTCTCCGACGGTTCCACTCAACGGAATTTTGAAATTCGGAAATTGAAACATTTCATATACTTGATGTTGGAAATCATAATCATTTCGAAAACGATCATTGAAAAATCGAAGGGCATGGAGCCATCCATCGATGGTGCATACGGGCTCTTTTGAGGCGTCTTGGCCCATTTTTTGGTAAAGCTGAAAATCGGGGAAATTTGGCTGAAAATGGATGAAAATAAGTTTGAAAAGCATAGAAACGAAGGTATGGAATAAGGGGTTTAGACCTTTAAAAATAAAAAAAAAGGGAAAAAGGTAATTTTTGAAAAAGTTGACTTTATTTATACAAGAGAAAAAAGTTCGAAAAATAAAAGAAAAAAAAATGGGAATCGGAGGTAGTAACAGGGGGTTTTGATGACAATTATCAACTAGAGAAAAAGTGAAAAAACGGGATTTTTAGGCTAAAAAATGGGCTTAACATGTGCTGAAATTGAGTAATGAAACGGGATAAAGTGTAGATTTACAGGGATTATTGTAGGTTCACAAAAACAACTGTAGTTTTTTGAAGTTTACTGTAAATCGAAATTTCCACGAGACGACTAATTGTAATCGTATCTAGTTGTGAACTTCTAGAAAAAGTGAAACAGAAAAAAAATTTGAAATTTTTTTGGATTTTTTTTCAGACAGTTTTCGTATTAAAAACTTATGGAAAGCTGGAAATATGGTACACATAGTGCTAAAATTTTGAAGGAAAGTGGAAAATTTCAGTAAAAAACTTAATATCAGTTAAAATGTTTTTTTTTAAATTTTTTTTTTAGCTCAAAATGGTTGTAGATTTACGGTGTATTACTCTAACAACTTGAACATAAAAAAAGAAGATAGCTCACTTTTTCCGGAAAAACTGTAACAGAAAAAAATTTAAGCAAGTATTTTTTTGTGGGAAATTTAGTTTTTGGCTGAAAACACTGAAAATCTTAAAATTTAGATGTGCTAGAGAAGCTAAAAAGCTAAAATAAGGACCATAATGGACCAAAAATTTGTGAAAAAAAACAAGAAAATTTCAAAAAATCAGAAATCCAGCAAAAAATTTTCAGATTGAACTTTAGAAAAATTGTAATTTTTTAGTGGTTTTTGAATTTTTTTTGGCGGGAAATCCAAATTTTTTCATGAGAAAAAAATTCCAATTTCAGTTTTTTCAAATATTTTTTTTTTGGCTGAAAACACTAAAAACGTGCCCCTGAGGAATAAAATGTACAAAAAAAATCAAAATAAAAATTTCCAAAAAAAAAATTTAAAAAACTACCAGAATCCATTAACAATTTTCTCCGGTTGAAGCTGCGCCTCCATTTGCTCCAGCTCTTCAATTGGGACCAATCCCCCACTCTTTTTGAGCTTCTTCACATTCAAAAATTGTTTCGCTTTCTGCTCTTTTGTTAAAGGTTCCTTGACTCTATTGAGTACCAAATATTCTTGTAGGGTTTTTTGATTTTCAGCTTTTTGAATAATTCCAGCCAAATCATTAGTGGACATCGTGGGATATTCTTTTTCTTGGGTGATTTTGAGATAGACCACATGGAAAATCACAATCAAAAAGTGCTCCTCAATTTTTTCTTTAAGCTCCTCAGGGGATACCTGACGGTGGAGTTGATGATTGGCACAGATGACCTCATCGAACGCCTCCTGAAGGTGATGCTCCAGAATTCCGTGCTCCAGAAGAAAACGAGTCGAGAACAGGGAGCCCAGCTTAATGGGAAAGGTCTCCAGAATCTTGGCGCGGCTAGGTGTTTCAGGCTCGGCTGAGGTTGTAGGCTTGGCAGGCTCATCGTCGAGGCCTAAAAACCGACGAATTTCGCGTTCTCCTTTAGACATCTTAGGCCCTTCTAGATTTGAGGCTTGTCTAGGCAAATCGTGAGGCCTATTTCCAATCATTAATCTCTTGTACTCTTCCAGATAGCCTAGCTCTTCAGGCGATTTAGGCTTTTCAGGCTTGCTAGGCCCTGCTAGATTTGAGGCCTGGTTGAGAAAATCAGTAGGCCTTTCGCCAAGCCTTAACCTCATATACTCTGTGGAATAGCCTGATTCGAGCAATTTACCCAGTTCACGTATTTTAGGTAGTTCAGGCATTTCAGGCATTTCAGGCTTTTCAGGCCCTTCGCCCATTAAATCTGTCAACATATCGAAGCTTTTTGGGGTTTCAGAAGCCTCTTTTTCAGCCAATTCCATCTCCAAATCCTCAATTTTCTTTGCATATTCTGCCAGCTGCTTTGCATCGAATTCCCATTCCTCGTAGATCAAAGCCAATGTCTTTTTGTTCATCTCATCGAAATGTTTTTGAAATTCCCGCGCTTTTTCCATTTTTTGAGCCAATTTTTGACGGAGATCGGCTCGGATTGATGGAGTAGAAGAAGTGGTTTTGGGGAGTTCCAGGGATTCGAGGCGGTCTGGAAAAACTTTTGGTTTTTGGCGGGAGTTTCAGATTTTTTTTCAGTTTCAGAACTTTTTCAAAATGGGAAATGAAAAGGTGCAGTTAGTATGAATAATAGAAATCTACAGTAGTATTTTTTGAAACCGAACGGTTTTTCGAATTTGAAACTAGCTGTAATTCAGGTTTTCAGATATAAAATTTCCTATCAAAACAGGTATTTTTTTCCAGTTTCAAAAAATTTTCTATTGGAGTTTTGATCAATTTTCAGCATTCGGTTTCTTACTACCATTGGCTGAACGTTTCCAATAAAAATTGGCTATGAAAATGCTGAAAATCACATTTTCAGAACACCGGAAAAAGTTCAGTTTGAGAATTGTTTTTTTCAGAAATCAGCGAGAAATGCGATTGTTGTTATCAGAACGCTACATTTAGAAACATTTTGCTTTATTTTGAAATCGAAAGTTCAGCAAAATCACTGAAAATTAGAATTACAGACTGAAAAAACAATACAGCCAGGATGGATTTTACACAGTTTTATTACAGTTTCACAGTACTTTCTTGAACGAAGTCAGAATCCGTTTGGGTAATAATTGTGTAACCATAAAATTACATCTTCAGAAAAAAAAAAACAAAAATTTCAGTTTCGGGACTTTTTTGTTGGAGCTAGCGAAAATTAGAAATGCTAACAATGGGTTAGGTAGAGTAGTCTTTTTTTCTAGTTTCAGACTCTGAAATTTGGAAAAAAAGTCTGAAAATTAGGATTTCAGCCAAAATAAAAGTTCAAGCGAGACAGATTTTCATTTTAATTTTTTACCGTTCCAGATTTTTGAAATAAGCAAAAACAAAACCAGTTAGGGCAGTACCATGTATGTCAAAACAAACCGAAAATAGCATTTTCAGGAAAAAAAAGAACTTGAAATTTTGCAGTTTCAGAACTTTTTTGTTTGAGCTAGCGAAAAACAAAAATGCTAAATTCTATATGACCGTCTAGCTACAATAGTACTTTTTTCTTGCCGAAGCAAAATGTTCATATCAATTTTTTCCGGTTTCAGATTTTTCCGATAAACTCATCTAGAATTCATTCAGGCAGTTTATGGATCTTTCACAAATCCTCAGAAAACTCCAGTAACCCTTACTCCAATTATTGAAAGTATACTGTGGGTAGGGTTGTTAATGGTAACCATTTCCAAAAACTGGTACCATTGTTTTTCACGTAAAATGGTCCGGTCAACCAGTATTTAAAAAAATGGTTTCTGTCGCCAGTTTTTCGCAGAAAATGGTTTTTGAAACCAGTCTAATTTTCAAATATTCACGTTCAAAAAATGAAAACTGGCGAAGAATAACCATTAAAAAAAGGTGAATGGTCGTCAAAACCATTTCTAAACTGGCGATGGTAACCATTACCAGAAATGAAAATGGTAATGGTCGCCGTGAAATGCCTTTTTGGCCAGCCTAACTGTGGGTATAATGTGACATGTACAGTAGCCCTTGACCTTACAATTTTTTGCCAGTTTCAGAAAGTTTGTTTAGTCAATGTGCAGGTACTTAAAACGTTTCGCGACGAGTAGGTGCAGGGGCTGGTTATTTTAGAGTTTTCAGGCCATTTTTTTTTCATTTTTAGGCTTCTTCACTCACCTCTCAACTCCTTTATCTCTTCATCCTTCTCCTTGATCACATCATTCAGACCTTGACTCTCCAACTCCCTAATTCTTTCCTTGCTCTCTTTCAATTCTTTTTTGAGCCCATCTACAGTAATGTTGTGATTGTAGGTAAGGTCCACAATATGCTTGCGTGTATACTCAGAAATATTGTTCAATTGACAGCCGAGTACTTGAACTTCTGAATTGATTTCCTCGCTGGCCGGAGCTTCAGTGGCGAGGACGGCGATGAGTCTGGAAAAAGATTAGATTGGGTTAGGTTTGTAAAAGCTTCTGGGCTTCTCAGAAGCTGGGATGGGCCTTGTGGAGGCTTCAGAACAGGCGAGGTACATAGTTCCGTTTAATTCCAGATAGGCCTTTTAGGCTTTGTTGAGGTTTTTAAAAATCTGTTTCAGTCCTTTGTTAAGTTTTTCGAAGGCTTTTTCTTGGCAGTTTCGCCAATTTCCAATCGGAAAATTCTAGGCTTTTTTTTACTACAGGCCTGAAAAGCCTTCAATTCAGAGATTTAGGCTCCCTCTCAAGGCTCTTGAGGTCTTAAAAAAGGCAGGCTATTAGGCTTTTTAGGCTTTACATTCTTTCCCACTCCCTCTATGCCCACTCACTTTCCCATATTCTCCTGCAAGGCTTCCATCATCTCCTGATTCTTCTTTGCATCCTCTGCTCGTGACAAGTTTTCAATCAAAAATCGAAATTCCTCATTTGTCCCTTGAAAAATGTGTTTTGGATCGAATCCCTCTTCCTCTTTTGATCCCTCTGGAGGCCATTCTTTCAGAGTTTTTCGAAGATTCGGATCATTTTTTGCGCGGTGTTGAAGGATTCGAAGTTTCGCTATCATTGTTGGGTTGTCGATTTCTAGGAGGGATTGGCCGGCACCCATTTTTGAAAGTGAGGCTGGAAAAATCAGAGAATTAGAGGAGTAAAGTGAGGAAAAACGATGAAAAATGCGGAAAATGAACCATAAAAGTCATCAATTTGGAAAAAAAGATGAAAACGAAGACCTAAATTCAGAAAAAAGGACCTTGAATAAGACAAAAAGGTTTGGATAAGGTACAAAAACGGGAAGTTGATTCCGACCCATCAGTATGGGATTTTTGATGAGGACAAAAGTGTTAATGTTGGAACAGTAAAAATTGAAACAAAATTGATGAAAATTGGCTCAAGAAAAGCTAGAAAAGCCTGAAAATTGTCTGAAAATCACCAAAAATAGTACAAAACGAGCAGAGTATGAAGATGTCGATAGGAAAAAGAAACTGCTCGAAGTTGGAAGAGGTTACAGAATATTTTTTCAAAGAAACAGAAAAATTTTCAAGTGAACATCGCTGAAGGTTGAATTAATTTACCTTAGTGAGGACTGAAAAGTCTCAGAAAAGCCTAAAACCGGGCTGATTTAGGACTAAAGTTTGAAATGGTCAGGGGGTGAATCGAAGAGACAAATTGATTGAAACAAAATGAAAAAGCAAGTAAAACCATGTTGAAACAGAGGGAAATTTTGGAAGAAAAGGGTCTGAAATTCTGAGAATATGGTGGAAGTAGTGGGAAAAAGACGGTTTTTTTTTGAGCGGAGAAGCGAGGGAAAAAGTTGAAAAAAGAGCCAAAACATGTCGAAAAGGGGCTATAAGAAAAGAAAAGTGAGGTTGATCTGGCGATGGAAATACTATGCCAATTTTGAACAGAGCAAAAAGTATTAATGTTGGAACATTGAAAAATCAAAAAAAAATTGGCTCCAAAAAAGCCTAAAAATTCGTGGAAAAAATGAACGAAAATGAGGAAAAAACAAGAGATAAAATAAAAAATAAATCAAAATACCGAAAAAAAAGCGAAAAGGGGATCTGAAGTTATCCATTACGACAGATAAGAGGTCATAATAATAAACATGTAGAGAGAAAGTGCGTTGATCAGCCGAAGTTCTAAAGAAAAGCTGGAAAAAAAGCTTCGACTAGTGAATCAAGATGCAAAATTTGATTAGGACCAAAAATGTTAATATTGGGACAGTAAAAAATCAATCGAAATGTGCTTGAAATTGACTCGAAGTCGGCCTGGGAAGCCTAGAAATGGCCTAGAAATTGCCTGAATTTATCCAAAATGAGAAGGGTTTGAGAAATGTTATTGGCATTGTTCGAAATCGAGAATATTTCCAGAATAAAACTTTGAGAAACAGGAAATATTACAGGCGAAAATTGCTGAATGAATGCCTGGGTTAAAAAATGAAGAAGCGGCCTGAAAAGCCTTGAAAAAGTCTAAAATCGGAACAAACTAGGCCAAGACAATAAAATCTGATTATTGCAAAAGAAGATACATTCCTAAAAAAGCACACATATCTGATGGATACGTCTTTCGCCAACGCCAACGTCTTTCGGTTCGTCTCGTCGAAATGTTTTTGAAATTCCCGCGCTTTTTCCATTTTTTGAGCCAATTTTTGGCGGAGATCGGCTCGGATGGATGAAGTAGAAGAAGTGGTTTTGGGGAGTTCCAGGGATTGAAGTCGGTCTGGAAACATTTTGAGTTTTTAAAGGAATTTCAGAATTTCTTTTCAGTTTCAATATAGTTTTTTGAAAGTAAGAAATCTTGAGCCAGTAATGCGGCTACAGCAATATTACACATTCTAAAAAATAAAATGCTGAAAATCGATATTTCAGACGAAAAAGAATTCCGTTCAAAACAAGTTTTTTTTCCAAATTTTTCCAGTTTCAAAAAATTTTCTTTTGAAATTTTTATCAATTGTCAGCAGTGCTATCTCTATCGGCTCCACATTTTCAATGAATTTGGCTTTAAAAAAGATAATATTGGCATTTTCAGAAAAAAAAATCAAAGAATAATTTCAGTTTCAGAACTTTTTTTTCAGAAATCAGCGAGAAATGCGAATGTTTTTTACAGAACGCTACATTTTAGATCACTTTTCCTGATTTTAGAATCAAAATTCAGAAAAGTGACTGAAAATTACAATTACAGTTTGGAAAAATAATACAGGCGAGATGGATTTCGACCTTTTTTTTCAGTTTTACAATTTTTTCTTTAACAAAGTCAAGGTCAGTTTAGGTAATAAGTGTGTAACCATAAAATGACATTTTCAGAAAAAAAAACCAAAATTTCAGTTTCGGGATTTTTTTCTTGGAGCTAGCGAAAATTAGAAATGCTAACAAGTATGGGTTAGGTAGAGTAGTCTATTTTTCTATTTTCAGGCTCTGAAGTTCGAAAAAAAACTGAAAATTAGGGTTCCAGGCAAAAAAAAATTTCAGCCAAAAAAATTTTCCATATCAATTTTTTCCCGTTACAGACTTTCCCAATAAATCCATCTAGATTCCTTTCAGGCAGTTGGTTGACGGTTCTGAGACAACAATACCTCAAATAGCTACAGTAATCCAAACCACGAGAACTGAAAGGATACTGTAGGTATACTCTACCAAATACAGTAACCCTTGGTTTTACAATTTTCGCAGTTTCAGAAACTTTGTTTGGTCAACATGCAGGGATTTAGAACGTTTTGAGAAGTGTACTTTGAAGTGTACGTAACAGAAAATTGGTTTCCAAAGTTACAGGCTTTTAGACTTTTAGGCTTTCTTCAGACCGTTTCAAGGCTTTTCAGGCTGGTCATTTTAGGGTTTTCAGGTCATTTTTAGGCTTCTTCACTCACCTCTCAGTTCCTTAATCTCTTCATCCTTCTCCTTGACAACATCCTTCAGACCTTGTCTCTCCAACTCCCTAATTCTTTTCTTGCTCTCTTCCAATTCTTTTTTTAGCCCATCTAAAGTGAGTTTGTGGTTGTAAGTAAGGTCCACAATATGCTTTCTTGTATACTCTGCGATATTGTTCAATTGGCAGCCAAGTACTTGAACTTCTGAATTGATGTCCACGTCTGTCGGACGTTCCGCGGCAAAGACGGCGATGAGTCTGGAAATTAAGATTGTGGAGACTTTTTTGAGGTGGGATAGTTCTTAGAAGCCGAGATAGGCCATGTGGAGGCTTTAGAGCAGGCTAGATATCTAGTTTGGTTCAAGTCCAGATAGGCCTTTTCAGGCTTTGTTGAGGTCTTTTAAAATCTGTTTCAGTCCTTTGTTAAGTTATTCGAAGGCTTTTTCTTGACAGTTTTTGCAGATTTCCAATCGGAATATTCTAAGCTTTTTCCACGTTCTACAGGCCTGAAACACCTAACTTTCAGAGTTTCTGGTTTTTCAGACTTCAATTTTTTTTAGGTTTTAAAACAGCCACTTTTTAGACTGCTTCGTCCACTAATTTCAATATTATTTCAGGTTTTTCCCAGGCTTTTAGGCTTTCTTAAAGCTTTTCAGGCCTTCCCTCTCCCCCTACTCACCTTCCCATATTCTCCTGCAATGCCTCCATCATCTCCTGATTTTTCTTTGCATCCTCAGCTCGAGACAAATTCTCAATCAAAAATCGAAATTCCTCATTTGTCCCTTGAAAAATATGTTTTGGATCAAATCCCTCTTCCTCTTTTGATCCCTCTGGAGGCCATTCTTTCAGAGTTTTTCGAAGATTCGGATCATTTTTTGCGCGGTGTTGAAGGATTCGAAGTTTCGCAATCATTGTTGGGTTGTCGATTTCTAGGAGGGATTGGCCGGCACCCATTTTCGAAAGTGAGGCTGGAAAAATGAAAGGATTAGAGAAGTAAAGTGAGAAAAAACGATGAAAAATGCGGAAAATGAACCAAAATAGAGAAGCAAGAGCCTAAAATGACAGTAAAAGGAGCTAATAAATGAAAAAAAAGCATTTTCTGATGGAAAAGAGGCCGAAAGAGAATCAGATAGACGGACCAAAAATGACATAAAAGTCATCAATTTGGAAAAAAAAAGATGAAAACGAAGACCTAAATTCAGAAAAAAGGACCTTGAATAAGGCTAAAGGGGTTGAAAATGATACAAAATGGGTCTGAAATGAGCCAGAATTCAACAGAAAATGGACTTATAATTACGTTCGACTCATCAGTATGGGATTTTTGATTAGGACAAAAGTGTTAATGTTGGAACAGTGAAAAATGAAACAAAGTTGATAAAAATTGGCTCAAGAAAAGCTTGAAAAGTTTAAATAGGCCTGGAAATGATCAAAAATAGTACAAAACGAGCAGAGCAGAGTATGAAAACGTCGATAGGAAAGTGAAACTGCTCGAAGTTGGAAAAGGTTACAGAATAATTTTTCAAAGAAACAGAAAAATTTTCAAGTGAAAATCGCTGAAAGTTGAAATATATTTTGCTTGAAAAAGACTGAAAAGCCTAGGAAAAGCCTAAAACCGGGCTGATTTAGGACTAAAGTTTGAAATGGTCAGGGGGTGAATCGAAGAGACAGATTGATTGGAACAGAATGAGTAACAAAGTAAAATCATCTTTAAACAGAGAAAAAATGCGAGAAAATGGTCTGAAATTTTGAGATTATGGTGAAAGTAGTGGGAAAAAGACGGTTATTTTAACGGAAAAGCGAGGGAAAACGTTGAAAATGGAGACTCATAATGTGCAAGAGGGAGAAATAAGTGAAAAATGAGATTGAATTGTCGATCAAAACATCATGTGAAATTTTAACAGAGTCAAAAATGTTGATATTTGAACAGTGAAAAATCTGACAAAACGTCCTGAAAATGAGCCCGAAAAGCTTAGAATAGGCCTAGAAATGGCCTAAATTCATCCGAAATGAGCAGAATATGAGAAAGAGATGATCACTTGGAATGGTTTAAAACCAAAAACATTTCAAGAATAAAACTTTAAGGAAGTGGGAATGTTTTAGGTGCAAACTTCTGAATCTAGTGGGGATACATACACTAGTATGCGAAATTAGATAAGCGCAAAAAGTCCTAAAGTTGGAACAGTTAAAAATTAAAGTTGGAAAAAACTTAAAGTAACAATTAAAGTTGAAGTATTAAAGTTGGAACAGTTAAAAATCTATCAAAATGTGCTCAAAATTGGCTCCAAATAAGCCTGAAAATACATGGAAAAAATGGACGAAAATGAGAAAAAAACAAGAGATAAAAGGGAAAATGAATCAAAATACCGAAGAAAAAGCCGAAAAGGGGTCTGAAGTTATCCAAAACGACAGAAAAGAGGGTTAGAATAATAAAAATGTAGAGAGAAACTGACTTGATCAGTCTAATTTCTATAGAAAAGTTTGAAAAAAGGCATCGACGACCGATCAACGCAAAACCTGTTTAGGACCAAAATGTTAATATTGAAACAGTGAAAAATCTATCAAAATGTGCTCAAAATTAGCTCAGAACAAGCCTGAAAAGTTTAGAGAAAGATTAGAAATGGCCTAAATTTGTTCAAAATGAGCAAAATATGAGAAAACAGGGAGGTGAGCAATTGGTATTGTATGAATCAAAAACATTTCCAGAATCAAACTTTCAGAAACAGGAAATTTTACAGGTGAAAATTGCTAAATACGGTGAGTGTTTGGGTGAAAAACAAAAGACCTGCCTGAATAGCCTTAAAAAGCTTAGAGCCGGACTGAACTGAGCCTAAACAATGAAATTAGGAGTACCGATGAACGTCACATTGATGCGAATTTGATGGATGGCAACATAAAGTTATGATGAAACGGATGAATATTTAGGAGGAGAAAAGGCCTAAAAATCGAAAAATAAAAGTTTTTCGAGCGAAATAATGGGTCAAACCAAGAAAAACAAGCAAAAGAAAATATCGGAAGTTTGAATAAAAGCGATAACGAATTCAGATATTCAAAGGTTTTTAAGACCTATGTCGAAAAAAAAACTACAGAACAGTGTTAGAGAAATGTGATAAGTTTTTATTGTAACAGACAAAATTTGACGAGATAATTTGAATTCCTGAGATATAGAAAATGCAAATGGAACAAGTTGTACAATAAGCCAAAATGACTAGAAAATTGTTTGTAAATGGGCCTGGAATAGCCTAAAAATCTAGGCTGTTCTAGGCCCATTTCCAGCTTAATATCACCTCACAGAGACCCGCTATCCTCATCATCGTCCAACCGACTCCATCCATCAGAATCCTCTGAGCCAGATGACGTGGCGTCGTCGGTTTCCGGAGTCGTTTGTCTGGGAATTTTTCGCCGACGGCCTACTTCCATTTCAGCCAATTGGGCACGCAGTTTTTCGATTTCTTCGTTTTGTGATTTGACGGATTTGATGTGGTCTGGAAAGATAGGTCGGGTTAGGCTGGTAGATAGGCTTGTTAGGTTCATTTAAGCTTCATTAGGCACCGTTTCCTAGGCTTTTCAGGTTCCGTTTTCTAGGCTATTCTGGGCCCTTTTCTTAGATCTTTTAGGCTCGCTTAGGTTCTTTTTTTTTAGATCTTCAGGCTGTTTTCAGGCTCTCCCTTGGCTCTCTTTTAGGTCTTTTCTAGGCTATTATTGACCTCCATAGACTTGTTTTCTGGGCTATGCTAGACCCTTTTTCAGGCTTTTTCTGGACTAACCTAGGCTCTTTTCTGAACTCTTCAAAGGTTTTTCAGATTATCAGCGTCTCTTTTTAGGCTTTTCTAAACTGCTCCAAAATTTTATTCTAGGCCTTTCAGTCTCTTTTAGGCCTCTCTGGGCTCTTTTTCTAGGTTATCCTAAGCCCTATTCAAGCCTTCTTCAGGCTTTTCAGGCCTTTCCCTGCCTCCCCCATCGCTCACCTTCCAACTCTTGAATCTTTTTATCCTTCTCATCCACCGTCTTCTTCCACTCCTCCTCTCGTTCTCTGCGTCTCCTACCAACATCCTCTTTCACCGCTTCTACCAATCTATCCATCAAATATCCAGGTGGTCTTTCCATAAATTTCAGCTTTTCTTTCAATTCCAAATTTTCCATTTCCAATTTCAGACACTTTTGGAAAGCTATCTCGAATTGTTTTTCCATACAAATAGTTTCAGATTTGGCCACGGATTGTGCTAGAATGGAGTTTGATTCGGCTGCATAAAGTTGTAGTTTTTTCTCGGCCAATTCGTTTTCGAGACGACCGACTCGTCCAATCAAATTGCAGGTGTAGGCTTGTTGAGGGAGGAGGCTTGGTTTGTTGAGCTCTTCGATCAATGGGTGGATGGGTCCTTTGAAGCCGCGTCTGGAAAATGAAGGGAGTTTCAAGAGACTTTTTGACTTGCTTTCAAGCTTTCCTAGGATCTTTTCTAGGCTATTCTAGGCTCATCCAGGCTTTTCTGTGCCGTTTTATCTGTCCAACTATGCTCTTTTCAATACGTTTCTAGGCTATTTTTTTTTAGCTTCTTAGGCTTAGGCTTTTCTAGGCATTTTATGCAGATTTAAACTATTTTGGTAGTTTTTTTTTGGAATTTTCAGCTTGTTGGGCAAGGTTGGGCCTATTTAGGACTATTCGGACTGTTCGCTAAAGCTGGCAGCTCTAAACCGGACTTTCTAGGGTGTGTTAGACTTGTATTAGGCTCGCTCAAGCCTGTCTTGGCTATTCTCAGGCAGGTTTTTGAAATTTTTCTAATTGCTTTTCGTCTATTTAGGTGAAATCAACTTCAGTTTCGAATTTTTGAGTATTATTGATTCTGATTTGAAACAGCTCAAAATTTCTCATTTTTCTCACTTTTCAACCTAGGGCTCGCCCTCTTTACCTTCTCAAAAAAAAACTCACAATTCCCAATTTTTCTTCTTCTCCTCCTCCAATTCATCCTTCAACTTCTGATTCGTTTCCACATTCTCCTCAATCATCTCCAAGACATGAAACAAGAATTTGAACTCGTCATCCGTTCCCCGAAAGTGTGCCCTTGTATTAGAGGGTTCGTCATAAGGGAGCACAGAGAGTTGATAGCAAAGACTCGGGTCCGTTTGCATTCGGCGATGAAGTAGCCGAAGGGAGTCAATGAGCTCACCGGTGGTTAGCGGGAAATCTTCTGGCATTTTGGCTAAAAATGGCTGGAAATATTGGCTGAAAATGGATTTAAAAATGAACAAAATCAGGTAGGTACAAAGTGGATCGAAAACCAATAAACAAATGGGGAAAAACATGGGGGAAGGGGGGGACAAAAAATAAAATATTTATTATCAAATTGTCAACGGGGGAAAGTGATGGGGGAAATATGCCGAAATTGGGGCCAAAAACAGGCTAAATTGGTGCTCAGAAAAGGGTGAATTAAAGACTATACATTGGCATAGAGAATGGTAAAATTAGCCGGGATTCGTCACAAAACAGGATTACAATTCTCTTAGAAACAGGCTTAAATTTAGAATCAAAAAGGCTCACAAGAGACACCAAAAACAGGGTAAAAAAGATTTGGGAATGCGAAAAAATAGGCCAAAATTAGTCAAAAACGGGATTACGAAAAAATAAAATAGGTCAATTCAGGCCGGAACATGATGAATATAGGAATAAAACAGCCCAAAACCAGAAAAATCTTCAATTAGTGTTGGAAGCGCAAAGAGACAAAATAGCAATGAAACCAGGCTCGAACTAGGTTAAAACAGATTTGAAACAGGGGAAAAATATGCTTGAAAAACGGGGAAACTCTGATGTAGAACAGGATATTCGAAGGCATTGTAGACGTCTTTCAATGCTGAAAATGAGATATATTTAGGCTTTTTAGGCTGGGTTTTTAGGCTTTTTTCGAGCAGAAAATTGTATCTGGAAAATTCAACATCGAACTGGCTTTCCGAGTTTTCAGACCATTTTCCGAGATTTTTTGAAACCGTAAATCGTCTTTTAAAAATACAAAAATTCATGATTTTTCAAAACATTTTCAGGCTTTTCAGGCCGATTTCACACACCCACCTTAATTCGAAGCCTCCTCCACCTCCTCATCGTCGACCTCATCGTAGCTGGATTCAGAATCCTCTGACGTCTCAGAATCCTCTGAAGTCGCCGAATCCGTTGACGTCGTGTCGTTCAGCGAGCTCCACGAGCTGGACACCTCACTTCCACTGGATTCCTTCTCCTCGTCTTCTTTATCCTCATGATCAGAAACTTCCGGGGAGACTTCCGGAGTCTTTGGTGTAGAAGACGCTGCTGGTTCATCGCACCACCTGTATGAGTTTGTTGGCATATCGAATGGAGGGAGTTCCTTGCACTTTCCGGAACCATCCAGCCATTGTGGTGGTTCAGTTTTGGGAATATTGGAGGCGGTCGACGTTGGCTCATGAGCCCAGATTGGTTGCATCAGTGGATTTAAGGCAATGTATGGAAATAAGACATGAGGTGGAGGACATGTAAACTCTGAAGTATTCGATACAGAAGCCTTGGCGTCCGCCACATCGGCTACTGGATCATTGGAAGATGCAGCTGAACCCTCGGCGTCCATCAATCCAAAGGGTGGATTCCATAGCTCCTCGGAGGCATCGACGCCCGCCACATCGGACTCTGGCTCAACGTCGAACTTGGTGCCGGCAGTGCCCTCGAGGTAGGGGCAAATCCGGGCGCAGGTTGATGGTGAGAATGGTTCCGGGATCGCTGAGATCGCAGGAGCGCTCGCCTCGCTTGGCATCTTGGCCTTGATCATATCCAAATACGAAGCGACGCGTAAGCCTCCTGAGCTTTTCGGATCCGCCACATCGGTCACTGGACTTTCGGAAGACGCGGCTGACCCCTCGGTGCTCATCAATCCAAATGGCGGGTTCCATAGTTCCTCCAAGGCATTGACGCCCGCCACATCGGACTCTGGCTCGATATCAAATTTGGTGCCGGCAGTTCCCTCGAGGTAGGGACGAATCCGGGCGCAGCTTGTTGGCGAGAATGGTTCCGGGATCGCTGCGCTCGTCTCGCTTGGCATCTTGGCCTCGATCATATCCAAATACGAGGCTAAGCTTAATCCTCCTCCTGAGCTATTCGAGTCCTCAGGCATCACATGAACCACTGATGGCTCTAGCGGAGCCACGGACTTTTCTGGAACCGGCTTCTTCTTATGATGTTCCCGCTTGGGCTCTTTGTTTTTCAGATCAGTTTTCAGGCTTTCCAGGCTCAAGATTATCTCTTGGAGCTCCATTTTAAGCTTCTTCTCATTTCCAGCCTGTTCATCGGCACGCTCCTCCTTCTGCTCTTTTAGCTCCTTTTCCAGCGCCTCAACCTTCTTTTCCGCGGCTCTCAGGGCTTTCTCGCACTTTCTCAAAGCCTCATTTGCCTCGTCCAATTCTGCCGAAGTT
Source organism: Caenorhabditis doughertyi (assembly GCA_963572265.1). Lineage (NCBI taxonomy): Eukaryota > Metazoa > Nematoda > Chromadorea > Rhabditida > Rhabditidae > Caenorhabditis > Caenorhabditis doughertyi. The sequence continues at coordinate 8,022,250 of OY751556.1, read as the reverse complement.
GCAAGCTCCGCCTCCTCAAACTCCTCCACTTGGGTCTTCAAATCCTTGATATAGCTGTCAACAGTCTTGCTCAGCTCGATGACTAGGTCATTTTTCCGGTCGAGTTCGATGGCGAATTCGGTTGCCGAGGCTTCGAGAGCCTTTATTGTCGATTTGAGGTCCGAGATTTGTTGACTCTGGGCCTTGACGAGAGCATCGGTCAGTTTAGGGCAGAATGGAGGTGATTCAGTGAGGCTGGTGAGCTCGGTGATCTTCTTGTAGAGCGTTTCCGATTTGCTGAAAATATACAGGAATTTAGGTTGGAATATGGATTTGTCAAAAGAAAATTGCCAGGGTTTTAAAGGAGCTTGTTATGACGCAATCAAAAGTGAAAATACTGAGTTTTGAGCCAACTTTTTATGATTTTTGAACTTTTTTCAACGATTTCTACTAGAAAAAGTCAACATTTCAGAATGTTTTGTTCAAAATAGTTCAGTTTCAAAAACCTGTTTTAGCTTTTGTGTATTTTGAAAAGGTTTATTGAATAGACCGGTTCGCTTTCTACTTTTTCAAGCGCTTTTGGTCTTTTTCAAGTTTGTTTAGGATTTCTGAATTAACGAATAGTAAAAAGTAACATTTTAGCTACAAAATAACTGATCGCTCGACTTGTTCACCTTATTTTAATATTGGAATAAGCGGACAAATTTTGTTATTTTACACGGTTTCATCACATTTCCTTGAGTTTTTGTTTTTTAAGAACATTTCAGTCTGCGTCTAGTAGAGTCCACCTAATTTTAAGAACTATCAAACGTCAAAGCTTTTCGCCCGATTCCTGAGCTTTTTAGATTTTTCCCACACCAAAGAAGCATTCTCAAAATCTGCCATTTTTTTCTCTGTTTCACCTATTTTTGTCTAATTTCAGATCTACTTTCAAACGATTCTCGTTTTTCAATCTTACAAATTTTCAGCCGATTGTTCTTGAAACGTTTGTTTGAAAAAAAAGTCAAAATTTCATAAATTTTTGTCCAAGAAATTCAGTTTCAAAAACCTCATTTTAGCTTTTCTGTGCTTTGGTTATTGATCAACGCTTTGTCTTGCTGTTGTTTATGTATTTTAGGCTTTTTTTTCAGGCTTTTCACTGTTTCATCACTTTTTCTTCAGTTTTTGTTTCAGAAAAATTTCAGTACCTTAGAATTTTTACTCAACCAAATTTCAAGAACAAACGTTTTCCAATATAATGAGCGTTTCTTAATACCTGTTTTAGAGTATTTCTGACTTTTCTCACACCAAAGAAGCATCCTAAAAATCTGTCATTTTTCCCACTGTTTCACTCGACTGTTATCCAAATTTCGATAAATTTTCATACGTTCCGTCCAGGCTTGCTGTTTTGAAAAACTCACAAAGCTTTAGCAGATTCCTCTTGAAACGTTTGTTTCAACTTTTCATTCACTTCTGTTTGCTCCTTGAGCTTCTTAAGCAAGTTGACCTCGTTTTCGGCGGCGGCGGCGAGCTTTTTCTCGAGGGCATCAATTCTGAAATTAGGGGTTTTAGAGCTTGAAAACGAGAAAAAACAACAGAATTTAAAGTGAAGAATGGAGTTTGAAAGTAAAAAATGGTGCTTTTATATCGAAAGATTGTATTTTTAGGTTAAAATTTGATATTTTTCCGAGAAATACAAAGGATTTCGTGTGAAATTCTAGCGCTTCAAGTGTGAAAATCACAATTTTCGGTGGTTTTTGACTGATTTTCAGCCAAAAAAATTCAAAAGATTACTTTTTCAAATATAGGATATACAATCTAAGAGAATGTTGGCTGGATTCCGCGGTCTGTACAAAAATCTTCAATTTTCCAATTTTCAGCTATGTTTAAACTTTAAAATCAGTTTTTATAAGCAAAACTATACTAAAAAAGCTGAAAATATCTATTTTTGACTCGAAAATTCCAGTTTTCCAGCAAATTTTCCAGATTTTCAGCCCAATTTCTTTACTTTTCCTCCAAATTCTAAAAAAAACTCACGCAATCCGATTCGCCTCCCGTTCCTCCTCCCACATTTTATTGTTCTTCATAGCTTCTGTGTCTCGGCATTTGTGGAGAAAAACTTTCATCATTTGATCGGCCAAATCTCCGTCGGGCTGCTTTTTCGAAGAACCCGCATTTTTGTCCATTTTAGCCTTTTTTGGTTTTGGAATTACTGAAAAAAGGAAGTTAAGAGCGGTTAAAGGAAGAAAAGCAGTAAAAACATACGGTGAAAAACAGAGGTTTTGTAAGGTTCAGAGGTCGAAAACTAGCAGAAAAAGAGATGAACGTGACAAGGGCATAAAAATGGAATTTCTCAAAGACTTTGAGCCAGACAGTTTCGAAAGAAAAGGAAATGGAACAGTAAAAATAGACTTCCAAGAAAAAAATTCAAAAAAAAAAAATTCAAAAAAAAAAACTCGTCGAAAGTTCAGAAATTTCGTAAAAAACGCTCATATGCATGAAAAAAAGCCCACCTTGAGTAAGAAAGGAAACAGTAAAGAAAGATGTTTCTCGAAAGTAAGTAATTCGGTTTTAGTAGTTTATCAAATTACTCACATTGAAAACGGAGTTAAAAAAGTAGCAACAATTTCATCTGGATGGCTTTCATAAATGAAAAAAATGCAACAGTAATAATATTTTTCTTCAGATAGTTCGGTTGCAACAAACCAATAGAGCTTTTTGGCATCTATGAAGTTTTGTTGAATAGACACTGAACTTAGGAAAAGAAGGTAGAGAAAAACGATGAATATGATAGAACCCAAGCATTTGAATTAAAAAAAAAAGATTCTAGAACGTCTGAAACTGAGAATTTAGGCTCCAATATTACGGAAAACCAGGTAAAATGAAAAATGCCCGAACCTGAGGATTGAAGTCAAAAGGGTCGTTTAAAGATCGAAAAAATGAAAATCACATTCCTAAATGTATTCAAGAGAAGAAAATGAAACAGTAATAAGATTTTTCATCAAACAAAAAAATTCGGTTTCAATAGATCCATACAAGTTATTGCCTATCATGAATATTTAATGCTGTTGGGTTTGACAGGACATAAAATAAATAGAAATGACAGAAACTAAGCCATGGGACGAATAAAATGGCACTCTTACTGGAAACTCTGGTGCTAAAAATTTGTCGAAAGTTCAGAAATTCCAAAAAAAACGGCTGAAAACATGAAAAGGTCCCTAACTTGAAGCATTGGATTTAGAAAGTTAAAAAAAAACGAAAACCTTAATAGAGATGGATTTTCTCTTACTATTCAAGAAAATGAAGTGAAACAGTAAAGATTATATTTTTTTGAAACAAAAAAATTCAGCTTCAATCGATCAAATCAATCTTTTCGACTACATTGAAGCTTTGCTGGATTCAGGTTTTCTGGAGAAAGTGAATGAAAATGAGGGAAATTTTGAGTTATTCTAGTTTGGAGATAATGAAAACGTCATTTCTACAACTATTCAAGAAAACGAAAAGGAACAGTAAAAAGTGTCTACAAACAAAAAAATATTTCGATTTCAACAAAACCATGAATTTAATGACTCCCATTTAAGTGTTGCTGTGGATTGTCCTGAAAGTGGATTTTGATTATTTTACTATCCCCCTTTTCAAACGGTTCGGAGGTAAAAAAAAATAACGGAAATGGAGCAACTAGAAAAATGAAAAGAGCCCGAATTTGAGGTTTTGGAATCAGAAACATCCCAAGAAAAAAATCGTCACGAAACAATGATGTCATTTCTAGATCTATTCAAAAAAGAGGAGATGAATCAGTAATAAGTTTTTTTTTCAGGGGTATGTTGAATCAAAACTTGTCCGAATCAGAACTGTCCCGTATCAGAACCGTGTCCCGTATCGGAACCATTAATTCACGTGAAGTGGTTCTGATACGGGAAAGTTCCGATAAGAGGCAGTTCTAATTAGGGACACGATTCTGATTCGGCATACACCCTTTTTTAATAAAAAAAATTCGGCTTCATTAAATCAATAGAATTTTGCGACTATCACGAAGTCTTGCTGAGTAAGATGTGGGACTAAAATGTCGGAAACAAAGCAATGCGACTAGAAACATCAAAAGAAATTTTAATTTGAAGTTTTGGAACCAGAAAGCTTCAAAAAATTACCTATTAGGAGGCACTCATTAATAAAAATGTCAATTCTCTCACTATTTAGGAAAAAGTAATGGAACAGTAATGAGAATTTTTTCACTAATAGAAAAAGAGATCGGTTCCAATAGATCAATAAAATTATTTAACTTTCATAATTTTTTTGATTAATTGTTATTGTCTGTCGAAACGTTTGAAAAGGAAAGAAAATATATAAAAATACAGAAAACCAAGCCCATTGAAACAGGAAAAAAATCGTTAGTTGAAAATTTTGAAGAAATGAAGCTTCAAGAGCAAAGGGAAGGGTTAATAGGATGGAAAATTACGTTTGCAGAGATAAAAGAAATGGAACAGTGAAAATAATTATTTTGAAACGAAAAAATTCGGCTTAGACCTCGATAAAAGGTTTTGAACCCCATGAAGTATTACTGGGTATCGATTCAGGATTGTAGAAAATGATGAAAATGCTGAGGACCTAGCATCTATAAATATGAAAAAAGCTCTGGCTTGAGGTTTTGGAGTCAGAAGGACAAAAAATAGCTTATTTGAGCTACATACTAACAAAATTGACATATCTCTCACTATTCAAGAAAAACAAATGGAACATTGATGAAAATTTTCTTCAAATAGAAAAAAGTTCGGTTTCAATAATTCAATAGAATTGTTTGACTTTCACACTTTTTTAATGATTTGAAATTATAAGTCCATATATTCGAAAGGTAGAGAAAATTGATGAAAATACAGAATAGTGAGCCACTAGAAACATGGAAAAAACGCAAGTTTGAAGAAAAAAGCTAGAAAATCATAGTAGAGAAATAGTAGAATGGAAAACTATGTTTGCAGAAATGAAGTAACGGAAACAGTAAGAATAATTTAAATGAAACAAAAAAAATTCGGCTTCAATAGCTCGATACAAAATTTGGAACCCGAAAAAGTTTTGCTGGGTACTGGTCCTGTAAGCAAAATGATGTAACTGTCGAAAGCCGAGCCAGAAAGCTTTAAAAGAGTAAAGAATTGATTCAATTTTAGTAAGCATGATGAACATGTAATTTATAGACCTATTCAAAAGTAATTCTAGCTCGAAGTTCTCATGAATTGTTTTAAAAGTTGAATACGAACAATTTCTGCGAGTCAATGTTTTAACTAAAAGTCATCACTTAAACGGTAAAGTTTTGGAAGCATGATTATAGCAAGGATACGCTAGGAACAGTTCCAGATCGTTTAATTCTATTACGAAGACACGAAAAAGTGGCGGTTCTGTTTAAAGGCGCAGAGCCAAATGTACGCGATATCTCGCCACGCTTACAGTAATTTTAATGCGTTACCGTCTGCGTGGCTGGCCGCTCTCTTCAAAGTAGGAACTATTTTTACAAAGGTGGGCGGGGATGACATTAGAGCGGGTATGCAGACGCTTCCGTTGACTATAACCCATTAAAATTACGGTAAGCGTGGCGAGATATCGTGAACATTTGCGTCTGCGCCTTTAATCGGAACCGCCACTTTTCCGTGTCTTCGTAATAGTGAGGCTGAAAAATCACAAAGTAACATTCCAAAAATTTTTTGAACTTCATGCTGACTATGAAATATTGAAACTTTCAAAACTGAAACGGTAAACAATGGGTGGAAAACTGCGCTAAAAAATTGCGGTAGAATATTCGAAATTAAATACAGTTTCAATTTGTTTCTTTATAAAAGTTTGGGTGTAAATTAATAATTTACAATTCATATGGAGATTTTAGAAAGAGAGAGGGGAAGGAGATTTTGGAAATAGACCGAGCTACTGAAAATCGTAAAAAGATAGATCGTTGAACTTAGGGGAAACGAAATAATGCAGAGATAAAGTATGTGGAACAGTAAATATTTTCAAGTTTTTGTTATCGTTGCAGGTAGTTTTGGAAAGTTCCGTGAATCATAAGTCTTGTTTCCACTTTTGCAAACCAGTTTGTATTTAATACCGAAATGTTTGATATAATTTTGAGACAGGTTTTAGTAAGTGTTCAAATAAAAAAGTACGGTTCCAATATATGTTTATTTTTTTTGTTCCGTTATAGGATTGATTAACTGTTTTTATCGAATGGATTTTTCACTACAGAACCACTTTTTGGTTCCCCAAAAATTTTAGTGTGCCATCCAGAGGAAAAAATGCGCTAAAAGCCCTTTCAGATATTTCTATTTTCAGAAAATTGGACTTCATGTTGGTTATGAAATAGTGAAACTTCCGAAATAAATTTCAGTTTCAACTTGTTTCCTCTAAAAAAAAGTCGGGATTGAAACAATAGTTGGAATGATCCAGTTAGTTCTTATTACAAACCTACAGTCAAAATAGTTATGCTTTTTTTTAAAGCGACAATTTCAGTGAGACCAGGAGATTTTAGAAATAGCTCGGCCAGCTAATGAAAATCAGGATTGGAGTTGTTTTACGGATTGAAGAAACAATTGAAACAATGGTAAAATACAAGTCATGATGAAGTGAAAGTTTCCGGAAATTTTGTTCTGTTTTCTATAGTTGTTTTAAAGAGATCACAAAAAATGGGTCCAGTCCTGCCATCTCTCGAGACCGATTTTTCGTTTCGTTACAATTACCAAAACGTATGCTGATAGAATCCGAAAAATAAGAAGTTTCTAAAAATATTCATAGAGAAATTATTGTCAAAGAAAATTCTAAAAGAGACAACGTTTTTTTGTAACAGAAATTGTTTTTTTGCTACTAACACTTTCTGCGCATGATTTTCTCTAGCAATCAATCCCTGACGATTTCGAAACCAAAAACTTATCTATTCCATAACTAAATAGAAACTGAAAAGCAGTAAAAATTTTCCAAAATTTTTTCGGTTTCGAGGAAATATTGTAATTTGTAAGTCATTTTATATAGAATTCGCTGGCAGTGAAGAAAACGAATTGTACTCTGAAGGTGCCCTTCTATTAAAAGGTTTTGATTTTATTTGAAATCAAAAGTTAGATTGCAACTTGTTCACTTGATCCAGCTTATTTTGTAACAGAAATTAGAAAAAAATTTTTGCAGGGATTTTGAAAAAAAAATGTGGCTGAAAGATCAATATACTTATCTACTTCAAAAATGAATAAAAATTGAGAAATAGTAAAATTTTCTAAAAAATTTTTTCAGTTTCGAAGTATTATCTTTAGAAGTACAGTGAACCATCTGATATTGGTCCTCGTCTAATTGCCTTTTATATGAATCTTATTGTACTCCGAAGGGGCCCTTCTATTACAGGTTTCTCGTTTTGTTTTAAATCAAGAAATTAGGTACCCTTATATTAGAGTGGTAATATTTCGAGCTATATTCACTTCACGCTAACTGGATCGATAGAAAAAGAATACCAGGAAATTTTAGACTATTTGGAAACAGTAATGATCAAGGACCATTCTTTTAGGACAGCAAACATCGAAAAGAGAGAGAGAGAGATGATGAAAAACGAGGAGACGCAGAGAAACAATATGATTAAGGATGAGCAATAGATTGATTGTTCTAGAAGGAAAGAAGAGTGACAAATTTTTTAAAATCAGATATCATGAAAAAAAGTGAATTACGAAATTGAGGAAGAAAACATGTAAATGAAATGGGGGAAAAAGGGAAAAACAGTACTAAATTTTGGAATTTTAGCAAGAAAAATCTGGAGTATTTAAGAAAGGGTGGGCGCCATCTGAAACAATGTATACGATAGGTAAGTGTACTTCTTCAGGTGTGGAAACAGAGAAAAAAAATAGAATTTCGAGCTTTTTTTCTAGAATTTCACAAAAAATCTAGGAAAGTATAGAAGATTATAAGTTCCTGAAGCTAGGAATAAGCTAAAGAATTTCAGCGCTTTTGAAACCACCTACTATAGATAACAATGAATTTCAAGTGATACATAGTGATTGAAACAGATTTCGAGAGAAAAAAAAAGTAGAAAATAGTATGAAAAAATTCTTGAAATGCACCAAGAAACAAGTTTTTTGAATCAAGTCAGGAGACGCATCGTGTAACACTAAATTAAGAGAAAGATTATATATTTTTTGATGTAGAAACAGAAAAAAGTGCATGATTTTTATGAATTTTGGGATTGAGAACGGGCTTTCCGAGCAGATATAGGGATGATTTCGAGAATAAATATTGTCTAATGACTATTCGAATTAACCGGATATTAGTGAAAAATAAACCAGAAAACCTTGTCATGAAACAGGAAATTATGTCGTATTTTTTGGTGAAAACTTTGTAAAAATTGAAGTGAACTTTCAGATTATTGAGGAGTATGAAGATTCTCAGCAGATTTTAGAATTGAAAAAAAATACATTTGTTAATCCTAACAAAATTTGTTGAAAAGTGATAAACTGATAAAATTAAGCTGAAACTGAAATAATGCAAAACTGGTTTTTGGGTAAAAAATTAGTTTTGCAGATATTTTAGGCCTAGGGAAGCTTTCAGAAGGCTACAAATCTCAAAAACAAGATATGAAAATGTACGTCAGGATGAGCTTCGCATTGCAGGGAACATAACTATGAGGAGAAAAAAACAAGTTGAAACAGAAAAAATAAACTTGTTTTTTTCCGAAAATTTGGTAAAAAGCTGCTTCAGAAAGGTTTTTGAGAACATGAACAGGAAAAAGAGAGTTTTTTTTCCATATTTTTCCATTGCACGATCCTTGAAATCAATATCAATCGACGAACACCCCTCAACGGTTGAAATTTGGTTCAAACTGTAAGAAAATAATTGGAAAAATTAGAAAAAGAGAAGAGAAAAGGAGATTGAGGAAGACGCAGACATCAAAGGCCAATGTGATATGCAAATTTTCGTGATCAACAAGATGGGAGAAAAGCCGAAGGAAATGAGAGAAGGATAGAGGGGAGAGGAGGTAGAGATGCAAAGAAAATTAAAAATGAAGAAGCGTTCAAGAATCATAATGCTAAACTGCTTTTTTCAAAACACTTTTTGATGATCCGATCGGAAAATGTGAAGAAATGACCATCGATTCATCGAGAAAAATAGAAAAAAAGCCATGAAATCAATGAGATGAAACGGGCAATGTTTTCAGTTTTCATGAGTTAGAATTTCAAAAAACAAAAGTTCAAAAATAGTCCAAATTATCAGACTAACCGCTGAATGTCCAGTTGATATCGAGAAAATCCAAGAAAGAGCTAGCAAATAATAAGGATGAAACTGAAAATTTTCCTAATTGAAATTGCAAAAAAAAAGTCTTTTGGAGCCAATACTTCACGAAATTGGGTTAGAAAATGCTTCTAAGTCGACTGTAATGACTAATCTGTCGAAACAAGAAGAGAAGTTGTGAAGTTGAAACAGGAAAAAAAAACAAGACGAGTTCGGGAAGTAAAAATTATTGTTTAACACAACAACCAATTTATATTTAGATGAAATTGTCAAAAAAAGGTAGATGAAACAGAAAATTAAGCAGGTTTACAAGTCAAAATTGTCTGAAATAGGCGGATTGTCAAATAGATATCGTTGTCAGAGACTGCATTGTCAAAATTTTTTTAGAGGTTTTGGTGTTTTATTAGCTAAAAAATAAGGTTTACAATTTGGATGACCTTGAACTATCAAAACGAAACATTCTTCGTGATATGAAAGTTCAGAAACGGAAAAATTTTCCATTTCTAATTGTACTCATCTCAAAAATGATTTATTTTTGATCAGTTAGCAAGCTATCACGGTTTCTGAACTATCCCAATGCCGACCAACATTCTAAGCATTTCTGGAACAAAACCTGCGCTTCTTGAAACCGATTTTTCTTTTGGTTTTTATTCAAACATTGGGCCACACCTAGAGCAAAATTTGAAATTGAACCATGAGGTATCAAAAATTAGCGAACAAATGAAGAATAAGTGAATAAATCATTAAAATGATACTGGAAATTGTTCAGATTGGACTTATGAAGAACTCAGTTTTTTTTCAAAGCTGCAAATATTTTCACTTTTCGAGTGTTTCCAGAACAAATGCCGAGAAACAGCGAGAAATCCTATGAAAAAGAGAGAATGAATGGGAAGAAAAGAAGAGAGAATCAAAAGCAATGACCAAATACACGAAAATATAAAAAAAATGTTGAATTAATTTGACCACTAGCATCGTTATCACCACGTAAATTGAACTAATAAACTCAAAAAATGAGACGAAAACAGGAGTGTAGATCAATTGACTGCAGTTTATGAAGGATAAAGGAGGAAAATGGAAAAGTTGAAACAGAGAAATGGGTGTCGGACGATTTCAACTAGCTTAAATTAAGAGAAGTGGGGACCTCCAATCGTCGACAGAATCCAGATGTTCCTATACGGGAAACTTTAAAAATGGTTAGAAACAGAAGTATTTGTCAGTTCGAATCACCAGAAACCGAATTTGATATTACTGGAACATAACTTATTTTGGTTCTTACAAAGCTTTGAAACGGGAAGTTTAGCACAAGTTCTACAAAACTACTTGTTGTTTTTCAGTTTCATCAGTGCCCATCCGAGAATTACCAACTCATACCATCATCAACAAAATCTACAGTTTGAAATCAATTTTTGTCTCCGGCTTTCATTCAGCTTTTGAGCCAAATTCTAAACCAACTTTTTGAATTGGATCGTGCATTGACCTAGCAAGCAAATGAAGAAAAAACTGAGAAATTATTAGCATGAAAATGTAAATTTTTAAGGTCGACTTTTTGAAAGAACGAAGTGCTAGCCATGATGTCAATAACTTCTATTTCCAAAAACTTCCAGATCTCCTATAACTTTAACAGTGAACCTTAAAAGCAAAATTGGAAACTTTAATCATGTAAAGGAATTCGCAGAATTAATAATATTGTTTACAAAGATTATCACATTTCTTAGAGCTGAAACAGTGAAAAGAAAACAAGCAAACTGCAGAGAAACAACGAGAAATCCGATGAAAAAGAGAGATTGTAGACGCAGACTAGCAGAGAGAAAGGATATAGCAATAAACAAAATGAAAGAGAATAGGGGAAAGGGGAATCAAAAGCAATGACTAAAACGAAGACTTCAAAAAAACATTTGAATTGAATTGACCACCACCCCCACGGTCACTATCACTTAATGAACTGAATTGATAAGCTGCCAATATGAGAAGGAGAAACCATTTCATTACCAATGATTGTACTTTTAACAAACGAAGTCAATTTGAAATTTGAACCAGATAAAAAATGGGCTTCATAGATTTCTAACTAGCTGAAATTTCAAAAAAATTTGGGTAGTAAGTCGTGAAAAAGCGTTCGCATTACTCAGAATATAAATGAAACTTTCAAACTAGGTAGATGAAACAGAGGAGAAAAAAGACAGATGTCAGATGCAAGCAGAGTCAAATTGACTATTTTTCAAGAATTTTTATTTTTTCAGAAAGAAATGGAAAAGTTGAAACAGGAAAAAAATGAGGTGACTTTCAGAAAATTTTCAGACAGCTTCAGTCTTCGGCTAGCTAAAACTGAAAGCACACAAATCATTTAATCAATCAGTGAAACTATCAAAAAAGAAAGATGAAACCGAATTTTTTCTTTCAATTTTTGAAAAACTTCTTGAAGATTGGGCTAGCTGAAATTTAACAAAAATGAACAGTAACTAGCCAGTTATCCTGAACTACCTAATACAATCTACGGACAAAAAGCAAATTGATATCACGGAAAGGCAACTTGTTTTGGTAATAACCCGACTCGGAAACGGTGAATTTGAAGAAACTAAAATTGATCCGAAACAAAGGAACATTTTCAAAAACAAATATCGTTACGGCGACTATTCAAACTCATCTGTAGCAATATCCGAAATTATTGAAACCGTTTTTTTTTTCACTTTTTCATAAAAACGTTTTCGAGAAATAAGATGGCGTTTAGATAATCAAGAACTGTAAAGATTTCCTTACGACAAAGTGAACTTGAAACGCATATTTTTAACTTGACTTTGGGCACTATGCTCTAGGATTCTGATAATACAACTTTCGGAACTGTATTAACAAAAAAAGCCCATAGTGACATACACAACGATCTCGAAGTGAGTTGAACATGTTCTACGTCGTATTCAGGATTGTTTGGAACCGATATCTTTTTTCAGTTTTTTAGTGGATTTGATGCGGTAAGCGATTGAACATCATAAAATGGGTTATCAATTACTGCTGGATATTAATTACGAAGAATTCGAAACAGCAAAAAACATTTTTTTTTGTGGTGAAAAATGGTTGAATTATGGGAAAACAAACTGAAAATGGTAGGGCAAGCTTTAGGGTAAAAATTCCTGAAAGGCCCATTTTTAGTTCTACACTACTTGAAATAGATATTTTTCTAAAACTGAGAAATAAGTTTTTAGAACATTACGCAGCTACAATTAATCAGAAAAACAGATATTGGTTCTTTATCGAATGGGTTTGAAACGGAAAAAATTTCAAAATTGAAGTTGCCATGTAGCCCAGGTTAACCTACATCGTATTGCGCATAGCTTGAAACCGATTTTTCTTTGTTTTTTTAATAACTGAATTATGGGAGAACAAGCTGAATGTGGTCTGGAAAACCTAAAAATCCAAGCGAATCCCACTTTTAATTTGAAACTTTGGGCAGACTTCCGTTCGAGGAAACAATTTCTCAAATGACTGTTTCTAGTTCTAGACTATTTGAAACCGGGATTTTTGTGAAATTGAAAAGCAACATAAAGTTTACTCTTAATCGGAGCTACTCGACTTGATGACTTTGAAACGGAAAAAAAATTCAGGGTTATAGTGGCGAAAAGAAAACAAAAATTTGTATTATTAGGTTGGCTAAATTGAAATGCGCGTTTTTGTTTTTTGCTGATTCTATTATAAAAACAGATGTTGACAAGATAAATTCAAATGGTATTTTGCATTAGTACTGGGCTAATATGAGCAATATCTGAGCCAAGATTCAGTGTCTCTGATAAAGAACTGAGCGAGCTGTTGTTGGATGAAAATGAGTCGTCAAATTCTAGCACTCCGAAGATTTTTGAGTTTTTCACGGTCTGAAAGAGCAGCACCGGTCCTAACAAATGCCGCATTTCATAGCTCGGAAACTAGGCTGTGAGGCGGCGAAACCTCAACTTCTGAGCTAGCTCCTTCGGTTTTCAGCAACTCATTAAGTTAGAGCAGTAGGACTTTTGAAGGCTCTACACATCAAGAGAATTGCGTTTCATACCGATTTTCAGTATCAAACGACTTTTTCCGTTACGCCAAAATGATGTCATCCCACTCTTAACATAATTTTGAGCAGTTTTGATTGGAAAATTGAAATAATATCATTGCTCGTTACATCGTAATCGGGGGCTGAAATTCGGGAGAATTTCTTTTCGAGCCGATATAACCGTTTTCAAAAAAGCTGGAGTCGATATCAAAAGGAATTATTGGATAGAACAATGTACCCATTTTCTAACCATAGAACACTGAAAGTTCGGAAAACCGTTTGGGTTCTCCGAAATTCGTAAGATGATCAAGCTGGAAAGCGAGATTTTCAACAAAATTTTTTTAGACTCTTGTTTCTCGATGAAATTAATTGTGAACATAGACACAATTTATATCAAAATAGCCATCAGAAACCTTTTTTTCTAATAGAGAAATCAGATCGAAAAAATATCTCGATTTGCGAAATATGTATTCGAGCAAACATAGCGCGCATTTCAATTTAGCCAACCTAATAAATTCCTTGATCAGATGAAGAATAAGTATATAGCTTTTGGAAGTATTTTGAAACTGAGGTTTAACATTATTTTATGCGCAATGGGTAAGGAATCTGAAAGTTTACTCTCAACTAATATGACGAAAAGATTGGAATTCGGAACATTGGTTTCAATCTCAGATGAACTTGAAACAGAAAAACTCCTTGGTGACTTTTTCATTCTTTTGTAGCTGAATAAACATGATTGCACATGAACAAAATCCTGCTTTCTCATAAACATTTCAAAACGGAAAATATATTTTATTAAGATTTGGACTGTTGGGTTGCATTTTTTTTCATTTCAGATTGAGTATTAGAGTATCTGGATTGGTTGTTATCTCATTCATTACAGGGTGGCTTTTAAGTTTGGACAACACATTTTCAAAAGTTCAGCGCTATCCCAAGGCCGTCAAAAACTTTCTTATGGGCTGTCACTTATTTTTTTCGAAAGTTTATATTGATATTAATTAGAAAACAAAATTTGAGCTCAATCGGAAAAGTTTGAGAATTAGGAGAACAGTCTGTATCGGGCACACTAAAATCGAAAACATCCAAGTCGGCACGCAATGTAGCGTGTTCTTGACAACTTCGTTTTGAACTTTAACAAGTCTCCATTATAGGCATGTAATGTTCTGAAAACGATGAGAACCTATTCTACAGAGGTCATAAGCTATTTTAAGTAATAGTTTTTGAAGAAATATATTCTATAACAGCAATATTCTGCCCACTAGTATAATGAGATCTAGTGGTGAAGTTTTATGAAGTTATTGAACGAGAGGCGTTTGTTCAGAATGGATAACATCCAGAAAGATAAAACCACTTTCGCCAGTTGTAAATAAAGTTGGAAAAAGTATATTAGAGGCTGTGAAAAGTTTAGACAGTCCACCGCAACCTTAATTCCAAAAAAAGCAGTAAATCGCTTTTGTGTTGTTGTTTTTTCGCAAGGCCGAAACTCTCCAATTTTGAGTTGAAACCGTATCCGACTGGTTTCATCATTTGGAATCTTACAGACCAGATAATTTACAAGATCTCATTCAATTTTGGAGTCCTATAAATAATAACTGATTGGTTTGTGAAGCCAGTTATCGAACCGATAGCTGCGTGCCTACACCCATCGCTGCTACTGACTTCTTCTGCCCACCAGCACAGACGAAGTTTAATAATTCCAAAAATTCTTCTTGGTTACTAATTTATAGACATTGAAGAACATTTCTGACAAATTTCATCTAAGTGGCAACCCTATTCGCTGAGATATAGTCGATTTCGCTGTTGTCCAGACTTAAAAGCCACCCTGTAAAGCTGATTCGTATTTGAAACCGGGAATTTTAATGATTTTTTCTTGTTTTTTTTCCATTTCCTTACAGCATTTCTCAGAAATTTGACGATAGTTTGTCAAAAAAAAATTGAAACTTCGATTCTTCGGAAAACCAGCAAGAGCTCAAAGAAATTTGACAAAAAGTGGTACAAATCAATGATTATAAATAAACATGGGGTTGAGTCATAAATGAAACAGCGTATAGTTTTGAAAAACAGGTTTTTGTAGGTGCCAAATCAATACTGTTTCACTCTGGCTTCGTAATTTTTTTTTCAAATCGAGAAAACAATTACGTGGCTTTTCTTTGTTGTGCATGAATTACAATAATCAAAAAAGGTACGAAGAAACCGAGTATAAATCTTTGGTTTTTAGTAAAGGTATGAGTGTAACAGTGAAAATTTATTGTTTTATGTGATAGTTTTTGTGGGTTTTTTGAGTTGTCGGAAGAAAACATTCAAAATAGGAATCTTTCAGGCTGATTTGTTTCCAAGAGAAAATAGATGAATTGGTTGTATGCAATTCAGTTGAGGATACTTATTTTTTATCTAAAACACGAATAAAATGAATACAAAGAAACCATTATTGGGGAGCAACGGATGCAAACATTGAGGATTAACCTTAGGTCGGACTTTCAACCAAAAAATTTAGTTTTTGATTTTTTTTTAAACTTTTTTGTTCAATCGAGACAGGATTCAGATCATTATTGAAACTCTAGCTTTCATAAACATCTTGAAACTGAAAATGTCATTTTTGGATTTTTTTTGTCGAGATTCTAAGTCTATGATATGAAGTGGAACATAACTTTATCACCGTGTTTTAGAAACCTGGGACTGATAATTTCGCCATGAAGAAGTGAATATAATCAATGTTCTGAACACTGAGCTGAGTTTCAAATTGAAGTTGAAACAGAAAGGTTTTAGCGGTGGTTTTTGATTTTGCAGTGTTTCAGTGAACAGCTTTAGCACCAAAGTTTCACGGTCCTTCATTTATAATATAATCATGACAAGTATATTATACTTGATTAATTATATATGAATACTGCGAAATGAAAAATATATTTTTTCAATTTTCACTCTTGGAATAACTTGTTTCAGGTTTCGGTGGTACAATGTAGATTGTGCGGTGAAATATTTGATTGGATCAAGCTCATTCTTACCATTTGCTGTCGAAACCGGTAGTTTCAATTGATTTTTCAGTTATATCCGTGGAAATTCCGTGGAAATTTTTCCGTGCAAATTGAATTAGTAGTGCATGGACGACTTTTTTTTTCGCTCGTCTGGGGGGCACCACTATTAGAGAGGCGTTTTTATTAAAAAGGCACTACTAATAAAATTTTAGTATGTAAAGTTTTGAAAAAGCTTTTTTAGTTATTTGTCATCAATTTCTTCGAGGGAATGATTATCAAAATTTATATCTGCAATTCGTGATGCCGTTGCTCATGTTTTTCAGAAGAGAACACAGAAAATCGAATCTACAAGTGTTGGCTAGAAAAAAAATTCTGTTTCGAATTCTTCTCAAACACAAGCTTCAGCGTAATGCTCGATAAACATTTTCGATGTGAATCCCATTAGAAGCGATTTCCACCCATCCCAGTCGCTCGTGAAAAGTTTCATTTTCAAGGGATTGAATACAAAAATTTGATTTCAATAGAAATTCAGGTTTAACATTTCCACCTCCCATTGAACTGTAATTATAACAAGATGACACTTTAATCTTTTATGAACTAAATGAAACATTGAATCTTTGCAAAAGCTCTGATTAACTAAATCTAAATGAAACCGGAATTTTTCAAAAAATCGAGTTACCATTGATTGAATAATGTTAAAATCCAGGTAGAACTATGGAATTCATCTGAAACAGGGAATTCTATTTCAGGGCTTCTATAGTTGATAAACAATTCTTAAAAATGACACAATTCTTAAAATACAGAAGTCTTCGTTTGGATATTAAGAGCGTCTACCTTAGAGAACCGAGCACTGACATATTGAGGGTAGCAACAAAAAAGTCAGAGTTATTCGATTGGTCTGTCCTACCATGTACTTACACTATGGGGTACCCTAATTACAAAAATTAAGTTTTGGTTAGACTCCGCCCCCTTCACCTGGGAAAAATTCGAATTTCAATTTTTATGACGCCGATTTTTCAACTTTTTTCCTGTATGAGGTAGAGTCAAAATCTAACCGGGCATCAACTTTGGACACGTTTTGAAGCAGTTTAAAGTTTAGAAGAAAATTCTAACTTTATTTTTTGAAAGTGAAATTTCATAAAATTTGTGAATTTTTTTCTTAATGTTGGAAAAAATGAAGAAAAAAACCTATAGCAGGCCGGAGACCATAGAGGTAGGGCAGTTTCACTTCATGAAATGAATAAGCATCAACTAGGGTACCAAATGACATATCATAGACCCTGGAAATCTTTCTCCCTGAAAGCGAATTTTTCCACTCTTTGTGGTTCATTACCTAAATTTCACGTACCCCTAAAATTTACCTAAATTTCACGTATCCCTATACGTTGTGAAAAATATCAAAGTACCAGAACTGGATGAGATTGTGTTTGTATGTTGTACTAACATTGCCCAACATACTGACATAGTATCAGCCTCTGATATTTCCTCTCTTGGCTACAGTACCAATTTGAAAAATTATTTGAGGTATCAAGTTTGGAGGATCATATCTCAGTTTAAAGTGGTTCTATTGACTTCCTTTTTTAATTAAATTGAAGCCTGAAAAGTCAGCTGAGTTTCAATTTAATTAAAAAAGGAAGTCAATAGAACCACTTTAAACTGAGATATGATCCTCCAAACTTGATACCTCAAATAATTTTTCAAATTGGTACTGTAGCCAAGAGAGGAAATATCAGAGGCTGATACTATGTCAGTATGTTGGGCAATGTTAGTACAACATACAAACACAATCTCATCCAGTTCTGGTACTTTGATATTTTTCACAACGTATAGGGATACGTGAAATTTAGGTAAATTTTAGGGGTACGTGAAATTTAGGTAATGAACCACAAAGAGTGGAAAAATTCGCTTTCAGGGAGAAAGATTTCCAGGGTCTATGATATGTCATTTGGTACCCTAGTTGATGCTTATTCATTTCATGAAGTGAAACTGCCCTACCTCTATGGTCTCCGGCCTGCTATAGGTTTTTTTCTTCATTTTTTCCAACATTAAGAAAAAAATTCACAAATTTTATGAAATTTCACTTTCAAGAAATAAAGTTAGAATTTTCTTCTAAACTTTAAACTGCTTCAAAACGTGTCCAAAGTTGATGCCCGGTTAGATTTTGACTCTACCTCATATAGGAAAAAAGTTGAAAAATTGACGTCGTAAAAATTGAAATTCGAACTTTTTCCAGATGAAGGGGGCGGAGTCTAACCAAAACTCAATTTTTGTAATTAGGGTACCCCATAGTGTAAGTACATGGTAGGACAGACCAATCGAATAACTCTGACTTTTTTGTTGCTACGGGTTCTCGGGCCAGAGGGGTAGGCCGTCTTAAACTTTTTACTTTTTCAAAAACATTGCTCAACATTTTGTAGAAAAAAAACATTTTATCACAGAAAAGACGCAGAATCGAGACTCAGACTAGCAGAGATTCTTTTCGAAAATAAAGAGATTCATTTTTGAACAGTGACTTAGACTAACAGAGAAACATTTCGAAAATATAGAGATCCCTTTAAAATGGCGCTCTTCTGGATTTGGTCATTGGCGTAAGCCAAATTCAGCTGTAGCATAACGAGTCGGGTTCCAGAGAGTCTTCAGTCTTTATTCTTCATTCCAGGAAGGCCGTGATGTAAAAATTTTTCGTATCATAAGTCAGTATGACCATACCCTGCAAAATCTGGTTTTTGAACATTATGCATTGCGAATGGCTAAAAAAAAACGACATTAATCGGAAGATCTTCCTGAAGCGCCTTGGAATGTCTTCTGTGCTGTGTTTGGACGGATCGAAAAAGACTTTTGGTCTTTGATTGAGTGAGCTGAAGTAGGGAGCCGTTGCAGGGGACACAGATTGATCAACAGATAATGTTTGTGAATTCACAGCCGTTTTAGGGCGAATTAAACTGGTTGGCGAAACTGCAGATGGAGTAGTTACAGTAGTTTCCGATGGAGCCTTAAGTTCAAAATAAGGAGAACATATAAAAACTGAGCCTTACTTTTTTTCTGAGATCCTTTGCAGTTCATAATTTCAAAGACTTAGACTTCGCCGTCAAAAAAACTAATTCCATTGGGTAAAATTTTCACTTTCCATTTTTCTTCTCTTGGCCGACCAAGAGATTGGACTTTGGAAACTTCAGATTAATGTCGTATAGCTCCTTCAATCTCTCTTCCGTAAGCGGCTTCTGGTCCAGCGAGCTCGATGAGCTTTTCTAGGACGGTTTGATCCTTCTTGATAGGCTTTTTCGAAGAATTTGGAACTGGATTGGACATCCTTCTGGATATGTTCATCGACAGAGGCCAAACGCAGTCAGGTTCCAATGGGTCTTCAGTCTCCATTCTTGATTCCAGGAAGCTCGTGATGGAAAAAATTTGCTTTTCTTGTTGCGTTAGGAATGTCACGGCAGATTCGACACAAGTTGAGAACTGAAAGAGAATAGTTACTACAAAGAATGTTTTCAAAATTTAAACGCTGTTTTACCATCAAAATTTTCCGAGAAAAAAAAACTCACTTCACTCGGTGCTTTGTGAAGAACTTGGAGTTCTTAAAAGAAGTTATTCACAAGAACCGATCAAACTTTCTTTTTCTGATTCGGGTATTTTGCCCAAGACGTTCTTTTTTGACAGCCCACACAGAAATCGTAACTCAGCTCCCCATTTTTGGACCGAAATTTAAAGTCTGCAACACATTCCAACAAACATAGTCACAACTGCGTCTCTACCAGTCACACTCCACGGAACAACTGAAACTACAAAGTAATTTTAAAAGTAATTTTTCGTGATGGAAAAACTTTGCCTTTCTGGTTGCGTTGACAGCGTCACGACAAATTCTGCACAAGTTGAAAACTAGCCGATCTCCAATCAGTGGATCCACTTGCAGATTTTGAACGTACCTCAACATCTAAAATATAACACACAATTCCTACTAATTTATTTTTTTGTACAGACATACCATTTTCTTCATAGATTCATAGTTCACTTTTGATGCTGTGGTCGAATTAAGGGTCATCCCCTTTTGCTTTCATATAGTGAACCTTCTCTCCCATTCTTTTTTCATCACGCCAAGACTATCTCCTTTCAAATCTCTGTGAAAATTTTTTTTTTCTTGAAGGAAGATGACCGAGTTTGCGACAATTTCAGCAGTGTTTGGGATTCCACAAATTCCTGTTTTGATACTATTTCTAAACAAAAACGGCTGTGACAATAGTAGTTTTATTTGTATTCGACGTCGACTAATTGAAGCTCAGTAGAAGTATTGAATTCTAATCGATATATCAAATTTTACATTATTTCCAATTTTTTCCACTAATTTTTATCTATTTTTTTTATTTATTGGTTGTTACTTTTTATTGTTTTTTTTTCACGCACCTAATCCATTCACATCCAATAATCATACAAAATTCACAATAAAATTAGAAAATATTCGAAAAAAATCCATAAATATTTGACCAGTCACATCACAAGACAGTCGAAAAGAATAAGAATGAATGAAAATGACATTGGATAGTGAGGGGCGATCTTGTCTCAGCAGGAGATCACTTGATGGATAGGTGACGGAAAGATGCTACAAAATGATAGGGAGGCGCAACAGTGTCACAAAAGGATCGTTCTGACGGTTATGATGAATTACCTGTAATAGAGTGGCGGGCCGCATTGTTTTTCAATACATCTTACGTCAAACAATTAAAAAAGAAGGGTTTTTTTTTCAAAAAAAAAAAACACCAAATTTCCTTGAAAATCCACTTTTGAGAACAGATCGATCTAGTCAAAGACGCTCATCTACAGGATTTACGGTAAGAATTTTTTTGGATTTTTCAGTACAGTTTTTAACTACAAATAGTTGTCCGAAAAGCTTATTTTTTTCTGTTTCAAGTTTTATTCAAATTTTAATTTCATCACCATATTTTGCTGTATTCATTCATAGCTGCTAAAATATCTCGAATTTCGAAATTGACAATTTTCCAGACATATTTTCCTGCTTCACCATGTCTTGAATCGTGGCGTGACTAGTCAAATTCAATGGTAATTTTTTTAGTGCGTTTTAACAAAGAACTATTGATAGCAGTTGTACGAAGTGGATATTCTCGATTCCGGAATCCGGAATCCGGAATTTCGTACAACTCTGATTGATAGTGAAGTACTGAATCAGTGACCGAAAAAAGTGGGAGGAGCCTTCCACTCGAGACTCTCGAGACAAATTTTTACAAAATCTAAGCAGCTTTTCAAAAACGCACCGCCCCACATAAACCCAAAATCAAAGAATGAATATTCTGAAATTAAGAATGGGCCAGAATCTTTTGCAATTGTTTTATTATTATAAAAAAAAGGCGCAGAACTCCAAAAAAAAGAAGTTATATTATTCACCACTCGTCCTCCTCCTCTCCGCAGTCCGTTATCAATTCAAACTCGTCGTCCTCCGCATCATCTACTGTCTTCTTCGCCTCTTTCTCCTCCAATTTCATTTTACGAATCTTGAAAATAAAAACAATTATTGATTTTCAAAAAAGATTATAATAATTTTCAACTCACCATCATCACCAACTGCAACTCTTGATCGGTCAATTCTATTCTCTTCAACTCATCTTTCTTGGGCTTATCTCTCTTCAACTCGACTGGTGTTTTTAGATGGCGATTACCAATTGGTCTCAGCTGAAAAATGAAACATTTTATCAAAATGAAAAAAAAAACTTACATTACCGAATCCAACCTCAACTCGTACTACCTCCCGTGGATACAACGTTTTCTCGTCACCGTCCAAATACACCATTCTTCTCCCACCGTCAATATACACCCCCCATTTGACTAGGAAGTATTCCTGGATAGAGGTTTTGGCCCCTGTTCTGCCAAACGCATAATATCCGCTATAAAACCCAATTTAAAAAAATTCAATTTCATTCAAAACTCACGTTTCCTGACTCTCTCTCAGACGGCCCACTCTCCACTTTTTTTGGTGTTCCAGCCAAATATGACGAACTCCAATGGGGTCATACCCCATCATAAAGTACACATCGACATTGAGCTCAGCCATTGCGCTCTAAATAAAAAGAAAATGTAGGCGAAAAACACAAAAAATATTTTTTCTTTTTCATAACTAATGGGACTTACCCCCAGTAAAATTCTTTTTTTTATTAAATTCTTTGAGTTCACTCTAATTTTCACTCTTTCAACTCCATTTTGTAAAACTACGTTTTTTTTTTCTTATCAGTTCTTCGTGCCCACGACGAGGTTTACGAATTATTCAGAAGTTAATCAATTGCTAAATTTTTCTAAATTTTTTTCGAAATTTTTTTGCATGATTACAAGTTTTTTTTTTTTTAAGTACACTGATCTATTTTTTCCATACTTGTTAAAAATCGGTGGTCGAAGGTGTCGGCCCGGGTTTCAGAATTCTTATTTTTCGAGCTCATTTTTCTCGATTTTCAGCTCAATTTCGAAACTTTTCCTGGGTTTTCATACTTGAAAAATGATGAAATTTGCATTCCAGAAAACATAGGCCAAATTAGAATGTGAAAAACCGCGAAAAAAAAATTTCGAAATGCGAAACATGTTTTGCTTTGAACCCCGGGCCGGGCCGGGTCGGTAGAAACTTCTCAGTCGGTCCGGCCCGGCCCGTGACAAGCATGATTTTTTCTATAATTTCGAACTTCAGTCGATCACCACAAAAGCCAGTCAGAACAAATTAGAATGAGGGAATGGGCAAAAAACATTGAAATTTTCTCGATGAAAAATTTCAATTTCATTCTGATTTTGCGGGTATTATTTGAGAAGCCTATCAGTTTTTGATATAGCTAGTGAGTTTTGACAATGTCACGAAAAAGCAATTTTTAATATTTTTTCCAAGGGCAGAAATTCCCAAAGGTTTCCGGAAGCTTATTCCCGAAATAACCCTTTCCTGCTGATTTTCTTGGGATTTTCCCATACTTATCACAGTTTCAAATATATTTTGAATGATGAGTTTTTTCTTCTTATCAGTGTATTAAATCTTTTTGAAAAAAAATCCAAAAATTAAAGAACCCAAATTTATAAAATTAACAGTTTGAATATCAGTAGAAGTTTTGGTAACTACTTTAAACCGTAACAAATTTTGAAATATCTTTGCTATTTTGGCCGAAATTTCCACATTTTATTTTTCTAGTTTCGAATAATTTTATTCAAAATTCACCAGATTTTTTCAAATTATCACATCAGTCTCAAATAAAACTCAAAAACTTTGATGATATCACGAAAAAGCAATTTCTTTCGTATTTCCAGTGGAAAAAAAATTCGAAAGTTTCGCCCATCAAAAAAGAGAAACGTTTCTTCGAAAGAGCCCGATTTTCAACTGAATTCGTCGAGAACTCCTTCTAATTTTCACAGTTTCAATTTGATTTCCTAAATCTGAACTTGTTATTTTTATCAGTTCGTACCGATTTTTTAGCAAAATTTTCAAATTAAAAGCTCTCAAAGCACTGATATTGACAATTCGAAAGTCAGTAGAGTTTTTACAAACCTACTTGAAACCGTAAAACCGTAATTTTTACATATTTACACCTTTAAAACGTTTTTTTTTCCAACAATTTAAATTTTTTGGCTATTTTCACTCACCTTATCCATTCACATCCAATAATAATAATCAAGATTCACAATAAAAATAGAAAATATTCGAAAAAAATCCATAAAAAAATAGACCAGTCACATCATAAGACAGTCGAAAAGAATAAGAATGAATGGGAATGGCATTGGATAGGGAGGGCCGATCTTGTCTCAGCAGGAGATCAATTAATGGATAGGTGACGGAAAGATGATACAAGATAACAGGAAGGTGAAACAATGTCACAGCAGGATATTGTGGTATTATGTGAACTTGATATTAGGATCTGAGAGTGAGAGAGAGGCCGAAACAAAATAATGATTATGATGAATTACCTATAATAGAGCGGCCGGCCGCAATATTTTCATTACACCCTTTGGTGTTGTATTGGAGGAGCCGCTTGCCCGATTTCGAAATGAAAAATAGTTTCTGATAAAACAAACAACACGATTTTTTTACAACTTTTGAAAAATAAAAATTTTCCATAAAAATACACAATTTTTTCAAAAATTCACTTTTGAGGTCAGTCCGCTCTATTCAAGGAGCCGTTTAATTGAGAGCGCCGCTCAATTCAAGGGAGAAAATTTTTCAAAGGTTCTGTACTGTTTTTCATCACAATTAGTAGTTGGCAAAAACGTTTTTTCCTGTTTCGTGCATTCCTCACAAACTGTTTCAATTGTTACACTTTGCTGTATCATTGATAGAGTCTTCTGAAATTTTTCAAAATGAAATCCTGAAAAAACTAGTGAGATCTTTTAATTTTTCTTCTTCTTCTCCTTCCAGGATTTCGAAATTGACAAAGTTTTCAGATGTTTTTTCCTAACTTGGACTTCTTCGTATATTAGTCAAGGTGTTATAATTTGCCAACCAGTGTATGCTTACCGAAAAGTTTATCGAAAATGCCACATTTCCATAATTTATCGATAAATGTTACGATAAATTCAACAAATTACAAAAACTGGTGGTTTTTTTTTGGTTTTTTTTTGAACTCCCACGGGACAATCAATTTAAGCTGAGCAACTACTTTCTCATGAGTTTATCGACAATTTATCGATGAATTACCGATGAAATTATCGTATAATCTATCGAAAGATTTCGAAATATTACATTTTCATTTTAACCTAATTGGTGCTGAAGCAGGTGAATAGCAGCTGTCAAATTCCAAATTTTAACGTTTTCAGATTGAACAATATTGAATAATAAAATGAAAAAAAGTCATATATTTTTTCCTGCTTCGCCATGTCTTGAACTTCTGCGTAATTAGTCAAGCTCAATGATGTTAACATACGACAACATTTGAATACACTATCTACGAATACAACAAAAAAAACTTGTCTATAAACTTTTCTGTTCCAATTTTCCCATTAATTTTCGATCAGATTTTTCCTTTCGATAAATACTCGATAATTCAATAATTACAAAGCAAAAAGTTTCAGGAAAAGTGAGTTAGTCGGAAAACGATTGTGCAATGAACTGGTTGTAGTAGGTTTACTTTTTTGCATTGGTGCTGGGACGGCATAATGAAAGACGCTGAAATCGAAAAAAATTCACGTATTTGATCAAAAGTCAATGATGTCTTTCACAGTTATGAAACTATCGAAACGGTGAACAATTTTTGGTATTAAAAAAAACAACTCTCTAAAAATACTTTAAATTCACCAAAGCGTGAAAAACCAGCATGAAAAACTCACAATTGATTTGAAAATTGAAGACGAATTATATAAAAATTGTTACTGCACCTACCATTTCCTCTCTTCCTAGAATTTTCGAAGAAAAGTCGGAGGCGGCGTATTGTTTGAAGCATATTAAAACAACTTATTTTAAAGTATTAAAGTCACCGGTCGACTAATTCAGAAAAGCTCCACTTTTTGGTGGAAAATAAAGATATTCCAAATGTTAACGAGAATAAACTGTCTATACAATGACCAAAACTATCCATAATTCAACTATTATCTCTTCTGTTTCAAAAAACTGGTAAATTTCAGTTTCAGTCGGATGTACCGTTTTCACAATAATCTTAGCCAGAAAAGTTTTATGTTTCAAACTTTCACTAACTTTTCAGTCAGATTTCCCTAATTAGTTAAACTTATTCGATACAACGTTTTCATTATCCTTCCCTCAAAGTATCGAATCGTTTCTCCTTTTCCAGAAAATTGTCTTGTTTCCCCATTAATTGATCATTCGCATAACTTCACATGGTCAATATCAAGTGGCTGTACAATTTTTAGACTAATTATGAGTACAAACTGTTTTTCGATAAACTTTTCTGTCTCAGTTTTCTCGTTAACTTTGATGAGATTTCTAAAATTCGATCTGTTGCTCGAGCCATGGAATGTTGTTAAAACTAACAATTTCTGGAAAAGTCGGGCTAGTCATGGAATTGACCATAAAACATTCATTTGAATTGGTGCTGGAACGGTACCTCAAATGACGAAAAATTCAAGCTTCAAAAATGGTCATTTTCTTTGAGAAATCATTTTTGAGAAAGCACTTTCAAAATTCGTAAAAGAAGGAGTACTGGAGAAAGCAATATCATGTGAATTATTACGTGAAGTTTGATACAGTGATGATTTTTATTTCCCCTGTTTTCCATCAAGTTTCCTATTCAAAGTTGATACTGAAAATTGGTTCGTAGAGTTGTTCTGACTCGAAAAATGACAAAAAAATGAAAAATGACACTCTGGATTACTGGATTTATCAAAATTTTTCAAGACACCAGTTAGACATTCATTTGGAAAATATGAGACCGCTTGATGTTATAAAATTACTGAAATGATAACATAGGAATCTATAAGAAAAGAGCGGGAAACAGGTGTTTTTTCACAACAACTTTTAGTCCGACTAAACTTTTTTTCTGTTTCCAGAATGTATCAAGTTTTCTTCACAGTAATTAAACTACAGTTTGACTCGTTCGAGTACTCCAAGTATCTTTGACCAATTCTTACCCTTTTGAATAAAGAACATTATGATGCACTCAGAAAAGTGATTATTCTGGTAAAAGAAACAGGAACAAATTGGAAATGTCTTTGAGCTAAAACTATCTGTAGTTTTGCTTGATGTTAGAAAAAAACATGTTTCAAAATGGCATTTTGAATTGGATTAATAGAATGAATTCAGTGTGTAAATTGTAGATTTCTTTTTGGATTTTATCACAGCTGTAACTGCATAAGCCAGAAACATAATTATCAAAGGAGAAGAAGTAGACCGAAAGTCGCATTGCTGAATTCAAATAATGCCTGTTTCGTTAAAAGCTTGAAACAAAGTTTTAGTTTTCTAATGATTCCGATAATAATATGTCAATTAATTATATGGTTACTTCATATGCCTGATCAGAAAGAGACAAAATAGAGCATACTTTTTGAAGAAGCGGCCGTTCGAGGAACGTTCTCATCAAGTTATGATGGAAACAATATATTTTCCAACTCAACACAAAGTAACATCAAAAACTTCAAAACTTCATACAAAAGTCGACAAAGGTAACCCATTGGAGAAAACAACATTTCATACTTTTGTGGATTGACGAACAATTTTTGCAGGAAATGTACTGAAAAAACTATATATAACTGCCCAACTAACTCACAGTATTTTTCAAATTGAAACATTCTCGGTCAGTTTGACTAACCCTTCTTTCTAATGTTTCGAAAAATAAAAGAACTGGGAAAACAATGTTTTGAAACTGTAGTACTTGTCGGAGAAAAAATTGTCTTCGTACGAACTTTTGTGTGCCAAATCGAAAATTTCCTCTGTTCCCACAGCCGGTTATGTTTTCTTTTTAGTATCCGAAACAAGATGACATCTTTTGCTTCTAACAAATGAATCATGTCCATAACACTGTGTGAAAAT
The DNA here is from genome assembly GCA_963572265.1 of Caenorhabditis doughertyi. Taxonomy (NCBI): domain Eukaryota; kingdom Metazoa; phylum Nematoda; class Chromadorea; order Rhabditida; family Rhabditidae; genus Caenorhabditis; species Caenorhabditis doughertyi. The sequence continues at coordinate 7,994,622 of OY751556.1, read as the reverse complement.
AATTACTCATAAGCCCGACTTTTCCAGAAATTGTTTGTTTTAACAACATTCCATGGCTCGAGCAACAGATCGAATGTTGAAAATCTCATCAAAAATTTCATCAAGATAACGAGAAAACTGAGACAGAAAAGTTTATCGAAAAACAGTTTGAACTCATAATTAGTCTAAAAATTGTACAGCCACTTGATATTGACCATGTGAAGTTATGTAAATGATAAATTAATTGGGAAATAGGAAAATTTTCTTGAAAAGGTGAAACGTTTCGAAAATTTGAGGGAAAGATAATGAGAAAATTGTATTGAATAAATCTATCGAATTAGGTAAATCTGACTGAAAAGTTAGTGAAAGTTTGAAACATAAAACTTTGCTTGCTCTGGTGTATGAGAGAACGATAAATTTTACCGGAGCTGATGTTTACCAGTTATTTTGAAACAACAAAAAATAATTGAATTATGGATAGTTTTTAGTCATAATATAGACAGTTTGTTCTTATTAACATTTGGAATATCTTTATTCCAATTTTTTAGGTTCATTGGATGTTCGTAAGCAAAAAATTTATATATTTCGTCTTCAATTTTCAAATCAATCGTAAACTTTTCATGCTGGTTTTTTACGCTTTGGTGAATAAAAAAATATTTTTAGAGAGTTGTTTTTTTTAATACCAAAAATTGTTCACCGTTTTGATAGTTTTGTAACTGTGAGAGACATCATTAACTTTTGATAAAATGCGTGAAATTTTTTCGATTTTAGCGTCTTTCATTATGCCGTCCCAGCACCAATGCAAAAAAGTAAACCTACTACAACCAGTTCATTGCACAATCGTTTTCCGACTAGCTCACTTTTTCTGAAACTTTCTTGCTTTGTAATTATTGAATTATCGGGTTTTTATCGAAAGGCAAAATTCTGATCGAAAATTAACGGAAAACTTGAAACAGAAAAATTTATAGACAAGTTTTTTTTTATTTGTTTTGCGTAACATTATTGAACTTGACAAATTACGCAAAAGTTCAAGTTGCAGAAAAAAACTAAGAAGTTTTTTTCTTATTTCCTTATTGAATACTTGGTCTAGAAGCGTTCGGATTTCCAGAGATCTTAGTTTTCTGCTTCAGCACCAACTAAAATTAATGAAAATATTCTTTGAAAAGAACCTTTATGGAATTCTAATTCAACTTGCTTGCAGAGTGTAAGTGTAAACGCCAGTTTATTGACATATTAAAAATTGATAGAAAATTAAAGGAAAGTTTGGAACAGAAAAGTTTTTTGGAACGTCTTTTGTGTTCCTAGGGTCAGAGGATTATGTTATTGAACTTGACTAGTTACGCAGAAATTCAAGGTATGGTGAAGCAGGAGAAAATCTGAAAAATTGATCAATTTGAAATTCGGGAAAAAGGAAAAGACGGAAAATAGAAAGATTTCACTACTTTGTTCAGAAATTTTTTCTTCGAAACATTTCAGTCTATCAAAAAAAACAGCGAAGTATGATAATTAAACTAAACTTTGAAATATCTTTGAAACAGGAAAAAACTTTTCGGATAACAGTTTGTAATCAAAAAATCTACAGAAATCTTCAAAATACTTCTAATCGTAAAGCCTGTAATTGAACGGCTCCTTGAATAGAGCGGTCTGTGAGTTTCAAAAAAGTTGTGTATTTTCCTGGAAAAATGATCTTTTTTTCAAAATTTGTTTGACTTGTTACATATTATGGATGAAAAACCTCAGTTTTCATTAATTTTTACAGATTTCGAGTAAAATTAGTGTTGTTTTGAGCTTCAGAAACCTCTAATATAACGACCCTCTGAAATAGTTTGTCCTGCAGCATTGTTTCAGGTCCTGTGATAATCCATAATCATTATTGGATCTCTCTCTCTCTCTCTCTCTCAGATCCTAATCTCAGGTTCACATAATACCACAATATCCCGCTGTGATTACATTGTTTCACCTCCCCATTATCTTGTATCATCTTTCCGTCACCTATCCATTAAATGATCTCCTGCTGAGAAGAAGGTTGCCCCTTCTTGTCCAATGCCATTTTCATTCATTCTTATTCTTTTCGACTGTCTTGTGATGTGACTGGTCAAATTTTTAATGGATTTTTTTCGAATATTTTCTAATTTTATTGTGAATTTTGAATGATTATTGGATGTGGATGGATCAGGTGAGTGAAAATAGCCAATAAAACTGAAAAGTATTGAAAAAGTCGACCAAAATGAGTAAAAAACTGGTAATTATGTGAAAATCGAGGTCAAAATATCAAAGATTATGCAAAATTTATTACAGTTTCAAGTAGGTGCCCACTCTTCAATCGACCATCGAATTGTTAACTCCAACAATTTCTAAGCTATCATTTTCAAATTTTGAACATTTCTTCATTACTAATAAGAATAACAAGTTTAGGTTCAGAAAATCAAATTGAAACTGTGAAAATTAGAGAGAATTCTCACTGAATTAGGTCAAAAATTGGGCTTTTTTTAGTGATTTTTTTTCTTATCATTGATGTCAACTTTTGAAATTTTTCACCTTACGTTTACACGAAAGAATTGATTTCTGTGACATCATCAAAATTCTTGTGTTATATTTGAACCGGATATGTTTACTTGAAAAAAAAAACCACAAATTCAGTTTGAAATTATTCGAAGTTACAAAAATAAACTGGTAGTTATGTGGAATTTTCGGCCAAAATAGCAAAGATATTGCAAAATTTGTTACGGTTTCAATTAGTTATCAAAGTTTCTACTGACCTTTGAATTTTTAATTTGAAAGATTTGCGAGTTTCAAACTTTTGCATAATTTGTAAAAGGTAGTTGGGTGCGGCACTTATTGACAAGAAAAACGAATATAGTTTTACAGAATTAAGTTGAAACAGTGAAAATTAGACAGAATTTGCAAATTATTTAGTCAAAAATGAATTTTTCTGGCGCTAATTTCCTAAGTTTTGATCGAGAAAAAATTTGGAATTCACTTATTTTGAGAAGAAAAACATTGGAACGACCACCTCTGAAACAGCAATCATTTTTTGGAAAAATATGAGCTTTGATCTATTCAAAATCTAAAAAAAAAGATTTCAGTTGTTCTACGAGCACCAACAATTGAAGGCTATTACTGGAGGATTGATAGGTATAATGGATTTTGAATCAATATTTGAAAAACATGGTGCATCGAGAAGTTTTTAATGGAAAAGCAAGAGAACAAAGAATTCGAGCCAGATGATTTCCATCACTGATGAAACACCAAAAAAGAGCAGAAAAAGAGCCAGAATTGGATTATCCTGGGAAGGATGGACGCGGGATTTTGGTCCGTTTAAGACCTTTACGATGCACCAACAACTGAAGCCTATTACAGAGATTTGAGAGAAAAGTTTCGGGTATGAATTTTTGGCACTGTTTTAAAATCGTGGACCCAACAAAAAAATTGCGAACCAAGAAAAAAAATCGTGGACCGATTGAAATTTAAGATTTTGGAAAAATCGTGGACCGAAAAAATCGTGGACCGAAGTTGAGGCTTAGTTTCCGTCTACCTGTTCTAAAGAATCAGAACTTGTCGGAACAATTCAGAAATGGTCGTATAAGAACTGGACAAATCAGAACCGACACGTTCTGAGTTAAACAAATTTACAAAAAAACTAAGCCTCAACTTCGGGCCACGATTTTTTTCAAAACACAAAATTCAATCGATCCACGATTTTTTTTGTGTTTCTCGCCTACATTTTCTTTTTATTTAGAGCGCAATGGCTATGCTTGACGTCGATGTGTACTTTAAGATGGGGTATGACCCCATTGGAGTCCGTCATATTTGGCTGGAACACCAAAAAAAGTGGAGAGTTGGCCGTCTGAGAGAATCTCATGAAACGTGAGTTTTGAATGAAATTGGAATTTTTTTAAATTGGGTTTTACAGTGGATGATGGTATGAGTTTGGAAAAACAGGGTCCAAAACCTCTATCCAAGAATACTTCCTAGCCAAATGGGGGGTGTATATTGACGGTGGGAGAAGAATGGTGTAATTGGACGGTGACGAGAAGACGCTATACCCACGGGAAGTGATACGCGTTGAGGTTGGCTTTGGGAATGTAAGTTTTTATTTTATTTTATTTTGATAAAATGCTTCATTTTTTAGCTGAGACCAATTGGTAATCGCCATCTAAAAACACCAGTCGAGTTGAAGAGAGATGAACTCAAGAAGACGGAGGAACCCAAGAAGATGGCGTTGAAGAGAATAAAATTGACCGATCAAGAGTTGCAGTTGGTGATGATGGTGAGTTGAAAATTATTATCTTTTTGAAAATCAATAATTGGTTTTTCCAGATAAGGAAGATTAAGTTGGAGGAGAAGAAGAAGAAGTTGGAGGAAGCGGAAAAGGCGGTAGATTGCGACAATGATGCGGAGGAGGAGGACGAGTTTGAATTGATAACGGGCTGCGGAGATGAGGAGGAGGAAAACGATTGGTGGATGATTAAAAAATTTTTTTTTGGGATTTCACGCCCTTTTTTTACAATAATAAAAAACTTGATTGAAAAGATTCTCGCCCATTCTTAATTTCAGAATATTCATTATTTGATTTTGGGTTTATGTGGGGCGGTCCGTTTTTGAAAAGCTGCTTAGATTTTGTAAAAATTTGTCTCGAGAGTCTCGAGTGGAAGGCTCCTCCCAATTTTTTCGGTCACTGATTCTGTACTTCACTATCAGAGTTGTACGGAATTTCGGATTCCGGATTCCGAATTCCAGATTCCGCAAAATGAAATTCTATTTCGCTACAACTCAAAATTTTCAAGTCAAAAAAAAATAGCAGAATTATGAAGAATATTTGAGCGATATTCCGGTATTCAATGCTTCTAACATGAAATGGTTCCTAAAATGCACTGAAAAACAGAACCAAACTACTTTTCGAGCTCAATCGCTGTTTTAACCTTTGAATCTCGCAAAGAAAATCATTCCGGATTCCGAGTTCCGTAGTCAAGGAAAAAAGAGATTATTCCGAATTCCGGATTCCGGAATCGAGAATAGCCAGTCCGTACAACTCTGCTATCAATAGTTTTTTGTTGAAACGCACCTTTACTTGCTTACATTGAGTAAGTACATTGAGTAAAAATGTAAGATGTATTGAAAAACAGTGCCGCCCGCCACTCTATTACAGGTTAGTCATAACCATTATTAGATCCTTCATCCTAACCATTATTAGATCCTTTTGTGACACCTCCCTATTATGTCTCAATTTGGTACTTGTACAATGTCGTTGTGTTGTATAAATTGAAAATTGTTTTCTGAATTCGTTCATTTTTTTCTCCCATATTTGAGCACAAAAAATTTAGCGTTCTCCGGCAAAGAATCAGTGAAATCACTTTCAGTTAAGATATTGAAAACAGGTTGGAACAGAAAAATGTATTTAAACAAAATACCCTCAACTTTCTAAGTTGTCAAGAAAGCCAATTCGGTTTCATAGAATTTTGAAGAATTTCTGTGACTACAGGGTGGCCCATAATTACGGGCACTAGACAGATAATGATGGCGCGCTCTGCTTACAAATTTCTTATGTCTCTATACTTAAAAAATGTGATATTTGAATTGTTATTTAATATTTCTGAAAGTTTCAGCTCAATAGGACATGTTTGAAGGCAGTGGCATTAGATAGTATCCGGAAATTTTCCCTCTAAAATCCTCTGAATGGCACGCATGGTGCGGCATTTTAAGGGAGCGGCTTCTAACATAGGATAGTTTTTGGCTAACAGTTAGTATGAGTTACAAATCTACAAAGTAGTTATTCAGAGTCATCAAACTAATATTTGGAGCAAAAGTTTTCTTTCTCGAGCAGCTCAAAATATCAGCGTAACATCATTTGTTGAAATATCAAAAAATGATGAAAAAGCGATGAATTCATCAGGAACTCTATCAAAGAGCAGCACATTGAGAAAAAAAAAGTAAATATTTTGTCTTTTTCAACTAAATTCATTGATTTGGACACGATCCGGGGTCATTCTATGACCAAACGCGCTTTTTTCTCAAAAAGTCGGTTTATTGGTGGTGCAAAGCCATATTTTTTGTGTGGACATATTGCATCCTCTCTCAGCTAAATGTTATCCCATGGACTTTTCCTCTTGGAAACTTTAAGAGGATGGTCTAAGCATAATACAGAACAAAATTGAGCTTGTAAAAAGTTCAAATGGCACTGCAGCGACTGCAACTTTCCCGCAATTATGCGCGTGCCGCAGCTGGTGTCCACATAAGAAGTCGTCACTGTCTCGTGGAAACGAAAAGTGACGGATTCGGAAAATTTTTTTTGATGTCTTATCTTTAGACATCTATTAATCGTTTTGCATGATTTCAGCTAGTTTGAAGTTTTAGTTTTGGAGTAATAGTAACTTGAAGTAGTGCCCGTAATTATGGGCCACCCTGTATAATTATGGTAATAGTCTGTTTTTTACTTTTGTTCCTTTTGGCTCAGTTTGGGTTCCTTAACTTTGAGAATGCCATTCTAAAAAAGATGCAAATGTACCTTTTCGCTGTTTCAATATCGAGCGGGGAAACGTTTAAATAAAAATAAAATACCTGATTTGCTGTTTCTTGTAAATTATATTCGAAATCGTCAAATTTGAATGTTCAGTAGATTCATGCTACAAGCTGAAACATTTTCCTTTTTCCTTGATTATTTAAAGTTTCTCATAAAATAAAATGTTCAATAGAATTCTCAATCTTGGTGTAGAATTTCCAACAATTTTGCAACTTCAAAGTATATTTTCGGTCTCCCTCTGAATTCTTCGATCTTACTTTTCGAATTTCATGATAATGAGAAAAATTCCTACCTTTTTAACTTTCCCTTTTCATTTTTCAACTAGTATCGGAAGTACTTATTCACTTTTCTTCCAACTGATTATTTTAATTTTCTTTACCCAGCCAAGAAGGTATGTTTCGATTCAGTTTTTTTGGGTAACTTTCCAGAATTTTCAATATTTTTTTCTCCGCTTCTTCAGTTTTTTTATTCGCTTTCGACAAATTCGTACATTAGTCGTGCGAGACGTTTACATCAGGTTTTTTGAAAACACTCGATAACTAATACGATTACGAAATAGTCAAAATTTAAGACGATTCATTCTAATTAAATCAGAATATGGCTTCATCTTTCTATCTTAACACTCCTAATTTTCTATACTATCTCGATAAAGTTTCAGAAAAGTAATGTGACAAAATAAAAACATTGATGAAGTGCTGTTCAATTATGGAAACAAACAAAGAAGAAACGAATTACTAGATTCCGTTAAGGTTTTAGTGCTTTCTGAAACTGAAAATGTAAATATAATGCGGTTTAATAGTCGAAATCCATATCGGTTACTGTATTCCTCGCGGCTATGTTTGTGTAGAAACCGTTCAAAACTTCAATCTCTCTTTTCCATTGATTAACAGTACCGTATTAGAGAAACCACTTTATAGTGAGAAAAAAGGTCATAAATAGACTGTTTGGAAAGCAAAAAAGATTTCTCTGTTATAGGAATTTTTTGGCTGAACAACGGAGTATGAATTTTCGGAATGGTCCTGTTGAAGTTGGCAATATTAATTGACATTCGCAGTAATATTTCTGTTTCAGACTTTCCAGGAAATCGAAGTTTGAGGTTGTGAACACTGCTCTTCCCCATTCAAATTTTGTCTAGAAACTTCACTGCTTCAAAGTTTTTTGAACAGTCCATCTCGGATATCCACACAATCTCCCGTTGGCACTTGTTCTACAGTAGTCAAAAGTTTGTAGAGGAAAGAAATGAGGAGAGTTTGGAAACAATTTAGTTTGATATTAGAAGGAACTAAACATGGAAAAAGAACAAAAGCTGAACCTTTACTGCAAATTCATTGCAGTTTGAAACAGGAAAATAATTGCAGCTTCACTTCAATTATTAGCTTCAGATGGTTACTGTAGCAGCAGTTTGGGATGTAAATGTATTTCTGGACAATAAACATGCGGAACTTGACGCTATTCAGAAGTGAGCATTATCCAAATTACTGTTTCAGACAGGCCTTGCTTCATTCCCAAAAATGTGGTTTTTGATGGGTTGCAAAGCTAATCAAGAAATCAACTATACACAAAATATTTATACCAACGGGACCGAAATGGAAATGTCTTGTATTATTATAGAAAATTATGACGGAAACAATTTATTTCCAGACACATAGTTAACAGAAAGCAACATGATAATGTTAACACTTGATACAAAAACGTTCGAAAGAAACACATTGGAGAAAACGTTATTATGTAAACTATTATATGGAGTTTGATACAGTAATGATTTGCATTATTCTCAGATTTTCTTCACATTTTCTAGAGATAGTTGATACGGAAAATTGGTTAATTCCGTTATTCTGACTCGGAAAATGGCAAAAATACGCAAAAGTTCAGCTGAAACAGTACTGGTGAAGCTCCAAACTACGGCCAAACTAAAAACTGGGCACGATCAAGAAATCGAAGAAGGAATAATGCTTTGGGAAATGAAGAAACTCAGATGACAAGTTATTGAAACAGTAGTACCAGTCCTTGAAGTGTGTTTTTTGTTTTCCGACTAAATTCTTTCTCTGTTTCCAGAATGTTTGAAGCTTCGTTTATAGTTTGTGGTGGCATTCAACTTGTCGCTATCCTGTGGAAATCTGACAAATGGGAATCAACTGAAATCACATAAAAATGATTTCGGAAAACCATATTTTGAAACTGCAAATTGAATTCTATTAGTTTTGATTATTGTTTAGAATGAGATGAAGCTTTTTTTTCTGAGTTTTGTTATTGTTATATTTCAGCAGGAACCACGTTCATTTCACGAAACATGAGGATAATCATGTTGCGTAAAACTTCTCTCAGAATTTTGAAGCCGAAAAAGTTTTCCAAACGAATCACTACCAGGAAAAAAATTTTCGGTTTCCTGTATTCTTGGAAACTTACTTCTACATTTGTCTGCAGTCCTTTTTCATTGTATCCCGTTGATAGAAAGTTTCAAAAAACTTCATAACCCAGAAACAAAGTAATATTATACAGGAAACGATTGGAAATTTAGCATGACGTCAAAGCCTGTTTCCAAATGGCATTTTGAATTTATCAATCGCGAATGAGTTCAGTCCTTGCGTGGTACAAAGTGACGATTATTTTCTGAATTTGTTCATCGTTTCTCGCGTTATTGAGCAGAAAAAGATCGTATGATATTTCCGAGTGGATCAGTAAAGTCACTTTCAGTTAAGATATTGAAAACAGTTTGAGACAGAAAAATTCATCTAATCGAACTACCCTCAACTTTTAGAGTTGTCAGGGAAGCAAATTCTGTTTCATAGAATTTGTGAGAAAAAAATAATTCTAAAATCAGTAATCGGTAAACAATGAACTCACCTTCACAAATTGGATACTTGAGCATTCTGAAATTCAAAAAAAAAAAAGGAAAATTATTGAATTTTTACCATTCAGTTTCAGACTATCACACTGGGAATCCTTTGATAAATATAGAGCACATCACCTGAATTGCTATTTCATAAAATTGTAAATAAACTTTTGAAAATTTGTTTTCAATGAGTCTGACTTTGCCTCTTAAACTACCTTATACTCAAAAATAACGTATTTTCGATGGAAAATAATTTTAAAAACTGATTTCAAAAACAACTGAAATTTTTCGTGTTCTCTAAAAGTTTCCTTTTTTCAACGATCAGTTGTGACAACAGAAATATTAAGTTCAATTTAAAAAATAAAACGGAACTGCAACAGAAACGTTTTTAATCGTTCAAATCCTTTCAACATTTTGACTAGATAAGCTGTTCAAAAATTACATTTTCATAATGCCACTTTTTTTCTTGACATTATTCTCGCAGAAATATTTCTGTTCCAGACTCTACAGAAGATCGTAGTTTAAGGCTGTAAAATCTGCTTCTGCCAATCGTCGCTTACTCTAACAACTTCCCTGCTTCAAAAATTTTTGAACAGCACAGAGAGAATATCCACACAATCAGAAAGTGAAATATATACCACAGTAGTCAAATTATCAGAAATATGAGAAATAGGGAAAGTTTGGAGGAAAAATAATGAGTGAAGAAATAACAAAAACTAAACCTTCCCCGACAACTCATTACAGTTTGAAACAGAAATGATTACCGTAATAGCAGTTTGGAATATATGATTCGCAACAAGAAATATGTGGAACTCGACGCTATTCTCAAGTAAGCTTTATTTAAATCACTATTTCAAACAGATTTTTTCTTTATTTCCGAATATGTGGTTTTTAATCGGCGCAGCATGTTATTTGCCAAACATGAAACCAACTATACGCGAAGGATCGTATCATAAATTTATTTTTAAGTTATTTTTCACATAAATATTGAAATGGAACAATAGTTTGTTTGAATTCTTATTTCGTTTTATCATTAATGTACAGATCCTATCTGCTGATGTGTCTGCTTAAAGTTGACAAATCCCAAATTATGGTCATTTATCAAAGAATCAAATATACATACCACAAAAGAATTTTATCAAATCAACGCTCTGAAGGTAAGATTACTAAAATGACAAGTTTGAAACTAACAAGAAAGTTGGTCTAGTTCTATAGAATTTTTTGGTTTCCAGAATTCATCATTTCTCCTTTTTTTTGACAGGAAATACATTGTGTGATCATCAATCTTATAACAGCAAAAATTATCAAAACCAAGTATTCTGAATATTACAGCTATATTGTCTGAAAATGAATTTCACGTTTCCTATATGACTCCTGTACGAACAGATCCTCCTAAAACTAATACGATGATCAGCGACGGAGTTGAAGAACAGTTTTCTGGTTTTTTCCGTTATGCCAAGTTTGAGGACTGAAACCAGAGACTCAACTTAGAACATGCTAGTTTAAGAGAATGAAAATGTTCTGTTATATAGCTGGAAGAAATCGCGATTGAAAAAAAAGTGAAGAATACATTATCTGGGATACTGTTCCAAACAAATTTTATGAAGAATCCAAAATTCTGGATTTTTAATAGATCCGATATTGTATAAATATTTTTTTACGACAAAAATGGAAACCAATAAAAAAATTTCCAAGAAGATTTCACGAATAATTTGGAACTGAAAATTGAATATAGGAATTGTTTAATTGTTTGTTACCAAATTACTTTCATTGAGAAACTTTTTTCTGTTTCAAAACGTTTGCAAATTTTCCTTAGAATTAAGCCAGGTGTTTCTTGCACTATTGGAAAAAAAAACTTCAAAAAATACTAAGAATTTTACTATAAAAATAGTCTATTTGTAACGAAAATTCAGAAAAAAATCAGCAAAAACTGAGTATAAAATCAATATTTGGTGCAACTTTACGAAAAATAATGGCTGAAAAAGAAGTAAATCAGACTAAACAGAATACTCACCAAGCCCAACAAATTATAATGATATTTCACGAATAAATTGAAACTGGAAGCTAAACATAGAAATAGTTTATTAGTTTGTTAACAAAATACTTCGAGAAATTTTCTTTTGTTTCAAAACGTTTGATTATTTACTTTCGAATTAATCCAGGTGCTTCTTCGAAGGTTATTATAAGATTTTTCAAAACTAAGAACTTAACAGTCAACATAGTTTTAACGAATTAAAATTCGTTCCAAAAATTCAGAAATGATTAGCCGAAATTGAGTACAAGATCAATAATTGGTGTAATTTCACAAAAAAATATGACTGAAAAAGAAGTGAATCATAATTAAAGTATACTCACCAAATCCAACAAATTCTAATAATGTTTCAGGAATACATTGAAACTGAAAATAAAAGATAGGAATAGTTTATTGGTTCGTTAACGGACAACTTTTGTCAAGAAGTTTTCTTCTGTTTCAAAACTTTTTTAAATTTACTTTTGAACGAGCTTTACAGTAGAATTAACTTATTTGTTATGAACAAATCAGCAAAAACTGACAATAAGACAAACAAGTGGTGCAATTTCACAAAAAAAAAACACTGAAAAAAAGTGAGACATTCAGCATATAGACCACTCATCAAATCCAACAAATTTTAATAATATTTTTATAATAACTTTGAAACTGAAAATATAATATCCGGACAGTTAAATCATCTCTGTCGTATGACACTTTTCCCTCAATTTCTTTGAAAATAAAAACTTTTTCTATTTCAAAAAGTTCAGAAATTTCCTTTTGAGAATCGATTAACGTTCCTTGCATTTTTGCTTGAGCACTATAAAACCAATAGTTTCAGATGCAATATTATTTATTTATTTCACAAATTTAAAGGGAGGAAATCAGCAAAAATTATATAATTTCTCAAAAAAAAAGTTATAAAAAATTGGGGAAATGACTGAAAAAAGAATAAAATCACACTATGGAAAGACTAGTTTTTTAGTAGAGTCAAGTGGACAAAAAAGGGGTTCCTGAGTCAATGAAAAATGTGAGATTACTGTAGTAATGGGGAGTACTGTAGGGGTGGGATTACTGTACAAAATGTGAAAAAATAAAATGAACAAAAATGGACACGAAAGATACAGAATATACACGAAAAAAGCTACAAGAAATTGGAATTTAAGGGAAGAAAATGGTCACAAGAAAGCCGCGAAATGAACAAAAAAAAATTTAGAAGAATTCCATTCGTTATGAAGATCCAGTTGGTGTGGAGTTAGTGTGGTCTGCAAAAAAAAGAGAAATTTTACGAAAAAAATTTTTTTTTGGTGTTATTGAAATTTGCTAAATTTACAGTATCAAATTTATTGGAAATTTCTAACAATGACCTGGAATTATTGATAGTATTGGCGTTACTTTGTAAAACTAGGATATCGATGAATTGCGGGAAAACATGTTGTTCAGATGCCAAATTTTAGTGGTTCTAGGTGATCAATCTTTTGAAACGATCAAATCACAAAACGGAATTGAAACAGATTAATACAAAAAGTCGGAAACTGAAACTTTTCATTGACAATTTCGGGAAGATTTTGAAAATGATTATTTTTTCCATCGAACAAAATCAGGAATTGAAGTTCAATTATTAGTAGCATTTCAGAAACTGGAAAAATTTTTCGGATTGGTTTTCAGAAACACTCATTCTTCCACCAAAACAAAAAAGTTGAATCAATTTGGAATTAGTGATTTTGAAAACGTGAAAAATTTGAAACTGAAATTATTCGAAGCGGCATTCAAAACTACTTTTTTTTTCAAAATGATACTTTTTTGTTTTTTCCAAAATTTGCAATAAGCCTGTTATGCCTATTGGTCCCTGTACTGTTAAAAGTCAATGGGCCCAGCCACAAGAATAATATTTTTCTGAAAACTTGAGAACAGAAAAGAACATTTCCGAAACTTTCAAGGTATCCATATTTGATTGAATTTTCTTTGTGAGTACTTTTTTGAAAATTATTCGAAACTGTAAACTTTTTTAAAAGTTTTAGCATTTTTTTTTCTTCAAAATTCAACTGCTTTGTTTGCTTTTTTCTGAAAATCGACAAGTTTTTCCTTCAAATATTAGGAAATAGGCTTCCAAAGACAAACTTATAGCAGTTTCAGTAACTTAAGAAGAAAATAACTGCTCCTTCATTATTGTTCACATGTTTGAAGCTGGGAATATTTTGGGAAACTTGAGGAATAGGTTTTTTTTAGAAAAATCGATATTAGTATTAAAAAAACGCAAATTTTTTTCACAATGTATTACCACTGATTTTGAAAACTTTTTATGTGAACAACTTGAAACAGAAATTATTTGATCCAAATTTTCGAAGAAATATTTTTTTTTAATTATTTTTCTTCCAAAACCAGTTTTCGCGACTCTATTAACTATTATCTTGTTGAAAACTTTTCGAAACTGAATTATTTTTTCCAAATCGTCGAAAATTGTCTATTCTAACTAACCCTCCTAATCCCATTTCTCACCTCAAAAATCTTCTAATTCCTCTCTTCTACTGCCTCCTCTGCCACTTCAACCTCCTCTTTTCCAAATTCTTCCCATCCACCATCAGATGCAGCATCTCCAATTTGGTCCTTAAGCCTTCCAATCTCCTCAATTTTCTCTTTCAATTCCCTTTTTGCCATCGTCAATTCATATTTGAATTGGGAAATTTTCATATTTGTTTGAAGGGTTTTCTGCGAAATTTGGTCGTGTAAATCGGCAAATTTTGATTTGAGGTCGGCAACTATTTCGTATTGAATTTCTAATTCTTTTTCTCGTTCGTTAAGGGTTACGAGGAGTTTTGAGTATTCATCAGAATACATTTGATTGAGTTGGTCCTTGCCGACAATTTCATTTTTCAGACGCTCATTTTCAAAATCCTGAGTGGCCGAAAGCTCGCAATTTTGGTCCTTCAGAGCATCGTTTTCTTGGGCAAGCTCGAGAAGTTCATGTTGGTATTGGAGGATTTTTCGGGCAATGGTGTCGATGGGCATGCCGGAAAGAAGGGCTTTTGTACGAGCCAAATTGGGCTGGTCTTGCCCATTGGTTGCCGGATTTTGAGAAGGGCTTACCGGATTCCGTTCAAGACTTGCCGGACTTTGCCCCATGGTTGCCGGATTTTCGATAGGGCTTGCCGAGTTTGTCGAGGCCTTAGCCGGATTTGTGACCAAGCTTGCCGGTTCTGAAGTACATTGCAATGCTTCCAAATTGCTGAGCCGATTTGCGGGTTCCTCAGGTTGAGCTTGCCCAATTTTTGCCGGACTCTGCCCGTTTCTTGCCGGTTTTGACACCAGACTTGCCCGGTCTTTTGCAGCCATATCCTCCTCCATTGTCCTCATCTTGAACACCTTTTTCAACAATTGCCTCTCCAATTCCTCGATTTTCTTCTCCAATTTGGCCTTCTCTTGGCCAAATTTCTCTGGATTTGGGCACAACTCATGCTTCATTTTCAGCATGCCCAATTTATTTTTCAATTTCTCATTTTCCATTTTCAAATTATCATGGGACCATACCAAACTCGCCATCGCATGATCCGGTTGTTCGGTTTTTGTGGCCAACTCTTTTTCGGCAATCTTAAGGTCCTCTTTGACTTTATTTAAGGATTTTTGCATGGTGAAAATTGCCTTTTCATGTTTGTCATTTAGAATTTCAATGACTTTTTTGTGATCTTTCTCCACATTTTTATCGATAAAAGATTGATAAGTTTCAGCAATTCTCGAATCTTCTTCAATATTTCGAAGGTGTTCCTCGAGGTCATCTATATTTTGGTCCTTTAATTTCATTTGGGTTTTTAGACATTCCAATTCGAATTCTTGAATATTAAAATTGTCTTGAAGACTACCCAAATCCTTCATAATCTGTTCATTTCCAGAATTTATAGCCTCTAATTCAATAATTTTCCCATCTTTTTCTCTCAATTGCTCTTGAAATTTTGCCAAACTTTCTGAAAATGATAGCATCATTTCCTTGAATGATTCTTTAAGCTTTATGTTTTCCTTAGCAACATTTTCAGATTCCAATTGATGTTTTCTTATAATTTCAGCATGATCCGATGGTCCCCGGAGAGCTTGAATACTGGTTTGAGCTTGGAAAAGATCGGCGGTGAATTGGGAAATTTGATTTTTGAGAAAATCATTTTCGTTTTTTAAAAGTTGAAATTCCGAATTGTGAAGGGCTTTTCGGAGGCGGAATTGCTCTTGTAATAGGGTTTTGGAGGATGGTGGAGACACTTTTTCGAGGTGGACCAATCTGAAAAAATTGAGATTAATTTAGCGAAAATGGCTGACATAGTCTGATCTAAAAATTTAGCTACACCAATCACTGAAAACTGATTTTCCGGACGAACTATCAAATTTCCATAAAGCCGGAAATTTTTTTAATATCAAGTCGTATAAAAATAGTTTGATTGGCTGAACTTAGGTGGAGAAGAGAAGCTCCCTGAACTGAAGTAAAAATTTAGCTAAACTTTTCAAAACTTGATGAAAGCGAATTATTTTTGGTCGAGATTGTAAAAATATGATGGAAAAATATGACTGAAAAACAACTTGGAGGAGGTGGAAAACGAGTAAATTTTTAATATTTTTATAACAAAGATAAGAAATGGAAACTAAAAAATCTACCTTCACAGTGGACTATCAGAATTTGTGGAAACTGGAATTGGTTTTTTTTTGAAATCTCAAAATATTTAGTTAATTTTATCTGAAACTGACTGGAAGTAATTGGAAATGGCTGATTAAACTGAAAAAGTTATTCTTATGGTGATTGATGAGCGATGGCTGGATATGTCTATCAGATTATGTAGAAACCGATTTTTCTTATTCAAAATATCGCCAAATTTATAGTTAGTTTGGACTGAAAAAAATCTAAAAAAAATTTTGAAGAGGCTCAAATTTCATTTTAGAAGAAGTCGTTTTAGTAATTCTCCAAAAATGGCACTGATGGTGAAACAAACAGTGATTTTGGAACTTTACCTAAACCTAACAAGATTCCATGAAATCGAAAATTTTTTGATGAAAATGGGTAAAAATGAAATCGTCTTTGAAATGTTCCAATTCAGCTGAAAATGAGTCATCCACATAAGGAATTAAAAAAGTGATTTAGTGTGTATTTCAAGAATTTAAACAACTGAAATTTTTTAATTTTGAAATGGTTGGAATTATAATTAAATTTACTTTTATTAAGTTCACAGTAGATGAAGGGAATTCTAACTGATTTTAATGTTGAACTTATCAAAGATTCGGGAAACTGAAATATTTTTGCTCAAAATTCGGAAAATTACAGTTAAGACTGGCTGAAGTTGGCTTTAAATGGCTCAAAAATGTTAATTTTGGATCTGAAAAGGTATTTATCACATTTTGAATGTGTATCATCGTTTGAAAGACTCTAATTAAAAACAACTACTCCTATGGTTTTCATGGATTTATTGAAATTGTATCTTTTTTTTTGAGAAATTATAAAATTCTAGTTTGTTCTGAATAAGAACATACTGAAAAAAACGTGTAGAACGATTCAGAAACAAAACTTATAAATTCGGCTAAAATGTGTGAAGAAGAAAAGCGACATATTGGATTTGATATCTAACGCTAAGGTTTTCAATGTTGTATAAAACTGGAAATTTTTTGGTAAGTTGATGGAAATTTAGGTCAAGTTGTTATTTGGGTTGTTTCAAGCCATTTTTCCAACTCTAAAAATAAATAAAAAATGTTAAAGAACTGGTGGTATGTCATGATTCAATATCCAAAAAAGCGATTCCGAACACTTAGACCCTTTTTGGAACAGCATAAAGTTTGGTGTAAAACTCTGAAATTGGAAGCTAGAACCGACTGAAACTAATAATAATTTGTAAAAATTAGGTCCAAACAGATCGATTTAAAATGTGTTCGAGATCATTGAAAATTTTGCCTAATGACTTCAAACGGGTCCCGAAACTGTACTTTTTGTATAAAAAAGAGTAAAATTTGGTCCTAATGTGTACCATAATTTCAGCCATGAGCAGAGAAATACAAAACGATAACAAAAACTTTCGATGGACTTCACAGAATTTCTTGAAATAGAAAAAAAATCTAGCTCGAATTCAGGGAAATTGTACTTATTAGTTTGAAAGAAAAGCTTTTTCATACCACACTTGAGTAGTTTGAGATCACTTTCAAATACATCGCTGGACTAAAAATCACTGGTGAACTACTATAAAATGGTGAAACGGAAAAGTTATTGATATATGGTGTTAATTTTTTGTATATTTGAGCGAAACTTGACTGAAAATTGTTATCTTAGATAACGTGACACCTTTGGAGCTGGATTAGTCATTTTAGCTGTCAAAACATGGGAAAATTACTGTAAAGTAGGGAAAATTAGAAAAGATTAGATTAGATTCATAGACTGAGCCGACATTCTAACGCTCGATAAAACAGAATGATTTCTAGCGAGAAATTTAGCAAAAACATCGCTCAATACCAGGATTTTTGGTGTTTGAAGGTAAAGATAACAGCGCGAAATCAACGGATAAGCCCATTGTTATTATGGAATTAGGAACCCACTGAAACAGGTGAAAAATCAGACATTTTGTAATTGATTATACTGTTGCACAGTGAAAACTGCAGAAACTATGGTTTTCCAGCGAAAGTTTTCGATTAGGAGGAGATGAGTTTGTAAAAAATATTTTGTCACAAAGATAATTGTTCGGAAAGTTATATTTTTGGAAAAAATTCGAAATATATTGTAAGTCAGGGAAAACTAAATTTAACAGCCAATACCTTACTCAATGCGAAGTGAAAATGATTGCATTGAAACTTTTTTCAAGACTTTCTGAAACAGTAGCCGGCTCTCACTAGTTCGGCAAGATATCACCGTTTTATAGTGAAGATTTGTGAAAAGAAGTTTAGCGAATATTAATTTTGGCATTTGTTGTATGTTTAACTTTCATATTCGTTTTTTCGCTGGTTTTGTAGAAGGTATATTTCGATATCTTTCACTGGATGACCGGAATCAGGTAGACCTAGGGAAAATATAGATGCCTCGTCCTAATAAATTCTGTGAATTTATCCGAAAATTCTATGGACTCTATGAAACTGCAGATTTTTCGCTGGAATTTGGTTTATTTCCAACGAAACTAGGAGCAGTAACAGGTCTAACAGACTTTTGTTTGACTCCCTATGGAAACAATTCATAGAAACATATTTTTTGTAACGAAAAATTGTGAGTTCGGGCTGAAACTCGGCGAAAAAAATCAAAGTTATGAGAAGACCTGGGATAAAAAAATTCGTAACAGATCCGAAAAAACGTTTTGAAGGGGTTCTAGGAACTCAAAACTAGTAATTGAAATATGATAAGTTCAAAGAGATTTATGTTACTTCTATGCAAGGAACACTAGCCTTGAAAACTTATGCTACGCCTACCAAGATATTCCAAAACTGGGATTTTTTTTCGGATTTAATTAAAATTTGCTAAAATTCACAAAATTTGGCGAAACGGGAACTGAGGTGTTTGAAAATGGTCATTTTCATCTTGATGGGAAAAACATTGAAGACCTGGTTGTCAGTAAAGATTCACAGGTTCTACTCTATCAAATAATATTGATGAAACTGAAAGTTTACAAGAAGGCTAAGTATACTTAAGATGATCGTGAGGTACAGAAAAAAGTCAAGTCCAATTTCTTGGAGGACGTATTTTTTCAAACTTTTTTTTGTTATTCCTCGGTGAACAAAACAGTGAACTGAACAGCTCGTGCTTAGCACATCAGCCACTTCTGAAGTCGAAACTTCTACGCTAAACTTATGACGTTTTCTTCGAACTCTTTCTGAAACTAATATTAGAGTTTCAATCAGTTCCAAACTGCACGTTTTCTCATAAACGGACTAAAAACCAAAAGTAAAGTGATAGGAATGTTTTGAAAATTACTCAAAACTGCATTTTTTGTAAAACTAATAGCATTAAGAAACTTATGGAACATTTTCATCAAACATGCAACGTCATCTGAAAGTATGATAACTGCCGTCCAGAATAAGACCCCTTCGTGTGATTTAATGTTCAATTTGTAACAAAAACGTAAGAAATTAACATAAAAAGACAAATTAGGCTTCAAAAATAACACTTAAGATCGAAAACCTCAAAAAAATTACCAAGTTTTTGAAAATTCATCGAAATTTTTGGGTGTCCATATAATTATGACGCGGCCAAAATCTCAACTTTTTCTTAAAATTTTCGCAATTTCGAACGTACCATTCTAAAAAATGTCGTCCCGTAGGTCATTTTGCATGCTGAATCGAATGGCATTTGTAGTTTCTCACAAAAAGTTCCAGTTCCGCCAAAACACCCCAAATCAGGGGTGTCCATATAATTATGACGCGCACTGTACATATCCCGTATCGCGAAACACTTGATTAGCCGGTACTGCATAGTGAAACGGTTCAGCAAAGGCTGAAACAGTAACCAATAGCTGTTAGCTTCACAAAAATACAAAGTAATTGGACATTTAGAAGACAGAAAAAAAAACATTGAGCAACAGACTGGAATGCCGGAGTGTTTTAAACTGATAATGGATGTTTCTCACAAATTTGATTTCTCGTTGAAACAGAGTACAACACTAGACTTTTTGTTAATATTTCTACTGTTTCACACGCCTATGTTCATGTTAAATTTCGCTTCAGGGATTTAATCTATAAATTTCAGAAAAAGTTTGGAAAGTAGTTTCAAAAGTGACTGTTACAAGATTAGAGGTTCAGAGAAAGGCAGGTTTAAGATAACAGTGAGTCAACAATCAATTGACTTTTTGGAAATAAATTTCAAATGTCATCACAAGGAAAAGAGAAGAGGCTTTCTCAAAGTTAGGTGAAACAGTAACAAACAACAGTGAAGAAAAATACTACTGTTAACGGTTTTCGTGCCAATTTTTCAATCGAATGGTGTGCCGCTGTATTAGAGGTTCGACGAGTTATTTTCTGCTGTTGAAATAATTCAACAACGATAAATGCAATAGAACGGGGATGGTTTCTACATAATCTATTGCTCTTTGAAACAGAGTAGAACACTAGACGTTTTGTTAATTTTTCACGCTGTTTCACAAGGTTAACTTCATTAATTTCAGATTCTAAGCAATAATAAAAAATGTTTTAATTTTTTCCTGATATGTCATATTTCAAAGTCGGGTAAAACCGCAGCCTTAAATTTTTACTAACAACGATTTTCTAACCACATTGAAGGATATAGTCCTCCTTGATACAGTTTATGTTTCATCAGCAACTCACTGTTACACAGTGAACATTAAATCAAATCTAGTTTGAAAGTCATGCTTGTGCTCACTGTAGTGGCAAAAAAAAGAAGTTTGGGCAAGTAATTCAAATTTTTATTTTTGCGGGCGGTCCGCCCACTTCAACTGGAAACTGTGAAAATACAAATTTAGCTTTTAGACGAAAATGGGCGGACCGCCCGCGGAAATAAATGTTTCAATTCTTTGCACAAACTTTATTTTATCAACAGTATGTACAAAACGTGTTTTTAAAGGGAACAGTGATTTTGTAGGGAATTTGCTTGGAAAAGTATGTAAATTATAGAATTTCTGAAGTTCTATTCCAATGATCAGTTCGGCTCCGTTCAAATTGTAATAAGCTCAATGAGGTACTAAACAAACTGTATAGAACCGTGTCCAAAAAATTTCAAAATTGGTTGAAACAGTAATCAAAAATTGCACGAAAAAAATTTACTGTTACAAAAAGAGTTCAGTAGGGATTGGTCTCCTTTTAGAAGTTGGTGCGTCGATACATCTTACACACTTCTAATCATGAACAGTCCATACAAATAGATGTAGTTTACTGTTCCACAGAAGAGTTATCCAAAACTAAAATGCTTTAATCATGATAGAGTCATTGTTGTTTTATGGAACAATTTGATTTACAATGAATTTGACGGTAGATGAAATTAGAAAGTCCATGAATCAAAGCAGTTCTCTACCATAGCCTAGGCCGGACCTGCTTCAATACAAAACAGCTCGGAACAGAATTATTATGCTTTCAAATGCAACGACTACGTGTCATTTATAATAAGAAACAGTTGTCATGGAACAGTCTGTTTCTCGAAAAATATACCTGTTTCGTAGTTGGGGCTTAATGGATTAAAGGAGGACTGAAGTCAGTAATTTTCTCTTTTTTAATCAATTCCTTTGGTGTTTTTATTCACTTTTTTCTCTTGCGAACCCCCTCGAAATACGCTGTGAAACGCACGAGAATCGGCCGCCGTACCTAAATTAAATTTTTTCGGAAGAGCGAAAATGGAAGAGAAACCTCCAAGAGACGCGGCCCGGGGTCGCGGATTATTTACGCGCAGCGGCGAATTTTTCATTCAATGCCTTGATTTTTCTCTGTTTCCGGCTTTCTTCGTTATTTTTACTCATTTTTTTGCATTCTTTTTCGAAAATTGAATTATTATTCGTCGAAATTGCATATTTCATTCATAATTTTTGTCTTTTTCTCCGATTCTCACGAGTTTTTCGTAAATTTTACATTCAATTCTTTTTTTTTTCCGGTGTACTCAAAAGTTTCGAGAATTTATCGAATATTTTCTGCCTAGAAGTCGAAAAAAAAACACATTTTCTTCCTTTTGCTCGATATTTTCGTTCAACATTTTCTTCTCGCTCATGTTTCTCCCATAATTCGTTGAATTGACAAACAATTTTTAAAAATTTATTTCAGTTCCTGTTGAAAGAAGCGAGGTGGAAGAGGAGAAGTCGGCGAAGAAAGAGGAAGAAAGGACAAATCCCAAGGATTTTTGCGGTTAGTGGATAAAAACAGTATCATACTTCTCCGCCATAATTTTTTCAGTTTCCGACAAAACAACCAGAACAAATCTCCAGTGCTCAAACGAATGGAATGACAACGTCTATTCCTTGATAAGGAAACGGTTTTTTTTTTAAATCTGTTTTCATGTTGGTTCCTACTTCACATCAAAAATAAAGATAAAAAAATATTCATCTTAGGCGTCAACAAAAGAAAAAAAACCATATAGAATTACAAAAATTTAGGAGGCGGCGTTCGATTTCTTCAGATTTGTCGTAAAAATGAGCCTAATCGCTCGTCCATTAGTTTTGTCGGAAACTGAAAAAATTATGGCGGAGAAGTATGATACTGTTTTTATCCACTAACCGCAAAAATCCTTGGGATTTGTCCTTTCTTCCTCTTTCTTCGCCGACTTCTCCTCTTCCACCTCGCTTCTTTCAACAGGAACTGAAATAAATTTTTAAAAATTGTTTGTCAATTCAACGAATTATGGGAGAAACATGAGCGAGAAGAAAATGTTGAACGAAAATATCGAGCAAAAGGAAGAAAATGTGTTTTTTTTTTCGACTTCTAGGCAGAAAATATTCGATAAATTCTCGAAACTTTTGAGTACACCGGAAAAAAAAGAATTGAATGTAAAATTTACGAAAAACTCGTGAGAATCGGAGAAAAAGACAAAAATTATGAATGAAATATGCAATTTCGACGAATAATAATTCAATTTTCGAAAAAGAATGCAAAAAAATGAGTAAAAATAACGAAGAAAGCCGGAAACAGAGAAAAATCAAGGCATTGAATGAAAAATTCGCCGCTGCGCGTAAATAATCCGCGACCCCGGGCCGCGTCTCTTGGAGGTTTCTCTTCCATTTTCGCTCTTCCGAAAAAATTTAATTTAGGTACGGCGGCCGATTCTCGTGCGTTTCACAGCGTATTTCGAGGGGGTTCGCAAGAGAAAAATATGAATAAAAATAACAAAGGAATTGATTAAAATACAGAAAATTACTGACTTCAGTCCTCCTTTAAGTTTAACGATAAGTGATTGCTTAAAATTGAAAGTTTTGAAACCCCTATTCAGATTTATCCTGTTGAGGTATTGTCTGATAACATTGCATAATTTCTCAAATAACTTGTTTCAATTATACTGTTTCTCACTAGATGTTTCAAATACCGAAGGAAATATGGATGATTAACGGGGTTTTTATAGTGAAGCAAAATAAAATATTTTTTTCCGGCTAATCTATTTGATGAATGAGATTCTGATTCTGTTAATGGTGATCCGACTTGTGATCCAGAAAAACTCAAAAATATTGAATAATAATTTTTCACGAACAGCTAGACTAAAATTTACAGTTTCATCAAACTAAGATTAGAAAGTTAATATTATGAGCGAATAATCCATCGCGATAGTGTAATCAATCTGGGTGTTTTTTTTCAAACTCGGAAGGAGAAGCTTCCAGGAAAGAGCATCCAAAAAATATTGCACTTTGTCATACTAGATAACATTTGATCTACAGACTAGAAAAAAAAACAATTAACACTAACTATTTCCACTCAAATAGCCAATTCACCGGAGCCGAAATGTTTTCCGATTGGGCTAAATTTTTTACAGAAATCCATCTGGGGCCCAAATAGTCAAAAAATACCAAATTCGAGTCGGTATCATTCTTGCTCCAGGAGCTGGAGCACAATAAGGAGCCGAAAATAAAAATGCTCGGATTGACTTCAAAAACGTTTTCCCGACGTTTTTTGGTATAGAGATTACGAATTTCACATTTATATCACTAGGTATCAATTTTAAAAGGTACCTGTAGTACTAAATTTTTTTTGAATTTTATGTTTTTCATAGAAGTCAAATTCATCGCAACAGAGGTAAACGGTTTTTTTTCGATGATAAGCTGCTGAAACGGTAAAGGGTTTTTCACAAAGCCCATCTTCTTCTTTTCTGAAACTGTAAAGGCTTCAAATCAAATTTCACTGTTTTATACTCAGTAAAATGTTTTGTATAAAACAGTGAAATTTGAACTGAAGCCTTTACAGTTTCAGAAAAGAAGAAGCTGGGCTTTGTGAAAAACCCTTTACCGTTTCAGCAGCTTATCATCGAAAAAGAAATCGTTTACCTCTGCTGCGATGAATTTGACTTCTATGAAAAATATAAAATTCAAAATAAAATTAAAAAATTCTCGGTTATAGACTCAACATGTAAGGTAGCCAGCTCGGTAGTACTAATGCGAATGCTACTCGGTCTCTCTAACAAAATAACTGATTAAAGCTCGAATTTGTTGACTTTCCCATGTTCAAAATTGTTTCACTTTTGTTTCAAAACTTTTACTGTTCCAAATTCATGTCCCAAAGAGTTGAGGAATAAAATAATTTGATTTTTCAATCACTACACTCGTGCTGGAAAATATTTGAGAAAACTTCTCGAAAAAATACAACTTCACTCAATTTCATTTCCAAAAAAGTTGAATACACTTGTTTAGCTCTGGACATGGGCTTAATGAAAGTCTTGCAGTTCCTAGGTTACTGTATCCCAAGTTTTTCGAATAATACAGTAAACTCTTCCGTTTCATTAAAAAGTTATGTACGCGGAGGGTTTCTGGAGTTCCGATGATTTTCCGGTTAGAGTTGGAATGATTGCCTAGAATTATAATCTCCAAACAAACTATGTCATATTTTTTGACCGTTTCAACTATTTGATTTCAAAAAATTAGTGATTTTTGACATGATGATATCTCTAAATATTGTTTGCGGAAATTATGTCCAAGATTGTATTCAGCCTGCTTCTTTTATCTAGCTTTTGAAAAAATAGTCTGTTTCAGTAAATACTCATTTTCCAACCTTTAGGATTACAACAGTCTCAGTTTTTTAATCTCAGTCTCAACTTTCTATCTTACTTAATTTCCAATCTATCAATTTGATGAAAGAATAATGTTGAGACGATTCCAGAAGATTCCAGAAGCTTACAAAACGAATTTCTGACCTTTTGCTATATAAATCAGTTATAAATCATTTTCAGCAGATAGACACTACATATAGTCAAATAGGCTCTAAATTATGAAAAAGAATCTTATTTTTCCGTTTCAGCATCCCAAATTCAGAGAGATGAAATTCGGTGTAATAATCTTTCTGTGGGTTAACGTTTATCAAAACAAACATATAAAACAAAAAAAAAGGTTTTCAATATGTTCGACTACCAGGAATTCATTGCAAATTCAGAAAATATTTCAGCCAATACACATTTCCGGATTTGCTAATTAATGCTCATTGTTTCGATAATTTTAATTGACACATATCTACTTTTATACTATAATTTCAAATATATCCATAGTGAAGCGAGCAATTCTTCCCTGATTCACCCATATTATTTTAAAAATTTCTGTTATTTTTCGCTGATTTGTGGTGTGAAAACTCATGAACTTTGGTTGAAATGCTTATATCCAGTAAGTCTATCCAATTCCAGAGAAAGTGTCAAGCCAGATTTCAGATAAAAAAAGACAGTTTCAGCCATAATATTATTCGAGTTTCAGTGCATATATTCCACTCATTATCAGTTCCATAGCAATTTTTGATAAATTTCGCTTTTTGCTTCATCTGAACCTGTTAATTTTTCCAATTTCAGCCCCTCAGAATTACCAAATCTCTTTTTTTTACTTCGATATCTTAGCTATCTCAACTATTTTTCCAAAAAATACTTACGTATCCAAATGAAAATGTTTCTCTTGCTCCAACTTCGATTCCAGCTCCGCCTTCTCATTTTCCAATCCATTTATTATCCAATTTGTCATCTTTTTCTCTTCAAGGGAATGAAGAAGGAAGGCGAGCTCCTCGCGAGTTAGTCCCGATATTTGGTCCTGAAAAAGAGGGAATTCAGAGAGGGATCAATAGAAAATACAGGATTAGATAGGCCTAAATTGGTCTGAGCAGAGGTTTTTTGAAGATTTTTAAATTTTTTTTTAGAATTTATGAGTTACGTAATACCTTTGCACTAAATTTAGAGAAATTGAAGATGTTGTGAAAACGAAATATTTTCCAAAATTTCTTAAATTTTCAGTGTTCTTAGGTATGTTTCTGGATTTTCAGCCAATTGATGTTGTGGGCTATTAGCCCAGGGCTACACAGGTTATGGTTCTGATACTCAAAATCGGTCTGAATAGGTGATTCTGATTAATTTTAGGTTTTTTTTTTTCGATGTATGTTTATCGTATATTGATTGATAGCCCTAGATTTACGAGAAGTATTGAAAGCCTTCGGAAACAGCAAGTTTTTTTTTCTTTGAAAAAAAAAATCCCATTTTTCATTATTTTTTGTTAGTTTTTAGACCATAATCATTCTAAATTTACTTTTTCAAAATTTAGTCTGTTCACGAGCGCCAGATTGACTAGCCTTGTATTTCGGGAATTCTTGAAATTTCTTTGAAACTGTAAACTTCTTTTGAAACTTAAAAAAAAACCTGAAAAAACCTGATTTCCAAATGGTTTCGTACGTTTTTGAATAAAATTTTCAATTTTTTTTGTCTGGAAAGTCCCAGCTTTTGGCTGAACTCAGCTGTTCTCAGCTATTTGAAAATCTCATAATAAATGAATTTCAAATAATTGGATCGTTTAAAATTCAATTTTTCCGGAACGGAATTTATTTTTCGACTTCTGGCACAGCTAGTTTTTTGTTCATTACCCCTTAATTTTTTTCAAAATTTCCACTGTTTCAGCCGAAGTTCAACTGAAACTGCTCATTTTTGCTCATTCGTTCCTTCATTTTATTGCAAAAAAACCCAGAAACTACTTCATAGAAATCACTGGAACGAGAAAGTTTTCTTCTTTTTTCGACTAAAACGGATGTTTTGAGCCAAATTTCAGGTTTTTCCAGTTTTTTCAAGTCTAATCAGTAACAACGGAATGAAGTTTGAACTTTAAAGATTGGGACTTTCAAAAATTCGAAATTTTTCTGAAACGGGAAGTTGGATATTTTCCCACTATTTTTATCAAAATTTTCACAGTTTCTAGCTATTCTCAACTGAAATTTCTTCATTTATTCTCAATCTCACGATATTCAATCTGCAAAAATTGAATTTCCAGGCGGTTTTCCACATTGTTGGATTTAAAATTCAATGTTTTTACTCTTTTCGAATTTTCAGCCGAGTTTCGTCGATTATGCGGAAACGGATTTTGACTTTCTTTCAAAATTACCCTTTTTCTGAAACCGAATCTTTTTTTTTACATTTCCACCAGTTTTTTCTTTTCAAAATCTTCGACCGTTTCAGTCCTCCTTCAACTGAAGTTTTTCTTTTTTTTTTCTTATTGTCCAGTGTTCTAACGTTAAAAAAAACCAATACTGATTTCCACCTAGAAATCACTGGAACAAGAAAAGTTTCCTTTTTTTCGAATAAAATATATGTTTCGAGCTAAATTTCCGTGTTTTTTAGTGATTCTATGACCGAATTTGAAAGAAGCAATGAGATTGGGACCTTCAAAATTTTAAAATTTTCTAGAAACGGAAAGTTTTTGTTTCAGTTTTTGATAAAAAATTGTTTTTTTGAGATTCTCTTTTATTTCCTTTTGAATTTCCTCTGTTTCTTGCTGTTTTGAACTAAAATCCCTTCCTTTTTCCTCATTCTTTGGTACATTTTGAAAAGGCTCACCAATTTCCTCATCGAAGCCACCGGAACAAGAAGGGGACCATTTGGAAGTGAATATTCATGCAGTTTTTGAAGTCTCTCGATAAGAAATTCTACAGTAACCTGCGGGGTTACTGTAGAATTTTCAGGATTTGGAGGCGCCGGAAGCATTATAACCCTGAAAAAAATTGAAAATTAGGTGAAACCTATGAAAAATTGACTTTTTGGGCCAGAAAAAATACAAAGAAAGACATCAAAAAGGATGAAAACCTTTCAAAACCACAAAAAAATTGAAAAAATCGATTAAAATAATCTTTATTTGATATACAATCACCAATATACAATAGTTCCCTGATGTTTAGAATAGGCTCCGCCCCTTTTTTTTCAATATTATGAAAAAAGGGGGCGGAGCCAAGGTCCATGAGAAAACAAGAAAGGTTCCCTGAGAGTAAAAAAGAGAGCTCCGCCCACTTTTGGAAATTGGAAAAAAACACAAAAGTTAAAAAAGGGGCGGAGCTAAGAATGAGAGACATAGGAAAGAAATGAGGTAGAAAGACTTTTTTTTTGGGATTTTTTGAACATAGAAAAATGAGTGAGGTAGAGGGATAATAGAATGGAAAAAGGCTGAAAATAGGCTGAAAACAGGCTGAAACTAGACTGAAAAGCTTTAAACAGACTAGAAAAGACTAAACTAGACTTTGACCGAAACAGACTAAAAATAAGACGACTCATGATAAAATCGGTTCTATAAAAGCTCAAAACTAGCAAGAGAAAGTTAAGAGA
The DNA here is from genome assembly GCA_963572265.1 of Caenorhabditis doughertyi. Taxonomy (NCBI): domain Eukaryota; kingdom Metazoa; phylum Nematoda; class Chromadorea; order Rhabditida; family Rhabditidae; genus Caenorhabditis; species Caenorhabditis doughertyi. Next base: position 7,966,106 of record OY751556.1, on the reverse strand, counting down.
AAAAGACACACAACATATCGGAACGAAAGTTTTTTGTCGAAATATTGAAAGATTTTGAAACTGAAATTTGAATATTGGTTGAAATTATTTTCCGAAACCGCTAAAACAACACGAAAAACAGTGAAGGACTGTAGGGCGGATGAATTAAGAATGTAGAAATTTCTCAAACTGAATAACACAAAAATTATCCAAATTTTCAAGAAAAGTTGAAACAGAAAGTTGAAATTTTGCAATAAGTCAGCGAAAAACAGCTGAAAAGCTGGCTCAGAAAGAGCTGGACCAGTTCAAATATAACCTAAGAGCTGTAAAAGTTGGGAAAGTATGACGGAGACTTAATGGACAATAGCTGTCCGATTCTGAATATATTGAGAGTTTGAAACAGGAAATTTCTGGATTTTCACAGTTTTTGTAACTTGAAAAGTTATCGAAACTAGCTGGAAACGGACTATAATATGGCTATATTAGCTTTAAAATGTTCCAAAGTCACTTAGAGCAGGACGTGTACCGATGAGAATTTCCGAGTTCGATTCGAAATAAATCGGATGTCCGAAACAGAAATCTAAAAAAAATTCAGGTTATGTTTAGAAGGAATTAGTTGAGAAAGATTGAAATTGATTGAAAAACAGCTAAAACAGCCCAAAAATGCCGAATTACTGTCAACGCCAGTAAATATAAGTAATATGTTTAATGGACCTATTAGAATATCGGAGTTTGGTTCTACATTTTTAGAAGGATTGAAACAGAAATTTCCATGAGTTTTGGACTACTTAAAAAATTCAAAAAAGGTTCAAAATTTAAGTAAAAGTGGAGCGTTTGAAGTTGCTAACATCAGAGTTCAAAATTTAGTTGGAAAAAATATAGAAAGTTTGGAACAGAAAAATATTGGAAGTTTGTAGAAAAATAACCAGAATGTTGGAGAAAATTGATTGGAAAACAGCTAGAACAGCTCAAAATAACACAATGCGATGAAAATTTTTGTTGAGAATCGTTTAATTGTTCTCTTCTTTCTCCTCCTTCTCCTCCTTTTCCTCCTCATCAGATTCAGCGTCGACTTGGTTCCATCCATCAGAATCCTCGTTATCCTCGTCTTCTTCGTCTTCATCTTCCTCATCAGAACAGTCCTCTTCGTCTGAAATATAGCACGATAGATCAAAATCTAAACATTTGGGAAAACATAGACTCAAATGGGCTAGAAATAAGAAAAATTATGATCTATAACAGCGTAAAGTTTTGTCAAAACAGACTCGAACGAATGAAGAAATAATGGAATTTACTGATTCAAAATAAGCTGATGAAGTCAAAATATTTCTAAATACTTGTTTCATTGTTCAAAATATAAGAAAAAAGAGTACTTTTTTTTTGAAATTACTAACTAAATAGAAAGTCTTGTGATAAGAATAAATAGCATCATTTTTCGCACTGAAATGCTTATTTCTCTTGCAACTTCTGTTGACAAATTGAAACAGTAAGCTTTTTTCCGTCTTTTGTCGAAAAAAACACTATTTTTTCTCAAACTGTTCTTGAATGATTTTAAAACTTTATAACTGCAAACAAGAATGAACTGAAAATTCTAAACGCAACTGGAAACAGAGAATGATTTCGAAAAAACAGGGATAGAGTTGATGGAATCGATGGAAAACTGTTTTTTGAAAAAAAAAAGCTGAAGGTACAGAAAATTAATCAAATTTTTGTCCAAAACAGGCCAAGAAAATTAAAAATCCACTGGAAGAGGCGGTAAGCTAGCAGAGTTTGACATTGATTAGATAATTACAGAGACAGGGATTAAAAAAAATGCTCAACCTAGGTTTAACGACGCGAGTAAATCTATTTCAAATGGCAAAGGTGGAAAAACAATCGATATGATTATCTAGCCATTTTATTTCACGAGATAATAAATTCGTGAAACTGAAAAAATTCTAATCAGAGGCAACTAAGGTTCGAAACGATAAATTAGACACATTAGGCATTTTTGAAGAAGGAATCTGTTAGGATCACCAATAGGAACGCTTAAATTTTTTCTAGACTAAATTATTGTTTTTCTAGGCTCCAAGCCAAAAAACATGCCAGCTTCACGTCAGTACAAAAATTTGGCTCGAACTGGCTAAACACCAGGCCTGTGCATAGACAAAAATTTTTACCGTTTCGGTAAATCGGTAAAACCAAGTCACAAAAAATTTACCGAACCGGTAAAACGGTAAATCTGTTTATTCTTAGACCGGTAAAACCGGTAAAATCGGAAAAATCTGAAATTCTTCTGAAAATGTGCCAAGCTGTTGTCAAAAATGAAAAATATCGTTTTTTGGAGTCATAAAAGGTTATTTTTAACTTCATCATTTCCGATTATATGAGTTGAAGTTCAAAAAAAAATAGTTTTCTCTAAAAATCGTTTTTCAAAAGATCAATTGAGCTTCATTTTTAGGACGTTTTGGTTCGAAAAATTTACCGAATTTACCGAAAAGTCGAGAAAATTTTTACCGGTGCACACCGGTATACTTGAAACAATTTACCGTTTACCGGTTCGGTAAAGTTTTACCGAAAAAAGTTCGGTAAATCGGTAAAACCGGTAAAACGGTAAACGGTAATTCCCACCCCTGCTAAACACTCGAAGATAAGAACATTGGATAACAAGAAAAAAAAAGATTTCGACGGATGTACACATGTTTACTCCAGCAGGTTTTTTTTAACATCAAATCTAAATACATTGAAACTGAAAAAGTTTGAATCAGAAGAGAGTTGAAAATGTTTTAACAGTAGGGTTTTTGTCAAGTCGCTGAACTAAAGAGAGGGAGTTTTGAGGAGAATCTGTTAAAATCAGATGAACTGGCGAGGCCTCATATAGGCTATGTTCTGCCATAGGAACAGGTTTAGTTCAGACTAGGCTTCATCTAGACTTAAAGCTAATTTGGTTTAATCTAGCTCTTGATCGCGTACTTGAATTACCTAAACAAGACTCGGATCCGCCGGCAACAAGTTGAAATGTAGTCCGAACTAATAGGAAACAGGGCTCCAATTCAAGGAAGTTGGGCCAACTCGGCATCAAAACTAGTCTCAGCCGCCCAAGTTAAGCTTAGCTAATTCCAAATAGTTTCTCACCTTCATATTCTTCCTCATCCTCCTCATCCTCATCTTCTTCTTCTTCCTCTTCCAAACGTCTTCTAGCTTCTTCCTCCTCTCTTCTCTTCCGTCTCTCCTCATGTCTAATTCTCTTCTCCTCCAATCTCTTCTCCTCTTTTTTCTTCTTAATTAAAGCCTCCTGCTTTCTCAAAATACTCTTAGCCAGTCCTAAAACTTGCTCCGTCTTTGCCTTAAGCTGCTCTCCAAGCTCTCTTTCTTCAGGGGTATTGTACACCGGTTCGGGCTCTTTCTCATCCGGGTTAAGCTCCAAAATTCGGGCTTTAAGGTCAAATATCTGACCGTGAAGCTGGCGATCTAGTCTAACATATCTTTCTACCATAATTTCAGACTTTTCCAGTTGCTCCTTTAAACTTTCAACTTGCTCTTCCAATTCCGAAATTCTAGTTTTTTCCAAGACAAGTGCAAGACCTTGAAGGACCGGAGATGGACCGTGAGGTTGAGCCAGGGCCAATTCCAAGAAACGTGGGGATCGTTGATGCTCAATTGTTGCCTCGGCTTCTTTCAATTTCTCTTCTAAAGTGGCCACTTTTTGTTGGAGATTCTCATTTTTCGAATGGAAATAATTGGAGCGCATTATACCATGAAGCTCTTGGATTTTGGAGTCTTTCGCTTTGAGAGTCCACTCAAATTTGCGGGCTCTGGAAATGGAATTGTATTAGAACAGGGCTGTAAATTTTCTAGAATGGCGCTAATTGGCTGAAAATTTTGACAGAAATAGGCTCAAAGAACTGAAATTGGGTGGAAAATGAGCTCAAAATTTAGTCAACATAAAGCTTATCATTCTAACTGGAAATTAAAGTTTGAAATAGTCTGAAACATGATGAATTAGAGAAAGCCTTAAGATTACCGTAAATTTTTTAAGCAGTATATGTGATATTGACGAAACTGGAAATTTTTGAAATTCGGGCATGGTTTTTTTGTGGTTTTGAATTAAAAACTTGCCGAATCAAATTTACGAAAAGGTTGGATAATATTTTTGAGAGAAAAAAAGCAAAATTCCTAGTCTGAATGCGCTGAAATGGCTTGAAATGTCACAAAATTTTCCTGCAAAGTTGCACTCTGTTTTCCGAAGACTCCAGACTCTTGTGGACGGAATTCTAAAAAAAATTCAAAAAGTCAGTTTCTGCCAAATAGCCCTAAGAGAGAATCATATCTATCAAGCTACAGTAGATTTCCAAATAGAGACGAAACAGAGAAAAAAATTTTCCGAAAAACTTGAAAACTACTGTTAAAATGATAATAGTTCTGCATGGAATTCAAATTTTTCGTTTCGCGGGGGGTTCGTCAACTTTCACTTTAAACTGGGTGAATTGAAAAAACAGATTGGAAATCAAAAAAGGCGGACCGCCCGCGAAAAATTGAAATTTGAATTCCTTGCACGACCATTATTAATTTGACAAAAGCAAAAGGAGCGCACCGGAAAATGAGTGTGGTGTTTATTAATGATGGTTCCTAATTATCAGTGAAATAAGAAAATTGAAACATTAATGTTATTTTTTTGAAAAATTCCTTCGAAAAGCTGAAATAGACGGAAAGTAGTGGAAGTAGTTCGAAAAAAGCTTAGAACTGAAAATCGATGAGAATGAACCGGACACAAGTTCCGCAACGAATTTTGAAGAAGGCGTCAAATTTTGAAAGAATGAAGAAACAGAAAACTTTTATAATTTCTTTTGCGAATTTTCGCTTTTTTTCAGCCTTAGGACACACATTTTTTGCCAAAATAAGCTGTAACTGATTTTTCGGCCGGCAAATCAATGGAAGAATCATATGTAACAGGCTACGCAGCTTTTTCAAATAGACAAGCCAGTGAAGTTCTCTTATTCTTGGTATAATTTTTTTTTTCTTAGAAGAAAGTCAGAGCCGTTAAAGTTGGCTCAAAATCATATTTTGGCAAGAAATCAATTGAATAACATAATGAGAGCGGCAACTTTAACGGTTCCTTACTATCAGTAAAACAGAGTAGGTGAAACATGCAATTTTCTCAAAAAAGTTTCCAGAAAAGGCTGAAACGCGGAGGAAACAGTCTAAAAGAAGCTTACAATAGTCTGAAAACGTCTTAAATAGTAATAAACCAGACGGTTTCCGGCGCTTCGCGCCTCAACCGCCTGGCTTCCGCTGAGTAACGTGATTTTGACTATGTGCATAGATAGTACAGAGCTTATCAGTGATCTTATTAGAAAACGGGAAAGACGGGCATCATCACGTCAGCATTCTCTATCGATCAGTCAAAATTTTATGAAAATCGGTTCACTGAGAGCCTCGCTATGGCATCCGACGGACGAATAAACACACACACGAAATCTTTATGGTAATAATAGTAAAGATACTGCCAAGCTTGATTTGAAAAGATTTAGAAAAATCATTGAGAACAATAAAAAATGAGTTGGGCACGAGTATTGTAACAATTCACAAACTGAGGATTAAATTTTGAAAATATTAATATAGAGAATTTTTGGCATTTTTTTTTGTTGTTTACGCTTTTTTCAGCACATTCAGGATTAGAATTTCGGGGGAAAAAAACTGAAAGAGACATCAAACGACGATATGGAGGGATCAAATATAAAAAACTACTGAGAGACCTTCCAATAGACACGAAACAGAAAAAAAAATCTTTTAACTTAAAAACTAACAAGATTTCTAATCCTTGGTCTTAAATAACATACAACTAGTAAAGAATCGTAAAAACTGAATTGAAATTATAATTTCCACAAGAGTACGCAAAAAAAGGACTAACCAATTGTGGAAACTCATTATGAGTATAAAAGAAAGCTGAAACATGGTTACTTTTTTTGAAAAGAGGTTTCAAACAATCTCAAAATGTATAAAATAGCCAAAAGGTAAAGTTGGATAGAAATGGTTTGAACCTCGATGGAAACAGGAAAAAGGTAGAAACAACTAAGAAAGCAGCGGGTCAGTTTTCAAGAAAATGAGAAAAAAACCAAACCTTTCAGCTATTTTGGTCGTATTTTCAGTCTCACCCAGTCTCAGGACTAGACAATTGTTTCAAAACAGGCTGAAACTGGCTTTTTGGTTTGGAAAACAAGGACACGTTGGAAGAATTAGATGTAACAAACTACTGAGGTTTTCTAATAGACTAGAAACAGAGAAAAACTTTTCAGACAAACTCAAAAACCAGCGAAGTTTTTGACGTAAAATTACGAAAACGAAGTTACAGCTGTAAAAACTGGCTTGTTTAAACAATTTTCGCAAAAACTAGGATAGTGAAACCAACTATGACAACTCGTTTTTAGTATAAAACAAGTTTGAAGCATTGAAGATTTTTTTAGAAGTTCTTTTTAAAAAACCGAAACGACTGAAAGTGGTTTTAAAGAAACGACTGAAAGTGGTTTTAAGAAAGACTGAAAGTGGTTTTAAAAAAGCTCAGAACAGTCTGAAAATGTCTAAACTAGTCACTAAAGTGCTGTTTTCGGCTTCAAATAACCTAAAAAAGACAAAAAACGTTTTGAAGATGGGGTAATGTTTTTCGCATCGAGAATAAAACTTCCAAAAATAGAGAAACAGTGAATTTCAGAGTTTTCTGTCCGATTTTCAGTTTTTTTTCAGCATATTCTTAAGACAAGAATTTTGTGCCAAAATAGGCTGAAACTGACTTTTCAGTATGAAGAACGACAAAATTGCAGAATTAGATGTAGCAAGTTATTGAGATTTTGCAATAGACTAGAAACAGAAAAAAATTCTTTGGATAAACTCGAAAACTAGTAAAATTGTTTAATTCTTGACCTCAAATAGCCTAAAACGAGTGTTAAAGTCGTAGAAACTGGTTCAAAACTATAACTTTGGAAAGAAAATGACTGACTATATAATCCTAACAGAAACATTAATTGTAACTTACTATCAGTATAACAAGGAAATTGAAACACTAATGTTTTTGGAAAATTTTCCATAAAAGATTGAAACATGGAGAAAATAGTCTAAAAAAACCTTAGAACAGCCTGAAAATGTTTGAAATAGTTTCTAAAAAAACTGTTCAAGGAATCAAGTGTAACAAGTTTCGGAGATTTTCCGATTAGACAGGAAACAGGAAAAAAATTTTTGCTTGAAAATTTTGAAACAGACTAAATCGACAAGATTTAGGGAGGGAATGGACTGGAACTTCAGACTGCAATTGTGATAAATGAGGAATTTCGAATGCAATGAAATATTGGCTATTCAATACAAGGCAACGGAGACATTAATGTTTTAAAAACTGCTCAGGCTGAAATAATGCTTAAACTAGTCATAAATCGAAAGTCATTCTGCTAGCAATTTCAAAAACAACGATCCTACTTCGAAAAAGCGAAGAAACAGAAAACTTCAGACGAGCTTTTTTTCTTTTTTTCTAGACACGTTTTAGTACTTTTTTTCCCATTTACAACCCTTTTTCCTTCAAAACTACCCCAAAAAAAGACTCACGTTTCCTTACGGAATCCCTTCTCCTTTTCCAGTTCCTCCTTCAAAAATTTAACTTCATCCTCCTTCTTTTTGGCATCCTCCAAACACTTGGCGATGATGGCGAGAGCTTCTTCTCCGGACATAATTTAACCCTAAAAGTTGGATTGGTTTGGCTGAAAATGTCTGAAAATACCAGAAAAATCAAAGATATAATAAAAGGTGATGAGAACATTTTAGAGGGGAAAATATAGACGAAACATGGGATTTGGAGAGTAATAATTGATTTATTTCAGTTTCGAAATTGCGGGAAGAAATTGAAAAATCGGGAGAAATTTGTTCGATGGATTGCCGGGAAAAAATTTTTTTTGGTGAAAATGATGAAAAAACGGGGAAAAATCGGGACAATAGATGGGATTTTAAGAGCAAAAAAAGAGAGAAACTGGGACAATTTACAGCGGGATAATTGAATTTTCGGGAAGAAAAAGTGGTGGAAAATCGGGAAAATTACAATTAAAATAACGAAAAATAGTGAAAAAATAACAAAAAATCGATGTAAATCGGTTTGAAAAAACCTTGTAAATCTACATACAGTAACCCGACTTGGTGTGGATTTACGGAGATTGGGGTAGATTTACGAGATTTTCTCCAGAAAGATGAGGAACAGTGTTAAAAATATGTCAAAAAACTTCGGGAATCGCTCCCAAACTGCGTAAATCTAAACTAGGTACCGTAGTCCGGCTCTGTGTGAATTTACAAAATTCGGGGTAGATTTACGAGGCTAAATGTCTATTTACGGGGCTAAATGTCAAATTACGGACGGCTCACTGTGGCCATCACTTATGTTCTTCATCATCTCCAGAACTTTCCTCTCGATCCAACTCTAAAAAATCATCAGAATCCTCGGGTGACGTTGTCAGACACTCCTTGTTCCACCATCCATTTTCACTTCCAGCTTCAGAGGATTCTCTAGTCGGGATTTCAGGCTTTTCAGGCATTTCAGGCCCTGCAGCAGATGTGTGAGGCTTTTCAGGTCCTGCAGATTGACTCTTCATGTTCAAATTCTCCAAAACGAGGCCAAGATTATCGAGTTGCAAACTGTTCAATTGGATTTGGTCCACTCCTTTTTTCTTTTCTTGCGCCATCAAAGTCTGGAAGGCTTTTAGCTCGACGGCCTGAAGCCCGGAAGATTCTGGGGTGGGCTTTGGAGCCCTCTTTTTGACAACCTTCAAATGCTCGGGATACTTTTGGGCGGCAGCTCGAAGAAGGGTTTCATTTAGAGCTCTGATTGATTGCTTGAGGTCAGCACGCAATTTTTGAATCACAGCGTCTTTTTCGGACTCAATACACTGAATTGGCGTCGCCGGCTCCATAAGTTGTTTTTTAAGCTTGCAAATTTCCTGGTCCTTTTTCTTCAACTGCTCTTCCAACTTTGAATTTTCCTCATTGATTCCATCCAATATTGAATGCCAGTCCTCCTTATCCTGGTCTCGTTGATCTCTCTGCTCGGCGAGCACGTTCTTGAGAAGTTGGACTTCGGATGCAGCTCCTTTTTTAAGCTCGGCAATAGTTTTCGTGGCTTCTTGAAGCTCGTCGGTGAGTTCATTTTTCGAATCGCGCAATTGGATGATTCTGTGGCCTTGCTGCTCGATTAATCGGGCTTGCTCGGTCTCGTATTTTTTTGAAGCCTTTTGGGCTTTTTCAAGTCTTTCGATTTTGCCCTTATAAGTGTCGAGCTTGTTGTACCCATCTTCATCGCAATTTTCTGCTTTCATCTCTTTCAGAGCTTTCTGGGCTTTAGCGAGTTTCTTCTTTAGGTCAGCAACCTCATCGTTACTAGAAGATTGCAACGGGAGAGCTTTCTGCAGTTCCTTACTCTCCTGTTCTTTATAATGTTTCATGAGAAGCGCCTGGTGACGCGCACGCATTTCTTTCCGCTCTTCCGACACATAATCATCGCAATCACAGCAATCATCCGTAAGAATTCCTCGCGCACCTTCGCGCTCTTCTCGATCAAACCATTCGATAAGTTTGGATTTGGATTCTTGCAATTGGAGGATCTTCTCGCCTTGTTTTTCGATGTGTTGAGCTTGTTCGGACTCGACTTGTTTCAAGCGAAGGTTTTCAGATTCTAAAGCCTTGTGGGCTTCTTCAAGCTTCTCATATTTGCCCATGTATAGTCCGAGCTTGTTTCCCAGATCACGGAGCTCATCGTTGTGAATTTCTCTTTCTTTTTCCAGCTCTTCAACTTTTTGCATTGCCGTTTTTTCAGCTGGCGTCAAAATGGATCGAAATCTGTTCAGAGGCTTTTCCTTTTTCTTCAGTGCTTCCTGGGCTTCAGCGAGCTGCTTTTTCAGATCGGCGACCTCATCGGCGAAAATCTGCTCCTTCGATTCCAGAGTTTCCTCCAGTACCATAATGGTTTCCATATTGTAATTATTTATTTGATGTTTCTCCTCCGACGCTCGCTCGGCACCACAACGGAAGCTCGTTTCCATGAACAGTTTCTCCTCCGTTTCAGTCAGGGATCTCTCCAACTTCGCCGTCTTCTCCATCAAATCCGAAATTCTCTTATTCTTCCCACTGTTAAGCCTTTCGTATCGTTTCACCAAATCTTCCGAATCACTCAACGCCTTCTGAAGCTTCTCGATTTCTGTCGGCACACATTTTCCATATTCTTGAGCCATCTTCATCTCAGCTACAATTCGACGTTGGATTTCTTCTTTAAGCTTTTCCTCGGCTTGATAAGCTTTAGCCTTGGCTTCACGGTACTTTGCGGATAACTCATAAATGTCATCATAACATTGTTCTCTTTGTTTCTGCAGTTCCGCGATAGTTGCCGGGTTCTCTCCCGTTTTCTCGGCTGCCGCAGTCATCGAATTCTTTTGGATCCAAGCCAGTTTTTCTTGGAGTTTTTTGTAATTCTCCTCCTCGTTTTGGAGAGCTTCCCGTGCTTCTTGGAGCTCATTTTTGAGGTCAGCAATGTCCTCCATCGGTGCTTTCGACAATAAAAATTTCGTATTTTCCTTCAGATTTTTCATTGCCTCAGACAATTTTTCGTGGTCTTTTTCCAAATTTTTGAACTTTTTCACTGCGTCAAACATCTCGTCTTTGGCGAACTTTAAGTCCTCTTCTAGCTTTTGCAGTTTTCCAGATTCCAGCTCGTTTTCAGCTTCGTCGGCGGACACTAGGAGGTTGGATAAGGGTTGTTCGGTCTGAAAAAATCATGATATTGTAGATGCAATCAGTGCTGCATTGGGAAGAAAAACGATTTTTCTATATAAAAAAAGTTGAAACCGAAATTTCGTGCCTAAAAAGGTGGTTTTAAGGCGGAAAATTCCCTAAAATTGGGATTTTTTCTGGATTAATTGGATTATGGTTTCGAATAAAGACATTGTAAAAGCGATGAAAGAATCTATTTTTTCGACGAAAAATAGCGTTGAAACTGGATTTTTTCGGTAAAAATTCGCAGGTTATATGCTAAAAAACTGATGGAAAATGGGCATTTTTTGGATTTATAATAGTTATTGGAATGGAACTACATGGGAAATTTGATTTATCTCGAAGAAATAGTGTTGAAACCGGAATTTTTTTTTCGAAAATTAGTGGTTTTCAGACGAAAAACTGACTAAAAGTGGGAATTTCTAAATTGAGATTCGGGTTATTTGGGAACATTGAGTGATTTCAAAATAATTTTTCCTAGACGAAACATTGGTGAATCTGAAAGCTTTGTGCAAAAAATTTGCGGTTTTTAGAAAACAATAATTAGTATTATAATTAGATATAATAATTAGATATCAGGAATTGCTTTAAGTGAGTCTCTAGTCAACTGATAAGCCTAAAAACCATGCAGATGCAAATTTACAGTCGATTTTGAGTTGGATGAGAGGAAACGATTTCAATTATCAAAAAAATTTGGTTTTTGGATGAGATGGTGTTGGAACTGCAATTTTGTGTCAAAGATAGTGCATTCAAACCTCGAAGTGTATTGAAAACATTGATTTTCCGAAAAGCATCTTGAGAAAAGAACTCTCTTGAAACCGGAGTTTTTGTGTGAAAAACTGAAATTTTCAGACAAAGAGTCAAAATCGAAGAATTTTCTAGCGTTCTACAGGAAATTTTAGATTTAAAATCGTGGTTTTCAGTCTAGTTTTCACAAATCTTTTAGATTCGAATGAAATATCTACCTAATGTTTTTTAATGGCTTCCAGTATAGTTAATTACAGTTTCAGGTTCATGTTTTTTCATTTTGTGACTGTTTTTAAATAGTATGCTGACTAGATTGCAAGTCAACTCTGATCGATTTCAAAAGAATACCGGTTTTATTTTGAGTGGAAACATGGATTTTTTATTGATTTTCAGTTGAAAAATCAGTGTTTTTGAGTAAGTAAACTTTTCTTTTGAAACGGTTATTCAAAAAATTTCGAATTTCAAGCTAAGTTTGATATATATATATATTTTTCAGTTTCGTCGAAAACGTTTACTTCTTGCCGTTTTTGTACTTCTCAATGAACTGTAAAAAAAATATTCGCTACAATAAAAATCTGACATACACATGAAAATTTTCTCCTTTAACTCTCAAGAAAAAAGACAAAACGTATGTTTTTTTTTCTCTATTTTTCAGTCATTTTTCTCATAATTTTTTCGAGATTTCTCATATAGAACACTCCCTTTGAATTAATTTTAACAAATTTTACTGTTTCGTAGAAAGATTAATTTTTGCGCAATTTTTTTGCGGAGTTTCGCATTGATGGAACATAATTTTTTTTTTTTTGAAGTTTGCAGTAAAATATTTCTCAAATTTCTGTTTTTCATATATTTTCAAGTTTTTTTTTCATTCAAAAACCCGAAATTCCGCTTTCATTTTGGATCAATCATTGCTGATGGTCGACTAGAAACTACGAAAAAAGTTTCAGTTTCTATTTTCCCAAATAAGTTTGAATTTCCCGCTCATTTTAATAAGATTAAACCATCATCAATCTGCGCTACTCATTTTGAATAATTAGAGAGTAGAGGCAACTAAGGGACGCAGAGAATAATAGGAGATTTCTTACCAATACCGTTCCCCTGGCCTCCTCCAACTCCAGTTCCAAAATCTCCTTTTCCTCTTTTTCCTTTTCCAATTGATTTTTCAAATTATAATTATCCAATTCTAGACGTCCCATTACTTGAATACTCTGATGTTTGACTAACGAGAGATCTTTCAATTGTTCGTGAAGACTTTTAATTTCACTACATTGATCTTTCGTTATTTCCTCGAGGAGTTGTAGTTGTCGTTGAGATGGTCTGGAAAAAATTACCGGATGAAGCAGGTGCAGTATTGGAAAAAGTTAGAATAGGGGATATTTTGGGAAATTTTGAAACTGAAACTGTTTTTTGTTGATCCAAATTTTGATCAGAATTTCCAAATTTCCTGATGTAAATCCTTTATGATAACCTGGCATTGAGAATTCCTAGATTTCCGAATTATAAAAGCTGGCCGGAACGGTAAAAAATTTCAACCAAATTTTACGATTTACATTTTGAAATTTTTGGTATGGATAAAAATAATATATTTGGAGTATACAAGTCAATCGAAAACATATCAAAAAACGAAGAAATCTGAAAAATGTTGAGCTAGTTGTGAAACTTTTATTTTTTTCTCAAATTTATCTGAAAATAATCTCTATTTTTAACAAAAATAACCAATTCCAGACGATTTTTTTCGAATCAAAGTTCCAATATTTGAAATATGAGCCAAAAGTTGTGAAAACAAAACGAAATTGAATTTTACCTACAATCTAAAAATTATGAAAGTTCAACAGCGACTTTATCGACTTTCATTCTAAAATGATTAAAAATTGGAACAAAATATGTTATTTGAATATGAAGAATCCACGTACTAGTCAATAATTGAGAAAAGCTCAAAATTATTGAGTTAGATTTGAAACTGATTATTTTTTTCAAACTTCTCTAAATTTGATAGCAAACTGTCGTTTTTTTTTTTGAAACGAAAGCAAAAAAAAAGAAAACTCAGAATTTTGAAAAACGAGATACAACATTGAAATACAAATCGAAAATTGTGTGGAAGTCAAAAAACTTAAAATAATCTTGAAACTTTCTTTTTTTTGTTGTTAAAAAGCAGGACCGGAATGGAAGATTTGATTTCGAACTGTATACTCTTTTTAGAGAATTGTCGTAATCACAGCAAATGTGATGAAATTTTACGAATAATTCGGAAGTTTGAGAAACGCTTTTTTTGCATTTGTGTTAAACGGTCTTATGAATGATTGGCACTGAATTTTTTGGAACTTTATGGTTTCTTCGAAACTGATATGATTTTTTTTTCAATTCACTCATGATCCAAAAAAAATTTGCTGAAAAACTGAAAAGATTCTGGAATCTTTACTAGAAGCATTCATCAAAAACTGCGGAAAATAAAAATTTTTATGACTTTTTTGAAACGGAACAAAATTAAACTGAAAATTTAATAGAATTAATGTCATTTTGGATTTTTTAAAAGTTAAAACTTTTAGGAATTATCTTTTTACAAGGAAAGTTATAAATAGTTGGAATTGAATTCGTGCGCAGAATTGAAACTTGGTGAAAGATCGAACTTTTTTCAGACTTTTCTGAAACTGCCAAAAAATTAGCTCGCAAAATGCCAAAAAAAAAAAAAGAAAACCGGGGACTTCGGCAGAAAATAAGAAAAAAATCAAAGCTGGATCAGAAGGTTTCTCATAACTAAAGTACCCTGGAAAAGAGAAGATTTCAAAGTTTTTCGAAGCAGAATTTTTGAAACTTTCATACAAAAAAGCTGAAAAATTCAAGCTTTTGAGTTCCGAAAATAAGGGACTTGGGAGATTTCTGAAAATTTCTAATCAAAACTATGGGACACGATAAAACCCACCATCGACAATTGGATTTTTATCCAAAACTGAAAGTTTTCACATTTTTCTGAAACCGAAATTTTTTCTCAAAAGTATTTGATTTGAATCATAGCCCAAAATTAGCCTATGCTAAGCCTAGTTTTGTTTGAAACAGCCTAAAGAGGCCTAAAAATACTTTGAAAACTCACTTTTTCATAGTCAACACCCTCAATTTGTCATGAATCGCCTCCAGCTTTTCCGTGTATTCCTTCTCCAACATCTCCTCGCTAGCCATGGTTCTAAAGCTGAAAATTTCGGGCATTGGAATTAATAAGGGAGCCAACGGTCGATTGAAGATACGAAAAAGGTTGGCTGGAAACCTTTCACATGAAACATAAATTTTTTAAAAATTGAAATCCAAATAATTACTTGTTTTTCAGAAATAAATTAGTTATTCGAGCAAAATAAATGACAGAGATCGGTCACAATTACAATAAAGATCACGCGGGAATTTGAAAAATGAATATGCAATGAGATAAGGTTTGTAAATCGACACAGGGGATTACGGTACTTGAGATTACGGTACATATGCATGGGGTGGGTGAAAAAGGACTTCGTAAATCGCAAAAGCTACAGTCACCTTTGTATATTGATACCAAGTAGGATTACGGTACTTTGTGTAGATTTACGGGGTTAGGGGTAGATTTACGGGGCAATGTGTAGATTTACGGGAGATTTAATGTTGTTCAATGTCGGAATCTTCATCGGTCAGATATTCATCGTTATCTTCATCGTCATCATCATCATCATCATTGTCGTTGATGTCGTCTTGCTGAGAATGTTCTTGTGGAACTGCGTCTTTTTGGGTTGCAGTCTCAGCTCTGAAAAAAATAAAGTTTTTATGATTTACTGGGCTTCTTTTCAAGCTTGTAGGCCTATAGTGTGTGAAGTTTTGGTCTGAAAATCGATAGTCTTTTGGATGGTTCTCGTAAATTTTAAGACTGTTTCAAAACTGAATCAATAGAACTTCAGTGTATTTTTTTCTAATCGATCAACTGAGTCCTTCGATCATCTGAATTTGTCCTGTTCGAGCATTCACTTCTATCTCCATAGGAATTTGGTTCTATATTCAGCTGTTCAGCCTATTTTAACCTATTTCAGACAGTTCATATCAGGTCTTCTTTTCCGTGTTTCCCGCCTTGAAAAAGAATATATTTCAGTATAGGTCAGCCCAACTTTAAGCATCTTTTGTTCTGTTTCATTACAATTGTATATTTCGAGTTCCCAGGCTAATCGTTGTTTGAGTTTGACAAAGCCCAGTTCGAATAACTATGAAGTAAATCGGTTTTTTTTTGAGCATTTTCAAAACTATTTTTTATCCCGTTTCACATTTTTCTTGAAGTCTTGGCGATAGATTTTCAAGATGATGTCACATATAATTTCGCAGATTTTTCTAGCCTATTTTCAATCTTGTCCAAGTTTGTTAATGTCTTTTGTGCACATATTTTGAGACCGTTTTAAGTTTAAGCCAAGCTTTTGCTAACCGAGTTTATGACTATTATATACTCTTCTGAAATTGTCATAATCTCTTTTTAGCTTTGTTTTATCCCTTTTCGAACTCACTTTTCTCTCTTCTTTTTCTTCTCCAATTCCACCACCAAACCATTCCAGACATTCGTCAACGTCTCATTGTTCCCATCCTCAATTCCCAGCGCCTCTCGGAAGTTCTTCAATTGCGTCTCCAATGTCTCCTTTTCAGCCTTCAAACTCTGAATTTGACCTTGAAGATCTTTCGTTTGGAGATGAAGCTCATTAAGAGCCCTGTGAAGACTTCTCACATGATCCTCCTTCTCAAATTTGCTCTCTTGAAGTGCCTGACGGGACTTCTGAAGCTCATAATCCTGGAAATTGTAGGCGTCGGTGATCTTCTGAAGTTGGGCTTCAAGGCTTCCGATTTTCATGGCAGTCTCCCTCTCGTACTTGTTGAATTCAGTGCATAATCTAGTGATTTCCGCGTTCTTTTTGGAGGTATAGGCATTTTTTAGTTCCTCACGGAGATTGGCCAACTCGACCTCTTGTTTTCCAATGATTTCAAGGCTACGGGTGTAGTTGGGGTCGGCGAGAGATGGCTCTGGTTGCTGTGGTTTGATGGAAAAAGCTTGCCAAATTTCCTGCTCGACACCTCCACCGAGAGCCGCTCCAATGGCGTTCCAGAGGTCTTGGGCTTGCTCGGCTGAAAATTTTGACATTGGGGGCCTATTAAGGGCCTAAAACGCGACTGCTTAAGGCCTCAAAACATCCTATCGAGCGCCTGGAAAAAACCAAAAGGACCCTTTTGGGCCGAAAGGTTCGGCTCGAAAATTTAATTTTCCGAAAAAAAAAGTTCGGTTTCAAAAAGTTTCGTTTTGGGAATTAGAATTTTTCTGTCAATAAAGCCAGTCTCTCATCTGCATGCAAAAAAATCAACTTTTTTTTAGAAAGAATACAAAATTGATTTTTTCTCCACAAAAAACTGACTAAAAAAACTGATTTTTTTGTGCATTTTAGACCAATTTATTGCCTTTTTTTTGGGATTTCCCGCTTTTTTCCCATATTTTTTTTTGATATTTTACGATAATTTGGATCCAATTTTTAGAAGTTTTTACACCAAAGCTTCAGCCAAAAAAAAACGAGTTTTTCAAAACAAATTTCGGTTCCAAGAACTTTTCTTCTGAAACTCGAATTCAACTAATTTAATAAGGGAGAATAACTGCCTTTTTTGCCTACCTTGATCACCCCCTTTTCCATCAGTATTTGCCGCTTTCCCTTGCCCTTTTCCATTTTCTTGCCCACCAGCTGATTTTTGCCAAGTTGCCTCTTTGACAGCTTGTCCAACAACCTTTCCAACTGCTTGCCCGGCAATATCCATCGCTGCCGCCAACTTCTTTTCATAATACTTTCTCATACGATCCAATTCCCTTTCCCGACTCTTTTTCTCCTTTTTTAGTTGCGTGGTCAACGAGAAAATTTCGTCGATATTCTGTTTTTTGGCCAACTCTGCGGCGCGTTTGTTCTCCATCATTTCTGTATGAAGATTTGCGAGTTGGGCGTGTTCGGGTCTGAAAAATTACAGATTTTGGGAAGGGAAAGTTGGCTGAAAATTGTTAAAATAGTCAAGTTCGGTCAATTTTGGTAGACGAAAATTGCTAACAATGAAAAGTGATGCTGGCATAATATAGAGAGACAAGAGAGTATTACTCGAAAAATTGTTGAAACGGATTAGTTTTTCTGAAGTTTCACCTTCATAGGCTTTCAGACTTCTTTTGAATTGTAGAATATCAACTTTTTGACCTAATAAACAGTGAAACTTTGAAATTGGATATTTGGGATCCTTTGAAATAAAATAACTGTCAATTTTTGGCCGAGGAGCTTAATATTGGTTGAAAATTGTGAAAAACCCAATTCACAAACGGAACAATAAGCTTTTATGCTGAATAAAATGGCTTAATTGTTCAGAAAAGCCTTGTTGTTCATTCAAGATAAAAGTGAAACCGAAAGTTTTTTTTTTGATAATTTGCCTTTCAGCCATGAATTTTGATTAAAAATTGTGAAGAAAAGTCCGAATCAACAAAATTCACGCCTAATTTGCTGAAAATTGTCTTTTTTCAGGAAGGAAACGATGAAACATCCTGTAATTTCGCTAATTTTGAGTCCAAAACTGTGAAAATACAACATTTTTTATAGAAACGTGCAATAGAAAAAGCGCGTTTTTTGCATAACTGACAATGGAAGTGAGGATTTCAGAAACAAAATTTTTGAAACTGAAACTTTTTTTTTCAAAAATTGGCTTTTCACGCTAAATTTTTTTGTTTCCGACGGTGCAAAACGGTCACAAACCAAAAAAAAAACGGCCTGAACCAGCCTAGAAAGCCTGAAAAAAACTCACTTTCCGGTCAACAAGTAGACCAGCTTGTAGTTGATACCTTCCAATTGTGTCTGATACTCTTTTTCCATTTCTTCATCAACGGTTTTTGTGGGCGGCCCGGTGTCAGAAGTCGATGCCATGGTCTAGTTAATTCTGCAAAAAAGATGGAAGATTAGTCCTATGACTTAGGCAAATAGGCAAAGGTTTTAGGTATAAAAAAGGAAAGAAGACCTTCAAGAATGGAAAAAAAGGGAGAAAAACTGGGGGATAAATACGTTTATTCTGTGGGTAAAGTGCAAAAAAAAAATGATAATTTACTGGAAAATCAAAGAAAATGAAAGCAAATACTAAAAGGAAAAGCAAGAAAAAAGCATTTAAAGTAGCATCGGGGGCATCGGGGCGAAGATTCAAGTAATGGGACTACTGTATGTGATCTACCATTCGCCATCATCCTCTTCCTCTTTCGGTGCCTGAACCGGTGCGACGCTAGCGTATCCTTGGGGCTTGTGAGCCATGGCTCTGAACTGATCCGCAGCCTCCTTGAAGCGAGCCTCAGCCTCCTTCAAGTCTCCTGACAGCTCCGTGCGTCCAAATCCTCCACGTCCTGCTCCAAATCCTCCTCCGGACACTCCTCCGAATCCTCCACTGAACCCTCCACGAGCCTCGGCTTTTCTTGCGGAGCTCTTGGCCGATGCTCCGAATCCTCCTCCAGTTGTTCCAGCGAATCCTCCACCACGTGGAGCCTTTGGGCTCAATTGACGTTTCGATGGGCCACGAGCGGATCCTCCGAATCCTCCACCGTATCCTCCAGATCTTCTCTCAGTTGGACGTCCAAAAGCCGACTCTTTATAAGGATTCGGGCTAGTCTGGCGCCCACGGCGTGCTGGTCCACCGAAGCCTCCTGAGAATCCATGCTTTGATTCTAGGCGTATAGCAGGTCTCTCGTAGTCTCCTGAGAAGCCCCAGTTCGGTAAGTCTTCGGATCCGATTGTTAGATCAAAATCACGGTCAGAGTCCGAGGAGGGACACTCACGAGCCATTTCTTTGAAGCTAAGCTCTTGACATCCTGGAGCTCCGCGAGCAGCGCCACCTCGATAGCGACCTCCATATCCTGGCGAAGAGCCGCGTTCCGATGGTCCACGAACCGAGGACCGAATTCTTGAAGGCGATCCTCCGTAGCCTCCGTAGCCTCCTGAGTAGCCACGAACCGGTCCTCCGCGTCCAAAAGCTCTTGAGCTGTCCGATCCACGAGCTGAATCGCCACGCCCAGAAGCTCCGCGAGCCGAGTCTCTGTAGGCTCCGCCATAACCTTCGTCGCGGCGTGATGGTGCTCCGCGAGCCGAATCCCTGAACTCTCCTCCATAACCTCCGTCGCGGCGTGATGGTGCTCCGCGAGCCGAGTCTCTATACTCTCCTCCATAGCCTCCGTCGCGACGTCCAGAAGCTCCACGAGCTGAGTCTCTGTACTCTCTTTCATAGCCTCCGTCGCGGCGTCCCGGTGCTCCGCGAGCCCATCCCCCACCATATCCAGACCCACGGTGTTCATCGAACTTGGCTATAAACTCGTCCAGTTCCTTATGTCGCAGGTCGGACCAAGGATCTGAGTTTTTCGGAGCTCTTCTTCCCATTGGGGAGTTCGATTGCGATCTGTTCGGTGGTGATCTGTAGCGCGCGAATCTTGAAGCTAAAAAACTTTTCGATTTTAAGGCGAACATTTCCAGAGTGCTTACCAGCTGGGCTACGGCAGCCTCCATGTCGTCCGACAGGGGCTCCAGCAGGCACGCGACGTCTTCCTGGGACCAATGCTTCTTCAACTGAACCCTTAGCTTGAGGGGTTGAAAGTTGTTCGAAAATTGTTGGCACGGCTGGAGCTTGATCCTTTGGTGGAGCAACCTCGGTTTTCTTAGAGGATTCGCCGGCTTTTTCAGCTGCAAGACGAGCTGAAAATATAGGTGAAGGAATGTTTGGTGAGGCTAAGAAATGTTTGGTGAGGCTAAGGAATGTTTGGTGAGGCTAAGGGATGTTTGGTGAGGGCTAGAAATACTTGGTGAGGCTAAGGAAAGTTTGGTGAGGCTAAGGAAAGTTTGGTGAGGCTAAGGAATGTTTGGGGAGGCTAAGGACAGTTTGGTGAGGCTAAGAAAAGCTTGGTGAGGATAAAGAATATTTGGTGAGGCTAAATAATGTTTGGCCAGCTAAGGAGTGTTTGGTGAGACTAAGGAATGTTTGGTGAGACTAACGATAGTTTGGTGAGGCTTAAAAATCACCTGCTTTCTCATCACTGGCACAAGACAACTTTTGCATTTTCTCGATCATGGCTTCTTGGACTTCCTTTCCTTTCGGCTTTGGAACAGTCTTCCCAAGAGCTTCCAACTCTTGCTCCAACTCGTAGATGCGCATATGAAGGTTCAAATTCTCGGTGGTCAATTTCGTGTTCAACTCGTCAAACTCTTTGAACTTGAATTCCATTATTTCATTCATCTCGTCGACATGTCTCTTCTCTTGCTTCGCCAGCTTTTTCTGGAGGTCTTCATTCAAGTCCTTGGCCTCGATGAGCTCCTTAGCCATCAAGGCGTATTGCTTGGCGTCCGGTCTAAAAATTGGGAAAGTTTTAGTAAGGTTTTGAAAAAATGATAAAGCTAATATTGGAAAGACATGTTGGCTTTACGTGCTTTGAAAAACTGTATTTTGATGGAAAGCAAAGAAAAGGTTTATCGACTCATCTGATCAAAATATTGATGGATCAGAATAGTATTTTCTGGAATTATTGCTTTGAGCATTGTGAAATTTTAATGAACCGGAAAACAACTTGGGAAAAAATAAAAGTTTCACAAAACAACCGAATTCCTCTACTGGGCTTCAAAGAAATTCCCGAACAGGTAAACGAATCACGGTTTTATCTCGATAAAAATAAAATTAAAAGCTTGTTTCTCGTAAGATTTTATATGGATTAGAACTATCAAGGTCTAGATGTTCTAGCACTGGATTAGCCAGTTTTGTTTGTAAAATGTAGAGTTTTTTGAATATAACTTTTTTGTGTTATAAAAATAAGACCGGTAAGCCTCCGTCAATTATTTTCTCTGGAATTGGAACATATTTTGTGATTTCGACGAAACTGAATAAAAATAATAAGTAATTTCGAAAAAAATCAGTCAAAGAATCGATTTTCAGACTTTTTTAGGCCTAGAATACATGATTCTGTTTCAAAAAACTCGGTAAACTAACCGAAATGAACTTAAAATCACTGAAATTTTCAAAATTTGTTGTCAAATAATTTTAATGATCGAAATAAATCAATTAAGGAATGCTCAACGATCCAAATGTTCGAGAAATTATTTTCTAAAGTCGATGAAACATAATAAAAATAGAAAATTCGTTGAAAAGTTCTGAAATTTCATGTTAGAAAGTTTCTAGACAACTGATTTTCTGTTGATATGTTTTGACTTGAGTTTGAGCCCTTCCAATCAAAACTATCTAACAAGTTATGAACTTGGGGTACAATACGCTAAACACTTCTGAAAGATATCTATCAATTATTTCTGGTCTTGTTGAAACAGAAAAATAACCTTGATAAAATGGAAAAGTTAGTCAAAATTCACGGAAAACTTGTAGCAAAAAACTAAATAACCGTCTATTGTCACGAAAATATCACTACTTTTGGTCAACTTTTCGGTTTCAAAAATTTTGGAAAATAGACTACGAGAAAAGTATAATCATTAATCTGGTCATTATGGATTGCAGCTGATGAAAAGCCCTAAAAATCCGAGTTTAGCGTCCATTTTTTTTAAAATATTTTTGGTCCAAAAAACTTGGTTTTTCTTTCAAAAACTCAATTTTTTCCCCGGAAACCAAAAAAAATACTCACTTCTCGGCCAACAAAAGATCCAATTTTCCATTAATCTCTCCAAGTTCCTTGATTTGACGCTCGCGTGAGCTCTTCTCCTTTGGCTCCGCCCCCTTTTGCTTGGCAACATCGGACTTGTCGCTCATGATAGCAGTGCTTGTTTTTGTGGTCTGTTCCAGTCTGAAAATGTTTTTTGAACTGAAAATTTGAAAAAAAAACCATAACCGGTAAGAATAGAGATATGAAATAAGGGTGTTAGACCTTTCGAGAAAAATACGAAATTGGGGGAAAATTGGGTGGGAAATTTGAATTTTATTCAATTGGAATGGGATTGGATGAAGGGGAACCGATTGGAATGGGTGGGATGGGAATGTGTTAAAAAAATTCAGAGAAAAATGACTAAAAACTATGGAAATACATCAAAAAGTGGCAAAAACAAGGTCAAAATGAAGGAAATTAAAGCTTGAAATGGCTAAAAACTATGCAAAATCATGAAGAACACTTTAAAATTTCTGAAAATTCGATCAAAAATGACAAATTTTTTTCAATTTTCATTCTCCGGATCCAGCTCCTTCCATCCATCAGAATCCACTGAGGAGCTCTTGCTGACGTCATATTTCTCTTCTTGGCCATCGTCAACATCTTCTGAATCCTTCACATCTACTGGAGAAGTGGCTTTCTCGACGTCTTCAGAATCTTGGGATTCTGGAGCCAAGTCTCCCGGGGCGGATTCAGAATCACACCAGTTTTCATAGTGGGAGAGCTGAAAAAAAGAAAAATTGAATACGCTGGCTGAGAATAGGCTGGCTGAAAATGGGCTGCAAATTGATAAAAGGAGCTTGTAACAAAAAAATGTCAATGACAAAGGTCTAAAATTGCCTGAGGAGGCTTAAAATTGCCTGAGAAGGCCTAAAATTTCCTAAAAGGGGCTGAAAGGTCTCAGCAGGCCAAAGGGCTAATAAAAAAATAAGACCACAAGAAATCTAACGAAACTTGCAGAAAAGGTTCGAGTCAGCTGAAAATTGCGGAATATTTATGGAAAAAATAGTGGAAAATAACTCAAAATTCATCGCAAAAACCGATCAAAATCATTATGATAAATAAAATATGCCATAAACTAAAGGAAATTATCATATGTAAACTAGATTATACTGAAAGTTAGTTGTTACGGAATTATCACATGTTATCATTAACTGATCATCAATGTACTGAGGCAATCCTAACAAATTTTTCTGTTTCAGCTCAAAAGTAAAGGCCCGAGTTAGAACTGTGAATGCGATTACCATTAATTGTCCTCACTTTCTATGCCCTTCTGAATTTGAATCCCTAATGACTTCACAAATCACACGATTCTAGTCCCTTCCGGTTTTTCTAATCCTTTATCCCGGTTTTTTTTTCCTACTTTCGGTTTTCCTTGTTCGTTTTATCCACCCTTCATTTCTTTCTTAGATTCGCCTCGTGAGGGGTGGCTTCTAAGCCTTGCTTGTTATTTTCCTGTATATTTGAAATGAATAAATAAATTACAAAACTGTGATAATATTACGATGGCTGTTAACTGTAGAACGTATTCAAGGAATCAAATGATTGTGAAATTCCAGTTAACACACCTAACTGTGTTCCACTGTTTAAATTTATAAGTTGTATTATGAATCAATGAACTAAAGAAAAAGGAGAATCTTACTATTCTAATACACAAGTTCCGTCTGTTTGTCAGTATGTTGTCTGTCCGGGGAGCCCCAGCCATTCCTAGAAATCCAATTTTCATGGGAAAAAGACAGTTCAACACAGAATTTTCCCGCGATGATGCCCGTCTACTTTCTGTTTTGATTGGAGCTCTGTGAAGCTCTGCACTATCTATGCACGAAGCCTAAGCCCCGCCCACCAGCACACAAGGATAGCGGTCATCGCGAGCCTGGATTGGTGTCGGCTGCGCGCATTGGTTACCTTGCCGCGCGGCGCCCGCTGCCCGGTTTAAATACCCTATGTTTGAGGTAAAGTTTTCAACTGACCCAAACAATTTTTGAGTTTGATAGCTCAAAATGTTCGCCTCGGCCTCCTGAGACGAAAAAGCTTTGAAAATTGAAAATCGGTATTGCAGTTTTTGAGAAAAACGCATTTGAATTTTGAGTTTTGGAACACTGTGGTTTAGTGGTGGAGAGGTTTGTTTGATAAACTGTTAACCAGGGTTCGATTCCGTGACGTGGCAAATCTTTTTTACTTTTTTTTGTGAGTTGAAAAACTTATGCGTTGAAGTAATAACATCGAAATAAGGTGTTTTATGGAATACTCAGTGTTTTTAAAAAAGTTCTTCTGAGAGTAAGAAATCTGGAAACAAATTTGCTTTGTATTCCAAATTCGACCAAAACCTTAAGAAAAGATTAGGGAAAAACTGCAATTCAAGAAAAAAGATATTGTTTAAGATTGGCCAAACTTCTTCTCCAGCTCATGGCTCCGCATGAAACACCAATCAATTTAGAGAATTATTAACAAAACATGAAAATATTCTCATCATTTTGATTTATCGGAAAGTTTGTAGTGAGTTTTGAATTGAACTTCAGTTGGATCTTCGTTCTGAAGTTATTGACTGAATATTCCAGGAATAAAGTTTTGAGCTAATATTCTCATTATTATTCTCATTGTCAGGCTCCCAAAAATGTTTAAACAAAATTGTAGCGAAGGTAATGGATAGAACATACCCATTTTCTCAAAAAGTTCTCTTTTACGGTTGGCCATGAAAAATATCAAACAAACTGGAAAACCCGGCACGGATGAATGAGAACGCTGATAGAAATATTAGTGCTGAGGCTACTTTTTCAAAGTTGTGGAATGACCGTTTAGTTCTCAGAGTTTCACAAAGTCCTAAGAAGAACTCAAGCTTTGAAAACGGATTAATTGTCAAATACCTACTCCTTCTCAGGCTTAGGCTTCTGGAAACTTACTAATAGCCGCCCGGAGGGCGGCGTAAGCAAATTCGAGCAAGGAAATACTGAGAGATGATATGAGGTAAATTACGATAAAAAATGCATTTGATTTTGGATACGTAGTAAAAGTTGAATATGACAAAAAATCCGTTATACCATAAGAGCCCAAAATTCTATGAGATATTAGAGCTTTGAAAAGAAAATGATATGAGATTGGCTGATATCGATGCGCATGAGAATCTTTTCGAAACTGAAGTAGGCTATAGACAAAATATGTAGTTCGGAAAGTATAAACTAATCTTGATAGAAGAGTTGAATTTTCGAACAAAAATATGTATAAAAAGCGGAACAGTTACCAAAACGTTATTTATCGAGTATGAGTTCTGAGGAAAAATTCCATGCTTCTTTCTTAGAAGCATCGTAATTCCCACACTCCAACGTGATTCACCAACTCCGTGTGAAGCCAGGAGGTTGGAGCCGCGAATGCGGCGTAAACCTTCTGGTCTTTACTATTAACAATCATCAAAGGGTGTCTGTTTGTCCGTGTGTATTCAATCCTCCAGCCCTTCCTACTGAACCGATTTTCATGAGATAAAGACAGGTCGACGCAGAATTTTTTCGGAATAATGCCCGTCATTTCCGTTTTTGAATTGGAGCTCTGGGAAGCTCTGTGCACTCTAAGCACGAAGCCTAAGCCCCGCCCACACACACGCAAGTATAGTGGCCATCGCGAGCCTGGATTTGTGTCGGCTGCGCGCATTAGTGAGGCCGCCGCGCGCCGCTCACTGCCCGGTTTAATTACCCCACTTTGAGGTAAGGGGGTAGATTACTCTGACCGATTTTTATGGTTGATAGCTCATTTTGTTCGTCTCGGTCTCGAGAGACAAAAAAGCTTCTCAGAATGAAAATCGGTCTTATAGTTTTTGAGAAAAACTCATTTGAAGTTTGAGTATGGAAGCAGTGTGGTGTAGTGGTGGAGACGATTTTCCGATAA
The DNA here is from genome assembly GCA_963572265.1 of Caenorhabditis doughertyi. Lineage (NCBI taxonomy): Eukaryota > Metazoa > Nematoda > Chromadorea > Rhabditida > Rhabditidae > Caenorhabditis > Caenorhabditis doughertyi. The sequence continues at coordinate 7,940,074 of OY751556.1, read as the reverse complement.
ATTGGAGTCCAAAGTTCAATTCCGAGATGTGTCAGATCTTTTTTACTTTTCTTTTAAAACCTTACAAGACTTGAGAAAAAGGGTCATTGTGGACATTTCGATGATTTTCAAATTTCACAATAAAACTTTTTGAATTTTTCTGATAAAGAATACTGTATTTTCTGTTGTCAGCTAAAGTTTTCAGCTCTCAAGCAGTTTCGTGAAAAGAATAACAAAAGTTGAAAAGATGTGTGAGATCAAACTTTACAAAAGACTTCTAGAGGAGTTGATTTTTTTACCCAAACTTATCAGGGACCTAAAAATTTTAAATGAGAATGCTTCGCATTTTGCCTGGAGCGGATGTGAAAAAATTTTGAAACACGTTTCTTTACATCTGAATTGCAGGTGCAGTGAAATATTTTCTAATCTCTATGAAAAGTGAAGTAGTCAATATTTCAGAGAGTCCTGGAGCGTGGAAAACGCCGCTATGTTGTGGTATGCTTCAATGTCATTTTCAATCAGGAGAAGTCCTTCCAAAAAAAAAATGCAGGCATCATTTAAATGATTCAGTGCTCTTTCTGATTCATTGCGGAAATGAGTGTTCTTTTAGGCCTGAAATAATCAGAGAATAGGGCGATTCTTATCAAAAAAACATTGTGTTGAGCGGAAAAAAAACTAAAGAAACCTCCTTTAAAAAAAACCTAAACAGCAAGCCGCCAGATACTAAGCGAAACGACCCCTTTGAAACCTAGCACATAGTCGTAAAATTTTTTGCACTGTGTACTTTTACAAAAACCCAGGGAGACACGCCAACTCAGACTTCACAGAAAATGGAGTCGCCGGAGGCGACGCAGTTTTCTGGTCCGTAAGAGAATACGCAAACGAATTTTTCTCCTTCATCTCCAAGATAAATGTTCGGGATGAAACTGCAAAATCGTTCCCGCCATTAAAAGCCATAATTTTAAAAAAATTAACCAATTCGTAACTGAAAATCAACTGTTACCAATGAAATAACTGTCATCACAGCGAAATGTGACCCTTTTTACAGATTCGGATCTAGTTGAAATGCTCAATCTCGTAGATTACCATAAGCAGCTTTATTGTTCGGAAAATTATTTTCACAGTTTCAGTGTCACAATTCACGAACTATGAGAAACAGTGAAAATGTTTGTAGTCTAAACGTTCTGAACAAATTGAAGCTAGCCTAGTCCGGCCTAACTCGCTTTGAAATAGTCTAAACAGAAATCTCTGGAAAAGTCTAAACGGAATCTTAGGCTTTTGATTACTAACCCTATGTGAGTTATGGATGAAACTGACTATTTCTGATGTTTCAAATTGAAGTAAAATATCAATGATGGTACGTGCAGACTATTTATTTCGATGTTTGCCAAGTGTAAAACCGCCTTCGAAACGGAAATTTTTAACATGAGCCTAGTATTTTCGAGTTGATCAACCAAGAACGATGAAAAAACTGATTGTGCTGTTTCATATTCAAAATTACTGGTTTCGCTGAAACATTGAAAATATTGGAAAAACAAATTTGTTATCATGAATTGCATTGGGCATTTTTTTATGGAATGTGTAAAACAACTTTTGAATGTTTCCGCTTCAACATAAAAGTCCCAGTTGAAACTGTAAAATTATTGGGTGATTGGGCATATCCAGCAAACCATAAGTAAGCTCTTAGATTCTAAGCTTTATAATGAAACAGTGATCAACAGTAAATAACAGTGGATTTCTAGAAGAACTAACCTCAAGCCTGCTGACGCATGTTACAAATGTTGCAAACGGATCAGGTCAGTTCTATAGAAAAGTTGATACCAGAAGGTTTACGCCGCATTCGCGGCTCCAACCTCCTGGCTTCACACGGAGTTGGTGAATCACGTTGGAGTGTGGGAATTACGATGCTTCTAAGAAAGAAGCATGGAATTTTTCCTCAGAACTCATACTCGATAAATAACGTTTTGGTAACTGTTCCGCTTTTTATACATATTTTTGTTCGAAAATTCAACTCTTCTATTAAGATTAGTTTATACTTTCCGAACTACATATTTTGTCTATAGCCTACTTCAGTTTCGAAAAGATTCTCATGCGCATCGATATCAGCCAATCTCATATCATTTTCTTTTCAAAGCTCTAATATCTCATAGAATTTTGGGCTCTTATGGTATAACGGATTTTTTGTCATATTCAACTTTTACTACGTATCCAAAATCAAATGCATTTTTTATCGTAATTTACCTCATATCATCTCTCAGTATTTCCTTGCTCGAATTTGCTTACGCCGCCCTCCGGGCGGCTATTAGTAAGTTTCCAGAAGCCTAAGCCTGAGAAGGAGTAGGTATTTGACAATTAATCCGTTTTCAAAGCTTGAGTTCTTCTTAGGACTTTGTGAAACTCTGAGAACTAAACGGTCATTCCACAACTTTGAAAAAGTAGCCTCAGCACTAATATTTCTATCAGCGTTCTCATTCATCCGTGCCGGGTTTTCCAGTTTGTTTGATATTTTTCATGGCCAACCGTAAAAGAGAACTTTTTGAGAAAATGGGTATGTTCTATCCATTACCTTCGCTACAATTTTGTTTAAACATTTTTGGGAGCCTGACAATGAGAATAATAATGAGAATATTAGCTCAAAACTTTATTCCTGGAATATTCAGTCAATAACTTCAGAACGAAGATCCAACTGAAGTTCAATTCAAAACTCACTACAAACTTTCCGATAAATCAAAATGATGAGAATATTTTCATGTTTTGTTAATAATTCTCTAAATTGATTGGTGTTTCATGCGGAGCCATGAGCTGAAGAAGAAGTTTGGCCAATCTTAAACAATATCTTTTTTCTTGAATTGCAGTTTTTCCCTAATCTTTTCTTAAGGTTTTGGTCGAATTTGGAATACAAAGCAAATTTGTTTCCAGATTTCTTACTCTCAGAAGAACTTTTTTAAAAACACTGAGTATTCCATAAAACACCTTATTTCGATGTTATTACTTCAACGCATAAGTTTTTCAACTCACAAAAAAAAGTAAAAAAGATTTGCCACGTCACGGAATCGAACCCTGGTTAACAGTTTATCAAACAAACCTCTCCACCACTAAACCACAGTGTTCCAAAACTCAAAATTCAAATGCGTTTTTCTCAAAAACTGCAATACCGATTTTCAATTTTCAAAGCTTTTTCGTCTCAGGAGGCCGAGGCGAACATTTTGAGCTATCAAACTCAAAAATTGTTTGGGTCAGTTGAAAACTTTACCTCAAACATAGGGTATTTAAACCGGGCAGCGGGCGCCGCGCGGCAAGGTAACCAATGCGCGCAGCCGACACCAATCCAGGCTCGCGATGACCGCTATCCTTGTGTGCTGGTGGGCGGGGCTTAGGCTTCGTGCATAGATAGTGCAGAGCTTCACAGAGCTCCAATCAAAACAGAAAGTAGACGGGCATCATCGCGGGAAAATTCTGTGTTGAACTGTCTTTTTCCCATGAAAATTGGATTTCTAGGAATGGCTGGGGCTCCCCGGACAGACAACATACTGACAAACAGACGGAACTTGTGTATTAGAATAGTAAGATCTGACGCCTTTTTAGACCTTTTGTGAACTCACTTCTTTTAATATCCGGCGAATCCTTTACACGTTAGGTCGTTGCACCATGTAAAGCCATACTAGTATTTCGACGTTCGACCCTATATGGTACTCTCTTCTTTACGTGTGGTTCAGTGGTAGTTTTTTCAAGGATTTTCATTCGGATATTATAGAAAGAACAGAAGGTAGTTGGGGGAAGGTGGAATGAAAATAATGAAAAAACGGGGTTCTTTTTATACTGCGCTCTTAACCAGTCCGAAAGTTGTAACGGCATTTCAGATTACTTTATTGGAACGACCTTAGCTTGCGTGACATTCGTCTAACTTGCGCAACCTTGAGAGAAAGTGCAATGGGTTCTTAATAGCATTCCTTTTCGATGATTAATTCTTATCATTTTTTTTTCTTTCAAGAACAAAAAAGTGCAAGATGAAAGTACAGTTGTGTAAAAAAACGAGTTGATTGAAAAATGAACTATGATAGGGAAAATCAAGGTTATCACAAGAAAACAGGTTCCTTTTTTAGGATTCACGTCCCAGTAGATATGAAATTTTATGTTTTTTTTCTGTTGTATTTTTGAGCTTCCGATAGTTGTTTCAGTTCGAATACCAGTACTCAACGTGAAACTGGAACAGTGATATGAAATTATCGTATTTTTAAAATTATCATCAGTTAAAACCGAGAGACAGCTTCTTTAGTTGATTTTTCAGCTCAAAGGCAGGAAGATGTTCAACTTTCAACAAAAAACGTTCTGATCATCGTCGCGAAGATTATTTTTACAGTTTCAGTCCCAAAACTTTCTAACTTGTGGAAACAGGGGAAATAATCGTAACTTGATTGCGTTTTCTCAATGCAAAACTGCTTGAAACGAGCTAAAACTAGAGTAATCAGACTTAAATTATTCCGAATTAGTTCGAACAGGACCCCAGAAACACTCTAAAAAATCCCTTAACGCTCTCGAGTTTCAGGTGACACTCTTTGGCGGGGTTTACAAGATTTTGCGATTGCTAACTCATCATTTTTAATGTTCCAGCATCAAATAATATGACAATGATGGAACTGTGGAGATTATCTTTCTAGATTGAAAAGTTCTATCTCTAAAAGAAATGAGAATTCGATGAAAGTTCAAATCTCACTAGTTTTCCTGTTTCACAAACAATTTTTCTCATTCAGCCGAAACAGTGAAACTATTGGAATGGCTGTTAAAGTTTCCGAGAAATAAAAAATCAGCTTCGAAAATCCGAAAAAATACATTTCTAATGTAGTTTACTTCCATATTAGCTTCTCATAATAACGAAATGCAATGTTTTCGGATGAGAATATATCGGAAATACCTGGAGCAGCGTAAAAGCCATATCAACAGGTAGTATAGTCGGCGCAAGCGTTTGCATATGCGCTCTATTCTAGTTACGCCCACTATTGCATATAGAGTGCGCGAATGAGGAAACGCAGACAGCATACATGTCCGGCGCTCTCTCGGGCATGAGAACTATTTCGTCTAAAGTGGGCGTAACTAGAATAGAGCGCATATGCAAACGCTTGCGCCGACTATAAACAGTTTAGATCTGTGATACAAAAAACTAGAGGAAATTAGCATACCAGAGTATACAAACTTCAAAATCTATTGTTTCAGCCCCAAAGCAAAATTTCCGGATGAATGTGTGAAAATATTAACGCCACATGAGCCGAAACTAGCAAAACAGCTACTCTCAAAATCAAATTAAACAAGTGAAATCAATGTTATCACAACAAAATAGGTTCTAATTTTATAATTCATGATCTAGTTGGAAATAAAATTACATCTTTTGCTCTTTTTCCAATTCTTTTCAAAAGTAAAACCAGTTCCAGTTCCAGTACCAGAAGTTTAGGCCAAGTTGGAACAGAAATGAAAAACTACTGTATATTCTTTTTTTTCATCAGAAAAAAAAGAATAATTTGGTTTTTTAATTGAATTGCTAGCTCAAATGAGGAAAATGTTCGAATTTTATTCAGAAATTTCTGATTGTATTCGTGGAAAAAATTATTTTTACACTTTCAGTTTCAATGTTAGTATATTTGACTGAAACAGTGATAATGTTGGTTCTGCGAAATTCCATAGTAAATTGAAGAACTGTTTGAACCAAGCTAAAACTAGCTTCATCAAGCCCAAAACAACCTGGACTAATCTAGAAACTTACCTGAAAACCTTTTCACTATAGTAGGTGTGAAAAAAAGAATTTCAGGCGTTTGGTAGCTAGTCTCGGGATCAAAACGCCCACTATGTCTGGAATTTTAACTCAAAATGGTTATGAAACTGTGAAGTTAGTTTTCAATGCTATTGTTTTTAATGCTGTTTGACCAATCAAAAAAAGCGGTTGAACAAGGGTTATCAAGAATAATTTGGGACATTTATGTAGAAAATTGCAACTAACGATTTTTCATGTTTCCACCAGAGGTGTACGGAATGAATATTCTCGATTCCGGAATTCGGAATCCGGAATCCGGAATGAGTTACAAAACTACGGAATCCGGAATCCGGAATTCGGAATAAACTCTTTTTTTCCGGAATACGGAATTCGGAATCCGGAATGATTGGATTTGCGAAATTTGAAGCTGTTAAGAGTTATTGAGTTCGAAAAGTAGTTTGGATCCGTTTTTCGGTGCATTTTAGGAGTCATTGCATGCTAGACGCATTGAATACCGGAACTTCGCTCAAATATTCTCCACAATTCTGCTACTTTTTTTTACTTGAAAATTTTGAGTTGTAACGGAATGAAATTTCATTTTGCGGAATCCGGAAAACGGAATCCGGAATGAAATCCAACTTTTCGGAATCCGGAATTCGGAAAACGGAATGAAAAAAACCCCGGAATACGGAATTCGGAATCCGGAATCCGGAATTCCGTACAACTCTGGTTTCCACTTCATGTTTCCACGAGATGAAACTGTGAAAATAATGGTTTGGAATATTTATTTTATCTTTCCCCTAGTTTTTTGGATAGTGTAGTCAACCCCTGGATCTGAAATTCTTTTTAGAACATGAAAACATCGATCAATGAATCAAGCGCTGTCAGGCTGAAATGACGTTGAAACTAAATTTTTATCTGTGAGGAAATTTCAAAAAATTACTCAATACTGTTTCATTTGCAAGTGATTCATATGAAAGCGATGAAACAGTGATCATATGATAAGGCCCAAACAAAATCAAATTATCTCGAGACGTTTTCAGAGAACTAGCCATTTTGGAAAAAGAAAAAAGTGTTAACTTTAGAAAAAATTTCCTAAGAGGAACATTAATTTTGAGTTTCAGTTTCACTATTACTGACGGGTCGAAACAGTGAAAGTAGTATAATTACAGTAGGGAATAGGCTGGAAAGTGTTTCAACTAAGGCTTCCATACGGCTGAAACAAAGTCAATCGGCCGCCAGTCGTTGGCTAGCCGCACCAGCCGTCTGCATTAGTTGCGTAAGCGTGATTGCGTACCCCAGGCATTTTAAATGACGCGCAAAGTATATTTTTATTCATGTTGCCGTATTTTAGTGTGGTTTTTAATGTAATTGAAAATAAAATGAAATAAAAACACTAAAATTTACACCTTTATCATAGAAACATTCAAAAAATAAAAAGATTACAAATTAAAACCGTAAAACGAAAAAAAAAACTCGCTCAAGTGTCGTCAATTGGTGGGTTGTGTACGCAATGTCGGTCACGCGCAAGTCACGGACGGCCAGCACGGCTGGCCCGCGGACGGCTGAAATCGCCGCCGAATGGAAGCCTCAGTTTCAACTAATCAAACACTTCAGACGATTTTCAAATCAGGCAATAATTGCTAACGTTTCACTTTCAAAATATATATTGAAGATGATTTTGTGAAATTATTGATAATAAGCGAAATAAATCCATTTCAAAAATAACTAGAAATGAGGTTCGTTTTGAGTGCGGCTTCGAAAGAAAAGCTTTTTTAAACTTTTCCCAATTTTGAATTTTTCGACGTAAATCACCAAGTGTTTTTTTTCGGTTTCTATTCCAAAATTTCTAAATCAGCCGAAACGGAGAAAATGATTCATTCAACACTTATTCGAATTGAAGAAATAAAACAGTACTTACACGTTTTATTGATCTACGTACACAATCAAGTTCCAGAATAATTCATTCAAATGCACTTTTTCTAGATAATGGATGAAATTTCCAGAACACGTACAATTTCTGGACAGAAAACTACTAAAAAATTTCATACCAAAGTTTCCAAAAAAATGAGGAAGACCAGCTCATGAATTTTTTAGTTTCAGTTTTACTAATTTAAAAATGGTTGAAACGGTAAAAAGTTATAAAAGTTTTAACGAATGTTATTAGACGGAGAAGCATTTCTAGCGTTTCATCTTCAAATGATATATCAACAATGAAACTGTGAACACATCGACGATAACTAAAAACTCCTACTCAAAAATAACTTGAAATAAGGTTTTAGAGTTTCGTTTTGAAGTTTTTTTGATAAAAATGTTTCAAAAATGTTACACATGGGTACAGCCTTTTCTCCGGTTTCAGTGACAAAATTTCTAAATTAGCCGAAACAGAGAAAAGTTTTCCTATGCTGTCTCACTACTAAATTGCAAATACTAAACGCTAAGTGAACTTGGAAGTTTGAAGTGATATCAAGGAATGATTAGGACTTATTTTGTGATTTTCAATCAAAATCTGGTCTCCAAGTCCTTATTATCAATTTATCAATTTTCCAGTTTCAAAATTCGATTTTCAGGTATACATGAAACAGTGGATATGTTGTGTGATCAATTAGAATTGTGCTAAGCAAACTGATCAGAAACTGGTATGGTATTCAAAGTTTAGCCCGAACTAATTTGAATTTCCAATACGATTTATGATAAACTATTAGTGATTTAGATGGATGTGCGACTCGATGGCTGAAAGTATCTTAATGTTTTACACTCGAATGATATAATTCAGGTGAAACTGTAAAAAATAATGATCCTGTGTTCAACTTGATTTTATAGAACATCTTATGTTTATGAAAACTTTTACTTGTATGTAGTGAACCTAATAATTTTCCCGGTTTCATAATGAAAATTTATGATTTTGGTGAAATAGTAATAGTGTTATGAAAGATATTTCAACTCAGAAACAAACAGTGAAAACATTGAATCATCAACAAAAATTGTTAGAAAAATTGGTTTCGAAAAATTATTTGGGCAAAACCGTATGCTATTTCCAATGTTTCACCTTCAATTGATATATTAAAACTTTGAAGATATTGACAATTGCAGTATATATTCTTGAAAACTACTTGAAATCTTGCTTCAGAGATCTGATTAGACGGTTTTTTCGACAATTTTTCAATGTTTTGAATTGTTCGGCTGGGGTATTTTTTTTTGTAATTATTTTTTATTATTATTTTTGATTTCAGCAGCAAAACTTCCGAATCGGCAGAAACCGAAATAACAGCTTGAAACTTATTTTTGAACATTCAATATTAAATAAGAAGGATTTTTCCGTTTCAACTTCAAACTTTCAGCATAAAAGAGGGAAGACCATTGCGTTTATCGTTATTGTTTCAATTAAAAAATAGCCTAGACTAGCTTGAGATTCCCGAAATTTCCACACGAGTTATGCTAAATTTTTGTGGTTCAGATGGAAATGAGACAAGATGGATGACAATAGTTACAGTTTTACCCTCCAATCAAATTTTTCGAGAGAAACTGTGAAAAGCAGTGAGCCTGTGCCCAACTTGATGTCATAGAACACCTTTTGTTAATGAAAACATTCAGATTAATATGTAATGAACTTACTAATTTTCCAGTTTCATAATGAAAATTTATGATTGTGTTGAAATAGTGATAGTGCTATGATGTTTTGGAGACTGGTGACTAAGGCAAAAAAAAAGTCGGAAGATGCCTAGATAGAATTTTTAATTAGCCTAACGAGCTATCGGACAATAACCAATGAAACTATTGAATCATCAACAAAAAAAGTATTTGAAACGTTGATTTTGCAATATTCTTCAGACAAAACCGTTTACTATTTCCAATGTTTCGCCTTCAAAGATATATCTGTGATGAAGCTTTGAAGATATTGACGATAGCAGAATAGCAGTATATTCCAACATGAAAAGCAACTTGAAATCATGCTTCAGAGCTCTTGGTTGACGGTTTTTTCAATATCACAATTTTTCACTGCTTTGAATTGACCTACGAGTAAAAGTTATTATTTCTTGTTCCAGTTGCGAAATTTCCAAATAGACAGAAACAGAAAAAATTGGCTTGAAGTTTACTTTCGAACACTCAATAACAGTTTTTTTTTTCTATTTTCTTCAATAGAAAATGAAAAACGATTTTTCCGTTTCAATTTCAAATTTTCAGTTTCAATAAAAGAGTGAAACCGTTAAACCGACCAAACTGTTGTTACTTACCTTTTCACCCTTCTAGTAAATGTTTCTGGTGAAACTGTGAAAAACATTGGACAGTCAACCAAAATTGAGCCAAATCGAATTTCTTTTCAAAAAATCAAAACAATTTCAAATTAGCTATTACGGTTTCATATTCAAAGTTTTTAACTTTGTTGAAATATTAAAAGTATTGATAAGACATGAGCGGAAGAGAAAATTTTGAATCCTGAAGACGGAAGACGGAAGACGGAAGGCGGAAGAAATTTCAAAATCCCGGAAGACGGAAGGAAGGAAACGGAAGGGACAGAAAGAGCTGAAAACTGCTCCGGCTAGGAAAAAAACTAAAATTTGTGGCATGAAATCAAAATTTTGGAACAAAAACGTAAATTGACGACTAACCAAGTATGTTGAAAAGCGCCGAAACCGTTTTGAAAGTTTGAAAATTTTGAGAAATTTTCCCTGAATTTCCGTATTCTTAAATCTCCTCACCGTCCGGAAACACTGATGACGGAAGACGGAAGAAAAAAAAAGCACGGAGGCCGGAAGGCGGAAGACGGAAGACGGAATTCCGCTCATGTCTGGTTGATGCTTGGATAATATCGATATATATTCAGCTGTTACCAATTTGGCTCTTTCAACTTCTAAATTTCAAATTTAAATGAAACAGTGATCATTTTAGTTGATCTTATTTGATTTATGATGTTAAATTCAAAAAATAGGCGACTAGCTTGAGATTCTGGAAATTTCCACACGAGTTATGCTAAATTTTTGTGGTTCATATAAAATTAATGAAACAAGATGGATGACAATATCTTACCTTTTCACCCCTCTAGTAAATTTTTTAGATGAAACTGTGAAAAACATTGGACAGTCAACCAATATTAGGTCAAGTCGTGGTTTTTTTTTCGAAAAACTTAAATTAATTCACATGATTAACTTTTCCGCTTTCATATTGGAAGTTTATAACATTGTTGAAACAGAATAAGTATTGATAAAGGGGCAAGTTATTTTCTTGGCAAAACAGACTAAGCATGGCTTAAAGCAGGTCAGATACCAACCCAAAATTTAGTCCACAATATACCTATGACAGTACCTAGCGTTTATCAATTTTGCTGTTGCAACTTCCAATTCTCAAATTTAGATGAAACAGTGAAGGTTTTCGTGTCTTTTATTTTATTCATGGTATTCAATTCATAAAATAGCTTAGACTAGCTCGAGGTTCTGGAAGTTTCCACACGATTTATGCGGAATTTGAGGGATTTAGTTTGATGGGAAGCTCAATGGAATACTTACTGTTTCACGCTCCAAGTAAATTTGTCAGGTGAAACTGTGAAAAACGTTAGACAATTCTTTCCGAATTGAACAAAACCGAGAACATTAACTTTTTCGCTTTCATATTGAAAGTTTACAAATTTGTTGAAATAGTGAAACTATTGATACAAATCATCCTAATTTGGTTTACAATATACCTATGACCGTACCCAGTGTTAATTAATTTTGCTATATCAAATTCTAATTTTCATGTTTAGATGAAACATTGATCATTTTCGTTGATTTTATTTTATTCATGGTATTCATTTCAAAAAACAGCCTAGGCTAGCTTGAGATTCTGGAAACTTCCACAGGATTTATGCTAAATTTTAGTGATTCAGATGAAAACTCGATTAATGATTACTGTTTTACCCTCCAAGTAAATTTTCCAGGTGAAACTGTGAAAAACATTTAACAGTAGCCATCTTCTAGCCAAATAGTTTTTTTTAAATAAAAATAAGTTCGCATGATCAACTTCTCCGCTTTCATATTGAAAGTTCATAACTTTGTTGAAATAGTGAAAGTATTGATACCGGGACATATAATATTCAATTGAAGGCTAACGAACATGACAAAAAAGACTGGTCAGATACCAACATAGATCATCCTAATTTGGTCCACAATATACCTATGACAGTACCTATCGTTTATTAATTTTGCTATTTCAACTTCCAATTCTCGAATTTAGCTGAGACAGTGAAGATTTTTGGGGCTTTTTGTTGAATCATGGTATTCAATTCAAATAATAGCCTAGACTAGCTTGAGGTTCTGGAAACTTCCACACGATTTATGCGGAATTTTAGGGATTCAGGTCGATGTACATCTCAATGAGCAATGCTTACTGTTTCACCCTCCAAGTAAATTTTCCATGTGAAACTGTGAAAAAAATTAGGCTGTTCACAAATTTTAGCCAAATCGATTTTCAACTGGAAACAGCAAAATGCTTTTTTCAGTTTCATATTCAAATGTTATAACTTTGTTAAAGTACTGAAAGTATTGACAATCCCTTAATTGCTGCCTATATAATAGTGGGTTCGAAATAAGGAACACTGACTGAAAACAGTAAAAACAATCTTATGACGAGCCTAGAATGGACTGTCAGACCTAAAACAGTCTGATCCCGGCCTCAGCCGTCTTAATCTAGTTCTCGCTGAACAAGGCTGGCTGTAGTCAGCTTGTCTCTGATCAAAGCCTGTATTGTCGTTAGTGAGCCTTAGCCAGCCTTAGCCAGCCCATCCTAACCTAAACATCCCCAACCCTCACCTGAGTCTCATCCTCGATCTTCAATCCAGCAAAATAGCTATCCACCGCCATCATTTCCAATCTCATCTCCTCATTCTCCGTCTCTGTATTCTGTCGTCGTTGAGCTCCACCTCCTCTTCCCGTCTCCCAATACGGAGCTTCATTCGCCCTTTCCACATCCAATTTCGATTTCAAAATTGCGATTTCCTTCTCCATTCTCTCTTTTTCTTCGACAATACATGGATTTTGTTCCCCTCCTACCAGGAACATGTAATCGTCTAGTCTGTACACTTTGTTTTGCAATTCAGTCATTCGCCGGTTTAGATTCACTTTTGGATCGTCAAATTCGGTGTCCGGATCATCAAAATAGTCTAGTGGACCAGGTTCAGGGAGGGTGGAGCCAGAGGTTTGGGGCTGATTGAGCTGCAAGTAAAAAAGATGAGAATGTTGCAAAAAAGCCTAGACAGAGCCTTTTGACAAAAATTTCCACATTAGTGATGGAATTTATTGGAAATGACTTGTGAATTGTTTGAAACAGCCAAAAAATGTGTTATGAAAGCCGGACCAATCTTGACTGGACCTTATTTTGCCTTGAATAGGCCTGAAATGGGCCGAAAATAGGCCTGAAACTGCTTAAACTGGCCTAGAAGGACTATGCTATGTTCAACATTAGAATATTGCGTGAATCAATGAAAACCGATTGGAAATGCTTTGAAAATTGTCTGAAACAGCCAAAAATTGGTTCTAAAAATCGGGCAGACAGTCTTGGTTGGGGCCTATTTTGCCTCGGATAGGCCTGAAATGGCCTGAAACTTCCCAAATTGGCTAAAAGGCTTATGCTACGTGCGAGGTTAATAAAATAGTGTCGGAAACAACACAAATTGGGTGAAAGAGTTCTCAAAACTGCCTGAAACAGCCAAAAGTTTGTTCGAAAAATCGGGGAAATAGCCTTAGATAGGCTTTATTCAACCTTATTTAGGCGTAAGTACCTGGTCTTGTAGATTTAGCTACCCTAGTGGTGATTTAATCGAAGAAAACCGATCGAAAACGTCTTGAAAATTGTCTGAAACAGCCAAAATTTTTGTTTCAAAAACTTAAGAAATAGCATTTTCTGGGCCTCGTTTTGTTTTAAATAGGTCTGTAACTGGCCTAGAAGGATTCATTTCACGAACAATATCGAATCATAGTTTAATCATCAAAACGTGGTTAGAAAAGGCTTACAAACCACGGGAAACGGTATAAAATTTTCTATGAAAAGTCCCGAATCGGCCTAATACTTCTGAGGAACAGGCTTGAACAAGCATGATAGACCTCAAAAAGCCTCAAAAAACGCCTAACATTAAAGCAAGCCTAATAACCATGAAAAGCCTAAAATACTTACCTTCAAAGAACCTAAGATTGTTTTTGTCAGGCCTTATCTTTTGATAACCTGCCGGAACCTAGTCTCACTCAGCCTAAGTTTTTTCCACACTCCCACTACAGGCCTAAATCAGCCTTAAAAAGGCCTTACCCTTTAGAAAAAACTCACCTTGAAAAGACCCTTTCTAACCATTTTTAATTCCTCCATATTTATTCTGAATTTCCGCAAGTCCTTCAATTCCGCATCCATTTTCACAAATTGGTCCATGAACATATTTTCCATGAGGACCAAGTCCAATTTCAACCGATCTCTTTCAGCTATGGCAAGCTTATTGTCGATTTCCATGTCTTTGAATCTGAAAAAAAAGGGTGAAAATAAGCTCAAAATAGGCCGGAAAAAAGCCTTAACTATGCCTGAAAAGCCTTAAAACAAGCGTAGAAATGTCTTGAAAACACTCACTTTTGCAATTTTTCCTCCAAATATTTTTTGGTTTCCTCCTGCGATTCCTTTCCAATTTTTGCCAAAATTTCATCTATCATTTCGTCAAATTCACTTTTTTCTTTGGACATTTTTTTGAGGAGTACTGTAGAGATCTGAAAATGTTGAATTGCGAAATTTTCCGTAAAAAGGCAATGAACAAGAAGATATCATAAGAAATGCGAATCCAAAGATAATAAGAAGGGTGTGAAACCTTGAAAAAATTGGGGGAAAAAGAAAAAAAGGGGGGAAAAATTGAAAATTTTTTATCAATAATGTAGAGCATAGTCCCTGAGAAAAAGTAATGGAAATGGGGCAGTATTATGAGATTGGATCACAGAAAATCGAGGTATTTTACAGTAGAAAAATAAAGGCAAAAGTAGATAAATTCCCATGAAAATTGCAAAATTTAGGCCAAAAAATAGGGTAAAATAGGTTTTGGATCACAAAAATACATTAAATTACACGAAAAAAACTGAGTTTAAGACGAAAATTTGGTGAGAAAACACAACAAAAATCTCGTAAATTTACACTTGTGGACATACAGTATTCCTCGGTGTCGATATACGGGGTTTCGTAAATCGATACAAAGGCCCGTAAATCCACACCAAGAACCACCGTAATTCTATTGTAATCCTCAGCGTCGATTTACGAGGCTCTGTGTAGATTTACGGGAGCACCGTAAATCGACGCTAGAACTTCCGAAAACAACACCGAGGATTACTGTAGATCTACTTTGATGTAGATTTACGAGATTACAGTAGACTTTCAACATTAAGGATTACTGTAGCTTAAGCTTGGATTCTGAGCTACTCAAAGTGCTCCACGAGTCCTCGCTTCCAGACGATGAAATTGACTCAAGCTCCGCCTCCTCTTCAACTTCTTCTGGAACATTCTCTGGAGCGTCTTTCACTGGATTTTCAGCAGGATTTTCAGCATTTTCCGTCAAATTTGGGGCAGTTTCAGCAGAAATTTCAAGCGGAGTTTCAGCATTTTTAGCCAAAAACATTCCGAGAACTTTCACAGGCTTCTCCACGTCATCAAGCCTATTTTTGACGTCTTCCAATTCTTTTCGGTGCGATTCCTCCATTTTTTCCATTCTGAGCTGTTGCTCCTCAAGCTTTTTCATAATGAGCCGATGATTATGGCTCATTTTTCCAAAATCGAATGCATACATTTTTTCTAATTCGGCGAATTTTTCATTTTCCTGTTCAAATTGATTTGGAGCAGCGTTTGGAACTTCTTGGGATGAGATGGAGAGAGCAGTGATGAGGTCTGAAAAATTGGGAAGTTAGGCTTGGTTAAGGCTTGGCTTAGGCTCGGCTCCATCTAGGATTTTAGTGGTTTAGGACTGGGGTTCAGTCAGTTTCAGGCATTTTCCAGGTTTTTTTTCAGGCTGATAAGGCTCGTCGGAGGCTCCAGTCGAGGAGACCTAACTTAGACTTTCCTAGGCTGTTTTAGTAAATATTAGTGAAAAATATTCATATTCCGTGTTCTTCACTATTTTAACGGTTTCAGTACTAAAATAATTTATCTATTTGAAACTGAGAGATAGTATTCCAAGTATTTTTATAGTACATGGATAGGGCACGGCTATGGTTCAACTTCTCCTGGTTTAGGCTTAGGGCTCTGTCAGTTTCAGACCTTTCTCGCTTTTTTTAGGCTTTTCAGGCTCGCCTGAGGCCCCACTTGAGGCCTCATTTAGGCTTTTGTAGGCAGTTTTAGTATTTTTTTTAATCCTCATTCCGCGCAGTACACTATTTTTACGGTTTCAGTACTAAAATAAGTTGTCTACTGGAAACTGAGAAGTATTATTTGAATTCGCTTGATCGAAAAATGACTGAAAATTGATTTCAGGCTGTTTTACGCTTTTCAGGCCTCGGAAGTTCTAAACTTTTTGGTTTTTTGAAAAACATGAGTCTTTGAATAACTGTAAGCTGTTTCGCCTAGTATTTATGTTTCAGTTGAAACCGTTAAAAATTGATAAAGACCAACACTTCTGTATCAGACATGAGCGGAAGAGAAAGTTTTGAATCCGGAAGACGGATGACGGAAGACGGAATTTCGCTCATGTCTGTTGTGTACCATTTGAAATCGGAAAATATTAGTGTCACGAACTGAACATTACTAAATCGAATTTAGGCTGTTCTAAGGTAATTTCTCAGGTCTAGAAAGAAACAATTTGAGAATGCTTTATGCTGTTTCACTTAGTGAATGTGTTCTAGCTGAAACTGAGAGAAAGTTCTTCCGTCAAGGTTATTACTTCAAACATTTTTAGAGTTATGTAGGCTTTTTTCCAGTCCGAAAAACAACCGCAGATTATTTCTAATACTTTCTAATACTATGTGGACTTGAAATATTTTACAGTTTCAGAACGAAAATTAATAAACTTTTAGAAACCTTGAAAACGCTCTGGTTTTAACATTATCAGCTTTGTCCAAAATTCAAAGTGTAACATCACAGTTTCTTCGAATTAAGAGTTTTGGGTATAATCTCGGCCGCAACTACGATGTTTTATGGTTTTATTTTGAAACGAAAGATTCGGTTTCAAT
The DNA here is from genome assembly GCA_963572265.1 of Caenorhabditis doughertyi. Taxonomy (NCBI): domain Eukaryota; kingdom Metazoa; phylum Nematoda; class Chromadorea; order Rhabditida; family Rhabditidae; genus Caenorhabditis; species Caenorhabditis doughertyi. Next base: position 7,923,199 of record OY751556.1, on the reverse strand, counting down.
TGGAAAATTTCATTTGAGTACAGTAGGGAAAACATTCATAATATATCACTGTAAAAATTATGTTCTTTTATTGGCTCAAGTGTGAAAAAGATTAGCCTTTACGGGAAAAGTCAGTAAAATGAGAAAATTATAAGATCGTCAACTCAAATATCGAATTGATTTTAACCGTTTCAGCCCAATGGTATATTTTTTAAATGAAACTAGAAAACAGTTCTTGGATATGAAATCTTGGATCTGCCAAGAAATTTTACTTTTTGCTTGAAAGTGTCAGGAAACCTTGGACTTATATTAAAGCGTTTCAATGACTTTCATAATTTTTTCTAGGTTTCAATCAAAACAGAAATGCTTCAGGTGAAGCTGGAATAATATTGAGCCGAGTCTAGACGGAACCAGAACTTGCTACTTTTCTTTTTGAATTTCTCAAATTTGCGGGCTTGCTTTCATCTCAAACTATCAGATTATCGATTATTCTGTTTCTGTCAAAAATTTACAATTTTTTGAAACCACCAATTTTTGGTATGAAGACAAGTCAAATGCATACTGTTTTCAACTTTTGGGTACTGAACTTTGTGATCTACTTGAAACTGAACAATATTCTCGACATGAATTGAACTGGCCAACTCTAAATTTGTCTGAAGATGAACTTAAGACTGCTTTGGGCTTCTCAAGGTCAGAAAATTCTGACACCTTATACCTTTTTATGTAGGCAATGTAATATTTTCATACGGTTTCACTTAATAATTATGCTCTTGAAAATTTTTACTGTTTATTGCCAAAAATCCGACCACTCGAAATGTAAAAATTACATTTTCTCTGAACTAAGAGCTCTGTATATAGTCAGCGCCTCGGTCAAAACCACAAAACTTTTTCGGGGTTTTCAAAAACCAGTATTCAAGAGTAAATTATTGTTTCGGCTCCAATTTTTCACTGTTAAAAGCATGAACTTGAAATATGTGAAGACTGAAAAAAGTTCAGCTTGTACTGAAACGTTGAAGAATGATCGAGCTTTAAAAATAGTCGGATATCCGATACTAGATTCCAAAGTTAGTTGAAATGCCATGGTTATTTTATCACAACGCACCATCTCTCAACATTCCTATCCTGGTTTTGATTTCATTTTTTATAGTAACTCAGAAAAACAGTTTTCCAGTTTCATTTAAAAAGTATAAAATTGGGCCGAAACGGTGGATTTCAATTCGCCATTTCCCCTGCCTATATTATAATTCTTTGAAACTGAGTTATCAAAACGTATATTTTTTTAGGTGAAACTGTGATAATATTTCTCCGTGTAAATTATCATTTTTGTGTAAATTATCATTTTATGCCACCCTAGTGTTGTATTTAATCATTTCCGCAATGATTTCTTAGTTTTAAGAACTTTGAATTTTCATCCCAAATCCTTTGGAAAATTTTTGGCCAATTTTCAAAATTCTTAAAACTAAGAAATCATTGCGGAAATGATTAAATACAACACTAGGGTGGCATAAAATGATAATTTACACAAAAATTAACCTACACAGATTTCACAAAAGTCTGAAAATCTAGACAAGTATGCTGAAATAATGAATTTTTCTTACAAACAGCTCATTTTCTCGAAAAAAAATCGATAGATCGTCCAAAAAATTGGGTTTCCGCCTCATTTTAAATGCTGAATCTTTTGAGAGTAATTCCAAAACATTCTGATGGATTTTGTTTTTTCGTTTTTTACAAAAGGCACATTTTCGTGACGTCATCTGAAGTCTCCAGAACTTTGGTAAAATTCAAAAAACGTATCTCATTTTTGTCTACAATTTCGTTTTTTAACTTTTCAAAAATCTCCAAAATTGACCGAGTTATGGTCAAAAAACTGAGCTTGCTTTGTGCTCCAAATTCCGAAAAAAAAAACAAATTGAAAACTATGGATTTGAGTTCACATCACAACACAGCTATATCAATTTTATTGTTTTAGTCAAAACATATATGTTTTAGGTGAAGCTGTGAAAATGTTTTTGAGTGTTATTACGAGCAAATTTGAAATCCAAACAAAAAATGGGCATCTATGCTGGCTATCTTTATTTTTGAATTTTTCAAAAATAATTTCATTTTTGTTCCGAAAAGTTCAGCCAAATCAATCGATAATTCTATTCCGCCCGAAAAATCTAAAATTTTCGTGAAACCGAAAAAAATTTCATTACCCCAAACGTGTTGTTCTAGCCAAAATTTAGTCCCGGATATGCCTGATCAAGCCCAAAGTTCCGTAAAAAGCCCTATCCGGCGGGCCTAAATAGGCCTAAACAAGCCTAAAAACACTGACCTTGTAACTCCTTAATCTCCTCATCCTTCTTTTGAATCACTTCCAAAGTCATTTGATATTGAGCCTGATACATTTTGGCGTCGCTGTTGGAAAGGGCAGCATTGAGGTCCTCTTCGAATTTTGGTGTGGATTTTTGGGCTGGAAAGTTAGGTTTGTTAGGCCATTTTAAGGTGTTTCAGGCGTTTTTAGGCCCTTCCAAGACAAGATTAGTTCAGTTTGCGGCTGTTAGGCTTGTTTCCGGCCATTTTGAGCTATTTGAGATTGGCTTAGGCCTATCCAAGTCAGCCTAGCTGAGCCTAAGCTAGCCTAGACGTGCCTCGGCTTAGGCTTAGGCATTTTCAGGCCTATTTTAAGGTCATTTCAGATTTTTTAAAAATCTTTCTGAAGCTCATTTTTGCTTTAATTTTACTCACCAATTTCCTCCTTCTTGGTCTCAGTTGCTTGCGAAAACTTTGCTTTCCATATCCAATTTTCTTCGGTTTGAGCTCGGAGCTTATCGGAAATAAAATCGAAGTCGATGTGGAGTGTTTTGTGTTTTTGGTTGAGGGTAGCGAGGGATTCTGAAAAATGAGGAATACATTGAATTGGTCATATTAGTGTAGGTTAGTGTTCAAGGTTATTGAGCTGAAGTTGAAACAGTGAAGACTTCGAGGGCTTTTAGTATTTGTGAAAACCTTATTAGACTAAAAATGCTCGGGTAGCAAAGATTTCCCCTCGAACAGACTAATCTCTATATCAAAATCGTAAAAAATATAATGTGTCTTTGAAACTGGACTTGTTATTGTTGGGTTTGAATTTTTTGGTCGGTTAAAAACTATCTCAAACAAAGGCCTAAAGCAGCCTCAATTGGTCTGAAATATTCAAAAAAAAACATTCGAACTTGAGAATTATCAAATAATTCACCCGGATTTAAAAACTTCGAAATAGACAGGAAACGGTAAATTTTATTCTACATGTCAAGATATTTGATAGGCTCTAAATACCTTTTAAAAAAGCTTGAATAAGCCTGACGCCAGGCTAAATTAGCACTCGAAAGCCAAGTGTAACTTGCAAACGATAACCTAAACTAGTTCAGCTCATATCAAAGGTTTTCAAAATTTTCCAAACCAAAATAAAATTGTTGAAACTGCGAATATTTTTTTTCAAAAATATGTTCCTGAACAGCTCAAACTGCTGACTTTCCCACATAAGACCCTAAAAATGGAAGTCTTGATAATAGCAACTGCTAATGGGTCGGAAATCACATCAGTGTTTTCGAAAGACCTTCTCTAACCAAAAAATAGTTCAAAAACGGGAGTTGTTTTTTTCCCAAAGTTTAATTTTTTCCAGACCTAACAACCTGAAAAGGCCTAAAAGAACCATAAGTTGGCCTTAAAAACCACTGAATTGGCCTCAACTTTCTATGATGATATAGATATTATGCGTACACGAAGTGGTGAAGGTTCGGTTAAAGGCGCATCGAATTTTTTCAATGAAACCCGCTCGAGGTATTAATTTTTTTGTCAAATAGTTATGGTAAAAAAAAGTTTTGAAACTGCAACATTTTTTTCTTCAAAAATTATTTTTCGGCAGGCCTAAATTGCCTTGAGAAGGCCTAAACGTGGTCTAAACCAGCCTAGAAAATATTCTGCTGCTAGATAGTCGAATCCTGTGCAAGATTCTCGTTTGAAGTTGGAAACCGCTCAAAATTAGGATTTTGACTGACTTAAACCTGTCTAACAAGCCTAAAATAGCTCTAGGAAGTCTTAAAATAGGCCTTGAACGACAGACAATAGATTTTAACAGCCTATAAAAGTCCTGAAAAGCCTAAAACAGGCTTAAGAGGCCCAATCCGCACACACCTTCCAATCCCTCGATCCTTTTGTTCTCCTCCTGCAATTTCTCCTCATACATCTCCCGGATTTGCATTATATTCTCCGATTCCAGTCTCATCAGCTTAGCCTCCTTTTCCTTATACTCCCCCACAATTTTCTCATTTTCCTTTAATATTTTTAGATTTTTATAAGCATCATTTTTCAGGTCCGCTTCCAGCCTCGAAATAATTTGAAGAAGGTTTTTGTTCTTCTTTTTTAATTCAATCAAATCCGTCATATTTGCCTCTTTTTTCAGACTCAACAGGTTATTGTACTTCTCCTCCATGGCTTTCAAGTCCTTTTTCAGACCTGGCACTAGGTCATCAGTGGGCGGAGCCTTAGACTCTCTTTTGTAATTTTCCAGCTCCTCCCGAACCACTCTCATTTCTTCATTTTTCTCTTCTTCCAGTTTTGCCAATTCTTTATCTTGATTATCTAGAATCATATCGATTTGATCGGATAGTAGACGCATCTGATGATCCATATTCTTTTCCCTTTCTGTTTTTTCTCTGAGGCGGTATTCGAGATTGAGAACTTGCTCACGATAGTCTTCGAGTTGTTTGTAATGCACGGCTTCTCTGAAAATTAATGAAATTAGATTAGAGGGGGAAATGTTGTTGGGGATGCCTGGACAGGGCCTAGAATGGGCCTAAAACCGCCTAAAGTCGACAGGAAACGCCTATATCACAATTAGGCCCAAAAACAAAAAAGAGTAGGAATCGAAAAGACTAGGGATCGACCAGAGAATGGTTAGGAACTGAGAAGTGATGAACTAGTCTGGAAATGGCCTTAAACAGGGGCATCAAAAGAAGCAGGCATCAGAAAGCCCTAAAAAGCCTGAGCTATGCTAATAAGAGGCCTCGAATTTGCCTAAAGACTACCAAAAAGGCCTAAATCGCGTTAAGAAGAGTCGGTCTAAAATAGAACACAATTTCGAAATCAGCCTGAAAATAGTCTGAAAGTGCTTCAAAATGAACTGAAACAGTCGAAAATTTGCTTTAAGTCTGCAGAAAAGTCCGTCAGAAAAGGCCTTCAGGCTGCTTGGATAGGGCCTAAAAGAACCAGAAAAACGAAAGTTTCATGAGCCTATTCGAGCCTGAGTAGGCTTTAAAAAGTTAGGAAAAAAGCCCAAAACTTGCAAAAAATGGGCTAAAAGCAAAAAATAGAGGCTGAAAACAAACTGCTCAAAAATGACTAAATTAGGCTTATTTATTTTCAAAAAGTGCCTGAAATGGCCTGAAACAGTCCTAAAACAAGCCTTAAACCACCGCCCAACCTAAATCGCGTGCCTGTGAAAAGCCTAAAATGACTCACATATCTTTTTTTTGGCCAACTGCTCACACAGCCAAACAATCTCATCATTTTTGCTTGTTCTCAAATAGAAATCTCATGAAACAAAGTCCCAAAAGGCCTAACTAGGCCTAACTAGGCCTGAAAAGCCTTTAAAAACTCACAGTTGTCTTTTCTGATCCAATTCCGATGTCAATCGTTGAACCTCGCCATTTTGAATGTAGTTGTTGTGCTCCTGGATGCGTCTGAAAACAAAAACTTGGTGAAAAGGGACCTAAGACGGCCTAAAAGGGGCCTGGAAAGCCTATGAAAAGCCTATGAAAAGCCTCACTTCCTAGCCGGGTCTTCATCCATACTTTTCACTAGGCCTTCAAGCCGATTTATTTCTTTCATCATACTTTCTCCCTGGAATTGGAGCTCAGAAATGATACCGTTGTGCTCTTGATCACGGCTGAAAACGAAGGAAAAATGGTTTGGGAAGGGGCCTAGAAAAGCCTGAAAAGCCTAAAAAATTTTGCGGTTTCAGACACAAAATTAGTGAACTTTTGGAACGGGATCAGTAATGCGCCGAAGCTGTGTGAATTAGTAGGATTAGACAAGTATGTGGACTTTGAGAAAAGGCCTGGAAAGCCTGAAAGGCCTAAAGCAGCCTGAGAAACTTTAGTGAATTTTTCCGTTCCAGACACTGTGTTTTAGAGCTTTCAAAGATGTTTCAACAATATTGTAGCTATTTTAGTGAATTTCTATTATATTGATTTCAATTCTGGCCGAAGATTCAGGCCCAAAAAAGCCTAATAAACCAATGGAAAAAAGCCTGAAAGCAATTTGGAAAAATCCCTAATCAATTTCTGTTTCAAAAACAGAGTTTCTGTAAATTTTCCAAAACTTTGGCGATGTGTAACGCTATTTTCTTTGTCTTTTGAACAGTCTTTTTGGTAAAGTTTGAAAAAGGCCTGAAAAGCCTTCAAAATAGGTCTGAACAGCCTAAGAAATATTTTGAGTGTGCCTGAAATACCTCGCACATTGTCCAAGAAGCTTCAGGAGGATGCTTAGGCTGTTTTTGGCTTTTTTGGACCCAAAAAATGAGCTCTTTCCTTAAAGATCGCAAAAGCTTACAAAGCTAGGACTGTCTATTCAGGCCGATTTGACTAGGCCTTTAGATGTTTTGACTAGGCCTTCTTAGGCTAATCAAGGTTTCGCTCAAGACTATTTTGATGCCAAACTGTGTGAAATTTTTTAATGTTTCAGGCTATTGCTATATTCGGTCGAGCAATTACAAGATGTTTGTAGCGTCAATAATAATTTTGAGCCTTTCTAAGTTTTTTGAATCCGCCCTAGGACCATCACAAAAAGATATTCTGATCTAGACTCTCTATAACGAGCTTAGGTCTGCCTAGGCTGTGTCTCTAGGCCATTTTTAGGCTTTTCTGAACCATTTTGCGCCATTTTCACCCATCCCCTATCCCATACTCACGTTTTCTGATGTGCGGCCTTCTCCTTTTCCAACTCCTCCATTAATCCTCTAATTTCTGTTTCCTTCATCCATCTCCCATGAAGACATTCAATCAAAAAATCAATTTCTCCGACGGTTCCACTCAACGGAATTTTAAAATTCGGAAATTGAAACATTTCATATACTTGATGTTGGAAATTATAGTCATTTCGAAAACGATCATTGAAAAATCGAAGAGCATAGAGCCATCCATCGATAGTGCATACGGGCTCTTTTGAGGCGTCTTGGCCCATTTTTTAAAGAAGCTGAAAATTGAGAAAATTTGGCTGAAAATGACTGAAAATAAGGTTAAAAAAACGCATACAAATGAAGGTATGGAATAAGGGGTTTAGACCTTTAAAAAATGAAAAAAAAAATGTCGAAAAAGGTAATTTTTAAAAAAAGATTGACTTTATTTGAAACAATTTTAAAAGAAAAAAGTTCAAAAAACAAGAAAAAAAAAGGATTTCGAGGTAGTAACAGGGGATTTTGATGACAATTTTCAACTAGAAAAAAGTGAAAAAACAGGATGTTTAGGCTGAAAATGGGCTTAAATGAGGCTTAACGTGGGCTGAAATTGGATTATGAAACGGGATATAATGTAGATTTACAGGGATTATTGTAGGTTCACAAGGACTACCGTAGTTTTGCGAATATTATATTTCCGATTGTAACGCAGTGACTAATTGTAATCGTATCTAGTTGTATATTTCTAGAAAAAGTGAAACAGAAAAAGACTTCGAAATTTTTTTGGAATTTTTTTCAGACAGTTTTCATACTAAAACCTTATGGAAAGCTGGAAATATGGTGCACAAAGTGCTAAAAATTTGAAAGAAAGCGGAAATTTTCAGCAAAAAAAAAGTTCAGTAAAAAATTTTTTTCATTTTTCAAATTTTTTTTGGCTCACAATAACTGTAGATTTACAGTGAATTACTCTATAGACCTCTCAATAAAAAAGAAGTCAGCTCACATTTATCTGGAATACCTGTAACAGAAAAAAATTTTCAGCAATTATTTTTTTTCCGGAAAATGTCAGTTTTTTTTGCTGGAAATACTGAAAATCTTAAAATTTAGAGTTACTAGACTGGCTAAAAAGCTAATATCAGGACCATAGTGGACCAAAAATTAAGGCGAAAAAGCAAAAAAAAAAAAATCAAAAAGTTAGAATTCCAGCAAATAATTTTCAGATTAAATTTCAAAAGAATCTTATTTTTAGTGGTTTTTTTTTTGGCGGGAAATCCTAATTTTTCCATGAGAAAAATATTCAATTTCAGCTTTTTTTTCTAATTCTTTTTTTCAAAAAACACTGAAAACAAGCCCCCGAGAAAAAAAAATGTACAAAAAAAATCAAAACAAAAATAAAAAAAACAACCAAAATCCATTACTCTGCCTTCTTCTCTCTCCAGTTATCAAATTTCTCGTTGGTAATTTTCTCCGGTTGAAGCTGCGCCTCCATTTGATCCAGCTCTTCAATTGGGACCAATCCCCCACTCTTTTTGAGCTTCTTCACATTCAAAAGTTGCTTCGCTCTCTGCTCTTTTGTTAGAGGTTTCATGGATCTGTTGAGCTCCAAATATTCTTGAAGGGTTTTTTGATTTTCAGCTTTTTGAATAATTCCAGCCAAATCATTAGTGGTCATGGTGGGATACTCTTTTTCCTGGGTGATTTTGAGATAGACCACATGGAAAATCACAATCAAAAAGTGCTCTTCGATTTTTTTTTAAGCCCTTCTGGTGATACCTGACGATGGAGTTGATGATTGGCGCAGATGACCTCATCGAAAGCTTCCTGAAGATGATGCTCCAGAATCCCATGCTCCAGAAGAAAACGGGTCGAGAACAGGGAGCCCAGCTTAATGGGAAAGGTCTCCAGGATCTTGGCGCGGCTAGGCGTTTCAGGCTCGGCTGAAGTTGTAGGCTTTGCAGGCTCATCGTCAAGGCCTAAAAACCGACGAATTTCGCGTTCTCCTTTAGACATCTTAGGCCCTTCCAGGTTTGAGGCTTGCCTAGGCAAATCATGAGGCCTATTTCCAATCATTAACCTCTTATACTCATCCAGATAGCCTAGTTCTTCAGGCGATTTAGGCTTTTCAGGCTCGCTAGGCCCTGCTAGCTTTGAGGCCTGGTTGAGAAAATCAGTAGGCCTTTCGCCAAGCGCTAATCTCATATATTCTGCGGAATAGCCTGATTCGAGCAATTTAGCCAGTTCACGTATTTTAGGCATTTCAGGATATTCAGGCTTTTCAGGCATTTCAGGCCCTTCGCCCATTAAATCCTTTAGCATATCAAAGCCTTTAGGGGTTTCCGAAGCCTCTTTTTCAGCCAATTCCATCTCCAAATCCTCAATTTTCTTTGCATATTCTGCCAGCTGCTTCGCATCGGTTTCCCTTTCCTCATAGATCAAAGCCAATGTCTTTCGGTTCATCTCATCGAAATGTTTTTGAAATTCCCGCGCTTTTTCCATTTTTTGAGCCAATTTTTGGCGGAGATCGGCTCGGATGGATGGGGTAGAAGAAGTGGTTCTGGGGAGTTCCATGGATTGGAGGCGGTCTGGAAATATTTTTGGGTTTTGAGGGATTTTTAGAACTTTTTTTCAGTTTCAGAATGTTTCAAAATGGGAAATCAAAAGGTGCAGTTAGTATGAATAATAGAAATCTACAGTAGTATTTTTCAAAACTGAACGATTCCTCGAATTTGAAACTAGCTGAAAATCAGAAAATCAGGAAAAAATTTTCCGTTCAAAACAAGTTTTTTTTCCAGTTTCAAAAACTTTTCTATTGGAGCTTTGATCAAATTTTACCAGTGATTGTCTTCATTATTAGCTCAATGTTTTCAATGAATTTAGCTTTGAAAAAAGCTGAAAATGGCATTTTCAGAAAAATCAGAAAATAATTTCAGTTCCAGAAATTTAATTTCAGAAATCAGCGAAAAATGCGAATGTTTTCAAATCAGTAAGCTTTTTTTTTAAATACTTCTCCTGATTTTAATGGCGAAAATTCAGAAAAACTTACTGAAAAATTAGAATTACAGTTTTTTAAAAGTACAGCCAAATTGATTATTGCACCACTTTTTTTTGAAGTTTCACAGTTTTTTCTTGAACGAAGCCAGAATCAGTTTAGACAATAGCTGTGTGTCCGTAGAATGAAGTTTTCAGGAAAAAAACCCAAGAAATTTCAGTTTCAGAACTTTTTTTTTCGAGCTAGCAGAAATGTTCCCAGTTTTCACCCACAATCTAGTATGACGGTCTAGCTACAGTAGTCCTTTTTTTCTAGTTTCGGACTCTGAAATTTGGGAAAAAAGACTGGAAACTAGAATTTCAGTTGAGAAAATTGAAGTTGAAATTTTTTTTGTTTTTGGAGGAATTTTAGATTTTTTTTTTCAGTTTCAGAATATTTTCAGAATGGGAAAGGGAAAGGTGCAAATTGTTCATTACGAGGTGGGCAAGGCAATCTACAATAGTATTTTTCAAAACTGAACGGTTTTTCGAAATTAAAAAAGTTCCGTACAAAAAAATTTTTTCCAGTTTCAAAAAGTTTTCTTTTAAAATTTTTATCAATTTTCAGCAGTGCTTCGACTGGTAGCTTTACGTTTTCAATGAATTTAGGTTTAAAAAAACTATTATTGGCATTTTCAGAAAAATGAGAAAATTGTTTCAGATTTAGATTTGTTTCTAGAAACAAACGAGAATGCGAATGTTTCCATACCAGAAAGCTTCTGTTAAAAACACTTCTCTTGATTTTAATGTCGAAAGCTTAGAAAAGTTACTAAAAATTACAATTACAGTTTGAAAAAATAATACAGGCGAGATGAATTTTGAACTTTTTTTTCAGTTGCACAGTATTTTTTTAACGAAGTCGTAATCAGCTCGGGAATGGACTTGCGCCCATGTAATGATATTTTCAAAGAAACATCCAAAAAACTTCAGTTTCACAGCTTTCTTATTTGACCTTGCGAACAATGAATATGTTCCCAGTTTTCAACGACAGTCTAGCTACAGTAGTCCCTTTTTTTCTAGTTTCGGACTTTGCATTTTGAAAAAAAGCTGAAAATTAGAATTTCAGTCGAAAAAAGTTTCAAGCAAATCAAATTTTTCATTTTATTGTTTTACCGTTTCAGATTTTCAAAATGAACAAAAGCAGAATCAATTGAGCCAATATATGCGCACCCGTACGAGCCAAAAATAGAATTCTCAAAAAATATTGGAAATTTCGCAGTTTCAGAACTTTTTTTTTTTGAGCTAGCGAAAAATATAAATGTTCCTGTCTGGCTACATCTTGTATATATGGCTGAATAGTAAAATTGCAGACTAAAAAAATTTCAGCCAAAACAAATTTTCCATAACAATTTTTTGCGGTTCCAGATTTTTGTGATAAACTCATCTAGAATTCTTTCAGGCAGTTGGTTGACGGTTCTGAAACAACAATACCTCAAATAGCAACAGTAATCCCAGCCCCGAGAACTGAAAGGATACTGTAGGTGTACTGTACCAAATACAGTAACCCTCCTTGATCTTAAAATTTTTTTCAGTTTCAGAAAGTTTGTTTATTTAAGTTTCAGGGATTTAAAACGTTTCGCGTCGAGTATTGAAAGTTCTGAAACTATGAAACAAAAAAGTGATTTCAAAAGTATTAGGCTTTTACGTTTTTAGGTCTTCATCAGGCCGTTTTAAGGCTTTTCAGGCTCTTTTGAGGCTTTTCAGGCCATTTTTAAATTTCTTCACTTACCTCTCAACTTCTTTATCTCTTCATCTTTCTCCTTGACCACATCGTTCAGACCATGACTCTCCAACTCTCTAATTCTCTCCTTACTGTCTTCCAGCTCTTTTTTGAGCCCATCTACAGTAATGCTGTGGTTGTAGGTAAGATCAACAATATGCTTTCGGGTGTACTCTGCGATATTGTTTAATTGGCAACCGAGTACTTGAACTTCTGAATTGATGTCCACGTCTGTCGGACGTTCCGCGGCGAAGACGGCGATGAGTCTGGAAAATGTTAGGTTGGGTTAGGCTTGTAGAGGCTCTTCTGAGCTTGCCCGACCTTTGAGGCTCGCCTTAAACTAAGCAGGCTGATAGACATGTTTAGGCCATTCAGGCCTTATTTTCTGCCAAGACATTTTTCAGGCTTCTGAGGCCCATTCTTTGCCAGTTCTATCCCACTTAGGCTACGTGAAATGCCTAGGTAGGTTTAAGCCCAGATATACCTTTTTAGGCTTTGTTGAAGTTTTTAAAAATCTGTTTCAGTCCTTTGTTAAGTTATTCGAAGACTTTTCCCCGCAGTTTTTGCAGTCTTCCGATTGGAAAATTCTAGGCTTTTTTCATGTACAACATGCCTGAAAAGCCTACAATTCAAAGATTTAGGATCTTCAGGCTTTTCCAAAATGCTCTAATCATGAGCTAAACAAAGATGATTTTTAGGCTTTCTATGCATGCCTATGCTTTCTCAACAATTTGCCCTAGCCATTTTAGGGATCTCAGGGCTCTTTTTCCACTAATTTGGAGACTTCGGACTTTCTTCAGGCTTTTCAGGCTTTCCCCCTCTCCCTATACCTACTCACCTTCCCATATTCTCCTGCAATGCCTCCATCATCTCCTGATTCTTTTTTGCTTCCTCAGCTCGAGATAAATTCTCAATCAAAAATCGAAATTCCTCATTTGTCCCTTGAAAAATGTGTTTCGGATCAAAGCCCTCTTCATCTTTTGATCCCTCTGGAGGCCATTCTTTGAGAGTTTTTCGAAGATTTGGATCATTTTTAGCGCGGTGTTGAAGGATTCGAAGTTTGGCTATCATTGTTGGGTTGTCGATTTCTAGGAGGGATTGGCCTGCACCCATTTTTGAAGGCGGGGGCTGAAAAAAGGAAGAGGATAGCTGGAGAAATGACGAGAAGGAGCGAGAAAAGTTAGAAAATAAGCAGAAGTCGATAAAAAAACGTCGGAAAATGAACAAAAACAGAGGAAAAGACCAAAATAAGAGTAAAATGAGCCAGAAAAGAGAAGAGAAAACCCAAAAATGAAGAAAAAGAAGCCTGAAATGACATAAAAATCACCCAAAATGACAAAAAAAATTTACCTAAAATGTGGGAGAAAACGATACAGAAACAGACCTGAAATGAGCCGAAATTCTACACAAAAGGAAAACGGGAAAGTAGTTCCGACCCATCAGTGTGGGATTTTTGATTATGACAAAAATTTTTATGATGAAACAGTGAAAAATGAGACAAATTTCATTAAAATGGGCCTGGAAATGATCAAAAATAGTACGAAACGAGCAGAGTATGAGAAAGTCGATAGAAAACTAAATTACTCGAAATTGGAAGATGTTACAAAAAATTTTTCACAAGAAACAATACATTTTTCAAGTGAAAATCGCTAAAAGTCAGAACGAATTTTGCTTAAAAGAGACTGAAAAGCCTAGGAAAAGCCTAAAGCCGGGCTGATTTAGGCCTAAAGTTAGAAATGGTCAGGGAGTAAATCAAAGAGACAAATTGATTGAAACAAAAAGAAAAAGCAAGTAAAACCATGTTGAAACAGAGGGAAATTTTGGAAGAAAAGGGTCTGAAATTCTGAGATTATGGGGGAAATGGTGGGAAAAAGATGGTTTTTCGAGCGGAAAATGGAAGGAAATTGTTGAAAATGGAGACTAATAATGTGGGAGAAAAGAGATACATAAACTAGTATGCGAAATTAGATTAGCGCGAAAAGTATTGATGTTGGAACAGTGCAAAAATCAACAAAACGTGCTCAAAATGAGCCTGAAAAGCCTAGAAAAAAGGCTAGAAATTGCCTAAGTTGATCCAAAATGAGCAGGGCATAAGAGATGTGGTTGGCATTGTTTAAAATCAGAAAACATTTCCAGAATAAACCTTTCAGAAACTGGAAAGTTTACAGGTGAAAATTGCTAAATATGGTGATTGTTTGTGTAAAAAACAAAGTAGCGGCCTGAAAAGCCTAAAAAAAAATAAGGAGAAAAAAGTCTCCAAAATCGACAAATAAGAGTTTTTCAAGCGAAAAAATAGGACAAATCAAGAAAAATAAGTAAAAAAAAACATCGGAAGTTTGAATAAAAGCGATAACGAATTCAGATATTCAAAGGTTTTTTAGACCAATGTCGAAGAAAAAACTACAGAACAGTGTTAGAAAAATATGATAAGTTTTTATTGTAACAGACAAAGTTTGACGAGATAATTTGAATTCCTGAGATATAGAAAATGCATATGAAACAACTTGTACAATGAGCCAAAATGACTAGAAAATGCTTGGAAATGGGCATGAAATAGGCCTGTTTCAGGCCCATTTCAGGCCTCAATATCACCTCACAGAGACCCGCAATCCTCATCATCGTCCAGACGACTCCACCCATCAGAATCCTCGGATCCAGATGACGTGGCGCCATCTGTTTCTGGAGTCGTTTGTCTGGGAATCTTCCGCCGGCGACCTACTTCCATTTCAGCCAGTTGAGCACGAAGTTTTTCGATTTCTTCGTTTTGTGATTTTACTGATTTTATGTGGTCTGAAATAAGGATGGTGTTAGGCTGGTAGTTAGGTTTTTCAGGCATTTTTAGGCCTCCCTAAGCTCTTTTTCTTTAGATACTTTAGGCTCGTTTGGGCTCTTTTTTTAAGGGTTTTCGGGCTCCTTTCAGGCTCTCCCTGGGCTCTATTTCGGCTTTTCAGGCTACAGTAAGCTTCTTCTCAGGCTTTTTCTATGCAATTCTAGGCTTTCTTTCAGGTTTTTCTAGGCTATTCTAGACTATTTTCAAGCTTTTCTAGACCCTTTTTCAGGCTTTGTCGAGGTTGTTATGCGCTTATTTTAAGGCTTTTCTAGGCTTCATTAGGTTTTTTTCTAGGCTTTTCAGGTTCTTCTAGGCCTTTCCCGGCTCTCTTTTAGGCTAATTTTAGGCTATCATGACCTCCTTTTTAGGCTTTGCTAGGCTGGTCTAGGCTTCATTTTAAGCTTTTTCTAGGCCGTATTTAAGGCTTTTCTAGGCTACCCTGTCATTCTTTTCTGGGCTTTGTTTAGGCTATCCTACGCCTAATTTTCAGTTTGTTCAAGGCGTTCCTAGGTCACTTAGGCTTTCTAGGCGTTTTTCAGGCTTTTTCTAGGCCGTATTTAAGGCTTTTCTAGGCTACCCCATATTCCTTTACTAGGCTTTTACCCCCGGCTTTTCAGGCTTTCTTAGGCAATTCTTAGCCCCTTTTTAGGCTCTTTCAGGCTTCTCAGGCCCTTCCCCCTCTTCCAACGCTACCTTCCAACTCCTGGATCTTCTTATCCTTCTCCTCCACCGTCTTCTTCCATTCCTCCTCTCTTTCTCTGCGTCTCCTACCAACATCCTCTTTCACCGCATCTACCAATCTATCCATCAAATACCCAGGTGGTCTTTCCATGAATTTCAGTTTTTCTTTCAATTCCAAATTTTCCATTTCCAATTTCAGACACTTTTGGATGGCTCTCTCGAATTGTTTTTCCATACAAATGGTTTCAGATTTGGCCATGGATTGGGCTAGAATGGAGTTTGATATCGCTTTATCGAGTTGTTGTTTTTTCTCGGCCAATTCGTTTTCAAGACGACCGACTCGTCCAAACAAATTGCAAGTGTTGGCTTGTTGAGGGAGGAGGCTTGGTTTGTTGAGCTCTTCGATCAATGAGTGGACAGGGCTTTTGAAGCCGCGTCTGGAAATTTGGAAAGGGGTTCGGGTATATTTTAGGCTTTTAAGGGGAATTTTAGGCTTGTTTTCAAGCTTTCCCGGGATCTTTTCTAAGCTTTTCTAGGCTTTTTTTCAGGCTTTCCCAAGCTTTTCATAAGCGTTTCTAGGACTATTTTCAGGCTTTTCTGAGGCTCTGCCCTAGTTACCTTTTCAGGCAATTTAAATTTGTTATTAGTTGATTTCGGGCCGTCTTACGGTAATTTCAGGCCGTTTCTAGGCTTATTAATCCAGTGTTAGGCCGGTTTTGACAAGTTTTTTAATACTTTTAAGGTTTTTTTTAGCCTTTTGAGCTCTATCAGGTCTTATAAACTCTACAAAACTAATGGAGTTGTTATAGTCCGTCTATGCTTGTCTCAGGCTTGTTTTAGGCTTTTTCTAGACTGTTTTAGGCTGGCTCCCAAAAAGTTTCGTTTTTGGTTTTTTTAAGTCTATTTACAGCGAGGAATATTTGAAAGTATCACTTCCGATTCAAAATTTCGAAAATTATTGATTTCGGTTTGAAACAGTTCAAAATTTTCTATTTTTCTCACTTTTCAACCTAAGCTCCGCCCCCTTTCTCTCCGAAAAAAAAACTCACAATTCCCAATTTTTCTTCTTCTCCTCCTCCAACTCGTCCTTCAACTTCCGATTCGTTTCCACATTCTCTTCGATCATCTCCAAGACATGAAACAAGAATTTGAACTCATCATCTGTCCCCCGAAAGTGTGCCCTTGTGTTAGAGGGCTCGTCATAAGGGAGCACAGAGAGTTGATAGCAAAGACTCGGGTCGGTTTGCATTCGGCGATGGAGCAGTCGAAGAGAGTCGATGAGCTCACCGGTGGTCAGGGGGAAATCTTCCGGCATTTTGGCTGGAAATGGCTGGAAACTTTTTGACTGAAATTGGATTGGAAATTTCAAAAAGTGAGTGAACAAAAGGTACGAATTGGGTTTAAAACCAGTAAAGTTGGGGGGAAACTGGGGAAAGGGGGACCAAAAAATGAAATATTTATTACCAAATAGTCCGGGAGCGAAAGTGATGGGGGAATAGGCCGGATTCGGGGCACAGAAAAGGAGAAATTAGAGACTATGCATGGGTCTAAAAATGGTAAAATTAGCCGGGATTAGTCAAAAACAGGATTACAATTCTCATAGAAACAGGCTTAAATTAAAAATCAAAAAGGGTCAAAAGAGACCAAAAACAGGGATAAAAAAGGGTTGGGAATGGGTAAAAATAGAGGCAAAAAAACCGAAACACGAAGAAAATAAGCCAAAAATCGGGGTTTTGGGAACTACATATGTCTAGGTAAGGAAGAAATTAGCCGGGATTTTTAAATAGTCAGAAAACAGGCCTAAAATAGGCCAATTCATTATAAATATGGGACCAAAACAGACCAAAAACAGCAAAGTTAGTCGTGATGATGGCTCAGCAAAACGAAGGTATAGTAATGAAATTAGGCTCGAATTTAGTTAACATAGATTTGAAACGGGGGAAAAATATGCTTAAAATGAATGGGAATTACAAATGTAGAACAGGATATTCGAAGACATTGTAGACATCTCTGGATCCTAAAAATGAGAAAAATTTAGGCTTTTTAGGCTGGTTTTTTAGGCTTTTTTCGAGCAGAAAATTGTGTCTGGAAAAAAAAATTCAACATCGAACTGGCTTTCCGAGTTTCCAGACAGATCTTTGAGATTTCTTGAAACCGAAAATCTTCTTTTAAAAATCAAAAAACTCGTGATTTTTCCTAGCACTTTCAGGCTTTTCAGGCTCATTTCAGACACTCACCTTAAGCCTCCTCCGCCTCCTCATCGTCGACCTCATCATAGCTGGATTCAGAACCCTCAGAGGTCTCAGAATCCTCTGACGTCTTCGAATCCGTTGACGTCGTGTCGTTCAGCGAACTCCACGAGCTGGACACCTCACTTCCGCTGGATTCCTTCTCCTCGTCTTCTTTATCCTCATGATCAGAAACTTCCGGGGACACTTCCGGAGTCTTTGGTGTAGAAGACGTCGCTGGCTCATCCCACCACCTGTATGAGTTTGTTGGCATATCGAATGGAGGAAGTTCCTTGCACTTTCCGGAACCATCCAGCCATCGTGGTGGTTCAGTTTTGGGAATATTGGAGGCGGTCGACGTTGGCTCATGAGCCCAGATTGGTTGCATCAGTGGATTTAAGGCAATGTATGGAAATAAGATTTGAGGTGGAGGACATGTAAACTCTGAAGTATTCGATACAGAAGCCTTGGCGCCCGCCACATCGGCTACTGGATCATTGGAAGATGCAGCTGAACCCTCGGCGCTCATCAATCCGAATGTTGGATTCCATAGCTCCTCGGAGGCATCCACGCCCGTCACATCGGACTCTGGCTCAACATCGAATTTGGTGCCGGCGGTTCCTTCGAGGTAGGGACGGATCCGGGCGCAGCTTATTGGCGAGAATGGTTCCGGGCTTGCTGAGATCACAGGAGCGCTCGCCTCGCTTGGCATCTTGGCCTCGATCATATTCAAATACGAGGCTACGCTTAAGCCTCCTGAGCTTTTTGGATCCGCCACATCGGTCACTGGACTTTCGGAAGGTGAAGCTGAACCCTCGGCGCTCATCAATCCGAATGGTGGATTCCATAGCTCATCCGTCGAAGCATCGACGCCCGCCACATCGGAATCTGGCTCAACATCGAATTTGGTGCCGGCGGTTCCTTCGAGGTAGGGACGGATCCGGGCGCAGCTTGTTGGTGAAAATGGTTCCGGGCTCGCTGCGCCCACATCTGCGCTCGCCTCGCTTGGCATCTTGGCCTTGATCATATCGAAATACGAGGCTACGCTCAAGCCTCCCAAGCTTTTTGGATCCTCTGGCATCACATGAACCACTGATGGCTCTAGCGGAGCCACGGACTTTTCTGGAACCGGCTTCTTCTTATGATGTTCCTGCTTGGGCTCTTTGTTTTTTAGATCAGTTTTCAGGCTTTCCAGGCTCAAGATTATCTCTTGGAGCTCCATTTTAAGCTTCTTCTCATTTCCAGCCTGTTCATCGGCACGCTCCTCCTTCTGCTCTTTTAGCTCCTTTTCCAGTGCCTCCACCTTCTTTTCCGCTGCTCTCAAAGCCCCTTCACACTTCCTCAGCGCCTCGTTTGCCGTGTCCAATTCTTCCGAAGTCACAAGCTCCGCCTCTTCGAACTCCTCCACTTGGGTCTTCAAATCCTTGATGTAGCCGTCCACGGTCTTGCTCAGCTCGATGACTAGGTCATTTTTGAGGTCCAATTCAATTGCGAATTCGGTGGCTGATGCTTCGAGAGCTTTGATTGTTGACTTGAGGTCCGAGATTTGTTGGGATTGAGCCTTGACGAGAGCTTCGGTCAGTTTTGTGCAGAATGGTGGAGATTCGGTAAGGCTTGTGAGCTCGGCAATCTTCTTGTAGAGCTTTTCCGATTTGCTGAAAATAGACAAAAATTAAGGTTGGAATATGGATATAGAGCTTTTAGAATGTGGTTTTTCCCATATTTCAACAGGGAATCCAGTGTTAATGAAAAATTTTGATTTTTCCAAATGCCACTCAAAAAAGTTTATATTTCGAAACATTTTGTTCCAAAAAATTCAGTTTCAATATCCTTTTTTACCTTTATTATATTTTATTAGGTTGATTAGATGACCGTCTGTTTTGCTGCTTTTTCATATGTTTTAGGCTTCTCCAGCTTTTTTTAGGCTTTCCAAATGAAAAAATGTCTAAAAAAATTGTTCGGCTTTTGCTTTTGGCTTTTGCTTCCGCTTTAAATCCACCTAATTCAACCCTGGATGAATGAAAAAAACGGACAAAATTTGTTATTTTTCACTGTTTCATCACATTTCTTTGAGTTTTTGTTTTTCAAGGAACATTTCAGTCTGCGTCTAGTTTTTGCTTGCTGCATTTGTTTGAATAATTTCAAAATTTCAAAAATTTTTGTCCAAAAAAATTCAGTTTCAATAACCTTATTTTAGCTTTTCTGTACTTTTTTTTATTGATGGACGCTTTGTCCTGCTTTATTTGTTATGGGCTTCTTTTCAGGCTTTACAGGCCGCCAGGCTTTTCAGGCTCTCCAAAGGCAAAAATAGCTTCAAAAAAGGTAGTTTTAAAGCATGTATACCCTCGGATGGCCAAAAGAGGCGAACAAAATTAGTCATTTTCACTGTTTCATCACTTCTTCTTGAGTTTTTGTTTTAGAAAAAATTCAGCTACCATAAGATTTTTACTCAACCAAATTTCAAGAGTTTACAAAATTCAGAGCTTTACAGCCGATTCCTGTATTATTCAGACCTTTCCCACACCAAAAAAGCCCCCCCTCAAAACTGCCATTTTTCTCCTGTTTCACCCATTTTATATCCAATTTCCAATAACTTTTCATACGTTTGTCCTTTTTTCTGTATTAAAAAAAAACTCACAAAGCTTTAGCAGATTCCTCTTGAAAGGTTTGTTTCAACTTCTCATTCACTTCTGTTTGCTCCTTGAGCTTATTGAGCAAATTGGTCTCGTTTTCGGCGGCGGCGGCGAGTTTTTTCTCGAGGACATCGATTCTGAAATTAGGGATTTTAGAGTTGGGAAACGAGGATTTCAAAACGAGGGAAAAGAGAGTTTAAAGAGAAGAATGGAGTTTGAAAGTCAAAAATGGTGCTCTTAGATTGAAAAATTGTATTTTTAGGTTAGAATTTGATATTTTTCCGAAAAAAACGAAGGATTTCGTGTGAAAATGTAGCACTTCCAGTGTGAAAATCACGATTTTCGGTGGTTTTTGACTGATTTTCAGCCAAAAAATTTCAAAAAATTACTTTTTCAAATATATATACAAATACAATCTAAGAGAATGTTGGCTGGATTCTGCGGTCTGTACAAAAATCGTCAATTTTCCAGTTTTCAGCTATTTTTTAATTTTAATTCAGCCTTCTAAAGCAAAACTATACTAAAAAAGCTGAAAATATCTGTTTTTGACTCGAAAATCCCAGTTTTCCAGCGTAACTTTCCAGATTCTCAGCCTAATTTTTCTAACTTTCCTCCAAATTCCAAAAAACTCACGCAATCCTATTTGCTTCCCGTTCCTCCTCCCACATTTGATTGTTCTTCATAGCCTCAGTAACTCGGCATTTGTGGAGAAAAACTTTCATCATTTGATCGGCCAAATCTCCGTCGGGCTGCTTTTTGGAAGAACCCGCATTTTGATCCATTGTTGGCTTTTTTTGGTTTTGGAATTACTGAAAAAAAGAGAGGTTAGGAGGGATTTGGAGTGAGAAAAGCAGTGAAAAATACGGTGGAAAACAGAGGTTTCGTAAGGTTCAGAGGTCGAAAACTAGCAGAAGAGGAGAGGAACGTGACAGGGGGCATAAAAAGATTAATTTATCAAAGATTTTGAGCCAGACAGTTTCGAAAAAATGAAAATGTCATTTTCGATCTATTCAAGAAAAGAAAATGGAACAGTAAAATAAACTTCCAAAAAAACTCGGTTTCAATATATCGATAGAACTTTTTGACTATCATGAAGTTTTGATCGAGTAGGAATCAGAAGTAGAGAAGACAGACGAAAGCTGCGGAAATCTAGCTACTGAGAACATAATTAGGAGTTCTCACTGGAAATTGTAAAGCTAAAAGTGCGTTGAACAGGACATTCCGGAGCATGAAAACAGCCCTAACCTGAGAAGCTGGAGCCAGAAAGATTTGAAAAATGTAACTAGAAGAATCGAAGAAACGAAGTAATCACTCCTAGAACTATTCAAGAAAAGGAAATGGAACAGTAACAATATTTTTCATTGAATGGAATAGTTCGGTTTCAACAAACCAATAGAATGTTTGGCTCCTATGAAATGGCTCCTATGAAAAAAAGATTTAAAAAAAAAAACAATAAAAATGACAGAACTTAAGCTATTGGAAAGATCAAAAAGAATTCTATAAACTCTGGCGCTGAAAATTTAGGCCCCAATTTTACGGAAAACCAGGTAAAATGAAAAATGCCAGAACCCGAGGATTGAAAATAAAAGCGCTGTTTAGAGAGTGGAAACAATGAAAACCACATTTCCAAACCTATTTAAGAAGATAAAATGGAACAGTAATAAGATCTTTCTTTAAACAAAAAAAATTCGGTTTCAATAGATTCGTAGAAGTTATTGCCTATCATGAATAATTGATATACGAGGTGTCGGCTGAACATAAAGTAAATAAAAATGACAGAAACTGAGCCAATGGATACATAAAATGGCACTCTTACTGGAAACTTTGCCGCTTTCAACTCGTCGAAATTTGTCGAAAATTTCGGGAAAAACGACTGGAAGTACAATAAAAAAAACCTTTTACTTGAGGATCGAGAGCCAGAAACCTTTAAAAATTAGCTATTGTGACATACACATTAATAAAATCGTCATTTCTACCACTATTCAAGAAAATGAAGTGGAACAGTAAAGATAATTTTCTTCGATCAAAAAAGTTCAGCTTCAATAGATCAATATAGTCCTTCGGCTACATAGAAGAATTGCTGGATACTGGTTCTAAGTGGCGAAAAAAAAAAGAAAAAGACGTAAATTTTGTGATACGATCGACGAGAAACAATGAAAATGTCATTTCTATAACTGTTCAAAAAAACAAATAGGAACAGTAATAAGTGTTTAAAAAAATTTCGATTTCAACAAAACCATAAATTTAGTGACTCCCATGAAGTTTTGCTCTGTCGCTAATTTGATTTAGTCCTATTCCCCTCCTATTCAAACGGTTTGTAGGTAGAAAAAAAACAAAAAACAGGCAACTAGAAACATCAAAAAACACTTAATTTGTGGTTCTGGAGCCAGAAAGATCACAAAAGATATATATCAATTCGTCGGTGAACCATGTGGTCATTTCTAGATCTATTCAAATAGAGGTGATGAAACGGGAATAATGATTTTTTTTTTGGGGGGGGGGGGGGGGATATGCAAAACTGTCCCGTATCAGAACTATTATTTCACGTGAATTAGTTATGATACGGGACAGTTCTGATAAGGGGGAGTTCTGATTAGGAAGGCGGCTTCGATTCGGCATACTCTCTTTTTTTCAAATAAAAAAGTTCGGTTTTAATAGATCAATAAATTTTACGACAAACACGTAATTTTGCTGTGTAAGACGAAAGACCAAGATGCCAAACTTCGAGCAACTAGAAACATCGAAAATCCTTAACTTGAAGTTTTGGAGCCAGAAATATCCCAAATAATTGCCCATTGCGAGGTATACAATAATGAATGTGATTTCTCTCACTATTCAAGGAAAAAAATGGATCAGTAATGAGAATTTTCTTCAAATGGAAAAAAAAGTTCGGTTTCGAGTTCATAGGAGTTCTAGATCTATTCAAAATGAAATATTAGAACAGTGAACAAACAGTATCCAAACAAAAAATAGTTTGGTTTCAGTAGATCATTATAAGTTTTCGGCTCACATGGTGTTTAGTTCGAAACTGGTTTGGTATATGAGAAAATTGATGAACGAGACGGAAATGAAGCCATCGAAAACATGAAAAGAGCGGTAGCTTAGCCTATTCAAATAAAACGATGAAAGAGTTATAATTTTTTATTTGAAAAATAAGTCGGTTTCAATAATTTTGCTTGTTATTTTCGATCTGTTCATAAATTGTTTAAAGGAACGGGTTTTAAGAACCAAATCTAGGACATCAAGGTTGGAGAAAAAGACGGAAGTTTTACAGGAATTTGTATTTTGGTTGTCGCAAGTCAAAATATTTCGACAAAAAAAATTTTTCTTATAGAATCGATTTAATAAAGTAACTTCTACAAACTATTTCGGCGAATTAACTTTGTGAATAAAAATCATTCCTGGAATAGTAAAGTTTTGGAAGTTAGCTCTATAAAAAAGTTTTGAAAAGGGCATCAAGTTTTAGTGTATATTCCCAAAAGCCACACGGATAAAGAGAACAGAAACAAGAGGAGAGAATAGCAAACGTCTATACCATTTCTATACGCCCTAACAAGTTGCATCGAAACAGTTATAAATACATTTCAAAAAACTCTATTTCAGAATGTTATTTTAAACTAGCCACAACAAGATTCAATAATGCAAGCGGTACTCGAGTGCACTACTTTCATTTCGAACTACAGCAGGGGCTCTGAATGATTGACAAAACTAAAAGGGAATCGGAAGTTCAAAACTTCCGAAAAATTTGTTAAAATTCTGAAACATGTCAGTTGTGAAATTGGCTAAGATTGGAAGGAAATGGGTATAAAATAGTTAAGAGTAGTACTTCTTTACAAAAATAGAAAAAAAGAGGATAGTAGATCATTTTTTGCGTGAATTAGCTTTCCAAAAGTTTTCTGAAAAACCATGATAATTATGAAACAGTGAAACTTTCGAAATTAATTTCAGTTTCAGTTTGTTTTCTTAGGAGAGTTCTGAAATCTTATTATTCTGATATAGAATTCCGTCTGTTTGTCCGTATGTTTGTGCATCGCGGACCCTCCAGCCTTTCCTAGAAATACGATTTTTATGGGGAAAAGACAGATCGACAGAGAATTTTCCCGCGATTATGCCCGTCTACTTTCTGTTTTGATTGGAGCTCTGTGAAGCTCTGTGCCCTCTATGCACATAGCCAAAAACTGCTCTCCCGCAGTCGAGGCACGGCGGTCATCGCCGACCTGGATTGGTGTCGGCTGCGCGCATTTGTTACATTGCCGCGAGGCCCCCGCCGCCCGGTTTAATTACCCTATGTTTGAGGTAAAGTTTTCAACTGACCCAAACATTTTTTGAGTTAGATAGCTCAAAATGTTCGTCTCGGCTTTCTGAAATGAAAAAGCTTTAAAAAATGAAAATCGGAATTGCAGTTTTCGAGAAAAACGCATTTGAATTTTGAGTTTTGGAACACTGTGGTATAGTGGTGCAGGCGATGGTTGGGTAAAAAGTAATCCAGGGTCGATTCCGCGGTGTGGCAGATCTTTTTTACTTCTTTTTGTGAATTGAAAACTTGATTTCAAAATGATAGAATTGAAATCAGATGTTTTGTGAAAAACTCGGTTTTTTTTTTGAAATTTTTTATCGGAGTGGCAAAGCTGGAAAGAAACGTTTTTTTGTTACCAACTTGACCAAAAAAAGTCAGAAAAAGGGAGTTTTGTACAGAAACACAAAAAAAAAGATGATTTTTCTTCGATAATTGACGAAGAATGCGATTCTCTCTACCAGGCTTGGTCAGAAAAAAACTTTTCGGGAAGTCGGAAAATAAAATATTTTTCGAAAAATAATATCTGAAAATCGGATACGCGAATTTTTTTTCCGAAAAAAAAAACTAGAAAACTCTTGAAAATCCTTTAAAACTAGCTTTTTCGCTAAATTTTTGACTTGAACAAATTGATGATTTTCTATTATAAATTGACAAATTTGTAAAAAATCGTTTGATGAAAGCAGTAGGTAAAATGAAAACCGTCCATTTTTCTTCCTATTTCCCGGAAACTTAGTTCGGAAAATTCTCCGACGGAAAAGTTTTCCGAAAAAGTCGGAAAATCGCCCAACCCTGCTCTCTAGCCTATGTCTTTGCACAAAACTTTTTTCAATTCACAAAATGAATAATGAAACATGAAAATGTTCTCATCACGCTGATTTAACGAAATTTTTGTATTGCTTTTTGAACATTTTCTTTGTCGAAATATTCACAGAAATTTAAACAAAACTTTTCATGTTCGAATGAAACTTTTGAAAATCATGAAAAATTGAAAGTTTCAGGAGCCATAAAAATTCTGGCTTTTGGTTTGACGGGTCCCAAAATTATTACATTTTATCTCAGGCTTAGGCCTCTGAAAACCTACAACTAGCCGCCCGGAGGGTGAGCGAAGAATGATTGATATCGGATGGAAAAAAGTTGAAGGGGAGATGAGGCTATATTTGTCCCGGGTTTTCAAAGTTCCTCAAAGTTCTATGAAAAATTCGAGCTTCTAAAAAATTTTGAAATTAGGCAATAGATTGGCAATAGATTGCCTAATTTCAATGAGCATGAAACCTTTTGGAAGCAAATTAGTTCGGAAAGCATATTCAAAGACTTTGATTTCTGAGAAACACCATAAATTATATACTTCAACGTGACTTACCAACCCCGCGTGAAGCCAGGAGGTTGGAGCCGCGCATGCGGCGTAGACCTTCTGGTGAAGTACTAGTTTTGTGCCTTCTCGCATTATACAAGCTTAAAGTCAAAATAGTTTCACCTTAGCTTTAATTTCAGTGAAAAAAAAAAGATGTTAGAGTAAGGAACTATTTCGTTAGTGAAAAGAAGAGTTATTTGAAACAATGGTAAACCACAATTCATGAAAAAGTGAAAGTTTCGGGAAATTTTGTTCTGTTTCCTATAGTTGTTTCAGAAAATTCACTAAAAAAAGGTCCAGTTATAGCACTCTTTGAAATATACCACCTTTGCATTTTTCTATAATTACCAAAACGTATGCAGATAGAATCCGGAAAGTAGGAAGTTTTTGAAACAAAAACTGATTATTGTCAAAAATATTCTAGAAGAGATAAGCTTTTTTTTGTAACAGAAAATGTTGTTTTTTTGCTACTAACACTCAATGCCGAACATTCTTTTATCATTGTCGACTTCGAAACGAAGAAATTTATCTATTTCATAACTGAATAGAAACTGAAAACAGTAAAAAACTTTCCAAAATTTTTCGGTTTCGGGGAAATATTGTAATTGGTAAGCGGATTCGCTGGCAGTAAACTTTGAAAATCTTCATTTACTCTAGAGGTGCCCTTTTAAAACTTGCTTGAGAGAAGGGCTTTGCTCCAGCTTGAATTGGACTCACTTGGCAACTTGTTATAATTTCCAAAAGGTATGCTCAAATTAAATCCGAAAAGTATAATGTTTCTAGAAGAAAGATAAAAAAAAATGTGAGTTTTCAGAAAAATAGAGCATTTTTTATAACTGAAATGGTTCTTTTTTTCACTTATTTCAAGAATTTTCAAAAATCAAAATACAATTCGACTAGAAGAAAAAATTAACTTACCTACTTCAAAAATAAATGAAAATTGAGAAACGGGAAAAATTTTCTAAAAATTACTTTTCGGTTTCGAAGTATTATCTTTAGAAGTACAGTGAACCATCTGATATTGGTCCTCCTCTAATTGCTTCTTATATGAATCTTATTGTACTCCGAAGGGACCCTTCTATTACAGGTTTTTCGTTTTATTTTAAATCAAGAAGTTAGGTACCCTTATATTAGAGTGGTAATATTTCGAGCTATATTCATTTCACTTTGACATAATCGATTGGAACAATAAATCACAAGAATATCTAGACTATAATGTAACAGTAATGATCAAGGACCATTCTTCTAGGGCAGCAAACATTAAAAAGAAAGAGAGAATGAGAGAGACGATGAAAAACGAGGAGACGCAGAGAAACAATATGATTAAGGATGAGCAATAGCAATTGATTGTTCTAGAAGGAAAGAAGCGTGACAAATTTTTTTTTTTTTGAAAAATTAGAAAATACGATCGAAGGTCAATTACGAAATTGAGAAAGAAAACATGAAAATGGAATGGAAGAAACAGAGAAAAAAGTATTGAATTTTGGAATTTCAGTAAGGAAATTTTTTTAAATTTCTGAAAAAAAAAAGAGAGAGTCGGTCAAAACTGGAATATTTCACACGTTAGGTGAGCTTATATATTAAGACGTTGAAACAGATTTTTAAAATTTTTCCCCAGATGCTCACAGGAACTAAAAAGAAGTTTCAGTTGATTATAAGCTTCAGGATTCTGAAGGTAAGAAAAATCCAAGGAATTTCAGCATTTTTTGAGAAAACAACCAAAAACATACTATAGAAAACCATGAATTTCGAGTAATACGTAGTAATTGAAACTGATTTTGAAAGAAAAAAAAGGAAAAAATAGTCTGAAAACCGCTTGAAATGCACCAAGAAAAATTCGGAATTCTCAAAATAGATCAGACCAGCCGTGGAATATTGAAATAAGAAAAAGCCGGTACTTGTTTTGATGTAGAAACAAAAAAAAATTGATGATTTTGGTGGATTTTGCAATTGCAATTAAGAAAGGGCTTTTGAAGCAGATATAGGCCTGATTTCAAGGGTTTCAGCGTTCGTGAAATAACAAGATGCCATTATAACAGCTAAGAAATTATAATAAGGAAAAAATGAACTAGAAAATCTTGCAACGAAACAGAAAGTATTGTTTTTGAAGATTGATTATTGAGGAGTACGAAGATTCTCAGCAGATTTTTGAATCCAAAAAAATACACAATTGTATCTACCAACAAAATTCGTTGAAAACTGATTAACTGATAAAATTTACAAGCTGAAACGTTAGCTGAAACGGAAATAATGCAAAACTGGTTTTTGGCTGGAAAATTCAAGTTCTGTTCATAATTTAGGTCTAGGGAAGCATTCAGATAGCTACGAATCTCAAAAACAAAATATGAAAATGATTCGGTTGTACGCCACATAGCAGAAAATATAACTATCAGAAGAAAAAAAACAAGTTGAAACAGAAAAATAATCAACGTTTTTTTTGAAAAATTTGGTTAAAATGTGCTCTAGAAAGGCACCCAAAAACGGTTTTCTCCATATTTTCCATTGCACCATCGATAAAAACAAGATCAAACGACGAACACTTCCTCATCAGTTGAATTTTGAATGAAACTGCAAAAAAATAATTAGAAAAATTAGAAAAGATGAGGAGAAAATGAGATTGAAGGAGACGCAGACATCAAAGGCCAACGTGATATGCAAATTTTCGTGATCAACAAGATGGAGGAGAAGCCCGAAGGAAATGAGAGAATAGGAGAGAGGGGGTGGTGGTAGAGACGCAGAGAAAAATAAAGAAAAATAGCGTTCAAGAATCATAAAGCTGAACTGCTTCTTTCAAAACACTTTTTGATGATCCGATCGGAAAATGTGAAGAAATGATCATTGATTCATCGAGAAAAATAAAGAAAAATCTATGAAATCAATGGGATGAAATGGGAAATGATTTGAGCTTTTTTTTTTGAAAATAGCAATCATAAAAAATTTCTGAAAAAATGAGAATAGCCAACGATTATCGAGAAAAAAAAGATGGAGAGCTGGAATGAAACAGGAGATTTTCCAGATTAAAATTGCAAAAAAAACTTAAGCCAAAACTTAGTCAAATAAGGTTTGAAAGTGCCCCAAAGTCGGTATAATCTTCCCTAGGAATTCATTGTTTAGCCCCAGACTTCGCGAATTGAATGCTTTTCGTTTACAAAGTTTTTTTTCCTAAAGCTGAAACTGGAAAATTTTCCGATTTTAGCTATAATATTCTCAAAAAGTTGTTTTTAAAACGTTGGATCACAAACGACAGATCGATTAATATTCCTTATAGAGAATTTCATATTTATCATACAATAGCTGAAACTGGAAGTTAATTGGATTAGGATCCGAATTTTTTTTTAGAAAGTTGTCTATAAAACTTATTTTCATCAGTCCAATTCGAAAATAATAGTGGTGTTTTGAGAGGTTTTTCGTATTTCCTATAGCTGAAACAGTGAAAACAAAACAAGCAAACTGCAAAGAAACAAAAAGAAATCCGGTGAAAAATGAGAGGGAAAGTAGACGCAGATTAGCAGATAGAGGATATTCCCAACAGAGTTGTACGGAATGGATATTCTCGATTCCGGAATTCGGAATCCGGAATGATTGGATTTGCGAAATTTGAAGCTGTTAAGAGTTATTGAGTTCGAAAAGTAGTTTGGATCCGTTTTTCAGTGCATTTTAGGAGTCATTTCATGCTAAAAGCATTGAATACCAGGATATCTCTCAAAAATTCTCCACAATTCTGCTATTTTTCTTGACTTGAAAACTTTGAGTTGTAACGGAATGAAATTTCATTTTGCGGAATCCGGAATGAAATCCAACTTTTCGGAATCCGGAATCCGGAATTCCGTACAACTCTGATTCCCAATAAACAAATTGTATGGGAGTAGAATGGAAAAAAAGTAGAAGAGACGATTTGGATGTAAATAGTACTTCGAAATAACGAGAAAGAACGTCGACTGAATCAACATTTTCCTACGAGTGAAGTTTTCATAATGGTTAGAAACAGAAGTACTTGTCAGTTCGAATTACCAAATACCGAATTTGATATTACTGAAAAATAACTTATTTTGGTGATTGCAAAGTTTTGAAACAGTAAGTTTAGCACGAATTCTACAGAACTACTTATTATTGATCAGTTTCACGAGTCACTAACCAAGAATAAACAACTGTTTAAGCCCAACAAAATCTACACTTTTTTAAACTGATTGTTTTTCTCCGACTTTCATTCAGCTTTTGAGCCAAAATCTAGACCAACTTTTGAAATTGGACCATTTCAAAAACGAACAAAAGAAGAAAAAACTGAGAAATTATTAGCATGAAACTGTCAATTTTTCAGGTGGGGCTTTTGAAAAAACGGAGTTCTAGCCATGATGTCAATAACTTCTATTCCCAACAAATTTCAGATTTCTTATAACTGAAACACTGAAAAAATCAAATTATCCGGATTGAGCTTCGAAAATAATAATGAAACGGGATTTGCTGTACTAATGTTGTTTTCAAATTATTTCATATTTACTATAGCTGAAACAGTGAAAAGAAAAAAGCGAACTGCAGAGAAACAGCGAGAAATGCAATGAAAAAAATAGAGAGAATAGACGCAGGCTGGTAGAGAGAAAGGATATACCAATAAACAAAATGAATAAGACAAAGAGAAAGTGGAAAGCAATGACAAATTATACGAAAATAAAACATTATACATATGGATTGATTTGACCACCGCCAACGCTACTATTAACACTATGAGTTAAACTAATCAGCTTACCCCGGTCGTCAATCATTGACTAAACTTTTGAAAAGCAAAAAAAGTTCGAAAGTTGAAACAGTGAAGAAATACATGATGAGTTTCATAAAATTCCAACCAGCTGGAAGTGGGAAAGATTAGGAAGTATCTGGGTGAATACGAGCATTACTCAATATATGAAAGAAACTATCATACTTGGTAAATGAAACAGAAGAATATGTACGTTTATAGGCCCAAAAATGTAGGAAATACTCGGATTTTCTTAAAAGTACCCTTTTCAAACTTTTATCGCTTCAATTCATTTTTTTTCTCACTATGCTTAACGTCAAAACGGCACTTTTTCGTTTATTCAAAATTCTCAAAACGGTCAAATTAAAATTTCAGACTACACAAATACTACAACACAGCTTTTTGTTCAGTTTAAAAGACGTAATGTTTCGACAACGTTTCGCAAACAAACACCTTTCTAGCCGCTTCTGTAAAAAGATGACTTTTGATACCGAGTTTTTTTTTGGAGAAATTATATGAATGAAACTGGAAGTTGTTTGGATTAATCTCCGAATTCCTCAGGATTACTAAGATTCTTTACAAAGATTTTCAAATTTCCTCTAGCTGAAACAGTGAAAAGAAAATAAGCAAACTGCAGTGAAACTACGAGAAATCCAATGAAAAAAAGAGAGGGATAATAGACGCAGACTAGAAAAGAGAGGATATACCAATAAACAAAATGAATGAGAGAAAAGGGAACCAAGAACAATGACGAAATATACGAAAATTGAAAAAAAAAACAACAAAATAATTGAATTGAACTGACCACCACCCCACTGTCACTATCACCTAAGTTGGTTCCTTATGAAATTGTTTTGAAACTGAACATTTTGAAAAGTTGGTGTTCTCGAATACTGAAGTTTCAGAGTTGTAGTGATAAAAAGAAATAAACCTTTCGGCAAGATTCGAGAGCGGTCGTTTTAATAGGCCCAAGTTAGCCTACTTCGTATTGGGCATAGCTTGAAACCGATTTTTCTTACAGTTTTCCGTATCCATTATCAAGGGACTGTTTTTGGATAAAAGATTCCAAATTTATAACTCTTTGAAACAGCAGAAATTATGTTTTTTACAGTTTTTTGACCTAGAAACAAGTCTAAATTCAAGGGAAACAAGTTTAAATTAGTTTTTGAAAAAGAACGCACCTAGAGCGATACGAGTTAATCAACAGTTTTAGGTATGGTTTTGTAGTTCTAAACTATTTGAAACCGTTTTTTTTTCAAAAGCGAAAACAACTTCCATCGGAAATTCAGAACTTGGTTCATTATCAAATGATCTTGAAACTGTAAACTTTTTAGTTTGAAGATCAGGCTTTGGCATTAGACTAATGTGAAAGTTAGTATTCAAAGGATCATACACTGTTTGAAACCGCATTTTTTGGAAAGTTATTCGAGCGGCTTTAGGCTGAATTATGGGAAATAATTGGAATATTGCCAACAGGCGATCATCATCTCTATTGGTTGACCGTTAACGTTTCAGATAAATTTGAAACAGCGAAAATTATAGTTTTCTTCATTATCTTGTTTTCTGTGAAAAACGTCTGAATTTATAGAAAAGTGGCAGAAAATGATCCGGGAACCTATAATACTGTAGTCTGAGCCCATATCTTGAATTTTTTTCAGAAATATAGAAGAACCAACAACTTCTCATTGAGATGTTTCTTGTTCTAGACTATTTGAAACCGAGATTCTAGCAAATTGGAGTTCAAATTTTGGTAATGACATAGCTACTGATCTATCAAAAAACCAAACCTTGGTTCTTTTTCAGATTATTTTGAAACGGAAGTTTTTGTTTTGAAAGTTTTGAGTTTCAAGTCGATTTCATCAACTATAGTGACGAAAGTAAAATTGCTTTAGTACGATTCACGAATGATCAGTCGAACATGCTCAAATTGACCTACTTTTAATTATTACAGAGCATTTGAAACAGTTTTTGAAAAAGTTATTCCGCTTATTTTTGGATACAATAGTTAAATTAACTGCAATGAGACGATCGCATAGTCATCGTCTCTACGAGTGGAATCTCCAAAATTATTGATGTGGTACTATATCTCTCCGGAAATGAGAAAGAAAAACTTGAGAAGAAATGACAGCTCGAACTTCATCAAAAATACAGAACTTGGTTCCTTGTGGAAAAATTGTGAAGCGGAATTTTAGTTAGTCTTTAGTTCTACAGATTATTTCAGAACATATTTTAAGCAGTTCGAAACCGACACTTCTCCCGAATTTTGAGCTATTTTCAACCAAAATGTTGATAAGAATTGACAATTTGCTATCGACGTATAAACATTTTGACGGTTGAACTTTTTGAATTTCTGAAAAATTTGGAACGGTGAAAATTTGAATTTTTTCCCTACTTTTTTTAAAATCTGAAACAGGGCAATCATTCAGATAAATAGTATAACAAAGCCTAGAAAAGCAAGGCTTAATCTTTTTTCAGCAACACTTTTTACTCGCTGTTTCAAAACAATCACAAATTCCGTCAGTTTTTCTTCGTTTGTTCTCCAACTTAAATTTAGCTGAATTTTTATTCCAGAATCCAGATAAAAGAAAACTGCGTCCAAAACAAAATCTTTGCTTCGACGACTTCTGAAGTAGTCAATGCTCCAGATTATGAACATTTTGAAACAGAATTTTGTTTTTTTTCTGGGGAAAACTGATTTTTAGGCTGGAAATAGCGTTAAAATGTGTGAAAAGAAATAGGAAAACGGCCTTTTTCGCTGTTTTTTCCATCGAAATGTCGGAAACAAATCATTAAACGAAAAGTTTTCGAAAAGTGGTGTACCAATTGAAACCGTTTTTTTTTTCAAACAAAGTTCATATATAGTGCTTTTTTGTATTAATTAATCTCAAATGTTTTGAAACGGGCAAAAAATACTCCAAATTTTCAATTTTCCCCAAACGTAGACATCAACTCATTATTAAACGAAAATTTTCTGAAATTTTCTGCACTAATTGGAACCGTTTTTTTTTCGAACAAGTTTTGGCGAAATTGGAAAACACACGCAGCGCTTTTTCGTATAAATAAATCTCAAATGTTGAGAAATTGGAACGGGCAAAAATTCCTCCAAGTTGGCAATTTTCACTAATTTTTTGCTTAAGCAAATCAATTTTTTTTTGAAAACTGTGATAAATAGTCCGGAAAGAAGCGCAGAATAAAATTTTTTTGGAAAGGGAGTTGTCCCAAATGGAGACCAGTCCAGAATGAAGAATAGTGAAAAAATAAAACTATAGGCAACAATCTTTTTTCCCGCTATTTTTCAATAAAAGACGCCAACTCATTGTTATACGAAAAGTTTTTGGAAAGTTCTGGACCAATTGAAACCTTTTTTTAAAACAAATTTGGGCAAAATCAAAAATTGTACACAGTGCTTTTTCGTACCAATCAATCTCAAATGTTGAGATTTTGGAACGGGCAAAAATTCCTAATAATTGTCAGTTTTCACAATTTTTTGTTGAAAAAAGCAGTTCTTTAGTCCGAATAGTCCGGAAAGAGGCCCAAAATAATAATATTTTGAAAAGAAAGTAATCCCAAATTACGAATAGTTCAGAAAGGAAGAAACGAGAAGGCTACAATTTTTAGAGAAAAAAAGACCCAAAAAGTGGGTTTTGAGCCACTTTGATCCACTTAGAAACGCTAGGATCAGCCTAAAAGCCTGAGCCTAAAGCCTAAAAGCCTAAAGCCTAAAGCTTAAAACTTTCAGTTTCAAATCAATATCTTCTATCTGAACCTAAACTTCAATTAATTGTTCTTCTTTTCTCAAAAAAACTTTTCTCTGCAAAAAACTATAAAGAAAAAATAAACAAGAAGGCAACACATACGTTTTCTCTAACCCTCTCGCCTCTCTTTCTGTCTTCTAAACACAGAAAACTTTGAGAAATAGTGAGAGACGCAGATGTAGAGAGAGTGTCATGTGATTCTTCGGGAGGCCTGTGTGTGTGTTGCAAAGGTCTCTTTTTCTCTTTCTCTGTGGTCTCTTCTTTGGTTATGCTATTTCTTTTGTTGTCAGCTGTGGAAGGACGGAGGGGAAAGGGGGAAGAGACCGGAGAGCGCTCACCAGGCTTTCGGGCCGTTGTGGTGAGCGGAGGGTGGAAAGAGGGAGGTGGAGACGCAGAGAAAGAGCTAGAGAGACAAGGGAGGAGAGAGAATTAGAGAAAAAGAGAAAGAGGCGCAGAGAATCAGCGGAGAGAGAGGGCCTCCCGAGAAAGATAGGGAGGCGCAGGCAGAGGGAGAAAGCGAGAAATAGCTCGCGAAACGTGGAGACGTAGAGAAGCAGAAAACACCACCGAAGGGTTATGATTACGAGGAGAACGATGGGACGCTTTGCCCTGACGGCACGCGGGCCGTACGCCGGCCAGGAGAACACGAGGAGGGCAGGCATCTCTCACCAGTGTTGACCCGGTGGAGGGTGTTAGACACGTGAAGACCGGAGAAAGGGAGAAGGACGGACCGGGGGCAAGGGTCACCTTTTGGAGGGTGAGGAGGGAGGGAGGGAGCAAGTATCGTGTAGTTTTTTTGGAGTGTGAACGAGGAGAAGTGAGGACGGAATGACCCGAGAGATGATGGATAGATGGACGGGGGAAAGAACGGTTGCCCTTACCAAAATGGGAGAGGCCAGGCAAGGTTGTAGGGACCTATTTTAGGCTTGTGAGGCCTTATAGGACCTTGAATGGTCTGCTTTTGGAGTAGTGGAAGATGAACTTAAACTAAAAAAAAACCTCTGCTAGGTTTTTAGCGCCTTGATCTGACTTCCATAGGCCTCTTTTGGGCCTTTATGAAACTTCTCATAAGGTTATAGGCCTACCTGTGCTAGGCCTAAAAATAATGAGAAAAGCCTGCAACGTTTTTTGAAGGAATGATACTCAATTA
The DNA here is from genome assembly GCA_963572265.1 of Caenorhabditis doughertyi. Classification (NCBI taxonomy): domain Eukaryota; kingdom Metazoa; phylum Nematoda; class Chromadorea; order Rhabditida; family Rhabditidae; genus Caenorhabditis; species Caenorhabditis doughertyi. Next base: position 7,887,900 of record OY751556.1, on the reverse strand, counting down.
ATAATCTCAAAACAAAACACCTAGATAAGAAATTTGTATGAAACAAGGAAAAAACCAAAAAAATTGAAGTTTTTCAACGAAATTGGATTGCCACAAAAGGCTTACATTTAGAAAGGTTCGGAAGATAAGTTTGATAATTTTGGAAGATATGTGCAAAATTGAAGTACATGGAAAAATAGTGAAACTAAGAATCAACTGTTTTTGAAGTGATAAGACGATCGATGAAAACAGAAAAAGTTTCAGACTGATTTTCAAAAAATTCTAAAAAAAAAACTGAAATAATACATTTTCGAGCCCATTGTGCCGACTTTTTAGAGAATTTTCAGTTGGCTGATCTAGTTACACTTCGATGGTCGGGCTTCAATCATTTTACTGAAAATTTTTATGAGAACTTGAATTGGGAATGAAGCCGAAGATTTTTTTTATTTGAATATAATCCAAAATATTTTTTATTTTACCAGTATTTTTTCCAAAGTATTTTTTATTTTATTTTTACATTTTTGATTGCGAACACAGAAGAAAAATTTTGGAAAATACTGTTCGTGGGATTTTTTATAATTATCAGGTGTTAACGGTCTACAGGGCTTTTCGTTATTTTTAATTTGGTATCGAAACATTTAAAAATACATTGGTCAGTTTTTGTAAAGTATCAAGTGGATGGAAATATCGAGATGTGATTTCGATAAACGCACATGGTTGTTTTCAATTTGATTGTTTTATTAAATGATTGAATATGCATTATTGGATATATTGAATAGGCCAAGTTGAAACTGGGAAAAAACTGTATTTTTCATTTTTATTATGTTTCAAGCTTTATAGAAATATGCTTTTAGGCTTGTACGGCCTGGACTAGAGTTATGAAAGTCTTGGCCAGACCCATACAAGAATGGCTCCGCGACATTTCGAAACCAGACGTTTCGAAACCGCGACATTTCGAAACAGCGACATTTCGAAACCAGACATCTCGAAACCAGACATTTCGAAACCGCTGAGAAGACAGTGAAAAAAGCTGGGGAATGAGGAGTTTTTTGAAATTTTTGAAGTAAAAATGTAAGCTTCCTATGAAAACACCAGATATTCACTGAACTGAGCATAAATTTCAAGAAAAAGCAAATTATGAAAATAAATACTTTTTCTCAAAATAAACTTTGTTCAAAATTTTGCCTCAATTCAGTAAATATCTGGTGTTTTCAGAGGAAACTTACATTTTTACTTCAAAAATTTCAAAAAACTCCTCATTCCCCAGCTTTTTTCACTGTCTTCTCAGCGGTTTCGAAATGTCTGGTTTCGAAATGTCGCGGAGCCACAAGAATAAGAAATGAAAGAATTCTTGAAATTTTTTGTGCTCGTGAAAAACGTCAATAATCTCGAAAAAAAAATAATTTAGATAAGTGGATTGTGTGAAACAGTGAAAAATCGAATAATCGTGTTATTCAATACAAGAAAGTCTGAAAAAGATCTGAAAAGCCCATCTCAAACTGTGTGGAAAACAAGCCAACCGCAAATAATCTAAACAACAACTGTGTTTGAAGTAAAAAAAAACGAACGGTGGAAACCGAAATTATTTCAGAATGGTTCAATCATTTTATTGAACTTTTATAAGAACTTGAAATGGAAAACAAACAGAGAAATTTTAATTTTATCTGAAAATACCTGAAAATATATTTTTTCTAATTCTGGTTGCAAATGAAATCAAAAAAAAACTTCGAAAATACTGTTATTGTCTCATTAGGCTAAGTAATAAACTGATTATCTACAAAGTTTCTCGTGATTTTCAGTTCGGTATTGAAACATTGAAAAATACATCAATCAGTTTTTGCAAAATTTTGTGTCGATGGGAATATCGAGCTGTAATTTTGATGAGCGTAGATTATTATTCTCAAAACGTTTTCAGAAGAATTATTGAATATGCAATATTGGACATGATGAATAGAACAAGATGAAACTGGGAAAACCTTTTCTTTTTCTTTTACATCGGTCTGTTTTAGTTTCATAGGAATATTCTATTAGGTTTGCACTCCCCGGACTAAAGTGATGAGAGTCTTTGTCACGCCTGTATATAAACAAAACAAAGAGTATTTTTGAAAAGTTTTTTTTGGAAAATCATAAACGTTCTCAAATGAAATCTTCTAGATAAGTGAATTGTGCGAAACAGTGGAAATTAGAATAATCGTGTTATTCAATACAAGAAAGTCTGAAAAGATATGAAAAGCCCATCCCAAACTGTGTGGAAATAAAGCCAACCGCATATAATCTAAACAACAACTGTGTTTGAAGTGAAAAAACCAACGATGGAAACCTAAAATTTTTCAGAATTGTTCAATCATTTTATTGAAATTTTATGAGAGCTTGGAATGGAACAGAAACAGGGAAATTTAACTTTATCTGAAAAAACCTGAAAGTATTTTTCTGTTTCTATTCAAATTCTGGTTGCATAGAAGTTTAATAAAAAGACTTTGAGAATACTGCTATTGGTAGTTAGTCATGAATGAACTATCTACAAAGCTTCTCGTGATATTTGATTGGTATTGAAACATTCAAAAATATTCAAAAAAAAATCAAGTTTGTTAAGTTTTGATTGGATGAAAAATATCTAGCTGCAATATTTAGATGGTTGTTTTTATTTGTCTTGTTTTATAAAATCAGTGAACATGTATTATTGAATATATTGAATAGGCCGAGATGAAACTGGGAAAACACTGATTTTTTAAAAATATACCGATCCTTAGAATTTTAAAACAGAGACGACGCCATAAACGATCTCAAGAGAGATCATCTCGATAATTGAATTCTGTGAGACGGCGAAAAATTGAATAATTCATTCTATTCAACACAAGAAGGTCTGAAAACATCTGAAAAGCGCATTCGAACTTTGTTAAATCCACAGCGACGAGCAACTGACAATCGAATTGAAAAGTTAAGACCAGCGATGGAAACCGAAAATTTTCGGAATGATTTTCTAGAATTTCGAAATTCTCGAAAGGCTTTGATAAATGGAATAATCAATTTCGAAGTCTTTTTTATCAGAAAGACAGTTTTAACCAGGTGGCTCTATACACAACCTGACACTTATCAACCCACAGAGCTCTCACGAGAACTTGGATTGAAAATGAAACAGAGAAATTTTTCTTTTTGTTTTGATTATTTTATGACATGATTTAATTATCTACAACATCTGTCGGGGTGTTTTTAGTTTGGTGATGAAACATTCCATTAATACATTGGTTCGTTTTTGGCTGGGAAACTTTTGAAAGTACAGCACTAACTCTACAATCATCTTACGGAATTTTTTATGTGAACTTAAAATGGAAAACAAACAGAAAAATTTTTAAGTCCATCTGAAAGTACCCGAAGTTTATTTTCAAATTTCGGTTGCAAAAAATTGTGAAAATCGCAAAAATACTTTTGTTAGGTTTCTTTTGAGCTTAAGTAAGGTATCTACAAGACATGTTATGATTTTCAGTTTGGTATTGAAACTTTTAATAACAAGTGGTCAATTTTGACAGATAATGGCAAAGTGTTGTATTGAGAACTATAAAAGTATGAAGAAATTCCTCCCATTACTTAGACAAACTCAATTGGCATTGAATAGGCCAAGATGAAACTGGGAAAACTTTTATTTTTTGTATTACATTGGTCGGAAATAAGTTGTATGAAAATCTGTTAATATGCTTGTATGCCCTGCACTAGAATTATTGGAAACTTTATCAGACCTTTATAGGAACAAAGAAAAATACATTTTTTAAATTTCCAGTTGTGAACTAACTCGAAAAAAATATATAGATAAGTTAATCACGTGAAACAGTGAAGAATCGAAATATCACGGTGTTCAAAGTTTCCAATTGGTTCCTTTCACGTGGAAAGGTTCGATAGAGCGAAAATACTTTCATCACGTGGAATTTTCAAAAATTAATTGATTTTTTGAACTGGAAATTGACTTTTCGGCGGATTGCTCTCTTCAAAGAACATCTTTCGAAAAATCTGAACATAAAGTTAGTGAGGCATGCTGAGAGGCATCTTTTGAAACGCAAACTAAATATTTTGGTATTCTGCGAATCGAGAAACAGCTCTTTTTGCGTTAGGCCTAAAAATCAGGTCTTTTCGGAATTGTGGCCTTCCTAAATTGAATATCAGAAAAGTGGAACATAAAGTTGAAAAGCTTGCTTGGTGCGAATATTTTGAACACACATTTTTTGGTCAATTGGGTCATGAGAAATAGCTCTTGGAAGTTTCGAAAGACAGAATCTGATGAAGAAATTGAGCTGTATTTAACTTCACAAACGTTCTATGAATTCAGTAAGCTAATTCAGTTCTGGAAAGTCATTCCACTACGAATAACAAGGCTCCTCAACGTTGAAAAAGCATTTAGTTCATCCCTAACCTATTTTTTAGGCCCCATAAGGTTCGACTGCCTGGATTTAATAAACTACACTGAATACTTCAAAAAAGTTATAGTTCCACATTAAAATGATTTGAAATTGGTTTTTAGTAATGAGCAGACTCGAATTCGCAGTAATCGGGGTGATTTCGCGATAACCCAATCTTATGGTAGTTTTCTGAGAGTTGGCGTGAGGAAAAATCAAAAAATTCTCAGTTTTTCAAATTTTTCGTGACTGACACGTCAACTAGGGCATATCGAGAAAAGCGTCAGTAACAGTTTGGGAAAACCGAATTGGAAGTTTTGAACACCGTGAATATTCATTTTATTAAACCCAAGAGGATTGGGGAAAATTTAGGAAGCTCATTCGAAGTTTATGAAATCCAAATTCTAACAAATTGTGAACTAAAAAAATTTATTCGAAAAGATAAAACAAACAATGAAGACAGAAGAATTTCAGAAAAAATTTCTAAAAATTCGAATTCCTCGTGAGCTTTTAATGAATGGAATAACCTGCTTTCAAAATCTATATTTTTTGAATTAGCCTGTTTCCGGAAATTTTCCTGGTGAGCTTCATTCTACAAGCTAGACTAACTCAACTCCGGAAAAGATGGAATCAGCTTACTGAATTTTTAAGGATAATTTGAATTTGGACTGGAACAGAGAAATGTTTCTCAACCTTTCGAAACTTCGTTTAGAATCAGCTCATTATCTACAAAGCTTCTCGTGATTTTTAATTGGATATTGAAACATTTTTGAATATAAATTGGTCAATTTGTGGTAATTTTCATTGGATCATAAAATCTAGCTGTCATTTCGATTGACGAAAGTTATTTCAAGGCGTCATAGACAAAGTAAGCAATCAGAAAGTCTGAAAAATCAGAAACTCACTGAAATAGTGTATTTTTTTTCAGTTTCAAACTTCAAGAATAAATGATCGAGTTTTCTTTTTAACAGTTTTGTTATAGACAATTGTGAGCGGAGTTCCGTTCTCCCTTTCCGAGTTTACGCACAAATTGGAGCTTTGAGAAAACGAAAACTCGGACAAAAGCGTTCAAATCATTCCAGCTTCGAAAATCGGCGATAGCTCTTACCAACATATCAATCGTCCAACAATGTTTTTGTGCAAATTGCAAAAAATTTCAGTTTCATGCCACTTATTTTTTTTATCTGAAGCGGTTTAGAACAATTTTTGTCCCTTCCGTGTTTCGGGATTTTGAAAGTTTTTTCTTCCGCTCGTGTTCTCCCGCGGATCTTGAGTCACTGATCTCAAAACGAGGCATCTAGGTAAGTGAACTATGACAGACTGATTTTTGAAACGATTTACAAACTTCAAATAACGGCTGAGTTGTCACTGAAAGCTTGAAATTATTTGAAGTTTTTTAAAACCAAACCAGAAAAAAAAAACAAATGAAATGAATAAAAAAGCTGTAAAAAAATGGCGTGTCCAACGAAAAAATTACTTTTTGTGAAGACTCGGATTATGGATGAAACCGATAATTATTATCACTAACTCTTTGAAATCGCTCAAAGTACTAGTTCACCGGCGCCGAAATGTCTTTTGATTTTGCTTAAATTTTGCCCAATGGTAACCTAGGGCTGGTATAGTCCAGAAATGGTAAAATCGAGTTCATATCATTCCTGCTCCAGGAGCTGGAGCACGAAAAGAGCCAAAAAACAAAGTTGTTGGATTGACTTGAAAAATGATTTCCCGACGTTTTTTGGGTTGTAGGTCACGAATTTTAGTATAAAAACTTCTGAAAACAATTTTTAAGAGTACCTGTAGTGCTAATTTTTCGATTTTGGACGATTTTTGTACGTTTTTTTTTGTTCCTGAAAAATTTAACGTTGGACTTGCAAAAACGGACAACGGAATCGAATTCTCCACCCAAAAATACGTCGATTTCGTTTAAGAAATCAAAAATCGGAAGGTACACCTTCCGAGATAAATCCACTTTTATGCATTTTCAGAACCTACCCCCCTCCATGGTGAAAAAAGTCATAGTCTCAGATCCGTACAAAAAATTTGTGGCATGTTCCCCTATCCAAATGTGACTCGGTCGCCAATTTTCAGATTCTAGAAATTCGATTTGTAGTCGTAGCACCAGTTCAAAAAATCCATCGCCCGATCCAGGATCAAAAAAATCAAAAATTTTAAAACTTGATTTTTTGGGTGGAATTTGTTGGATTTGTGTTTAGTATGTCCTAAATAGTTGTTTTAGAGTGAAATCTCCCCTAAAACCTGACATTCCAGTCAGATAGTCACACCAAACCAACGTTTTGAGGAAATCACTGAATATTTGACATCAAACTGAGAAAAACATGTAACTTTGGCAAGATTTTAGTCTGAAACAACTATTTAGGACATACTAAACACAAATCCAACACATTCCACCCAAAAAATCAAGTTTTAAAATTTTTGATTTTTTTGATCCTGGATCGGGCGATGGATTTTTTGAACTGGTGCTACGACTACAAATCGAATTTCTAGAATCTGAAAATTGGCGACCGAGTCACATTTGGATAGGGGAACATGCCACAAATTTTTTGTACGGATCTGAGACTATGACTTTTTTCACCATGGAGGGGGGTAGGTTCTGAAAATGCATAAAAGTGGATTTATCTCGGAAGGTGTACCCTCCGATTTTCGATTTCTTAAAGGAAATCGACGTATTTTTGGGTGGAGAATTCGAATCCGTCGTCCGTTTTTGCAAGTCCAACGTTAAATTTTTCAGGAACAAAAAAAAACATCCAAAAATCGTCCAAAATCGAAAAATTAGCACTACAGGTACTCTTAAAAATTGTTTTCAGAAGTTTTTATACTAAAATTCGTGATCTACAACCCAAAAAACGTCGGGAAATCATTTTACAAGTCAATCCAACAACTTTGTTTTTTGGCTCTTTTCGTGCTCCAGCTCCCGGAGCAGAAATGATATGAACTCGATTTTACCATTTCTGGACTATATCAGCCCTAGGTTACCATTGGGCAAAATTTAAGCAAAATCAAAAAACATTTCGGCGCCGGTGAACTAGTACTTCAGGGGTTGTTGAGTAGGTAGAAATAACTAGTGTTATAATTTTTCAATAATTGTGTTGTTTTCATTTGTATTTATGCCTGTTGCGAACTGAAAAAAAATCATTGAAAGTCTACTGTATCGGTTTCCAACAAGAATACCAGTAATGCTTATCATGAATTTTGTTTCCGTATTGAAACACCAAAAAATATGTTTGTTTTTTTTTGAATCATTTCTGACTGCGATAATTTGGAAACTGAAAAATCTAGCTGGAAATTCTTGATTTTTGAAAATTTTAGGTAAAGAACCGGCGCGAGTGTCGAAAAATTAATAATAAGTTGAAATCTAAACAACTGCTCTGAAATAGTGTTTTTTTCCCAGTTTCACATTGCAAGATTAAATTATCGAATCTTTGATAATTCAATATAGGTTTCAGATTTAATGATCAAAAAAGTTGAAAAAAAACTCGAAGATTATCTGAAAAAAGTAATTTTCATCTTAGGGAAACCGGAATTGTGAAAAGGCGTATTTATAGTTTTTTTTTCAGTTTCAAATTGAAAAAATGAGCTTTTGGAGGATTTTATTGGATAGTTAGATTGGTGTGAGTTTTCTGAAAATCTAGTTAAGACTCGGAATTTCAGTAAAATGAGCTCTTCCAGGAATATGAACGCAAGATAACTAATGGAGAGCTCGCCATGAAATAGTAAACTTTAGTGATTTTTTAAATGAAAAAAAGGGAGTTCATTTCGAAAAAAAAAACATTCCGGTTCCAATGCTACCTGATTCATCACCCCAACCGATATTTTCTACTGCATATTCGTTCGACTTCAACTACCAAAAAAAAAAGATTTGAAACAGTCGGAATTTTCACCGAGTTCTATGGAAATCAAAGAAACGACAATTTTTATCACAGCTTCAATTTACAGAAATCAGCGTTGTCAGTGCTTTTTTCAAGTCGATTATTAGTTCATGAAATCGTAAATACTGGAAATTTCAGTGAAATAAGCTTTTTTTCCACTTACTGAACAAGAATTTGCAGAAAACGGAAATTAATTAGGCAATGTTATAGATAAGATCAGAATTTCTTTTAGCTCAGTCATGAAATAGTAAACTTTGATTTCCATGGAAAAAAGTTAGTTTGATTTGCAAAAAAAAAACATTCCGGTTCCAATGCCACTATCTGAGTAACGATTTCGAATATAATTCGCTAAGTTAGAATTACACAAAAAACCAATGAGCCGAAAGCTGTAAGTTTATCAAGTGGTTGGCCAAGTCTGAAACGTAAAAAACTGAATTGAAACAGTAATAACTTGATTTTCAAGTTTCGAAAATATGCTTCCTAATCACTTGCAAAAACACCTGCAAAGTAGTTTGTATTAAAAAAAACAGTTTTTCAATCGAAACAGTATAGTTTTTTTTCAGCTTCAAGTTGCAATAATGTGCCTTTTAAGCTTATTTTTGAGTAACTATTTTTGAGTTTCACAAAAAAAGATTAATTGCACAAAAAGTGATCAGAGCTCGCCAGGATTTGAATCATCTCACTTATGAAACAGTAACTTTTTATGATGTTTCCATAAAAATTATTTGAGTTCAATTTGAAAAGAAAAACAATCCGGTTTCAATTATGCTACCTAAATTACAACGGCAATCAAAATAGATTTTCCTATCGAAAATTTTCACAAGTTTGAAATTTTCGCTCGAAACAAAATAGTTTTATCTCGGTTTCAAATAACAGAAATAAGATTTGTCAGTGCTTTTTTAAAGTTAATTTTAACATATCATTGGTTGGTACATGCAAAACATCTCGATAAAGACTGTACGTTAGGATGAAATGAGCTCTTTTGAGTTGCTGAACATGAATTTTCAAAAAATATTGATTGCACATATCACTGCACTTAAACTTTCCCTCAAACCGCACTTAAACTTTCCCTCAAACTTGGGTAATTGAACCGGGCGATGGCGGTGGCGCGGCAACCTCACCAATGCGCGCAGCCGACACCAATCCAGGCTCGCGATGGCCACTATACTTTGCGTGCAGGTGGGCGGGGCTTAGGTTTTGTGCTTAGAGTGCACAGAGCTTCACAGAGCTCCAATCGAAAAACAAAATAGACGGGCATCATCGCGGTCAAATTCTGTACTGCTCTGTCTTTTTCTCATAAAAATTGGTTCAGTAGGAAGGGCTGAAGGATCCCGGAAATACATACACACACACAGAATTTGGTGATTGTTAATAGTAAAGATCCTTCTACTTCATTTGTTTTTTGTTCATTTCAGACTTGTCAAAAAATCGCGAAAAAAGAACATGCTTTTACCTGAACAAAACATGTTTTGCCCTGAACTCGTGAAAATTTCTCTAGCGGCCCAGTCCATGACAAGACTGGTTCATTTCGAAATCTTTCCGAAGAACGAGTCAAAATGAAATTAAATTGAATCATAAAATTTCTTTTGATAGAGCGTGTGCACTTTTTCATTGTTTGGCTTTCCTCCTGTGAAAATTCAGAAGCGTTGAATAGGTTTTAAAATTTGTTTTTCGCTTATTTTGTTGAATGGGGATCGAGAACTTATTTGTTTATTACTAGAGCTTGAAGCTGGAAAAAAATATTGTTTCAATGAGATTCTTAAAAACGTTTTATTGTTATCACTGATTTGATAAGCTGATCGTCTTTGAAAAAACAATTATTTGACTATTTCGATTTACCTTTTTATGCTTCACACTTCGCGAAGCATTCGATCGACTTAGGAAGTGTATTATTTCAATTTCGGCATTTTTCAAATCTTTTTTGGTAACTCAAAGTCGAAAAACAGATGCAGCAAACATTTGTTGAAGTCGTCATTCAGATAGTCAAGTTGGAACCGGATTATTATTTTTCATTGAATTTCCTATTTCTCATGAAAAAATTATGAAAGTTTACTGTTTCATATGTGAGACACTACAAATCCTGGTTAGGTTGTACTAATGAATCCAAGCTTGGAATTTGAGTGTGATCATTGAAAAGAGTAAAGAGCACAAAACTCTCGAATTTTTAGTCTTTTTGAGGAATTCTGAAGATTTCAACTAATCTATTATTGAAACAAAAAAGTACTGCATAGTGTCTGTCACTTGAAACTGAAAAAAAACTATGCTGCTTCACGTAAGTTGTTTCAGCTTTTGAAAAATTCAAAATTATTAGGGATGATGGACAAATTGAAACCAGAGTGTCAATTTCTTCTCAATGACTTCAAACTAGAAAGTTGCTGTTTCGCCATTATAATAGTTTGAAATCTGTCAAAAGTTTCCGGTTGAAAGTTTCAGGTTAGCCAGTAATTGGAATCAAAGCATTCAACTCCCTGATTTCCGACCAGACATGAGCGGAAGAGAAAATTCTGAATCCGGAAGACGGAAGACGGAAGTCGGAACAGTTTTTGAAAACTCGGAAAACGGAAGGCGGAAGAAAATTCGAAAACCCGGAAGACGGAAGGAAGGAAACGGAAAGAACAAAAACTGTTCTAAACTGCTCCAGCTAGATAAAAATTATATTTTGTGGCATGAAATTGAAATTTTCCGAACAAAAAATTGGTTTTACTATTACCTAGGAATTTTGAAAAAGGCTAAAGAAAAAAAGAAAAAAAAATACCGAGTTGGAAAGTTGAAAATTTTGGAAATTTTCCCTCGAGTTTCCGTTTTCTCAAAGCTCCAAATCGTCCGGAAACACGGAAGACGGAAGACGGAACAGTTTTCAAAAATCCGGAAGGCGGAAGACGGAAGACGAAATTACGCTCATGTCTGGTTCCGACAGGGTAAAGACATGTGAATGTTACTGGAATTCAGAGAGTGCACTAGATTTCTGAAAAATAACAATGTTTCAGTAAATTTTCAATTTTTCATAGTTTTTTCTTGATGATTCAATGTGTAGAGTCTATTACTGGAATCCAAATGTTTGTGAAGGTCTCTTTCAAGTAATTAAACATATTTTTGAGAAATTGAAGACTAAACATGAGACGGTTTTAATTCACTTTTGCAATTTTTGAATTTGCTAAGTTTGCGATAGAATTAGAGTTCAATTTTAATTGAGGCCGATTCAAGAGTATGAAGAAACAGAATCAAAATTTGTTTGACGTCGTAGCTGAACTAGTAAAATTGAAACCGGAATGGTTTTTAAATTGAATTCCATTTTTTCCATGAAAAATTCATAAAAGTTCACTGTTTCAGGATTGAGATAAAAAGAATCCTAGAGATCTCTTGTCAGTAGACGTGTTTTTCTAGGACATTCAGCAAATTCATATTCAATAACTGAAAAAATGCCTCGTTCCATCAGAATTTTCAGTCTTCTTGTGATTTATTTGGTATTCACACCAATCCTTGTATTGACTTGAATAACATACTCCAAAGGCTCATCTGAATTGTTTCCTACAATGTGAACGAAAAAATATTTTAAAAAAAACTGAATTAACCAATGTTTTCCGGGAGTTCGGAAGTTTTGAAAACACCGCTTTTTAAAAAAGATGCGTGAATAGTTTTGAAAACAGCTCTGGAATTTTATTGTATGATTTTAAATCATTTTTTTAAAAATCAGGCATAGTTTGAATACTTCAGCCCTTATTTTGATTCATTGCAGCGCGGAAATAGGGGCTTTTTCAAGTCAGGAAAAATTACAGAACATGCCAGTTCTTCTCGGCTGAACTCGAAAACTTCTGCCCGCCTCCCTGACAACCGAGGAAAACCACATTGTCGGCGAGAGTTGTAAGAGAGTCAAGCGAAAGTTGAGGCAAATGGTTTAGAAAGGTGTAACCGAACCACAACTTTTTCAGCATTTGCCACACTTTCCTACAAAGGTTGTAACACTTCCCAATTTCCTCCAGCTCTTCTCGCAACTTTCGCACGACTCTCCCACAACTGTCGACAATGTGGTTTTTCGACGGTTTTGAGGGAGGGAATCGGAAGTTGTAGAAGTTTACCGATTACTAAAAAAGAATGTGATGTGGAAAAAGAGAAGAAAAGTGAAGAGTGAATCACCTGGCAAAGAATCGTATGGATTTTCTCAACTGTGTACTTTTATAAAAATCCAGGGGACACACCAACCCAGGCTCCCCAGAAAATGGAGTCGCCGGAGGCGACGCAATTTTCTGGTAATCAATAAATTGAATTTTTTTACAGTTTCATGATGTAGTAATAAACTTTCAGATGCTTTCTTGTTCAGTTATGAAAAGATAATGTGGGGGAAAATGATTTTTTTGTTGATATTTTTAACCATAGAAAAGCGGATAATGAGAAAGAAAACTTTGGTATTACAGTAAATATAAGCGTCGGATATTCCGAAAAACGTTTCTTGAAGCATGGAGAACACCCTATTTGAGCTCTCCAACTGGGTTCTTGATTTGAAAAAAATAATATATTTGGTTTTCAAATTTCAGAAACATGCTCCCTAATAACTTGCGAGAAGGGCTGGGCAACCGTTTTGAACTCAAACAAATTGTTTGGTCAAACATTGTTTGATATTTTGATCCAAACAAATTGTTTGAAAAATTAAACCAAACAATCAAACAATTCTAAAAAACTTTTTCAGGCCTAGGTTCATCAATAGAATCTAAAAACTATAAAATATTAAAAACTCACAGAAACAGTGTTCTTTTTTCAGTTTCATGATGTAGTGATAAACTTTTAGATGCTTTTTTGTTTAGTAAGAGATTAGATTGGGTATGAAAAATTTTACTTGAAAATAAACCTTTCAATTATTTTGTAGGAGTCAATGTTAGTATCGGTTGAAATATCCATAGTGAAAATTTAAAATTCCCGTTAAATTCGCATGCCTTCACGAATACTAAAGAGCGCAATGAGAACTTGAGAACGGTAAGATAAATAAAAAATAATACAAAGAAAAGATAAGCGACAGAAAAACTCCAAGTTGATGTCAGTCACAGTAACGGATTCGCCAGCCAGTTTTTGAACTATCCTAATGGTAAAACAGCAGTTTAGATTTTGTAACATTGATTTAAAAATAAACAATCCGGTTTCAATTGTTCTATCTAGATTGTGACTACGATCAAAATATGCTATGTTTTCTCGAAATCAGAAAAAAAGATTTTTGAGCTCGATGATAGAATTCTGGTTCGCAACGTTTGGAACATTAAGAAGTATATGGAAATGTATCGAAAAAAAATCATTTTTGATTTTCAAATTTCAAAAAAAATTCATCTAAATAACCAAGCACACACCAATAACTATGAGAAATTAAAATTCTTTTTGAAAAATATTTTTTAGTTTCAAGCTGCCCAAATAAGCTTTCACATGGTTTTTTGATCAGTATAAGGTTGATATTTTTTAATATTTGAGAAAAAAAAAAGAAAAACACTTCTAGAATTTTTCCGAAAAAAAGTAAATTACGGGAGGAAGGCCAGAGAAATGGAGTCACAAATTATCTTATTATCCCGGTTTGATCAACAATCTAGAAATTTTCCACAAGCTGAAAACTTTTACTTGAAACATTATAGTATATTTTTTCAGATTCAAGTTGCATCTATACATCTCCAAACTTGATTATTAATTCGATGAATAAGTAAAAAAAAAGACCACAATAATCACGGAGATAAATGAAAGTATCTCGACCGAAAGAGAAGAAATTCCAAGTATTTTTTTACAGAATATTAAGAAATTGATGAAATCTCACCGGATTTTGATATATCTTGATTTTGAAACAGCGAAGTTTTTCGATTGAAAACATCAGCAAAGAATACTATCCGGCCTCAAGTGGATAATATCGAATTATGACTCCATCCAAAATTCGTTTATTACACTTTTTAATCAGAAAATTTAGAAAAAAAGTAAGGTTCATGCCGAAAACACTATGATCTATTCATGACTCAACCGTGCGATTAAGAACAATTTTCCGACTTTTTGATTATCACGATGATGGAACAGTAAATTTTGATTGAAAAAAGCATATCAATACAGAAAACTGCCCGGTTTCAGTCCCTCTATCTTAATAAAGACTTTTTCCCTTCTTCGCTACCGTGGTGTTTTTCAAATTTCAGTTAATATTGCTAATCCTAAGTAAAACAAACGGTTTGAAATATTTGTGAATAAAAATAGCAATGCAACAGTGATATTTTCAGTTTCAAATTTCAGAGAAACAATTCTACAAACCTTTCCTGACTAGTAAGTTAATCAGAATGGTAAATATGCAAAAAGTGTCAAAATGGTGAAAAAATCCCCTAAAATGAGCGGAAGGAATAAAAAAGCTCAAAATACTACAAGATGAAGGAATTTATAAGACATCAGTACATAAGTTAAGTTTCCTTCATAACTAAAAGAGAGACAGATCTTTCAACCTTGTGATGTCATTAACAAATTGATGCTAATTCAGCGATTTATCTTTGAGAAAAAAACAGCATTTTTTCAACCAAAAAACCAACAAAACAAAAAAAATTATAAATGCTGTTTCAATTCGTCTATCTATGTAGTGAATTCGACCAAAATACGCTTGGTGAGTTAGCACCTATTTACTTCGAAATTTGGCACCAACGCTTAGTTTGAAACCCACCGAGCGGTTGAATAATTCTGAAACATTAAATAAAAGAGATGAAATAGTGTTTTTTTCTCAGTTTCAAGTTCAAGAAATTTGATTTCAGATGCGCCATTGAAGCCAATATATTCGTGGATCCAATTGGGCAAGTTGTTTTTAAAAAAAAAGTTCACAATACCGATGAATATTGTGTCAAAATCCTTCAAAATATGAGGAAATGTTTTGAAATTGTTAAAAAGGCTCAAAAACATTTGAATCTTATAGAATGCGCCAAATTAATGTTGATAAAGGGAATATTAACATCATCTGCTTCAACATGAAATATAGTAAGAATTGGCTATGTGTTATCAACTATTCAACAGACTGTCACCAGACTGGTGATGGTTTAAATTGATATTGAAACATTGAAAAACAATTTTTAACACCCTTATTTTGATGGCCTAAAGTAGTTGTAACTTCGATGAATTCTTGTCGGAAACTGAACAATTCGAATTAGACTAGGACTGTTAAAGCCAATTTGAAACTGGAAAAGTTGAATTTCTTCTTCTCATTATACTCACAGCCAATTTTAGCCCCGGATTTCAGATTGAGCAAGTAAACAAATGGTTACCGCGACCATACCAAACAATAAAACATTTTGAAACTTTAAAAATTCACTGAAACAGTGTTAGTTTCATAGTTTGAAAACCCAGCAATAAACGAATGAATCACTTCTTTCAAACTAATACTGCATGAAGAAAAGTAATAATGGACAGATCGAAATAGATAAATCGTGTCAGAAAAGTTTTTAAAACATGGCTAAATTAAGTTGAGACGATAGTTTTCTCCGTAACTAAAAAAGAGAAAATATATTTCAAAAACATAATTAATTCATCGAAAAAACTATGAAAATTTGAAAATTAACTGAAACAGTGTTATTTTTCAGAAATCTAGTGAAGACTCGGAAATCTAGTAACATTCACATGCTTTTACAAACGAGAAATAGCCCTGTCAGAAATCAAAGATAGCTCAATGTTTTAATGTTGCCAGTTTTCAAACTATCCTAATGGCAAAACAGCATTTTTCGAGTTTGTAATCATTGAGAAAAATAGACACATCGGTTTCATTTTGTCCATCATTCTGAATAATTTTGAATTTTTCAAAAGCTGAAACAACTTACCTGAAACAGTATAGTTTTTTTTTCAGTTTCAAGTAACAGGCACTATGCAGTACTTTTTTCGTTTCAATAATAAGTTGTTGAAATCTTCTGAATACCTAAAAAAAACCAAAAATTCGAAAGTTTTTGTGCTCTTCTCTCTTTTCAATGATCACATTTATATTCAAAGCTCGGATTCATTAGTACAACCTCGCCAGTATTTGTAGTATCTCACATATGAAACAGTAAACTTTCATAATGTTTTCATGAAAAAAAAATGGATTTCATGTTGAAAAAAAAACAATCCGGTTCCAATTTTACTACCTAAACTACGACTTAAACAAAAGTTTGCTCTGTTTCTTTTCTGACTTTGAATTACCAAAAAAAATATTTGAATTTGCCGAAATCTAAATGGAATTCTTCAATCAAATGCTTCGCCAAGTGTGAAGCATAAAAAGATGCATCGAAATAGTCTTATTTTTGTTTTTCAAATTTCGAAAATATGCTTCCTAAGCACTTACAAAATCTGAACACAAATCAATACCATTATGAGACGATCAGCTTATCAAAACAGTGATAACAATAAAACGTAAAGAATCTCACTGAAACAATATTTTTTTCCAGCTTCAAGCTCTAGTAATAAACAAATAAGTTATCGATCCCCATTGGACAAAATAAGCAAAAAAACCTCAAAACCTATTCAAAGCTTCTGAATTTTCACAGGAGGACTAGCTTTTTGGTCCTAACGGACCAAAAAGCTAGGCTCGGCGATGCCTTGCGTGTGTAATACTTCCAGGAGTCAGCCTGGCCAGCCTCGCTCGCTCCGCTCGCTCGTCTGGCTTGGCTGTACAAGGGCCTTGTGCTACTAAGATACTGGCTCGCTACGCTCGCCTAATCAAGAGCCTTCGGCTTCGCTTGGCTTGCCCAATATCTGGGATTATCATAGCTTGGCTTGCCCAATATCTGGCATAACCATAGCTGGGCTTGCCAGTTGTCTTTCATAATCATAGCTTGGCTTGCCTAATATCTGGCATAACCATAGCTGGGCTTGCCCATTGTCCGGCATAATCATAGCTTGGCATGCCCAATATCTGGCATAACCATAGCTGGGCTTGCCAGTTGTCTTTCATAATCATAGCTTGGCTTGCCTAATATCTGGCATAACCATAGCTGGGCTTGCCCATTGTCCGGCATAATCATAGCTTGGCATGCCCATTATCTGGCATAACCATAGCTGGGCTTGCCAGTTGTCTTTCATAATCATAGCTTGGCTTGCCTAATATCTGGCATAACCATAGCTGGGCTTGCCCATTGTCCGGCATAATCATAGCTTGGCATGCCCAATATCTGGCATAACCATAGCTTGACATGCCCAATATCTGGCATAATCATGGCTTGGCTTGCCCAATATCTGGCATAACCATAGCTTGGCATGCCCAATATCTGGCATAACCATAGCTTGGCTTGCCCAATATCTGGCATAATCATGGCTTGGCTTGCCCAATATCTAGCATAACCATAGCTTGGCTTGCCCATTGTCTGGCATAATCATAGCTGGGTTTGCCCGTTGTCTGGCATAATCATAGCTTGGCTTGCCCAATATCTGGCATAATCATAGCTTGGCTTGCCCAATATCTGACATAACCATAGCTGGGCTGGCCAGTTGTCTTTCATAATCATAGCTTGGCTTGCCCAATATCTGGCATAACCTTAGCTGGGCTCGCCCATTGTCCGGCATAATCATAGCTTGGCTTGCCCAATATCTGGCATAATCATGGCTTGGCTTGCCCAATATCTAGCATAACCATAGCTTGGCTTGCCCATTGTCTGGCATAATCATAGCTTGGCATGCCCAATATCTGGCATAACCATAGCTGGGCTGGCCAGTTGTCTTTCATAATCATAGCTTGGATTGCCCAATATCTGGCATAACCATAGCTGGGCTTGCCCATTGTCTGGCATAAGCATAGCTTGGCATGCCCAATATCTGGCATAACCATAGCTGGGCTTGCCAGTTGTCTTTCATAATCATAGCTTGGCTTGCCCAATATATGGCATAGCCATAGCTGGGTTTGCCCATTGTCCGGCATAATCATAGCTTGGCATGCCCAATATCTGACATAACCATAGCTTGGCATGCCAGTTGTCTTTCATAATCATAGCTTGGCTTGCCCAATATCTGGCATAACCATAGCTGGGCTTGCCCATTGTCTGGCATAACCATAGCTGGGCTTGCCCATTGTCTGACATAACCATAGCTGGGCTTGCCCATTGTCTGGCATAACCATAGCTGGGTTTGCCCCTTGTCTGGCATAATCATAGCTTGGCATGCCCAATATCTGACATAACCATAGCTTGGCATGCCCAATATCTGGCAAAACCATAGCTGGGTTTGCCCCTTGTCTGGCATAATCATAGCTTGGCTTCCCCAATATCTGACAAAACCATAGCTTGGCATGCCCAATAGTCTGGCATGGGCATTGCTTAACATGCCCACAGACCATCTGAAATTTGGGAGCCCATCAGATATACGTTTCCAAAAAATGTTGAACGTAGGGGATTTTTTTGTAGAAAATCCTTCAGTAAACCGAAGAAAAGTGACTTTAACTCGTCATTACTAAAAACACAGAAAGGGCGAGACACAAGAGACGCAGACATCGGCCGCCGCTAATGAATGGGCGAGATTGATCACTTTGGGACCTGTTTTGAGCCCGATTTTGGGAGAAATCTTAAGAAGTATTTATGTCATTAGATTCAGCATGAATTTCTCAATCGATTTGTTTGCAAAAATTAGCAAAAAGTCAAGATTTGACAAATTTACGTTGTGGCTCAGTTGAATGAGTCAACTTTGTGGAGAGTGCTCCTTTTGAACTAATACTTAACAGTCTCTTAAATATGGCTTTTCTAAGATATATGAACATAATCAGAAAAGTTTTTTAGTGGAAAAAGTTTCGGAAAACCGAGGCAAATTGATACTCTCAGTACTTCAAAATCAGTTTTTCGCGTTTTTCTCTAAAATTTTCCACAGAAACCTATGATGAAATTTATATCAGATTGTAGGGAATTTTTTTCTCTACAAAATCGTCTCATAATATTTTCAGTTTTCCAAAAAAATTCGACCCTAAAAGGTCAAAATAAGTGGTGGCGGAAAAAGGGGGAAAGAAGGTTTTTTTTCGAATTTTTTGCACTTTTCCCAGCTTTTGCAGAAAAATGAGTTGGGAAATCGATCAAACAAACTAAAAAATCTTGTTCAGCATCAAAAACTGAAGGGGGAGCCCAAGTTTCAGACAAATCGGTCTTTTAGAAGCCGAGATATAAGAGGCAGAGTGAAAAAAAATCCGGAAAATTGTGGAAAATTGCGGAAAATTGAGAATTTGAAAGTGAACTCAGAGACTGTAACGTAGCTCGGGCTCTGGGCTTCGGTCAGTTTAGCTAAAGTAAACCCTCATAGCCAATAAGATTACCTATCGATCAAAAAAAAGACCACATCAAAAAGTTAATTTTGAGCCGAGTTATGAACGGTGAAAGTGATTTGGGACACTTTTTTCTCCGTTTTTTTCTCCATTTTTTTTCTACAAAACCCTGACTCCGCCCACATTCCATAAACGCAAATGCATAACCTGCATATTAAGAAGAAAGGGGCAGATTCGATTTCTTAAAGGAAATCGACGTATTTTTGGGTGGAGAATTCGAATCCGTCGTCCGTTTTTGCAAGTCCAACGTTAAATTTTTCAGGAACAAAAAAAAACATCCAAAAATCGTCCAAAATCGAAAAATTAGCACTACAGGTACTCTTAAAAATTGTTTTCAGAAGTTTTTATACTAAAATTCGTGATCTACAACCCAAAAAACGTCGGGAAATCATTTTACAAGTCAATCCAACAACTTTGTTTTTTGGCTCTTTTCGTGCTCCAGCTCCCGGAGCAGAAATGATATGAACTCGATTTTACCATTTCTGGACTATATCAGCCCTAGGTTACCATTGGGCAAAATTTAAGCAAAATCAAAAAACATTTCGGCGCCGGTGAACTAGTACTTCAGGGGTTGTTGAGTAGGTAGAAATAACTAGTGTTATAATTTTTCAATAATTGTGTTGTTTTCATTTGTATTTATGCCTGTTGCGAACTGAAAAAAAATCATTGAAAGTCTACTGTATCGGTTTCCAACAAGAATACCAGTAATGCTTATCATGAATTTTGTTTCCGTATTGAAACACCAAAAAATATGTTTGTTTTTTTTTGAATCATTTCTGACTGCGATAATTTGGAAACTGAAAAATCTAGCTGGAAATTCTTGATTTTTGAAAATTTTAGGTAAAGAACCGGCGCGAGTGTCGAAAAATTAATAATAAGTTGAAATCTAAACAACTGCTCTGAAATAGTGTTTTTTTCCCAGTTTCACATTGCAAGATTAAATTAACGAATCTTTGATAAATCAATATAGGTTTCAGATTTAATGATCAAAAAAGTTGAAAAAAAACTCGAAGATTATCTGAAAAAAGTAATTTTCATCTTAGGGAAACCGGAATTGTGAAAAGGCGTATTTATAGTTTTTTTTTCAGTTTCAAATTGAAAAAATGAGCTTTTGGAGGATTTTATTGGATAGTTAGATTGGTGTGAGTTTTCTGAAAATCTAGTTAAGACTCGGAATTTCAGTAAAATGAGCTCTTCCAGGAATATGAACGCAAGATAACTAATGGAGAGCTCGCCATGAAATAGTAAACTTTAGTGATTTTTTAAATGAAAAAAAGGGAGTTCATTTCGAAAAAAAAAACATTCCGGTTCCAATGCTACCTGATTCATCACCCCAACCGATATTTTCTACTGCATATTCGTTCGACTTCAACTACCAAAAAAAAAAGATTTGAAACAGTCGGAATTTTCACCGAGTTCTATGGAAATCAAAGAAACGACAATTTTTATCACAGCTTCAATTTACAGAAATCAGCGTTGTCAGTGCTTTTTTCAAGTCGATTATTAGTTCATGAAATCGTAAATACTGGAAATTTCAGTGAAATAAGCTTTTTTTCCACTTACTGAACAAGAATTTGCAGAAAACGGAAATTAATTAGGCAATGTTATAGATAAGATCAGAATTTCTTTTAGCTCAGTCATGAAATAGTAAACTTTGATTTCCATGGAAAAAAGTTAGTTTGATTTGCAAAAAAAAAACATTCCGGTTCCAATGCCACTATCTGAGTAACGATTTCGAATATAATTCGCTAAGTTAGAATTACACAAAAAACCAATGAGCCGAAAGCTGTAAGTTTATCAAGTGGTTGGCCAAGTCTGAAACGTAAAAAACTGAATTGAAACAGTAATAACTTGATTTTCAAGTTTCGAAAATATGCTTCCTAATCACTTGCAAAAACACCTGCAAAGTAGTTTGTATTAAAAAAAACAGTTTTTCAATCGAAACAGTATAGTTTTTTTTCAGCTTCAAGTTGCAATAATGTGCCTTTTAAGCTTATTTTTGAGTAACTATTTTTGAGTTTCACAAAAAAAGATTAATTGCACAAAAAGTGATCAGAGCTCGCCAGGATTTGAATCATCTCACTTATGAAACAGTAACTTTTTATGATGTTTCCATAAAAATTATTTGAGTTCAATTTGAAAAGAAAAACAATCCGGTTTCAATTATGCTACCTAAATTACAACGGCAATCAAAATAGATTTTCCTATCGAAAATTTTCACAAGTTTGAAATTTTCGCTCGAAACAAAATAGTTTTATCTCGGTTTCAAATAACAGAAATAAGATTTGTCAGTGCTTTTTTAAAGTTAATTTTAACATATCATTGGTTGGTACATGCAAAACATCTCGATAAAGACTGTACGTTAGGATGAAATGAGCTCTTTTGAGTTGCTGAACATGAATTTTCAAAAAATATTGATTGCACATATCACTGCACTTAAACTTTCCCTCAAACCGCACTTAAACTTTCCCTCAAACTTGGGTAATTGAACCGGGCGATGGCGGTGGCGCGGCAACCTCACCAATGCGCGCAGCCGACACCAATCCAGGCTCGCGATGGCCACTATACTTTGCGTGCAGGTGGGCGGGGCTTAGGTTTTGTGCTTAGAGTGCACAGAGCTTCACAGAGCTCCAATCGAAAAACAAAATAGACGGGCATCATCGCGGTCAAATTCTGTACTGCTCTGTCTTTTTCTCATAAAAATTGGTTCAGTAGGAAGGGCTGAAGGATCCCGGAAATACATACACACACACAGAATTTGGTGATTGTTAATAGTAAAGATCCTTCTACTTCATTTGTTTTTTGTTCATTTCAGACTTGTCAAAAAATCGCGAAAAAAGAACATGCTTTTACCTGAACAAAACATGTTTTGCCCTGAACTCGTGAAAATTTCTCTAGCGGCCCAGTCCATGACAAGACTGGTTCATTTCGAAATCTTTCCGAAGAACGAGTCAAAATGAAATTAAATTGAATCATAAAATTTCTTTTGATAGAGCGTGTGCACTTTTTCATTGTTTGGCTTTCCTCCTGTGAAAATTCAGAAGCGTTGAATAGGTTTTAAAATTTGTTTTTCGCTTATTTTGTTGAATGGGGATCGAGAACTTATTTGTTTATTACTAGAGCTTGAAGCTGGAAAAAAATATTGTTTCAATGAGATTCTTAAAAACGTTTTATTGTTATCACTGATTTGATAAGCTGATCGTCTTTGAAAAAACAATTATTTGACTATTTCGATTTACCTTTTTATGCTTCACACTTCGCGAAGCATTCGATCGACTTAGGAAGTGTATTATTTCAATTTCGGCATTTTTCAAATCTTTTTTGGTAACTCAAAGTCGAAAAACAGATGCAGCAAACATTTGTTGAAGTCGTCATTCAGATAGTCAAGTTGGAACCGGATTATTATTTTTCATTGAATTTCCTATTTCTCATGAAAAAATTATGAAAGTTTACTGTTTCATATGTGAGACACTACAAATCCTGGTTAGGTTGTACTAATGAATCCAAGCTTGGAATTTGAGTGTGATCATTGAAAAGAGTAAAGAGCACAAAACTCTCGAATTTTTAGTCTTTTTGAGGAATTCTGAAGATTTCAACTAATCTATTATTGAAACAAAAAAGTACTGCATAGTGTCTGTCACTTGAAACTGAAAAAAAACTATGCTGCTTCACGTAAGTTGTTTCAGCTTTTGAAAAATTCAAAATTATTAGGGATGATGGACAAATTGAAACCAGAGTGTCAATTTCTTCTCAATGACTTCAAACTAGAAAGTTGCTGTTTCGCCATTATAATAGTTTGAAATCTGTCAAAAGTTTCCGGTTGAAAGTTTCAGGTTAGCCAGTAATTGGAATCAAAGCATTCAACTCCCTGATTTCCGACCAGACATGAGCGGAAGAGAAAATTCTGAATCCGGAAGACGGAAGACGGAAGTCGGAACAGTTTTTGAAAACTCGGAAAACGGAAGGCGGAAGAAAATTCGAAAACCCGGAAGACGGAAGGAAGGAAACGGAAAGAACAAAAACTGTTCTAAACTGCTCCAGCTAGATAAAAATTATATTTTGTGGCATGAAATTGAAATTTTCCGAACAAAAAATTGGTTTTACTATTACCTAGGAATTTTGAAAAAGGCTAAAGAAAAAAAGAAAAAAAAATACCGAGTTGGAAAGTTGAAAATTTTGGAAATTTTCCCTCGAGTTTCCGTTTTCTCAAAGCTCCAAATCGTCCGGAAACACGGAAGACGGAAGACGGAACAGTTTTCAAAAATCCGGAAGGCGGAAGACGGAAGACGAAATTACGCTCATGTCTGGTTCCGACAGGGTAAAGACATGTGAATGTTACTGGAATTCAGAGAGTGCACTAGATTTCTGAAAAATAACAATGTTTCAGTAAATTTTCAATTTTTCATAGTTTTTTCTTGATGATTCAATGTGTAGAGTCTATTACTGGAATCCAAATGTTTGTGAAGGTCTCTTTCAAGTAATTAAACATATTTTTGAGAAATTGAAGACTAAACATGAGACGGTTTTAATTCACTTTTGCAATTTTTGAATTTGCTAAGTTTGCGATAGAATTAGAGTTCAATTTTAATTGAGGCCGATTCAAGAGTATGAAGAAACAGAATCAAAATTTGTTTGACGTCGTAGCTGAACTAGTAAAATTGAAACCGGAATGGTTTTTAAATTGAATTCCATTTTTTCCATGAAAAATTCATAAAAGTTCACTGTTTCAGGATTGAGATAAAAAGAATCCTAGAGATCTCTTGTCAGTAGACGTGTTTTTCTAGGACATTCAGCAAATTCATATTCAATAACTGAAAAAATGCCTCGTTCCATCAGAATTTTCAGTCTTCTTGTGATTTATTTGGTATTCACACCAATCCTTGTATTGACTTGAATAACATACTCCAAAGGCTCATCTGAATTGTTTCCTACAATGTGAACGAAAAAATATTTTAAAAAAAACTGAATTAACCAATGTTTTCCGGGAGTTCGGAAGTTTTGAAAACACCGCTTTTTAAAAAAGATGCGTGAATAGTTTTGAAAACAGCTCTGGAATTTTATTGTATGATTTTAAATCATTTTTTTAAAAATCAGGCATAGTTTGAATACTTCAGCCCTTATTTTGATTCATTGCAGCGCGGAAATAGGGGCTTTTTCAAGTCAGGAAAAATTACAGAACATGCCAGTTCTTCTCGGCTGAACTCGAAAACTTCTGCCCGCCTCCCTGACAACCGAGGAAAACCACATTGTCGGCGAGAGTTGTAAGAGAGTCAAGCGAAAGTTGAGGCAAATGGTTTAGAAAGGTGTAACCGAACCACAACTTTTTCAGCATTTGCCACACTTTCCTACAAAGGTTGTAACACTTCCCAATTTCCTCCAGCTCTTCTCGCAACTTTCGCACGACTCTCCCACAACTGTCGACAATGTGGTTTTTCGACGGTTTTGAGGGAGGGAATCGGAAGTTGTAGAAGTTTACCGATTACTAAAAAAGAATGTGATGTGGAAAAAGAGAAGAAAAGTGAAGAGTGAATCACCTGGCAAAGAATCGTATGGATTTTCTCAACTGTGTACTTTTATAAAAATCCAGGGGACACACCAACCCAGGCTCCCCAGAAAATGGAGTCGCCGGAGGCGACGCAATTTTCTGGTAATCAATAAATTGAATTTTTTTACAGTTTCATGATGTAGTAATAAACTTTCAGATGCTTTCTTGTTCAGTTATGAAAAGATAATGTGGGGGAAAATGATTTTTTTGTTGATATTTTTAACCATAGAAAAGCGGATAATGAGAAAGAAAACTTTGGTATTACAGTAAATATAAGCGTCGGATATTCCGAAAAACGTTTCTTGAAGCATGGAGAACACCCTATTTGAGCTCTCCAACTGGGTTCTTGATTTGAAAAAAATAATATATTTGGTTTTCAAATTTCAGAAACATGCTCCCTAATAACTTGCGAGAAGGGCTGGGCAACCGTTTTGAACTCAAACAAATTGTTTGGTCAAACATTGTTTGATATTTTGATCCAAACAAATTGTTTGAAAAATTAAACCAAACAATCAAACAATTCTAAAAAACTTTTTCAGGCCTAGGTTCATCAATAGAATCTAAAAACTATAAAATATTAAAAACTCACAGAAACAGTGTTCTTTTTTCAGTTTCATGATGTAGTGATAAACTTTTAGATGCTTTTTTGTTTAGTAAGAGATTAGATTGGGTATGAAAAATTTTACTTGAAAATAAACCTTTCAATTATTTTGTAGGAGTCAATGTTAGTATCGGTTGAAATATCCATAGTGAAAATTTAAAATTCCCGTTAAATTCGCATGCCTTCACGAATACTAAAGAGCGCAATGAGAACTTGAGAACGGTAAGATAAATAAAAAATAATACAAAGAAAAGATAAGCGACAGAAAAACTCCAAGTTGATGTCAGTCACAGTAACGGATTCGCCAGCCAGTTTTTGAACTATCCTAATGGTAAAACAGCAGTTTAGATTTTGTAACATTGATTTAAAAATAAACAATCCGGTTTCAATTGTTCTATCTAGATTGTGACTACGATCAAAATATGCTATGTTTTCTCGAAATCAGAAAAAAAGATTTTTGAGCTCGATGATAGAATTCTGGTTCGCAACGTTTGGAACATTAAGAAGTATATGGAAATGTATCGAAAAAAAATCATTTTTGATTTTCAAATTTCAAAAAAAATTCATCTAAATAACCAAGCACACACCAATAACTATGAGAAATTAAAATTCTTTTTGAAAAATATTTTTTAGTTTCAAGCTGCCCAAATAAGCTTTCACATGGTTTTTTGATCAGTATAAGGTTGATATTTTTTAATATTTGAGAAAAAAAAAAGAAAAACACTTCTAGAATTTTTCCGAAAAAAAGTAAATTACGGGAGGAAGGCCAGAGAAATGGAGTCACAAATTATCTTATTATCCCGGTTTGATCAACAATCTAGAAATTTTCCACAAGCTGAAAACTTTTACTTGAAACATTATAGTATATTTTTTCAGATTCAAGTTGCATCTATACATCTCCAAACTTGATTATTAATTCGATGAATAAGTAAAAAAAAAGACCACAATAATCACGGAGATAAATGAAAGTATCTCGACCGAAAGAGAAGAAATTCCAAGTATTTTTTTACAGAATATTAAGAAATTGATGAAATCTCACCGGATTTTGATATATCTTGATTTTGAAACAGCGAAGTTTTTCGATTGAAAACATCAGCAAAGAATACTATCCGGCCTCAAGTGGATAATATCGAATTATGACTCCATCCAAAATTCGTTTATTACACTTTTTAATCAGAAAATTTAGAAAAAAAGTAAGGTTCATGCCGAAAACACTATGATCTATTCATGACTCAACCGTGCGATTAAGAACAATTTTCCGACTTTTTGATTATCACGATGATGGAACAGTAAATTTTGATTGAAAAAAGCATATCAATACAGAAAACTGCCCGGTTTCAGTCCCTCTATCTTAATAAAGACTTTTTCCCTTCTTCGCTACCGTGGTGTTTTTCAAATTTCAGTTAATATTGCTAATCCTAAGTAAAACAAACGGTTTGAAATATTTGTGAATAAAAATAGCAATGCAACAGTGATATTTTCAGTTTCAAATTTCAGAGAAACAATTCTACAAACCTTTCCTGACTAGTAAGTTAATCAGAATGGTAAATATGCAAAAAGTGTCAAAATGGTGAAAAAATCCCCTAAAATGAGCGGAAGGAATAAAAAAGCTCAAAATACTACAAGATGAAGGAATTTATAAGACATCAGTACATAAGTTAAGTTTCCTTCATAACTAAAAGAGAGACAGATCTTTCAACCTTGTGATGTCATTAACAAATTGATGCTAATTCAGCGATTTATCTTTGAGAAAAAAACAGCATTTTTTCAACCAAAAAACCAACAAAACAAAAAAAATTATAAATGCTGTTTCAATTCGTCTATCTATGTAGTGAATTCGACCAAAATACGCTTGGTGAGTTAGCACCTATTTACTTCGAAATTTGGCACCAACGCTTAGTTTGAAACCCACCGAGCGGTTGAATAATTCTGAAACATTAAATAAAAGAGATGAAATAGTGTTTTTTTCTCAGTTTCAAGTTCAAGAAATTTGATTTCAGATGCGCCATTGAAGCCAATATATTCGTGGATCCAATTGGGCAAGTTGTTTTTAAAAAAAAAGTTCACAATACCGATGAATATTGTGTCAAAATCCTTCAAAATATGAGGAAATGTTTTGAAATTGTTAAAAAGGCTCAAAAACATTTGAATCTTATAGAATGCGCCAAATTAATGTTGATAAAGGGAATATTAACATCATCTGCTTCAACATGAAATATAGTAAGAATTGGCTATGTGTTATCAACTATTCAACAGACTGTCACCAGACTGGTGATGGTTTAAATTGATATTGAAACATTGAAAAACAATTTTTAACACCCTTATTTTGATGGCCTAAAGTAGTTGTAACTTCGATGAATTCTTGTCGGAAACTGAACAATTCGAATTAGACTAGGACTGTTAAAGCCAATTTGAAACTGGAAAAGTTGAATTTCTTCTTCTCATTATACTCACAGCCAATTTTAGCCCCGGATTTCAGATTGAGCAAGTAAACAAATGGTTACCGCGACCATACCAAACAATAAAACATTTTGAAACTTTAAAAATTCACTGAAACAGTGTTAGTTTCATAGTTTGAAAACCCAGCAATAAACGAATGAATCACTTCTTTCAAACTAATACTGCATGAAGAAAAGTAATAATGGACAGATCGAAATAGATAAATCGTGTCAGAAAAGTTTTTAAAACATGGCTAAATTAAGTTGAGACGATAGTTTTCTCCGTAACTAAAAAAGAGAAAATATATTTCAAAAACATAATTAATTCATCGAAAAAACTATGAAAATTTGAAAATTAACTGAAACAGTGTTATTTTTCAGAAATCTAGTGAAGACTCGGAAATCTAGTAACATTCACATGCTTTTACAAACGAGAAATAGCCCTGTCAGAAATCAAAGATAGCTCAATGTTTTAATGTTGCCAGTTTTCAAACTATCCTAATGGCAAAACAGCATTTTTCGAGTTTGTAATCATTGAGAAAAATAGACACATCGGTTTCATTTTGTCCATCATTCTGAATAATTTTGAATTTTTCAAAAGCTGAAACAACTTACCTGAAACAGTATAGTTTTTTTTTCAGTTTCAAGTAACAGGCACTATGCAGTACTTTTTTCGTTTCAATAATAAGTTGTTGAAATCTTCTGAATACCTAAAAAAAACCAAAAATTCGAAAGTTTTTGTGCTCTTCTCTCTTTTCAATGATCACATTTATATTCAAAGCTCGGATTCATTAGTACAACCTCGCCAGTATTTGTAGTATCTCACATATGAAACAGTAAACTTTCATAATGTTTTCATGAAAAAAAAATGGATTTCATGTTGAAAAAAAAACAATCCGGTTCCAATTTTACTACCTAAACTACGACTTAAACAAAAGTTTGCTCTGTTTCTTTTCTGACTTTGAATTACCAAAAAAAATATTTGAATTTGCCGAAATCTAAATGGAATTCTTCAATCAAATGCTTCGCCAAGTGTGAAGCATAAAAAGATGCATCGAAATAGTCTTATTTTTGTTTTTCAAATTTCGAAAATATGCTTCCTAAGCACTTACAAAATCTGAACACAAATCAATACCATTATGAGACGATCAGCTTATCAAAACAGTGATAACAATAAAACGTAAAGAATCTCACTGAAACAATATTTTTTTCCAGCTTCAAGCTCTAGTAATAAACAAATAAGTTATCGATCCCCATTGGACAAAATAAGCAAAAAAACCTCAAAACCTATTCAAAGCTTCTGAATTTTCACAGGAGGACTAGCTTTTTGGTCCTAACGGACCAAAAAGCTAGGCTCGGCGATGCCTTGCGTGTGTAATACTTCCAGGAGTCAGCCTGGCCAGCCTCGCTCGCTCCGCTCGCTCGTCTGGCTTGGCTGTACAAGGGCCTTGTGCTACTAAGATACTGGCTCGCTACGCTCGCCTAATCAAGAGCCTTCGGCTTCGCTTGGCTTGCCCAATATCTGGGATTATCATAGCTTGGCTTGCCCAATATCTGGCATAACCATAGCTGGGCTTGCCAGTTGTCTTTCATAATCATAGCTTGGCTTGCCTAATATCTGGCATAACCATAGCTGGGCTTGCCCATTGTCCGGCATAATCATAGCTTGGCATGCCCAATATCTGGCATAACCATAGCTGGGCTTGCCAGTTGTCTTTCATAATCATAGCTTGGCTTGCCTAATATCTGGCATAACCATAGCTGGGCTTGCCCATTGTCCGGCATAATCATAGCTTGGCATGCCCATTATCTGGCATAACCATAGCTGGGCTTGCCAGTTGTCTTTCATAATCATAGCTTGGCTTGCCTAATATCTGGCATAACCATAGCTGGGCTTGCCCATTGTCCGGCATAATCATAGCTTGGCATGCCCAATATCTGGCATAACCATAGCTTGACATGCCCAATATCTGGCATAATCATGGCTTGGCTTGTCCAATATCTGGCATAACCATAGCTTGGCATGCCCAATATCTGGCATAACCATAGCTTGGCTTGCCCAATATCTGGCATAATCATGGCTTGGCTTGCCCAATATCTAGCATAACCATAGCTTGGCTTGCCCATTGTCTGGCATAATCATAGCTGGGTTTGCCCGTTGTCTGGCATAATCATAGCTTGGCTTGCCCAATATCTGGCATAATCATAGCTTGGCTTGCCCAATATCTGACATAACCATAGCTGGGCTGGCCAGTTGTCTTTCATAATCATAGCTTGGCTTGCCCAATATCTGGCATAACCTTAGCTGGGCTCGCCCATTGTCCGGCATAATCATAGCTTGGCTTGCCCAATATCTGGCATAATCATGGCTTGGCTTGCCCAATATCTAGCATAACCATAGCTTGGCTTGCCCATTGTCTGGCATAATCATAGCTTGGCATGCCCAATATCTGGCATAACCATAGCTGGGCTGGCCAGTTGTCTTTCATAATCATAGCTTGGATTGCCCAATATCTGGCATAACCATAGCTGGGCTTGCCCATTGTCTGGCATAAGCATAGCTTGGCATGCCCAATATCTGGCATAACCATAGCTGGGCTTGCCAGTTGTCTTTCATAATCATAGCTTGGCTTGCCCAATATATGGCATAGCCATAGCTGGGTTTGCCCATTGTCCGGCATAATCATAGCTTGGCATGCCCAATATCTGACATAACCATAGCTTGGCATGCCAGTTGTCTTTCATAATCATAGCTTGGCTTGCCCATTGTCTGGCATAACCATAGCTGGGTTTGCCCCTTGTCTGGCATAATCATAGCTTGGCATGCCCAATATCTGACATAACCATAGCTTGGCATGCCCAATATCTGGCAAAACCATAGCTGGGTTTGCCCCTTGTCTGGCATAATCATAGCTTGGCTTCCCCAATATCTGACAAAACCATAGCTTGGCATGCCCAATAGTCTGGCATGGGCATTGCTTAACATGCCCACAGACCATCTGAAATTTGGGAGCCCATCAGATATACGTTTCCAAAAAATGTTGAACGTAGGGGATTTTTTTGTAGAAAATCCTTCAGTAAACCGAAGAAAAGTGACTTTAACTCGTCATTACTAAAAACACAGAAAGGGCGAGACACAAGAGACGCAGACATCGGCCGCCGCTAATGAATGGGCGAGATTGATCACTTTGGGACCTGTTTTGAGCCCGATTTTGGGAGAAATCTTAAGAAATATTTATGTCATTAGATTCAGCATGAATTTCTCAATCGATTTGTTTGCAAAAATTAGCAAAAAGTCAAGATTTGACAAATTTACGTTGTGGCTCAGTTGAATGAGTCAACTTTGTGGAGAGTGCTCCTTTTGAACTAATACTTAACAGTCTCTTAAATATGGCTTTTCTAAGATATATGAACATAATCAGAAAAGTTTTTTAGTGGAAAAAGTTTCGGAAAACCGAGGCAAATTGATACTCTCAGTACTTCAAAATCAGTTTTTCGCGTTTTTCTCTAAAATTTTCCACAGAAACCTATGATGAAATTTATATCAGATTGTAGGGAATTTTTTTCTCTACAAAATCGTCTCATAATATTTTCAGTTTTCCAAAAAAATTCGACCCTAAAAGGTCAAAATAAGTGGTGGCGGAAAAAGGGGGAAAGAAGGTTTTTTTTCGAATTTTTTGCACTTTTCCCAGCTTTTGCAGAAAAATGAGTTGGGAAATCGATCAAACAAACTAAAAAATCTTGTTCAGCATCAAAAACTGAAGGGGGAGCCCAAGTTTCAGACAAATCGGTCTTTTAGAAGCCGAGATATAAGAGGCAGAGTGAAAAAAAATCCGGAAAATTGTGGAAAATTGCGGAAAATTGAGAATTTGAAAGTGAACTCAGAGACTGTAACGTAGCTCGGGCTCTGGGCTTCGGTCAGTTTAGCTAAAGTAAACCCTCATAGCCAATAAGATTACCTATCGATCAAAAAAAAGACCACATCAAAAAGTTAATTTTGAGCCGAGTTATGAACGGTGAAAGTGATTTGGGACACTTTTTTCTCCGTTTTTTTCTCCATTTTTTTTCTACAAAACCCTGACTCCGCCCACATTCCATAAACGCAAATGCATAACCTGCATATTAAGAAGAAAGGGGCAGAAAGCTAAATAATGAAAAAGTGCACATGCTCTATCAAAAAATTTTGAATTTCCCAAAGAATTTTATGGTTTCAGTTTAGTTTCATTTCGACTCGTTTTTAGGCAAGATTTCGAAATGAACCAGTCTTGTCACGGGCCGGGTCGGGAGAAATTTCTACCAGCCCGGGATTCAAAGTAAAACATGTTCTTTTTTCCTGACAACTTTTTTTTTGCAATTTTTCATTCACTAATTTGTCCTTTCTTTTTGAGTTTTGAATATAAAGACCCAGGAAAAGTTTTTGAGTTTTGAATATAAAGACCCAGGAAAAGTTCGAATTTGTGCTGAAAATTGGGAAAAGAGTACTGAAAAGAAAACAAGCATTAAAGAACCCGGGACGGGCCAACACCTCGCGGGCCGGTTCGCATTGTGAAGAGTCCCAAATGAACAAGAAACAAAAGAAATAAAGGGAAGATCAAGAGATTACAAAAATGTGAACTCTTAAGAAATTTCATGAAACTGTTCTTTTTTTTTTCAGTTTCATGATGTAGTAATAAACTTTCAGATGCTTTCTTGTTCAGTTATGAAAAGATAATGTGGGGAGAAAAAGGATTTTTTTTGTTGATATTTTCTACCATAGAAAAGCGGAACGATGAGATTTCAAAAATATGCACCTTAATAACTTGCAAGAGCCAATCCCAAATCAATACGGTATCAATAGAATCTAAAAACTATGAAATATTGAAAATTCCCAGAAATAGTGTTCTTTTTTCAGTTTCATGATGTAGTGATAAATTTTTAGATGCTCTTTTGTTTAGTGTCAGACTGAGTAGTGTATGAAAAAATTTACTTGAAAATGAACTTTTGAAGTGTTTTGTAGGAGTCAAATTTGGGATTGGTTGAAATATTCGAAGTTTGGATTCATAGTTTCAGAAAACAATTCGCATTCCTTCACAAAAATGAATAAAAACAGACCGAAGTTGGAAACGAAAAGATAAGTAAAAAGAATACAAAACAAGGTTCTGCCACAGAAAAATTTTAATGATTTTTAGTGATATCAAGCACAGATCTACTGAAAAGAATTTGTCAGTTTTGGAACTATACAAATGGTAAAACAGCAGTTTCAACCTATGAAACCGCTGATAAAAAATAAACAATCCGGTTTCAATTTTTATATGATAGTATCTCGAAGTCTAGAAAAATTCGAAACTGAGCTCTCCAACAGGTTTTTGGTACACAACTTTTGGAGCTTCAAAAAGTATATTGAAATAACCATATTGGTGATTTTCAAATTTCAAAAAAAAAATCATCTAAATGACCAATCACACTCCAATAACTATGAGAATTCAAAATTCGCTGAAACAGCGTTTATTTTCCAGTTTCAAGCTGCACAAATAAGGTTTCAGATGCTTATTTGATCAGTGAATAGTGGAAATATTCGAGAAGAAATAGAAAAAAAAACTTCTAGGCTTATTTCACGAAAGTATATTTTTGGAAGAAAGCCAGAAAAATGGAGTCACAAATATTCCGGTTTGATCAACAATTTTTGAATTTTCAAAATTTGAAAACTTTTACTTGAAACAGTATAGTTTATTTTTTCGGATTCAAGTTGCATCTATACATCTCCAAACTGGATTAATAATTCGATAACCAGTTAAAAAAGACCCCGATTTTCACAGAGATTAAATAAACTATCTCGCCCGAAAACGAAGGAATTCCAAGTATTTTTTGACAGAATATAATAAGAAATTGATGAAATCTCACCGGATTTTGATTTATCTCGATTGTGAAACAGCGAAATTTTCGATTAAAAAGCAGCAGTAATGAAAAAATTCGATTTCAATTTGATTATATCAAATTAAGACTCCAGCCAAAGTTTGCTTGATACACTTTTTAATCTGCAAATTTGGAAGAAAAGTAAGGTTCAATTTGCCGGAAACACTTTGATTTCGACATCATTGAACCGAAATAAAATATCCAGAACTTCTAGTAACAACTCTCGATACCCCAGTAAAATTACATCTTTCAAGTGGCTACAGCAATTTTAATGAAGGGAAATTTTCTGGCTTTTTGATTATCGAAATGATGGAACAGCAAATTTTTGGTGAAAAAAGCATATCAATACAGAAAACTGTCCGGTTTCATTCCGTCTATCTTAATTACAAATTTTCCCCTTTTTCGCTAACATGGTGTTTTTCGAATAAACATGTCGTAATTCAGTTAATATTGCTAATCTTACGTATAACAAACGGTTTGCAATATCTGAAACTTAAAGTAACAATGCAACAATGATGTTTTCAGTTTCAAATTTCAGAGAAACATATCTACAAACCTTTCCTGACCAGTGAGTTAATCAGAATGGATAATATCCAAAAAGTGTCAAAATGGTGAAAAAATCCCCTAAAATGAGCGAAAGAAATAAAATAGTCAAAATACTAAAAGATGGGGGAGTTTATAAGACATCAGTACATAAGTTAAGCTTCCATCATAACTAAAAGAGAAAAAGAGAAACAGATCTTTCAAACTTTTGATGTCATTAACAAATTGATGCTAATTCATCGGCTTATCTTTGAGATGAAAAATCTTTTTTTTCAACCAAAAAAACAAAAAAATATATAAAATGCTGTTTCAATTCGTCTATCCAAGTTTTGACTTCAAATAAAATACGCTAGATTGGTTTTTAAAGGATGACTATAGTCACATTTTTTATTTCCTTATCTTGTTTATTTTTTCATGCCGATTCCATTGCGCATGAAGAAATTGCTCGAAAATCGCTCTGAAGCGCACAAACTGCGCTCAAAATCGCGCGTTACAGTCTGGCGGCCGCGGCCGCCTGGCCGAGTATCCGAAAACGCGTGGCCGTTTCCTCCGTATTTTTTGCTTTTTTCCTACGTTTTTCATGCTAAAATAGAAGAAATTTTATGTTTCTTCACAAAAACATGTGAAATGAACGGAATGAAGGCGAAAAATACGGAGGAAATGGCCACGCGTTGTCGGATACTCGGCCAGACGGCCGCGGCCGCCAAACTGTAACGCGCGATTTTGAGCGCAGTTTGTGCGCTTCAGAGCGATTTTTGAGCGATTTCTTCATGTGCAATGGATACAGCATGGAAAAATGAACAAGAAATGGAAATAAAAAAATGTGACTATAGTCCTCTTTTAATGAACCTATTTTTGTCTAAATTTGAAATCAACGCTTAGTTTGAAACCCGAGTTATTGAAAAATTCTGAAACATTGAAAAAAAGAGGTGAAATAGTGTTTTTTTCTCAGTTTCAAGTTCAAGAAATTTGATTTCAGATGCGTCATTGAAGCCAATATATTCGTGGATCCAATTGGACAGTTGTTTTAAAAAAAAAGTTCACAATACCGATGAAAATTGGGTCAAAATCTTTCAAAATAAGGGGAAATGTTTTGAAATTTTTTAAAATGCTCAAAAACATATTTGAAATGGTGGAATTGAGGCAGAAAAAGATTGAAATACCATAGAAAGACCAAATGGTCGTTAATAAAAAGGTATAATCTGCTTCAACATGAAATCAACTATCCACCAGACTGGTGATGGTTTAAATTGATATTGAAACATTGATAAACAATTTTTAACACCCTTATTTTGATGGCCTAACGTAGTTGTAACTTCGATACATTCTTGTCGGAAACTGAACAATTCGAATTAGACGCGGTCTGCTAAAGCCAATTTGAAACTGGAAAAGTTGAATTTCTTCTTCTCATTATACTCACAGCCAATTTTAGCCCCGGATTTCAGATTGAGCAAGTAAACAAAAGGTTATCGCGACCATACCAAACAATAAAACATTAATACATTCACTGAAACAGTGTTAGTTTCATAGTTTGAAAACCCAGCAATAAATAACTTTTCAAACTAATACTGCATTCTCGTTCTCAGCTTGGAAAAGTTGAAAAATTGGAGCAGGGTTCATCTTATAAAAGGCTTTCATAATAGCGAAACTGGAAGAAAAATAATAATCAGAAGTGATGAATCCTGTCAAATGATGAAAAAAAATGTCTAAATTAGGCTGAAATTATAGAATCCGTGCAGTTTCCACCGTAAATGAGAAAGATAAAAAAATTCCAACACACGAGGATACAAATTGAAGACGATCACCGATTTTTGGGTTATCTCTATTATGAAACAGCAATTTATGACAAAAAAAATGCCCGGTTTCAATTTGTCTATCTGAATTATGACTTTTACCGAAAATCGCTCGCAAATTTTCTATGAGAACAAAAAGCTCATTGCTGCAATAATTGAATTCGAACTTTGAAGTAGAACCAACGGTTAAAAAATATAAAAAAGAAACAGAAAAAATATTTGAAATATTGTTTTTTTTTTTCAGTATCAAATTGCACAAATATTTTTTCCGAATGCCTTACTGAAACCAGTACTCTATTATCTCCTTTTTCGATTATCAAGTCTTATCGTGAATTTTGAATTAGGTGAGTAAAAACTAGAACAAATTTTGGATAGATCAAACAACCAAAAAGTCGAAAACTTTGACAATTCACTGAAACAGTGGGTTTTTTTTCCAGTTTCAAATATCAGAAATAAAGCTATTATCTTATCAAAATCAATCAAAAATCAATAAGCATAGATGTGCAAAAAAACTTCAACACTATCTCAGAAGTAGTTTTCATTATAGGGGAGCAAAGCAGTGAATAAAACTATTTATTTCGAAAAAAAAACAAAAAAAAACGTTTTTTTTTAAATTTCTTAGAACGAAACAAGTTTGGTTAAAATCGAATGAAAATTGTTCGAAAAACTAGGTGAAGCTCAATACTAGAGAAAAAAAACGGATGAAAATCAATCGGAAAAAAAGAGGCGATTTCTGAAAAAGCTCTATTTTGATACAGCACTTTTCGTTCATTGAAAAAATCATCTATAAATAAAAATGCCCGGTTTCAAGTTGACTATATCAAGTTATGAATTTCACCAAGACCATTCGAGATTTCCTTCCAATGACAACTAGCATAAAGGATAATTTTGTAAATTCCGGACTTATCAGATTTTGCCATCATTCAATAGTTTGAAAAGCGAGAAAAGAGCAATAATTGAAATAGTTTCTAACTCTTCTTGTTGATTTAACCATCGCAAAACTGACTGTGAAGACAAACATGCTCTTAAATTATCCCCGATCGTGGAACAGCATTTTTCAGTCAAAAAATCACAAATAAACAAGAAAAAAAAAACGATTTTCAGTCTGAACTTTTTCAGTATGACCCCGTGCAGTATAAGCTAGGTAATTCCAGGAAGTTTTCGTACTGAGAAAAAAAACACATTTATTTCTGCCGGAATTCAAAAATTGGTTCAGTACCACCACTTATTTTGAAATCCACCAAGCTTTAAAAAAACTGAAACATAACCTGACGGTTTTCAGCGTTCCGCGCTTTAACCTGGCTTCACAAAACTTGTAAAAAAAAAGTGAAGGAAATCCGTGAAATTGGTTTGGAAAGTAATAAAAATTAGGAGTTTTTTCCCGAGTTTCCTTTTTTGCAAAGCTTCAATTTGTCCGGGGACTCGGAAGACGGAACTCGGAAACCGGAAACCGAATGACGAAACAGTTTTCAATAACCTGGAAGTCTAATCAAACCAGGAAAAAAAAGCCTGCAACCTTAAAAGTTCACTGATATAGTTTTTTTTTAATTTTCAAATACCTGAATTGAATTATCGACCACATCTTTTGGAAATTTTCCATAATCACAATTTGAAAAGAGAAAAAAGGACACCAAAATTATCTCAAAAAGCTGTTTTTATAATAAAGTTACCGAGAGAAAAAGAATGAAAAAGTGGACGAAAACTTTGAAATTTCTTAAAACAAAAAGGGTTGCTTCAAACAGAACAAACTTTTTTTTTGAGTTTCAAGTTCTTGTCAAATGTTTTGAAGCACTTTTTAGATTCGGTAAAAACTTTCTTGTCATTAAAATGTCAATAGAATATTGCTCATCCTGTAAAAAATCCTGTAAAAAACGGAAGGATCAGTAAAAAAGTGAATAATGGTACCAGAAATGATAAATGAGAAACGGAGAAATTCGTTTTTTAGATATATATTGAACAAATTGATAAAAGCTCACGAAATTTATAACTACGGTGAAACGGCAATTTAAAAAAACACCAAATTATTTTGTGAAATCGGAGTTAAGAAAGAAACAGGCTTCAGCTTATCAAAATCGAACTCGAACTCTTCAAAAGTGTTATGAAAACCGGTTCAAAAAGTCTCAAAACAAATAAAACAGCTGAAGAAGTCTTATCATTTTCAATTTCCAGTTACCCAAAAAATACAAGTTAGTATCTTTTCTTAACATGAAAAGAAGAGACCAAAAATGTTGTTGTTTTTTGAAAGTTTGTTAAAAAAAAAGAATTAATTTTCTGGCTATTGAAACCCCGTACTTATCGACAAAAAGTTCAAAAATTCCAGAGCTAACAAATATTTGGAACAGTGCCTTTTTTGCTGTTTCAAATTACTGAAATATGCTTCAACAAGCCATTAACAAACGATCGGAATATTTCAAAAATTAAAAAAAAAAAGCAATAAAAAGCCATGGGTAAGGGAAAACTGTCAAAAGTTACGAAATCGATCAAAAAGTCATATTATGGGCCAATTACTGGTAGATTTTCACTTGTGCGAGTGGTGAAACATGTTTTTTTTAATCTCAAGAATGCATTAACTATACTTCGGTTTCAGTCTTTTTCTCTAAATTATGACAACGACCAAAATTAGTCATTAAGAGAGTATGAACGTCGGAAATAATTTTAAGATCTTTACTATTATTACCACACAGATTCTGTGTGTGTGTGTGTTTGTTTGTCCGGTATCATAGCTCAGTTCCTAAAATACCGATTTCCATGATTTTTACATGGATCGATAGAGCCCGTGTCTGAGATGATGCCCGTCATCTTTTTGTCTCGAAATTCAAAGTTTGAAGCCATCTGGAGCGAATATTCTGAGTTTCCAGTGGAAAACAGCGCGAGGAAGTGGGCGGAGCCTAATCCCACACAAACTATGGCGGGGTGCGGAACCCGGCAGATGTCGGTTGCTGCGTTAAATGACCCCCGCGGTCGCAGGCCGACAATTGACAAAGAACAAGTAAAACAGGGAAAGGGTTAAAGGGAAAGAGAAAATGGCAGACTTGTGATTTCTCGGCCCGGCCCGCCTCGGCCCGCCTGCCCGACCCGGCCCGGCCCGGCCCGGATCGGGCCGGGCCGGGCCGGGCCGGGCAGTGAAAAAATTTGTCGGCCCGGCCCGGCCCGCCTGCCCGCGTCCGAAAAAAAATTGAAAATTTCAGCACTTTTCTGGCATTTTCGTGGCTTTTTTCGAGCAGGGTCTGCCTAATTTGTTGATAAAATGAACTAAACATTTACTATTCTTCTCTAAAGACCTCTACAAAACGAAAAAAATCTGTATCAAACATATCCAAAAAACATGTTTTTTTTCAAAGCCAGCAACTCTGTAGAAAATCGGGCCGAGCGGGCAGGCGGGCCGGGCCGGGCGGGCAGGCGGGCCGGGCCGAGCGGGCCGGGCCGGGCCGGGCCGTGGAAAAATTCCCAAACTGCCCGGCCCGGCCCGGCCCGGCCCGGCCCGCGACAAGTATGGAAAATGGTGGTACAATTGCAGCGAGTTTCATTACTTCTCAAATTTTTTAGGAGTAGTTTCGAGTGAGTAAACTGCTGCTTTACGAGAAATTGAGTGAAGTAGTTAGAAAAAGAATGAGAAAAGGTAACAGTTTTTGAAAACTAATTTGCGCATGTAATGTCACGGCCACGATTATGTCAAACTTGGGGAAAGTAAGGCTTGAAAGTAAGGCTGTCAAACTTAGGAGAAATTAGGCCATGGTTATGTCGGACTTTCGGTAAATTAGGGCATGTTCTGTTTTTGTCAAGAACTGAGATCTGAGATGTGAGATGAGACTTTTCTACAGGCTTAGGCCTCTGAAAACCTACCACTAGCCGCCTGGAGGGCGGCGTGAGCAAACTTGAGCGAAAAAAGTCTGATACTTCATTATGGAGTCCACTTCTATGGAAGTGTATTATTTGCGACCCATGGTTCTGTCAGGCCATGATTCTGTGAAATTTTGGGGAAAGCTAGGCCATGTTTTTTAGAAACTAGGCCATGGGTTTTCCAAGCTATGGAGAAATTAGACCATGGTTTTCCAAAGCAACGGGGAAATTAGGCCATGTTTTTCCAAGCTATGGAGAAATTAGGCCATTGTTTTTTCAAGCTTTGGGGAGATTAGGCCATGATTATGTCAAGCTATGGGGGAAATCAGGCCATGGTTTTTTCAAACTATTAGGAAAGCTAGGCCATGGATTTTCCAAGCTATGGGGAAATTAGGCCATGATTTTTTTCAGTTATGGGGAAATTAGGCCATAGTTTTTTCCAGTTATAGGGAAATTAGGCCATGGTTTTTTCCAGTTATAGGGAAATTAGGCCATGGTTTTTCCAAGCTAGGGAGAAATTAGGCCATGGTTTTTTCCAGTTATGGGGAAGTTAGGCCATGGATTTTCCAAGCTATGGAGAAGTTAGGTCATGATTATGTCAAGCTATGGGTAGATTAGGCCATGTTTTTTCCAAGCTATGTGGAAATAAGGCCATGGTTTTCCAGCTATGGGGAGATTAGGCCATGGTTTTTCCAAGCTATAGAGAAATTAGGCCATGGTTTTTTACAGTTATAGGGAAAATTAGGCCATGGTTTTTCCAAGCTATGGGGGAAATCAGGCCATGGTTTTTCCAAGCTATGGAGAAATTAGGCCATGGTTTTTTACAGTTATGGAAAAATTAGGCCATGGTTTTTTCCAGTGTTGGGGAAATTAGGCCATAGTTTTTTCCAAGCTATAGAGAATTAGGCCATGGTTTTTTCCAGTTATAGGGAAATCAGGCCATGGTTTTTCCAAGCTATGGAGAAATTAGGCCATGGTTTTTTACAGTTATGGGAAAATTAGGTCATGGTTT
This sequence comes from Caenorhabditis doughertyi, assembly GCA_963572265.1. Classification (NCBI taxonomy): domain Eukaryota; kingdom Metazoa; phylum Nematoda; class Chromadorea; order Rhabditida; family Rhabditidae; genus Caenorhabditis; species Caenorhabditis doughertyi. The sequence goes on along the minus strand of OY751556.1, from coordinate 7,846,737 downwards.
TTCCAAGCTATGGGGGAAATCAGGCCATGGTTTTTCCAAGCTATGGGGAAGTTAGGCCATGATTATTTCAAGCTAAGGGAAAGTTATGCCATGGATTCGTAAAACTTTAGGCAAGGTGGGCCATGATTTTGCGAAACTTTGGAGATTTTAAGCCATCTATCGAAGTTTAAATAAACCAAGATATGTTTCGTATATTGTTCCGAGCTAAGATCTGCACTCACCAACCATTAACTAAATTTGATATTGGTGTAAAACAAAAACCTTTTCATGAAGTCAAACTTCATCGATGATTCTACCTGACATGTATTACTTCCAAAGTGTCACCCCTGGAATCCATCGGGTCTAGGTTCAAAAGTTAGACCCCCCGAGGGGTAGAACTTTTTCGGAGTTCATTTTTTGAAAAGCGGCCTAGTTTCAGATTTATTGATTTTTTTCAGATTTTCAAAAATTTTAGGTTTTTTGACCGTAACTCGGTCAACTTTGAAGATTTTTGGAAAGTTAAAATATGAAAATGTAGAACAAAACAAGATCTTATTTTTTGCTCAACTAAACGTTTTAGCCAAAAAACGATAAAAGGACCAAAACGGACCACAAAGTGAAATCGAAAAAATAAACGTAGATTCGTTTTCCTTAAATTGTGCCCATTTGATTTAGCGTAAAAAATGAGGCAGAACCTCACTTTCGCTTTCTTCAAGTTATTGTCATTTTCGAAAGAAAAAATCGAATTTTTAGCTGAAAATGACTTTTTTGGCTTGGGATAGATAGATTTGATCGATTTTTGATCGATCCAGGTGTTGGTATGGTCTGAAAATGTTTTTTCTCTGTAATTCACATCATATCATACCATTTCCAATCAAAATATTCAAATTTTGAAATTTTGGAAAATTTGTTGAAAAAAGTTTCGAAATTTTTTTCAAAAAAAAATAATTTTTTAAAACTCGAACTTTTGATTGGAAACGGTATAATATGATGTAAATCATACAGAAAAAACATTGTCAGACCATACTAACCCCTGGATCGATCAATAATTGATCAAAACTACCTAATCCAAGCCAAAAAAGTCATTTTCACCTAAGAAATCGATTTTTTCTTTCGAAAATGACGATAACTTGAAGAAAGCGAAAGTGAGGCTCTGCCTCATTTTTTACGCTAAATCAAATGGGCACAATTTAAGAAAAACGAATCTACGTTTATTTTTTCGATTCCACTTTGTGGTCCGTTTTGGTCCTTTTATCGTGTTTTGGCTAAAACGTTTAGTTGAGCAAAAAATAAGATCTTGTTTTGTTCTACATTTTCGTTTTTTAACTTTGTGAAAATCTTCAAAATTGACTGAGTAACGTCCAAAAAACCCAAAATTTTTGAAAAACTGAAAAAAATCGATAAATCTGGAAATAGGCCGCTTTTCAAAAAATGAACTCCGCCAAAGTTCTACCCCTCGGGGGGTCTAACTTTTGAACCTAGACCCGATGGATTCCAGGGGTGACACTTTGGAAGTAATACATGTGAATTTATCAGCTCGAAGTTCTAATGTTCGTTTGTTTCTCATCAGACTGTGATTTACACTCTCTTTTCAAGACTGATATCGGTAAAGTATTGCCAGGAGGTTTAGCCGCCGTAGGCGGCGTGAACCGACTGGTAATATTTACATTAAAGAACGTTTTGTGAAATCAGAAAAATGTAAAATCGAATCCGGAATGAACGATAGGCATCTGCCAAAATCTTTAAATGGTTAATTCATAGCAGTCATAGAGGGCTATGGGTCGAATTGTAGCAAATCGTCGAAAAATTGCAAATTCACTCAAAGACAGATCGTCATCACTCGCCAGACTTGGAGTTATCCGAGTGATGAAACATAATTTTTCTAAATTCGAGAATACATATTTCCGAAGAAAAACAATTCGGTTTCAGTTTTTCTCTCTGAATTATGATTACGACCAGAATTAGTTTGAGAGTTTTTTCCACAAAAAAAAATTCAGAAAACGAAAACTTCGAAGTTTCTTTTACTTTCGACACAGTGATGTTAACTCCCCGGTCCCTGATTTATGTTTTTGGTGAAACAGCAAATTTTGATCCGAAGAACTAATTTACGTAAAAAATATTACTTGGTTTTGATTTGGCGAGCTGAATTATGACATCAGCCATTATTGGTTAATTTAGTACCATCCTTACTATGATAAAAAGTCTTCAAAAACCTTGAAAAATATAGCTGAAATCGGTTTTTTTTCAGTTTCAACTTTCTGAAATATACTTTCAAATGCCTCAATGAAACCGCTCTTGCGGACGTCCTATTACATGTTCTTCCATAGAAAAGTCAGAATTTCAATGGATCAAAATGTGCCAAAATAACGTGAAAACTGTAATAGAGGGGCATGTCCTTTTTCTATTCTCAACACATCTATTTCGGTGTCCTTTTAATACAGTTTTTATGTGTCAGTAGCAGACATGAGCGGAAGAGAAAATTTTGAATCCGGAAGACGGAAGACGGAACAGTTTTTGAAAACACGGAAGACGGAAGACGGAACAGTTTTTGAAAACACGGAAGACGGAAGACGGAAGTCGGAAGAAATTTGAAAATCTCGGAAGACGGAAGGAAGGAAACGGAAGGAACAAAAAGTGCTCAAGACTGCTCCGGTTAGAAAAAAACTAAATTTTCTGGCACGAAATTGAAATTTTTGGAAAAAAAACGTGGTTTGATGATTAGACAAGTATGTTGAAAAGTGCTAAAACCGTGTTGAAAAGTTAAAACTTTTGAAAAATTTCCCTCGAACTTCAGTTTTCTTAAAGCTCCGGTAACACGGAAGACGGAAGCCGGAAGACGGAACAATTTTTGAAAATCCGGAAGTCGGAAGTCGGAAGACGGAAGAGAAAAAAGCCTGGAAGACGGAAGGCGGAAGACGGAAGACGGAATTCCGCTCATGTCTGGTCAGTAGCCTCGAGGAATTGTTGGAACTCACCGATTCCTGAGTTATCTAAGATATGAAACAGCAATTTTCTGAAAAAAAGGTTTTTTAAAATTATCCTGTTTCAATTTAATTACCTAAATCTTGTCAAAGTCCGAAACTCAGTTGATAACTTGTAAATTGATGTTGAAACGGTTTTCAAACTCCCGAAAATGACATACTTTATTTATCAATGAAAGAAAACGTCAGAAAAGTATTAAAAAATTTGTGTAACATTATTTTTTGTTTAATTCCAGTTTGAAAAAGCTGAAAAGAATTTAGTGCAGGAAAAAGGAACTATAAAAACCGGGATTTACAAGTAGCTTTTTGAACTTTGGCTCGCGTTTCAGTTCATTTTAATTTGCAATCTCATTGAAAAAACTAATGTTGTGCTTCATTATGATGAGGTATATCCAGTGATTCGAAAGTTCAGAATCGGAACATTAAAAAATTTGAGAAACCGGAAAAAAAATTAGAGTAGATGGGATTTTGACCTATGGAAAGGCAATTTCCATGCTCCCAGGGACTAGCTCCAGATCATTCAAAAGCATTCTGGCTGAGAAAAAAACGCGGAATCACGAATCTATCAATTTTTTTTCAAAAAAGACGTAAAGTTTCATCTGAGAAACGGGAACAAACTTAGAATTGGACTGCCTTTTTCACTGTTTTTAGTGAAAGCTTTGTTTTTGAAAAAAAGAAAGTCTCGCAATGCTTGGAAAGCTTTGATAATGGAAAATAAGGAATTTGAGAAACCGAAAAAAACATGGTTCCATGTATTCCGACTAGTTCCCATCAGAGTCCAGTTTCAAAAATCAGAAATATCTTATTCTGAATCAATCAATCCCAGACAAACTCAGATTTGAAAAAAAAAAACAACCGAAGTATTGATACGGTTTCCTAATTCTTAGACAGTACAGTCGAGGGAGCGTCGGATCCTTACTTATCTTACAAATTGTCAGATGTGAAACATCAATTTTCGGTTTAAAAAAACATGTTTACGAGAAAAAAACTATCCTGTTTCAATCTGACTATCTAAACTTTGTCATCTTCCGAAATTCACTAACACCGTTGTTTCTGGAATTTGAAAGTAAAATGAACTTGAATTTGCTGAAACTAATTTACAACATTTGAAGACTCGAATGAACGGATGGAAACATCAGAAAACTATGAAAAAGTATTGGAACAGCGTTTTTTTCAGTTACGACTTTCAGAAATATAATTCCAGATTTTTTTTTAATTATACAGTGCTCCACATAATTATACGGTCAGGTAACTTTTATCGAGAAACTCGAAAATGGCAAATCGAACGGATTTGGTCCAACTTGCGAAAATGTGTCATTTCGGTCACAGTTTTATGAGAAATTTGTCTTCCACAACTCGAGGAAACAAAAAGTGGGACATTCCTCCAACGAAGCTCATATGCTGACTTTAGCATTTATTCATTATCATCTTTTTGTCACTTCAATTCATTTAGAGAAGATTCTAGGAAGTATTAAGATGGAACACAATATGACGGTTAGTCTAAAACCGTTTTTAAACAGAATTCAGTTCAGAAATGAAACATGCATTTGAATCAAACCGTGTTTTTACCGCAGAAATCACAATCTTACATCGGTTTGGGACAAAAAAGACAAGGAAGTCTCATTTTTCACTACACCATTGGGCTTGGTGGTATCTAAAACTGCCTAAAAATAAGCTCATTATTCTTTCACAACGTATCCACACGTTTCTCAAGCGTTTCTGACATCAGAAAACACAAGATGTGTGCACGCCTACTCTGAAGCTTGAATCTCGTTCAGGATTCTGGAAATTGTTTGGGTCATGGCTGGAACTATGTTAAACGATGAAATAATGATTATGGTTATTATTTAAACTCATTTGGTTTCAGGAATTTCTGTTTGAACACAATTTTTGGTCATTTTTTGCTAGTGACCGTATCTTTATGTGGATAATTTTTTACTACTTTTTCAATGATTTCTACAAAAAAATTTTTCTCACTTTTTGAATACTGTTTTTGTTAAGGAAACATAAAACTGTGACCGAAATTACACATTTTCGCAAGTTGGACCAAATCCGTTCGATTTGCCATTTTCGAGTTTCTCGATAAAAGTCATCTGACCGTATAATTATGTGGAGCACTGTACAGGCCATTTGGCATTTTGATTTCTCCGCGAAAGAATGACTTTGAAAACGACCAGATAGGATGGTGAGAACAACCATAATCAGGATGCGCACCGATTTTGTAAATAGTTTTAGTTTATTTTGATTTGCATTCTCATTGAAAAAATAATATTGTACTTCATTATGGAGAAATATACCCAGTGATTCAAAAGTTCAGAAACGGAGTAATAATAAATTGGAGAAACCGGAAAAAAAATGAGATTAGATGTGATTTTGGGCTACGACAAGACAGTTTCCATGCTCCCAGGGACTAGTTCAAGATCAATCAAAAGCATTGTGGACAAGACAAGCATTCCAAACCAATCAGGTTTGTTCAAAAAAGACTAGAGCAAAGTTCGGTTTGAGAAACGGAAAAAGTTTGGAACTGGACTTCCTTTTTTACTGTTTTCAGTTGATATTTTCTATTGGCAATTTCTGAGTACAGTAAGTTACAAAAACTTATTGAAATAAGAGAAAAGAGAACAAAGCGAGGTTTTTACTGAAAAACTTGAATAGAGGAAAATATTTCAGTCTCACACTGCTTGGAAACTTTGATAATGGGAAATAATGGATTTGAGAAACGGAAAAAAATATATGATTTTAGGTATTACGTCAAGGCAGTTCCCAGGCTATCTGGAACTATTTTATTGCAATACAAAAAATGTCCTGGCAATCAACAATGTATTGATTGGAAGCGAAAATGCTAGAGTGAAACTTGGTTTGAGAAACGGAACAATTGTAGATTTGTTTTGATCGTTTTACGGTTTCCGGACGTTGTTCTGTACTGTCATTTTCTGAGCATAGTCAATCGCAAAACGGTTGAGGGCGAACAAAAAATTATATGGAAAAGTAGGGTCAAGAAACGGGAAAAAAAATTCAATTTTCATGAGTTTTTTACTGAGAACCTCGGAAAACGGAAGGATCATATAGAATTGAAGTTCACGCGAGTGGTAACGATGAGAAGCTTTAATAATCGAAAATGAAGTATTTGTGAAACCGGAAACAAAAAAGTGAAGATTTGTTTGGTTGTCTGATACTAGGCAGTTTACATGCTCCTTGGAACCTCTTCCAATTCATCTGAAAACAGTTTTTGGCTATGGAAAGTATGGCAAGTCCCAAAACTATCAACTTCAAATAAATGACAAAAAAGTTTGACTTGTTTTTTCAAAAGGTTTTAACAACTCATTGGTTTTGAGCACAGAAAACATATGGGAATAGGAGTCAAGAAACAGAAAAAGTTTCATCATGCGTGATTTTTCCCAAGTGTTGTTAGCCAGTTTTTCAGACTATATTAAAGTAGTTTTTGAACACTATTTTTTCAATCATAAACAATTGCTACTGGAATAATTGAGAGATCAGAAGAGCTGGATACAAGAGTTGAGAAACAGATAAGAATTTTAGTTTGTGAATTTTTTGAACATTTCAACCATTTCAAGGTAGCTTTCAAATGACTTCTTGGTCATTGCAAAAACATTATGAAGTTTCAAGTGAAAATCCAAATGGTTTACAGTCATCTGAAAGCATTTTCTAGTTACCATTGATCCTCTTGTCTATTGGTTTCGAAGTGAGAAAAAGAGATCTCGTTCGAGAAGCAAGCGATAACAGATTTGAAAGGTATCGATCCTTGATAATATCGACAAGTTGTCAAAATGCTCTTTCCATCAACATTTGCGGTAGTCTGAAAAGCTATGCTTCAAGCTTGAAATAGTTTTTTCTTTCTGTTTCAAACTCCAGAAATATCATTTTTGAAAATTTTTCGAAGATTAACAAGTGAATTTGGGAACATACTGAAGTCTCTTAAAATACAACAAGAGGAATTAGTCGAAACTCTTTTGGGCTTCCCAAAAAATAATCCTGGCGGTTGTGATGGGACCTGTGCAAAACCTTCACTAGTTCCGAACATAGGACTACAACAACAAATATTACAAAAAACAGAAAAAGTTCGAAACAGAATAATGGGTTTTTACGGTTACTATGCTGTTTTAAAGATACTCAGATTTAGGTTAATCCAATATTATCGTGACAAGATTGATTAGAAGCATGAGCTGGAAAATGGAATAATTTTGCCATTCTGTTGTTTTTTATCAGCTCATTACTTATTCTGGCTCGTTTCGAGAAAAAAGCTCTGAAGCGAAACTAAAAACTATTTCTGATTGTGGGAAGAAAGAGTATTCAAACTATTGACTTCGAACAAAAAAGTCCAGAGAAAACTTCGATTTAAGAAACGGAGAAAAGTTCTATTCAGTATATTTTTTTTCACTGTTTCTAAACAATTTTGAGGTGATTGCCAATTTTTGGGTATATTCCATATCAACTAGTTCGGTTTTGAAAACAACATTTTTTGAAATGAGGGTCAAGAAACATTGATTACTGAATGGCATTGACTTCAGCGCGTATAAAGCTGTTTGGAACTTATTTTCAGAGCATTTTCTTGTGATTTAGCTCAGGTTCAAAATTTTTGAAAGCAATAATGCAAAGGTCCTAAAAGCCAGAAACAGGAGAAAATTGTAGCTTAAGAGTATTTTTAACGGGGTTCGAACCGTCAAAGAGCAGTTTTTTGCGTCGTTTTTTTGGCCATTGCAAAATAATTCCATGTTATATACTCGTCAAACTTTAGAGTTATTCGACGCCCATATCTGAAACTACTGTTTGTGGCATTGCCTTTCAAAAAACATTAAAAAGAAACAGAAAACAATATTTTCAATGGGTAATGGTACTGGTAAAACTGTCAGGAATGTGTTCGAATTTCTTATCAATCGACAGTTTTGTTTATCTGAAAGCTTTCGTATAAACCAAAATGATCGAAACTAATTGAAAACTGAATAAGCAAAACCCGTTTGAGAAACGGGAACAAATTTAAATTTGAAAGACTTTATTTACTGTTTCCAGACTATTTCTAGAACATTAGAAGCAATCATATTGTTGTTCATTTTAAATCACCAAAAAAAAAAATGCTAGAAAAAAATGTAAAATAGTCATCGGTTTTTAATGTAAAAGGTTTAATTAACATGGTAATCAGAAAACAGTAATGCATTTTTGTAGTATTAGTAGGCGTTGTGAAGTGTAATAAAAGCTATTTTATTCATCAGTATTGTTGCAGGAGGGGCAAAATGCGAACAAGTTCCGATAATTTTTTTTAACTGCTTATTATTACTGCTTCCAGACTTCTAGAACTGTACATAGAAGCAATGTTGTGTTGTTCATTCAAAAACATAGTCATAGAAACATTGATAGAACCATTGGTTTTGAATGTAAAAGGATTAGAGTGAAATGGTAATCAAAAAACAGTGAAAGTTTCTATTTGCATGCATTTTTTTTATATTAGTGGACGTGGTCAAATGTGTTCGAACCTATTTCAGAAGAATTCCTGTGAATTCATCAGTAATATTTCAAGTCTAGCAAAATGCGAGCAAGTTTTGATAAAAATTGGGAATATATATAATAGTCTCATTAGTTTCAAATACAATACTAGACCAACGAAGAATTCAAGAAACAGAAAAAATTCGACTCAGATTTTCGGTTTTTTTCACGGTTACTAGATTATTTTAAAGCCACTCAGAGATATGTTCATGCAATTTTTGTACAATTATCAGTAGTTTCATACTTTGTAACATCAAGTTCAAAATAATTACAGGCACGTAGTGTTGCAGAAACTGAGAAGTTTTTGATGCTATCGATTTTTGGGGTTCCCCGGCATGTTTTCTTAAACGTGGTCATGTTTTCAGATTGCTCCCTAGATCAGAAGAAGGTTCGAATCTATGATTGGCTCGGAATGGAAAACTGGAAAAAATATTATTTGTCCGAAACGGAAGAAAATTTCACGATTTTTTGGCTTTCTGTCATTTTTCGACAAAATAAAGTAGGTTTTAGATGTTCTGACGTGTTTTGGCGTATTATTAATTTTCGAGCGAGAAACTGACTCGTGGAAAAGGATTAGTGAAACAGAAAAACTTCTATGTTCTGGAATTTGTTTGGGTTTTCTAACGGATGAAGGAATTAAGTTGAAAAGAAGGGGTTAGGAGATTCCTGGGGTTTTATTAATTTATTTAATAATTTTATGCAATACCTGCGGCCTCGTGAATTCAGTGGTACAACTTTATCAAACAGAATATACTAGATTTGAGAAACCGACTAGCTTTTTGGTCCTTACGGACCAAAAAGCTAGGCTCGGCGATGCCTTGCATGGGTAATACTTCCCGGTGTCAGATGGGCAAGCCTCGCTCGCTCTACTCGCTCGTCTGGCCCGGCTGTTCGAGTTACTAAGATACTGGCTCGCTGCGCTCGCCTTATCAAGAGCCTTCGGCTCTCGGAATACTGGCTCACTGCGCTCGCCTGATTAAGAGCCTTCGGCTCTCAAACCACGGGCTCGCTGCGCTCGCCTTATCAAGAGCCTTCGGCTCTCGGAATACTGGCTCACTGCGCTCGCCTGATTAAGAGCCTTTGGCTCTCAAACCACGGGCTCGCTGCGCTCGCCTTATCAAGAGCCTTCGGCTCTCGGAATACTGGCTCGCTGCGCTCGCCTTATCAAGAGCCTTCGGCTCTCAGAATACTGGCTCGCTGCGCTCGCCTTATCAAGAGCCTTCGGCTCTCGGAGTACTGGCTCGCTGCGCTCGCCTGATTAAGAGCCTTCGGCTCTCAAACCACGGGCTCGCTGCGCTCGCCTGATCAAGAGCCTTCGGCTCTCAAACCACGGGCTCGCTGCGCTCGCCTTATCAAGAGCCTTCGGCTCTCGGAATACTGGCTCACTGCGCTCGCCTGATTAAGAGCCTTCGGCTCTCAAACCACGGGCTCGCTGCGCTCGCCTTATCAAGAGCCTTCGGCTCTCGGAATACTGGCTCACTGCGCTCGCCTGATTAAGAGCCTTTGGCTCTCAAACCACGGGCTCGCTGCGCTCGCCTTATCGAGAGCCTTCGGCTCTCGGAATACTGGCTCGCTGCGCTCGCCTTATCAAGAGCCTTCGGCTCTCAGAATACTGGCTCGCTGCGCTCGCCTTATCAAGAGCCTTCGGCTCTCGGAATACTGGCTCGCTGCGCTCGCCTGATTAAGAGCCTTCGGCTCTCAAACCACGGGCTCGCTGCGCTCGCCTTATCAAGAGCCTTCGGCTCTTGGAATACTGGCTCGCTGCGCTCGCCTGATTAAGAGCCTTCGGCTCGCAAACCACGGGCTCGCTGCGCTCGCCTTATCAAGAGCCTTCGGCTCTCGAAATACTGGCTCGCTGCGCTCGCCTGATTAAGAGCCTTCGGCTCTCAAACCACGGGCTCGCTGCGCTCGCCTTATCAAGAGCCTTCGGCTCTCGGAATACTGGCTCGCTGCGCTCGCCTGATTGAGAGCCTTCGGCTCTCAAACCACTGGCTCGCTGCGCTCGCCTTATCAAGAGCCTTCGGCTCTCGAAATACTGGCTCGCTGCGCTCGCCTGATTAAGAGCCTTCGGCTCTCAAACCACGGGCTCGCTGCGCTCGCCTTATCAAGAGCCTTCGGCTCTCGGAATACTGGCTCGCTGCGCTCGCCTTATCAAGAGCCTTCGGCTCTCGGAATACTGGCTCACTGCGCTCGCCTGATTAAGAGCCTTCGGCTTTCAAACCACGGGCTCGCTGCGCTCGCCTTATCAAGAGCCTTCGGCTCTCGGAATACTGGCTTGCTGCGCTCACCTAAATTATATCATTGGAATCAGCATAAAATTCTCTATCGATTCATTTCAAAAAGTTGGCAAAAAGTCAAAAATTGAACATCTCCCATGGTGGCTCATTTCAATGAGTCAACTATGCGGAGAGTGCTTCTCTTGGGCTAATACTTGGTAGTCTATTAAATACGGCTTTTCTTAAATGTATGAACATGATTAGAAAAGTTTTTCAATGGAAAAGTTTTCGGAAAACCGAGGCAAAGTGACACTCCCAGTACTTCCCAATCAGTTTTTCGCGTTTTTCTTCAAAATTTTCTACAAAAACCTATGATGAAATTTATATCAGATTGTAGGGAATTTTTTTCTCTACAAGAACGTTTTATAATATTTTTAGTTTTCCAAAAAAATTCAACCTTAAAAGGTCAAAATAAGTGGTGGCGGAATAAGGGGGAAAGACGGTTTTTTCCGCATTTTTTGCACTTTTCCCAGCTTTTGCAGAAAAATAAGTCGAGAAATCAACCAAACAAATTAAAAAATCTTGTTCAGCATCATAAACTGTAGAGGGAGCCCAAGTTACAGACCAATCGGTCAATTAGAAGCTGAGATATAAGCAACAGAGTGAAAAAAGTGAGAAAAACGCGAAAACAGTGAATTCCAGAAGTGGCTTCAGAATATCGCCTATAACTCGGCTTCGGGACGTCAGATTGCTTTAAAAATTTTTCCGCCTCATCTCGAAGAGATTTCCTGTCAAACAATAAAAAAATCATATAAAACGCTCTTCTGTGAGCCGAGAAAATTTTTGGGACACATTTTTGGGACATTTTCACGCAATTGCCCGTGAGTCATACTTTCTATATTTCAAGAGAGAGGAGGGCAGATGTTCAGTTACCTCAAGTTCAAGATTTTGAAAAAAAAGGGGACTTAAATCATTGGATTATTGAAAAGTAGCGTTAAAATAATCTGATTTTTGTTTTAAAAAGTTCGTTTGATAAAATTTTCTATCCATAAAAGGTCGGATTAATCGAATATATACCAACTGCAATAGAACTGCAATAATCAAACATAATAAACTTGAGAAAAAACTGGTTTTTTATGAGTTTTCGGACTGGAATAAGGCAGTTTTCCATGCTCCCTGACTCTACATCACGACATATGCTCTAACAATAACAATAATAATAAAAAAAATCGATTTTTCTGGAGTTAAATGTAGTTTTAGAAACGTGAAAGATTTTGCTTAACATTTGTTAGTTTACTGTTTCCAGAAGCTATCCAAGGCACTGAAAATCATATTTTAAAGTTCTGGATGCAAAAATATTCTCTCACAATGTATCAATCAAATTTGGCTACAAAACAATCAATTAAAATGAGAATCAAGAAACAGGAATAAACTTCATCCAGATTAGTTTCCTACTGTAATTTTAATGGCTGAGAGGTGAAGACTATTCCGCAACGTTTTCTGATGATTTAGTTCAGGATACAATGAAGTCAAAACCAAGAAAACGTGAAAAAACATTGAAGAAACGGAATAATAACTTTAGAGTATGAGTATCTTCCATGGAATTCAAACTGTTTTGAAACAACTGTCAGAGTACATTCGAGTCATTGCAAGTTACTTTTCGGGTATTCACTATCCACCCCGAGAATACTGCAATTATTGACTCAAGCGCATCGGTTTCCAAAAGAAACGATTCAATCAAAGAGCAACCAAGAAACTAGAAAGAATCAAGAAATAAAATAAAAAAAAACAGTTTGAATGGCAATATGCTGGTAAAACTGTCAGGAATCATCACCTACCAGTCACGTATCAGTCAGTTTATTCAATCTGAAAGCTATTTCACATGTTCGAAACAGTGTTTTTTTTTTCACAGTTTCGAATTCCAGTAATTCACTTCTGAATTCTTTTGAAGTTCAATTAAGTCTACACTAAATCAGAGAAATCTCAAAAATCCCCCCATGTTCTTTTGTGGAAGAAGTTGTTCAACTTCATTTTGTCTGATAAAAAAATGATTTGATGATCGGCACTTTTCCAAACTTGGAGAACCGAAAGAAAATCGAGAAACGGTAATACATCTCTATTCACCTAGGCTTTATTTCCACTGGTTTTTTCACTCCATCAAACGTCCTTTTATTGGTTTTAGAACCAAAGGTTCAGAACAAAATGGGTACAATGAAACGGAAGAAGTTTCAATTTTCATACATTGTTGGTACTATTAGTAAGCGTGTTCAAACGTATTCGAAACTATTTTCCAGCAATTTCTGAGTATTTATCGATCATTTCGTTTGTTTGTGGCCATAACTCCGAGTCCAAACTAACTTCAGAAACAAACGATTAAAGAAGCTTGAAAATTATTCAAATTTCTGACTTTTTCCAGGCAACTTTCAGAGATGTGGAGCTATTTTTCTGGTTATAGGGAATAAACAATGAACACGCGTCTGATCAGATTATAGCGAAAAGTTAAACACTAATATTGAATTCTTGAAACGGTGTAAATTTTCGATTCTGATTTCTTGAAAGTTTTTGAGTTTTCAATTGTTGTGAGATCACTTCCAAGTTTTACCGAAGAGTCTGATATACCTTTCGAAAACTTCGAGGAAAATTCAATTTGCACAAATTTATCCATTTTAGAAGGTGTGGTCATTCAAAGTTATTTAAGAGGAACTTTCTATAAGAACGAGACTTCCCCCACTAGGCCTTGGCACAAAAACAAAAAGTTTTTTTAATCCGAATAATTTTCAGATAGTATATACACATAGGTCAAGTGTTTTCAAAAAATCTTACCGTCAAGTCCCTGTGACGTCATCACCCTGAGATAAAGCTGAAAATAGAGTTTTCAGCTCGAAAAGTGGAATTTGTTTCAACTTTGAGCTAACTTTCTGACATTTTTGGGAGGTCATTTGGCAAGTTTAGAGCATATCCAGAACAATTTTCAGCCTGATACAACTACTGAAAACAAGTTTTTTAGAAAATTTTTCTGATTTTTTTGAATTTTCTCAAAAATTTTCAACAGAGGGGGTATTTGAAAAATATCTAGGCAGATTCCCCATGCAATTTGCCACAAAAAAGTCTCTTGGACCACAATACAATTCGAGGACCATTTTTTGATATACGCGATTTTTCAAAAACCACGTAAGGGTCCCCCCTTATGAAAATTTATTTTCGAGGAAAAAATGAAAATTTTTTTTTCTTCGAAAAACTGATTTTCTTGAAGAATTAACCATAAAAAAGTGTCTGGCAAAGTTTGAGACCTCAATTCCCAGTTTTAACCAAATTGGAACTCAATCTTGCAATTCCTTCAAAAACGAGTGGGAGACTCAATTGATTTTAGGTTATGAACTCCAATCTGGTTAAAACTGGGAATTGAGGTCTCAAACTTTGCCAGACACTTTTTTATGGTTAATTCTTCAAGAAAATCAGTTTTTCGAAGAAAAAAAAATTTTCATTTTTTCCTCGAAAATAAATTTTCATAAGGGGGGACCCTTACGTGGTTTTTGAAAAATCGCGTATATCAAAAAATGGTCCTCGAATTTTATTGTGGTCCAAGAGACTTTTTTGTGGCAAATTGCATGGGGAATCTGCCTAGATATTTTTCAAATACCCCCTCTGTTGAAAATTTTTGAGAAAATTCAAAAAAACCAGAAAAATTTTCTAAAAAACTTTTTTTCAGTAGTTGTATCAGGATAAAAACTGTTCTGGATATGCTCTAAACTTGCCAAATGACCTCACAAAAATTTCAGAAAGTTAGCTCAAAGTTGAAAAAAATTCCACTTTTCGAGCTGAAAACTCTGTTTTCAGCTTTATCTCAGGGTGATGACGTCACAGGGACTTGGCGGTAGGATTTTTGAAAACACTTGACCTATGGGTGTATACTATCTGAAAATTATTTGGATTAAAATAACTTTTTGTTTTTGTGCCAGTAGAAGTCTCAGCCATAGAGATAGTTGCTCTTAAAGTTAGGCGAATTGAACGAAGCCGAAAAAAAATTCAGGAACACAAGATGAGAAAAACGTGAGAATTGTTCCTTTTTTTTGCAGTCAGTTTTTAGGTGTGACAAAGGTGCAATCCAATTAATTTTAAGGACGAAAGCTCTTCGAAAATATGATTAGAGAAACTGAAAAAAAAAAGTCAGCTTTTTACTGTTTTTGTGAGTTTGGCTGTTTCAGAGCAACCTGAAGGTAAATTAGGCTATTGCAAGAATATTGCAGAAAATCTTCGATATCCGCTGGGAAAAATGGCCCATCTATTAGATTGGAGCAAAAAGAAAAACATCAATACTATATTCCAGAAACGGTGAAAGTTTCAACACAAATATTTTTCAGGGTTTAAGATTGCTGTGAAACTACTTCCAATTCGATAGGAAGACTCTGCTTGACATTTCGAATATCGAATACTTCGAAAAAAACTTCAAATCGCACAAAATTTTTACTTTGAGAAGGCGGCGTCCAAGGGACTTACAATTGAATTTTCAGGGTAATTTTTCAAATACTTCAATAATCTCGTCTTCAGTTATTACGTTCTCGAACTAACTGCAGAAAAATAAGGTTAGAGAAAGCGGGAAAATTTTTGGATTTCAGGTTTTTTCAGAAACTTTTTTTTTTAGGAGTGGAGCTATTTTTTCTGGTTATAGGGAATGAAAGATAGACAGGCATTTGATCAAATTGACATGAAAAAGTATAATACTGTTATTGCTTTTTTGAAACCGCGAAACTTTCGATTCTGATTTTTTGAAAGTTTCTGAGTTTTCAACTGCTGTGGGACCACTTCCAAGTTGGGCAGAAGAGTATGATTCACTTTCGAAAAAACAATTCCAATTTGTGGTGAATTGCTTTGAATGCTTCGAAGCTATTTTAGAACAATTTCTGAAAATCGATAGGTAATGTTGTTGAAGACGATTGATCATCCGAAAAATAACTACAGAAACATAAGATTAGAGAAACGGGAAGGTTTTTCCCACTTTTACAGTCAGTTTTAGGCGTATGGCTGCCATGAAACGATCAATTTCAAGCGCGAAATAGCTACCGAAATATGATTAAAGAAACCGGAAAAAACTGTCAGCTTGTTACTGTTTTTATGAGTATGGCTGTTTCAGAGCAATCTAAAGGTACATTAAGCTATTTGTGGAATATTGCAGAGAATTTCCGACATCCACTGGAAAGTCAATTATGGTCCATCTATTAGATTAGTGCGAAAATGAGAACATCTATATTGGATTCCAGAAATGGCGAAAGTTTCATCTCAGATTTTTTACTTCACGGCCTTCTACTGCTGTTAGACCGCTTTCAAGTTGGTCCTAAGAAATTTCAATTTGCACAAAAATTGTTATTTTTTTCACTGTTAGAAGGCGGGGTCCATGGGACTCACAATTAAGGAAGATTATCAGCGTAATTTTTCAAATTCTTCTATCATTTCGTTTCCTACTTCAGTTATTGCCAGTCCAAACTAACTTTAGAAACATAAGATTAGAGGAGCCGGGAAAATTTACGGGTTTCCTATTTTCAGACAGTTTTTAGAGTTATGGAGCGCCTTTTCTGGTTACAGGAAATGACCAACGGACACGTATTTGATCGGATTAGAGGGAAAAGTAAAATACTGATATTGAATTCTTAAAACGGTGAAAATTTCAATTCAGATTTTTTGAAAGTTTCTGAGTTTTCAATTGCTAAGACCGCTTCCAAGTTGGTCCGAAGAGTCTGTTTCACATTTCGAATACATCGAAAAAAAAATCTCAGTTTGTGTGAAATTTTCTATTTCTAGAAAGCGTGATCAAATGCTTTGAAGTTAACTTAGAACAATTTATGGAAATTCATCGGCATAGTCAAGACGACTAATCAACGGAGCCGAAATAACTTCAGGAGCATAAGATTAGAGAGACGGGAGCAGTCAGTTTTAAGTGTGCAAAATCTACCATCATATTGATTCCAATAACAAATGTGCTACGAAAATATGATTAGAGAAACCGGAAAAAAATTATCAACTTGTTACTGGGGTTGGCTGCTTTAGTGTAGTTTTTTGAAGATAATTTGAGGTTTTGAAAAACATTTGTTTACAATTTTTAAAACAGACTGAGCCGAACCATTTCTTGTGATTGGGAGGATTAAAAAGTCTCCATATATTGGATTAGAGCAAAATGGAGAAGTTTATACTGATTTCCTGAAATGGAGAATGTTTTTACTTGGATTTATCATTACTTAGGACTTTTCTCGCTAATTTTCCAGAATCATTAGTAGTTTCGTCATCTACTTTCAGACAATTGTGAGCTCAAACTAACTTCAGAAACATACATTCAGAGAAACCGGGAAAAAATCCGAATTTCCGGCTTGAAAATAATTCAGAAAATCATAAACTTTGCATTTTCATGAGGTTCACACATTCGATTTATGTTTTGAACAACGCTTTTCAAAAGAAAGAATTACTGCTGGATGTGCGTCTATTAGAGGGTGGGCGTCTAATACAAGGTGGGCTTCTGTTTTTAGAAGAGATTCTGAGGGTGGACTTCAATTACAGGATTTACGGTAGATAGATTGGTGGAAGGTTATTTTAGGACTATTTTGACTTCCACTGAAGAAAGATTTCGATTTACGTATCAGGTTAGAGGGAAAAAGAGAATATCAATAATGGATTTCTGAAACATGAAAAGTTTCAAATCAAATTTCTTCTCAACTTTTGGATTTTCAACTGCTGTTGGACTACTTTTAGGTTAGTCCGAAACTTTGTTTGGATAAATCGAAATCATTTTTATTAGACAGACGGAAAACAGATCATCTCAAAGTTACTTGAAAGAATTTTTTTCTAGTCATAAGAACATGATCTAACGTCAAATTAACTGATAGTGAATTTGAATGATTAACCAACCATAACATTGGAACGAAGAAACGGAAAAATTTTTTCATTTGATGCTTCAGGAAGAAAAACTAGGAAAGTTCTGTCAACTTGACGAGATTTTGTTTGCGGATGTTCTTGTATTATTCGTTTTTAATGTAGTGTCTCCCAGTACGACACTCCGCCGGGTACCTATTTTAAATAAGTTCACTTCCTACTGTAATTTGTTTTTTAATTGGAAGCCGCGAAACTATTTTTAGGCAGTTTTCGCGCGCATTTTTGTTGTTTTTGCTAAATAAAATATTCGGTCAAAAACTCGATTTTTGGCATGAAAATTAATAATTTGCGCGCGAAAACTGCCTAAAAATAGTTTCGCGGCTTCCAAATAAAAAATGAATTACAGTAGGAAGTAAACTTATTCAATATGGGTCCCCGGCGGAGTGTCGTACTGGGTGACACTACATTAAAAACGAATAATACATGTTCTACCTCAGTATTACTGAAACATTGAAAACTAGATGTGCTTATTAAAACCAAGAAACGGAAAAAAATCGTGGCCATATTCTAATTCTCCTCCCATTTTTCCGCTTGTAACTCTGGAAGTTTCTTTTTTGTTGACTTGTTATCTTCCTTCTAACAGAAAAACCTGGGAAAAATTAGACATTGAGAAGTCAAGTATGAGCGAAACTGAAAAATTTTGAGCTTCAAGTTTGAGTTAGACTATTCTGAAACATATTTTTTCACTACTGTGATATCATAAAATATGTCTTTATCGATTTGGAACAGTTCATTTAGAAATATTTTGGGTATGTGAAACTGAAAAAAATTGGAATGGGAGTTAATTTATTGGAAATTTTTTAAAAATCCTTGTATTTTTTGGTTGTTGATCCAATTGGAAATAACGGAACATAATAGAGTCAATGGCAATGTAAAAAAAACCAAAAATGTGAGTTAAAATAATGTTTCAGAAACAGAACATTTTCTATTCTTAAATAATTGTCAGCAATTATTGTCGTACTTGGTTAAGAATTAGAATTCCTGGACTTTTGCAATTTCAAGCCATTCTCCATATACTTCAACGCAAGCGTCTGCATACCTGCCCTACTGCAACCCGCGCTCAATTCGTAAAGAGAGGAGCCAGACGCTTACTGTCTGCGCGCCTAGCTGCTCTCCACAGAGTGAGAACTGTTTTGACGAATGTGGGCGTGGTTACAGTAGAGCGGGTATGCAGACGCTTGCATTGACTTTACTATACTATTATACTTTTATGTTTAACATGTAATGCTTCCATACTTCGCCCCTCCGATTCCAGATGTTATGGGGGCAAAAGTTAGGCCCCGGGGAGGGTAAAATAACCCGCCAGTCAAAAGTTTGCCAAATTGATTTTTTATCGATTTATTGATTGATTTCACTTTTTCTAGTTTTTTGACCGTATCTCGCTCAGTTTTGAAGATTTTTGAAAAGTTAAAAAACAAAGTTGTAGAACAAAATGTGATACAATTTTTTGCCCGTTGCACAAACCTGTTTGGAGCACTTTGAAGAGCCGAAGTTCTGCTCCAAAATGGAGCCGAAAAATTCAAAAATGTCAAACTTTTTTGAAATTAATTTTTTTGAATTTAGCACTAAAAATAATGTACAAATTTTTAAAAAAATTCTTCGCTAATTTTTCGAGAAATTTGAGTTCAAAGAATACTTTTGTACTTTTCGGGTTTTCAAACTCAAAATTTCAAAAAAGTGGTGTTAGTAAGCCTTGTAGCCCGTAAAAAGACCCATCTTTCCGTTTTTTAACCATCTCAAAATATTGAGTTTGAACTGAGTTAAGTTAGATTGAACCACTGACCCCAAACCCGATATGACAGGATTTGGTGTCATGGTCACCTATTCAACTCTACTTAACTCGGTTCAAACTCAATATTTTCAGATGGTTAAAAAACGAACAGATGCGTCTTTTTACGGGCTACAAGATTTACTATTACGACTTTTTTGAAATTTTGAGTTTGAAAACCCGAA
Organism: Caenorhabditis doughertyi; assembly: GCA_963572265.1. Lineage (NCBI taxonomy): Eukaryota > Metazoa > Nematoda > Chromadorea > Rhabditida > Rhabditidae > Caenorhabditis > Caenorhabditis doughertyi. The sequence continues at coordinate 7,827,191 of OY751556.1, read as the reverse complement.
AAGTACAAAAGTAGACTTTGAACTCAAATTTCTCGAAAAATTAGCGAAGAATTTTTTTTTAAATTTGACAGTATACATTATTTTTGGTGCTAAATTCAACAAAAAATTTTTCAAAAAAATTTGACATTTTTGAATTTTTCGGCTCCAATTTGGAGCAGAACTTCGGCTCTTCAAAGTGTTCCAAACAGGTTTGTGCAACGAGCAAAAAATTGTATCACATTTTGTTCTACAACTTTGTTTTTTAACTTTTCAAAAATCTTCAAAACTGAGCGAGATACGGTCAAAAAACTAGAAAAAGTGAAATCAATCAATAAATCGATAAAAAATCAATTTGGCAAACTTTTGACTGGCGGGTTATTTTACCCTCCCCGGTGCCTAACTTTTGCCCCCATAAAATCTGGAATCGGAGGGGCGAAGTATGGAAGCATTACATGTAAGCCAAAATCCAGTGTTTGATTGATTCCGAATGAAACATTCAAAATTATTTTGAGTATGTGAAACAGGAAAAAAATTAGGGTTTGGTACCATATTTTTTTGAAAGTTGTGAAACTTCTCTGCTATTATTCTATTCGTTGATCACACTGCAGTATTGAAAATCGACCTCAAGTCTCAATGGTATAAAACCAAAGATGTAAACAGAAATAATGTTTCAGAAACAGAACAGTTTGTGTAGAAATTAATTACCAATGTTTGTTGAACTGATTTTGGAACTAGGATTTCTAGACTGTTGCATGCCTTTTTTGAAGTTGAACGTTTCCAAAGCTAGTTTCGTGCATTTTTTTCTCAGCAATAGAAAAAACTCATAAGGCAAGAGAATAACTTCAGTTCGAAAAAATTGAGAATATTGACTATGCGAGAAACAGCAGAAAAACTTTGACCAAAGTTTTAGACGTTTGCTTTGATTTCACTACCGTTAGCGCAAAACCGATTTTCTAGTTGAATGTGAATCGAAATAAAACTTCAAGAAACAGAAGATTTTTCTATTTCGGGAAACATTATTCACCTTCTCCACTAGATTTTTGAGTTAATCTTTTCGATTTCCAAGTTATTTTTAACCAAAAATGAAGTAAAATCAATCCGATAAACTTTCTTTTTGAGGTACATAGCATAGAGAGGGTGGAGTTTGGTGAACTTGAATGAAGAAGATCAACTGAAACACACAGATCCCGTCTTCATCTCAAAGCGGTGAAAGGGAAAAATTTTTTTTTAATGGGATAAAAAAGAGAGGAAAAAGATGAAGGGTTCCTTGAAGCAAAAAATTAACTGGCAAGAATTTAAACAAAGACGGATAAGATTTATCGAAAAATACTGGTTTCTGTTTAGAAAATAAAAAATTCCAATATTAATTTTCCCGTTTCGAGTGGGAAATTAGCCATTCTTGAAAAAAATGGCTTTTAGTCATGTAAGAGTCTTTTTATCGAAAAAATTTGAACAGAAAATATGCGATAAAAGAGGGAACATAAAAACATAAAAGTTTTCAAAGCGAGAAAGTATGCTAACAGAAAGCTTATCGAGCTCGAATGGATTCAATCGATATGTATAGTGTTATAGTAACAGTAACTTTTTTCACGGTTTCTGAAGTTTTTCATATATTCTATCGTTTAAAATTTCCAAATGGATCGACTAGACAAAGCGAATAGATCAAAAATCGAGAAAACATGGAAGCCCCTTGAAACCGTATTGGTTTTCCCGATATTTATCTAAAAGTACTGTTTTTTTTTCTCTTGAAACTTCAAAAAATTCCAACGTTATTTTTCCCGTTTCGAGTGGGATATTAATTAATCTTGTCAGGAAGGACTTTTTATTATGTAAGGGGTTTTCGTACAAAAAATTATGGAAAGAAGTTTTGAAGTGATACAAGAAGGAACAGAACATATAAAGATTTTCAAAGTGAAAAAATATGAGGAAAGTTTCTGACATAAAGGACTTATCGAGCTTGAATGGGTTCTATAACTCCGTCTAGTGTTCCTGTAACAGTAACTTTTTTTTCTGTTTCTAAAGGTTTTCAAAAATTTATCGCTTATCTAGTGAAACTCGTTGCACGAGACCTACTAACTAGTAAACTCGACTGAAGTTTGCTGTTGAATTTTACGAAGATATCAAAATTGGTATGTTTTTTTCAAATGCGAAATGTCTGAAAACTCACACGAACTTGAAGAAAGTTGCAAAAAAAAAAGTTGCAAGAATAATATTATGGAAGGCAAAATATCATCAAACCAGTTGAAAGTTTCAATAAACTTGAAAAACTATTGAAACTGCATTACTTTTTCCTCTCGGTTCTTCAAAAAATGCCATTTTCTTCTGTAGGATCTGAAAAATCAAACATTATTCACGCTGTTTCAATTGAGGTATTAATTATTTTTGTAAAAATAGACTTTTAATTATGTTTAGCGTCGTATCCAAAAATTATAAAAGCATGCGGAAAACTGAAAAAAAAGAAAAATAAGAGAAGAACGTTTTTTGATTAAAAATTGATTGAAAGATCAAGGTTGAATATGCTTATTTTAACATGTCTATTGTTTTGAAAAAATAAACGATTTTTTTCGGTTTTTAAAGGTTTTCAAATGTCCATAGATGAACTGCAATTTACTAAAAACTAACTGAAATCAAAATACCTGGGAAATGTTTGAAAACTCTCATAGACCGGATAAAATTGACAAAAAAAGTTTGAAAACAATAGGAAACAGATGAATTAGCAAATTATTTTTATTTTGAGAAAATTTAAAAAACCTATTGAAACTGTATTTTATTAAATTTTCCAGTCCTTGAAACATTACCTTTTTTCCGGCTTCTAAAGTTTTTTTGAGAGTTTTTAGTTTAAAAATTGATTATTGTACCTTGAAAACGCACGAAATTTTCTAAATTGGACCAGAAATTACTGAAAAAGCGAAAAAATTAGTATCAGAAGAACTTCTTTTGTTTTTCAAATAATGTCTGAAAACTAACGTTGACCTGATAAAAGTGACAAAAAGGAACTATGAATGTATTAACCAGAGACAAATTATTGAATTCTTTTTCACTTTCCAAAAACTTGAAAACCTTTTGAAACTGTATCGCTTTTTCAATTGTTTTTTTTTTCAGAAAACACAGTTTCTTCAGAATCTCAAAAAAAAGTTTAATAAAATATTTTCAGTTTCAAGTGGGATTTTAGTTTTCTTGAAAAAATCAATTTTTGTTCAAGCGAATGGTTTGAAATACACGAATTTTTCTAGATGTGACTGAAATGTATTGAAAATTCAACAAAGATCGCAGTGTATCGTTTTGAATAATTCAATATGTTCGAAATTCAAAAAAAAAACAAGGTAGAAAGAATGAAAATCAAACGACACTGATTATTGAATTATTATTCAAAATTTTGGAAAACTACTGAAACTGTATCATTTTTTCTCTTGATTTACCAAAAAGATCAGTTTCTTTGGTTGAATTTGAAAAATTATACATTAATCATACCGTTTCTAGTGGCATTTAAGCTCTTTATGAAGAATGCGAAGTTTAATATTCGAAATGTCGTTGCGCCAGAAAGCTATAAAAGCGTGCTGAAATTAGCCAATTATAAGAGAGACCCGATTGCAAATTTCCAGGAAGATAGCTATGTTTGATACACTTGCAACAGAAAACTTTCTCAGTTTCGGACGTTTCTCAAGTTTAATTAACTAAAACCAGTTTTTGTTAAAACCAGTAAGTTTTTAAGAGCATGAAACAGGGAAAAGCTGGAAATGGATTTCGGAAAAACCATCGTAAATCATCTGAAATTTAACGAGTTAACCAACACATCGGCTATAAAATTACAGAAAAAACTATGTTGTGTAACTGTAACAGTACCTGTTTTTTATATTTTCAGTGTTTGGCATTGACGCCAGGATTTCTCGGAGTCGGAAAACAGAGATTCGGGATTTTCCGACTTTTTTCCGACCGAAACCTGATTCACACTTTCATCCGATACATCACCGATACGATATTATGACGGAACGGTATCGAAGTCCGAAAAACGCTATTTTGAATCCGTTTGGAGTTATTTTTAAAAGAAAAAATACGCCGGACGTCCAGGGAAATGTTTCCGGTTTCCCTGAAATTGTTTACTTTTCACTGCTAAAGTTGAATTGCTTATTTCTTATTTTATTGGTGCTCAACAGAAGTCTCCAAATAGCTGTTCCATTACAGGAACACTAATTTGGTATAGTGGAAACAGAGAATTTCTCGAAAATACCCCGATTTTTTATTAATATGTTCAAAGAACACCCAAGAAAAAAAACCAGAATCCTGTTTTTTACAGTTTCTGATTTTGTTTTCAAAATGAAAAAATACGCTGCTGGAAGTAAAAAAGAGGATTTGATCTTCAGAAAATGTTTTCAGTTTCTTCACAAAGTATTTTACTTCACTGCGCTGAAATTGAATTGCTTGTTTCATGCTTTATCGGTGCTTGATTGACTAGAATCTTTAGGAAAAGTCGTGGCCAGGAAAAAAAAGCACTGACTGAAAATTTTGTGGAGCTTAAATAGAGTATCATAAGGTTAGTTTAATTCAGTGGTTTAAAAACTGTACACGACAATATTGATTGACTGTTTCATTTCAGAAACATCAATTTGATGTAGTTAAAACAGATAATTTCTTGAAAATTCCACCATTTTTAAAAAATTACTTGGAAATGCGTAAACAAACAGAAACTTTTTTTTACAGTTCCCGATTTTTCCCTTTCTCCCAAGTTTGAGTAACTACACAGTTGAATTCTTCAACGGTATTGTTTTTTTTTTCTATCAACATTTTTTTACCGAAACTCAGATGAAAATTTTCAAAAAATACGAAAATAAACACTACCATATAGACTTAGAAATTAACAGAAACATGGCCAAAATAGTATGAGATCAGTCAGTCATATATCGATCGACTATAAAATACAGTGAATATTACTTTGGTAGAGTTGTAACAGTAAAATTTTTTTTAGTTCGAAGTTTGGATTCTACGTATTTTCTTAGATATAGCACTGATTATTCTTTGTGCCAGTATCTTAATTTGATGGAACAATGTCGAAATTTGAATAACGCTATCTCGAAACCACTTGGAGTTAGTTTTATAATTTAAAAAGAAACAAGTAAGAATTAAGAAAGGAACTCCAGGAAATTTTTCCAGTTTCTCTATCTTTTCTTTACTATTATTACCACACAAATTCCGTGTGTCTGTTTGTCTGTGTATCCAGAGCCCTTGCTAAGCTCCTACTGAACCGATTTTCATGAAATTTTAACTGATCGATAGAGAATGCTGACGCGATGATGCCCGTCTTTTTCGCGTTTCAAAATTCAAAGTTTGAAGCCGTATGCAGCGAAAATAGTGGAGTTCCAGTGCGAAATTGCGCGACGGAAGTGGGCGGGGCTTCGTAATAGAAACCATAGCGGCGCGCGGAACCCGTCAGATGTCGGCTGCTGCATTGAAAGACCCCCGCCGCTGCCAACTGTCGGTCGTCAAATAGCGAATGGAAGAGAGAAGGAAAGGGATTGAGGAACGAAAGAAACGCTAAACAATTACAGTGAGAACTGTCATTGAGAAAGTTCTCCAATTTTTAAAAAGAATTTGGAAACTTGCCGCTACAGGTCAGCAGTTGCGAAGTTACGGAAAAGTTTTTTTTTTAAGTAAGAAAACTGTTTTTACCTGGAAAATAATTTCAAGTGATCAGAAAAAAAATGAGGGAAGCTAACAGTTTTTGGCACCTACATAACAGAGTTGTACGGAATTCCGGACTCCGAATTTCGTATTCTGCGGTTTTTTCTTTCTGCATTCCGAATTCCGGATTCCGAAAAAAAATATTTCATTCCGTTACAACTGAAAATTTTTAACTCAAGAAAAATAGCAGAATTATGGAGAATATATGAGCGATATTCCGTCAGTCAATGCTTCTAGCATGAACTGACTTCTAAAATGCAATGAAAAACGGAGCCAAACTACTTTTCGAGCTCAAACGCTGTTTTAAGCTTTGAATCCTGCAAAGTCAATCTTTCCGAATTCCGAATTCCGTATTCCGGGAAAAAAGAAATTATTCCGAATTCCGGAATCCAGAATATCCATTCCGTACAACTCAGCTACATAACTTGCGTATGCCATGGTTTCGTCGAACTATGGGGAGCTAGGTCATGATTCCGTTAAACTTTGCTGAAGTTAGGCCATGATTTTGTCAATTTTTCGGAAAGTTAAGCCATGGTTATGGAAAACTTCGCGGTAATTGGGCTATGGTTTCGTTAAGCTTGGGGAAGTTAGACCATGGTTTTGTCAAACTTTGCGGAAGTTTTATTTGTCCAGCAATAGAAAGTTAGACCATGGCTCCGTTAAGTTTTGGGAAAGTTTTGCCATAGTTTGGCAAGCTATTGGGAAGTTAGGCCATGATTTTTTCGAGCTTTGGGGGAAGTTAGGCCATGAATATGTAAAACTTTTAGGAAGAAAGTCCATGATTTGGCAAGCTATTGGGAAGTTTGGCCATGATTTTGTCGAGCTTTGGGGGAAATTAGGCCATGAAAATGTAAAACTTTGAGGAAGATAGGCCATGATTTTGTAAAACTTTGAAGAAGTTAGGCCATAATTTGGCAAGCTATGGGGAAGTTAGGCCACGGTTCCGTTAAGCTTTGCGGAAGTTAAGCCATAGTTTGGCATCTATGGGGATGTTAGGCCATGTTTATGGCAAACTTTGGAAACTTTGGAGACTTCAAGACATAATTCTATCAAAGTTTGGATAAATCAAGACATATTTTTTTTGCTCCAAGCTGAGATCTATACTCATCCACCTTGAAATCAATTTGATATTGGAGTAAAACGAAAACCCTTTCATGAAGTCAAACTTCATCGATGAATCTACCTGAATTTATCAGATCAGACTATTCACGTTTGTTTGCTTCTCATTAGATTGTGAATTTCACTCTGTTTTTGAGACTGTTATCAGTCAAGTGTTGCCAGGAGATTTAGCCGCCGTAGGCGGCGTGAACCGACTGGTAATTTTTTACTTCACACTGCAAAAATTGAAAATGTTTGTTCCTCTCCTAAAATTACCAAAAACCTCTAAAATATCCTCAAGAGAAAACACGCAAGAAAAGAAAGACAAACACTTTTTTTTTACAGTTTCTGATCACTCTTACTATTAAGTTTGAGTAGTTACACATGATTCGTAACTAATGAATTATCTATAAACATTATTTTTGCCAAAAATTAGCTGAAAAATTGAATAAAATATATTTTAAAAAAACACTCCGATATACCTCTGGAAATTCACGGAAAATTGACCGCATCAGATCGACCTATCGACTATAAAACACAAGGCACAGTAATTTGGTGTAATTGTAACAGTCATTTTTTTCAGTTTCAAAGTATGGGTTTTAGATTTGCCTAGGTTTATCACTGATAATCTGCGGCAACTGTAAAGCTCTGAGAAAAGCTATTTTCAAACCGCTTGCAGTTATTTTTATAATTAAAAAACACGCCGGAATTAAGAAAAAGCATTTGATGAACTGCAGGAAATTTTTCCAGTTTCTCTAAAAATGTTTTAATTTACACTACTAAAATTGGGAATGTATGTTCCTTTCCTGAAATTACCAAAAACCTCTAAAATACCCTCAAGAAAAAACAAGAAAAAAACAGAAATTCTTTTTTACAGTTTCTGATCACTCTTACTATTTAGTTTGAGTAGTTACACATGATTCGTAACTAATGCATTTTCTATCAACGTTATTTTTGCCGAAACATCAGATGAACAAAAAAACACTGCGAAATACATCTGGAAATTTGGAGAAACTTGGCCAAAGTGATATGTGATTGGTTAATTTAACATTTGTACTAGGCATCCACAGTTCGATTTTTACACTGCTAAAATTGAAATGTTCGATCCTTTACTCGAATTACCGAAATCTTTAAAAAAACCTTACAGAAAAACCCTCGTACACTTGAACAGTGTGGCATAAAATTAGTTTGATTGGGCGGTTTGAAGATCGAACGATAATTGAATTGACTGAATTACTGAGACATCAAATTGGTATAGTTGAAACAGAGTAATTTTCAAAAATTTACTGAAAATGCGAAAGTAAACAGACATTTTTTCACATTTTCTCATTTCTCATCAATTTGAGGAGCTACACATATAAAACTGATCTATTGAAATTTGCTTCAAGTCGGGTGAAAACTATCGGATATCGTATGAAAATTCACGAAAACTTGGTAAAAAGTACTGTGAGATCGGTTGAATTTTCAAATTAACATGTATCGACTTTAAAATTACAAGGAACATGAATTTGGTACAGTTGTAATAGGAATATTGTTTCCAGTTTCAAAGTCTGTGTTTCACATTTTACACCGGCTTTAGCGTTGATACTGCAACAAGACGAGCCACAAGATCTGAACAACGCTATTTAAAATCCATTTGGAGTAAATTTGAAAATTTGAAAATACTCCGGATTAAATAAGGACATCTTGATCTTAAAAAAGTTTTTGATGTTTCTCTCAAAAAATTTTAATTCTGATTTTACACTACTAAAATTGAAGTGCTTTCTTTAATTTCTTTTGCCGAAACTCAACTGAGAAATTACACTCTTCTAAGATCTAACGATTAGAGATTGATACAGAGAACATTACTTGGTGTAGTAGTAACAGTAATAATTTCAGTTTTAAAGCCTCGATTTTACTTTCTCCCCAGATATGTCTCGGATAGTATTTTGGTGTAAGCGAATTCCAAAACTGACCAACTCTATTTTGATTTAGTAATCTAAAGCTATATTCTGCAGCTGTTACTTTTAATTCTCCTAGATTTCAGTTGAAAATATCATTTCCATCTGTAGAGTCCAGAAAGAATTGCAACATCGATCATTCGGTGTTTAATGTTATTCCTGTGAAAAATTAAATTTTTTTTTCGAAACGGATTGGGGATGGAAAAAAATAAGGACACATGATGAAACTATTCAAAAAATGTATGCGTACTGAGTAAGAAACTGCAATAAAAAAGTTTATTGGGATCGTTTGGAACAGAAAATTTTTTACAGTTCCTGGTTTTCCCCAAAATTTGTTACTTCACAACTGAAATCGATGCAATTCCTGTAATGTAGTTCTGCCAAAATTCAGCTAAAAATTACCTGTGATCGGTTAAAAAAATCAATAGGAATTCTCTGCGCGGGAGTTCGGTTGAAGCGTTGTTTGGAAGTTGAATAAGCAACTCCAAAATTACAAAGAACATTAATATGGTATAGTTGTAATAGTACCTTTTTTCCTGTTTCAAAGTTTGGGTTTTACACTACGTTATATTACTGATAATATTTACGAAACGATGTTAAAATCTGAATACCGCTATCTCGAAACCATTTGGAGTGATTTTAAAGATTTCTAAGTGAGCCGATATGAAGAAGAAATATTTGAGCTCCATGAAAATTTTGTTCAGTTTCGAAACAGTTTTTTCCTTCCACACGGCTATAATTGTTCGCTCTCCCTTTCATATACAGAAAATATGCAAAAAAACTTGAAAATTTGACAAAAAGCTAGGAAACTGACTAAAAATCTCCTAGAGTTTCGGGCAAAATGGGACCTCTATAGGTAGGCACCGCAATGAAGAGGGGGCGGGGCGTCGAAAAAATTCCGCCTGGAGGTATTGCGGCACTTTGAGCGCTTGTATCTCGGCTTAGGTCTAATAAAGTTGGAATGTTGTTTTACCTCCTTACGTAACTTTTTACGAGGAATCTAATGGTGGATTCCGTTTTTTGATAGGTATTCTAGTTTTTTCAGAAAAAGCAAGAAACCGGAAAAAATTCATACCAATCTCAGAAAATGGAGTATTTGGATCGGTTGTATTGACATTGCCCAGAGTTTTTTTGTTATTTCCAGCATTTCTAGATGTACTCAAATGGATTTAGCAATAATCTCAAAAATTTAGCATGCGCAAAAATTTTCAGAAGACGTCAAACTTCTGGAGCGATTTGAGAAAAATTTTCAGCGATGACCCCCAATTTTTATTTTTGCATTGTATTTATTGAACATTCAATAGTACAAAAACAAATTTTCAGCCCGATAGGGGCAGTTTGAAGTATTTTACTAGCTTCCTGAAGATACTGTATTTCTAAAAAAGATGAGTTTTTCGAAGTTTTAGGTCTGATGCAGGTCGATTGCCCAGAGTTTTATTTCAGAATCGGATTCTACACAAAATTTGCAACAAATCCCTTTCAAAAAATATATAGTTTGAGCATGCGCTTTTTGAGATATTTCAGTCTAAACCTGTTTGAAAGCTGAAAATATCCTGCTTCTATCAACCCCTCCCACTAACGGGCGTCGCCCACAATGTAAAGACAACCAAGGAGACGCGTGAAGTGCAGGTCCGTGGCGCAGCCGCAGAGCGCGCGTTTTGTGCGCGACCGGCGAGGGGTCGACCCCTCTCGAGGCAACTTTTGTTTTTCTCTAGTGATTTGCGCTGACTCCGCCCACCTCCCGGTGGAATTTTCAGTAGAAAATGAAGCAACAAAAAATGACGATATCTCGAAAAGTAGCGAACATTTTTGAAAAATTTTTTGGTAGTGTACTTATATTGCCATTTCGAACGGAATGCACGATTAAAATTCTAGAAAAAATCAGTTTGAAAAAAACGTTGCGGTGCCTATCTATAGGGTTCCTAATTCGGGCGGGAAAAATCCGGGAGCGTGGAAATGAACTTTTCTGGATGACCCGGGCGGGACGGGCCGGCGGCGGGCGGGCGAATTCCCGCCCGAGTAGGAACCTAGGCAAGAATCAGCTTTATGACAACAGAAACTTCAATTTGGTATAATTGAAACATGATTTTTTTGGTTGCTTTTCCGTTCACGGTTTTATGTTTAGATCTAGTTTTATCACTGATACATAGAAATTTATTGATAACAGGGAAAATGCCACTGATAACATTAAAAAGAGTTATAATTATTACGCAAAAATTTTTCAGAACTGATCGTCATTTTTCAAAAATTATCGTGGAAATGCTCACACGAATTATGTTTTGATTTAGTAATTATAAAATTATCAATAGGATTAGTTTTGAAAATTAATCGAATAGATGTGTAACACAAATTTAATTCCAAATTCGTAGTTGGAGAAAAAGCTATATTTTCAAAATCCATTTTCAAACATGCTTTTTGAAACACTCGTAAAAAATGGTATATGGTTCTGAGCCCCACAAAACAGCTGACATGGAAAGTGAAATTTTAGTATGCTGGCCTAGGAAATTTATGTGACCGAACTCTACCAAACTCAAACGAACGTTTTGGACTTTACGAAATCCGCTGTTTTTGTAATTTTATGAACATAGAAAAAAAGAAGAAGTTTCTAGTAAACAAAAATCACTGCATTGCTTCGAAGTTCAAAAAAATACTAAGCCTCTGGAACTGCACTAATTGTCGCCAGGTTTCAGAAGAACAAATTTCTTTTATGGAACAGGAATAAAATTTGAACTATAATTATTCGGTTTCAAATGGGTTTCTTGTTTTTCTGTGGGAAATATCTTTTGATTGTTTGTATGAATTTCGAATTCACACATGCTGAAATTAATCAAAAAGTAAAAGAACCTGCGAAAAGCCTTTCTTGATTTCTTATTGTGTCACAGAAAGACTTTAAAAATAATTTTAAAAAATCGAAATCAGGAAAAAAGGAAAAGCTTTTCAGTTCAAAAATGATTATACATTAATTGACTTCAAATATTGCCAATAAAAATATCTCATTTTTATGTAACTGAAAATTTTTTTCAGTTTCAGATTTTTTGTAAAGTTTTTGCCGCATAACTATAATTGATTCGTACTGGGTCCGACAAAGCTTATTTTTCAAAATGTTATTGGAAATACAACGCTGCATTTTTATGAAACATTCTCAAACACGCTTCTTGGAACGTTCTTAAAAAGTGGGAGATTGTTCAAAGCCCGACAAAACAGTTGCCGTTGAAGGTGGAATGCCAGTTTGGTGGCCTAGAAAACCCACTTGGCCGAACTCTACAAAACTGAAAGATCCGTTTTGCATTGAACAACACCTTCTTGAGACGAATTATCACATTGCCTCATAATTCAAACGAATTGAAAAATCACTGAAACTGTACTAATTATTTAAAAAATTTCTCACTTAGTCCAAGAAAAGAACATCAATCAATAATTATTCGGTTTCTAGTGAGGCTTTAGCTTTTCATGAAACAGTAAATTTTTATTCGTAGACCGTTTTCTGACAAATTTTGAGCACTTACTGCAATCTTTACTATTAACAATCATCAAATTCCGTCCGTTTGTCTGTGTGGAGCCGATCCTCCAGCTCTTCCTACTGAACCAATTTTCATGAGACAAAGACAAAACGATACAGAATTACCCCGCGATGATGCCCGTCTATTTTGTTTTTCGATTGGAGCTCTGTGAAGCTCTGTGCACTCTATGCACAAAGCCTAAGCCCCGCCCACCTGCACACAAGGATAGCGGTCATCGCGAGCCTGGATTGGTGTCGGCTGCGCGCATTTTTGAGGTCGCGGCGCCCCGCCCACTGCCCGGTTCAATTACCCCAGTTTGAGGTAAGGGGGTCGATTTCTTCAGCCGATTTTTGTGCTTGATAGCTCATTTTGTTCGTCTCGGTCTCGAGAGACGAAAAAGCTTTTCGAATTGAAAATCGGTCTTACAGTTTTTGAGAAAAACTCCTTTGAAATTCGACTATTGAGGCAGCGTGGTGTAGTGGTGGAAACAATTGCCCGGTAAATTGAAGTCCAAAGTTCAATTCCAAGATGTTCCGGATCTTTTTTACTTTTTTTTTCAATCACAAAAAAACTTGAGAAAATGGAACCTGCTTTGATTTTTCAATATTTTTCATGGAACTCCATTTATATGACAAAACCTTTTCAGATTTTAGTGTGAAGCAAGAAGATCCTGCCATGACTTCAAAAGCTTCAGAAAATAGAATGTTCCCGTAAACATTGATTTCTTCATTTCCCAAAACCTTTACAAAGCTTTTTTTTCATAATTTCTATTGTGATATAAGAAAGACGAAATTTGAAAATTTTTTATTCTGTACGTGAGGTTTTCATTTTCTTGAAAATTCTGTGTTTTCACAGAATTGTGCTGCAGCACAATTCTGTGTAAGGTGAAAAATAGCGTCAAAAGTCGAAAAAGGCGTGAAGTCTGACAGAATTTTGTAGAAATTGATCCCCTAGCGTACAGAATAAAAAATTTTCAAATTTCTTCTTTCTTATATGTTGTATTTTGGGCAGTTTTAAATTTTCAAAAAGACTGTTTTTCGAATGGAATTTATGAATGGTTTCGAATGACTGAACTATTTACTAGATAACATCTCGAAATGGAGAGTTTTTGTATCAGCCACTCCCTAAGAATTTTTGGAACGCTATGACATCTTTCACATAATTTTTGATTTAGGTCAGCTTCAGAAAGGGCAGACATACTGTTCATGTGCTAATATAATCAGGATTGCTCAAAATCGGAAAAGGGATGATCGGATATTCCGATTTTTCCGACTTTCGAATTTAGTCGTGTTCAAATTGAACGAATTATCAGAAATTTCATCACTATTTAAGACGAAAATTAACAAAAAAATAATAGAAAATTATGAATTTGATAACTTTTTTACCAAAATTTCAATAAAACTAACGTTTTTACTGAATTTTCACGATTTTTCGACTTTCCCCCAAATTTTTTTCGCGAGCAAATTTGATTATGATGTAACGTATCGATGAATTAAACTTAGTTTGAGCCAGAAACAGTTACAGAACAGGACGGTTCTTAGCAGAAAGGAGTTTGATCCTGATAGAATTCCTCACCGATGCTGTCACCGCAAATAGAAAGAAGTTCAAAGCAAGAAGTAAAGTGGCTTTGAACATAAGCACCAGCATGCCGACTAATACCATAAAAATATATAAAACCTGACATATAATTTGAGTGTTTTTCACCACGCTGCATGTTATCAAAAAACCAGGAGACACACCAACCCAAACTCCACAGAAAATGGAGTCGCCGGAGGCGACGCAATTTTCTGGTAAGTCAAAAAAAGAAGGAAACGACCAATTACTGCTTTATCATAATTAAGAAAAAATATACAATCCGAATGAAATCCTCTTTTTTTTTAGAAAAAGTTTTTTATTATTAGAATGCAGAGAAAAAAAAACAGACTAAATTCTATATCTTTAGAAATCATATTCAAAAGTTATCATTGCAAGAACAAAAAGACTTTGAATGGAAAACAAGCTAATCGGAAACTCATATCGAACTGGAATATGATGAAAGATTTCATTTAGGACAGTTGCAACAGAAACTTTTATTTTCAGTTTCTATTTTTTCAGAAGGTTTTATGCTCATATAGATAAAACTGATCATACCATAGACACAAAATTATTGCATTATAATGGAAAAGTTCAGTGAAATTTGGTCAAAGTTCGAAAATATCGGCAAAGATAATTTTCTTTTCCACTCCAAAAACAAATCAAATCAGATTTATGGTTTCAGAACATACATATTTGGTATAGTTGTAACAGTAACTTTTTTTCAAATCTCAAATTCAATTTCTCGTTTTCCCCAGTTGTATTGTCTTTAGACTCTGCTACTAATTTTCTGAACTGATGGTCTAAAACTTTATTCTGTAACAGAAAAATAGTTTTCTATTTCATGTTGTGAATATATTATAGAAACATTGAACTTGAAAAAAAGGAATGAGGCAAATTTAGGACAACAAACTTTTTTTCAGTTTCTATTTTTCCAGAAGGTTTTATGCTCTCATTGTTAAAAATGATGTGCACTAGTTCTGCAAAAAGTGAAACTTGAAAGTACTGAAAGATCATTAAATGTTTCTTATAAGTCATTGCATTTTGACCGAAGTTTCATAGAATCGATTGAAAGGGTTATGGCAATTTCAAAGACGTCGCAAATTGACTTTATGATAACAGGACATACGTATTTGGTATAGCTGTAACAGTAACTTTTTTTCAAATCCCTAGTTCAATTTTTCCATTTTCCTTAGGTGTATTACCCTTCCATCGTACTGCTAATTATCTGAATCGATGGTCTAAAACTTTGTTTTGAAGCAGAAATATAATTTTTCTGTTTCATTGGTGTAATAGTTTCCGGCCTAAAATTCTTTCTAATGCACTACCATAATGTCTAGCAGAAAAAAAATTGGTCGAAATCCCATGAGAATGCACTGAAAGCGTCGAAAAAAGTCTAAAAGGGCTAATCAAGAAACATGGTTGGTGGTCTCCTTATGAGATTATAGTTTTATCGAAACGGGAAATTATAAAAAAATTTTAGGAAAAAAAAGGTTCATAATGGTCAAAATCAAAATAATGGTTTAGAAAACTTGCAAGAAGAGGAGGGTAAGCAATTTTAATTTTAAAATCTTAAAATTTGAAAGTTTATTGAAACAGTAAGATTTTCATTTGGAAGTTGATTAAAAAAACAGTTTTCCTGATTTGAAAATTCTGTTTCTCATGGGTTTATTTTATTTCTCTCCGTGAAATGTACCTACTGACTCATTCCGCTTGTTGATTCTACCAATTATGAACACATGCTACACAACTAGTGAAAAATTGAAACTACAAAAACTAGAGAATCTGGAACAAAAATTGTAAAAATAGCGAGCACATAGCCCTCTCTGCGTCAGAGGTATTGAATGAATCATCAGTCCGGGAAACTTAATCGTTTATTGAAGCTGCAAGTATTTTTGTAGGAAAAACCTATGTATTGAGTGCAGACGAGAACTTTTTCGCGAGATTTTTCGATTTCATAGTTGTCTGTGTTTCAATCGGAGTGCTAATTTTCTGAATGGATAGTCTAAAACAGAAATATAGTTTTCTATTTCACGTTGTGAATTTATTTTTTTCACCCGAAAATTGTTCTAATGATTTCTGACACTTCACACAATTGAAGAAAACTTCCAAATGTCTAAAAAATGTGCTGAAAAAATCAAAAATCGTTCAAAAGTGCGAACACAAAAGGAATCGACACATACAACATGATTGGTGCTCTGCTTATGAGATTATAGTTTCTTCAAAACCGAAATTTTTTAGAGAAAAAAACAGTTTAGAACTGTCGAAAAGTATATTGATCAAGCTGAAATTCACCCAAATTTTAGAAAAAGTTGGAGAAATCAATGGGAACTGATATAAAAGTGATTGAAAATAAGATTCCGTGGTCAATCATCTGCTTTGGAAAACAACAAGAAAACCAATTTGTTGAAACTGAGAAAAATTTAAATAAATTTGGGTTAACTGAAAGTCGAAACCAGCACAATTTATAAACGAACTACACATACCATCAGTGCCAAAAACTTCAAAACTAAAAAAAACATTTCATTGAAACTGTAAGCAAAAATAGTCAAAAATAGTTATTTTGAACTAAAATATTCTGTTTCTCGTGGGCTTTTATTTTTTCTCAAAACAATGAATAATAATTTTCTGTACGTAGGATATCAAACAATTATGAAAAAAACAGGTTGAAATTAATCAGAATTGGAAAATTGTGAAAAGACGTAATTCTGGGGAAAAAAAAGCTATAGTCAACGCAAGCGTCTGCATACCCGCTTTATTGCAACCCCGCCCACCTCGTGGAAATAGTTCTCCCTTTGGAGAGAGCGGCCAGACACTTACTGTGTGCTTGTCTGGCCGCTCTCTCCAAAAGGAGAACTATTTTGGCGAAGGTGGGTGGGGTTGCAATAGAGCGGGTATGAAGACGCTTGCGTTGACTATAATATGAATGTTCAAAATCGTCTATGGGTTGGAGTTATTGAGTAATATTGAGTCACTGATTAAGTGCCAGAACCTAGAAAGCTAACTGAAACTGCGTGGTTCAACGTGAGCAATAGATAAACTTAGGGTTTTTGGAACCGGATTTTTTTCCCAGCTTCTGATTTTCATTTCGTTTGTGAGGTTGGATTCAGAGAAAATTTGTGCTTGATCTCGATGTGTACTACTTGAAATTTTTTTTTTTTTAATATGAAAGTTATCTGAAGCGTGGCCGCCAATTTCCCATATGATAGGTACTACACGCGTGCAACAAATTGACAACAAACTAGGGATAGTAATTTATAAGCATACGTGTAACAATAATCATTTTACAAGATGAAAGAATTTAGGATTTTAAGAGAGAAGTGATTCAGAATTTCCAGAAACTACCGTCAATTCATCGAATTTGGACAGAAGAATTCAATTCTGGAAATTCACAGAAAATGCAAGTCTGTTGAGATACTCTGGGAAGTTTTCTAGGAACGTGGGAACAGAAAATTGAGATATTGACTGCAATATTGTTTTAGTTATCAGTAGAAAAACTTGAGAAACTATTGAAACATTATGATATTTTTTTAAATTGCGTATAAAAAAATATAGGAAAAAAACGGATATTTCTCTCAAAATTTGCCGATGCTGGTGGACTAAAAACTGTTACAGAATCGACCGTATCATCAAAGAAAAGAGCTATTTTTTTATATCTGTAACAGAAAATATTTATCATTACATATGGTTTTGTGGATTTTGGGGAAATTGCTTTAAAATGGTCATGAACTACTGTGGATTATACCAGAATGGACGTGAAATTAGCGTTGTCAGTAAAATTTTCAGTTTCTAAACATCCTTATAGTTTATCCGGTCAAGGGAACACTGATCGATCTTCATCTTTGGAATAGACAGTCGAATAACAGTAAAACTAAGAAGGAGGAATGTCAACGCAGTTAAAGGAGGCCGGACATGAAAAAATTTGATAGATCTGAGATCTTCATACGTATAAAAATAAACCAATATTTGAAACCCCGAACATCATAACTTGCCCAGAACCTAAATTATGACGGTTCCTAGATTATAGGCGAGAGAAGCAAGTTTATATAGACCCTTGGAGGGTAACCGCATTTTCGTCCCTGTGGCTCACCCGGTATCATGTTTGGCGCCCAATCTAACCGGTGTGCTAGTTTGAACCCCTGCTTCGTGATGATTTTTTTTTTTTTTTTGAAAATATTCAAAACTGACGAATTAGTGCATACACCACATCTTACGACAAAATGCACACTATTTCCCCAAAATTTTCCCGGAATTACTCCTGTCCCCCCTCTTTTAATGTCAAAAAGAAGTTCCGATAGTCAGACTGTATGATTTCTTTTTATCAAACTTCTCATAAATTATTGTAACATAAATTAATTTGTGATATAAAAGTGTAAAAGGTTTTGTGAAAAGTTCTTCAAAATTAGTAAAAACTAGTTTGGATTATATCAAACTGGGCATCGGAAGAGCTTTCTGTTTCTTAGAAATTTCTTAGTTTATAGCATCAAATGCGCCAATAATGTTCGTCTACTATTATCAATTATTCCGAATCTACTCGAAATTTACTAATAGTGAAACCAGTACCAAGGAGTTATCCCAGAATTTTTTTTTAGAAAATTCAAAAAATTTGTTTGAAACGGAACAAAAGTGAGTAATTTTTTAGTATGTATATTCTTATTTTCCGACTTCAAGCAGAAAATTAATTTTTTTACAGTTCCAACGCTTTCAGAAAGTAGGGTAAAAATAATTAACATCGATGGTTTCGTGTGCATCTTTTCCCAACTTGAATCGCTTTCCAACCTAGTCCGCCGACCGAATTGTTCTCTATATTACTAGTGAACTTTATCAAAATTGGTTGAAACTGAAAATGCTCCAGGATTTTCAACAAACAATGCAATTCATCAAAAAACAAAAAACAAATATAATTAGAATAAAAGGCAATTTTAGGGAATCTTTATGAAACTGCAAAAAAAAACATTGGAAATTTCTGTGCTTACTTACTAGGGAATGGTCTAAACGCATGGTGGAGTTTCATTTGAAATTGTGTCCCGATCGATAGTTCAGTTCAACAGAAGCTCATAACTGTTTTCAAATTTTGCTGAATGGTATTCCGAACCGAGATATTCCGGTCCAAAGTTTGGTACTTTTCCACCCTGGATTTTCACAGCTTCACCATAGGGAACAGTGGAGAACAGTCTCTTTCCCCCTCCATCATCTCAACCCTCCCAACAACAGTGAAAAATGTCGGTTGAGTGGTCGAGTGGTGTGTAGTCTTGAGTATCAAACAGAAGGTACTGGTTCGATTCCCCATGCGAACACTATTTTTTAATTTTTTATTTTCAAAGTTTTTTTCAAAGTTTTTTACCGTCTGGAAGTTTTTTTTCGCATTTTTAGAAATAAGCTGATCTTCGAATCTACCGCAGGCGGGATTTATTTAACCTATTCCAGCTGGAAAAATGCCTAAAATAATGTATTCGAAAAATGAAATTTTCAAACTTTTTATGACTCTGGAAACTATTCTAATTCAAACGAACATTCATACAACTATATTACCTACAACAACTGGAAAATAAAGATCAAGCACTTGAACACAAATGCTTCTCTTCTACAATAAAGTGATCAAAGCACAGATATTTCCCACATCTGGCACAATGAATAAAGGAGAAGTGGGTGCATCCTGGTGCATCGCAGTCATTTTGGCCTTGGTCAGCAAAACAGTACTGGGCGGGTGTCAAGAATGGAGAAGCTGTGTCTATGTATCCGGCCTTCTTCCAAGCATACTTCATGAACGGTTCGAACTTGAGTGCCGACATCTGATGGTACATCAGACTGATCATCCATATTTCATTGTTGCGTTGGGCGATGATATATTCAGGGTGAAAGTTCAGCGCAAATGAAGTGAACTTCTTCAGTAGATTCTGGAAGAAAAGACTTTTTATTAAAAAAAAGAGTGTCGTTTCTACCTTCCACGGCCCATTCCAATGAGCATCAAGTGGTTGAATCATACTGGTCGTATGAGGAGGGAGATTCCTGATGGTGACGTCATATCCACGTGGAATGCAGCATTGGATGGAGCTGTGGTCGATGAATCCTGTCCAACTATCGATAAGCATCAGGAGTTTTTTGGGATTCGGATCGATGAAGACACATGATTTACACCAGTCAGTTACAGAGGTTTTTGACATCATATGTGTTTTTCCTGCTCGAACAACAAGATTGGGGCAATCTGGTATGGGGCGAGAGGGCGGAAATTGGCCTGTTGGTTCAGCCAGAACCATGTAGGCCTTTGGACCAAGTGTTCCATTCAAGAACAGCATAGGCAAGAATGTGAACGAGTGAGTGAGGGAGGATTTGGCTTGAATTAATCGCTCCACTATTTTCTCTCCAAGAAATGCAAGGGCTCGAGCTCCGTACAACTCCTTCTGAACAGCAGTCTGGTCGGCGTTGAAGACCATGGAGGGGTGGAAAGAAGAGAGCTCTTGACGTGTCACTGCCACGAACCTGCCAAGAAATTTCTCTATTTTTTATTGATTGAAAATTTTAGCCTACCTCTCTGCAATCTTCTGGATTTCGACTTTGTTCAAGAGGCATTTCCGAGTGACAAATCTTGTTATTCTTCGGCTCACAATCTTGTGGCTCTTTTTCCATCTTGTGATCCAGGATTGGCAGGCGATGAACTTTTGGACTTTTGTCTCACTTCTGTTCAAATGTTTAGCAATCATCATGAGGTCAGCATCGTGTAAAGAAATCCCTAAAGAAATGATTAATTGTATTATTAATAAGATTTGATCATACCTTTTTCCAACTTCTCTCTGACAACTTCATAGAGTCTCTTCGCCAGTAGTTTCAACAAATTAGTCCGTGACTCCTTGTAATCCTGACCTTCCTTCTCATACTTTCGAAGGATGCACAAGTGTCTTTCCGAGGTAATCCATCGAAAACGAGAAGTCATCACTGGTAAAGATCTGCACCCTTTTGCTGGTTGATGATAGTAATCGAGGGCTTCTTGAACCTGTTCTCTATTGATGGCCTTCTCTCCGAACATAACTTCATTCAATGATGGCACGACATTGTCGAATGCCTATAATTGAACAATGTTCATTCAATATTTATAAAAATAATTTTATACCTGAAACTCTTCCTGCTCATAGTCACCGTCCTGTTCATCAGCAAGCTCATCAATCTCTTCGACCTCCACATCTCCATACATCCCTTGTTCGATCAGGCTTCCGACATGATTCGCCATCTTCATCTCTCTCCGGGAAATCACAGGATCCGTAGGAATAGGAGATCCAAACTTCTTGTGCAACAAGAATAAGACATGAGAAGGATCGTAGTCCATAGAAAAATAGGTGAAAACGATAAAAATAGGAAGATAATGATGAAAAATGAAGGAAATCTCGCTTTTATAGGCATTTTTCCAGCTGGAATAGGTTAAATAAATCCCGCCTGCGGTAGATTCGAAGATCAGCTTATTTCTAAAAATGCGAAAAAAAACTTCCAGACGGTAAAAAACTTTGAAAAAAAAAATAAAAAAATAGTGTTCGCATGGGGAATCGAACCAGGACCTTCTGTTTGATACTCAAGACTACACACCACTCGACCACTCAACCGACATTTTTCACTATTGTTGGGAGGGTTGAGATGATGGAGGGGGAAAGAGACTGTTCTCCACTGTTCCCTATGGTGAAGCTGTGAAAATCCAGGGTGGAAAAGTACCTAACTTTGGACCGGAATATCTCGGTTCGGAATACCATTCAGCAAAATTTGAAAACTTATATGAGCTTCTGTTGAACTAAACTATCGATCGGGACACAATTCCAAATGAAACTCCACCATGCGTTTAGACCATTCCCTAGTAAGCTATGATCTTAACAAAATCAATCATTTTAGGAAACACATTGTGCAGAAAACCGCGACACTATCTCAAAAGTAGTTTGTATTATAGGGAAACAAAGCAGTTAATAAAACTAATTGTTTCGAAAAAAAAAACAAAAAAAAATTGTTTTTTTTAAGATTTCGTAAAACGAAACAAGTTTGGTTAAAATCGAATGAAAATTCGATTTTTCAAAAAACTAGGTGAAGCTTAATACTAGAGAAATAAAATAATTTGAAATTCCAAATGAAGTACATCAATTGGAAAAAAGAGGCAATTTCTGAAAAAGCTCGAGGATGAAACAGCAGTTTTCGTCCAAAAAAAAAATTCTATAAAGAAAACTAATCGGTTTCAAGTTGACTATATCAAGTTATGAATTTCACCAAGACCATTCGAGATTTCCTTCCAATGACAACTAGCATAAAGGATAATTTTGTAAATTCCGGACTTATCAGATTTTGCCATCATTCAACAGTTTGAAAAGCGAGAAACGAGGAAAAATTGAAATAGGTTCTAACTCTTCTTGTTGACTTGACTACCGCAAAACTGGTTGTGAAGACAAACATGCTCTTCAATTATCCCGATCGTAAAACGGCATTGTTCGGTCAAAAAACCACAAATAAACAAAGAAAATTACGGTTTTTAGTCTGAAATATGACCACGGGTCATATATGCAGGTAATTCCAGGAAGTTTTCATACTGAAAAAAAAACTCATTTTCATTTATTTCTGCCGGAATTTAAAATCAAATTCAGTACCACCGCGTATTTTTGCACTCACCAAACTTTAATAAAAACTGAAACATAAAAAAATAGATGGTTTACAGCGCTTTGCTCTTCAACCGCCTGGCTTCAGAAAACTTTAATTAGGGAAAAAAGTGACATGAAATTGAAATATTTTGCACAAATATTTGTCAATTATTCCAATGCGAAGATGGATTTTAAGAGTGAAAAAATTCGAAACTGTTTCTCGAGTTTCCTTTTTTGCAAAGCTCCAAGTCGTGCAGGAACTCGGAAGACGGAACTCGGAAGCCAGAAGCCGGAAGCCGGAAGACGAAAGACGGAACAGGTTTCAATATCCTGGAAGTCTAATCAAACAAGAAAACAAAGTCTGAAATTATAAAAGTTCACTAAAACAGTAATTTTTTTTCAGTTTCGAATACCTGAAAAACCACATCTTCTTGAAATTTTTTATAATCACAGTTTGAAAAGCAAAAAAAGAACCCAAAATTATCTCAAAAAGCAGTTTTTATAATAGAGTTACGTAGAGAAAAAAAATGAAAAAGTGGACAAAAATTTTGAAATTTCTTAAACCAAAAAGGGTTGCTTCAAACAGAACAAACTTTTTTTTTGAGTTTCAAGTTCTTGCCAAATATTTTGAATTACTTTTTAGATTTGATGAAAACGTTTTGTTGAATTACTGAAATATCAATAAAATATTGCTCATCCAGTAAAAAACGGAAGGGTCAGTAAAAAAGTGAATAATGGTACCAGAAATGATAAATGAAAAACAGAGAAATTCATTTTTGGGATGTTGAACAATACATTGAACAAATTGATGAAAATTCACCAAGTTTATCACTATGGGGAAACGGCAATTGAAAAAAAAAACCCTAGATTAGTTTGTGAAATCTGAGTTAAGAAAGGAACAGGCTTCAGCCTATCAAAATCGAATTCGAACTCTCCTAAAGGGTTATAAAGACCGGTTCAAAAAGCCTAAAAACGAGACCAAAAATTTTGTTGTTTTTGAAAGTTTGTTCAAAAATAAGAATGAATTTTCTGGCTATTGAAACTCCGTACTTATCAACAAAAAGTTCAAGATTCCGGGGCTAACAAATATTTGAAATAGTGTTTTTTTTCAGTCTGATATGCTTCAACAAGCAATCAAAAAATGATTGGAATGGTTAAAAATGCCAAATAGAAAGCATTAAAAATCCATGGGCTAGAGAAAATTGTCAAAAAGTTAAGATATTGATCAAAAAGTCATATAATGGGAACATTGAGTATAACTCATCAGATTTCAACTTATCCGGTGAAACAGTTTTTATTCAAGAATACATATTTAGGAAGAAAAACAATTCGGTTTCAGTTTTTCTCTCTAAATGATGACTACGACCAAAATAAGTTAGTAAGATTTTCTACAATTAAATTCATAAAGCGAAAGTTTTGAAACTCAAAGGTTATGTATTGTGAGCGTAAAGTCGGCGCCAAGTTCGCTCAACGGATAAATTTTCGATATGACCGATAAATGAAAGTGGAAGAGTCGGTGCCTCGGCCCGGGGTCGCTGGCAGAGTCGGAACTGCAACCGCAGTCCGAGGATGCGACTCTTTCAGCGACCCCGGGCCGAGGCACCGACTCTTCCACTTTCATTTATCGGTCATAACGAAAAGTTATCCGTGGAGCGAACTTGACGCCGACTTTACGCTCACATCATCATCGGTACAGTGATGATAACTCCCCGGTCCATGAGTTATCCCAATAATGAAACATCAAACTTTGAAACAAAAAACATCACCGAAGAAAATACATTCCGGTTTCGAGTTGATTATGATTTTTACCGAAATCAGTTGGTTTGGTTTTTTGTCTATGTAGAAGAGTATGAACGTCGGAAATAATTTTAAGAGAATATTTACATTAAAGAACGTTTTGTAAAATAAGAAATGTTTAGAAAATATAAACGAAATTGTGTTTTTTTTTTCAGATTCAACTTTCACAAATATATTTCTAAAAATCTTTAGTGGACAATATGAGCTGAAAGCAAAAACAATCGACATTTTTGTGGAAACTATCAGAATGTGTCAAATTTGGTTTTTAAAAAGCCCAAATACTTTCAAATCAACTGAATTGGTGAAAAATGACAAAAAATCGAAACAAAAAAGTTTGTATTATTAAGTTATTTTCTCAATTAATTAAATAGTAAAAATCATGAGAAACTCAGAAAATCTGAAAAAAGGTGCAACGTGGGTTGGAGAGGCCAAGACTGAGAGCAATAATTATGAAGAGTCAAGAGAAGAATCAAGAATTAATACTGAAAGCAAGAATTATCTCCAACTAAGCAACACTTGAAATAGGTTTTTTTTTCGTTTCAAACTACAGAGATATCCGTATGCAAATCCGGAATGAACGATTGGCATCTGCCAAATTCTTGAAATGATAAATTCATAGCAGTCATACAGGGCTACGGATCTAATTGTAGCAAATCAAAAAAATTGCAAATTCACTCAAAGACAGATCATCATCACTTGCCAGACTTGGAGTTATCCGAGTGATGAAACATAATTTTTCTAAATTCAAGAATACATATTTCCGAAGAATAACAATTCAGTTTCAGTTTTTCAATCCAAATTATGATTACGACCATAATTAGTTTGGGAGTTTTTTCCACAAAAAAATTCATAAAACCAAATTTTTGAAATCCAAATACTTGTATATCGTTGGTACAGTCCTGACAACTCTCCGGTCCCAGATTTATGTTTATGGTGAAACAGCAAATTTTGATCCGAAGGACTAATTTACGTAAAAAAATTACTTGGTTTTGATTTGGCGAACTGAATTATGACATCAGGCATTATTGGTTAACTTTATTCCTCCTCTACATTGAAAATGTTCTCAAAAAATTGAAAAATTAAGCTGAAATCCGGTTTTTTTATCAGTTTCAACTTTCTGAAATATACTTTCAAATGCCTCAATGAAACCGCTCTGGCAAACGTCCTATGTTTTACATGATCATTCTTAGAAAAGTCAAAAATTTCAATGGGTCAAAACACCGTAAAAACTGTAATAGAGGGGCATGTCTTTCTATTCTCAACGTCCTTCTGATACAGTTTTAACGTTGAATTCAATTTATTGAAAATTGTCAAAATAGGGTCAAAAACATATTGGAAATGATGGAAATCAGATGGAATAGGTCCTAATAGTGGATGTCTTTGATCGACTAACCAACAGATTCGTGGTGGTGTAAAGTGTCCGGAAGAATCCGGAAGACAGAAGACGGAAGTCGGAACAGTTTTTGAAAACTCGGAAGACGGAAGATGGAAAGCGGATGAAATTTCAAAATCCCGGAGGACGGAAGGAAGGAAACGGAAGGAACAAAAAGCGCTCAGAACTGCTCCAGCGAGAAAAAAACTAAATTTTGTGGCATAAAACTGGAATTTTGGAAACAAAAACATAGTTCGATGATTAGCGAAGTATGTTGAAATGCGCTAAAACCGGGTTGAAAAGTTAAAAAATTTGGAAAATTTCCCCGGGATTTCCGTTTTCTCGAAGCTTTTTACCGTCCGGAAACACGGAAGGCGAAAGCCGGAAGACGGAACAAATTTGGAAAATCCGGAAGTCGGAAGTCGGAAGCCGGAAGACGGAACAAATTTGGAAAATCCGGAAGTCGGAAGTCGGAAGTCGGAAGTCGGAAGCCGGAAGACGGAAGAGAAAAAAGCACGGAAGACGGAAGGCGGAAGACGGAAGACGGAATTCCGCTCATGTCTGGAACAAATAAAACAATCAGAAAAAAAAATAGTATGGGATGTTTTAACATATTTAAAAAAAAAATGAATGAAACCGGGGATTTTTTTCCAGTTTCAAGAATCAGAAATGAACTATCGACTCTTTTTAAATTCAATCACGTTCGACAACTTAAAAAAAAGGAGCCCGATATTTTTCCAAAAAAAGTGGTTTGGTCCTAGGTGAATGATGCCACTACAAATCGTAAACTGGGAAGAATTTAGAACATTTGAAGATAATGCAGACCACTCAATAATCAATGAAAATTGCCCATCCGTAGGTCATATCAATAGTGAAACAGCAAATTTTGATTCGAAAAGCTCTTTTTGGATATATATAGTCCGGTTTCAATTTGACTATATCAGATTATGACCACGACTAAGATTAATCAACTCAGATTTTTCCCATCATCGAAGAAGAAAAAATTGAGCGCCAAGAACGAGTTTTTATGAATAGGAGGACTGAAATCGGGTTCTTTATTTTAAATTCTGATGCAGTTTTTTATTCTGATCATTTTCTTTCACTACGACTACACTCAAAAATCACTCTAAACGGTTGGAAAAGGCGTTTGAAGGCATGG
Source organism: Caenorhabditis doughertyi (assembly GCA_963572265.1). Taxonomy (NCBI): domain Eukaryota; kingdom Metazoa; phylum Nematoda; class Chromadorea; order Rhabditida; family Rhabditidae; genus Caenorhabditis; species Caenorhabditis doughertyi. The sequence continues at coordinate 7,800,495 of OY751556.1, read as the reverse complement.
CCGCGTACAGATTGACGGCCTAGGAATTTGAAAAAAAGCGCGCGTAAGGCGCAAATTTGTCGGATCCTACGCCATCCACCTGTAATGCGGGCTTCTTTCAAACGCCTTTTTCACCCGTTTAGAGTGATTTTCGAGTGTAGTCGTAGTGAAAGAAAATGATCAGAATTAAAAACTGCATCAGGATTTAAAATAAAAAAAAAACCCGAGTTCAGTCTTCCTTTGAATTGCACATACATGATATATCTACAAACATAATAAAAAATCAGACCACTTTGAAAAACATAATTGAGTGTTTTTTTTTTTCAGTTTCAACTGTGCCATTTTTTAATTGATCAGAGAAGTTTTTTTTGATGGATTATGGTTGAACGAGGTGAATTTGGTTTGAATGAGTTCGAACATCAACAGTAAATATATAAAAACCGGGATTTACAGATGGCTTTTTAAACTTTGGTTCGCGTTTTAGTTCATTTTGATTTTCAATATCTTTGAAAAGACTAATGTTGTACTTCGGTGTGGAGAGGTATATCCATTTATTCAAAAGTTCAGAATCGGAATAATAATAGGTTTGAGAAACCGTGAAAAAATCGGTAAAGATGTGACTTTGGATTATGACAAGACAGTTTTCATGCTTCCTGGGACTAGCTCCAGATCATTCGAAAGCTCTATGGGTAAGAAAAACATGCGGATTGCGATTCAATTTTGTTCAAAGAAGACTAGGGCAAAGTTTTATTTGAGAAACGGGAACTAAGTTGGAATTGGACTGCCTATTTTACTGTTTTTAGTAGATGTTTTCTGTTGGCGATTTCTGAGTATAGTCAGTTACAGAAACTATATTGAAAATAAGAGACAAGAGAACAAAGCGAGGTTTTCACTGAAAAACTTGAATAGAGGAAAATATTTCAGTCCCACACTGCTTGGAAACTTTGATAATGGGAAATAATGGATTTGAGAAACCGAAAAAAATATATGATTTTATAAATTACGTAAAGGCAGTTCCCAGGCTATCTGGAACTATTTTATTGCGATACAAAAAATGTGGCAATCAACAATGTATTGATTGGAAGCGAAAAGGCTAGAGAAAGATTGGTGTAAGAAACGGAACAAATTTCGATTTGTTTTGATCGTTTCACGGTTTCCGGACGTTGTTTTGTACTGTCATTTTTTGAACATATTTTTTGAACATTTTGAACATCGCAAAACGATTGAGTGCGAACAAATAGTTATATGGAAAAGTAGGGTCAAGAAACGGGGAAAAAATTCAATTTGCATGAGTTTTTTACTGAGAACCTCGTAAAACGGAAGGATGATATAGAATTGGTAACGATGAGATATTTTGATGATGGAAAATAATGTTAATGTGAAACCGGAAACAAAACGGTGAAGATTTGTTTGGTTGTCTGATACTAGGCAGTTTTCATGCTCCTTGAAACCTATTCAAATTCATCTGAAGACATTTTTTGGCTATGGAACAGGGCTGTACGGAAATAAATGTTCGGATACGCGAAAAATTATCCGAAATTTTTTTCGGATAATGGGGTATCTGGAAATTTAACCGAACTTAGTTTTTCGGATATTCGGATATTTCAATTTTCCAAAAAAAGCGCTTTTTTGGAAAAAAATTCCAAGTTAGCTCAAATTTTGCATTGGTATTCGATGGTATTTCGACGAAGCTGAAAAATAATATATTTCGCATCATTTTTGTCAGTTTCGCAAAAAGGATGGTTCGAATCACGTTTTTAGGAACAAATCTCACGAAAAGTTTTGATCGAAATAATTTTTCGATGAATCTGATATCCGAAAAGTTATCCGATTTTGGTTTTCGGATATTCGGATATCCGAAAAATGTCCGAAACTTTTTCGGATAATTATCCGACAGCAAAATATCCGAAGTTCTTTCGGATAAACGGATAATTTCGGATATCCGAAAATTTTTCCGCACGCTCCTGCTATGGAAAGATTGTCGTGTTCCTAAACTATCACTTTCAAGCAAATGACAAAAAGTTTGATTTGTGAAAAGGAAAACAAATTCGATTTTGATTGGTTATTCTACTGTGATTGATTTTGTGACTATTGACGTGTATTCTTGTGTTTCTGAACTCATCGCATTCTTGAACTATTGGTTTTGAAAACTGAAAACATATTGGAATAGGAGTCAAGAAACAGAAAAAAAAATCTCAACTTGATTTTTGTTAGCAATTTTAGGCAGATTTTTAGTCGATTTTATAGAAATTTTTGGACACTGCTTTGACAATTATCAAAAATTGCTATTGGAATAATGGAAAAATCCAAAGAGCTTAAAATAGGAGTTGCGAAACAGAAGACAATTCTAGCTTGTTTTATGGATTTTAACAGTTCCAAAGTAACTTTCAAGTTACTTTCTGGTCATTATGAGATTTTCACTACTCAGATAGTTTACAGTCATCTGAAAACATTTTCTAGTTATCATTGATCCTCTGTCTATTAGTTTCGAAGTGAGAAAAAGAGATCTCGTTCGAGGAGCAAACGATAACAGATTTGAAAGGTGAAGTTGCATTTTTAAAACAGTATTATTATTTTCAGTTTCAAAATTCAAAAATCTTTTTTTGGATATAAGACGGTATCAATTTCAAAATTATTTTTAAATGTCCAAAATTTTCAAAACTTCAAAAAAATCTGTGGTGTTTCAAGATTTCCTATTCGAATTGAATTTTTGAAATTTTCTGCGAGAAATCTTCTGAGGTTTCAGAAAATTCCCCGATTCCAGGATAACTTGGGAAACTTTCGAGACTATGTGAGATTCAATGTTATACTAAAGTTCGAACGAGTTTATTTTAAGATGAAAAACGAGAAAATAAGATATAAGAACAAGTTTATTGAAGAAAAGAAGTTGAGAAGCCAATTATTAAATTCACAGATTATGCTTGTGAGCAAAATCTGTGAAATACCAAAAAAAATAAAAAAATAACAATTGAAACGTGAACTCCAGTAGGGGAGAGATTTTCCCAGAATTTGCTTGCAAGCAGAATCTGTGAAAACCCAAAAAAATAAATAAAGGATAATTTGTACGTGAACTCTGTGCTGACAGTAGGAGAGTGGTTTCACAGAATCTGCTTGCAAGCAAAATCTGTGGGATTTGAATGAAGCCTTGAAAACCAATGGTATCGATTGCCAGTTGAAATTCGCAAAGCATCAAAACCTCATAGACAATTCAAAGATAAAAGTGCAATCTGAAATATCATGAATAATGAATGCCTATTCGAATAACATCAAATTACCTTTTCGGCTTAGTTTCTACTGTTTCAGAAACAAGCAAATACATAGGCCACTTTGAAAAAATCTGCATAATCTGAAAATCTGAAGATTAGAAAATATCTCCGAAAATGTCTCACCATGAAAAACAACAATCATCAGAAACAAAAACATACCTTTGAAAAAATCCAGTAAAAATAAAAAAAAAGTATCATAAAGTACCTGAATATCTGGAAAAACTGAATGATTGTATTACTGACCTTGATTTCAATTATGAATTGTCCGATAAACGATAAATATCTTTGATTTGTTTTCCAAAAAACATAATTCCGTTTCAAACAGAGAAGTGAAAAAAGAAATAATTTAATCAACGTGGAATTTGATTCACGTGGATTTCGTAAAAGAATGTTCAAAATAAAGGACGGTCACTTTTTAATCAAATTCCACGTTGATTAAATTATTTCTTTTTTCACTTCTCTGTTTGAAACGGAATTATGTTTTTTGGAAAACAAATCAAAGATATTTATCGTTTATCGGACAATTCATAATTGAAATCAAGGTCAGTAATACAATCATTCAGTTTTTCCAGATATTCAGGTACTTTATGATACTTTTTTTTTATTTTTACTGGATTTTTTCAAAGATATGTTTTTGTTTCTGATGATTGTTGTTTTTCATGGTGAGACATTTTCGGAGATATTTTCTAATCTTCAGATTTTCAGATTATGCAGATTTTTTCAAAGTGGCCTATGTATTTGCTTGTTTCTGAAACAGTAGAAACTAAGCCGAAAAGGTAATTTGATGTTATTCGAATAGGCATTCATTATTCATGATATTTCAGATTGCACTTTTATCTTTGAATTGTCTATGAGGTTTTGATGCTTTGCGAATTTCAACTGGCAATCGATACCATTGGTTTTCAAGGCTTCATTCAAATCCCACAGATTTTGCTTGCAAGCAGATTCTGTGAAACCACTCTCCTACTGTCAGCACAGAGTTCACGTACAAATTATCCTTTATTTATTTTTTTGGGTTTTCACAGATTCTGCTTGCAAGCAAATTCTGGGAAAATCTCTCCCCTACTGGAGTTCACGTTTCAATTGTTATTTTTTTATTTTTTTTGGTATTTCACAGATTTTGCTCACAAGCATAATCTGTGAATTTAATAATTGGCTTCTCAACTTCTTTTCTTCAATAAACTTGTTCTTATATCTTATTTTCTCGTTTTTCATCTTAAAATAAACTCGTTCGAACTTTAGTATAACATTGAATCTCACATAGTCTTGAAAGTTTCCCAAGTTATCCTGGAATCGGGGGATTTTCTGATGCCAAGTGACACTTTCTCAAAACAAACTAGAAAAATAGAAATCTTGTGATTTCACAGAGAAATCTCCGAAAAAACAATGTTACTGTTTTTGAGTGAGTATTATCTGTGAAAATTCACAGATTTTTTCAAAGTTTTGAAAATTTTGGACATTTAAAAATAATTTTGAAATTGATATATTTCTGATAGTTCATCCTTGTTTCATCTTCCAACAAAAAATCAAAAAAACGTAATTTTGTTTATGAGAAAAAAAGAGCGGTTGCGTCTCATGATGCGTTAACGAATCGAACAAAAAAGACAATAGCACAATTGGCTCGCGAAACAGGGAGAGTTTTTTATGATTTTTAGCTTCAAACCCAGACTTGTAAAAATTCGGGCCGGGCCAGGCCGCGTTTGAAAATTTTTGGTATTCGAACTTCCGACTTCCGACTTCCAGCTCTACTTCAAAACTTTTCCTGGATCGTTTTTCTCAAAAATCGATCAGAATTTCTTCTTCCCTGGAAACATAGGTCAAAAAGCTAGAGAAAAAAACCGCGAAAAAAAATTTTCAACAAAAAAAGCTTGAAGATAACATGTTTTGCCCAGAACCCTGGGCCAGGCCGGTGGAAGTTTCTCCATCGGCCCGGCGCGTGAAGAGTTTGTTTAAAATTGCTCTGACGTAATTTTTGAGAATCCCTAATGTTATTCATACGTATAATTCGGAGCCAGAAATAACTATAGAAACATAGTTCTATAGAAACAGAAGAGTTCTGAATGCCAACTTTTTTAAGGGTCCTTCTGGAGAGTTTTCTATTAATTTTTAACAATTTTCCTTCCACCAATGGATAAGATTGAAAGTTGGCGGCAATTTTTTATTGTGCGAAACTGGAAAAAAATGAGAAAGTTATTGGCTTTCTGTCTTTTTTCGATCGAATGAAGTAGGATTGGGTTGTATAGAATTTAAAAAAAAAACAAAAGAACCTTGAATTATCTTGAAGTGAAAAGTTGGAGAAAAGGGGTTGAAGAAACAGGAAAGCTTCTTTACTACTGCACCTTTTTTGGGTCCTTTAATGGATTATGGAATTATGTTGAAAGGAATGGATTAGGGAAATCAAGGTGTTTCACTTTTTTTCAAAACATACCCGCGATCCAGCGGTGCAACTTTATCAACCAGGGTATACTGGATTTGAGAAAGCGAAAACATTTCACTTTTCTAGTCATTTATGGCACTATGAGATTACAGAAAGCAACTCGAAACTGCAATAATCGAGAATATTAGATATGAAAAACCGAAAAAAAAACAGTATCAATTTAAACAAAAAAACTGGAGTTAAGTTTGGATACAGAAACGGAGAATAATTTCTACTTCACTGTTTCTAAGGCATGTCTAGAATGCTCAAAAAAATTATAGTGCCGTTTAGTTTTCGCTTTCGGCTGAATCTGAGCCAATTGGTTTCAAGTGTTAAAAATGATATCAAAACGGGGTTCAAGAAACAGAGATAAATTTCACAAGTTTTCTACCACAACTTTATTGACCAAGTTGTACGGAATGGACATTCTCGTTTCCGGAATCCGGTATCCGAAATGACCTTCGAAACTACAGAATCCGGAATCCGGAATTCGGAATAATCTCATTTTTCGCGGAATACGGATTTCGGAATCCGGAATGATTGGCTCTGCGAGATTCGAAGCTTAAAACAGCGATTGAGCTTAAGAAGTAGTTTGGCTCCGTTTTTCAGTGCATTTTAGGAGCTATTTCACGTTGGAAGCGTTGAATACCGGAATATTGCTCAAATATTCTCTATAATTCTGTTATTTTTCTTGACTTGAAAATTTTGAGTTGTAATGGAATGAAGTTTCGTTTTGCGGAATCCGGAAAACGGAATCCGGAATGAAATCCAATTTTTCGGAATCCGGAATCCGGAATACGGAATTCGGAATCCGGAATTCCGTACAACTCTGGTATTGACCGCAAGGTTTCAAAAAATATTAGAAAACTTTTCCGAGACATTTTCTGGTTATGTAGCTCAGGTTCACGTTTTGCGGACCTATTAATGTCAAGACTAAATGAATCAGAAATAGGAGTGGAAAAACCGAAACGCTCTGCTATTCCGAGTACTTTTCAAATTGCCATGGTGTTTTTTTCATTTTTCAGGTTGCTTTCAGATCATCGCAAGATGATTCTAGGCTTTTACACATTTTCATTCGAAATCAATTTTTGAAGTTGTATCAACGCTCTAACTATTGCCTTAGATAAATCGGATTTCAACAAAAAGATTAGAGCAACAAAACAATCAAGAAACAGAGAAAAAAAACAATTTGAATGGATTCTAAAACAATAAAAATGTAGAACAGCTGACATAATCAACATTTGCAACAGTCTGGAAATCTATGCTTCAAGTTTGAAACAGTTTGTTTCTTTCTGTTTCAAATTCCAGAACTCAAAAGCTATTTCTTATTGTAGAAAGAAAGAGTCCTTATTGATTTCAATCAAAAAAGTGCAGAGCAAAGTTTTATACGAGAAACGGAGAAAAAGTTCTATTCAGTATATTTGTTTCACCGTTTCTAAACATTTTCAAGGTGATTGCCAATTGTTGGAGTATATTCCGTACCAAATAGTTCGGCTTTGAGAACAACACTTTTCAAAATGAGAGTCTGTGATTACTGTAGTTATATTGACTTCAACGCGTTTAGAGCTGTTCCGAACCTATTATCAGAAAATTTTCTAGCGATTTAGCACAGGCTCGAAATTCGTGAAAGCAATAAAGTCAAGGTCGTAAGAGCCAGAAACATGAGTTGAGAAACAGAAGAAAACTTTAGCTTGTGAGAATTTTTCCGGAGATTCGAATCGTTTCAGAGCAGTTTTTTTTGCGTTATTTTTTGTTATTGAAAAATAATTCCATGTTATATAAGTTATCCAACGTTTTTGGCCTGCGGATTCAACAAAACGGTCAGAGAAAAATGTTAATCAAGAAACAGGAAAAAACTTTTTCAATGGGTACTATACTAGTAAAACTGTCAGGAATGTTTACGAATTCCTCATCAATCAACAATTTTGTTGGTCTGAAAGCTCCCGCGAATCATTATGAATCATTATGATCGAAGCAAATTGAAAATTGAACAAGCAAATCCCTTATGAGAAACGGGAACAAATTTGGATTTGAATTGCTTATTTTACTGTTTCCAGACAATTTCAAGATTAGTAGAAGCAATCTTGTGCCGTTCATTAGATATCATAGTCTTAAAAATATTCAGAAACATTAGTTTTTTTTTAATGTAAACGGATTAAAGTAACATAGTCATCAAAATACAGTAAAAATTTCAATTTGCATGCATTTTTGTACTATCAGTAGGCGTGGTCGAATTTAACCAAGGTTATATTGGAGCAAATTCTGGGAATTCATCTGTAATGTTTCAACACGAGCGCAATGTGAGCAAGTTTCAATTAAAATTTTCGGCTCTATACGGTTTATGTGGACCCATGAAGAATTATGTGGACCCAAAAATAATTATATGGACCCATCTTTGAAAAATTATAGAACATTCTTTTTGGACTCTAAAATTTATGAATTTTTCATTTTTGAGTATTATGTCCTAGAAATCTTAGTTCTCTAAACTTTTTCAGTTTTTGAAATTTTTGAAAAATTTAAGAAATTTTGATAGTTTCAATCAAAAAAAGGCTTAGGAATTCGGTTTTTTAGTCTAATTTTGGATGTGGCTAGCTTTAAAACTCTAAACGATGTATTTCAAAAAAAAGGCAACTCAATTCCTAAGCCTTTTTCCGAAAATTGAAAAAGTTTAGAGAACTAAGATTTCTAGGACATACAGTACTGGCCATAAAGAATGCGCGTTTTTATTTTTTCAGTGGTAAATCGTGATTTTTCGCCTTTTTCGTGATCATGTCACGAAATGAGGCATTGACATAGGGCATCAAAATTTTTTGAGGGTATTCTACCCCTTTAGAGCTCCACTTTTTTAGTTCATGACTTTTCTCGATAATCAACTTGAATACTTTTTACGGGCCGTCAAAGAAAAAACACCAGAAAAAACGAGGTTTTCAGTGCAAAATATGCGATTTTTGTGCTTTTTTTCTTTGACGGTCCGTAAAAAGTATTCAAGTTGATTATCCAGAAAAGTCCTGAACTACAAAAGTGGAGCTCGAAAGTGGTAGAATACCCTCAAAAAATTTTGGAGCCCTATGTCAATCACACGCTCTGCAGCATAGTCTCAAAAATGATCATTTTCAACTGAAAACAGGCAAACGCGCATTCTTTATGGCCAGTACTGTAATACTCAAAAATGAAAAGTTCATAACTTTTAGAGTCCAAAAAGAATGTTCTATAATTTTTCAAAGATGGGTCCATATAATTATTTTTGGGTCCACATAATTCTTCATGGGTCCACATAAACCGTATAGAGCCAAATTTTCATTGGTTTCAAATACAACACTGATTTTCGAGTTTTTTTCACGGTTTCTAGGCTGTTGAATAGGTACTCAAAGCTGAGTTAATACAATTTTAGGCATTTATCATTCATAACAGCTATTTTAACATCAAGCCCCAAATATTTACAGAAACACAGAGTTACAGAAACTAGAAAGTTTTTGATGCTATCGATCTTTGGGGTTCCCTGGTATGTTTTTTTTTCAACTTAATCATGTTTTCAGTTTCAATGGCTCGGAAAAGCTCGAAATAGAAAACCGGAGGAAATATTTTTTGTACGAAACGGAGGAAAATTTCACTACTTTATTGGTTTTTTTTTGTCGATTTTCGGTCGATTACGGTGTGTTTGAGATGTATTGATCATCGAGCGAGAACCTGGCTCGTGGAAAATGGTGAGAGAAACAGAAAACTTCTATATTCCGGCACTTTTTTCGAGTTCTCAAATAGATAGACAGATTATGTTAGGAAGAAGGGATCAGGGTAATCCTGGAGTTTTTTTTTCTAATTGAATGTAAGACATGCGGTCCAGCGGTCCAACTCTATCAACCAGAATATACTAGATTTGAGAAACTGAAAACATATTTCAATTATTCAGTTTCCAAAACGAAAAAAAATTGGATTATAGAAAAATAACATATAAATAATCTTTTTTGTTTCAGAAAGTTCATTTGAATACATTTTCTAGTCATGAAAGGTTGGCTAAAAGACTAATACCAGCGATTCAAATTTTTAATGATCAATAATAATTGATTCCTGAAACCGAAAAAACCTTTTTTTTTTGAGTTTTCGGTCTTGGGTGGGGCAGTTCCACTTGCTTCCTGTGACTCTTTCAAGAGTTTTCTGGCTATGGAATGCGGGCAATAATGAAAACATCGAATTTAAACAAAATGTTCAAAGCAAAGTCGGATTCAAGAAACAGAAACTATTTTCGATTGGCATGTGTTATTTTATTGTTCCCACCAGTTGTCCAAGGCAATGGAAAACAGTTTTTAAGCTTTTCTGTTGTTATTTTCAGGTTGTAAAAATTTTCGAGCCCTCTTGATTAAGCGATTTGATTCAAAAAGAAATTATCAAAGTGAGAATCAAGAAACAGTGTCTAAACTTCATGTAGGCTAGTTTCCTACTGTAGTTTTATTGGCTTGAAGGTGAAGACTGAAAATCGACTTTGAAAAGCATGTAATTTCTTTTTCTGGCTGTAAAATATCTGAAACCTCTTTATTAATCGATTTTGATTCCAAAAAAGTTAATCAATATCATGAAACAGTGTCGAAACTTCATGCAGATCAGTTTTCTACTGTTATTTTATTGGTTGGAAGGTGAAGAATATTCCAAAACATATACCGGGGTCTGGTGACAATAAAGCCAAAACGAATAGAATTAGAAACAAATATGGAGAAACGGAAGAAAAAACATTAGAGTATGAGTACCGTTTATGGGTTTGGAACTGCTTTGAAACAACTTTCAGGGTACATTTAGGTCATTGCAAGATAACTCTTGGTTATTTACTATTCACACTATCATCTGAATTCATTTTCTGAGAATAATGAATGTGTTGTCTCCAGCACATCAGTTTCCAAACGAAAAAATAATAGCAATCAAGAAACAGAAAATAATCAAGAAACTAAATTTGAAAGAAAAAAATTGTTATTGGTTTATACCGGTATAACTGTCAGAAAATATCTACCTCTTTCCTGTCAATCTGTCTTGTTAGTCTGAAAGCTACGTTACATGTTTGAAACAGTGTAATTGCTTACAGTTTCAAATTTCAGAGATATACTTCTGAATTTTTTTTGAAATTCGTTGAAGTCTACGCTAGTTCACAGGAATCTCAAAAAGCCTCATGTTTCTGGGGGAAAAAAAGTTGTTCACCTTCATTCCATCTGATAAGAAAATGATTTGATGATCGGCACTTTTCCAAACTTGAATAAACAAACTTAGATTGAGAAACGGGAACAAACTTCTATTTACCTCGGTTACTGTTATTTGACAATTTCTGAGACACTCAAACAAATTCTGAGCCGTTCACTTGAAATTATTCTGGGTAGCAATAAAAAGATGTGATTTTTCAGTCACTGGTTTTGGGGGGTCAAATGCATTCGATGGTGTTTTAAAACAGTTCCTGTGATTTCATCGGTAATATTGATCATCGAAGCCAAAATAACTAAAGAAATATGAAAGAAACTGGGAAACTTTTCGGATTTCCCACTTTTTTCAGTCAATTTTTATAGATGTGGAGCGCTTTTTCTGGTTATAGGGATTATAAATACTATTTCTATCAAATTAGAGGGAAAAGTAAAATACTGATATTGAATTCCTAAAACGGTGAAAGTTTCGATTCTTATTTTTTGAAAGTTTCAAAGTTTTCATCTGCTATAAGACCACTTTCAAGTTGGTCCAAAGAATCTGATTTAGTTCTCATAATTCGAAAAAACAATTTCAGTTTGTGTGAAATTTTCTATTTCTAGAAAGCGTAATCGAATGCTTTGCAGTTAACTTAGAACAATTTAAGGGAATTTATCGGCAATATAGGATCAAGACAAACAATGAACGAAGCCGAAATAACTACAGGGACATAAGATTAGAGAGACGGGAAAAATTGTCCTAATTTTGCAGTCAGTTTTTAGGTGTGACAAAGGTGTAATCCGATTAATTTCAAGGACGAAAGAGCTACGGAAATACGATTAAAGAAACTGAAAAGAATATATCAGCTTGTTACTGGGTTTCGGCTGTTTTAGTGCAGTTTTTTCGAAAAAAAAACTAAAAAACTAACTTCAGAAACATACAATCAGAGAAACCGGGACAAAATCAGAATTTCCTACTTTTCCAGCACTTTGAGAGGTTTCGAGCTATCATCCAAATAATTATCTTAGCGATCTTCTTCGATTTTGTGACTTCGATTTTGGTGTTATTAATGATCATAATCCGAAATAGAAAAAATTGAATTAGAGAAACGGTAAAAAATCCGCTCATTTATGCTGTATTTGTTTTTGGTGAGATTTTCGACTTTTTCAGAAAATTGCTAATGGTTCGGAATTAGTTTCAAGCACATAAGATCTATGAAAATAAGATTAGAGAAACGGGGAGAAATTATGTGTTTTTTATGAGTTTTGGCTGTTTCAGAGCAATCTTAAGCTACATTAAACTATTGGGAGATTATTGTGCAGCAATGTTGACTTCCACTTAAAAAAAGTTCTGGTTTAGCTATCAGATTAAAGCGAAAATGGCAATATTAATATTGGATTTCTGAAACATGAAAAGTTTCAAATCAAATTTCTTCTCAACTTTGGGATTTTCAACTGCTGTTGGACTACTTCTTGTAAGTTAGTCAGCTTTTTTGAGTTTTTGGATAAATTGAATTCATTTTTAATATTCTGACGGATAATAGACCATCTCAAAGTTTCCTGAAGGTATTTTCTAGTCATAAGAATATGATCTAACGTTTAATTAACTGATAGTGAGTTTGAATGGCTAACCTACTATAACATTGAAACGAAGAAACGGAAAAATTTTTTATATGGTGCTTTAGGAAGAAACAACTAGGAAAGTACTGTCAACTTCGCCGTCAGAATCGCTGAAACATTGAAGACTTGATGTCTAACGGAAAAAAAAAGGAACGGAAAAAAAAACGTGGTCACAGATCCAAATTTTAATTCCATTATTCCGCTTCTAACTCTGGAAGTTTCCTTTGTTTTGTTGACTTGTTATCTTAATTCTATCAGAAAAAACTGGAAAAAATTTTCCCGATAGAAAACCTTTTTCTGTTCCACAATCTATTTTTCCTAACAATCTTTTACGTTAAACTCGATTCATCTCCGCCATCCAGAGAATTATAAAGAGTTCCAAACTACTTTACTTCGCTTAAAAAATTACCATAGAGTCATCGCAATACTCTGGGAATGGTCTCCAGCGATAACTACAAAAATATTGTGTCCAATCAAGAAACGCAGACAATTTCTTGTCTGCGCCTCTCGGTTCTTTACTTTATATTTTTGCAGTTATCATTGGAGCGCGTTCAAAGAGTTTTACGATGACCATAGGATTTTACCAAAATTTAACAGTTTCGGAACGTTTTATAATATTTTGAGAGGTTTGCAGATGCATTACGTTTGATAAACACCTTTAAAAATAAAAGTTTTAAGAAACAGAAAAGCGTTTCTATGGGGGTTACGTTTTCCCATATTTTTTGAAAGGTATCAAGTTAGTTCCAATTTCAAGAAACATAATTTTTATGTTGATAAAAGTTTTGAATTGAAAAATCAGACATGAAAAAACCTTGTTGTGGGAATTTTTTTCTGACTTTTGTAATTTTCATTTTGAATATTTTCAGCTATTTTCTCTTTTTTTTACAGAAAAATATTTTCGAGCACGTCTATCTATTGATTATGTATGTTCCCCAAATCTGAAAGTCACTGGGTTCATGAAACTGAAAAAGTATAATCGCCATTCCTGTCTGAATGAGGTCAAGAGCCGAATTTTAGCACTAATTTGAACTTTCCTGCCTGTTTTAATCTATTTTGAAAAATTAAACTTTTCAAAAAAATTCTCGAAAAAATTCTCGAGAATTTCCCGAGAATTCTCGAGAATTTTTAACTTTTCTCGAAAATTTCTCGAGAAATTCTTGACCCAGTTCTCGAGAATTTCTCGAGAAAAGTTTCTCGTCTGCACACACTGCTACTATGTTCCAGCTGCTATTAAAAAAAGTATGTGATTGATTCCGATTGAAACATTCAAAGATATCACTTCTCTATACTAAGAGGCGAATTCTGTGTGTGTGTCCGTGCCGTGCTTCGGCCTGAATAACTTTTTTGCCCTCTAACCGATTTGTACCATACTTGGCATGTAAGCATAAGTCCCCGAGCGCTTCATTTCCAGAAAGTTCTGGAAGCAGATTACTGTAGGAGTACTGTAGCTACAGTAACCCAAGTTTTCGAAACACAGTTCAGGATGAACCGATTGACTCGAACTTTCAGTGGGCGCTTGCATGGGACTCACTTTGCATACCGTCCAAACCAGGTCCGGATTACTGTAGGATTACGGTAGTTACAGTAGCCCGGAATTCTTCGAATTACTTCGGAATGAACGGAATGACTTCCAATTCATATCGAAGCATGGACGGGACACAAGTAGTGCACAGCCAAAAATTGAGGCGGATTACTGTAGGATTACGGTAGTTACAGAAATCTGTATCTATCCTAGATGATTGAAATACGGAAAACTTCGTGGATTTTTGATTATGTATGGGATAAAATATAGCTTTACACCGTGAGAGATGTACTCAAAAACTGCCGAAGTTGAGCGAAGCACGCTTACCAAGTTTTCAAATTTTCTTCTAGAATGTTCTGGAATTCGAAATTTTTCCAGAATTTTCTAGAATCCAAAAATTCAAAAAACGCGGAAGTTCGAAATTTTTCCAGAATGTTCTAGAATCCAAAAATTCAAAAAACCCGGAAGTTCGAAATTTTTCCAGAATGTTCTAGAATCCAAAAATTCAAAAAACCCGGAAGTTCGAAATTTTTCCAGAATGTTCTAGAATCCAAAAATTCAAAAAACCCGGAAGTTCGAAATTTTTCCAGAATGTTCTAGAATTCAAATCAGACGGAAAATCTTCCACTTTCTATCTAATCATTTGTAGAACGCGACAGAATTCCTGTAAGCTTACGGTAGAGACAGTAACCCAAAAGTTCGAAATGATTACCAGATTGAAAAAATTTGTCTTATTTTCGCTTGCTGTGTGATAACGGCGTATAAAGAAACTTAAATTCCTCCTATATAACCAAAGCCATGAAAATCGGTCAATTTTTGAAAATATCGGCAACAAACACTCTCACGACGGCAATGTTTGACGAAAACACGTATACCAAATTTCGAACCTTTCTAGATTGTTGGCAAAAAATACGCGAAAGTTTAAAATTTCGTTTCCCAGAAAGTTTAGGAACTTACTATGAGAGAGTTTTGGAGAAAGCACTTCCTTATCAACGCGGCAAAACGTCCCATCCCACGTCTATTCAAGCTTAGGCACACGTTTGATAGCAAAGTGGACAGTTTTCAGACTGGACTGAACAATAAAGCCAGCAAATGCCAGGAGAAAACCCGCGACGTAGTCGCTGTTTTCTGCTGGTTTTGACTATGTGAAACAGAAAAAAAAACCAGGATTTGGTATAATATTTTTTTCTGCTATTCTTTTATCCGTCGAAACGAACCGTGAAAAAAAATTCAAACGATCACAGTGCAAATCAGCCTGAAATGCCTTAAAAGTATAGAACCAAAAAATGGGAACAAAAATAATGTTTCAGAAACTGAACATTTAGTGTGGAGAAAAACTATCAATGTTTGTTGAACTGATGTTGGAATTACATTTTCTAGACTGTTGCATGTCTTTTTTGAAGTAGGTAAATGTTTTTGAAACTGATTTTGTGCTATTTTCTCAGCAATAGAAATTGTTAATAAAGCTCAAAGGTAACTTCAGTTTGAAAAAATTTGAGAAGATTCATTCTGTGAGAAAAGGCAAAGAAATTTTAGCTAAAATTGTTTACAAGTTTTACTTGGGTTACATAGACTTCTGAAAACGAACAATAGAGTGATTGCTAAGTTACATGCACTGAAAAAGGATCTCAAGAAACAGAAAATTTTATATTTTGAAAAACTTGTCTTTGGAGTCACTAGCTTTTGAGGTTATCTCAGCTTTTTCAGAGCTATTTTCAACCAAAAAGGCAGCAATGTCAATAAGATAATCTCTTGCTCTTCGAGGTTCATAGCATAAAGTGGACAGAGCATGGTGAGCTTGAGCGAAGGAAATTGACTGAAACACACGCATAATCCCATCTACATCTGAAAGCGGTGAAATGGAAAAATTCATCAAAATAAAATAAAAAAAGAGGGAAAAGAGAAGAAGTGACAGAGAAGAGAAGGTTGAAGAAGAGATTGTTTTGGGTAACTGGAGGAAAAAAAAAAGATTTTCGTTGGGTAGGAACTATAAAAAATAGGATAAGAGTGGAAAAAAGACAGGAATTTATATAATTTGGATGCCTAAAACGGAAGACGCCATCACTATCCGACTAGGTAGAACATGCTTATTTGAATCTACCTTGAAAAAGTAGATTATTTTTGGTTTTTGAATTTTTTGAAATCAATCACTTACAGAGTCCAAATTAAACCATACTGTACCTTCTAAATTACGTGAATTTCACTAAACTCGACTGCAGTTCTCTGAAAATTCTACGAAAGTATCATAATTTATGCAGGAAATGCAAATTGTTTGTAATTTAACTTCCCGTAAACCTGATCAAAGAGGCGAAATTGCGAGAAGCTAACAAGAAAAGGATTAAATTAGTTAATTTAGTTCAAAAAACTTGGAAAGCTATTGAAACTGAGTCTTTTTTTCCTAGGTTTGTCGAAAAATACTTCTCTTCCTGTAAATTCCGACATTAATTTTACCGTTTCTAGTTGGATACTAGTTCTTTTTGGAAAAAATGTTTGTGATTGAAACATAATCTTCATACTCTTCAAAAATCGGCCCAGACCGCGTCTGCAAGGATTTCAAAAATTTTAATCTTCAAGCCCATTTTTCCCGATTTCAGCTCAATTTCGAAACTTTCCCTTTGTCCTGATAATTCGAAACGATACAAATTATCTTCTGGAAAACATTGAGACCAAATTAGAAAATGAAAAACCGCGAAAAAAAATTTTGAACCCCGGGCCGAAAGAAATGTCTCCAGACCGGGCCCCGCCCGTGAAAAGTCTGAAAAATACGTTCACATCCGAGGAATCAAGCTTGAAGATTCTAAATTAGTATATCTAGTGGTCTTGAAACAGTAAACTTTTTTTTCGCTTTTCAAAGTTTTGAAAGTCATATAAAAAACAGAATCAAAAACAATATTGCTTTTCAAACACGCAAACTATCTTAAACCACTGAAAATGCGACTAACTCATCAGAAATGTTCGAAAACTCGCCAAGACCTGACGAAAGGGAAGCAAGAAATTACGAAAACTCTGACGAACAAAGTTTCAAGGTTTCGAAAAACTTGAAAAATTACTGGAACTGTTTTGTTTTTTTTCCTCTAGATTTATCAGAATGATCCTTCTTCATGTAGAATTTTCCTTAAATTCAACATTATTTTCTCCGTTTCGAATGGAATATTAGTTATTCTTGTAAAAAAAAGATTTTTGATTACGAAGGTGCTCTTTTTATCAAAAAATTACTGAAAAAAATTGAAAAAGGTGAAAATGAAACTTGAAGGGTTTCGAAAATGGAATAAGGGGGCATTTATCGAGTTCGAATGGGTTCAATCGATGTGTATAGTGCTATTGTAACAGTAACTTCTCTTCGGTTTCTGAAGTTTTTCATAATTCTATCGTTTACAAGTTCTAAATCGATCGGCTTTGTAGATCTATTAAAACAAAATACACGAGGTTTTCTAATTCTCGCTGGAATTTACTGAAAAAAGCGACGAATATATCGGAATATCCTTATTTAGAAATTGCGGAATTTCTGAAAACTCATATAAACTTGATAAAATGGACAAAAGGAAAAACTTGAAAGCAATAAAGCAAAATCGTTAAAATAAGTGTTCAAGAAACTTGAAAATTTATTGAACCTGTATCGTTTTTTTTCACTTCGGTCTATTTAAAACCATCTCATTTCTTGCAGGATCTTTGAAAATTCTAATATAAACAATTCTGTGCCGGGCGAAATATTAGTTTTTCCTGCAAAAATCAGTTCAAAGGGTCTACTATCAAGTAACTCATGGAAGTTATTAAATTAGTTAATAGTTCGAAAAAACATGAAAAACTCTTGAAGCCGTATTGTTTTTCCCCTAGATTTATCAAAAAAAAAATACTGTTCTTTTCTCTTGAAACTTCAAAAAAAAATCCAACGTTATTTTTCCCGTTTCGAGTGGGATATTAGTTATTCTTGTAAAAAGGATTTTTTATTATGTAAGGGGCTTTCGTACAAAAAAACTATGGAAAGAAATCTAAAGGTATAAAAGAAGAAATATAAAAAAAAACATTAACGTTTCCATAGCAAAAAAAATATGAGAAAATATGCTGGCAGAAGGATCATCGAGCTTGAATGGGGTCCATAAACCCGCCAATTGTTCTTGCAACAGTGACTTTTTTTTCTGTTTCTATAGGTTTTCAAAAGTCTATCGTTTACCTAGTGATGCTGGTTCTTTAAAACACTTGTAAGAAAAACAAATTTGACTGGAATCTGCCGTAAAATTTTACAAAAAAAAATCAAAATATGTTTTTTTTTTCAAATGCGAAATGTCTGAAAATTTTTGGTAATTTGAGATAAAGTTTAAGAAAGTTGCAAAAAAAAAAGAACTTGCAAGAATATGGAAAACCAGACGGTTTCCGGCGCTGTGATCTTATCAAAAAACGGAAAAGACGGGCATCATCCCGTCAGCATTCTCTATCGATCATTCAAAAGTTTATGAAAATCGGTAGGGCCAGCGCCGGACGAACAAACAGACACACGGAATCTTTGTGGTAATAATAGTAAAGATAAACGATTAATTAAACTGGTTGAAAATTTCAAAAAACTTGAAAAACTATTGAAACTGTATTACTTTTTCCTCTCCGTTCTTCAAAAATGCCATTTTCTTCTGTAGGATCTGAAAAACCAAACATTATTCATACCGTTTCAAATGGAATATCAATTATTTCTGTAAAAAAGGAATTTTAATTATGCAAAGCGTCGTATCAAAAAATCATGAAAGCATGCTGAAATCAGTCGAAAAATAAAAAAAAATTACGAGAAGAACGCTTTTTGATCAAAAAATTTACTGAAAGATTGAGTTTGAACGTGTTTATTTGCCATGTCAAGTGTCCTTGAAAACAAAATTTTTTTCCGGTTTCTAAAGGTTTTCAAAAGTCCATAAATGGGCTGCAATTTAATGATAAAGCTGCGATATCGGAACATCTTTTTTTGGAAATGTTTGAAAACTCATGTAGACCGGTAAAAAATGACAAAAAAGAAAAGAACTTTGAAAATCATAGGCCACAGACAAATTAGCAAATTATTTTTTATTTCGAGAAAATTTGAAAACCAATTGAAGCTGTATTTTATTAAATTTTCCAGAAAACACCTTTTTATTTTGTAGAATCTAATAGATTTTCAGGAATATGTTTTCAGTTTCAAGTGGGGATTTTAATTTTCTTGGAAAAATAAATTCTTTTTCATTCAAGCGAAAAAATATGAGAGAAGCTACCTACAGATTGAATTTATCAAATTTGAATGAGCTCAATAGATGTGTCAATGTAACAATAATTTTTCCGGTTTCTAAGTTCCTTCCAAAATGTCTTTCCAATATTGATTATTGTACATGAGAATCACACGAACTATTTTTAAATAGACTGGAAACTATTGAAAATACGACAAAAACATAAGAAGAACTGCTTTTTTTTCAAATAATGTCTGAAAACTAACGTTGACCTGATAAAAGTGACAAAAAGGAACTTTGAATGTATTAACCAGAGACAAATTATTGAATTCTTTTTCACTTTCCAAAAACTTGAAAACCTTTTGAAACTGTATCAATTTTTTAATTGTTTTTTTTTTCAGAAAACACAGTTTCTTCAGAATCTCAAAACATTTTCAGTTTCAAGTGGGATTTTAGTTTTCTTGAAAAAATCATTTTTTGTTCCTTCAAGCGAATGTACACGATTTTACTAGATTTGATTGAAGTTTACTGAAAATTCACCGAAGATTTAAGAGTATCGTTTCAAATATTTCAAAATGTTTGTAATTTGAACCGAATAAGGTGAAAAGAAGCAACTAAATGGCACTGATTATTAAATTATTGCACAAACCTTTGAAAAACTACTGAAACTGTATCGTTTTTTCTCTTGATTCATCAAAAACATCAGTTTCTTCGGTTGAATTTGAAAAATTATACATTAATCATACCGGTTCTTGTGGCATGTAAGTTCCTTATGAAGAATGCAAAGTTTAATGATCGAGGCACTATAAAGCACAGGGAACATGACTTTGGTATAGTTGTAACAGTCACTTGTTTTCAGCTTCAAAAATTGGGTTTTACATTTTTCCTAGATATATCACTGATTATTGGTTGCGCCAGAGTCTCAACCTGAAAGAAGCTATCTCAAAATCCCTCAAATTTATTTTCAAAACGGGCATCACGAATTTTTTCCAGTTTCTTTAAAGTTTTCTACACTGCTCAAATCGAAATGTCTGTTTTCATCCTCATAATACCAAGAACATTGAAAAAAATTTTTTTTGGGAACTGGCGGAAAATTTTGTGGAACTTGAATAGAGTGGCATAAAATTAATTCAATTGAGTAAGGGGACATGAAAGATCTGTAGACTTTTTTCTAGACTTTGTATGCATTTTGTCGTCAGATGTGGTGTATACCCTAATTTTTCAGTTCTTAATGTTTTCAAGAAAAACAAAAACCATTATCATCTTAAGGTTCGAACTATGCTACCGTACCGATTGGAGGCCGCGCGCGTTACCGGCTGAGCTACAGAGACAAAAACGCGGACGCCTTTTCTTGGCACCTATGAACCTGCCTCTCGCGCCTATAATCTAGAGTGCGAGATAACTTTCTCTTCTTACTAGTTATGATTATCCGGACTTCAAATATGAGTTTAGAATGGTCCATTATTCATAATAGGTGAGTGACTACGAATTCAATTTTTTCATGTCTCGCCACCTTTAAAGTTCGCACACGATGATTGAATTGACTGTTCCATTACTTAAAAGCCAATTTAGTATAGTTGAAACATAGTAATTTTCAAAAATTTACTGAAAATGAGAAAGTAAACAGACATTTTTTCACATTTTCTCATTTCTCATTAATTTGAGTATCTACACATACAAAACAGATTTGCTTCAAATCGGGTGAAAACTGTCGGATATCACATGAAAATTCACACAAACTTGGTAAAAAGTACTGTGAGATCGGTTGAATTCTTCAAACCCAACTATCGACTTTGAAATTACATAGATCATCAATTTGGTATAACTGTAACATTAACTTTTTTCCAGTTTCAAAGTCTGTGTTTCACATTTTACACCGGCTTTAGCGTTGATACTGCAACAAGACGAGCAACAAAATCTGAACAACGCTATTTAAAATCCATTGGGAGTAATTTTGAAAATTTGAAAATACTCCGGATTAAATAAGGAGATCTTGATCTTAAAAAAATTTTTGATGTTTCTCTCAAAAATATTTAATTCTGATTTTACACTACTAAAATTGAAGTGCTTTCTTCAATTTCTTTGGCCAACACTCAGCTAACAAGGGAGGTGTTTTTAGAAAGGTTTTGGGAATTGGCTGAAAATTGGCAGGAATACTATTTTCGACACGGGGAATCCGAAAATCAACTTTTTAGCTGCTTTTAAGTCGATGAAAAAAAAACTTTTTTTTCGGGCTGGAAATTTTCAGAAATTTTTTTCGAATTTGTTATTAGTCCTCAAATCAAGTTGGAAGGACCCTCAAATAGTGTCCCGACCCATTTTGAGCTAAATTCCAGTCATCTTTACCGGTTTCAACTTTGTTTTCCAAAAATTTCGGATGTATGAAAAAATTGAGTTTTTCGAAAAATCGCTATATTTCCGTTAAAAATGGGTTGTGCGGCGAGAAAATTTGTCAGGACTCATTTCTAACACCTACAATTACGTACAAAAAGTTACAGAAAATTCTGAAAAAATTTTTCATTTTTCACTTTTTGGACCCACCAACAGGGTGGGTCCTATGGTGGCAAAATTTTTGATAAAATTTTCAAAATTTTTTTTTGGCTGAAACTTGTCCAAAATGTCAATTAGAGTCAAACTAGCTGTCCACTCAATTTTGAGCGTCTAAAACGATCGGGAACCGCTTTATTTTTGACATTATAATGTTGAAATGTACTGAGAAAAACCTTCAAATCCGTTTTTTGAGCTTAGTTTTGGAGAAAAGCAGCTAAAATTTTTTTTCGTAAATGCCAGTGGTGGTGTGAACATGCCCTCAAAATTTCAGAAAATTCCCAAAACCTTTCTAAAAACACCTCCCTTGTAAGAAATTACACTCTTCTAAGATCTAACGATTAGAGATTGATACAGAGGAAATTATTTGGTGTAGCAGTAACAGTAACTTTTTTTTCAGTTTTAAAACCTCGATTTTACTTTCTCCCCAGACATGTCTCTGATAGTATTTTGGTGTAAGCGAATTCGAAAACTGACCAACTTTATTTCGATTTAGTAGTCTAAAGCTTGATTCTGTGGCTATTGGTTTGGTTTCTCCTAAATTTCATTTAAAAATATCATTTCCGTCTTCGAAATCTAGAAGGAATTTCCACATCAATCATTCGTTTTTAAATGGGATTTCGATGCTTCCTGTAAAAAATTAGCTTTGATTCTCCAAGGGGTCTTGGCTGTTCAAGAGTTATGAACACATCTTGGAATTATACAAAATGTTTAAAGTCTTTGAAGTATCGACTATAAAATCACAGAGGATATTAATTTGGTGTAGCTGGAACACTAACATTTTTCAATTTCAAAGTCTCGGTTTTACTTTCTCCTCCAGATATTTTAATTAAAATTTTCATTCTCAAAAAAGTCTTGACTGTTCAGAAGCTATGAACCAGACATGAGCGGAAGAAGAAATTTTGAATCCGGAAGACGGAAGTCGGAACAGTTTTTGAAAACTCGGAAGACGGAAGACGGAAGGCGGAAGAAATTTTAAAATGCCGGAAGACGGAAGGAAAGAAACGGAAGGAACAGAAAGTGCTCAAAACTGCTCCAGCTAGGAAAAAAACTTGTTTTCGTGGCATGAAATTAAAATTTTTGAAACAAAAACGTAGTTTAATGTTCAAACAAGTATGTTGAAACGCGCTAAAACCGTGTTGAAAAATTGGAAAATTATAAAAATTTCCCCTGAATTTCCGTTTTCTCAAAGTTCTTCACCGTCTGGAAACTCGGAAGACGGAAGCCGGAAGACGGAACAATTTTTAAAAATCCGGAAGACGGAAGACGGAAGGCGGAAGACGGAATTCCACTCATGTCTGTTATGAACACATGCTGAAGCTATCCAAAAATTGATGTGCACCGAATAAGAAACTTCAAACAAAAGTGTATATTGGGATCGTTTGGAACAGAAACTTTCTTACAGCTCCTAGTTTTCCCGAAATGAGTTCACTTCACAGCTAAAATCGATAATGCTACTGTAAAAATGCCTGTAAACATTAATTTTGCCAAAACTCAGTTGAAAATTATCTGAAATCGGTTCAGAAAAAAAAAAGACCAAAAGGAGACTCTCTGGAAGTGTACAGGAAAAAAAATTTTTCAAACGGCTACCAAATTGGATAGAACAATAATAATGTTATGGTAAAACCATATTATGATGAAATTGAAATAGTAATTTTTTCCCGTTTCAAATTTTTGGTTTTAACACTAACTTCTGTTGTTTCACTGGTTATAACGACCTATCTGCTTATAGTTATTTTAGAAATAAAAAATTGAGTCCGAGTGGAAAAAAAAACTCGAGCTCCATGAAAATTTTGTTTCAGTTTCTAAACAGTTTTTTGTTCCACACGGCTATAATTGTTCGCTTTCGATCTCTTATACCAAAAAGAAGAAAACTTGATAATTTGACAAAAAGCTAGGAAACTGAATGAAAATTCTTGAATTCCGGTAAAAGTGGTCTAAAGTTAAATTGAGTAATTTATCAGACAAGGAACAAACTTATGACTACAGATTTGGTATAGTTGAAACATGCTTTTTTCTTCGGTCGGTTGCCCATTGAAGGGTTGCCCACCCATACAGACCCGAAGGTTTTACATTGAGCTCCAGTTCAGTCACTGATTGTCATTTCTCAAAAATTGTCGGGGACTTGCTCACAAGAGTTATATTTGTCAATGAATTAATTAGTGATACGGAACGTTTAGAAAACTAATCAAACAGATCTGTAACACAAATTTAATTAAATTTTTGTTTTTGAAAATGAAAAGCTGCATTTGTAAAATACATTACCAAACATGCTTCTTGAAACTCTCGTAAAAAATGGGATACTTTTCTGAGCCCCACAAAACAGTTGAAATGGAAAGTGAAATTTTCGTTTGCTGGCCTAGGAAATTCGTGTGACCGAACTCAACCGAACTCAACCGAACTCAAACGAACGTTTTGAACTTTACAAAATCCGCTTTGATGAAAATCCGCTGTTTTTGTAGTTTTATGAATATAGAAAAAAAGAAAAAATTTTTACTTGACGACAATTACTGCGTTGCTTCGAAGTCCAAAAAATAAATAAACCACCGAAACTGAACTACTTTCCGCCTGATTCAAGAAGAACAAATTGAACTGAATGACTCTACTTTTTAGTGGACGCTTGCTTGGGACCCATTTTGCACACCGTCCAAACAAGGTCCGGCATACTGTAGGATTACTGTAGGATTACTGTAATTACAGTAACTCGAAATTTTTTGAATTTCTTCGGAATGAACGAAAGCAGCAGACAACCGCGACTAGGTCGCGGGTTTCCTTCTGATTTCTTACAGTTTCACAGAAAGACTTTAAAAATAATTTTAAAAAATCAAAATCAGGAAAAAGGAAAAGCTTTTCAGTGTAAAAATTACTAACATTAAATGGTTTCAAATATTGCCAATAAAAATATCTCATTTTTATGTAACTGAAAATTTCTTTCAGTTTCAGATTTTTCGTTAAGCTTTTGCGACATAGCTCTAACTGATTCGTTCGGGATTTCGATTAAGCTTACTTTTCAAAATGTTTTCCGAAACAAAGCTTTATTTTTGAAATACATCATCAAACATGCTTCTTGAAACGTTCACAAAAAGAGGGATACTATTCAACGCCCCATAAAACAGTTGTCGTTGAAAGTGAAATGGAAATTTGGCGGCCTGGAAAACCCATGTGGCCGAACTCTACAAAACTGAAAGGTCCGTTTTGCATTGAACAACACCTTTTTGAGACGAATTACCACATTGCGTCATAGTCCAAACAAATTGAAAAACTATTGAAACTGTATACTTTTTCACAAATTTCTTTTGTAGAAAAATAAGAAAATTTCAAAGAATAGTTATTCGGTTTCTAGTGAGGCTTTAGTTTTTCATAAAAAAGTAAATTTTTAGTCTACGAATCTTGTGTTATTTGACAAATTTTGAGCAGATACTGAAATAAGTCGAAAAGAGAAGAAAATTACCAATTATTGCTTTATCATAATCAAGAAAAAATATACAATCCGAATGAAATCCTCTTTTTTTTTAGAAAAAGTTTTTTATTATTAGAATGCAGAGAAAAAAAAACAGACTAAATTCTATATCTTTAGAAATCATATTCAAAAGTTATCATTGCAAGAACAAAAAGACTTTGAATGGAAAACAAGCTAATCGGAAACTCATATCGAACTGGAATATGATGAAAGATTTCATTTAAGACAGTTGCAACAGAAACTTTTGTTTCTCAGTTTCTATTTTTCCAGAAGGTTTTATGCTCATATAGATCATACCATAGACACAAAATTATTGCATTATACTGGAAAAAACCAGTGAAACTTGCTCAAAGTTCGAAAAAAATTGGCAAAGATAAGTTTCTTTTTGAAAAAAAAAAAACGAGTCACATCAGTAGTCTGACTTCAGAACATACATATTTGGTATGTTTGTAACAGTAGCTTTTTTCCAGATGTATAACTCGGATTTTCCATTTTCCTTAGGTGTATTGCCTTTCAACCGTACTGCTAATTGTCTGAATCGATGTTCTACAACTTCAATATGTAACAGAAAAATGATTTTCGATTTCATTTTGTGAATATATTATAGAAACATTGAACTTGAAAGTAAGAAATGAGGAAAATTTAGGACAACAAACATTTTTTCAGGTTCTATTTTTTTTAGAAGGTTTTATGCTCACATTTCTAAAAATGTTGTGCACTGGTTCCGCAAAAGTGAAGCTTAGAAGTGCTGAAAATCTTGAGAAATATCATTACATTTTTCTTCAGTTAAATTTGACCAAACTTTCATAAAACCGGTTGAAAAGCGTTTTGGCCATTCCAAAGGCGTCGCAAATTGACTTCATGATAACAGGACATATTTGGTATAGTTGTAACAGTAACTTTTTTTCAGATACCAAGTTTGATTTAGTTGCGTTGATTTCAGTCGTACTAGTAACTTTCTGGATTGATGGTCTAAAACTTTTTTTTTGTAACAGAAATAAAAACTTTCCTGTTTCATGTTGTGAATATATTTTTTCCGCCTGGAGTTTAATGCTTCGATGTCCAAGACAGTTGAAAAAACCGGTGTCTTAGGATGTCTTAGGAAATGTCTTAAGGATGCATCAAAGCGTAAAAAAAGATCAAAAGTGTTAACAAGAAAAATTTCAACGCCTTAACATGGTTGGTGGTCTCCTTATAAGATTATACAGTAGTTTCTTCACAACGGAAAATTACAAAAAAAAACAGGTCAGAATGGTCTAATAGCTTACTGATCAAGCTGGAAGTCACCCAAATTTAAGAACGAGTTGGAGAAATCAATGGGAAGTGATGTTAAAGTAACTGCAAACAGAATTACGTGGTCAATCATCTGCTTTGGAAATTAACAAGAAAGGCAATTTGTTGAAACTGAGAAAATATTTTTCTTCAGAAAGCCATTTCGTCGGAAAGAACACAATACATAAACGGACTGAATAAGCAATCAGTGTCGAAAACTTGAAATTTCATTGAAACTATAATTTTTTTATCGGAAAATTTCTTGAAAACGGTTTTTATTGGCTAAAATATTCCGTTTCAGCTGTGATTTTTGTTCTACTCGTAAATGGTAACTAACATTTCTTATAAGTTAAAAGTTCTAATAATTAAGAACACCGGTTGAAATTCATCAGAAGTTCAAGGTTGTGAAAAGACGTAATTCTGGAAAAATATGATAAAATTCAGGTTCAGAACCGTCTCTCTGTACCGTGTAGTTATTGAATAAGCAATCAGTACCGAAAACTTGAAAATTCACTGAAACTGTAACATTTTTATTCAGAAGTTTATTGAAAAAAACTCAAATCCCCCAACTAAACCGCTTTCTCGCGGTCTTCGGGAAAAAAAAAGATCATTGAGTGTTTCTTAAAAATCACTGAAACTTGACCGGCTTTTCATAAAATCGGTTGAAAGGGTTGTGCCATTTCGAAGACGTTGCAAATTGACTTTATGATAACAGGACGTACATACTTGTTATAGTTGGTACAGTAACATTTTTTTTTTCAGATACCAAGTTTGTTTTAGTTGTACAGATTTCAGTCGTACTAGTCACTTTCTGAACTGACGGTCTAAACTTTTTTTCTGTAACAGAAATAAAAAATTTTCTGTTTCATGTTGTAAATATATTTTTGCCGCCGCCTAGAATTTATTCCATTGAAACGATGTCAAAGATTTTCCACAATTAAAAAAAATGTACGGAAAATATCAAAAATTGTTCAAAAGTGCGAACACAAAAAGAATCGGCACCTGCAAAATGGTTGGTGGTTTTCTTATAAAGTTATTATTTCTTCGGAACGCAACATTTTTAGAAAACATTAGAAAATGGTCAAAAGAATAGTGATCAGGTTGAAAGCCATTCAAGTTTGAGATTTTCCATCGGAAAAATCAATTTGAACTGATACAAAGTTAACTTAACTCATAAGTTTCCACTAGAATCATCTAGTTTAGCATACAAACAGAAAAAATAAATTTATTGAAACTGAGAAAAAAGTTTCAAAGAAAAATCAGGTTAACTGAAAGATTCCATATACTTAATTTATCACAATTTGAAGAATTATTGAGAAAGCAATCAAAGCGGAAAAGTTGAAAGTTAATTGAAACAGTAAGATTTTGCATTTGGAAATTGATTTAAAAACAATTTTACTAACTAAAATTGCTGTTTTTCATAGGTTTGATTTTTCCGTGTGAAATGTAATTTCTGGTTAAACAAGCAAAAAATTGAAAACTACAAAAACTAGAGAATCTGGAATAAAAACTTGTCAAAATAGCAAGTTGATTGTCCTCACTGCGTCAGAGGTATCGAAAAAATCATCAGTCCGGGAAATTTGATAGTTTATTAAAACTGCAAGTTTTTTGGTGAAAAACTTATTTGCGGTAAAATTCTGTTTCTTGTGGTCTTTTAGTTCCTCCCGTGATGAGCAGACATGAGCGGAAGAGAAAATTATGAATCCGGAAGACGGAAGACGGAAGTCGGAACAGTTTTTGAAAACTCGGAAGACGGAAGACGGAAGTCGGAAGAAAATTAAAAAACCCGGAAGACGGAAGGAAGGAAACGGAAGGGACTTATTTTGCTGAAAACTGCTCCAGCTAGAAAAGAACGTGTTTTTGTTGCATGAAACTGAAATTTTTGGATCAAAAACGTAGTTCGATGACTACACAAGTTTGTCGAAAAGCGCTAGAATGGTGTTGAAAAGTTGAAAATTTCAAAAAATTTCCCCCGAATTTCCGTTTTCTCAAAGCTCCTCACCGGCCGGAAACTCGGAAGACGGAAGCCGGAAGACGGAACAACTTTTGAAAATCCGGAAGTCGGAAGACGGAAGAGAAAAAAGCACGGAAGACGGAAGGCGGAAGACGGAAGACGGAATTCCGCTCATCTCTGGTGATGAGTAACTGGTGATACTCTACCAATTTCCAGCAGTTATGAACACATGTCTAAACTAGTCAAAAGTTGAAAAATGCGGAAATTAGAATTATCAGTCGCTTAATTTTATTTATTCCGGAGAACTGATAGTACAACTTGTGGAGAAAACATTGCAATAGACAGTCTGATAACAACTGTAAAAGTCAGACCCAAATTGATCTAATTATTAGTACAAAGAAACTTAAAAGAGCTATTGGAACTGTATGATTTTTGTTCCGTATTGCCACATTTCACAAGTCTTCGAATGAGCGTTATTTTGTTTGGCTTTGAAAGAAAAAAAACGGAAATGACCGACTTCGAATATGCCCAATAAAAAATATCTAGTGTTTATGTAACTGAATTTTTTCAGTTTCAGATTTTTCATAAAGTTTTGTGGCGGCATAGCTCGAACTGATTCATCTAACCAGCAAAAAATCTATCAAAACAACACTATTTGCCGAAATCGGACCGAAAAGCGCTGAGACTTGCATTATATCGAAAAATTCAGTGAGACATGGTCAAAGTTTCAGAAAATAGGCGGAAGAATATACAATCGACAGTTTAGTTGCAGTACATATGTTACTGGTATTTTTGTAACAGCAATTTTTTTTCACATCTTAAGTCCAAGTTTTTTTTCTTTACTGAAGATTCACTGAAAAGATTCCGAACCAGTGTTCTGAACAATGTTCTGTAACAGAAATACAATTTTCTGTTTCAGATTGTGAATATAGTTTACCGGACTGAACTTCTTTCTAATCGATCTAAATCATAAGGTGCTTTTTGGGAAGAAAAAAACTAGTCGAAATGCCTTGAAAATTTACTGAAAGTGTGGAAAAAAATTGCAAAAAATGGTAAAAGAACGAAATTCGTCTCGCTAAACATAGTTGCTGGTAACTCTATAAGATTATAACTTCTCCGAATCAGAAAATTTTTTAGAAAATCAGTGCAGAATGCAAGAATTTCGACAGAAACGTTAATTTGAGAAAACGCCTTTGAGAAACCAAAGGGAACCAGAAATGAGCGGGAAAAAAATGTTGAATCCGGAAGACGGAAGTCGGAACAGTTTTTGAAAACTCGGAAGTCGGAAGACGGAAGACGGGAGAAACTTCAATATCCCGGAAGACGGAAGGAAGGAAACGGAAGGGACAAAAAGTTCTCAAAACTGCTCCAACGAGAAATAAAACTAAATTTTATGGCACGAAATTGAAATTTTTGGAACAAAAACATATTTTGATAATTAAACAAATATGTTGAAAAGCGCTGAACCGTGTCGAAAGGTTGAAAATTTTCGGAAATTTCCCCCGAATTTCCGTTTTCTCATAGCTTCTTACCGTCCGGAAACACGGAAGACGGAAGACGGAAGACGGAATTTAGCTCACGTCTGGTGGGAACTGATAAAAATGTAACCTGACTGGATATCTTCAATCAATCTGCTTCAGAATTAAATGAAAATGTAACTTTATTGAAACTGAGAAAAAATTTCAAAAAATGTGCTTTCGCTGGTGTCCCAGTTTTTGGATGAGCAATCAATTGCCAAAAAAGTTTTTTTAGACTTTTTAACTTTCTACTAGGAAATTCATAAAATAGTTATCCTAACTGAAATATTCTGTTTCAGGTTGGCTTTTTTAGTTCTCCCCGTGGAAAGTAACTAATGATTTTGTGTCCTTACTCTAATCGTTTCAGTAGTTATGAACACGGGTTGAAATCAATTCGAAGTTAAAAACTGAAAAAAGACTAGAACTTGAATGAAAAATAATACAATTCTGGTTTAAAGTTGTTTCTCTTCCACGGTTATTGAATAATCGATCCGTTAAGAAAGCTTGATAATTTACAGAAACTGCAATTTTTTGTTGAAAAAACTTCTCTGCGGTACAATTCTGTTCTGTTTCTTGTGGTCTTTTAGTTCTTCACGCAAAAAAAAACAACTGATGATTCTTCATGTCTTATTCAATCTATCAGGAAACAAGTTAAATTTTAAAAAATGGGTAGATTGGAAGATTGAAAATATTAAAACACCAGACTCAATGTCAGATTCATTTCTACTGAAAAATAGTTCAAAATCCATTCATTCTATAGCTGGGGAATAAGAGAAAAGTGTCAGTCATGAATGAATTGAGGTTGAACATGATATATTTTGACTTCCTGAAACCGGATTTCTTTCCCAGCTTCTGATTTTTTTTCGTTTGTGAAGTTGGATTCAGAGAAAATTTGTGCTTGATGTCAAAATAAACTTTTTGGAAAATTCCTTTGGAAAATCTGAACGTTCTTTGGAACTTGGCGAGCATTTTGGGTCCCATAGGCTAGACTAGGAGTCACAAAGCTACAAACTGACAACAAACTAGGGAAAGTAACTAATTAGCATACGTGTAACAGAAATCTTTCTTCAAGATAAAACGAATTTAGGATTATAAAAGAGAAGTGGTTCAGAACTTGCAGAAACTACCGTCAATTCATCGAATTTGGACAGAAGACAATACATAACTGATCCGGCCAAATGATTCAATTTTGGAAATTCACAGAAAATGCACGACTGAACCCTGTTGAGATACTCTGGGAAGTTTTCTAGAAACGTAGGAACAGAAAATTGAAATATTAACTGCAATATTGCTTTAGTTATTAGTAGAACAACTTGAGAAACTAATGAAACAGTATGATACTTTTTGGAATTGCGTATAAAAATATTAGGTTGATAATTATTATTCTGTTTCTCGCTGTTGTTTAGTTTTATTTCGAAGAGAAAGTCTCATTACGATGAGCGATTTCATAAAAAGTCCAAGTCATAAAAAGTGGAAAATCGAAACTCGAAACCAGCCGATGCAGCACGGAAAAATACTGAAAAAAAATAGGAAAAAAACGGATATTTCTCTCAAAATTTGCCGATGCTGGTGGACTAAAAAGGTTTCCGAATCGACGGTGTCATCAAAGAAAATAACTATTTTTTATATCTGTAACAGTAAATTTTTACCATTACACATGGTTTTGTGGATTTTGTGGAAATTGCCTTGGAATGGTCATAAACCAGTCTGAACTATATCAGATTGGGCATAAAACTAGCGTTGTTAGAAATATTCCCAGTTTCAAGGAGTGCCCATTGTTTATCCGGATAAACTCTGATCTTTTTTCAATACCGTTCAAAATATACTGAAAATTTACTCCGGTTGAGAAAATTCGGAAGAGAGAGTCAGAAAATAGTTTTAAAAGGAGGAAGCGGAATATCAACTCAGTTAATAGTTTGAAAAAAACGCTTAACATCTTGAAACTGTATTTTTTTTTTGATTTTTTGTGATTGCACTTGTCAAAAATCATTGTAACAGAAACATTTTGGTGAGATAAAAGTGCAAAAGGTTTTGTGAAAAATCCCCAAAATTAGTAAAAACCAGTGTGGATTATATCAAACTGGGCATCGGAAGAGCTTTGCGAGAAGAGCTTTCTGTTTCTTGAAACTTCTGTAGTTTATAACATTAAATCTCCCCAATAAAGCACGTATTATATTTGCAATTATTCCGAATCTACTTGAAAATTGCTGATAGTGAAACCTGTTAAGAAAATATTGGAATAGACAATCTGATAAAAATCATAACATTCATCGCAGAATTAATATAATTATTAGTCTGACGAAACTTAATTAAGCCAATGAAACTGTATTTTTTTTCAATGACACAATTCACAAGTTTTTGGATAAGCATTAGTATATTTTTGGCTTTTAAGGAAAAACAAGGAAATGACCGGCTTTGAATATTCCCAAAAAAAATTAGCGTTTATCTAACTGAATTTTTTTTCCAGTTTCAGATTTTTTATAAAGATTTGTTGCGACATAGCTCAAACTGATTCATCTAACTTGGATAAGAACTCTTCTGTTTCTTCTTTTTTGGCTTCGATCTGAAAAAAAAGTAAATGACCAATGACACACACACAAATACGGTTTGAAAAATTAATCCATTCAGTGATAAACGTTAATTTTCACTGATAGTGAAACTTGTTGAGAAAACATTGAAATAGATAATTTGATTACATTACCCGGTGTATAAATTCTGTTATTGATACAAAAAGCTTGGGGGGCTTATGAAACGGTATAATTTTTGTGGTGTACTAAAATAAACTATTCTGTTTCTCGTTGATTTTGAGATTTGTTGCGAAGGCAAATTCTTGTTGTTCCAAAGGAAATAATGACGGAATTCTGAAGTTGAACACTGAAGAAAAAACTAGGGAAATCACAAAAGTTGTAAATTTTGAACAAACTCCCTTGCTTGCTATTTGGCGGTCACTACGGATACCATACCAATTTTTTTGAATCTAGAAACTCTCTTTCAGTTTTTGACTCTTAGTTCCCCATTTCGAAGGTTTATCCAAGGTTCAATTGCTTCCAAAATTGAAGAAAGCTAATGAAAATGCGTTGAAACGGTAAGGAATTGTTAGGCGCAACAAACGCCGATACTTCTGCAGAAAAGCGTGGCTTACTGAAAAAAGAGACGGAGCCATAAATTGAACAGCGCCGAAGTGGCCAGTTTATTTGTTTTCAGACTGTATGCTGGAAAATATTGGCGCGATGGCAAGTTTTTTCGGTTGAAAACAATTGTTGACCTCTCTCTACACTAACAGAACGGTCATCCAAATGTTGACCAGCTCTTTTCCTGTCTGAACTAGCAATAAAAGAGACGTCACTTCATTCCCCTTATAACACCATTCACTTTCACTGTATGCTCTATTTTTTTTACTTTTTTGGGGATAACGGATAAACATGTGTGCATATAGTTTCCTACGAATAACGTGAAACTGAAAGCTCTAGTCAAATAAACTGTTTGAAACGGAGGAAAGTGTTAGAATTTCTAGTTTTTTCTCACTGAAAAAAGAAGGATTTTCAGCACAAAAAACTATTATAACAGTTTCGACGTTTTTTGAAAATAACTATAGAAATATCAATGTTGATTCGTCGTCACTAGATTTATTCCAAGAGAAACAACCATTATATTGACTGCAAGTACTTTGATACTTTGAAAGCTAAGTAAAACTAGGAAATGGAACTGATATTTTTCTCTAATTCAGTCTGAAAACAATTTTCTGGGACTGAAAATGTATGGGTTTAGTTCAAATCAATATCTGGTAGTGTACATTGAACTAGCTCGAAATTTCAACATGAAATTGGGAGAATAATCTTCAGATACGGCTAACATTTGAAGACTTTCCCTGGGAATTTCGATCAAAAACTGAGGAAGCCTTTGAATCATTGGGGCCACGGAGAAATTTTTTTAGGAACCAGTAGAAACTGGAAAAAAATTCTGGAATTTGCAATTATGTTATAGCTTTTAAAAAAGATTTTAGCCATTATATTAGTAATGGAGTTAATTTAGAAAGAACAGAACCTCTTTTCAAACGGTCCGGACCACATTCTTTGAATAACTTGGCAAAAAACTATGAAAGAAGTATTTCAGTTTCGAAGTTTCGGTTTCAAGATTTGCGGATCGAATCATACTGCTGTTGCAATCGTATGGATCAGAGTTGTACGGAATGGATATTCTTGATTCCGGAATTCGGAATCCGGAATCCGGAATGAACTTCGAAACTACGGAATCCGGAATCCGGAATTCGGAATAAACTCTTTTTTCCCGGAATACGGAATTCGGAATCCGGAATGGTTGGCTTTGCGAGATTCAAAGCTTGAAACAGCGGCTGAGCTCGAAAAGTAGTTTGGCTCCGTTTTTCAGTGCATTTTAGGAGCCATTACATGATAGACGCAGTGAATACCGGAACATCGTTCAATATTCTCCATAATTCTGCTATTTTGTATTTGACTTGAAAATTTTGAGTTGTAACGGAATGAAATTTCATTTCGCGGAATCCGGAAAACGGAATCCGGAATGGAATCCAACCAGTCGGTTCACGCCGCCTACGGCGGCTAAACCTCCTGGCACCACTCGACCGATATCAATTTCAAAAAGAGAGTGAAATTCACAATTTGATTGAAAGAATAGGATCATCAACAGTGCGAGCTGTTAAAATCAGAAGATTGCTGAGAAGTTAGTATTCATCGCTGAATGTTGACTTCATGAAGACTTGCTTCTCGTTTTACCCCAATATCAAACTCAGTATATGGTTAATGAGTACAGGTCTCAGCTCGGGGCAGAAAACAAAACGTGGCCAGATTTCTCCAAACATCGATAAAACCTTGGCCAAATTTCTTCGAGGTTTGACATGATGATGACCTGATTTCCGCAAAATTGGACGAAACCATGACCTGACTTTCTGAAAACTTGAAAAAACCATGGCCTAACTTACCCATAGCATGAAAAAAAGAATGGCCTAACTTACCCATAGCAGACATGAGCGGAAGAGAAAATTTTGAATCCGGAAGACGGAAGGCGTAAGTCGGAACAGTTTTCAAAAACTCGGAAGATGGAAGACGAAAGACGGAAGGAAGGAAACGGAAGGGACAAAAAAGCTCAAAACTGCTCCAGCTAGAAAAAAAAACTAAAATTTGTGGCATGAAACTGAAATTTTCAGAACAAAAACGTAGTTTCCTTATTAACCAAGTATGTTGTAAAGCGTTAAAACCGTATTGAAAAGTTGAAAAATTTAAAAAATTTCCCCCGAATTCCCGTTTCCTCAAAGTCCTAAATCTTCCGAAAACTCGGAAGACGGAACAATTTTGAATTCCGCTCATGTCTGACCCATAGCATGAAAAAAGCATGGCCTAACTTCCCCATAAATCGACAAATAGTATGGCCTAACTTCCCCATAGCTTGACAAAACCATGGCCTAACTTCCCCGTAGCTTGGGGGAGTATCAGTCTTTTTTCGCTCAAGTTCGCCCACGCCACCCTCCGGGCGGCTAGTAGTAGGTTTTCAGAAGCCTAAGCCTGGAGAAAAGTCTCAGCTCGTGGCAGAACACAGAACACGTCCTAATTTACCCAACGTTTGACATAACTATGACCAAATTTCCCCAAAGTTTGCGTCATTTTTATGCAGCAACGTCTCCAAATTTTGATACAATCATGGCCTAGCTTCCCCATATTTTGAAGAAACCATGGCCGAACATTCCCCGAAGTTTGACATAATTGTGGCCTTAAACTCGCAAGCTGGGTGTCAAAACTGTTAGTTTTTTTAATTCTTCTTTACTGATTGACTGCACTCTACTTACCGTAAAAAAACTACTCGAAAAATCACGTAAAAACTTGAGAAATTCAAGGGAACTCCGTTGCAATTGAAACACTATTCCATTCTTTCTTTCCCTTCCACCCTTTCCTTGTTCTACTCGCTCCTTGTCAATCGTTGACATGCGTTGGGAATGGTCATATAACGCAGCAGCCGACATCTGCCGGGTTCCGCAGGCCGCTATGTTTTGTGTGTGATTAGGCTCCGCCCACTGCCTCGCGCTGTTTTCCACTGGAAATTCAGAATATTCGCTCCAGATGGCTTCAAACTTTGAATTTCGAGACAAAAAAGATGACGGGCATCATCACGTCGCCGCGCTCTATCTATCAGTACAAATTTCATGAAAATCGGTTCACTGTGAGCCTCGCTATGGCATCCGACGGACGAACAAACACACACACGGAATTTGTGTGGTAATAATAGTAAAGATTTTTCGGAATCCGGAATTCGGAATACGGAATGAAAAAAGCCCCGGAATACGGAATTCGGAATCCGGAATCCGGAATTCCGTACAACTCTGGTATGGATAGCATAAGATATAAAAAACTGCACGCAGGCATATGGTTTAAAAACAAAATTTCTCGGCAACAGCTTTGTGGTGCATTACAAGGAACTTAATTTTTTTTTTAATGTCACCTTTGCTCAGTATTGTTGTTCCAATTTGACTAAATATGACGTTCGACTGAAACAGAAAATTCTTGGAAAACTAGAAAAAAAATGGTTTAATTTTCGACCCCTACCAAAAATTCATTGCTAGAAATCTGCTTAGATTTTTCTCAAACTGTCTAGAAACGTCGGTATAGAGAATTGGATAATAACTACACATGCCGCTGGATTAACAAATCATTCTTGAGTACCAAACAAATGAGAGACTCTTGAAGCTGTAAAATTTTTTTTCGGAATCGCATATAAAAAATTCAATTGGTAGTTGTTCTGTTTCTCGAATGTTTTGAGTTTTTGAAAAAAGAAACAATTTCAATACACAGTTTTTATAGATAATCCTCGCAAAAAAACTGAACAAGATGGTTGAAAAACCTTGTTTCGGTGCAATTGAGGATCCAAATATCAATTTTTTTTGAAAAATTCATAGAAACTTTTCGAAACTGAAATCTATCTGAAATTTTTGAGGACACCGATTCAATCTGATTTAGTAGATTGATGATTTTTTATATTTGTATATTCTTCAAATTAAGATCATCAATAGAAAACCAATTTTGAAAAGTATTTGAAGCAGCGTACTGATTTTCTACTAATTTTCTTACAAGAAAAAAGTTTTTTCAAGGGAGAATGGCGAAATTCAAACGGAAGGAGGTGTGGCTATTTGAAAAAGGGGCGGAGTCAATGCCTTTCTCAAAAAACGATATCAATGGTTTGAACAGGTGGAACTCAATATTTAATGAAAAATCGGCAGTTTGAACTTGATTTCATTTCGTATAAGAGGTTTCGACTCATCAATTTTTGAAGCCTCGGAAAGTTGATAAAAATAATTTGAAACGTTGGGAAAAATATCGGTTTTTATAAAACTTCTACTCGTTGAAAAAGTTACTTACAACACTAAAGGAAACTATAAAAACAGTTTCAATGTTGTTTTAAGAAAAGTTCGAGAGATCACAAAAATAATTAACGGCTGTATGGAACCAGTACAAACCATTCATCAGTTAAACTGTATTTCAATTCTTTCAGAACTAGTCAAAAAATTGAAACAATACTTTTTAACCAAAGACCAACAGAGCATGGAGATACCCATATTTTTCAGCACTAACTGAAACAGGAAAACGTTTTTACAACTTTCGAGCAATTTTCCATAGTTGTTGTGCCGTTGCAACTTCTCTAAAATTGATACAACTTTTTATCGAAATGTGGATTGTGGAACTGCTTGTCAACGAAATATTAAATCAGTTCAAAAAATTTAAGAAACTAATGAAACAGTTTGATTTTTTGTCAAATTTCTTAATAAAATATTCTGTTTCTTGTTAGTTTTGAGATTAAATGCCAAATTTTCGTTATGCCGATAATTAATAATTCGAGAAATAATGAAGGAATTCTGAAGATGAAAACTAAAGAAAAAACTTGGAAATTCAGAAAAAATTGGGAAATTGAAACAAACTCTCTTCTGCTACAGTTTTTTTTTTCGAATTTTTTTTGAAACTAGAAAAGTTGATTTGATTTATTGAAACTGGACACTGTTTGCTCTGGGACTGAAATGTTAAAAGACAATGAACTAATATTCAGAATCGAACAGTTTGACAGATTTCTGTACTTAATGTTATATAAAATTCATACAACAAACACAATAATATTTCGCTGAACCACATCATAGAAAAAATTCTAAATGCCACGTTTTTTTCAAATTTTAAAATGTTTTTTTTCAAACAATCGCCTACAAGTTATTGAATAAATACGGTCAAAACTCAACATTTAGAGGAAAATTTGCAGAAAATAATTGAAAATTTGATTTACGGAATTCAATCATATCGGTTTGAAAAGCTTTGAAAAAACTGATCAAAATTTTTTGAAACGGGAAAAAAAAAGATCAGTTTCATAATTGTTCTATTAGTTGAAAGAATTACTTACAACAAAAGAGGAAACTTAAAAAAACAGTTTCAAGATATCAACATTAATTTAATTCTTCCAGAAATATTTTTTTACAAACAACTTAGCAGTTCAATTCTATTCCAATTCTTACGGAGCGATTCAAAAACTCGAAAAAAATTATATGAAACCGAAGTCAAAAAATTCATGGAGACCGCTTCTAGATTCGAGGAGAAACTTGGAAAATTCCAGAAAATTTCAGGATGGAAACTACATTTTTTTATGACTTGATTGCATTAAACTTATTGAAAATGAATAGCAAGACATCATTCCGGAATCATCATTTGGAAAATTGAAGAAAATGATTTGAAAGAGAAAAAATAAGGAATTTTTCAGTATTTTCTAATTTTTCGACCCCAACAAATAAAGAAAAATATTATAACAGTTTCAACGCTTTTTGAAAGTTATCATTGAAATACCAACTTCGATATGATCTCATTTTAACGTATAACCAATAAACAAGTATTCTGTTGCTTTCAAAATTTTATAAAATCAGAAATTTAAACTGAAAAGAAATAGTTCAGATTTTCAACCTACAAATATTCTTCTGGAGTAAATATGAGACTATTTCGCTGGAATTGCCATCTAGATTATTATTTGAGTTTATCAAAATTGGGTGAAACGGAAACGGCTTTTTCGATTATTGTAGACATCATTCTGGCATAGTTCTTTAACGGTCCGACGTATCAATAACACAAAAATTTGAAAAAAATACTCTAAAACAGAGGTCAAACCTGTTTACAATCAAATAACACACAATTTAGCGCCCCTAAAAACAATATAAAGCTTTTATGAAACTGAAGAAAGAACATTGACATTTTATGTATTTACCTGTGGTTTTCTTCAGTAGCTTTCAAGCTATATTTTTTTCTGTGTCGATAATTATCATTTAAATCCTGAGTACGAAATGTTTTCAGACGTTTGTAGGGATTATGGATAAGTTTTGTGAAACTGATAAAGAAAAAAACTAAAATTTTCAGTTCACATCAGGTTTTTCGGTTTTGTTTGTTACCTTACTCTGATTTTACGATCCATTCTCAAGGAAACCTCACGAAACATTGGTTCTACGAAAAAATAGATAAGTGAACCAGTAGAAACAGAAAAAGTTGGAATTTTGTATAAGACGATCTCAATTTTGATTTTGTTTTTAGTAAGTGAATTTGTCTCAAAAAAGATGAAAGGAGCAAAGTCAGACCTGGAAAAAACGTTATTAAAAATAAAATTTACATGTTTCAAAATTTGGTTTTTAAGATTCACGGATATACTTATCCTGCTTCTCACAACACTTGGAGGATATTAACTATGAAAAAAAAAACACTCCAATTGAGCTAATTTGTGTTGTTCAGCTCTTTTGAAGTTTCCGGCTTGCTCTATGGCTTCACAGACAAAACTTTCCGTAAAAAATATTTCTGTTTGAACCTGAATATTTGTTCAAAGGTATAAATCAAAATGCGTATCACTTTCTTCTATAGAATTTGAGAAATATGATGACCTGCTCCTGAAACGGAACAATATGAGCGAATGTTTTCAAATTATCGTTGCAATTTAGTGAAACTTAACTGTTGTTAAACTGCCGGTAACAATCTAGTGATAAGAGAAACTGCTGATAAGAAAAACTATGAAAACAGTTTTTTTTTTAATTTAATTTTGTTGTTTTCCGCAGTTTCAAACTTGAACCACCTGGAATTTCTGCATTTTTTTCAAGGACCAGAATATAAACGAATATTTGAATCACCAAGAAACCGAACTCGAGTGATGGAATTATCGGTCATAACTCTACAATCGAAAATTGAAAAAGACAGGCATGAAATTGGGAAAATTCTGTATCGATCTGTTAAAGTCCTTTTGAAAACAGTTAATGGGTGAAGGCTTCAAGTTCAGAGCAAGACAGATAGACTGACGGAATTTCTAAATTAGAATGGTGTCTTAACTAAATTTGATAGGACCGAGTGAAAATAGAAAAAGACGCGAGATATCCACGAAGGAATCAATAACAGGATCTCTGGAAAATCAGAGAAAATAATTTGAAACTGAATAGAAATTCGAAATTTTCAGGGACTTTTCTACTAGTTCGAAAAATTGATTGTAACAGTTTCAACGTGTTTAATTGAGTCACTTTGAGTTACTATCATTCATTAGTCTTTCATTACTTTATACCAGCACAAACTCATTTCAATGATCCAAGGTTAACGATGTTGATAATTCTGATGATAAAAAATCAATTGATAAGGAGAACTGTAGAAACATGGCTTTTAAAAACTTATTTTTTCCATGAAAAACACAATATCGGTTGGGATTACAAAGAATCAAAATTAGGCATGGATTGCATACAACAATCGTACTGGAAAGTTA
Organism: Caenorhabditis doughertyi; assembly: GCA_963572265.1. Taxonomy (NCBI): domain Eukaryota; kingdom Metazoa; phylum Nematoda; class Chromadorea; order Rhabditida; family Rhabditidae; genus Caenorhabditis; species Caenorhabditis doughertyi. The sequence continues at coordinate 7,759,833 of OY751556.1, read as the reverse complement.
CTTTCAAAGACACATATTCAATGTTTTTGTAACGGAAAAGTTTTTTTTTCTATTTCAATTTTTTTCAGTGAAAATTGTTCGAAAAAAAAGGAAAACAAATATATTCTTTTACTACCGAGGATTATCTATTGGTCTGATCGATTATGGAAATATCTTGTGAAGAAAATAACTTGAAACTGAGGAAAAGTGCGAAATGATCATCATTTTCCAAGTAATTTTCAAAGTTTCTAAAACTGTTTAATTTTTCATTTTGAATTACAATGTGATACCATCATTGACCAGTATTTGATATTCTATTTTCAACAAAAAGCAATTGGATGATCTCAAAGCTGAAACTTATGCAAAAACGTAATAACTAGTGACAGCGAAATAAATGATAACATAGAAACAGTGTAGTCTTTTTTTCATTTTCTGAATAATTTTTTTAAGTTTAAAACAGGAAATTGGTTGGAAATAATGCTTTTCCTAGAAGAGATACTTGAATGGTTACAATGGTGGAAACATAAAACATAAAATTAAGCATAGGTCGACCGGCTATTCCACTAGAAAGCTATTTTGAGAAACACAATCAAAATAAGTTTGTAACGGAAAAGTTTTTTTTTCGTTTCTAGTTTTTTTATCTGAAATTTTTTTTCGAAAAATAAAAAAAAGCACATTCTTATGATGTCGATTATCGATTGGTCTGCATGATTTGAAGGAGGACTAAAGTCATGTTTTTTTTATTGTTGTAATCGAATGTATAGGTTATGATCATTCTTGGACTGGATATGAAATTTTCTAAAAACTCCAGTGAAACGCGCATCAAAACGGCCAAAAACGATATGTATATTTTCTGGCCGAGGGCCGATGGCCTAGGAGGCGCCCAGATGGCTGGGGTCGATTTACGGAGCGTTGTCACACTCATCATTGCTTTCATTCGTTTTCGGTTTATAACCGATTTTTTCACGTTTTTCTATTCTTATTTCCAAACTTAAAAATATTTCTCGGCAAAATTTAGTGAAAAATCGAATATAAAGCGAAAACGAATGAAAGCAATGATGAGTGTGACAACACTGCGTAAATCGACCCCAGCCATCCTAGGCCATCGGCCCTCGGCCAGAAAATATACATTTCGTTTTTGGCCGTTTTCATGCGCGTTTCACTGGAGTTTTTAGAACTTTTCATATGCAGTTCAAGAATGATCATAACCTATACATTCGATTACAACAATAAAAAAACATGACTTTAGTCCTCCTTTAAATGTTGATAATATTTCCAGAAACTTTGGAGAGTGTGAAGATAATAACTTGAAACTGAGAATAAATGCGAAACTATCAACGTTTTCCAAGTAATTTTTAAAGTTTCTAAAACTTTTTAATTTTCTCTTTCGAATGACAATGTGATATCATCATTGATCAGTATTCTATATGCTAACAAAAACCAACAGAAAACAATTGGACAATATCAGAGCTGGATTCTTTGCCGTAATCAAACTAACAGTGATTTCTGGATAACTAATAAGGAAAACTATCGAAACAGTGTTGTTTTTTCTCCATTTGCTGATGAATTTTTCGAATTTAAAACAAGATATCATCTGAAACTATTATTTTCAGAAAAATAGCCATTCGAATAGTTACAATGATAGGGCTACCAGTAGCTGGCTGCGAATAAAATGGAATTCGAAAAATGGGGTGAAACTGGAGAGAAATATAGGAAGCTCACAGTATTTATTCAATAGTTTGGAAAAATCAAAAAAGTTGGTAACCAAGACTATAAAAACAGTTTTTTTTTGTAAATTGAAAACACGATATCCGTTGGGACCTATTGAAAGTCAAAAAAATAAAAAACACAATCGAAATAAGTTTGTAACAGACGTTTTTTTTCCTGTTCCTAGTTATTTTTTTATTTCTTTCTATTTTATTAAGATGATGTGTTGTAAAATGCTGCAGGAAAATTTGAAAAACACCGTGAAAAATGACTGAAAACCTGTAAAGAACCAAATTTTCCAGTAAAAAGATTTTGACTGCGCCGCGACTCAAACCACACTCTTTGGGATACGGAGTCAAAAAGTCCCAAAAAATTATGTTGAAGCTTCATCCACTAAAAAATTGCTTTCAAAAACACTTATTCAATACGTTTATAACAGAAAATTTTTTCCGTTTTAAACATTTTTTTGTTAATTTCTAGTTTTACATGGTGATTACGGGTCAGAAATTGAAAAAACATCATATAAATAGCTCAAAATAACTTGAAACTGACTTGAAACCTCTGAAACCCGTTTTTCGGTTCAAATTCTACCAAAAGGTGAGTTTTGAAATGAAAATACCAATTCAACTGCGCCGCGACTCTCCACACGCTCCTGATGATACGGAGCCAAATTTACACCATGACGCGAAAGTTCAGAAAAACAGCGGAAAAATGGATTTGACTGAAAAAAAAGCCTGAAAATCTCTTCAAAATCTAAAAAATTTCAAAGAAAAAGAAAATTTTATTGGAGGTAGGTGCTATTTTTTTGGGTGAGGTAAATGAAAAAAAAGGTAAAATTGAGAGTGTTATGTACATTTTGTACGAGGTGTGGGGTGATGAAATATCCTGAGAATGAGAGAGAAAAAAATGACGAGAACAATGAAGAAAAGTGGAATCCCTGAGAAAAAAAAAGTTGGTAAAATGACAGTGTTTTTGTGATTTTTTGGGTTGGAAAAGTGCAGAAAAAAGAAAAAAGTTTATGTATATATGGTACAGAGAACACCCTAAAACGGGAGAAAACAAGGTGGAAATGAGGCCTGAAATGGGCCTAAACGCATGATTTTAGGCCTGAAACGAGTGAAAACAAGGTGGGGAAAGGCCTGAAAAGCCTAGTTTTCGGGCCTCAAAGATTAAAAGCCTTAAAGACTAGAAGAAGCCTGAAAGTTTGTATAAGGCCTGAAAGCTGAAAATAGACCTATTAAACTAAGAAAAGCCTGAAGCAAGTAAGCGACCTGAACGCCTGAAATTGGTCTAAAAGTATAGTTTCATCGTCTGAATAGGCCTAAATTAAGCCTAAAAGCCTAAATTCAGGTCTGAGGTCTGAGGGCTTATTAAAATTTTCGGCCTAAAACTCACAATGAAATTGTTCTAAGCTTGAGAATTTACAAAAAAAAGCTGGAAAAAACTGAAATTTCCAGCAAAAATTTTTCAGTTTCAGACTAACATTTTGACTTTTTTTAAATAATTTTGAAATTTGATGTTTGAAAAAATTCCATGAACAAAATGTCAAGATACGGATAAAAATTCAAAAGTTTGGCTTTTGAAAGTTTGGAAAATAGCCAAATTCTTAGAAGAACAAACAGGTGAAATATACAAGTTTGACGGAGAAAATCAAGAAAATTGGACCAAAAAGTGAAATTTTTGGTTGTAACTAGCTTAAACTGGCTCAAAATGTCTGAAAACGGCACGAAATATTTACAAAAGTTGTTGTTTCAAATAGCAAATCGTTTGGTTCAATTGCTCATTTTCCTGTCTGAGTTGAGCCAATTCCTGTGAATGTTCATTAGCTTCGACGGTTCGAAGGTAGTCGTTGTGCTCTACGATGATTCCAATTTGTTGATCGGCGGCCTGGAAAATGACAACTTGTTTTTGGGATTTCCGCAACTTTTTTTTTTGATTTGGAACTAATTTTTCTAGTTTTTATAATGTCAGTTTTGAACTTTTTGTTCGAAATCCTACGCTCATAATCAACACAGCAACTGTGAAGAATTTTCAGCACTATCGTAAGCTATCTGGAACTGCGAATTTTCCAAAACTTTTATCAAATTTTTCACAGTTTCAACTTTTTTACAAATTCGCATGATTTTTCTAAATTTCCAATAATACTTGCCTTCCCCCAAACTTTTCTACACAAACTAAGCAACTGAAACAGCGCAACAGATACAGTTCCAACTTTTCGCCACATGGGAATCAACTCTCTCAACTTTTCATAATGTCCACAACGACTATAGATCTACAAAGTGTTTATCAAATATTGTACAACAACTTAGCATTGGCCAACTAAAACAAACCAAATTCGTAACTCAAAAAAACGGAAATATATCTAATTTATTACAACTCTTTCGCAACTTTCAATGGTTTTTTGCCGGTTCAACTTTTCTACAGCTAAAACAACTTTTTTGTAATTTGTTCGAATATCTTTGGAGAATTTTGCAATATTTTCAACTTTTCCACAGCATCTCATTATCCTAATATACAAGTGTTTACCCATTCGTCGAAACTTTTCATTTTTTATAGTTTTGCAAATGAACCAACAAATGTGATAGATTGCAGCTCTTTCCTAGAAATAAAGAAACAGTGATTTTTCTCCACATTTTTCATAAATTTTCGAACATAAATGCAATGTAATTCCATGCCTTTCACAGTTTCAACTTTCCGTCATATCAGTCCTTCGCTTTTCTGAACCTTCACTACAATCTCTGATCTCGTATAATTTCGCATTTGTTTAAGCAAATGTTTCACAACTACACTAGATCAATAAAATGATTATTAACTATTTTACATGTCAACAAATGCAACAACTTTTAGACCGATCCTAGACATACTGAAACTGCAAACTTCAAAAATTTTAAAACACGGTTTCAGCTTTTTTTCTAATTCGCTTAAACTTTCTGAATTTTAATTATATCCACAAGACCTAGGATTTCTCGTCCAACTATGGTAGATCTATGAAATGTTTAATAACTATTTTACAAGGACCTGAGCATCTTCAACCACCGTTTTCCAACTTCTCAATGTTTGAACACTATCTGAAACGGTGTAACTTTCAGTTTCAGCTTTGTGTTAAACGTACAGCAATTTTCTCAATTTTCAATTTCATGAAGGAATTGTTTGTTTCATTTTTAATTGAAAAAAAAACGTTTTGGTTACGATCACCATTTTAGCAGTTAAATCAACAATTTTCAAAAAAAAAGAGTTGCGATAGGCTCACAGAAACTTTGACTTTTCAAAAAAAAAACCAGCTTTTCAACAGAAACTGAAATAGTAGAAGTTTTTTACATTTTTGGAAATTTCAGTAGTTCACTTTTCCCGTTTCAACTTTTCTACAGCTGATACAACTTTTTTGCAGTTTGTTAGTTAATTCTACCCATAATGTCAAATTACTTTTGTAAATATAACAATTTCTCTGCAACTTTGGCACAACAACTACTCATTTTCTAAATATACAAGTGCTTGCCCTTTCAAAAAATGTCTGAACTTTTTCAAAATCTATACAAAAGAGTGTAGGAGTAACAGCAACTGTAGTAACTTTTACTACTTTTCTAAACATAGTGAAACTGTGAATGTTTTGAAAATTTTTTAAACTTTTCTAATAAAAATGCTTATTACTTTCACAATTTTCACAGTTCCAGATTTTTGTGAAGTTTAGAAGAATATTGTCATCTATCAATAACTTCAATACATGTTTATAACTGACTTGAGGTAGATATTCGAAATTTTTATCAGAATAACATCAACACTTTAACATCAACTCTTTTGACTAAACTGAAAGCTTCACTTTCAGAGGCTGAAACAGCACATAATTTCTAAAAACTCCTTTCAATATTCAATAATTAGTTTCAACGTTACAACTTTTTTTCAGTTGAGACAATGTTTGTGCAATTCGTTGAATCAATAAGGCTTTTTTTCACTACAAATACATTCTAACACTGTAAAAATTTTACAAACCACACGATTTCCATGTGTATTTGGTCGGGCTATGTACAAGAACAAGCTGCAACTTGTTTACTACAAAGAACTAGTTTCCCAACTTTTTGAAAAAAACTGAAACTGCGATTTTGTTTCACATCAAGTTGTCATTTTTACAGTTCCGACTTTTTGTAAAGACTACAGCAATTTCATAAACTTCGGTGTTGTTTATCCTCAAACTTGCATTTTTATTTTGACAGTTTCCACGAAACTTTTTGCATACTCTCGTAAAATCAGATGCATACACTACTCTGGTAACTCAAGAAAGATTCCGCAAAGGACAAAAACCAAATGGGACCAACTGAGCCTCATAAAAACTTTGCTGTTTCTGAACCTTTCCTTAAAACTTTTTTCTTAAAACAAATAATTTCTTTCAATCGTCGGTATGATATTTCTGAACTAATGCTAATACAATTTTCTTACAAATTCTGTCACTTTTGCCTTTTATGTGATTGAAAAAAAAACAAATTTCCCAATTTTCCAAAAATAACTGAAACTCCAAAATTGTTTTTGTTATTTACACAGTTTCAACTTTCTGGCAAGTTTACGGCAAATTTCAAGAATGTTGGTTTTATCGTCTTCCCTTTGTATACATTAACGAGCAGTTTTTCCCAATTGGAATCTCAGAACAATATCTTTACAACTTTTAGAACTAAATTTTCAAAGTCCACTCTACTTGTTCAGCCTAATAACATTCAAATTTTCACTACTTTTCCAGCTTTTTCAACTTCAAGCTTCGCGAGAGTAAGTATGCATATTGTCGTAGGATATGATGCATACACTAATTTCTTGGCGTTTAGTATTTCCTACGAATATCATCGCCTTAAGCATATACCGGGTCGAGCTAAAACACAACGATAAATTGTGGAGCGGGGCTTGATCGACTTGGAAAAGAGGGACCAAATGCCCAAGCTTAAGCCTAAGCCAGTCAAGAGGCCTAAAAGTCTACACGCCTAACTTCTCTAGCCTACAAGCCTACAAGCCTGAGCCTAGCTATGGAGCAGTCCTTTTTTTCAGTTTTTAACAGAATTCCTGTAACTTTTCACAGTTTCTGTAGGTTTTCTTAAAAATGTCCACTTCTCAACCAATTATTCGGAAACTCTTTTTTTCATAAACTTATTTTTCAAGTCAAGTGCCTAAAAGCCTTGTGTCTGCCAACCTGGTCTACAAGCCTACAAGCCTAAGCTTAGCTGTGGAGAGTTCCCTTTTTTCAGTTTTTGTTAGGATTATCACAATTTTTCTCAGTTTCGGACACTTTTCTTACAACTTTGTCACAACTTTAAAGCTACTTCCCAATTCGTCTAAAGTCGCCAAGTAGTCTTACAAGTCTACACGTCTACAGGCCTGCAAGCCTACAGGCCTAAGCCTAGCTATGGAGCGGTTCTCTTTTTTTTTAGTTTTTCGGTAGAATTCTCACAATTTTTCACAGTTTCAGACACCTTTCTTACGACTTTTCCAATGTTTTCGCAGATATTTTTTGAATTCTTTAACCAACCGCTCACCTGCAATTCATCCTTCAATCTTTTCTCACTACTCCAATAGGGTTCTTGATAATTCTGAGTGTACTGATTGTATCCACCAAGACCACTATTCAAACCATAAGAATTGTAAGCTGGAAGTTGAAGAGGTGCAGGCCTTTTCAGCTTTCTTTTCTCCTCTTTCAGCGCCAGCTTCGACGCTTTTTCAGCTTCGAATTCGTCGATTTGGCGTTGAAGAGCCTCAATTCGAGCGTCACGATCAGCAATTTGGGCGAGCAAGTTGGCGTCATTTTGCTCTTGTTTTGGGACCAAAAGCTCCTCAACAACCTCCTGTTTAACCTCCCCAATCGATAGCTTTTCCAATTTCTCAACGGCCTCTTTCAGCTGCTGATTTTCAGCCTCCACAGCTTTAATCCGATCCTCTTCTGCTTGTTTAAGCTCCGCGTGCTTCTCCTTTTCGGCTTCCAATTGTTGAATCAAGTGGCTCACCAGTGTGGAGCTATCAATGACCCCATTCTTGAGCCGAGTGATTTCATGCTCCTGCTTTTCACGTTCCTCTTTGATCCGTTGATTTTCCCGGGTGAGGTCCGAAAGTTGGTCCTCTTGCTCGTTGAAACGCTCCTCGAGACCTTCGATTAGGAGACGACGGCGATGGATCTCGGCGTCTTTGTCCTCTGGTGTTTCGCGTCTGAAAATTGGAGTTGTTTTGGCGGGAATTCAAAAATTTTCGGTTACATAGAGATAAAATCAACATTTGAAGATTTATCAGATGATCCTGTCATGCCTAGCGTAGTACCTTAAACCGGATTTCGTTATTTCCAAATGGTTTCAAAATTTATTTGGGGTCGATTTTTACTAAATTAAATGTCTCGTATTCACATTTTATTGGGTTAAAATTTCTCAGAGTTCAGTGTGGTTACCATTATTGAACGGTTCTTTGAACATTTTTTTTCCGGAAAAAGTATTTATCTTGACAAATTTAGGGAATTTGAGCCAATTTCAGGGGGAATATCTGTAAAACATTCTCCTAGACCCAAATTGAACTATTTTTGCGGATTTTCCACACCATTTTTTGGTTTTTTTTTTGTTGAAAATTGCTTTTCGATCCCAAATCTAGACACTTTCAGACTATTTTATAAACAAAAAACTTAAATTTTCATTGCTCTAAGCTTAAAATAAGCTGAGACAGACGGTTTTTTTTTCGATAGAAACATAGATTTTCTAACGTTTTTAGTGTCAAACTTTATGATTTTTTTTGCGGTTTCACACAGCGCTCAAGAATTGCCAATCTGAAAAAGTTTTTGATAGCAAAAAAACTGAGTTTGCATTCTAATAATCCTAAATTTGGTTAAGGCTTGAGGTTAAAAGCTTAGAATGCGTTTTTGAAGCATTTTTGGTCACCTTTTTGGGCTTTTAGTATGGAATTCGAATGCGCAATACTTTTCTTACCGTTTGCAGACTAGAAAAAGATAACCTTACTAGTTGAATAACGGCTATTCCAGCAAAAAACAATACCAAATTGCAGGCAAATAATTATTTTTCAGGTCAAGAATTTTGAGAGCAAAAGCTCATTTTCCGAGCTCCCAGGCCTCTTTCAAGATATTTTTCAGTGATTTTCCAGTACGAAATCCCTGGTTTTCAGTGATTTTATGGACTGATTGTCGTGCTTTAATCTAAGATTTTTTCTATTTCGAAACTCCAACTTTTGAGAAGATTAGGAAAATTTTTCAGTATGGGTATTCCATCCGTTATGCAGAACTTTAAAGAAAACTAATTTTTATTAGAATTTCAGAAGAAATCAGAACATTCTCAAGCTATTTTCGTTTTTAATGTTTTTTTTGGTGAAATTCATTTTTTTTCACAGAGTGGTCTAAAGTTTCTTCTGTTACAAAACTGCAATTTTTAAGAAGATTTGGAAAATTTTTTATTACATGTGCCGGTTTTACAACTATTCTAAATTAAAATAACCGACTCCAACAGCAAAAAAAAATATTATTACATTCTCAACGCTTTTTGAAAGTCATCATAGAAATACCAACTTCAATACATCTTACCTTGTTAGACCTTGTTAGACAATCGCATTTCAACACAAACCACTATACAAATAATCTGTTGCTCTCCAAGCTCCACAAAACTAGAAAATGAAACTGAAAATAAATAATTCGGATTTTCAACCTACAAATATTCTTCTGGAATAAAGATGAGACTGATTGATCCTCCAGCACCTTTGATAGAATTTGAATAAATATTATGACCTGCTGCTGGAACATAACTTTTTTGAGCGGATAGTTTCAGATTATCTTTGCAATTCAGCGAGACGTAGTTGTCGGTTAACTACCGATGACAATCTAGCAGCTGATAAGAAAAACTATGGAAACCGTTTTTTTTGAAGAATATTTTGTTGTTTCCCGTAATTTCAAACTTTAACCGCCTGGGATTTCTGCTTTTTTAAAAGATCAAAACGGAACAAAAACTGAACCAACAAGGAACCGAACTCAAATGATGTAATTATTGGCCAAATCTCTCCAATCGAAAGTTGAAAAAAGCACTCGCGGAAAAAAAAATCAGTATCCATCGATGGAAGTCCAATAGAAATGATTTAATGGAAAAATAGGATCTATGATCGGAGATATACATATATTATGACAGAACTTTTATTCTATTATGGTGATAATCTTGATCAACGTTGATTAGACTGATGGAAAATGGAAAAAACGCAAATATATCCACGAAGGAATCAATAACAGAATCTCTGGAAAATTAAAGAAAACAGTTTGAAACTGAAAAAAATTCAAAAATTTCAGGGCTTTTCTACTAGTTCGAAAAATGTATTGTAACAGTTTCAACGTTTTTTCTTGAACCATACCGAGATACCATCATTGACTAGAGTTGCATTCTTTATTTCAGCACTAACTTATTTCAATGATTCAACTTACAAATCGATGTCTACATTACAGATGATAAACAAGCAATTGATAAGGAGAACTGTAGTAACATGGCTTTTAAAAACATATGTTGGGAATGAAAAACACGATATCGGTTGGGATTACAAAGAATCAAAATTAGGTATGGATTGCCGACAATAATTGTACTGGAAAGTTACTTTCAAAGACACATATTCAATGTGTTTGTAACGGAAAAGTTTTTTTTTCGTTTCTAGTTATTTTTAATTTTTATGAAAATTGTTCGAAAAAAGAAAAAAAACAAAGACATTTTTATAGTGCCGATAATTGGAAACATCTTTCACAACATTACCATAAACCTTGGAGAGTGTGAAGAAAATAACTTGAAACTGAGGAAAAATGCGAAACTATCGACATTTTTCAACTAGAAAATTATTCAAACTGTTTCATCTTTCTTTTAAATCACATCTTGATACCATCATTGATAAGAGTTTTCAGATATAGAATAGTCTAATTCCAAAAAAAACAATCAAGATGTTTCAGAGCTTTTAAGATACGAAAATCCTCGACAGAATTACCAGTGATAGCCAAATAAACTTAAACAAAACTATGGAAACAGTGTAGTCTTTTTTTTTTAATTTTCTGATAATTTTTTTTTAATTTAAAATTGGAAAAAAGATTGGAAAAAATATTTTTCGTAAAAGAGATACTTGAATGGTTACAATGGTGGAAAAATAAAAAATAAAATTAAGCAAAGGTCTTCTGGCGAAAATCCCACTAGAAAGTTATTTTGAGAAACACAATCAAAATAAGTTTGTAACGGAAAAGTTTTTTTTCGTTTCTATTTTTTTTATCTGAAATTTTTTTTCGAAAAATAAAAAAAACACATTCTTATAATGCCGATTTTCGATTGGTCTGCATGATTTAAAGGAGGACTCAAATCATGTTTTTTTTATTATTGTAATCGAATGTTATGATCATTGTTGGACTGGATATGAAAAGTTCTAAAAACTCCTGTGAAACGCGCATCAAAACGGCCAAAAAACGAGATGTATTTTTTCTGGCCGAGGGCCGAGGGCCTAGGAGGCGCCCAGATGGCTGGGGTCGATTTACGCAGCGTTGTCACACTCATCATTGCTTTCATTCGTTTTTGCTTTATATTCGATTTTTTCACTAAATTTTGCCGAGAAATATTTTTAAGTTTGGAAATAAGAATAGAAAAACGTGAAAAAATCACAACCTAAAAATTCGATTATTGTGTATCCATAATTCTTTGCGCGGTCGCGGGCATTTTCCTCATGGCCGAGTTTTGAAAACGTTCAGCCACTCCCGAAATTCTCAAATTGAGGCCCGTTGGGGGAGACATCGTTTGGTACTGATTTCTTTCATTTTTCGATCTTTTTTCTGTGTTTTTTTGCTTTAGAAATATTTAAAAATGGATTTATTAAGACAAAAAATAAAAAAGAGCTTGATTCTTTTTATTTTTCCAATTTCCTTGCAATCAAGGAAAAATGAAAAAAACAATTTTGTAGTGTTTTTGCGATGAAATCAAGTTCTTTTTTATTTATCGTCTTAATAAATCCATTTTTAAATATTTCTAAAGCAAAAAAATACAGAAAAAAGATCGAAAAATGAAAGAAATCAGTACCAAACGATGTCTCCCCCAACGGGCCTCAATTTGAGAATTTCGGGAGTGGCTGAACGTTTTCAAAACTCGGCCATGAGGAAAATGCCCGCGACCGCGCAAAGAATTATGGATACACAATACAACGATAAAAAAAAACATGACTTTAGTCCTCCTTTAAATGTTATTAATATTTCCAGAAACTTTGGAGAGTGTGAAGATAATAACTTGAAACTGAGAAAAAATGAGAAACTATCATCATTTTCCAAGTAATTTTTAAATTAACTAAAACTGTTGAACTTTTGCTTTTGAATTACAATGTGATACCATCATTGATCGGGATTTGATGTTCTACGCCCAACAAAAAGCAATGGAATAATCTCGAAGCTGAAACTTATACAAAAACGTAATAACCAGTGACAGCGAAATAAATGATAACATAGAAACCGTGTTGTTTTTTTTCTCATTTTCTGAATAATTTTTTCAAATTTAAAACACGAAATTGGTTGGAAATAATGTTTTTCGTAAAAGAGATACTTGAATGGTTACAATGGTGGAAACATAAAAAATAAAATTAAGCATAGGTCGTCCGGAGATTCCACTAGAAGTTTTTTTTTCGTTTCTAGTTTTTTCAATGAAAACTCTAATAGGAAGAAAAACAAAGACATTCTTATAGTTCTGATGATTATCGATTGGTCTGAATCACTTAACTATTGATAATACTTCCAGAAACCTTGGAGAATGTGAAGATATTAACTTGAAACTGAGAAAAAATTGAGAAACCATCAACATTTTCCAAGTAATTTTTTAAGTTTCTAAAACTGTTTAATTTCCTCTTTTGAATTACAATGTGATACCATCATTGACCAGTATTTGATGTTCTAACAAAAACCAACAAAAAACAATTGGACAATATTAGAGCTGGAACCTTTGCCAGAATCAAACTACCAGTGATTGCTGAATAACTTAAAAGACAAGATATGAAAACAGTGTATTTTTTTTCTTTTTTTTTTCAATTTTCAAACATGCGATCAGCTGACAATTCATTTTCAGAAGAAGAGATATTTCAATAGTTACAATGATAGGGCTACCAATAGCTGGCTGTGAAAAAAATGGAATTAAAAAATGGGGTGAAACTGGAGAAAAATATAGGAAGCTTCAATAGTTTGAAAAAATTGAAAAAGTTGGTAACCAAGACTATGGAGACAGTTTTTTTTTTTGTAAAATGAAAACACGATATCGATTGGGATTGTTATTGAAAGTTAATTTCAGAAACACAGTCAAAACAAGCTTGTAGCAGAATTGTATTTTTTCCCGTTTCTAGTGGTTTTTTTCTTGCATTCTATTATAATGAGATGATATGTTGTAAAATGTTGCATGAAAATTTGAGAAACTCCCTGGAAAATGGCGGAAATTTGCATACAAATGAATGGAATTCTGTGGAAAACCAAATTTTACAGTAAAAAATATTTTGACTGCGCTGCGACTCAAACCACACTCTTTGGGATACGGAGCCAAATTCGTTACAACAAAACTCATCGTGAAGTTTCCCGCCCCTTTTGTGTCAACAACATAACAGAAAAGTGCAAAAAAAAAACCACACAAAAAAATGAAAAATGGCTGAAAAATGGCTGAAAAAAATGAAAAATGGCTGAATGGTCTGAAAAAGTCTTTCTTTTGAATTACGCTGTGATACCAACATTGATCAGGATTTGATGTTCTGAGCCCAACAAAAAGCAATTGGACCAATTTTTTGGAGCTGAAAAGCAAATTATCAGCCATTGCCAAATAACTTATAAGGAAAAATTTTTTTTCTCCAATTTTTAGTGAATTGAAAACACCATATCAGTGAAAAAACAGCATTTAACCCCAAAAACGCGTCATCATACACTAACAAATTGCTTTTAAAAACACTTATTCAATACGTTTATAACAGAAAAATTTTTTCCGTTTCTAAACATTTTTTGTTGTTTGCTAGCTTTATGTGATAATTTTGCTTTGCAAAATTGAATATCTCAAGAAAATTGCTCGAAATAGCTTGAAATTAACTTAAAATCTCTGCAAAACAGTTTTTTTAATACGAATTCCACCAAAAAGGTGCATTTTGTCATGAAAAGTACATTTTGTATGCGCCGCGACTTTCACAACGCTCCTGAAGATACGGAGCCAAATGTGCAGTCCAATATTTTAAATCCAATATTTCCCATCTTGATTTTCGTAATTTCCTCCGGTTGAATCCTCACAATTTTTGGTCTCTACTTATCACCTTTCTTTTTTTCCCTTCTTTTATTTAATCCTATCTAGTCATCCCCATTTTTGTAGTATTGTGTTAGTGGTTATTACCCTTCAAGAATAAATAAATCAATCAGTCAAAAATCTTTTCAAAATCCAAGACACAAAACAAAAAAGAAGAAAAGTTTATTGGAGGTAGGTGCTATTTTTTTTTAGGTGAGGTAAATGAAAACAAGAGATAAAAACGGATGTTATGTACATTTTGTACGAGGTGTGGGTGATGAAATATCCTGAGAATGGGAAAAGAAATGACGAGAACAATGAAAAGAAAGTGGAATCCCTGAGAAAAAAAAGTTGGTAAAATGACAGTGTTTTTGTGATTTTTTGATGGGGGAAAAGTGCAGAAAAAAGAAAAAAGTGTAGGTATACAGTACTGGCCATAAAGAATGCGCGTTTTTATTTATTCAGTGGTAAATCGTGATTTTTCGCCTTTTTCGAGAGCACGTCACGAATAGAGGCATTGACATAGGGCTCCAAAATTTTTTGAGGGTATTCTACCACTTTAGAGCTCCACTTTTGTAGTTCATGAGTTTTCTGGATAATCAACTTGAATACTTTTCACGGACCGTCCAAGAAAAAACAACAGAAAAAACGAGATTTTCAGTGCAAAATATGCGATTTTTGCGCTTTTTTTCTTTGACGGTCCGTAAAAAGTATTCAAGTTGATTATCCGGAAAAGTCATGAACTACAAAAGTGGAGCTCTAAAGTGGTAGAATACCCTCAAAAAATTTTGGGGCCTTATGTCAATCACACGCTCTGCAGCATAGTCTCAAAAATGACCATTTTCAACTGAAAACAGGCAAACGCGCATTCTTTATGGCCAGTACTGTATATGGTACAAGAGACACCCTAAAACAGGAGAAAACAAGGTGAAAATGAGGCCTGAAACGGGCCTAATTGCATGATTTTAGGCCTGAAACGAGTGGAAACAAGGTGGGGAAAGGCCTGAAAAGCCTAGTTTTTTGGCCTAAAAGCCTAAAAGGCTAGAAAAGGCCTGAAAGTATGTATAGAGCTTAAAAGCCTAATTCATGCCTAAAAGCTCTGACAAAGCCTGAAAACATGTAAGCGGCCTGAAAGCCTAAAATTGGTCTAAAAGTATAGTTTCAGAACTGAATAGGCCTAAACTAAGCCTAAAAGCCTAGAGTCAGGTCTGAAAAATGAAGGGCTAACAAAGATTTTGTCCCAAAATTCATAATGATGTGAGAGTTTACTAGACGAAAATTAACAGAAAGGCTGAGAAAAACTGGAATTCCCAGAAAAAATTTTTCAGTTTCACTCAAAAAAAATTTTTTTTTTTGAAAGCTTTGTTTGGAAAATAGCCAAATTCTTTGAAAAAAATCAGGTTCAATATACAAGTTTGATGAAGAAAGTCAGAAAAAATTGGAACAAAAAAAGTGAAATGTTTGGTTGTAACTAGCTTAAACTGGCTCGAAATGGCTTAAAACAACTCGAAATATTTACAAAAGTTGTTGTTTCAAATAGCAAATCGTTTGGTTCAATTGCTCATTTTCTTGTCTCAGTTGAGCCAACTCTTGAGAATGTTCATTGGCTTCGACGGTTCGAAGATAGTCGTTGTGCTCTACGATGATTCCAATTTGTTGGTCGGCGGCCTGGAAAATGACAATTTGTTTTTGCGATTTTTTGCAACATTTTGTTTGATTTGGAATGAGTTTTTCAGTTTTATAATGACAGATTTGAAATTTTTGTGAAATTCAAGTTTACCGATAGCTGAAGCAACTGAAAAAATCTTCAATAAAATTTATAGACATACTGAAACAGCAATTTACAAAACTTTTATCAAATTTTTCACAGTTTCAACTTTTTCTCAAATTTGCATGAACTTTCTAAATTTCCAATAATAGTTGTTTTTCCCCCAACCTTTTCTGACTGAAACAGCGCAACAGATACAGTTCCAACTTTTTGTCAAATTTACATCAACTCTCTCAACTTTTGATAATGCCCACAACGACGTTAGATCTACAAAGTGTTTGAAAAATATTGTACAACAACTTGCGATTGGTCCACTACAACAAATCAACTTCCCAGTTTCTCAACAGCAACTGAATCAGCAAAACTTTTTTTACAACACACGTGCAACTTTTAACAGTGTTTTTTTCGTTTCAATTTTTCTACATCTGATTAAACTTTTTTGCAATTTGTTCAAATTTTGCACTATTTTCAACCTTTCCACAGCATCTCATTATCCTAATATACAAGTGTTTACCCATGCGTCAAAACTTTCTCATTATTTGTATTTTTGCAAAATAGCCAACAACTGTAATAGATTGCAGCGCTTTTCTAAACATAGTGAAACTGCGCTTTTTTCTTCAAATTTTTCATAAATTTTCAAATAAAAATGCATGATTTTCACAGTTTCAACTTTTCGTCATAACAGTCTAAACTTTCCGAACTTTCATTACCATTTCTGATTTCGAAATGTTTTGCAGTTGGCCATGCAAATATTCTACACCTACGGTATATCTATAAAATGATTACCAAATACTGTACAATGACCAGCCCGTGTCCAACTACATTAATCCAATTTTCCCACTTTTCAACACTATCTGAAACTGTGTAACTTTTAAAGTTTCAACGTTTCCTGAAATCTACAGCAACTTTCCCGATTTTCAATTACACTTATATTTTTCAGTCACATTCACAGTTTTCGCAGTTGAGTAACTATTTTATAAAAAGGTGAAATCAACGCTAACAGAGAAACTTTGACTTTTCGAAAAGCCTTCTTTTAAACAGAGACTGGAACAGTACTAGTTTTCTACAACTATTTCGCAACTTGAGCAATTTTTTTGCCGTTACAACTCCTCCTTAGAGCTGATACAAATTGTGTGAAACTAGTTAAGATATCTTCGCGAACCATGATAACAGCAACTGTAACAGATTGTAGCTCTTTTCTAGAAATAATGAAACTGCGCATTTTTTTAAATTTATCACAACATTTCCAGCAAAAATGCACATTTCTTCTACAACTTTCACAGTTTCAGCTTTTTGAGAAGTTTTCAGCAAACTCCCAAGGTTTCAATAACCTTTTGATCAAACTTTGTAGACCTACAACGACCAACTATTTCACAGCTTTGGCAACTATAATAATTCTTACTACAAATTTTCGAGCTTTGGGTTTGGAAATCAAAGCTCGAAACTTCTCAAAAACAGAGGAAAGGAAGATGTTCACAACATCAAAATACCTACTTCCCAACTTTTTCAGCGCTAACTGAAACAGCAAATCTTTTCTACAACTTCATTGGAAATTTCAATTTTTTTTCGTTTCAAAATTTCTACAGAAAATGTGACTTTGATGCAATTTGCTCAATGCTTACTTTATAATTTTCCATCATTTTCTTAGTTCTAATACGGTAATAAGGTGTTTCCGTCAGTAAGCCTCGTAGCATTCTATTCTCTTTTTGCTGAAAAAAAGGTCTATGGATGAAAAAAAGGTCTAGGCTATTGAGGGTATGTTCTAATTGTTTATAGCTTCAGAAAAACAACTGTCCAGTTGCTTTGAAAGAAACTGAAACCGCGATTTTTTCACAGTTTTCACATCAAGTAGTGGTCATTGCAGTTTCAACTTTCTGGGAAGATTACAGCAACTTTCATAAATTTCGGTTTGATTCAAATTCGAAAATTTCTTTTTCGACACTTTCATCAAAACTTATGCATAGTGTCGTAAAATCAGATGCATGCTTTACTTTGGTAACATAAAATAGTACCGTCAACGATAAAAACCAAATGGGACCAACTGAGCCTCATAAAAACTTTGCAGTTTCTGAACCTTTCCTTAAAAAATACTTTCTTTTAATCTCTGATGTTATGGTCCTGGACTAATGCTAATACAATTTTATTTACAAGTTCTGTCACGTTTATCTCTGAATCATATGTAAATGAATCAAAAACAGATTTCTCAACTTTTCAACAGTAACTGAAAGCAAAATTTTTTTCACAGCTTTCTGTGAAATTTTCAGCAACTTTCTGTGAAATTTTCAGCAACTTTCAAAAATATTGGTTTTATTGTGTTTTTCTCAATACATTGATAACCAATTTTACCACATAGCACCCCCAGGATTTCGAAAGTATTTGACATCAGAAAATTAGTGTACGCACCATATCATACAACAATATGCATAATCAGTCCCCAAAGCTCAAAGACTCTACCGGGTCGAGCTAAAACACAGTGGTAAATCGTGGTCCAGTGCTTAACCAACTTGAGCAAGAGGGACCTAAGCACCTAAGCCTCATACTAAGCCAGTCTACAAGCCTGAAGGCCTACACGCCTAACTTCTCTGATCTACAAGCCTGCAAACCTAATCCTAAGCCTATGGAGCGGTCCTCTTTCTTTTCAGTTTTTGTTAGAAATATCCCAAATTTTCACAGTTTCCGGCACTTTTCTTATAGCTTTCCCAATTTCTCATCGAAGATTCGGTAATTTTTTTGTGACTCTTATAAACTTAATTTTCAAGTCGAGTGCCTACAAGCCTTATGTCTGCTAGCCTGGCCAACAAGCCTAAAAGCCTGAAAGCCTACAAGTCAACGCTTAGCTCTAAAGCGGTCTCTTTTTTCACCGTTTTTTGTTAGAATTCTCATAAATTTTTGACAGTTTCAGACACTTCTCTTACAACTTTGTCACAACTTTGAAGCTACTTCCCAAGTCGATTCACTTACAAGTCTACACGCCTACAGGCCTACAAGCTTAAAAGCCTAGCTATTGACCTGTCCCTTTTTATCAGTTTTTGTTCGGAATATCACAATTTTTCACAGTTTCAGACACTTTTCTTATGACTTTTCCAACGTCTCCGCAGATAATCTTTTTACTGTTTAGAGAAAAAAAAAACTCACCTGCAATTCATCCTTCAATCTCTTCTCACTACTCCAATATGGTTCTTGATAATTCTGCGAGTACTGATTGTACTGATTGTATCCACCAAGACCGCTATTCAAACCATACGAATTATAAGCTGGAATCTGAAGAGGCGCAGGTCTTTTTAGCTTTCTTTTCTCCTCTTTCAACGCCAGCTTCGACGCTTTTTCAGCTTCAAGTTCATCAATTTGACGTTGAAGAGCCTCAATTCGAGCGTCACGATCAGCAATTTGGGCGAGCAAATTGGCGTCATTTTGCTCTTGTTTTGGGACCAAAAGCTCCTCAACAACCTCCTGCTTAACCTCCCCAATCGATAGCTTCTCCAGCTTCTCAACGGCCTCTTTCAACTGCTGGTTTTCAGCTTCTACAGCCTTAATCCGATCTTCTTCTGCTTGTTTTAACTCCGCATGTTTCTCCTTTTCGGCTTCCAGCTGCTGAATCAAGTGGCTCACTAATGTGGAGCTATCAATGACACCATTCTTGAGCCGAGTTATTTCATGCTCCTGCTTTTCGCGTTCCTCTTTGATCCGTTGATTTTCCCGGGTTAGATCCGAAAGTTGGTCTTCTTGCTCATTGAAACGCTCATCGAGACCTTCGATTAAAAGACGAAGACGATGAATCTCGGCGTCTTTGTCCTCTGGTGTTTCGCGTCTGAAAATTGACAAAATTAGAGTGAGACGTCGGAAAACTTTGGCGGGAATTCAAAAATGTTCGGTTTCAACAAGTTCTAATTGAAATTTGGAAATGAATCGGATGTTTTAAGCGCATCATAAAGTAGTTAAAATACTTTCAAATCCGGTTTTTGTTATTTTCAGAACGTATTGAAACAGTTGATTTTTATTAAATTCAATGTTTCATATTCAGGTTTTATTGGGTTTAGATTTCCCGGAACTCAGTGAGGCATTCATTTACGAATTCGGCAGATTTTTGCTTAAATAATGTTTTTGAACCAAATTCGGAGAATTTAAGACGGCCTCTCCGAGATGTTAGATCACGGGCTTATTATGTGAACTCACAAAAAGGTCAGATTGGTCGGATAGGCCCCAAAAGGCATGGCAAAAGCATAAGGGGTGGTGTAATTACAAAAATCTAGTTTCTCAACTATTTTATGTGTGAGAATTTTAATGATTCTCATGTCAAAATAGGCCGTTTCGGGCTTTTTCATAACCAGAAAAATTGGATTAATAACGTGTTTAGTGTCTAACTTTATGATTTTTTTGCGGTTTCGCCCCGGGATCAAGAGATGCCAATTGCAGAGGGTTTTTGATTGATTGATTTTTGATTGCCTCCCGAACTGCATTTCAATAATCCTGTTTTAAATCAAATTTTTGAGGACAAGAGATTGAAATAGGTCTTTCAAGGCATTTCTGACCCTTTTCGGGGTTTTGGTACAGAATTCCGATACGCAATATTTTTGAATTTCTTGCCGATTCACCTGGTGCTTAACACTAGAAGAAGCTAACTTTACTAGTTGATTAAGGTTAAGGTGAAAAACTAACAAGACCAAATAATTTTATTTCAGTTCAAGACTTTAAGGAGCAAAATCTTATTTCTCAAGCTCATAGGCTTCTCTTAAGCTATTTTGCAGGTATTTTTCAGTACGAAACTCCAGAATTTCGAAATTTTGTGGACTAGTTCCTGTGCTCTCAATCAATTAATCTAAGAGATTTTTCTGATTCGAAACTCAAAATTTTTAGAAGTTCAGCACGAAACTTCAGCACGAAAACTCTCGTTTTAATCAAGATTTCTAAAACCATAGGCTTGAAATCTTTTTGTTTTTAAGGATTTTCAAATATTTTTGGATCTTGCACCGTTTCATCTCGTGCTTAAACCTAAAAGAATTTTTAATCGCCGATACTGTTGCAAAGAGCTAGCCTAATTCTAATAATTCTGTTTTCGGACTAAACTTGTTGATCGAAAGGTCTGAAAGAGGCCCATTTAAGCGTTTTATCAGTGAAATTCAGGTCTAAAAAGCGAATCGCTTTCGAGTTCATTTGTTTTTTCCCAAGAGATCTAGAATTTTTCTCTGTTACAAAACTTTTATTTTTGACAGTGTTTGGATGAATTTTCAGTATACTTGTTTTTAGCGACTTTCTTTCTCGAAAACAGGAATTATGAATCAAGTCTAAAAATGCCCATATCAATCAGTTTTTTCTATTTTTCTGTTGCAAAACTTTGATTTTTAATAGTATTTTGAAATTTTCTCAGTAGACATGCATTTAGAAGTCTTCACAAAAACAGAAAAAAGGTATTTTTGTTTGGATTCAAAAAATGATGAAGCCGTTCAGCTTTTGGGGATTTTTCTGTTTCAAAACTTCAACTTCTAAATGCTTTCAGCAACTTTTACAGTACTCTTTTCTCTAAATTTTCTTCCACGAAACCAAAGTCCTTACCCCTCCTCCTCCTCTACATCCCTTGCCTCGACTAGAACCGGCGATTCTGATTCCTCACGACGACGTGGACTTCCAACTGGGCTCTCGTATGACGGGTTGTAGATGATCTGAAAACTATATTTTTGGCTGAACATTTATTGAAAAAAGTGATTTACCTGCTCAAAATCATCATCATCAGATGATGAGGAGGATGAGGAGTAGCGGCGGGACATTGATGGTGGTGGGTTGAAATCACTGAAAAGAAAGAAGGGTTTGAATAGATGAAAAGAGCTTGAGAAGCGAAGTGTTAAAAGGTCGGAATGGAGTAAAATAGATTTCAAAAAAATCAAATAATCTTGAAACAGATAAGCAAATATTAACAAGAATTATCTCAGTAAAAAAAACCTCAAAATCGCTGAAAAAGGGGTTTGACGGCAGAAAAAGATGGAAAGAGCTTTTGAAAAGGACTGTACATGAGAACATGAACCTCAGATCGGAACTATGTGAAATTGAATTTCAACAAGATGAAATAATCTGGAAACAGAAGAAACAAAGTGATACAAAGTTAAAAGAGAAGAAATAATTTTGAAACAGAAAAACAAATATTCACAAGAAATACTATAGTTACGGGCCAAACACCCTCAAAATCATTGGAAAAAGGGGGTTTCCAAAGGCTTAACGGGGTAGACCAAACTGGAAAAGTGTTGTAGTTGAAGCGAGAAAAAAATTGGAATGAAGTTCAGAGAAATCAAATAACCTTAAAACAAAAAAACAAAATCTCAAAATCACTGCTTGGAATGTGTTTTGAATGAAAGATCGGAATGAAGTGAAAGAAAAGTCGAAAAAAATATTCTTGAAACAGAAAATAGAATCTCAACAAGAATCATTAGAATTACGGGTCAAAGATCCTCAAAATCACTGGAAAAAAAGGGGTTCGAGGGGCAAAAAGAGATAGGAAGAGCCTGGGAAGTGTTGCGAAGGAAGATGATAACGGAACTATGGGAAATTGAATTTCAACAATATCAAATAATCTTGAAACAGAAAGCCACAAATCTTGAAAAGAACGACTAGAATTACGGGCCACAAAAACTTAGAAAAACCTCAAAATCGCTGAAAATGGAGATTTTGAGAGTGCAAAAAGAGGTGGAAAGAGCTCTTGAAAAGCGTTGTAGATGAGAACATGAAGCTCAGATCAGAACTATGTGAAATTAATTTCAACAGAATCAACGAATCTTGAAGCAGAAAACAAAAATCAATAAGAACTAAGAATTACTGACCAAAAATCCTCTGTAAAAACATCAAAATTGCTGAGAAAAGGAGGTTTTTAGATGTGAAATTGGGTAACGTGAACTGGAAAAGTGTTTCTAAGACCCGCAGAACACAGTGAAACTAAAATCAAAGAAATCAAATAATCATGAAACAGAAAAACGAATATTAGTAAGAACTACTAAATAGCTGAAAAATGAGGTTTGAGGGGCAAAAAAAGATAGAACTAGCTTGGAAAGTTTTATCGATGAAGTGTGGAAACTATGTGAAATTGAATTTCTGTAACATAAAACAACCTTGAAAGAGCAAACCAATTATTTGAACCTCTGGAATTAAGAACCAAAAAAACTTTGTTTAGAAATTTCAAAATCGCTGAAAAAAAGAAAGAGTCTCAAATCTGAAATTGGGTGGAAAAGCTTGAAAAGTGTTACCAATCAGGGGTGGGAATTACCGTTTACCGTTTTACCGGTTTTACCGATTTACCGAACTTTTTTCGGTAAAACTTTACCGAACTGGTAAACGGTAAATTGTTTCAAATCTACCAATGTGCACCGGTAAAATTTTTTTCAATTTTTCGGTAAATTCGGTAAATTTTTTAAACCAAAACATCTTGAAAATGAAGCTCAAGTGATATTTTAAAAACGATTTTTTGGGAAAACTACTTTTTCCGAATTTAACTTATTCAATCGGACATGATGGAGTTAAAAACAACCCGTTATGGATTCAAATAATGATATTTTTCATTTTTGAGAACAAATTAGCTTATTTTTAGAAGATTTACAGGTTTTCCGATTTTACCGGTTTTACCGGTCTAAGAAAAAGTAGATTTACCGTTTTACCGTTTCGGTAAATCTTTTGTAACTTGATTTTACCGATTTACCGAAACGGTAAAAATTTTCGTTTATGCACAGCCCTGTTACCAATGAAGATGCTACCGGTACTATGTAAAATTGAATTTCAACAGGATCTAATAATCTTGAAACAGAAGGTCACGAGTTTTGACTAGAAACATTGCGGGATTAGTTTGTAGAGACCAATAAATGCCAGAAACGATACGAAAATGCAGTTCAAATTACTTATCAAGCCCAAAAAAATGCATCAGAAGGGGAAAAACATATGGTAATTTAACGATGTAAGAAATGATAGCTTACAGTTTCGAAGGCTCAGGGAAAATGAAGGAGTATTTCACAAGAGCTATTGGGGAGACCGGGTTTTACGCTTCAGTAACGGAATGAGATTTTGAAGTAAGCCCAAAAAACCAAAAAAGTGTACCAAAAACCAGGCGAATCTTCACGGAAAAAAGGCCCACCTAGACCTAGTTGAGCCCATGAACGGTTCAAAACTGAACTATTTTCATGGTGGCTCCCCCACTACAATATACCGTAAATCCTGTAATTGAAGCCCATGGGCGTCTATTTTTCAAAGGTCCTCTGAGGGTGGGCCTGTATTACAGGTGGGCTTCTAATACAGGGTGGGCTTCTATTTTTCAACCCCATTTTTGAAGTCGTGTTTGCACTTTACCCAAGCTTTTTGAAGTGATTTCTTCAAAATTTTAGAGCAATTTTTCTAATTTTCGATAAAAATCAGTTGAATTTTGTTTTAGGAACACCTAAACTCTGCTTTTTTGGTGTTGTGGCTTTCAGAATCTTGATTCCCAGCGGTTTTTGTCTGAATTTCAAGCGATTCTTTGAAAAAAGTCATTAATGGATGGGCGACTATTAGAGGGTGGGCGTCTAATACAGGGTGGGCTTCTATTTTTCGAAGAAGCTTTGAGGGTGGGCTTATATTACAGGTGTGCTTCTAATACAGGTGGGCTTCAATTACAGGATTTACGGTAGTTTGCTTCACAGTTTCAAAGACTAGTAAAAATGGGAAAGCATCTTCAAATAATCTAATGCCCATCTTGAAACATTCATAAGTAAATCGAGTTCATAATCGAAAAAAGCTCGCCTAATTGAGCACATAAACGGCTCAAAACAAGAAGATACCTTTTGTGGATCAACTCTACAAAATAGTGTAGCTCACAGTTACAAAGACTAGAGAAATTGGATGAAGCTTATGAAAAGACCATTAAGCGCGAGTAGAACAGAATAAAAGACAGCTCGAGAAAGCCAAATATCTCGATGTTGAGACCAAGGCCCGGTTCGAATCGTTAAATAAAAATTATATAATATTTGAGAGCCCGGCAGAAAATCCTCACAAAAGGCCTTTTAGGTTCGTTACCAACAGACAGCAAAAATTGAAGAAAACAGTTTGAAAAAAGCCCAGGAAATGCCTGAAAAAGCTTGAAGAAGTCTAGGAAGAGACAGACAAAGCCTAACGAGGGAAGTCAAGAAAATCTCGCATATCACAGATTTGAAGCGGTAAAAGAATTGAAAAAAAAACCGCCGAAGACCAGTAGGAAAAAATCATAACGGACTTGCGGGATCGGCCAAAGATATTCCGGAACCAGACTATAAATTTAACAAAACCTAGGTTAGAGCTAGGGAGAAAGATGGTCCTATGTAATTCTGGAAAAAACTTGGAAGGACTGAAAAAAGTCTGGTTTGGCCTGATAAAAATGCCCGTTGGAGTGGGACCAAGTTCCATAATAAGGTCTAATAACATTCATAAAAATTGGAACAACAAGAGCCAAACAGAGCAAATTCATCAGTTGAAGATTTTCTACTCCTCTAGTTGAAACCAGACGGTAACCGGAAAAAAAATTGTACGAAAAAGCTAAGTTTTGCAAAAATTCCTGGAAAAAAGCAGAAAAAACACCGAAAAAGGCAAAAAACAAGTCCTTCCAGCCCTTGCAAACCACTATTGGCACTTTGCCAAGAATGATGCGTCGAAAAAGTTGAACGAAAAATACTAAATCATCGAAATCAATTGAAAATGTCCTTCTCCAGTAATTCAAAGCAGACAGAAACAGTAAAAAACATTCTCAAAACGCCATTTTCAGCCAAAAAAAAGACCCAAAACAAGTATTTCCAGCACTTGCAAGCCAATCTTGGCATCATGCCAAGTGCGGCTGTAGTGCGACGAAACGTTTCGAATCTCTCTCTTTTTCTCTCTCACAAACAACACAACACTCTCAAAATCAATATCTTCAGGCCTTGCCGCAGCAGCCGTCTCTCAACACAAACACACATGATGCAGAATAAAAAGAAGAGAGAAAGAGAGAAGAGAGAAAAGGAGAGACGAAAAGAAAAAAAGAAAGTGCAGAAATAGTGTGAGAGAATGCAGATCTCTCTAGTAAACAAAGGGAGAGGGAGGGAAGGTCGAACAGGGAAAGGAGGGAAAGAGGACTGGCCGGGGTCAAAGTCCCTCTTATCGGAACGGACGGAGAGGGAAAGTGACGTCACTTTTATTCCTAGAGGGGTGAACGGAGAAGACGGGACATGTGAATAATAGCTGGGAGGGCACGAACACCCTCGATGAGGGGGAGAGTACTGAAGGACCAAAAGGGACCATTCCGAATTTGTCGAAATCCTTATAACTTTCCACCCAGGGGATTATGGATGATGAGAATGATATCTATGAATAGATAAGATTCCGAGGCGCATTTTGAGATGATTATCGATATGATTTGGGCTCGTGATAAGGGGGATATGGAGGGGTTTTGGCCTAGAAATGAGGGCGTGAGGACGGGGGAATTGTGTTAAACCTGATCTAAATTTGGGGATTTCAAAGAATTTTTTTTCTGTTTCAATTTGTTTAGATTTGAACTCCGATTCGAAAATTATCAGTTTTGTCATACTATAAATAGGGACCGCAACATTTTTTTCGAACTTCATTTTTCGATTTTCATTTTTAACAAAAGCCAATCGATTGGAAATTTTACGTAGAACAAGATTCTGTTGTCAGATCACGCGGCTCTTGCTTTTTTGACCACCAAAATGATCGAAAATCTGATTTATTCGAAAACATCGTTCACTTTCAAGGATCAAAAAGTACTTCAAACCGGTCTCAAAGCTCTGAAATTTTTTTTGGGTGCTCCATAGAAGACACTCAAAGAAATAAAACAGTAAAAATCGGGGGTCATCGCTGAAATTTTTTTGCTGAATCTCGTTGAAGTTTGACGTCTTCTGATAAGAATTCCACCGATCAGAATCCTTATTCCTTCCGTTTTCCATTAGATAAACTATCTGGTTAAAGAAATCATCTTAAAATTCCGCGGCTCTGCCTTTCTTCAGAAATATTTTCAAGATTTTCCAATTTCTCTTTAGTTTCTTCAATTTTTTGGGCTTGTGATTTGAGATAGCAAAAAACTGAATTAACCAGAAGATTCTATGGTGTCGATTACATATGGACTTAGTTTTTCTTAGAAAAATATCAATTTTGAGTGGGTGAAATGAGTCTTCAAACCCGCGTGCAACTCCCGGCTGAAAAAATTGGACGCCCCGCCCCCTCCTCATTGCGGTGCCTAAGACTATAAAAAATGAAACTATGCAAATATAAAATTTGATTATTTTTTCTAAGTTTCAAATACATTCCTCTAATTTTTCAAGAAAATTTTGAAAATAATGAGTTTATGAATTTTTAATTTCTCGAAAAGTGCTTTTTTTTGTATTCTTACCATGCAAAAAGGTGACAGTGAGAATGACGTCATTTATATTAGCACCCATCTTACTCCTGTTTTCTTCCCAGGGAGGTAACAATAAGAAATTCATCGGGGGATTTTGGGGATTAAAAAAGTTCTCATCCAATATATGTGAATGATTCCGGCCGTCAATAAAATGTCAAACTTGAAAAACGTTATTTACGTCAAAAGTAAGCTTCAATGTTGAAATTTCCAATTAAAATTCCTTATTTTCAAATTTTTTTTTTCAGTTTCTACTTCCTTATGTAGTTCGGGGCCCAGTCGATTTTGCTATTGGAAAGCGAATTCATAGGATCACATTTTCGGTTATTGAACACGAGAATAAAAACTTTGAAAACGAAAAATTTCCAGACTTTCAGTTTCATAGATTTTACTTATTTTCCTCTAAAAACTTCGAAAGTGTTCGTCCGATAATATCGAATTTTTCAGTTTCAATATAACCTA
Organism: Caenorhabditis doughertyi; assembly: GCA_963572265.1. Taxonomy (NCBI): domain Eukaryota; kingdom Metazoa; phylum Nematoda; class Chromadorea; order Rhabditida; family Rhabditidae; genus Caenorhabditis; species Caenorhabditis doughertyi. The sequence goes on along the minus strand of OY751556.1, from coordinate 7,732,307 downwards.
ACTATCCAAATAGTTGAGTGGGATAGGGGATTAACGATAATAAATGACGTCACTTACAATTAGCAACCATCTCCTACTCTTCTTTTCTTTCCAGAGTGGTAACAACAAGACAGCAGGTTCCAAAATATTGCTTGCCCAGGAGGTTATGGACTGTGATGAATATACGAATGAATAGGTGAGATTCCGAGGCGCATTTTGAGATGATTATCGATATGATTTGGGCTCTTGATAAGAGAGATATGGAAGGTTTTGGATTAAAAATGAGGGCATAATGACGGGGAGAATTTCAACTGATTTCCTCCTGATTCGGAGACTTTCGAAAAAAAAAAATTCAGTTTCACTATCATTGCAAAGTTCTGAACATCAAATCGAACTCGTTAATTGGCCGGAAAATTGTCATGAAAAAAATCTAAAAATATGAAATATCCAGATTTATTTTTCAGTTTCATAGCTTTTCCTAATTTTTTCTTTGAAACTTTTGATACTGTTGAGCATTCGCTTTTCTTTCTTCATGTATTGTAATTCCCCTAAGCTATTGAGGAGATAGGGGATTGACGGTCCTATCCAGGGGCGTGCGAAAAAATTTCAGTTTCATAGTTTTTACTTCTTTTCCTCATATGATTTCAAAAATGTTTGGTCGATCGTTTTCGTTTGCTTCAGTTTTTTCAGACTTTTTTTCAGTTTCAAATCGTTTAGTTTAATTTTTTTGAACAAGTTGAAAACAATATTTTCCGTTCCTCTTATATATTCTGACCATCCAGACAGACAGTTTTGAGGGCTAGAGTTTTGAGGGTTACGATAAGAATGACGTCACTTATAATTTTCACCCATCCTCCCCATCTTTTCTTCCCAGAGAGGTAACAATAAGACAGCTGGTTCCTAAATATTGCTTGCCCAGGAGGTTATGGACTGTAATAAATATAAAAATGAATAGGTGAGAATCCGAGGCGCATTTTGAAATCTTAATTGATATGATTTGTGCTCTTGATAAGGGAAATATGGAGGGTTTTGACCTAGAAATGAAGGCATAATGACGGCGAGAATTTCGACTGAATTCCCACTGATTTTGGCTTTTTCAAAAAAAATTCAGTTTCACTATCATTGGAAAAATCCGAACAACAAATCGAATTTGTTCTTTAGCGTTGATAATGTTGTTTTTTGAAAAAAATTGACATTTCAGGGTTAAGTTCAATTTCAATGTCTTGGTTTTTAGTTAAAATCGGATATTTCCAGTTTCTATTTTCTCCTATAGTTCTGACCAATCTGCATTAGCCACTTTCAACACACAACGGTAATCTGCACAAATTTTTGAGTTCTCATAAGTAAATTTTTCGATTGTCATGAAAAAAAAACTGAAAATATGACATATCAAGATTAATTTTTCCGTTTCAAAGCTTTTACTTTTTTTCCTACGAAAATTTCGAAAGTGTTCGGCTATCGCTTTTCTTCATTTATGTATTGTAATTCCCCTAGACTGCTGAAGGGACAGTGGATTAACGGTGAAAATGACGTCATTTATAATTAGCACCCATCCTCCCCCTCTTTTCTTCCAAGGGAGGTAATAATGAAACATCCTTCAATACAATGTTTCAGAAAATGCTTATGATTTTTCACCCATAAACGTGTTGATGGTGTGCATGATAATATTCCGAGGCGCATTTTGAGATGCTTATCGATATGATTTGGGCTCGTGAGTGATATGGATTGTGTGACATAGTTTTGGAGGTGATACTTCCATGTTTAGAACAGTTTTATGGGATCTAGCATTGGAGTTTTCAAAAAACTATTACACATTCAATATTTTTGGAAAATTCCCAACATCAAATCGAACCTATTCGTGATTAGGATGTTAAAAACTTTTTTTTTTCAAAGTTTCAGATTTTTTTCAGTTTCTACGATGCCTTAGAGATCTGCCCAAACTGGTTCCGATAGTCCCGAGTGCAATTGCGTTCGTTTGTATAACTTTCCGGAATTTCAAAGGAATCTCCTAGGTTGTCATCAAAAGATATCAATCTGAAATTTGCAGATTTATTTTTCAGTTTCATAGTTTTTACTTCTTTTCCTCATATGGTTTCAAAAATGTTTTGTCGATCGGTTTCCTTTCCTTCAGTTTTTGTGTATTCTAACCATCCAAACAGTTGAGGACAACAAGGGATTAACGATAAGAATGACGTCACTTACAATTAGCACCCATCCTCCTCCTCTTTTCTTCCTCAGCGAGGTAAAAATGATTTTCTATGTTTCAGAAAATTCTTATAGTTTTCCACCCAAAAACTTTTTGATGATGCGTAAGTGTAGCATTATTCAGCTAATCGATTTGGGATACTTTTCGATATGATTTGGGCCCTTGGTAGAGGGGTTCGGCTTGAAATTGGTTGGATGGAAAGATTTATCGGGCGACTTCGGCTAAGTTGCCCTGATTTTCGTTACTTACAACAAGTTTTTCAGATGTTTTTTTTCAGTTTCAATATTAAAATAAATTGCTAATTGATTTGAAAATTTTGATTAGCATAAGGCAATAATTTTGAAACATTGCTATTCAAACAAAAAAGTTACCGTTAGCGTTCCGTTATATTCGAAAACTTTCCGATTAATTTTCATTTTCTGTTTTCTTATTTAGTTAGGGCTTACTGCTTCGGCCTTACAGCCTTACAGCATGCTTCGCAATTTCGAACGGTTGTTTATACACAGTGTGTAAGTGTCGACAAAAGATTGTCGACAAATCTCCCTTTTGACAAATTTGTCGACAAACTTGTCGACAAATACTGATCTTTCAAAAATTTATCGACAAATTTGTCGACAATTTGTCGATAATTTTTTCGATAAATTTGTCGACAATTTGTCGACAAACTTTAATTTATCGACAAATTTCTTGAAATATTGTACAAGGTTAATTTTAGCGGAGAAAAGCGTTTTTTCGAGTGATTCCTTCAGAAACCAATTTTTTCACACAATAGACTTTGAACGGTGATAGTTTCAATATAAGATCTCTGATCTAGAAGCAGTTCACTAATGAAACGATGAGCAACTAATGGTATGTTTGTTGGAAAAAATAGGACTAAAAGAACTGAATAATAAACAACGTTATTTTAACTTAAAAGTCAGGAGTACAAGCTTCAGTAGTTGCTTGCCATTAAAAACTGTATGAATCAACCAATCAGAATCGGGCAAATAAGAACTGACCGTTTCAAGAACTGGACGAATCACAATTGACCCTTATAAGATCCGACCGTTTAAAAACTGTCTCGGATATGAGCTTTTCAAATGCACGTACTTGTGCATTTCTCACATCTTGCAGGCATTGCACTTTTTTCCTCCGAAACTCTCGAAAATGTTCGAGGTATGTTATTCTTTTCTTCAGTTGTTATGCATTCTAGTCCTCCAAGCAGATGAGAGGGATAGGGGGATTAACAGAGAGTGACGTCACTTACAATTAGCACCCAAACTCCTCCAATTTTCTTCCCAGAGAGGTAAAAATGAAACATTATATTTCGGGAAATTCTTATAATATTCCACTTCCATGTGTATTATCCGGATGGTCACTTCAAGGTTCTTATCGATGTGATTTGGGCTCTTGATAACGGGGATATGGAGGATTTTAGTCAAAAAACAGGCAAACGGAAGGAATTTCATCGGAGAATTCCGTCGGAATCAACTTATTCTTGAAGAATTTCGAGGGGAACAGCAGTTTTCAAAAAAAAAAAATTGCAGTTTCAGTCATTATTTTTCCCGGCGCCTGTATTGAAATCAGATGTTAGGTGTTCGGTATGAGTTTTATTCTCTTTCAACTAATTATGTGAATTATTGAAAAAAATTCAGTGAAAAATGAATAAGGTTCAGAAAATTTCAGAAAATTTTCTCTGTTTCGAACTTTTTTAAAATTTTCCTTGAGAAATTTAAAAATCGTTCGGTGAATGAGAATTTTTTTACGAATTTTCGTCAAACTGCTCGTGTTTTTTTCATCCAGAAGTACAGTTTCAGCAAAAATTGGTCTGGAAAAGTTTCAGTTTTTTTCTGTTTCAAATATTTTACGTCCGATATTTCTGATGAAACAACATCGATTTCGTTTTCGTAGATTCACTGAATTGTATGATTGTTCGCCGAAACGCTGTTTCAAGACTATTTGAATTTTCCCTGAAAAAAAATCAAGCTGTTCACTACTCAAGAAGATTTTTGAGTTTTAAAAGAGATAGTTCTAATCCGGGGCATATAAGGCATGGAAAAAATCTAGAGATTATGTTTAAAAAAACGTCGAAATGTATTTTCAGTTTCAAAGTGCTCACTTGTTCTTGGTTTTGACTGCGTTACATTTATCCGTCCAGTAGTTCAACATCAAAAATCACTTCTCTATACTAAGAGGCGAATTTTGTGTGTCTGTCTCGCACTGTTTCCTAAATAGCTCTTTTCCTCTCTAACCGTTCTGTACCATACTTGGTATGTAACCATAAGTCCCCGAGCGCTTCATTTCCAGAAAGTTCTGAGCTCGGATTACTGTAGGGGTACTGTAGCTACAGTAATCCGAGTTTTCAAAACACTGTTCAGACTGAACCGAATGACTCTAATTTTTATTGGTCGCTTGCATAGGACCCACTTTCCATGCCGTCCAAACCAGGGCCGGATTACTGTAGGGTTACGGTAGTTACAGTAACCCGAAATTTTCAAGTTTTGTTTGAAATGAACGGAAGCAGCAGACAACCGCGACTAGGTCGCGGGTTTCCTTCTGGTTACATCTATCTCAATTTTTCAGTTTAAAAAATGTTATTTTTCTCATCTGAAAGTTTAGAAATTGTTTTTCTTGTAATCTCTTTTGCTTTTGAGATTTTCGCCGAAACACTGTTTCAGGACTATTTGAATCGTCCGGCATGAAGACTAAATTTGTTACCTTCAAGATAGAACAATGTTGTTCCAAAAAAGAGTGTTCTGATCAGAGTTGTACGGAATTCCGGATTCCGAATTCCGGATTCCGTATTCCGGGGTATTTTTCATTCTGTATTCCGTTTTCCGGATTCCGCAAAATGAAATTTCATTCCGTTACAACTCACAGTTTTCAAATCAAGAAAAAAATTAGAATCATGGAAAATATTTGAGCGATACTCCGGTATTCACTGCGTCTAGCATGAAATGGCTCCTAAAATGCACCGAAAAACGGAGCCAAACTACTTTTCGAGCTCCATCGCTGTTTTAAGCTTTGAATCTTGCAAAGCCAATCATTCCGGATTCCGAATTCCGTATTCCGGAGAAAAAGAGTTTATTCCGAATTCCGGATTCCGGATTCCGTAGTTTCAACGATCATTCCGGATTCCGGATTCCGAATTCCGGAATGGAGAATATCCATTCCGTACAACTCTGGTTCTGATCCGAGACGAACTCGGCATGGAAAAGTTCTGGAACCATAATTTCATAATTTTCAGCCGAACACAGATTTGCCATAAAAGGGATATACTAGCTGTACAAAAAACTCCGAATTGTCAAAAAATTTTTCCAGTTTCAAACTGTTCAATTCTTTTCAAGTTTGAATTCGTTAATTTGATTTATAAGCGATTTATCGTCAAAAATCACCAGATCATTCCAGATTTTTTTTCAGTTTCAAAACTTTCATATATTTTCTTCGAAATTTTCCGAAAGGGTTGTAATCATAGTACTGTTTGAACTTCTGAAACTGTGGAAGGCATTGTGAATTCACGTAAAAGTGACGTCACTTAGCACTTTCTTTTGTATTCTTTCCGATTGAAAATAACTATGACACAGATTCATATCATTTGGTTTCATTACGAAACAATAGTCCTTCTGAATTTCCTTTTTTTTTCAAAATTTTCAAAGTTTCAACTTGTTCTTTTTTGATTCAATCATATGTTTGTAGTAATAAACGGTACTGATTATACTTTTTTAAAAAGTTGCGTTCAGAAAGCCAAATTATAACCAAGATTGATCTGAAAATTTCCAAATTTTTTCTCAGTTTCAAATATTTCTTTTGTTGCTAGAACAATTTTGGGAGCGTTACATCTATCACATTTGTTGTACGATCCATTATACAATATTCATCATACGATCCGGAACAAATTTGGCAGTTCTAGGACCAAGCTTTCATATTTTTTTCGGCATAGAGTAACAAGAACCACTATGAATGAACCCAGAATTGCTAAAATTTTCAAATTTATTCTCAGTTTTGGAGTGCTTACTTCATCTCAAGTTTGAATGCGTTATTTTGATCCATGCGATAAGTGTTGACTAAAAGTCACTAGAAAATTCCTGATTTGTTTCAAAACTTTTGTATATTTTTTTCCAAAGTTTTCAAAAACGTTAGGAACCTTACACTGTAAATACTGTGATTGAAGCCCATTTTTGTTAGAAGCACATTTGCAATGAAGGCACACCCTCAGAGGACCTTTGAAAATGGACGCCCAAAGGCTTTGATTACAGGATTTACGGTAGGTACCAGATTGCCAAAATCCTCAAACTGTTGGACGCATGGGGAATTAAATATGACTCTCAACTTCCTCTCTTTTTTTGTAGATTCAGCTATTTCTGGCGCTTTTGGTAAAAATGGACCTTCTGATTTTTTTTGATTTTTTCAAAATTTTTGCAGTTGCAATCTGGTCTTTTTCAATCCTACCGTATGTTCGTAATACTTTTTTTGTGCATTCAAAAAATTAGAACCAAAATTAGTTACAAGGATCTCACAAGATGATTGCAGATGATTATATACGAAGGGGTTGTGCCAGATTGCCAATATTTCAGAACCATTCCGGCTCTTTTCTCATAACCGTTTCTTTGAAGCTATTGTAAAAAAAAGTTTGATTCTGTCTTCAGAAATTGATTGCTGATAACTATTGGGACTCTACTATGCCCAGTGTTCATACTGCGGATTTTTACGGTTTCCTTCATTTTTCAATGATTCCTCAACTGGTTTTAGATACTTCACGCAGTCCATTGTTATCAGGCTTATCACTTTCTGACCTGCCCCAAATCGTATTATTTTTTGTTGAAACTGTTACTAGAGAAAAGAATAGTGAGAAACAGAAAACTACAGTTTTAGCCACTTTTTGAATACGTTCCAGTTTTAAAATAAAACAATGAGACATTGCTGTCGATTGGAAGACAAACAAAGAGAAATATAATGCTCTTTATGAATTGTGCATACAGATTTTGTGTTACAATCTGTGTGAAATTTTAAAAAATCCTTATTACAAAAAGTGGCAGAAAAAGAATATGATCAGCAAGAGCTCCAGACAAGCAATCTTTAAAGTGGACTTGAAACATGAAGCAAAAGTTCTACCCACTTTCCAAAAAAAACAATTGAATAATAATTTTTTCACTGTACGTGAAATTCAATTTTTATAGTGCTCAGATTTCACGGCACGAAAAGTTCAGAACAATTTGATTTTCTAAATATTTTGATCCTCCACTTTTCTTTTTTTGAATTAGAAAAAAATCCTGCAAAAAAAGTTGAACTCTGACTTCAAGTTTTCGGATCACAAAGAACGTCCGCTGATTGATTTATGCAACAGTTGATTGAGAAAACAATGTCGAGAAACAGAACAGTTTTTATTTTTGAAACATTTTGAAGATTTGTATTTTGAAATTGGAAAAATAGTCCAAAACATCATTCATAAACAGTATGTAAAGTTTTTCTAGTAGAAATTATCGTAAACAGTCAGCGAAAGTTGAAAAGAAAAAAAATTATTGAAACAAATTTCAAACAGCTTCAGTTTGGATGCTTGAGCTACGAAAAAAAAATGTTTTGATAACAATTTCGCCCGATCAGAAGCGCTGAACATTATTTTGAGATTACACTGAAATTATAAGAATAGCTGTCTAGAAAAATAACTAAACAGAACAAATATCGAGAAACAGAAGAAAAAAATAAAGAATTTGTAGAGCAAATAATTATTTACTTCGTAGAATCGATAGAAAATCTAAAATTTAAAAATTTCGAGAAACGTGGCTTCGGATTTTCCGGAGAATTTGCGAACAGTGAGTCCTTATGTGGCTCTTGTAATAGTTGGAATCGTGCCAATTTAAGAGAGTTTGATTGTTTTTTACGGTATTGCGTAGCTTTGAAATAATTGTCAAAAACAACTACATGATGATTTCGTAATTGTAATTATCGACTATTTTGGACCGGAATTTCAGAGCGATTCCAAATTTTCGATCTGAAAGTTCTGCACTGTCTGACTGTCGGATCTGTTTTTCAAGGCTATATTAGAAAACGTTGGAATTGTACAGGTCATAGTTATTGAAACCATTTTTTGCAGTTTCTTGAAAATTTTTACTGACTTAACAAAATGGTTTCAAATGCTATTCATATATTATCATCAGAGCTATAATCATTCGACCCTCTTCATTACTGTTTTCTGAAGTAAATATCAGAGATGAGAATATTGAGAAACAGAAACTTTTGAAAAAAAACAAAAAAAAACAATCGCGAATGGTGTTCACGTTAAAAATATGTCGACATTTTTTGTGAATATATTCTTCCTCAAATTTCGTACTGTTATTGACCATAAAAAACGAATTTTATTCAAAACTACTAAAAAATTCAAAAGCTGTAAATGAAAATGTTGTGGGAGACGTGCTCATCGGTGGTCCTTTTGTGCATTCTCGCGTGACGGTGTATATTAGGTTGAACACAAAGTTTCTTCAATTTCTAGTGGTATAACTTTAGTCATGAGCCACGAGACGGTTACTTCGAGGAATATCATAAATTTTTGGATTGATATAGGTCATTGTAAGTACTTTTTATTCTATAATTCTCGGCTCTCCCGATCTTTTCTAACTCGAGATATTTACTGTCTCGTAAGCCATACCAAGCGAGTGTTTGGAAGGTAGTTTTGGTTTGACTTTTTATGAGTATCAAAAGGGGATAAATTTCTGAAATAAATAGTTCAAAGTAACATAGTATCTCTCTAAATTTTACATGTAAAAGATTTCGGCCTGAAAATCGTGAAGAACTGGGTGGTAGGGACAGTTACAAATGACATCAGTTTTCAAGTATGTCGAGTTGCGAAGAATACCACAACTTTTTAAGTGGGTCTAGGAGTCAGCCTTAATATGGGTTAGTAATGACAGTAAAAAAGCTGCATCATGCACTATAGGGGCCAAAACCGAATGCTTTGGAAATTAAGAAAAATCAGATTCAATCATTACTCCTCTTTCTAACTTTTTCAGTGAGTTGGTGCTAGTGAATAAACTGTTCATAGTTTCAGTTATCACGAGAAGAAGAACTGCCTGATTCTAAACATTTTCGTAAATGGAATGTACACTCATGTGCCAGCATTAAACTAAAAGCATTTCTTCGTGATCGCGGTGCTTTTGGCAATAACAGTTTGAATGATGATTTTCGCATATTTTATGATTCGAGTAGTTTTGTATCAAACAGACAGGAGAAATAGTTTGTCTACATTTTGGATGTTAATGAAGGTTGTCTGCGCTACAAAATAGCGTTGACTTAATTATCATATCTCACCTCAATGAGCAGAAAATAATTATTGTCCTGAAAACTCAATATTTTGAGTTTCCCTCTTCAGAACTCCACGAAATAGTTTTTTTAGAATAAGGTTTTTTCTAGAGTTTTTTTTTTGAAAACAGATTTCGTTTATCGCTTTATACATTTTACAACTCTATTCACAGTTTCGAATCGTTTTGTAGAGCAAAAAATGAGAAGGAAATCGATATCTCAAAAATGAGGAACTATGAGTAAGTAGCTGTAAATCTCTCTAAACTGCAGACCACGACTAACCTTTTGATGGTGGGATTGGTATATCTTTACCAATATCCAACATCAATATTCCAAGTTCCCGGGTACTCCCTTCTTGGTAGCTTTACCCATCAAAAATGACACCTAAAATTGAAGAAACTTTGTGTTCAACCTAATAGATGTACTTTTTTATTTCGATAGTACTTGAAAAATAATTCAGATGATGCTGTTAAGACGTCAATATTTCGGAGTTACAGGATGTAAACGAAGCCATAATTAGTATAATTAGTGTTGAGTATGAATAAAACGGGTGACGATAACTTGGAAAAAAATGAAAAAACGAGTATTTAAAAAAAAGATCATTGGTGGAGTGAAAGTGACTTTTGTAGAAGAGCAGCCAATGCAGATGGATTCATTTCAGTGAGATCTCCAGCAACCACTGATTTAAAATCCTCAACGGTTTTGACTTTCATAAGGCATTTATTCTGGAAATGATTCTTTTGATCTATTTCAAACATTTTCAGTACCATTGTCTTTTTGAGATTGTATCCTGCAGAAATTTCGAGCTTCTCCTTTGCTGTCATATCCGATTCCTTATCCAAAAAGTCTTCACATTGTCTGATAACAGTTTGACAATCATACATATCAGCAAGATGAAGAATTCCAGTAATGGTGTTGTCTGGAAATGTTCTGGATATTATAGAACTCGGTGTGTTTATTTCAGTACCATCAATAGCTAATTCACCATATAGAACCTCTAGAAAGTTCTGGAAATCTTTCGGATCAACATCGGCCAGAGTGACTTCAGACTTTTCTGATTCTTTGAATTTTCCCATCAAAAGAGATTTGAAATATGATGATTGGCCGGCAAGAAACTGAAATTTTGCGTCATAAACTTTACATATACTGACTGAAATACCAATTTCGAAACATAGAATTTCTCATTATCCACAATCAGCACTACATCCGAAAACTCTTTGGTAGTTTCATCGAAATTTCTCAATTTTGTCTTTTCGATTCCGGTCATTTTTTCGATCGTAACGTGAGCTTCAATAATGAATCCATCGTCGGTCACATAGTCTTTTTCCAATGTTTCCCAGCCGATAAATTCTGACCAACCCCAGTTTTGGCGATTTGAATTATTAAACTCGATATCATAACTCTTAGATTGGGGCTTTGCTCTTGCTGAGATAAGAGTAACTTCGTTTTTGATGGAGACCTTCCAACAGTCGTCGACACTCTTTGTGCAATGTAAGTAAAAACTTAGAAACCCGTTTTTCTTGTAAACGTTAGTTCTCCTATCAAACTTATTATTGTTTTGATTGTTATCGGGAAAATAGAAACCCCCACCAAGTTCGCCCCAATGCAAATGTTGTTGAGATAGCTCGTTCCGCTGAGATTGCTCGCCCGCGGCCATGTCCCATAAGGGATTGGGGCGAACTTGGTGTGAGTTCTATTTCCCCAATATTTTTTTTCTGATTACCATGGAATATTGAAATACTCTTCGACCTCGCTGTAAACGTATCCCGCTTCTACAAAACTCGAAACATTCTGGACAACACGACGAAGAACAAATTCTCTCGGGACGGTCGGCATTTCTGTCGTATCGGTCTGAAATCCGTTAAGTCTCAAAGCAATAAAATCAATTAAAAATATTGATCATTAAGATTAGTATCAACTTTTCAGAAACCAATCAACAACTACTAAATAATGTCAATGAATTCATCGCAATACGGAAGCTGTTCGAATAGAATAAAGTAATATTGGTGAATAAGAAAAGACGGAAAAAAATTATTGAACTGAAAGTGATTTTTGTAAAAGTGACGCCAAAACGAATGAGTCCATCTCCGACGGATCTCCAATAAGCACTGATCGGATGTCTTCAACAGTTTTGACTTTGAAAAGGAGAAGGTTCTGAAAATAGAAGGATACTATAGTTAAGATAACAGACTTTTGGTATTATGCTTACCTTTGACTTCTTCAGATTATGTTTGCCAGACAGTTTCAGTTTCTCTTTCAATGTCTTTTCAGATTCTTTTATCAAAAACTCTTCACATTTTCTGATAACAGTACCAGTGCAGTACATATTAGCAAGATGAAGAATGCCATCAACAGTGTTATCTAAATTGTTTTAATCGATAAAATTTGGCGACGGACGGGGTAATTACCATTGGTGCTACCCCTAATCAGAACTGGACGAATAAGAACTGTCCGAATCAGTACTCTCGACTAATCAGAACCAGATGAATGAGGACTGGTCGGTTAAGAACTGAAGGAAGCAGAACTGACCCTTATAAGAACCGGCAGTTTAATAATCGCCCAGATAAGAACTTTTCAAATGCTCGTATTTGGACGCTCTTCACTGTTTTTAGTTCTCATAAGGTACAGTTCTGATTCAGAAAGTTCTGATTCGACCGGTACTTATTTGCCAAGAGTTCTGATTCGTACAGTTTTGATTAAGGGTAGCCCCTTACCTTCAATAGCAGGCTCTCCGTAGAGAACTTCTAGGAAGTTCTGAAAGTCGTTTGGCTCAGCATCAGTTATCTCAATTTCAGATTCATTTGAAAGCTTCAAAAAAAGATCTTTGAAGTAGGAAGATTGACTAGCAATGAACTGAAATCAGAGATTTTAGTGCTCTTTATAGCCTTGGGAATTACCAGTTTTGAAACATGAAACTTCTGACCTTTGACATCTAAGACAGAATCCGATACATCCTTAGTCATTTCATCGAAAAGTCTCAACTTTTTCTTTTTGATTCCCGTCATTTTATTGATTTTAACTTGAGCTTCAATAGTCACTTTATCATCAATTACATAATCTTTTTCCATGTCTTCCCACTTGATAAATTCTGGACATCCCCAATGATCCAATGTCGTTTTCTCATCTTTCGCGTTCAACCAAAAAGTTTGTGTTGTACTTTGAATCAACTTTTTTCCAATAGCTGACATCAATCTCAACTCAATTTCTACATCGATCGACCATTCTTCCGTATTACAGCCGCTTGAGTAAAGGTATAATCCAGCATGACCATCCTTTTTTTGAATGCTCATATTCCTAAAATCACAACTTTGAATTTTCGAATTTATAAGAAAAAAAGTTACCAGGAAACTCCGAAATACTCTTCGATATCAGTGTTATAAGTACCTCCATCAGTTAGTGTTGAAATATCCTTGACAATGTGGCTCAGCAAAAACTCTTTGCTGCTTACTGACATTTTCTTTTTTAGAGACCGATACAAGAATAAATAATTTGTTCAAATGAACAAAGCGGAAAAAATTAGACATAGCAAAGTAAACAAATGAGCAGAGCGTCAATGGTATTGCATACAACGGAATGACATATCAGTGATAACAGAACAACGAAGAGCAATCTTTTTTCATTATTTCGACTTTATGAGGAAATAGAAAATAGCACCCTCAAACTTGCAAACAAGACCGAATCGCAATCAAATTTTATCGGAAATGGAAAAATCAGAGACCCCATCAAAACTGTTTTTTAAAAAAGCCTAGAAATCGGGAGGAAGAAAAATGGGAGGAACTTTTAAAATTAGCAATATTAAACAAAAGTACAAAGTATGATATTTGAACTAAATTACGAAACTGAAATTACTCTTCTCCTGTTTTCCAAATGGATAATAACAACTATCAAAACATATGTTTTGTTTGTGGTGACGTTGAAAGACGGAGAGTTTGAGGATGAATAACATTTTTCGACTGTTTCGGTTCGTTTTTTTTTAACTTGTGATTAAAAGTTCCTCATCAGTTCCTCAAAAGTCACGAATTACCAAATATTTTACACAGATATTCCAGACCTATTTGATTCTGTAATTTTTTCCAAAAAAAAAATAAACGGAAATCATGAAAAACAAGTTGAACTTTATAGTATGAGTTTTCATGGTTTTCGTTGTCGAAAACTAGTATTATCCAATCCGTATTTTTACAGTTTCGCTCTAGTTACAAGAGCAACGGAATAATTTTGAATGATAATTTTTAAAGATTCCCAATAAATTTGGATCGATGTTTCAGAAAATTTTAATTTAAAATCTACCAAGCCCAGTGTTCATAATTCTGGGTTTTGAACTGTCTCAAATAAAAAGCCCACGCATTGGTGACCGAAATTGCTTCTTGTGACGAGAATGATAAGAAACAGAAAATTGCAGTTTCAGCTATTTTTTGAATAGGTTCCAGATTTAAAATTAAACAATGATGAAACTGCTCAATATATATTAAAAAATATACAGTGAAATCAGCAAAAGTTTGTTTTTAGAATGATCGGTCGATTAAGGACCGTTTTCAGAAGTTTTCATCAGATTGCGGCAACTTTTGAAGACTCTGGTAACATATTGATGTCTGGAAATATTATTGAAGAAGAGAATATCGAGAAACTGCAATTTTTGCAGTTTCAGCCATTTTTCAATCATTTTCAGATTTTGAACATGATAATATGTTCTAGAAAAATTTGTTCTACAGTTTTGTCTAACTAAGCAAACACATTTTTTTCTGACAGTTGGCACTGTGTCAAGCTTTTTGGAAGACATTTTGAAATGAAATATTAGCACTGTTGCAGGTAGGTTTCAAATGAGTTCTAGTAAACGAATGAATAGTGGTCAAATGACATCCAGGCAATAAAAAAATAAATTTTTAGGCAGGGTTTACAGAGCATGGATAGCATTTTTCAGCAAGGACTCATCAGAACAATGACGTCATATATCACTTTTATCCGTATTTTCTCTCATATGGGGAAGTTATGATACAGATGCAAATGATATTAGTTTATTGAGAAAAATCAATAATGAACCTGTATTATCATTTTTTTGAAATAGTTTTTTTTTAATTTCACATTTTCCAATTATTTTCGATTTAACCATCTGTTCTTAATAGTCGACTGGGTTTAGTAGATCCAATAAGAACCAAGATTTTTCCCCGTTTCAGGTAATTCTTTTCTTTCTAGAATTGTTTTGAAAGTATTCGGTCCACCATTTCTTTAAAAAAAACATGAAAAATACATCGAATTATAATTTTTTTTTCTCATCTGAAAAAAAATTCACTACTCTCACCGTTCTCAATCCAATTTTCATACAGTTTTTCTCCAAAATTTTTTTCGGACTACTCGGTAATGGCATTGTCATACTGTTGGTTGGAGTCCACTTACCAGAAAAGAGGATATTGAGAAACAGTAATATCAACCATCGTTAGGATAGGTTTTAGAATTGGAATACAACCATCAGTGAAAGATTATTAAAAACACTACATATAAACTGATGATTTTTTTCTGAAGTTCGAAAAAAAAAGATAATTTTTCCAGATTAGAAACCGTTAACACTTTGTTATAAAAAAAAGATCGATTTTACACAATTTTCAAAGAACTTCTTACAGCATACATCATGCGTTACAGCACAAACTGTTGTCTAGAAATATGACTGGAAAAAAAATATCGAGAAACAGAAAAAGCTCATTTTCAGCCATTTTTCAAACAGTTGTCAGATTTTGAACATGACACTGTGATATTGATAATGTTGATTATTTGTCATTCACTGTAGAATCGAAAGAAAATCAAACTTAAAAAATTCAAAATAGAACTTGAGTTCCTTGCGATTTGGAAATTTTGAGGAAAAGTGACCAACATTGAGATAGTTCTTTCTGGGTCTTGGTAATAGAAGATTCTCTGACCATTTCCGAAATTTTTTTTTTCGTTCTAGCCTTTTTTGCATTTTCATTCAGAGAAAACATAAAATTTTCTCAGAATTTGAAAACAACTAGCGGTTTCAATTACTGTTAAAAAGTACCACTCGATGTTAAAAAACCATTTGAGTGTTAGACAAATTTGGAAAATTTCCATAATGATTGTTTGATAACCCGGGATATAATGATCATATGTTTCAGACAAAAATTTTAGAGCATTTCTAGCATCTGTATCATAAAAGTTTTCTGGGAATTACAGCCTTTTTTTTACAGTTTCTTTCAATATTCAAAAATCTTTTCGAACTAATTTTAGATAGTTTCTTAGACGGTTCAAAATCTTAATCGCTCATTTCACAACAGTATTGTTGTCCGAAAATACTTTAATATGAAAACATTGAGAAACAGAAAGTTTTCATTAGGAATTCGGCACAGAAAAAATATAAAACGGTTGCTGTATTCCTATTCATCAGTATAAATTGGATTTGAAGTTTTTGTATAGAATTCTACCAAGATGTCACTCTCCAGGCATGAGCGGAATTCCGTCTTCCGTCTTCCGGATACAAAATTTTCTCTTCCGCTCATGTCGGTCACTCTCTGGAATCAGTGGAACTGAAACGGCATTAAAATTGAAATAAACACGATACAGAAATTAGTTCACACAACTTTCAAAAAAAAGCAAAACGAGATCAACAATTCTCCTCGTTCACATAGTCCTAACTACTCATTTTCTCAGACATTTCAACATCTCTGTAGCTATTTCACAACACAATGGTTGTCCGAAAATACAATTGAACAAGGGAATATTGAGAAACAGAAAGTTTTCATTAGGAATTTGACAAAGAAAAAACATAAAACGGTTGCTGTATTCCTCTTGTTCAGTATAAATTGGATTTGAAGTTTTTGTATAGAATTCTACCAAGGTGTCGCCTTATGGGATCAGGGAAACTAAAACGGCATGAACGTTGAAATAAACACGGAACAGAAATTATATGTTCACCCAACTTTTAAAATTCAAGAAAAAAATCCAGATTAACAAAACTATAAGCTACCTTTTCCGGAAAATTTTTGGTCTCTTTTCAGTCGTTTTCTAGAACTTTAAAAGGATTTTCAAGTATTCCGATTACCATTTTGGAGAAATAATTGTAAAACATTCCAAAAACATTGTCCGAAAATAATATTGAATAAGGGAACATCGAGAAACAGAAAGATTTCTGTTATTTTTCCAATTTTTTTCAGATTTCGAACATGACAATGTTCGCTCTTTTCCTAACCAAGATATAACGACTAGATGTTTCAGACAGAAATTTCAGAGCATTTCTAGCATCTGCATCATAAAAGCTTTCTGAATATCTTGATTTTTTTACAGCTTCTTTCAATTTTCAAAAAAAATTTTTAAATCATTGTCGCTCAATTAACGCAGTATTGTTGTCCAAAAATACAGATGAAAAAGAGAACATCAAGAAAGAACATTTTCAGCTTCAGCTATTTTTCAAATGTTTTTCAGTTTTCGAACATGACAATCCGTGATCTTCGTTTGAAGCTTATAGACAGCTTTGTAATAAACATTGGTTTTTTTTTTCAAAATTTGTGTTCTTTACCTGTTTCAATCACTGTAAATAGAACAATAAAAAAGAAAGATGCAGTAAATGATTAACAAACGAATTCACAATTCGCGGATCATTATGGGGCAAAAAAAAGACATAATTTAGAACATTTTTGTAGGAATAGCACTGTGCCAAGTTTCGTAGATAATGAAAAATGTTTTTAAAATGAATTTCTTCACTGTTTCAGGTAGTTTTTGAAAAATTTCTAGCAAAATACTTTGAAATGGTTGCATCATTGTTTTATCAGATTTGTCTTTAAAAAATTTTCTTCAAAACTCATGGCTTCTTCTTTACAGCTTCTTTCAATTTTTGAAAAAATTCTCAACCTGATTTCAGAATTTTCGCGTTGACGACATCATTTTGGCTGCTCATTTGTTCCTACGTTTTCAGATTTTTGACAATCCAATTATTTTTCTCACTTCTGGCTTCCTACTTCTGAATTCCGATTAGTAAAATTTAATTTCGACTTCCGTCTCAGATATTTTCACTTCCGTGCCACTCTGCTATGAATATGTGTGATACCAAAAGAAAGAATACCTTACTCGTCCAAGAACGGTCAAAACAAACACAGCCTAAACAAGACCTAAATGTGAAACAGCAAGAATAAATTTGGAAATTAGGGTTGCCCAGAAGCACTGAACATGACCCTTTCTGGAATAAAATCGGTCCTTCTTTCCAGAAGTTTCAGCTTATTCTAACTGGATCATGAAAAACACCTTTATTGAATCAAAGGAAAAACATTAAAATTTTACATTAGCTTCGAAACAGAAATAAAAGTCATACGTCGTTTGAACTAACACGATATTTTTTGTTGAATTAGGTTCACTGTTCGCGGACTTTTTTAGTAGAGTTAGGGGAAAATGACGTCACTTATCACTTTATTTTGGGTTTAGAGAAAAGTTGGCACTGTGCCAAGTTTTGTGATTAATCAAAAAATATTTTGGGGAAGAGTTTTTCACTGTTTCAGGTAGGTTTTTAAAGATCTCTAGTAATCAACATCACTATGCTGTGATAAAAATGTTGTAATTATCAAATTTTTAAAACATTTTTTTAGCGTCTTTATCTCAATGTTTTCTCTGGAAATATTGTCAAGCATTGAATTTTCGCTGAAGCAAAAGAAGTGAATTGCCTGAAAAATTAAGAGGATTTTCTGAAACTTTGAATTTTGGCAAAAAATTTGATAACGAAATTCCTTATTTCTTAATTTTTTCTAAAAAAAAAACGCAAGTTTGTCATTCAGAATTTGGTTTTGACATAGGTTTGATTATTCTTGTTCAAAAAAAATTTTGGAAAACTAAATGGATAATTAATTAACCAACCATACTTCCAGGAAATGTTAACTCTTGTCTGAAACATCAATTTCACAACAAAGCAATGCTTTTTTCCTGTTTCAGCTATTCTGTAATTGATTTGCTGATTTTGTTGAAATCGATCTCTTCATTGGTTTTCTTTAACTAGAAATTTTATTATTTTGAGTTTGTTCTGGACATATAATCGGTTACAAAATTCTTTCAGAACATCTTGACATCTTTGTGAAACAGAAAAATTTAAGAAAAAATGTTTTTTTTTTCAGTACGATACAATTTTCGAACTACCAAATAATTGTCCCAGAACATTATAACAATTGTATGAAACAGAAAAAATTTTTCAGTTTGAGTCAAGTTTGAATTATTTCTCGACCATCATTGAAAATGATGAGTTTGCTATTTCAGTAACAAAATCAAAATTTCAAGGGAGTTACAACATTTTCAGATAGGGTGTTGGATCGGTTTCAAAACTCCAGATTCATTTTGAAAGTTTTTTGCGGTTTCCGCGAATAGAAATTGGAAAAAAAAGCTTACAAACTGCTGTTTTCTGAAATTTCACTAAGCAAGAAGATATCAAGAACAGAAATTTTTCATTTTCATCCTTTTTTCAAATATTCAGAAGTTCTCAGAATGACAATAATGTCGGTAGCAGACATGAGCGGAATTCCGTCTTCCGTCTTCCGTCTTCCGGCTTCCGTCTTCCGTGTTTTCGGACGGTAAGGAGCTTTGAGGAAACGGAAGTTCGAGGGAAATTTTTCAAAATTTTCAACTTTTCAAATCGGTTTTAGCGCTTTTCAACAAACTTGATTAATCATAAAGCTACGTGTTTGTTCAAAAAATTTCAGTTTCATGCCACAAAACCTAATTTTTATCTAGCTGGAGCAGTTTAGAGCAATTTTTGTTCCTTCCGTTTCCTTCCTTCCGTCTTCCGGGAATTTGAAATTTCTTCCGCCTTCCGTCTTCCGTCTTCCGAGTTTTCAAAAACTGTTCCGACTTCCGTGTTCCGTCTTCCGGATTCAGATTTTTCTCTTCCGCTCATGTCTGGTCGGTAGGCAATGTGCTCTGAGGTAAGTTTGTTTATTGCGGAAGTCTGGACCTACAGGCGATAACAAATTTCTCCGCCAGGTGTGATTATTTTTATTTACAAAAGTTTTCTTGAAACTTACGACAATGGACATCGAATCAACGAAGAGTTTTCCGACAACATCTTGACGTCTTTGTGAAACAGAAAAATTGAAAAAGAATTTTTTTACAGTTTCTGCCATACTCAAAATAATTCCGACAATTATCAGTACTGATCTTAAAGCGTCACTATTTGAAACAACAAAATCAAATTTTTTAAAGAGTTGGAGCATTTCCCGTTAATTTGCGATTTTGAAATTACCAAATAATTTTTCCAGAATATTATAACAACTGTATGAAACAGAAAAGTTTTTCAGTTCCAGTTAAGGTTCAATCATTTCTCGCCCATTATTGAAATCCATGTCAACAAGGTTGCTGGCAAAACTATAGGTTAGCTTTCGAAAGATTTTGCTGATTTTCGCAAAAACTATTCGAAAAAAAATTATCACTGTTTCCGTGATTTATGAAAATCATTGAAACTATCATTGGCGAATGGCTTTTTCGGTGCACATTCACAGTTTCGATGCATTACTTTTTTACTGCAAAAATGAAGAAAACACTGAAAAAAGAAAGAAGACAACATAATGTTTTCATACTTTAACCCTTCTCTGACACAAATCTCGAGAAATTTGAAAATCGGGTAGGACTAAAAAATTTAATTAAGAAATTTCTTCAAGTTTGAAACGTATGTAGACTGCAAAACCTTCCCATGAA
Source organism: Caenorhabditis doughertyi (assembly GCA_963572265.1). Classification (NCBI taxonomy): domain Eukaryota; kingdom Metazoa; phylum Nematoda; class Chromadorea; order Rhabditida; family Rhabditidae; genus Caenorhabditis; species Caenorhabditis doughertyi. The sequence continues at coordinate 7,712,182 of OY751556.1, read as the reverse complement.
GTTATTACACTGCGAAAACTAATCACATTCGAAAAAATAAAAATAAAATTTTTTCACGGTTTCTAGAATTTTTCATAAGAGTTTCAAAACCATTATCAGGCGCTAAAATCAAAGTCATATGCTCAATTTATGTCGGGAAATGTTTTAAGAGTTGTTGAGAACAATAGAAATGACTTTTTTGAGGTTTTATTTGAAATCGAGAAAACTTTTTTACGGTTTCTCAAATATTTTGAATTTTTTCATGAGAGAAACTGATCAATGCAATTTCCAGTTGTAAACCTTTTTAGTCTTACATTTTTCCGAATTGATGATGTAAAAATTCGGGATTTTTGCTGTTTTTTTGGTGCAAAACTTCTTTTTTGAAAACTTCTTTTTTTTCCGACAGATAACAAATGACTCATAATTTTCAGCTAGAAATTGTCTGAAAAAAGTCATTTTTCAGGGCTCATTTTAGATTTACCTCTATTTGAAGGGCACCAGTTGTTGAGAATATTAAAAATGTTCTAATCGAAATTAAGGAAATATTTTGCGGTTTCTCTCATTTTTCAAATGCTTTCGATGATATATGAAGATGTTGATCCTTTAGCGGAACTACGACTGTTTCATTTTTCTGGATTTACAAAAAAAAAACTTTGGATTACTAATGCATTTTTTGGCTGAAAGCTATTTGAAACACAGCGAGAAAGTACATAAAATACGTGAGCTACGCTATTGAAGTCTAAATTTTTTACAGTTTCTCGAGATGTTCGTGGTATTGAGATAGAATTACCCGTCGCTGCACAGAATATTTATAGATCTATGTTAATGGTATTGAACTATTTTCAGCTGAAAACAATTTTTAGTTCGGAAATTTGAAATTTTATAAATTTTTTCAAAGAGTAACTTTTTGGTTTTCTGCCATAAGTTATACTGAAAGTTCAAACTCTTTTTCACTGTTTCTTTTGTTTGCCAAGTGTTTCCGCATAATATATAGAATTATCATATTGAATAAATAGGGTGTAACTGAAATTCAGATGATTGTTCCGCTAGAATTTGCCTGAAATAAGACGAGAGTTTGGAACTACTGAATAAGAAACACACTATTTTTTTTTAGAAAAAAATACAGTTTCATTAAATTTGAATAAATTGGACTCCACATTTATCCTCACTTCACGATTTTGTGCCTGTTGTTGTTCCAATATTGAAAGAATTGTGCCCTAGAAGCTATCCTCAGTTTTTAAAGTTTTCACACGTTTTTCGTATTTTTTCTGCAGTTTCTAGAATTCGCTATATTGGTGCCTTCAAATTGAATTTGATTACAAGTTTGTTTCGTAATACTTACCTCGACTAAAAATCACATCGAAAGTGTAGAAAGTCGTATTTAGTGTACGGTTGGTATGTGTCATAATTTTCACTGAAAATTCAATTTATTTTTCACTGTTTACTTCATTTGTCAAGTTTTTCAATCGATTTCGCAAAAACAGTTTTGACTAGTAATTGTCTAAAAAAAGTTGACATTGAGAGTTGGAAAATGCTATAAAAGAACAATAATTTTTATTTCAGTCATCAGGTTCCGATAATTTTGACTCCCAATTCATTGTTAGTTCACGAATGTAATGATTTTCAAATATTGAAAGAGTTGTGCTTTGGAAGCTTCGTTGAAGCCTCAAATTACTCCGAATACTTTATTTTTTCTTCAGTTCCTAGAATTCGATATATTTGTGTCTTCAAACTGAATTTCATTGCGATCCTGGCCGTAAAGTCTGAATTCTTATCTTCACTGAAAATTATATCGAGCGTGTTGAAAATCGAGTCTATTGTCCGCAAGTATTGAAGCCACTATTTTTTTTCACAGTTTCGACAATCTTTACTATTAACAATCATCAAATTCCGTCCGTTTGTCTGTGTGGAGCCGATCCTCCAGCCCTTCCTACTGAACCGATTTTCATGAGACAAAGACAGAACGATACAGAATTCCCCCGCGATGATGCCCGTCGTTTTTGTTTTTCGATTGGAGCTCTGTGAAGCTCTGTGCACTCTACGCACGAATCCTAAGCCCCGCCCACCTGCACGCAAAGTATAGTGGCCATCGCGAGCCTGGATTGGTGTCGGCTGCGCGCATTAGTGAGGTCGCCGCGCGGCGCCCATTGCCCGGTTCAATTACCCAAGTTTGAGGTAAGGGGGTCGATTTACTCAACCGATTTTCATGTTTGATAGCTCATTTTGTTCATCTCGGTCTCGAGAAACAAAAAAGCTTTTCAAATTGAAAATCGGTCTTGCAGTTTTTGAGAAAAACTCAACTGAAGTTTGAGTATAGAAGCAATGTGGTGTAGTGGTGGATACAAATGTCCGGTAAGTTCACGTCCAGGGTTCGATTCCATGATACGGGAGACTTTTTTACTTCTTTTTTGAGTCTTAAAAACTTGAGGAAATGGGTCTCTGTGAACAATTTTGATATTTTTTGAAATTTGAAATACCGTAAATCCTGTAAAAGAAGCCCATGAGCGTCTATTTTTTAAAAAACTCCTTTAGAGTGATTTTTTTGATTTCGGATAAAAATTGGATGAATGTGTTTTTGTGTGTTTTATGAAAGAATGTGTTTCTAATAAAGGTGGACTTCAAAGGATTTACGGTAACAATGTTTTCAGAGAGCTATAAAGTTTCGAAAACACCGCTCTTTGAAGAGATGTGTAAATTGTTTTTAAAACAGTTCTGGAGTGTATTATGCTTTTGGCTTATTTCTGATCTGGGAATTTCAGTTTTAGTATAAAGCAAGCATAATTTGAAAGCTTCAGTGCAGTCGGTTTTTATCAAAAAAAGTGTGGAGTGAAAACAATAGAAAAAAAGCTTATCAATAACCTTAACACCATTCCGCCAGATACCGAACGAAACAAATCATTTGAAACCTGGCAACGAATCATAATGATTTCATCCACTGCGTACCAGACATGAGCGGAATTCCGTCGTCCGTCTTCCGTCTTCCGGACTTTTTTCTCTTCCGTCTTCCGACTTCCGGATTTTCAAAAATTGTTCCGTCTTCTGGCTTCCGTCTTCCGAGTTTCCGGACGGTATGAAGCTTCGAGAAAACGGAAATTCGGGGGAAAATTTTCAAATTTGCAACTTTTCAAAACGATTTTAGCGCATTCCAACACACTTGGTTAATTATTACTACGTTTTCGTTCCAAAAAATTCAATTTCATGCCACAAGGTTTAGTTTTTGTTTCGCCGGAGCAATTTGGAGCACTTTTTGTCCCTTCCGTTTCCTTCCTTCCGTCTTCCGGAAGTTTAAATTTTCTTCCGCCTTCCGTCTTCCGTCTTCCGGATTCAAAACTTTCTCTTCCGTTCATGTCTGCTGTGTACTTTATAAATATCAGGGAGACACACCAACCCAGAATTCACAGAAAATGGAGTCGCCGACGCTATTTTCTGGTGTTTCATAACAGTGATCTCGATTTGTTTGGTAATTGGACGATGAAGTACCAACCAACCGACAAAAATGTGAATTTTGAACAATTGATATTAACTTCAGATCAATTTTAGGCCGCGGTTTCGGCTGAAAGAACTTGTTACAATCCAAAATAAAAAGTTTCAAGGAACTAACAAAGTTATAAGTCTATTTCCGCTCTTGTTCCAAAGCCAGCTCCATTATTTGTAAGAAAAGTTCACGATTTTCACAGTTTCATAATCTTTCTGAATGTTTTGATTCTAATTTATTTGATAGTTCTTGTACGCTCGGATCTTCTCAATTGTATTTTCTAGACTTTTCCGACAAGCTTCATCTCATTTTTTAGTTTTGAGCAGGAGACCGTTTTTGGCTGGAAATTGATGTGAAATCTGAAAAATTGCAATTTCAAAGAACAGTTTTGTCTAGTAATTGTCAGAAAAGAGTTGAGAATTAGAAAACTCTGAATAAGAAAAATAATTTTTATTTCAGTTTCAACAGTGTCCGATAACTGTGACTCCAAATTCATTGTTAGTTCACGAATCTGTGGCTGATGATCTTCAAATATTGAAAGAATTGTACTTTAGAAGCTTTCCTCAATTTTATATAGTTAATCGTTCTTTGTACTTTTTCTGCAGTTTCTAGAAATCGATATATTTGTGTCTTCAAATTAATCTTGATTACAATTCTGTTTCTGAATTCTTACTTTGACTAAAAACTACATCGATAGTGGTGAAAGTCAAATTTAGCGCCCGAAAGTATTGTAATCACATTTTTTTCTCGGTTTCAACAATGTTCCAAAACATTGATTACAATTTGTTTGGTAGTTGCACGATGAAGTAATTACCAAACGGCTAACTCGTGAATTCTAAACAATTCAGGTTAGTTTCAGATCAATTTTTGGTCAGGGTTCGGCTGAAAGCAGTTGTTGTAATCCAAATAAAGCAGTTTCAAAGAACTAACAAAGTTATCAGACTATATCTGATATTTTATTCCAAAGTAAGATTCTAACTTTGTCCGAAAAATTGAAAAATTTTCACAGTTTCAAAACTTTTCAAACTTTTCATTCTAATTTATTTGGTAATTCTTGAATTAGTTTTTGTACAGCTACAAATAGTTTCAAAGTTTGGAAATATTAAATGATTATTGAATTACCATTTTCGTTATTTTGAAATGTGTTTGAAACAGACACAAAAGTTCAGAATCACCCGAAAATCTCCGAAAAAAAGTGACGATTTCAGAACAAAAGAACTAGTTTCCGGACATTTTTAAAAAGATTATTCCAGTAAAGATTATTCTAGTACGTGAATATCGGGAACTTTACTAAAATCGTCAAACCCTTCCAGTACCAGTAAAGAAAATCCATTCTCCAAAAGTGTCTCTAATAAAACAGTAAAAATAATTTATTTCCATTCTTCCAACCTTTTCTTCAACCCCAGCTTCTTACCCCAAGCAATTTTCCTTTTTTTTCAAATCAAATCTTTGAACTTTTTCATCAGTTTCTAGAATTTGATAGATTTGTGTGTGCAAATTGAAGGTAATAAAAACTTCACCGATTTTTCTAGCTTTAAACTGACTGAATTTGTATCGAAAGTGTTGAAAGTCGCATTTAGCGTACGATTATATTGTAATCACAATTTTTTTTTCACAGTTTCGACAATGTTTCATAACATTGGTTCCAATTTTTTTGGTTGTTTAGTGGGTGAACCGACTATGGTGTAACTTCGAAACAATTGGTGTTAATTTTGAACTAATTTTAGGTCAGGGCTTGGCTGAAAGCAGTTGTTGTAGTCCAAAAAATGCAGTTTCAAGAATTTGTCAAAGTTATCAGACTATTTCTGCTTTATTGTTCCATGCATTATGGTGACTCCCTAACTTTGTGAATTAATGTTTTCAGTCATAAAAACATAAAAACGCTTAGAAACTTTTAAAATTTTTACAGTTTCCCAATTTCACTGAGTGTTTGACTTTGGAAATTTGGTAGTTCCTGAATCAATTCTCCACCAATTATATGGTTCTGAACAAAAAATTGTTGCCTAAGATTTGTTTTGAAGTCGGAAAATTCAAAGTTTCGAAGAAATGTGAAAATATTTATAAGAATTCCTGATTATTTTCAGCGTAGTTTCAATAGTATCAAAGTTTGCATAAAATGCACAAATTCGCCCAAAAAAATTGTAAAAGATAATTTTATTTATTTCATTTTGTTGTTTTTGAAATGTGTCTGAAACAGACCGGAAAATTCAGAGTTGCAACGAAATCTGTGAAAAAATAAGGAAGATTCAGAATCAATAAACTACAGTTTCAGAACATATTTTTCAAATTACTTTCAAATTTCATCCAATTAGAATGTTCGGTACTGTTCTAAAATCACGGTCCCATCCGAATAACCACGGTCCCAATTTAAAAATCACGGTCCCAATTTAAAAATCACGGTCCCAAAAATGAAATCACGGTCCGAAAAAATACTTTCCACTAGAAGCCTCAGTGATTTTATTTTTGGGACCGTCATTTTAAATTTGGGACCGTGATTTTTTTTTCTGGGACCGTGATTTTAGAACAGTACCGAATGTTCGTCTCAGATCAATTCCAAAAGTTTTCATTAGTTTTAATTCATATCAGAGTATTCAAGTAGTGTACAAATGTCATTCATTCTTCGAAAAAATATTGATTAAACTAGTAAAAAAAACGTTTCAATTCTTAGCATTTTCCAACATCTTCTTCAATTCCCGAGTTTTATCCCAAGCCATTTTTTTCAAATTATAGTAAAAAACTGACCGGTTTTCAGAAATTTTTGGTAGTTGTTGGAGCAAGTAAGGTAAGAATTTTGAAATTTCTGCTTGCTTGTTAATAAACAAATATGTGTTCCAGAACTTCTTAGCGTTTTTGTGCAACAGAACAATTCTAGACTAAACAAAGTTTTACAGTTTCAATCAATATTTTTTTACGCTCTGTCTAGAATCCGATACTAGTGTTTTTCAATTAGAAAAAAAACAGAGTTTCAGAACATTTTCGAAAGAATTTGATTCAAAACGTTTTCTAATTTCATTTTTTTATCGGATTTTTAAAACAACTTATTACTTACTTGCGGAAGCGTGACACCTAGACTTAAAAGCGCAGCGACAAATGTTTATTGGGTTCTGTCACGTTTACAATTGTTTCCAACTGAGAATTACTGTAAACGTGTCAGGGCCCGATGAACATTTGTCACTGCGCCTTTAAACCCAGGTGTCAGGCTTTCGCGAATAAGTAGTATGATGATCTAAATGAAGTAGAAACATACAAAATCCATTTATTATTCAAAAACATATTAATTGGAACAGGAAAAAATTATTAATTCTTATTATTAACAGCCTCCAACATCTTCTTTAATTCCATTTTCTTATCCCAAGCAATTTTCCATTTGGCGCTCAATTCCTTCACTTCCTTATCCATATGCTCATATCCATAGGAGGCAAGGGTTTTGAACTCTTTTCGATATTCTTTTAGAAGACTTTGGACGTCAGCCAATTGGAGTCCAAGGGCTTCCGGGGTGTCTGGGAGAGGTGGTTGGTGGGCAAGGGCAAGTCGCTTGCCGGATTGGTCATTCGGTAGGGCAACTTGCCCATTTGGTAGGGCGGCTTGCCCATTTGGTAGGGCAACTTGCCCACCAATTCTCCCACTTGCCGGGTTACCCTGCCCACTCTTATGGCTAACTTGCCCAGTTTTTTGGCTAGCTTGCCCATTTCCTTGCCCACCTCTCCCAATCTTCCTAAACTCTTCCAAATCCCCTGCTGCTTTCCACAACTGCCCCAGTGTCAATTCCACCACCTTCTCCTTCAGCCCCTTTTCAGATTCTGGAACTTTCTGGAATCTTTTCTGACAATCCTTAAAATTCTTCTCCAGTCTAGCCTCAAACTCTTTCAACCCCTCGATTTTTGCCCTTGCCGCTTTCAGGTCCTTATCGAATTGCTCCATGTCTTGCCGATTAAAAAACAGCTTGCACTCTTGATTTCCAATTTTCGATTCCAACTTTTTTATCGTTTGATTTTTGCTCCGAATGACGTCATAGAGTTGCTCGATTTGTTTTTGTTTCGTTTCCACGTGTCGATATTCGGTTTCCAGGGCTTGTTTTAATTGTCCGTGAACTTCGCCGATGCCGTCTTGAAGGCGTTTGATATGGGCTTCTTTGCGGAGAAGTTGGGCTTTTCTGAAAAAATTTTCAGTAAAAAAAGGTATTTTCAGGAGTAGGAATGGATTATTGAGGGATCAATGAAGGATAATTGAGTATCAAAATCGGAAACCTCGAAAATTGTTATTTTGAAACAGTAAACTAATTTTTTTCTGTGCCAAAGAACTTTTATAAAATCAAAGTTCAATTTTCAAATGATGTTATGTCTGTATGTGTTTTTTCAATACTGATTTGGCTGATTCAGGCTTTTCATTCTAAACTTGAAGTAATTCAGCCAATATCGACTAGTTAAGACTTGTTCAGGCTCATCCTGGGTACACTGGCCTGTGAGCAAATCAGCAATCCTTGGAAAGTTTCGAGCGATTTTTGGACAGACCTAGGCTAGGTATTTATCATATTAAAGACATGTTCAGTCCATGTTTCCGGTTTTTTTTCTGTTTCAAAAAGTTCAAAAATTTCTAAAACAATTATGTCCACAATCATCCGTAAACCCCATTTACGCTGTGACAAGCCCAGTGTGTGCAGACGAGAATTTTTTCTCGAGAATTCTCGTAAAATTCTCGAGATTCGAGAATTTTTAAAATAATTTTATTTTTCAAACTAACGTGAAATTGGCAAAAAAGTTCCAATTATTGCTAATAGTGAGCTCTTGAGCGTATTCCGACAGAATAGGCGCTTTCAAAACAAACTTGTACACGAAATGAGATAAAATTCTCGAAATTTTTCTCGAGAAAACGAGAATTCTCGAGAAATTCTCGAGAAATATTTTTCGAGAATTCCTCGAGAATTCTGTTCTCGAGAAAAACATCGTTTCTCGAGAAAAAATTCTCGTCTGCACACACTGGACAAGCCGTTCAAACCTATTCCTTCCGTTTTTTTTTCAAAGTTTTTAACCTATATTCGAGCTTAATTCAGTCTGTTTTCAGGCCGTTTCATTGAGCTTTTTGAACGGATCTAGAATAGACTTGTCCAATTCGGTTGAGCCTAGGCTAATATGGACCGCCGTAAGCATATTAGGCACGTATCAATAACTTTAAGCTGGTCTTGGCTTATCTTATTTTGCCTGGCTCTCTGCTAGACACAATTAGGCTCTTCTCAGCTAGTCTAGTCTAGTGTTAGGCCAATTTTGCGCGTTTTCTCCTGTTTTTTGAAACCTGTTTCAAAAAGATCATTAATGCCCAGGAGAATTCTAGCAGGTGTTTAGCGTTTCGGACATGATGTTCCTCTAACTAAATTGAACCCATTCGGTCTATTTTAGGCTTTTTTAAAATCATAAAATCGGGCAGTTCTAGGCTATATTTGTCTTCTTCCAGGCTCGTTTCAACCACTTTTCCCCAAACGTATCCCCCAACTTACGTCTTCTCGTGCTCCTCCTTTTCGTGCTCCAGTTGCTGTCTCAATTCCTCCTCAGAACATTCGGAAATCGGGGTAAGAATCCAAGAGGTTTCCATTATTACAGATTTGAATTATTGTTTGAAAATAAGACGACGATGTAGATGTAGACGGATAGGAAGGAGGTTGTGAAGGAGAGGTAGGCAATGTGAACGCCAGATGTATGATTGGATGTGGGAAAGAAAGGAACAAAGGGAGGGTTACTGTAGTTAGATGTGCAGGTTGTGTGAGAGACACAGACAACAAAGAAGAATATCGATTTATTTTCGTCTTCATTTCAGATGACGTCACATGGGTTCTATTAGGTTTCAGAATTGATAACGTCACAAAGGAACACGAAGGATTCTCAGGGCTAGGAAAACAACTCCCAGTGAGGCTTGGGAAAATGCCCGTGGGGAAGAAATAGGTTTCTAGCAAAAAATCAATATTCGAGAGGCTCTCAGGGAGGCTCCCGGGAAGGATTTTTCGGTTTTTTTTGTTTCAGGCCTAAAATAGTGAAACAGGCCTATACGAGCTTAGACCAGGCAAATATGCAAACCATTATGATGAAGCGCGAGATTACACCAATAATGTTTTTTTTTCGAAAAAATCATATAAGAATTAGTTGAAACAGTGAATTCTATAATTTTCTTTCGAACATTCCAAGAAAATTTTTCATTACAGTTCCAAAACTATTTTTTAACTTCCTTTTCCAAATGCGATTTGTTTCCGTTTAACCAACTTCTTTTATCAAAATCTGTACCAATCGGTTTTTTTTTACTTCAAACCACATCACAACGAATCATGCGAAAAATTTGAAACGAATGTTTTGTAACACAAATAAATGCTTTTGAAAGTATTGAATAAAAAAGTATTTTTAAAAACCGATTGATAAAGGTTGTCGGCCGCGGCCGCCTGGTCAAGGCCTCCAATCTGTTAAGCGCGTTTTTGGGCGCATTTTGTGCGCTTCAGACCGATTTTTGAGGAATTTCTTTATGTACGATGGAATCAGCATGGAAAAATAAGCAAGAAACTAAAATAAAAAATGTGACTATAGTCCTTCTTTAATTTTGCCGAACCTTTTTTGAAAGTATTTTCCCGTTTCCAATTTTTATCAATCGGTCGTACATTTAGTGACACATTTAGTGTTTTCTTCGTATCAATTTTTTTCACTATTTCAGATGAAAAGTTTCAAACTTCGCTCTGGGACTTTTTCAGTGTTATGGTTGGATTCGGATGATGTCAATGTAAAAAACTCGCATTTGGAAAAGGAAATACAAAAAAAATAGTTTTGAAACTGGAATGAAAGATGTTTTTGAAAAGTCTGAAACAGTTAAATTTAAACTGAATTTTAAGTTTGCAATTGATAGAATCTTAATCGGAAAAGGAATTTCGAAGTTAAGGAAAATCACTCAGATTTGGAATAGAAAGAACGGACGAAAGAGGAAAGGAAGTTTTTGGAACGTTTCGAAACTGTAAGTTGAAATTTTATGAAACCGTCTGAATCATTCAAATAAAGACTGAAAAAATTGAACAGAATTCGTTTTTTCAGAAAATTCAACAGGCAACACAATATTGAGCTTGTTGTGACAGGGTTTTCAAGAAAACCAGAACAGTTCTTTATGAAAAACACAGAAAATATTAATTAAACTCTTTATTTACTCGGATTTCTCTAGGCTAAACTGAGAAGCATGAGACAACATATGGAAACAGCATAGTTTTTTGAAAGGAAGGATGCTCTAAAGCGGTACAGGACAAAATTTATGATAAAAAAAGAGTCCGACCAAATCACTGAGTAATGGTCCAAAGCGAATTTTGAAACTTCCCCTCAGAAATAGTAAAATATTACAAAATGTTGCATCCTTCATTCACCTAATAAAGGAAATACTTCTAAGCATAGATGAAAGATTTGTTGAACTGTAATAATTCTTTGTTTCAAAACTGCCAACAATATAATTTATTTCAAGTTTTCAATGGAAAAAATCAATCATCAATCTCGATATTCGGGTGCTTACACTCGCCCCTCTCTCCTTCATTGAACAAAAACTCGGCAAATGTCACGTTTTTTCTGGAATAACTCTTTTTTTCACCCAATATTACTTCTGAAACTCACTCTCCAAGTACTCCAAAATGAGCAAGTTTCTTTGGTTTGACACATCTCAAAATTGAGTTAGAGGTGCAATTGTGGGTGAGATGGAAGCCCATTTCGTATTGCTTAAAATAGGTTTTAAAAATGTGGATAAGAGAGGTTGAGAGCTTTTAAATGAGCCCCGAATTGTCTTTTTGAAGAGCACGCGACGCACGACCGCGACGCAGCCAAAAAACATGAACTTTAGAGATTTCGATCAAATGTAGGCTCATTTTGAAGCTCTTGTTTTGAGAATTTCGAATTTTACAGTTTCAAATTTTCGATTTCAAAATTCCAACAAAAGCTAGTCAAAATTCCAACAAAAAAATTCTGATCAAGTTGGACATTTTGCACGAAACTCCCAAAATAGTTACTCCTGATCCTGGGAGCTTTGAAATGAGCTCCATTTCAGTGCACGCGACGTACGACCGCGACGCATCCGAAAAAAATTGAAAACACTGTAAATTAAACACAAATGGGCAGTAAATGAGTAATTTGAGAGCTTTGGAATTATTATTCGTTTTGCTTGAAAAAAAAGTAATCATTGATGTTTCATGGAAAAGGTTAATTTGGCCGACTTCAAACTGTAAATATTCGAATCATAATATTTTCTATATTTCCCAGTTTTTTGAGCGACGCACAAAAAGTTTGAATTTGGTGGGACGTGTCGCGGTCGTGTGACTTTACCAATTTTGCACTTTGGCTAAGTATAGGCGATATGCGGACCATGTAAAAAGTCGTTGAAATTAGTATCACGAAATCAGTAAGACGTTTTTGAAATGTGTCAAAATTACAGTTAGTTGAAACCGAAAATATTGTAATTCTGATATTATAAGAACCCATTTTCTGAAATATCCAGTTTTTTAGTAGTTCAGATGCGTCGCTGTCGTGCGTATATCTTACCAACGAGCCATCCCCTCCTAAATCCATTGGCAGCAAGAACATATCGTGTCGTTCCGTATAGCTACAGAAGTGAAAATTTTGAAGAATATCATGATTCGTTTCGGTGTCTTCTTCATAGAGAATCAGGTGTCCACACCAGAATGAAATAGTCGAATTGGAATCACATTTCAAATAGAATTTGACATTGACTGGATCCGAATGGAATACGGGGAGAACTGAGAGAAATAAGAGGAGATGGGAAATCATTTTGAATGAAGAATGAAGATATTTTTTGGATTGTATGAAAGAGGGGAAAAAACAAAGAGAAAGGAAAGGAGAGGTTCCCATGAGGGGGAGGTATGGGAACTGTCATAAAATATGGGAATTCTTCTATATTGAAAGAAATTTTGGGAAAATGAAATTCGATTTTTTTTTCCATGATGCAGGCCTGAAACGTGCCTGAAAAGGCCTATACGAGCCTGAACCGGTCTAATACACGATGAATTTGCAATTAGCGGGGAAGCACAACGTATCAAAGTTTTTCAAAAAAAAAACCAGATAAGAGTCAGATGAAACCGTGAATTTTCTTAACTTTTCAGTTGAAATCTATGAAATGAACGGCACAACCAAATTTTAAAACGAAAAAACCGCGACGCACGACCGCGACGCATTAAGCAGCATTCGAAATTTTAGTGAGCAAACTTGTCCAGTGTGTGCAGACAAGAATTTTTTTCTCGAGAAATGATGTTTTTCTCGAGAAAAAAGTCTCGAGGAGTTCTCGAAAAATATTTCTCGAGAATTCCTCAAAAATTCTCGAGAATTTTTCGAGAATTTCTCGAGAATTCTCGAGAATTTTCTCGAGAAATTCTCGAGAATTCTCGTTTTCTCGAGAAAAATTTCGAGAATTTTATTTCACTTTGTGTCAAAATTTGTTTTGAAATCGCCTTTTCTGTCTGAATACGCTCAAGAGCTCACTATTAGCAATAATTCAAACTTTTTTGCCTGTTTTACGGTAGTTTGAAAAATAAAATTTTTTAAAAAATTCTCGAAAAATTCTCGAAAAAATTCTCAAGAAATTCTCGAGAATTCTCGAGAATTTTCAATTTTTCTCGAGAATTTCTCGAAAAAAATTTCTCGTCTGCACACACTGAACTTGTCAATGTGGGGCTCTTTTTGAAGCTATTGACCTCAAAAACTTGAATTTTGGAGTTTTAAAAATTTTTGACCCGGTTTTTTTTTGAAAATAGCCTGAAGATTTTGTGACGTTCGAAAATGGACTGCACTTTCAAAAAATTTTCAGTTTCAAAACTATTTCTCAAGTTTTAAAAATATCAATCGCATCGTTGTGTCAGTGGGTATTTTATTGATGAATCAAAAACGCTCTTATTTCATAATGAAAGAAAACAACGTTAAAATGAAGAGACGCAGAGAAATACTCGGTTTTCATTGCGCCTCCTATTTATTCGTACTATTTCTCCCTCTCTCTAAATCCTTCAAAATTGTCCAAGAGGAGTACAAAAACTCAAAACTTTCTTTTTTTTCTCAAACATTCAAAAAACAGGAATTTTAGTTTTGACAATTTATTTATGTAAAAAAAAACAAAAAAAACAAATACATGAAAACAATTACAAAAGTACAAAATAAAAAAGAAACAGGAAAAAACATTATTAAACAAAAAAATTATTAAAAATTCAAAATCCACTTTAATTTGCCCAAGAATTCTGGAAATTGTTGCCGGAGGATACTGTAGAATTCCTTCGTTCGGAGCTGGTTTCGAATTTCGAGGCTGATCTGAAAAAATGGAAAATTTTGACTGGCAATTTGGATGAAAATGAACTTGTGGTTTAAGAAAAAATACTAAAAATTGACCGAAACGGAAATTTTTCAAGACTGGTTATCGGGTTAAAAAAGGTTATAAACGTGGATTTGTGTTTGAAAAAAAGCTGAAAATTACCTTTTCTTTTTGTCCAGACTCAAAGCAACTCATCAATTCTGGAAATTGTTCTCGAATCATTTCCACAAATGATGGATTTTCCATAATTTTGGTCAATTCCTGATAAAGCTGCTCATCATCATGAGCCGTTGTTTTCTGAAGACAAAGTGGTGGAAAAGACTTGAAAGATGCTGTGGTATATGATTCCGGGGACTTCTTTCGACGGATTACGGTAACAGTGGTGTATGCTTCATAGATGGGTCCAGTGTTGGAGAATCCAATGACTTTTCGCGGGGGTTGTGGTGGGGAGGGCTTAGCCCGGGATCCTTGGCTTTTTGGGGATTTTTTGCTGGATCCAGAAGAAGAGCGGTCCGGGGATCCTTGGCTGTTGGGGGATCCGTGTGGAGCCGAAGTGGATGTTGAGAATCCGTATGAGGTAGGGCCATGAGGGAATCCTGAGGGTGGTCCATAGGGTCCTTGCGCCTCACGGCTCCCGGCAGGGTGTCCATAGGTACCAGAATTGCCATTTGAATGTCCTTGGTGGGTGGATGTGGGTCCATAAGGTCCTTGATTTCCATAGTTTCCCGCCGAGGTTCCATAAGGGCCCTGGTCTCCATAAGGTCTAGCTGATGGTCCATAGCTTCCATGAGATCCATTGGTACCATAAGAAGCGGGTTCTGGTCTAAAATATGGTCCTTGATCATATCCTGGGATTGGTCCATTTTGTGAAGGTCCATTCCTTCCATAGTTTCCAGTTGAGGGTCCATAAGATCCAGTCTCTTCATTTCTTCCATAGCTCTCATATGAAGGTCCGATGACTCCATGAGATCCCTGGGAACCATATGGGGCCGGTCCCTGACCTTGTCTTGAGGTTGGTCCGTATTCTGTAGGTCCATGGCTTCCGACTGGTGGTCCATATTGGAAGGATCCTTGGTAAGTCGATGTGGGTCCATTGACTTCATTTGAAGCTCCTGATGTTGATCCGCTATTTGAAAATCCACGGTTTCCATTTTCTTCATCTACACGGAATCCATTGGCGCCAAGCAGGGTCGATCCATTGACAAATTCTCGATTTTCTTGGCTTCCTCTATTTCCACTCAACTCTCCAGAAGTCTCCAAAAAAGGTCTTCTCGACCACACTTGCCGTGGACGATTTTGCGTGGATTGCTCAACATAATTGACTCGACGCGGACGAGGGTTCTCACGACGAAAACCATGGCCATAAAGGGGTTCTGGAAAACGTGGACGTTGCATTTCCGGCTCCTTTTTCTTCTCGGTCCTTTTAACAGTCCTCTCCGGCAGCTCCTGGTCCTGATAGGTATGTAGATAGAGGACTGGTTTCTTCTGATCCTTTGTTCCATCCAGCTTAACCCACAGCTTCTTCACAAAATCCTCTCCGGCAACTCCTCGAGCTTCAAGTTCTTGGTCCTCATCGATAATTGGCTCTCCGTGAATCGTCTCCAATTTTGGTCCTCTTTTGGTGCATCCAATTTTAATTAATCCTCCGTGTTGGAATTCCAAATGAGTCTGAGCAATAATCGGCTTTTGTAGATCAATTTTTCCGCGGGAAATCGAGAATTTGAACCAAGTATCAGTGGCAAAACTGGGTTCAAACACCCCTGGAATTCTTGGGATAAAAACGTCTTCCGGGAATCCTGGAACGTAGATTCGAGCTTCGTCTTGACGTGTGAGATGATAGGCGAATCCCAAAGTTTCAGATGACGTCACTTCAGAATCCTCCTTCTCTACAACTTCGAAAGCCCTCTTCTGGGCCTTATACTCAATCCAAACTCTTCTCTGGACACAGCGATTTGGCTCCGCCCCCTTCAGAATCCCTTCTTGGACGACATTGATAAAATTGGTTCGGAAAATCCTTAGGCCTCCAGCCAAATTCACAACTTTCTGAATCTTGACCTCTAATAGAAGGGCGCCATCTTCTCCGATTTTCGTTGGCAAAATTGATGGGCACAAAGACAATTTGGAGGCCAAAACGGATCCTTCTGGGGTGTAGACTGGCGAAAAAGTGACAGAATCTCCAACTTGAAAACTCGAGGTGGCTTCGTATTTGGCGAATCCGGAAGACGTGGCAATGAGTGTGGCAGTGGTGTCGATGATGATTCCGGTATCACGGGAAGACATGGTTGGAAGAATCTGAAATTGAAATGGGTTTGAGAAGGAGTTTGGAGGATAGAAAAGAGGTTCAAAGAGGTCCGAAACGGTAAATAAAAGAAACGAAATGGGAAAATTGAACGACCGATATAAGTGTGGAGGGACAGAAAAACGATAAAAATGGTTTCAGACAACTTAGAAAAGCCTGGAAATATATTGAAAAACTCAAAATGTATTAGAAATAGTGACTGAAGTTCTATAATGAGTTCGGATAATTTTGGATGATTTGAAACAGGCTTTTGAAGCTTCAAGCATTCCCAAAACGGTCTCACATTGAGCACGCCAAACGGTTCAAAGAACTCAAGAAAAAATCTTGAAAATGATAATACTAAAGGCGTTGGAAGAATCTAGAAGTAAAAGCTTGGATTTTGCGAATTAAGCGAGTTCAAAGCGCTTTAAAACAGTTTTAAATCAAAACAGCTTGAATCAAAGTGGTCTGGAGCGGTTTCAAGTGGAGAAGGACAACTTCAGACAAGTTTTTGGAAAATATAGTATGAAATTGAAAACTGATTATCTACAATTAGTTTGAGAAGTTTTTGATGGTTTGAAACAGATTTTTAGTTATCCAAATTTGCTTGAACTAGCATGGTTTTAATAAGTTCAAAATCGGCATAGAGAAGGTTTTCAAAAAATGAGCAAAAGTTTATGACATTTGATGAAGACTAAACGTATTTGAACAGCTCATGGAAGGTTTCCAATATTCTTGAAACAGCGAAAATTTTAATTTTGATGTCAATTGAAAATGGCTAAAGACGGTTTCAGATGATTTTAAACAGAACAAAAGGGCCAAAAATGGTCGCAAAATTTGTCTAGAATAGTCCAGAACAGATCAAAATGGTCTGATATGAACACATTCGCCAATTTCCATCGAGATAAGAGAGACACAAACCAATTTGAGTAGTACTTGAATCAGTAAAGTTTTGAAAGACCAAAACGGCTGAAAGAGAAATCCAGGTCAGAAAGGGCCAAAAAAAAAATCAATAAACGATGACAACAGAAGGAGAAGACAAGGGGGGCGTTGTGCACTGACTGACTGGATGACTGAATAAGACGATGACTACGTCCTTTATATAGGCTCATTTACAACTGTACGCTCTCCAGATGGCAAGGGCGGAGTCTGAGGGGGCGGGATTTGGAAGGCAAAGGTTGATGTGAAGAAAAAGATCTAGGTCAAAGATAAGGAATGGGTTTGGAAGGTAATGGACGATTATGAAAAATTGTGATATCAAGCTATGAAAATCAGTTGCAGCGGAAAAATAGTCATGATTGGCTCAAAAAAAAAACCTGAGATGTTGAGAACAGTGATTTAAAAAACAATTCCGGCAACGATACCAAACTTCGCTACCTCACTATGGCGGATAGTAGAAACTGGAAAAAAATAGTCTAGATTAGCTTAAAATTACAGAAAATACAAAACTAGATTTGTATAACACTGGCTAGCAATGGTTTGGCAAAAAAACGTGGGAAGAAATAGCGTTATCGCATTATCCATTGTATGAGGAATAGTTGAAACCGTCCAAAAAAGTATATTCGGAATCTCTAAAATTCTGGAAGCTTTTCTGAATACGATGTGAAATGGACAAGAATCATGCAGAAAATTCGAATTGTGGTAAAAGAATATCAGGATTAGCATTTGGAGACAAAAAGCTATCCAGAAAGTTTCAATCAGCTATGAAGGATAAGTGAAACTGGGAGTAAAAAGTTTAGATCCCTATATCTGCCTAATAAAGTTTAACTGAAAATCCAATCTCAAAAAATGTTCTGTAAACAACTCATTTGAATAAGAACATACAGAACAAAAAGAAGGTGTTGTACACTGACTGAATGACTGAATCTGAGGATGACTATGCCCTTTATAGATCTCCAGATGGCAAGAGCGGAGTCTATGAGGAGAGACTTGGAGGGTGAAGGGGGATGTGAAGGAAAAGATCTAGGTCAAAGATAGGGATTATGATAAGGACTGGGTTGGGAAAGTTAATCAATAGATGACGATGGCTGTGGTGGATTATAGAAAACTTTGATATCAAACTATGAAAATCAGTTGAAACTGTTAAAATAGGTCATCAGTGTTCGAAACTGATGGATTCCTGTGAAGCGATATTAGACTTTGCTATCTTACTATGAGGAATAGTAGGAACAGGTTTCAAAAATTAGTCTAGATTTGCCTACTACAGAAAAAAAGAACTAGAACTGTATAACACTGGCTAGCAATGGTTTGGCAAAAAAACGTGGGAAGAAATAGCGTTATCGCATTATCCATTGGAGTCATTGGAAGATATGAGGAATAGTTGAAACAGTTGAAAAAGTGATATTCAAAATGTCTGAAATTATGTAAACGTGTCTGAACACGATGTGAAATGGGCAAAAACCATGCAGAAAATTGGAATAGTTCTAAAAGAATATCAGGCCAAGAATTAGCCGATCAACGATTACCCATCCAAGATCATCCAAATATTCTTATTCACATTGTACAGAATGCTTGAAACAGTCTAAAATTCATCGAAGGCAATTTAAAAAGTTGATTGAAATAGACAGAAAAATTTGTACGTTGGTCAAGTAGCTTTAACATTCGACGATCTATCACCCAGAACCAAAAATCTAGCCCAAAATTACAAATATTTCACACTTTCACAATGATAGATAGCTGAAACTGTCTAAAACCGCTGGGAAAAACTGACTCGAACAGAAAACTCAAATCGATTGAAACCAGAAGAACCCAGTGAAAAGATTTATACATAGTCGGTTTCCATCAGCTTGGAATTGTTTATAATGAATATCTATTATATATCATTAAAAAATTATTTTCATTCTAGATTAAAAGTTGTTCTCGTGGGTGGGAGGATTAATGATTTTGAACTGCATTGATGAGTTTAGGATTGGCCTAGAACAGTAAAAATATCAATTTTGGTATCAATTGAGATTAGTTCGTTAAGGCTTCGGATGGGTTCAGACAGGTCAGGAGGACTTAAAATTGTCTTCAAAGTTATCTAGAATAGTGCAGAACAGATAAAAATGGTCTAAAATGATCACCACATATCATCGAGATAAAAGAGATGACTCAAATCGTTCAGTACTTGAATCGGTAAAAAAAATTGACAGAAGTATAGTTCCAGCAAGTCCACAATGGCAAAGAGAAAGAGCAAAAAAATCAATAAAGATTCTAAGCAGAAGAGAGGACAAGAAGAAATTGTACACTGAATGACATAGTGAATCTGAAGATGGTTGTGCCATTTTACAACTCATTTACAACTATACCTATACGCTCTACAGATGGCAAGGGTGGAGGCTGGAAGGGTAGATGTGAATGTGCAGAACAAAAAGATCTAGGTCAAAGATAAAAATTATGGAATAGATTAAATTTGGAAGGTCTGGAAGTGAATGAAAATGTTTGAGATTATGCTAAAATATATTACCCCAAAATAACTAGTCACTGAAACTGATAAAAATAGACGGACTAAATTAATTTTTTTAACATTTCGTCTGCTGGTTAAGTTAGATTGAACCAACTTGATAATGATTTCAAAATTTCTAATAATGGATGGGAATTGTAGAACGAAAATGTTTGAAGCAAGCCTATCATCCTATTTTGTCTGTGGAAGATTTCACGAATATCCGAAACAGCGAGAAAATATATTCGCAATGCTGTGAAATTGTCTGACAACTACGTGGAACGAACAAACAATAAGTAGAAAAGTGGAATCCTCGTCAAAGATCACACGTTCAACACTTAGAACCATCTAAACTTATTATCAATAATAGTTGAAACTGATAAAAATGACATAGATAGCAATAAAAAAGTGTCTCGCTTTATGTCAGACGATTACATGGTACTTTTTTAAAGAGATGCTGAAACCAATAGAAAAATAACTACAAAACGAGAAAATCGAGAAAAAACTTTCCAATCTAACTATTATTGGTTTCAAATGAACTGATACCTCGTGACGTCACACTGCCCGGGACCCAAGTTGGAAAACTTTTATGGTAGTTTTATTTTGATTTTTTTCAGGCAGGTTCCGCACGCAAAAATTATTTTTTTTTTGCTCAAAAATTTTATTTTAGGTAGAAGAATCGAATGAGCGGGCGAAAACTGCCTGAAAAAAATTCCTAGAAAAAAATAAATAGCTACCATGAAAGTTTTCCAACTTGGGTTGAAACCAATAATATGAGAAATAGTAGAAACAGGAAAAAACAATCGGAACAGCCAAACATTGGAAAAACACTGTCTAACCTGTAAAAGGAAGCACAAATCAATTGATCCTGTCTTTCGACGATATCAAAAATAGTTGAAACAGTACAAAACATGTTACAACTAGTCTAAATCCCCCTCATTGAAAACGGTAAGTTAGAACTGATTTTTTGATAGAAAACTTCTCTAATCATTCTAAACGATCCAAACAGCACATCACCTATTGTTGAGACTGAAAAAAAGTTTGTTCGAAAAAGTATCAGAAAATCACAAATCTTTGTTTCCAGTGACTATAAAGGATAGATGAAACCGGGAAAAGTAGTTCAGATGGGCCTAATCAAATAGTCCAAATCAAAAGCCTTAACAAGCTGACAATAATCGTAATTGGATAGAGCTTTGTTCGAAAAACGAAACCTGTTAGAATGATTCAGAACAGCATTGAACTATTTGATAAAAACTATTTGATAAATACGCTGACAGATGTGAAATTGTCTAAAACTTTGCTATCTAACTATGAGGAGAAGTAGTAAAAGGCGAATATAATCCCGTTAACCAGTAACTCGAAAAAGACGGCTAACAGGAAAGAACGACACGAATCTACTGATCCTGTTCTTCGCCGATATCAAAATTAGTTGAAACAGTCGAAAAATAGATTTAAAGCTGTATAAATCCATGTAAACGAGTCAAATTGAAAAGAGTAAGTGAAAATTGAATTCGTCGACTCACTGTTCGAATCATTCCAAATAGTCTAAAAAGCTTATAAGCATTAGTTGAAACTGATAAAAACATTAAATTTCGACGTTTTCAAAAGTAGTTGGAAAAAGGTTCAAAATCGTATTCAAATCAGACATTATCCGTTCAAAGTGCTCATCGACAATAGCTGAAACAGTTAATTTTGGCCAAAGTTTGCAGAAATCAAAGAAATTACATTGTTCAAGACTGTTTCAATCAACAATGAAGAATAGTTGAAACTGATTGAAATAGTATGCGTGGGATGTAATTTCTAAATCAAAAATCTAAAAAAAATTCTGAAAAATGATTTGCTGAAATTGACGAAAAATTTTATCATAAAAAATTCGGAGTACCCAAGGTTACCTAAAACTTTCTCTAAAAACTATCAAGACTGTCTGAAAAAGTTTCAGGTGGACAGATCTGTTTTGAAATCCTAAACAATAATGGAAAGAGGGGATTTTAACCGCAGGAAAATCAAATCCACCCTTCCACTATCAGAAAAATTCGAAACAGTCAAAAATTGTCTTCTGACCAGACATGAGCGGAAGAGAAAATTTTGAATCCCGAAGACGGAAGACGGAAGTCGGAACAGTTTTTGAAATCCCGGAAGTCGGAAGACGGAAGACGGAAGAGAAAAAAAGCACGGAAGACGGAATTCCGCTCATGTCTGCTTCTGACACTGCCTAAAGTTACTGGAAAAAACTTTTTCAAACAACAAGGTTAGCCGCTTGTCAATTGTTCAAATCCGTTTCAATCAGTTGTGAATAATAGTTAAAACTAGAAAAAATAATTCCATTGGTTTTTCTGAATCATAAAAAATCCTATGCGAAAATGATCTGAAAAAGGATTTGATGGCATAAAATAGATGAAAAACTTGGATTATCTTTAAGAAAGATATTATCTAAGTTTTCAATTACGCAGCTAAACAGAGTAATTAAAACAGTGGAAAATTAATTAAATTTAATACTAGAAAGTGTTCGAAAAAAAATCTCTATCATTGTTTCTTTTTACATTCTTCAATTATTGCCATCTTATTCAGACTATAAAAGCGCTGATCCGGACCGCATATCCCAGATAAAAAGATGATAATGTTTAGAAAAGAAATCAAAGAAGAAATGAAAAAGAACTGCCAAAAATAGCTTCCATAAGAAGATAGCAAGATGATTTTTCCGGCAAGAGGCACAAAAGGAACCAAGTATAAAAAAAGCCAACCCCACGAGTATACAAACGGCTCGTATATCGTTTGTTTATCTTCAGAGAATAATAAAAACAGCAATATTTTTGCAAGACTTTTGCAGAATAAAAGAGTCAAAAATCGTGCAGTTTCAAATTTTTCTTTTTTCTTAAAAGAAATCTAAATATCTAATTTTTAGATTTTAAGTTTAACTTCAAGTGCTGTTAGTTTTGAGACTATTCCGAATAAATTTTATCTTTACGGCTGGTTTAGAAATACTCTCGCTCTAACTTCTATAGGTGCACTAAAATCGAAGTGATTAAAAATATACGCTGACAATCCAATAAACGTCACAAGGTATCTTTACGAACGATTAGGAATATGTGAAACCGCTAGAAATTGATCTGAAGTGCTCCAGAAATTTTCAAATTGGGCAAAAAATGATAAGAAACGATTTTAATAAAAGAAAAATATTATTCTAATAATTCACGACTAACTACCAGTAACAGTTGGAACCTAAAAAATCTTTTATATCGACCTAAAAAGTTATCACAGAAATAAACGGAAACTGCACAATTTTGAGCGAAAAAAGCTAGATGAATGGGCAGTATCATCCAACCGAATTTCTGGAAGATATCAAAAATAGGTGAAACCGTTCAAAAACATATTCGACTCAATATGAATTCACGTATAACTGTAGTCTCAATTTACAGCTGAACACGCCAGATAACAGGAAGATGATTTTTTCCGGAAAGAAGTCACAAAAGAAACCAAAAACTGAAGAAAAAAGCGTCCCTGAATGAAAGAACGGCTTTTATATCCTTTGTTTACCTTTACAGAATAATAAAAACAGCAATATTTTTGCAAGACTTTTGCAAAATAAAAGAGTCAAAAATCGTACAGTTTCAAAATTTTGTTTTCCGTCTTTCGGTTCGCATTTTGAAGCTGCTTTCAGAGACTATTCCGGATAAATTCGGTATCTTTCACGCTGGTTCAGACTGGAATACTCTCGCTTTGTCTCCAATTTCCATAGGTGGTCACACGAAAAGCGTAAAGAATGTCACAAAAAATCCCTTCGAACCATTAGAAATGTGTGAAACTGCTGTTACTTATTTGCGAACGCCTAAAAATTGATTGGCTTCGAACGATCTGAAGTGCTCCAGAAGTTTTCAAATTGGACAAAAACGACCAGAGACGAATCGAAGATTATTCCAATCTTTCACAACTAACAAACAGTTGAAAACTTGAAAAATCGTTTATATTGACTTCAAAAGTTATCGTAAAATCAAAGGGAAATAGTCCAATGTTGACCGAAAAAAGGGAGATGAATGGGCGGCAACGTCATCATCCAACCGAAGCTCGCAAAGATATCAAAAATAGTTGAAACAGTTCGAATAATATATTCGAGTCAGTCTAGATTTACGTGAACTTGTATAATTGAAAAGAGACAGAAAGTTTAGATTATAAACAATAGTTGAAACTGACAAAAACAGTTAGTTTGGTCAAAAACACTTTAGCTCAGAAACAGTTCAAGACAGTTTCAACCTATTATTAAGAATGATGTAAACTGGGAAAAATAGTTTTTTTTTTACCAAAAATTGATTTTTGTATTAAGGACCCTTCATGGTACCTGAGGATAAAATATTAGACCAGCCGGACCAGTCTGACTTTTTTGTTGCGATGCCCTTCAGGTCGTCAATTGTCAGGTAGGCCATCTTAAATAGTCCATACAGAGCCTAAAGATTCTGACAGAAATTCCAAAGTTTCAAGAATGATCCGGAAGCTATTAATAACCGAAAACTCTGTTATTTTTTTGGAATCTTTCACTTCCTATTATTATACAACGTGTTTTCTTAAGAAATATCGACTATTTGAAACAGTTTTAGTTTTAGATCAGCCACCCTTCTCTATAAATACAGGAAGTATGAATTTCACGCCAATATTACCGTAATCTGTCGCATATAATTTGTCGCGAAAATGCGTCCCACGAAATGAGTTTAAAACTTTCTCTGGTTATATCTCAGCTTAAAATGGAGCTTTTTGGGTCGTCTTTTTTTCAAAAGATAGAAAATCTTTCTCATGAAAAAGGACTTTGTTTATTTAAAATATCTGAAACATACAAGATGACTTACTAGCTTTAACGGACCGGAGGTCCGGAAAAGCTAGTCTGTTAAAATAATCTTCAAAACCTTGAAAGTACTCATGGTCTGGAAAGTAACTTTTTCGTCGCAGATCCATCCGCAATTGAATTATTTTATATCACCGACCCTTCCCACTATGAGGAAAATATGTAACGGTCAAAAATTATATTTTAAGAATGCCTTGAGTTACTGGAAAATTTTCTCAAACAACAATGTTACTTGAACCAAAACCAAAGAAAGTCAGATTCATTATTTACACTTTTTTTTTCAAAGTCGACATCAAGATTACCCATAGTTTCTCGTTCAAACTAGACGTAGTAATTGAAAAAGGCTAAAATTGATCGAAGTAAACCAAGAAGAGAGGTTTTCAGAGAAAAAACGATCGAAAACCGATGAAAATCGCGAGAATAAAAAATTGTGCTATTAACACTATCCACCTATCAGCAAGAGTAAAAAAATAGGGAATATAAGCGAAAGTTGAAACTGGTGGAAATTGTCAGAAAATTTTTCAGCCAGTTGGAGGTTTCATTAAAAAAAAATTGTTCGAAATTTCTCACATTTTCATTATGAAGAACAACTAAATCGCTCTAAAATTATCTGTTTGAAATGTCTGGGGAAACTGAAAGATGGGTTAACTAAATGTAAGTATATTAATGGTATTGTAGAAATTCGTTCCCGCTTTTTATAATGAATACTTGAAACAGTTCAGAATTTACAGAAGAGTACTGTCATAAGTTCGAGAACCGAAAATTGGCTTAAAACCTGATTTGATGATTATGTTTTTGAGAGAGTTCGAAAAGTTAAGCCGCTTGATCTAAATCGACGTAGACATTGTGGATTATCCAATGTTTCTCGTTCAGACTATACCGAGTAATTGAAACAGTTTGAGGTTCATTAAATTAAATTTCAAAAGTTTCAGAAAACCCTTCAAAGCAATCGAATACTGCTAAAGGGGCCGATCAAATCTGTATTATTGGCATCAACCTCTAGCCAACTATCAGCCAGAATCAAAAAAGTTGAGAATATAAGGGATAGTTGTAACGGGTTTTTAAACCCGCCGGCCGGCCGCCACATTTCACGGCCAGCCGCGGCCGGCTACGGCCGTCCGTATGACAGCCTTGATCGAATGTAACTTAATTTCTGGGGAATATTAGCACAATTTTTAAAATTCTTAATGAAAATGTAAAAATTACACTGAAAAAGTGATGATTTTTCCCAAAAAAAAAACAACACTTGCATTTCGTGCAAATTAACTTTTGGAAATTTGCATTTGCTGCAAATGCAAAAATGATAGTCCAAAGGACCAAACAATTGACATAAAAGAAGATCTGGTGATTACACTTTTCAGAGTTTTCGAAGTTTTCAAAGCTTCTTAAGAGTTGTTCATCATCCGGATTATCGAAAGTTTCTCGTTCAAAGTATACGAAGTGATTGAAAAAGGCTGATATTGATTGAAGTTAATCTAGAAATGTTATAAGGGATAGTTGAAAATAGAGAAAATATCCGAGAATAAAAGATTTTGAGAACACGAAGATAAGAACGAAACTGTTGAAAATCGTTCAAGCTTTCATGGAAAATGAAACAGTCTATTTTTATTAAACCACTCACAATAGCTCGAAAACAACACTAACGCAAATTGTTTGCAAATTTTACAAAGAGTTTTTGAAATACTTAGTAAATGATTGAAAATACTGTAATAAACTGTTTCAAGTACTCATGAAAGGTCTTAGGATCGGTCTAAAACTCAATTTGATAATTGTATTATCCACAGAAACCCAAAAATAATGACAGTTGAGCATTTACCATCTCCTCCTTAAAAGGCCCCTTGACCTGGGAATTTGGTCATTTAGTGTACAGTACACCGCACACATTCATCTTATCGAAAGATCTCTAGTTGTCTTTTTTACAGTCTGTAACTAGTTTACATCATAATTCGACAATAGCTTAACTGCTTCAGACCGCATACTGTAGGCATACGGTAGATAATTTTTCGAGAAGAATGTACAAAAAAACAAAAGACCGTAGAAAATAGCTTACGTGTCACGAAAGCAAGAACGGCTTTCTTGTCGTTTATTCATTTTTACAGAATAATAACAACGGCAATATTTTTGCAATGCTTTTGCAAAATAAAAAGCCAAAAACCATATGGTTTCAAATTCCTGCTTTGAGATTTTCGGTAATTGTTCTCATTATCTCCAGACAATTTAGATCGAATTCGATACTTTCAGACGTGGTAATATATTTATAAGACTTTTGCAAAATAAAAGTGTCAAAAATCGTACAGTTTCAATTGTTTTGTATTAAGATTTCCGGTATGAGTTCTCGTTCGAGTGAATCAGTAAAACAGGATTAGAAGTACAATTATTATTACAACTTGCTCATCAGAATATCCAAAATGTGGGAAACAGTGAAAACTGACAGCTTCCGCAGTTTTTCATATAGCAACACTGTAAGTGCAAACGTCTTTGTTTCAGTTTGATTGACCGGTGGCGAACTATTACTGCTACATGCAATTATTTCAGTATAGCCAGCAGCTCTCTGAAACAGTAAGCTCATAAAATCAAAGTCCAAATTGCGAGCAGCAAGACAAGCGAGCTTTCGCGAGCATTAGGAGAGATGACCTTCGTGCGAGCCTAGCGCGAGCAAGACTCGCAAAATTATTTGGCGATCATTGCGACCTTCTAGCAACAAGAAAAAACAATCTAGATCAGTACTGTTTCAGAATGTTCTCTTTTGGTATTTCACTTCTATCAAACTTGTTATTTGCCGCCCTTCATTATCAGGTAAAATGGCACCAAAAATACCGATTTCACGGAAGTCATATAGTAAACGAACGACCTTCGTTCTGATAGGATTACATAGGGGTATCAAAAGGCATTCACGGTACTGATGTATGCAATTACTATTGTATGCAATGATTTCACTATAGTCAGCAGTTTCCTGAAACAGTAATTATCATTATCATTATCATTATCATTATTATATATAAAAAGCCAGAGGGGTATGTCCGTTGCTTTGTCGGGATGTGCGCAGTTTTTGGGCAAGAAGAAAAGGATTTTGCCCCAAAAGGGTTCGAGCCCACCCCCGGCGAGCGATAGCCGCGCGCTCATCCACTGCGCCACCGGACCACGAAAACTTTAATGACTGTTTGCCTACAGGTGTCGGCGGGTTTCAGTTCTATGGAGCGGCGAAGCCGCGATCAGTGAAAAAAGTGAGGAGCGCAGCGACGAACAGTAAAGAACAGCCTGTCGATGCGCCGAAGGCGCGACAAACAAGCTGGTCTGAAACTAGAAGAACAAAAAAGAGAAAAAACTATAACAATACAGTTTCAGAACGGTTTCTCTCGGTCTTTCATTTCAATTGATTTTGTTCCTTGCATTGTGAGGTTTTTAACAGCAAACATTAGAAATAAAGTCGAAAGTCAATCATGCAGTTTCAACAGTTTATCTAGTGTCTTTTTCATACCAAGTGTTCCAAACTCGCACAGCTTAAGAAATCTGCATGATGCAGTAAATGAGCAAAACTGAAGGATTTAAATTTAATGCAATACTGTTCTATACAACTATTTCAGGACTGTCAGGATTTTCCTGAAACAGTAAATTCGAAAAATTATAACAACTGGAAGAAAAACAAATCTAAAATAGTACAGTTTCATAATGTTCCCTTATGGTTTTTCACATCTATCGATCTTGTTAGTCGAAATTGTTTTTGAACAGTAAACATTAGAAATAGTGTGGAAAATTAATCATACAGTTTCAACATTTCTCCTAATTTTTTCCATACAAGCTTTCTTTGTTATGTGGCATATTTTGTCAGATGGTGATTTTTTTCAAGCAGTCTAGAACTTCGATTGGTTTGAAATCCAGGTTATGTCAGTTATGTTTACAGTTCATACGCTGCCCGCTCCATATGCGCTCTACCGCCCTCAGTACTTCGAGATTTTCCACTTTCGTCGCCAAATTGCATTTTTCTAAATAGTTAAACTGATGTTTTTCGAAGACTGAATCCAAAATAAAAAGGAGACAAATGTAATGTTGAAATTTAGGCTTACTGTCGTCAATGACACCGCGAACTGAAAGATCCAAAATTAATAAAACCTAAAACATCTCACTCAAACAGCAAATTCTACGCCATTTTTCGGTTCAGTCAGCTGTTTCCCGTTACTTTGAATTTGTGAAATTATAGTAAACAAGAACAGAAAAAAGCTAGAACAGTACAGTTTCAGAAGTATGTCTTAAAGTTTTTAGATTTTTTTTTCATCTTAGTTTGGTTTGTTTGGTGATCGCAAGGGTTTCGAATGGTAATTTTGAAAAACTGGGTCGCAAATAAATCATACAGTTTCAACACTCCTCCTAATTTTTTTCATAATATCTTTGTTTGTTGTCTTTCGTTTTGATTGCGTCATGTAGATACTGATTTTTTTTTCAACTAGTCTTTAACTTCGAACGGTTTGGACCAGCTGAAGATGTTCTAGCTATTCGCAGTTTTGGTGAAGCTAGCCTTGATTTAAAATGATTATGTACTACCGGATTCGATAAACGGAGTAAAGAATCCAATGTTCGTGTAGCCTAAGACAATTTCCTGAAACAGTGAATAAGCAAAACTGATAATATCATCATGAATAAAAAGTCTAAATTGCAATATAGTTTTTGTTGGTCAACCGTTAGAAATTACTGCTATTTTCAACTTCCCTAAAGAAAAAAATTTTGAACAATACTGTTTCAAAATGTTCACTTATGGCTTTTCACTTCTTGCAAACTCGTTAGTTGCGACGCCTCTGGAATAATACGGTTTCAGAATTATATCTTAAAGTTTTCAGATTGTGTTAAACCTGTTTCTGGAAATATTGGAATAGGAGGGGGTTGAATGGTAACTATGAAAAATATGGTCGAAAAGTAATCATACAGTTTCATAATTTCTTTAAATTATTTTCATATGAGTGTTGTGTGTTTTGTGAGTGTGAAACCTGTAGTTTGTGTTATTGATTTCAAAAATTCCAGATTATCGATGGTAAATAAGAATGAAAGGCAATTAATAGTGGAATCAAAGCTTCAAAGAAACCGTTGCAGATCAGTTGAACGATCGCGTATTGAGATATTTCAAGTTTGTAGAACCTAACAAAACTTCCTGAAACAGTAAATAAAAAAAAGATAAATTTATCACAAACAAAAAGTAAAAATGTCAACAGTTTCAAAAGTTTTTGTTCTCATAGTAACGTTGTTATTGATGTTAGTCTGCTGATCGGAATTATATTTCCACGTCCACAAATCATCTTGGTCAGTTAAGAACTTTGATTTTTCCACGTGTACTGAATTAGTATTTTCATATTTGTCGAAAAATGAGAAGAAATTGAACGGAGAAAAAAAAACATGCAGTTTTACAAGTTTCTCTTATGGCTTGAAGCTGGAATCTCAACTGTTGCGGCAGTTTCAAACAGTTTTTTTTTCTCCATGATGTTCTTTTTACCAAAACTATTTATTTGTTCAATCAAGTGTTACTCAATAAATCAAAGTTTATTTGGAGTAAAATCTTACAGGTAAGTTTAGACTGCCAATCATAAATTCATCAAGATAATGGTAAACATTCCGTTCTAAACATGGACGAGAAACAGAAATAATGCAAACTCAATCAAAAATGTTTATTTGGAAACAAAAAAAAAGTTTACTGGGAAGATCAAGTAGCATTGTGTTTTGCTATCTTCAAATATATTAATTTTTTAAAACAGTAAATAATGAAAGAAAGTTTTTTTTCTGTATCGAAATTAATTTTTATAATTTGTAGTATTTCAAAGGTGCTCAACTGAAAGAATTTCTAATTCCAGCTTTATTTTTGTATCACCTTCGTAAAGAAGAAATAATAAAAAAAGTAAAGTGCGCTACTATTCTTGTGTAATTATCATTGATGAGAAAAAAGATGAGTTCAAAAGCTGTTGTTTATCAATTTCTCGAATTTGGGGTAGGCCCCTAAATTAACTGATATCAATCGAATGGTCCAAATTCTCAGTCATTGTAAAATTGCTTTGTTGTCTCAACATATCTACTTATAGAAACAGTGAGAAATATGGAAAATTCTTGATTTTTCAGAAAATAAAATTAGTGTTTCGAAGATGTTCCAAGTAATAAGTTTATCGAGTAGAGTTTGTTCCAGTTTTTCGCGGATTCGCAACAATGTGGGCTAGTTTGGGCTGGCTAAACTTATTCTGGTTTTTTTTTCGATGCTGGAAACATAAAAGCATAAATTTAAGACCGATAATATTATGATAACAACGCTATGTCCCAACACTTTCAAGTTTGAGAGCTCTTTTCTATTCCAATAGATAATTTACAATAATGCTCCTTCATGAATTTTGCTCGAAACTGGGAAAACTGTTCAAACGCAAAATGTTCACTTTTTTACAAGATACTGAAACAGCGAAATTTCGAATCCAATTGCTCTAAGAAACAACACAAAAAGATGGTACAGTTTCAAAAAATTTTCCATAATGATTTGAAGTTGAGCAAAGTATTTCCATTAACGTATCTCATGCAAAATTTTGCTTTATATCTTCAAAAAAAAAGTTCGGCTGTAATCAAGCTGATTGAGACTGTCTAGACTTGGTGAGGCATTCTCTAGTTGTTTTGTGCTATCAAAAATCTAGAAAATCAGATTTTTTTTGAACATAAAAATGCAATGGAAGCATGAAAAAATAATAAAAACAATACATTTTCACAACTTTTATTCATAATTTTTGGGTCTATCGGGTGTGTTGTTCAGCCGGTTCTAATAGTAACTTTAGTCAAGAAACTGTTGCATTCCCAATTTTTTCTCATAGGTCTCAGTTTTGCTATGAGTTGTGTGACTCTTTTAAATTCTTATGTTAGTTAAGACTGATTCGAGTTAAGACTAACTTTATTGCTTGTTTGGAATTTTGGACTAACTTGAGAAACTCAAAATTATCGTCCGATTTCCCCTCATTTCAGGTCCGACTTGAACTATTTTTGATAAGTGCGAGGCTTGTACACTATCAAGTACATTCATCTTTTGAATTCGTATTTATTGGAGAAGAAACAGAAAGTTAATGCTATTTTTTTTTTTAAATTTCGATATTAACAATAGAAAATAGAAGTTCAAACAGAGAAGTTTTTGAGAAAAGGTAACGAAGAGAAACTTACCGTAAAACCTGTAATAGAGCGGCCCCTCTGATATTACGGCCCCCTCGAATAGAACGGCCCCCCTAAGAGGGTAGTGAAAAATAGTGCGGCCGGCCGCTCTATTACAAGTTTTACGGTAGCTATCTATTAAGGCTTCATGAAAAGTAAACAAGCAAATTTTATTTCAAAAAATACTAGCAAAAAACACAAAAAAAAATGCGGTTTCAATTCGTTTTCGATTAATGTGTCTTCTGCATGCGTTCAAAGGGCTTCAAGAATTAGTCAGTCCATGCTGATTTCAGGCAGAATAGGCTTCTAAAGGACCTTTCTGTTGTCTTTCTCGCTTTTAAAAACATGAAAAACCTTATTCAAATCAATAAACCTAGAAGTTGTTGAAAGAAATCAGATGATAGTTGTCAGTTCAGATTACATTATCTGACCTTTTTCTGAGCTAAGAAATGTTCTCAGTTTCGTCAAATGAGTTTTCTGGAGATATTTCTGATTTTCATTTAAAACATTGTATTTCTGTCAATTTTCGACTATTACCGTCGGAAATATGCATTTTTCGACTGAAAATGAAACTTTTATCCCTCTCTTCGACCTAAATCCGGTCAAAATACTAGAAAAAAAAAGAAAGTTTTCCATTCAAAAACTTATCTCTATTTCCAGTGAAAAAATCTTCAGAAAAGGTGTTTTTTGTTTGTTGCGAAAACTGGATAGTTTACCAAAGGGCGCGCTTGCTCATGGACAAAAACTAATAATATTGAATAGAAACAGCTGCTTAAACGATAACTGAAAATACTATTTGTTAGTTATCAATACTCTGAAACTGAGAAAATTTAACAAGTGGACTCAATTTTTTGCCAAAGTCAAAAACTTTCCGTTTCAATCGTTTTTTTAATTGCGAGTTTTAATTAAATTTTGGTTTGTGTCTTTCATTGTAACCTATAAGATTCCCAACAAGCCTTGTAATGTCGAAATAAAACTTTTTAGGTTGAAAAATGTCAAGAAATATCGCAGTTTCAGCAATATTTAATCCATATTTTCAATTTTCAGCCGCAATTTTCTTGGCGTTAGAGTTTGGACTTTTGTTATTAGAGAGGTTCTAGAATTGGGCTAGACTTTTATGCTACTAGTTTTTCTAAGACACAGCTCTCAAAATTACTTGTATGAAACACAATTTTTTAAACCTTCTTCTGTGATCATTTTCATTGTTTCCTGCCACGAAAATCATTTGAAGATTGGTTTGAGTTTCTTATGGTCAACTATAAAATCCACAACAAACCTTGAAAAATTAACAAAAAAAAATCTTTTCCACTAAAAAATGAAAAAAAAACTATCACAGTTTCAAAAGCTTTTGATCTACACTTTCAATTTTTAACCTCAATGCTCTTGGATTGCCGAAGATACTGACATTATTTCCCACCAGTTAGGACAGTCGTTATTAGTGAGGTTCAAGAATAGGGCTAGAATTGGGCGTACAACTAGTTTTTCAAAAACGGGGCTCTGAAAATTTCTAGCATGAAACACAATTTTTTCATTTTTTTTTCGCTGTGACTATTTTCATTGTTTTCTCTCGAATACTGCTTGAAAATATGATCCAAAATGACTGTTTTTAGTTACACATACTTCGAGTACTGAAGCATTGTATACAAAAAGAAACGGCATCGATGTCGAGATAATATTATAATACATACAGTGGCGGGCAATGGTGAGTGTACCTCTGAACTTTCGTTAATAGCTCAACGGAAACAACTCCGATTGGTCTGTAAATTTTTTTGGGGACTCCTGGATAACCCTGGAGTACGCCCCAATGTTTTTGAAGAAATAAGTTTCATTCGGATCCTGAAGTTTTTCGACGAATTCTGAATTGGTGAAATCCAGAATAAAAATATTTTTTGACTCTTTCAGAATTTTTTCTAGTTATGTTCAAAACAATGCTAGGGACACAAAGGAACAATTTTTAACGTTAGATCGCATGTTGATTTTGGGATTCCGACGTCCGAACTTCAGAAGTCCGAATGGTGATATTTGTCTGGGACATCATAATGTCGCTAAAAATGATCGGATCGGGATAAAAAATGATTCCTATACATAGGCACCGCAACATATTTTTCAACCCGCGTTTTTCTGGAAAATTAATTGTCGGCTGTTTTTAGCGTTAAATAATGAGCACAATCCCAAAAAATCTTTCGAAAATGTTCGGTGATTCCAGAGATATTGTCATTTATAACTTTCTTTTTTACTACTGAAAGTTTCACCGAGGTCGGCGGCAGCCGATTTCAAAAATCAAATCCGCATCATTCCGATCCGAACCCCCGCCGAAAGAACACCGAACAAGCGCTCAACCACTGCGCCAACCGGCCGCGAGAGGCGGCGAACACCAAAGGCGTAGATAAACAAGCGTTGCATCGCCTCCGCAAGCAGCCTGTTTCAGACGATTTTTGTCACGTAAATACAATTTCAGACTGAAATATCTCGAGAAGCGGATAATGAATTTTTGATTTTCAAAAAGGAGTTTGTTGCAAATTTTGTGTAGAATCCGATTCTAAAATAAAATTCTGTGCAATCTCCCTGCATCAGCCCTAAAACTTCGAAATACTACTTTATTCCAGTATCATAGTCATTTCTAGAAGGTGTTAGAATACTTCAACCTGCTTCAATCGTGCTAAAATATTGCATTTGGATATTTGAATGTTTCATAAACATGATTAAAGAAAAAAAATTGGGGGTCATCGCTGAAAATTTTTTGGAATCTGCTCCAGAAGTTTGACGTCTTCTGAATAATTTTGCGGATAATGAATTTTCGAGATTCCACTCAAATTCATTCAAGCACATCTAGAAGTATTAAAAACAGCAAAAAAATTCTGTGCAATGTTCCTACAACCGATTCAAATACTTCATATTCTGAGAATAGATGGAATTTTTACCGGTTTTCTCTTTTTTCTAGAAAAACTAGTTTTTGTATCTAAATACGGTTTATACCATCAGATTCTACGTAAAAAGTTACGTAAGGAGAAATATTAACCTCCCAACTTTATCAGTCTTAAGCCGAGATACAAGCGCCCAAAGTGCCGCAATTATTCCAGGTGGAATTTTTGCGACGCCCCGCCCCCTCTTCATTGCGGTGCCTACCTATACAGATTCAAAGTCACTGAACAATTTGCAATTAGTTTTGAAAGTTTTGGAAAATAATATTTTCCCACTTTTTTCCAAGTTCTTGAAATCAAGACTTCTATAAAAAAAACACGAAAAAAACACGACAACCACTGTCTACATGATTATAAAATAGTACTACTTCTGGTTATCAAAACTTCCCGAAACAGCACACATAATTAAAAATCATCTCAAAGAGTACAGGAAAAAGAGCAGTTTCAAAAGGAAGGCATATTTGGGATTGGCAATAAAAATTCAATAGT
Source organism: Caenorhabditis doughertyi (assembly GCA_963572265.1). NCBI lineage: Eukaryota > Metazoa > Nematoda > Chromadorea > Rhabditida > Rhabditidae > Caenorhabditis > Caenorhabditis doughertyi. The sequence goes on along the minus strand of OY751556.1, from coordinate 7,677,328 downwards.
GACTGCTAATTTATTGGTTCAGAACTTTTTTTTCGTCAATCTGAAAAACAGGGAAAACATTAGCAGAACGGTGCAATATAATACTAGTGAGATTAATGGGTAAAGTCGGTTAATCACAGTTCAGAGAAACAGTAAATTTACTCAAATGTAACTTCTTGATAATCACCTTATAAAAAACTGGGAAAATAGCTAGGGTCAAACTGAACATTTTCAAAATTAAAAAATTTTTTAAAAAATCCACAGTTTCAATGTATTAGGCTGGCCGGAAAGAAATGCGCGCTACGTTCCCCGGAATTGCATATTTCAGCCAGAGTGAGTGATATCAAATAGTAATCAACTAACAAAATGTTGATCATAAAACTTAGCACATTTTAACAATTTACAATTCTTTCATATCTTCAATCCAACTGAGATATACAGATTCGAGAAAAAGCTGAGCGCGCATTTCTTTCCGGCCAACCTAATAGTTTCGTAGATTCCGATTCAAATTGTTACAAGCTTTCGAAACGTTTTAACACTACATCACAGTATTAATCTAAGTTGTTATTTCGATATATCGATTTCCTGAAACAGTTTTATGAAAAAATATTGTTTTTCAGCAAAATAAAACATTAAAAATCTGGTTACAGTTTCAGATTTTTTTAATTAACACATTCAAGATTTATTTCCAGTAATTCCGCGACCTTACGGCACCAGGTTGAAACTAGTTGGACGGTTTTGGACTACCTAAAACAATTCAGTTATTTTTCGATGCTAAAATTACAGAATGACTAGTTCAAGCTGATGGGTACAACTGAATTAGGTTTTTTTGGTCTCCCTCGGCCCATTTCAGCGTAGTTCGGCCCCGTTGCAGCCTGTCTTCAAATTTTTTCCAGAGTGCAGATTTCTTTTTTTAGGAAGAGCTTTCTAAGTTTAAAGCAAGCTGTTTGGACGAGCGGAACTAAGCTCATATTATTGACGGAATTGGATTCATTGAATTTTGTGCGTCAAGCGATCGAATAATTTGAACAAGTCCATAAAATAATCACTCGAAACAGGTTTATTTTTCTTAGATTTTCATCAGTTGAAAGAGCCAATTATTACAGTTTCAATTGTATATGATAGCTCTGTTTGATGACCTTATTTTTCAGTTCAGTTTGCGTCATTAGATTTATTGAAAATCAAACTAAGAAGTGTATAAAAATAGATGTCACCAAAGAGCGATGAAGTCCTTCGTTGATTGAGCCCTTTCTGAAACAGAAAAATACGATATTTCCACCATAAATCAGATAAATTTCCTGTTTCGAGCACGAAATGTTAGTTTCGTTTTGAGTTCGCTTATGATAATAAACTAAGAGTAGAGGTTTAATAAAATAGCTCTTGAAAAATGTGTTCTTTGAATGATCCAGTATCAGTCTTTTCAATGCTGTCTCGGGTTATTTCAGGTTAGTCTGGCCCCGGTTACTGCCTGTCTCTAACTCTTTTTCGAATTGCAGATTTGTTTTTTTTTTCTAGAAATTCTGGTGGAAATCCATTCGTGTCTTGAATTCTTCGCTTTCCTGCTAAAAAAATTCGCGGTTTCAGTGCTTGGGTTTCAATATCTTACTGAAGTTACTGAAGTTTTTGAGTTTTAACAGTTCAGATGTACAATTACTACAGTTTCAGCTTTTTAGAATAATCCTGATCGATGAAAAGTCATTGATTATATAGCAGCTAGTTTCCAGGTTTGCCGCCATAATATTCTAAAAAACTCGAAGCCAAACGTGTATAATAAAGGCATACTAAAAGCAAAAAGCAAGCCCAGACAAAACGTAGTGCGGATATCAGTTCTCGATTATTTTCACCACTATCTGAAACTGAAAAATTCAATTTTCGCAGCAAAAATCAAAAAAATTTCCGTTTCGACACGAAGATCTTCGTTCAACTTTAATTGCAACTACATTATAAGACCAGTTTTAAATAACTTGTTATAACACGAAGAACATGTTTTCACTGGACCTGTCTTTAACTCTTTTTCAAAGAACGCAGTTCTTTTTTTTTGCAGGAAAATTTGCTGAAAAATTGTTTCTTTCCGAGAAAAACAGCAGTTTCAGTAACTGGGTTTCAATATCTTACTGAAGTTCTGCACAATTACGTTACGCTAAAATTAACAGCTTTATAGATTGGATACAATTTGTTCAAACCAAAATATTCGATCCCTTTTGCATTGACGAAGGCTATTGTCATCGATTGATTATCCTCTATTTGAAAATGAAAAATATGAATTTTGCAAAAAAAATTAAAAAAATGTTTCTGATTTGAGTCGAAGATTTTTGTTTAGTTTCGTGTTCAACTATAATTTCAATATATTATGAAAAACACTGGAAATTCTCTAAAAGAGGAAGCAAGGAAAATGATGAACAAGGAGAGAACATTTATCGACTTTCAGGTAGTAAAAAAGCTTCGAGGTAGGTGTTTTTCAAACTTTCCGGAGACCATGACTCTCAAAAAGGTGAAAAAAAGTGAGAGAAAATAGAGTTTCACAAAGCTTACATAGAGTTTTCTAGTTTTCCAAGCGTGATCTATTCTTACCTCGGTTTGGAGATAAGAAAGATATTGAATGTGTTTGAAGCAGATGCTTTCATCTTTTATGCTACTAGTCAATACGGCTTTAAAATCACAAAACAAAATTGATGTCAGAAATGTTCATTGATCATGAAACGGAAATTTAAAAAAATCTAAATAACACCGCACAGACATGGATAGTCTTTAGCAGTGGAAATGACAAGAGGCAGTTCCAAATTATAGGTTTCCGACAATTTTTCAGATAAATATTTTTCAGATCTTCCAATTTTCGAAACCATTTTTGTCCATTTGGCAATTGAACGACCAACCACGCATTGGTAAAAATTGTAAGTCGAATGAGCCGTATCTGTTGGTTTTTGGCACTGTTCCAGAATCGGGGACCGAGTGTAAAAATCGGGGACCGAAAAACCGGGGACCGAGAAATCGGGGACCGAAAAATCGGGGACCCAGAAATCGGGGACCGAAAAATGGGGGACCGAAAAATCGGGGACCGAAATAAAAATGAACGTCTTTTTTGAACTCATGGTAAAAACAGGAGAACTTTACCCGAAGGTTTTTCCGAGTCCATTATCCCACTTAACTCATCAAAAACTAGTATCAAAAGTCGCAACAAGGTAGATACAAAATTTTTGAGAAATCTGTGGTTGAAGATAACTAAGCCTGAAGCTCAGTCTGATAATATTTCAAGCTCCAATGAATTTCCGGACCTTCAGTAAAGGCTTAGGTACTGTGTAGAACATTCCTTGTCTCATGCTGCACTGCTACGAATGCAGGAAATGATATCATAGCAAAAGAGTAAATCTTCTTTTGATTCATTCCAAACTAGTGTCCCGTCTTTTACTAACCCTTTCTTGCTCTCATTCTATTACTGGGCTCATAGTTTGAAACATCTTGACAAACTTCTGATTATCCTTTTTATATCGGTCCCCGATTTTTACACTCGGTCCCCGATTCTGGAACAGTGCCGGTTTTTTAGGCTTTACAGAAATATCACGGACTAAAATCAATAGCTTGTGGCTTCGATTCGACAATTCTTTTAAGGATGTGTTATCAGTAAAACAAAAATGGCTTCTCAATATTTATTGATTTTGAAACAGAAAATTAACCAGAAAAAAAAATAAAATAAAACGTTTTTTCCTGGGAAAAAAACAATGAAAATATGGGGTTTTACCATTGGAAATGCCAGAAAAGTGAGAAATTATTTGTTTTTCAGATAAGGACACCATTGAAAGAAGGAGCAAGTCCGTCGAGTCGTTTCGGTTGGTGTTGGAGACTCCACTGGAACCAGCTCAACCATCTTAAAAGCCTCCTCTGGAACGTTCGGAGCCTCCTTTTGTGCCTTCTTAGCCGTCTTTGGAGCCGTCTTTGGAGCCGTCTTTGGAGCCGTCTTCGGGGCCTTCTTCTGAGCAGGACCCGTCTTCTGAGCAGGAGCCTTCTTCTGAGCAGGAGCCTTCTTTTGAGCAGGAGCAGTCGTCGATTTTTTTGGAGTTTTCGAAACTTGAATTGAAGCCACTTCTTTCGGCTTGTCGGTAGATGGAGCAGACGATTTTGAACGAGTTGTTGGAGCCATTTCTTGTCTGAAATTAGTCTATTTTTAGGGAAAAACTTCGTGAAAGGATTTAAAAAAGTCAAAGAATTGAGAGGAAAAAGAGGTAGAAAAGATAAAAATATACTGAAACAGGTGAAAAACTCAAAAATATCGATAATTTAATGAAAGAGGTTTAGGGCAGTCCAAAACGGTCTTGAAAAAGTCAAAAAATAACAAAAAAATGTGAAAAATTGATAAAAAATGGTCCAAGGAAAGAATGAAAATGACGAAAGTAGCGCAGAAAATGGCCGCAGAAAAAAATCGATAGGCCGTTCGAATTGAGAAGAATGGGACAAAGAATGACTAAACACTATCCCCTCCCTCCTTTTATATGGTCTTTTCCTTCACATCGACCGCGCTGCGTGGTGAAAAAAAACGAAAACAGTTGAATGAACCGGTATTGAAATAAATAGAAGATAAGACAGTCCGTGAGTTTACTGAAACAGAAACAAAAATTGGAAAAGAAAACTGTGAAAATTCGCAGGTAGTTTCCAAAAAAACCCCTGTTTCATTATTGTTTTTTTAGGGAAGGAAAAGTGAAATGGCGTTTCATAAAGATGATGTTTTTGGCAACAAAATTAATTTTTATAACAGACATGAGCGGAATTCCGTTCTCCGAATTCCGGATTTAGAATTTTCTCTTTCGCTCATGTCTGGACCAGACATGAGCGGAATTCCGTCTTCCGTCTTCCGTGCTTTTTTCATTTCCGTCTTCCTTCTTCCGACTTCCTGATTTTCAAAATCTGTTCCGTCTTCCGTGTTTCCGAACGTTTCGGAGGCTTGAGAAGACGGAAGTTCAGGGGAGATTTTTCAAAATTTTCAACTGTTAAATTCGGTTTTACCGTTTTTCAAAAAACTTGGTTGATCGTCAAACTACGTTTTTGTTTAAAAAATTTCAATTTCATGCCACAAAAACAAGTTTTTTCATAGCTGGACCAGTTTTGAACTTTTTATGTCCCTTCCGTTTCCTTCCTTCCGTCTTCCGCGATTTTGAAATATCTTCCGCCTTCCGTCGTCCGTCTTCCAAGTTTTCAAAAACTGTTCCGACTTCCGTCTTCCGTCTTCCGGATTTAAATTTTTCACTTCCACTCATGTCTGCTTCAGTGTCGTAAACATTTGCAATACATTTGAACTAATGGCTAGCTCGGGCCGGTTTGAAAGATTGCTAGAGATTTTTCTCTTTCGAAAATATGTTGGATTTTGAAGGGTTACATCGCGATAAAAGAAAATAAAATCGACTAAAATCGGCAGCTGATAGCTTCGATACGATAAATCTACTAGCGGCTGAATTATCAGTGAAACAAAAAAGACTTCTCAATATTTATTGATCTTGAAACAGAAAATTAAATAAGAATTTTAAAACATTTTCCATTGGAAAAACAATTAACAATACGACGAGAAGCGTAGGTTTCTTGAACCGTTTTCGATGGTGTTGTACCCTTTGGAAACTTATGAACCACATTTTGAGCCCCCTCAATTTCCTTCGGTTTTCCTTTAGTCGATGCCTTTGGCTCAGAAGATTGCGGAACTTGAACGGGAGCCACTTCTTTCGGCTTGTTGGTAGATGATTTAGACGATTTTGAACGGGTTGTTGGAGCCATTTCTTGTCTGAAAATTAGTCGATTTAGGGGGAAAATTGTGGAGAAGAAGTAAAAGGAAAAGAACGAAATAAGCGTAAAAGAGGTAGAATCGATGAAACATTTCTGGGCCGTTCGAATTGAGAAGAATGGGGAAAAGAATGCCTGTGTGTCATCCCCTGCCTCCTTTTATAGGGTTTTTATCTTCACATCGACTACGCTGCGTGTTTTTCGGAACACCATTCAGCGCGCACAGAAATTGTGCAGTGGAGCGCGTTTGCATTGTTGGAAAGGGCAGTTAGGGTATTTGGCTGTGAAGTTGTGGGAGTGTTCTTCACATGGATAGTGCTCCTATTCTTTATCTAGAAGTAACTCGTCAAACTGAGAAATTTTTTTATAGTTGTTCATACTTGGCATTTGGAATAGAATAAAAATTTGAGTTTTTACACTAAACTACAAACGCTAGTTAGATGAATTCGAATAAACAAACGAAAGTTGGTTAAAACGGTGGAAACTCTGGAAATTCTTGATATCTAATTAAAAATTATCAGCGAGTGAAACGAGTTGAGTAATAACAAAAAATATGAATAGGTAGGTTAAAAAGTTTTTTATAACTGCAAAATTTTATTTGAAACAATTAAAAAAAGGATAATAAACAATTGGATCGACTCAGTAAACTAAATATCTCATGTAAACAGTTTCGACAAAACCTTCGAAATTAAAATCTGAAAAATACTGTTTTCGGAAACTTTTTTATGAGCATGCTTGAATATTTCGATCGCTATGCAAAATTTCATAATTTACTACTGCATTGCAAATGATAAACGGAGAGGTATCAGAATTTCAATGTGATTCTGAAGTAAGATTGAATTTCAAAACGTATATGCATCAATACCTCATCAACGTTCGCGGCCAGATTGATTTATCACAGTCTAATGAAATTGCAAAAAAAATGTTCAAATTTGATCAATGGGACCTAGCTAGACCAGTCTACTCAGTCTAAGGACAGGAGATCTAATAGTGAATTTTCAGCATTCTGAATTCTGTTTTTTTTCAGTTTCAGGAATTTCCGGTACTTCTTTTTTTCAATAGAAGAAACAAGTTGAAAGTTTGAAAATGCTATGAAACAGCTAAATTTAGTGGGCTTGAATAATCAATGAAAGCTAGTGAGAAAGACAAATGTATTAAACTGGATAGAAGATAAAAAAGTTTGTGAGTTTACCGAAACAGAAAAAAAAACAATCGAATTAATTCTTTTTCAACTGTAGCGAATTCTGTTTCTGAAAATTCAAGCGATTTTCAGTTATCGTTAATAATAAATTATCGAGTAATTATCGGTTATGTAATGAATTCTTTTATCCCAGACAACTGGAACTGTAATACATCTTCTAATTGGAATCGAATAGAGTGGACTTATAGTGATTAACTATCCTGTACTGATATTTGACAGGAACATCATTCTTATATACAGTGCTCCACATAATTATACGATCAACTCAATTTTCTCGAAAAACTCGAAAACGGTAATTGGTACGGATTTGGTCCCTTTTACAAAAATGTGTCATTTTGGAACCATTTTTGTATTTCATCACTAAATTTAGTCCTGATAAACTGATAAAACACTTTTCTCAAAATCATCGAAAAAGTCAAAAAAATTTTTCCACAAAATGATACGATCAACCAAAAGTTTTGTTGAAAATGGATGCAAGAGCTGTAAGTTTCTCAACAAAAATTGTTTGAACAAACATAATGATAATTGATTCACCGAATTACATTGATTCCACCAACTTTCTAGCTCAAAACGGGGTCCTTCAAGAATTTCAGAACCAAAAGCGCTATGGGTCCTCTGACGTCACTTCTGAAGTCTGGAACAATTTCAGAGTTTCTTTGTGAGATGTCAAATGACATTTAAACAAATGTCTGGACACTTGTGAACTCAAATCTTTGCTGAAATCCGACTGTGAACGCGATATTTTAAGTCTTTCCATCGCATTTTCACAAAAAATTGTGATGGTCCTTATCTGAAAAAGCTTGACATCATCTTTAAGTTTTAATTCTGAATCAAATCTTGTTAGAATATGATATTCAATCTTGTTTCATGTGATTTCCTGAATTAGCAACCCTTATCTTTTCCAGTAAACAGCCTAAAAATGCACCCTATGGTTGCTGAAAACAGTTAACTGAAGTCGTAAAGCAGACCACTAAATTCCAGCTTTTCCAATTCTGAGCAATCCCACTTTCGCATTGCCTGAACCCTCCAAAATAATATTCGTGACCACTGGAACAATTTTAAAGACAATTCATTTTCATATCTGCTCTTGCTCCCCAAATAAGGATGACTGAAGAGATCAATTTCCCACAAAAGGGTTTACGCTGTTTGATGCTGGTTATTGATAAAGATAAGGGTTGCTAATTCAGGAAATCACATGAAACAAGATTGAATATCATATTCTAACAAGATTTGATTCAGAATTAAAACTTAAAGATGATGTCAAGCTTTTTCAGATAAGGACCATCACAATTTTTTGTGAAAATGCGATGGAAAGACTTAAAATATCGCGTTCACAGTCGGATTTCAGCAAAGATTTGAGTTCACAAGTGTCCAGACATTTGTTTAAATGTCATTTGACATCTCACAAAGAAACTCTGAAATTGTTCCAGACTTCAGAAGTGACGTCAGAGGACCCATAGCGCTTTTGGTTCTGAAATTCTTGAAGGACCCCGTTTTGAGCTAGAAAGTTGGTGGAATCAATGTAATTCGGTGAATCAATTATCATTATGTTTGTTCAAACAATTTTTGTTGAGAAACTTACAGCTCTTGCATCCATTTTCAACAAAACTTTTGGTTGATCGTATCATTTTGTGGAAAAATTTTTTTGACTTTTTCGATGATTTTGAGAAAAGTGTTTTATCAGTTTATCAGGACTAAATTTAGTGATGAAATACAAAAATGGTTCCAAAATGACACATTTTTGTAAAAGGGACCAAATCCGTACCAATTACCGTTTTCGAGTTTTTCGAGAAAATTGAGTTGATCGTATAATTATGTGGAGCACTGTATAAAACGCTAGAGGGCTATGTCTGTCCGTTGGTCAGGATGTTCGCTTTCTCAAAGCAAGAAGAAAGAGATTTGCCACAGCAAAAGCCGAACCTGCGCGTTGTGAACGACAGCCGCGCGCTCACCCACTGCGCCACCGGACCACAAAAACTTGAGAGTGCTGTTTGCCTACAGGTGTCGACGGGTTTTCAGCGCTACGGAGCGGCGTAGCCGCGACCAGTGAGGAAAGTGAGGAGCGCAGCGACGAACAGTATAGAGAAGCCTGTTGATGCGCCGCAGGCGCAGAAATCAGGCTGGTAACAAATATTTCTGAATCGGACCATGCTAAAACAGGACAGCATTGTTGGTTTTCTGTTACTGATAAATTTGAAAAGTTTAGAAACGGTAAGAATTTGCATGTAGTTTCCAAAACAAAAACACTGCTTCAGTATTGTTTTTTTCAGGAAAGGAAAAGTGAAACGCCGTTAGGAAAATTTCACCTTTTTTTTCAAATAAATGTCCATGATTTGATTAGGTTTCCGAAAGATGAAGGTTGGGATGGAATCCGGATATTTTAGAACAATATGCGTCTGTTTTGAATTTCGAAGGTGCTGCACAAAGCGAAAATTTTTCAGTGGAAAATTGGATCGTTATTTCGAAAATCACAGGTATCAACAGTCATTAAAAATTCAAGTATTACTTGTGATAAGTTTGAATCGTAAACTTTGTGAGCGAAATCGAGAAAACAGAAGAGAATTCAATGGAGTTGATCAATTTAGACGGTATTTTTGATGATAAGAATTCAACATTTATCCGATAACACTGATGTTTCAAAATTTACCAATTTTCAAATTTTTTTGAAACAGCGAAAAAAGTTTGAAAATACCATATTTTCGCTTTTCGAAAAAACTCGAAAAAAAATTGAAATCAATTTTTGAGTATATCCTTGTAGTCTGAATCGAAATACGGAAGGGATTTGGAATATTGCTGAAATCCTGATATAGGTAGTTTGAAAGATTTAGGAAACTGTAAAAATTGCATTTGTTTTCCAAAAAAAACTGTTTCATATTTAATTTTTAGGAGATGGGTGAACTGGAAAGACATTAGAGAATAGGCATGTAAGGATATTCTTTGGAGCATTTTCTAGAAATCGAAAGAAAAACAAAAAATTCATTTGTCTAGCTTATAATGACTTTATTTTCGGAACAAAACTAACATTACTTCCATTGAAAAGTTCTAACAGATGATCTATACGCCATGCGGATCAATATAAATATTCAAGCAGTTAATAAAAAAATTTCAAGAAGCAGAAAGTTTTTTTTCAGATTTCATATCCACAGGGTGCAATGATAAAGTTTACTGTTACGGGAAGCTGTAATATGAAAAGAAAACCAAAAGATGGTAGTTCGTACAGTGCGCGTCATAAGTATGGGACACCCCCTAATTTTTCCATTATGGGAAGAACTGCAACTTTTGAAGAAAAACGGCCAATGCCAATCGATTTAGGGTCCCAATAAACCCCCGGGCCCTAATTTGTAGAATTATATTTTAATTATCATGGGCAGGGGACCAGAAAGTCTGTTTTTTAGCCACGTCATCAGTATAGGACACCCCCCGAATCAGTATGGGCCGATAATTTTTTCGAAGTTTCAACGATCAAACTGATTTATTTTCATATTTTTGGATGTTTTATGAAGTTTCTGATCACTTCTGACCGATTCTGACAAAAATCACAACTCGCGGAAAATCGAGTTTTTAGTGATTTTACACAATTTTGTAGTGAATTTGACATAATCAAAATGTAGGGTGCTCATCATCTTTAGCGGAGTATTGAAACTGTACGTACGTTACAGAAGTGGTATCAGATACTTGTCCTCAAGACACCTGTAACATCTCATCCCAATAATAAATGTTGATTTCCAGGTTCGTCGAGTTTAGTACAAAATTGTGTAAAATCACTAAAAACTCGATTTTCGGCGAATTGTGATTTTTGTCAGAATCGGTCAGAAGTGATCAGAAACTTCATAAAACATCCAAAAGTATGAAAATAAATCAGTTTGATCGTTGAAACTTCGAAAAAATTATCGGCCCATACTGATTCTGGGGGTGTCCTATACTGATGACGTGGCTAAAAAACAGACTTTCTGGTCCCCTGCCCATGATAATTAAAATATAATTCTACAAATTAGGGCCCGGGGGTTTATTGAGACCCTAAATCGATTGGCATTGGCCGTTTTTCTTCAAAAGTTGCAGTTCTTCCCATAATGGAAAAATTAGGGGGTGTCCTATACTTATGACGCGCACTGTATGTTTCCTTTACGAAGTTTATACTTTTTTATTGCAGTTTCAGCAGGCTTCAATAAACGTGCACAGACTTCTCATTTAGTGGGCAACAGTTCAATTCGTAATCTGGCTGGAATTCAAAAATATATTAATGTAGCCCATGCTATAACCAGGTGCTCCCAATTTCTATGCCAGTATAATTACAAAACGAAAGCACATCCACATTAATTGTTCATTTAGAAACAGAGAGTTAACAGGCCCAATTAAGACATTTTTTGTGGGGAAGACAATGAAAATATGGGAGATTTTAACAGTGAAAATGACAGAGAATAGGGCAGGAAACAATGCCAAATTTCATCTATCATATTACAAATCAAACGGGTCAAACAATATACTACAGTGCTCCACATAATTATACGATCAACTCAATTTTCTCGAAAAACTCGAAAACGGTAATTGGTACGGATTTGGTCCCTTTTACAAAAATGTGTCATTTTGGAACCATTTTTGTATTTCATCACTAAATTTAGTCCTGATAAACTGATAAAACACTTTTCTCAAAATCATCGAAAAAGTCAAAAAAATTTTTCCACAAAATGATACGATCAACCAAAAGTTTTGTTGAAAATGGATGCAAGAGCTGTAAGTTTCTCAACAAAAATTGTTTGAACAAACATAATGATAATTGATTCACCGAATTACATTGATTCCACCAACTTTCTAGCTCAAAACGGGGTCCTTCAAGAATTTCAGAACCAAAAGCGCTATGGGTCCTCTGACGTCACTTCTGAAGTCTGGAACAATTTCAGAGTTTCTTTGTGAGATGTCAAATGACATTTAAACAAATGTCTGGACACTTGTGAACTCAAATCTTTGCTGAAATCCGACTGTGAACGCGATATTTTAAGTCTTTCCATCGCATTTTCACAAAAAATTGTGATGGTCCTTATCTGAAAAAGCTTGACATCATCTTTAAGTTTTAATTCTGAATCAAATCTTGTTAGAATATGATATTCAATCTTGTTTCATGTGATTTCCTGAATTAGCAACCCTTATCTTTATCAATAACCAGCATCAAACAGCGTAAACCCTTTTGTGGGAAATTGATCTCTTCAGTCATCCTTATTTGGGGAGCAAGAGCAGATATGAAAATGAATTGTCTTTAAAATTGTTCCAGTGGTCACGAATATTATTTTGGAGGGTTCAGGCAATGCGAAAGTGGGATTGCTCAGAATTGGAAAAGCTGGAATTTAGTGGTCTGCTTTACGACTTCAGTTAACTGTTTTCAGCAACCATAGGGTGCATTTTTAGGCTGTTTACTGGAAAAGATAAGGGTTGCTAATTCAGGAAATCACATGAAACAAGATTGAATATCATATTCTAACAAGATTTGATTCAGAATTAAAACTTAAAGATGATGTCAAGCTTTTTCAGATAAGGACCATCACAATTTTTTGTGAAAATGCGATGGAAAGACTTAAAATATCGCGTTCACAGTCGGATTTCAGCAAAGATTTGAGTTCACAAGTGTCCAGACATTTGTTTAAATGTCATTTGACATCTCACAAAGAAACTCTGAAATTGTTCCAGACTTCAGAAGTGACGTCAGAGGACCCATAGCGCTTTTGGTTCTGAAATTCTTGAAGGACCCCGTTTTGAGCTAGAAAGTTGGTGGAATCAATGTAATTCGGTGAATCAATTATCATTATGTTTGTTCAAACAATTTTTGTTGAGAAACTTACAGCTCTTGCATCCATTTTCAACAAAACTTTTGGTTGATCGTATCATTTTGTGGAAAAATTTTTTTGACTTTTTCGATGATTTTGAGAAAAGTGTTTTATCAGTTTATCAGGACTAAATTTAGTGATGAAATACAAAAATGGTTCCAAAATGACACATTTTTGTAAAAGGGACCAAATCCGTACCAATTACCGTTTTCGAGTTTTTCGAGAAAATTGAGTTGATCGTATAATTATGTGGAGCACTGTAGAGTATTCTTCAAGAATGCCTTGGCTTGGCGATTTCGATGAGCTTCTGCTGCTGAGCTCCTGCTGTTGAGTTTTCGATGTAGGCTTTGTAGTCTTTGTAGTCTTTTTTTGAGCCTCCTTGGGCTTTTTTTGAGCTTTCTTTTGAGCAGGTTTTGGAGCCGGTTTTGGCTTAGCCGTAGTTTTCTTCGGCTCAGAGGGTTGTGGAACTTGAACGGGAGCCACTTGTTTCGACTTGTGGGTAGATGATTTAGAAGATTTCGAACGGGTCGTTGGAGCCATTATTGTCTGAAAATTGATTATTTGGAAGGAATCGAGGCGCATTAAAACCGGAAAAGGGTTCAAATAGTTGAAAACGGTTTGAAACAGCAAATGAAAACAAGAAATTTAGGGCGAAACGGTGTAGAAAATGGTCTCAGAAAATTGATGAGAGAGTTCTAGGCCAAGGGAGAAGAAGGAACAATTGAATACATGTGTACCATTCCCTTCCTCCTTTTAAAGGGTTCTTTTCTTCACATCCGACTACGCTGCGTGTTTTCCAAAACGCTAGCCATTGTACACAAGAACTGTGCAGTGGAGCGCGTTTGCATAGTTGGAAAGGGCAGCTGTACATCTGGAAATGAAGTTGCAGAATTTTATTTTTTTGGGATACTGTAGGTCAGACATTTGAAAAGACATTTGAAAGAGAGGGACTGAAAAAACTTTATTTTTAGTTTTTGATACATCATGTTTGAAATTGAAATAAAATTCGAGTTTTCACACCAAGTCATCAATCAAAAGCTCAGCAGACTATAAATAGCCAAGTGAATATTATGATGTCAACGTTCTGGAAATGATTTCCACAATTTCGAAATCACTAATCTTGAACAATTTGCAAATATAATTACTTTTTGTAACCGTGAATTAAATTCTGGAAATATACTGTTTGAGAATATTCTTATTCTTGCATTTTTCTGGTCAATTAATTTTACAGAGCTTCCAGAAAGGTCAAATTGATAAATTTCTGATACTCGTAGCTTTGAAACCTTTGAGAATCTGTAATAATTTTCCACTGTTTCAAAAAAGTTTTATCACAGAAGAATGACTGGAACATGCTAGTATGAAATATGATTGGTAATTGAAGTTTTTTAGTTTCAGGGATGATAAAAAACTGATATTCTTCGTAACAACATTAACTTATCATTTTTTTATAACCGAAGAATTTACGGAAAATATCGATACTATGGGAATTTGTGCTATCACAAATTTTTCTTCTAGAACTAAATTTCTTCAACTACTTTTAACGAGTTGATCTGCAGAGCTTATCGGAAATTGATTCCCTTTCAATGTTTCACAACTACTACTAAGCCAAAAAAAAATATGCTGAAATAATATAAGTGTTGAACAGATGATTCCATTCAGAACCATCAAAAATTGTTCTAGAACTTTCGAAACTCAGTTTCAATTTTTACGACGTCGATTTTTCAACTTTTTTCCTGTATGCGGTAGAGTCAAAATCTAACCGGGCATCAAATTTGAACACAATTTTGAAGCAGTTTAGAAATCAGAAGAGAATTCTAAAAAATATTTGAGGTATTGAGTTTGGAGGATCATATCTCAGCCTAAAGTGGTTCTACTGAATTCCTTTTTCAATCACATTGAAGCCTGAAAAGTCAGCTACAATTTATTTCCTTAGCGCAACATGCAAAAAACAGATTTAAAGCCAGTAAATGCTGTTTATAAAAAAACATCAGAGAAATGGCTTTAATTTTGACCTCAAAAATTTCTTTTTTGCGTTTCATCAATCTTAGCCAGCAAAGATGTTCATATCGAGTGTTGCGTCAATAAGATAAATTGTAGCTGACTTTTCAGGCTTCAATGTGATTGAAAAAGGAATTCAGTAGAAACCACTTTAGGCTGAGATATGATCCTCCAAACTCAATACCTCAAATATTTTTTCAAAGTGGTACTGTAGCCAAGAGAGGAAATATCAGAGGCTGTTACTATGTCAGCATGTTGGGCAATGTTAGTACAACATACCAACATAATTTCATCCAATTCCGGCACTTTGATATTTTTCACAATGTATAGGGGTACGTGAAATTTTAGTGGTTAAACACAAATAGAGAAAAAATTCGCTTTTAGGGAGAAAGATTTCCGGGGTGTATGATATGTCATTTGGTATTCTAGTTGATGCTCATTTATTTTATGAAGTGAAAGTGCCCTACATCTATGGTCTCCGGCCTGCTACAGTTTTTTTCTTCATTTTTCCCAACAATAAGAAAAAAAAACACAAATTTAATGAAATTTCACATTTAAAAAATAAAGTTAGAATTCTCTTCTGATTTCTAAACTGCTTCAAAATTGTGTTCAAATTTGATGCCCGGTTAGATTTTGACTCTACCGCATACAGGAAAAAAGTTGAAAAATCGACGTCGTAAAAATTGAAATTCGAATTTTTTCCAGGTGAAGGGGGCAGAGTCTAACCAAAACTCAATTTTTGTAATTAGGGTACCCCATAGTGTAAGTACATAGTAGGACAGACCAATCGAATAACTCTGACTTTTTTGTTCCTACGGGTTCTCGGGCCAGAGGGATAGGCCTTCTTAAAAACTATGGAAAAAGTTAATGTTTGAGTACTGGAAATAAAGTAACACGAATTCTCAGCATACTTGTCATATCGATCAGCGTTGTCGTACCACTGTCTAACTTTTTTCATCACTCCCGCCGTGAAACTCGAAAACAAAATGGGATCATCAAACCGAATTTCAAAGTTATCATGTCTGAAAATTGACTGGGACATAGAGATTTGAAGTTAGAATTGATTACATAGATCAGATGAGATTTTTGTCATTAAGAAAATAATTCGTTTCAATAAAACTCACTTCTTGGAAACAGTGAAATTTTTTCGAACAATTGGAAAGTGGTTCTTTTTTCTATAAATTTATAGTTCGAGACCAGAGAAAAGGGAAGACGATGGAAAATATTTTAAAAACAAGTTCAAGAACGTGATGTGATCAGAAACATAGTTGAGATTTCAAAGTTCGTCTAGTTGTAGTTTTCTGTAACAGTAAACCATATTTTTAAAGAAGTTGTTTCAGATCATTGATAAGATTTTGAAGAAAATATAAAGGAAATCTCTGTAACAAGAAATCTCTATCAGGGCCTCCCAAATTGTTCAATTCACTAATGAACTGTCTTTAGTGATGAAACAATTTTTTTTCAGCACTACTTCTAAAAAATCTCATACAATCAGATGAACTTCAGTCCAAATACTACAACTTTAATAATATGAAGTATTGAAGTTTTGTTGTATTATCAACTATTTATCGACTGATACTTAGAAAACCCTAATGAGTTGGAACTTTTGAAACCGAAAAAAAGTGATAATTTTCAACAGAAAATGAAAAAATCAAAACGTTCGTATAATTGAGGCACTGAAGAATGTTAAAAGATTTTTCACCGTTTCATGTCAGTTATGTCTAAAAACTTGAACTCTAAAAATCAATTCCTACATCGTGTTTATTCAAAAACATATAAAACAACAATACAAAAAAGTAAAAATGCGCGTCTGTCCGCCTGTGTCCTGGTTTAGAAGTTTGAAATTCTGAGCACATGTGTCCGAATTTCTGAAGCAATATTCAAAATTGGGTCAGTCGAGGCCAAGCCGGGCCGTGAAGACAACTAATTTTACTCAACTTTTTACTGTTTCAAAACGTCTATTATTAGGTTCATATCGATGCGGTATCTATTACAACTCGGGTGCCTATTTAAAATTATGAAGTAAATTTTTGTGATTTTCAAAATCAACAAAAAGTGGATACGTGTTGTGTCGTTTTTTTATTAACATTACTGAAACCGATTTGTTAAAATCGATATTTATTGAAACAGATGTAGTTTTTTTTTAATATTTGTAAGTACAATTTTTCGGATTCACTATTCTCATAAATATAAATTGGGTTTATAAAATTTCAATCAAAAGCGTAATCCGTCAGTGTACTAAAAAGAAACAGAGGAACAGATTGTTCTGCAACTTCGTTCTCTAGTATTTGGTAACACAAATGCGGTTCACGATGCATTTTTCGCTTTTTAATGTTAGTCAGCGACGCCCATTGATGGCGCTTGACTAATCTCGACTTTCACATTTTATTGAAACCGTTACTCTTACTCATTTTGCTTGGAAAAATTTCGGTTTCATTCAACTGCTGTAACTTGATTACTATTTTATTAATTTCAGTTAATTTCATTAATTTCAGTTTTTATTAAGTTCAGAGTTACTTAACGCAAGTTAGTAACTCCAGAAAATGGTTTTTTACAAGTTATATTCTATCCAGGAATTCATAAAAGAAATATCACAATTTTTACGCGATATCGCAGAATCATGATAACCAAACAGATCCTTTTTCCAGTTTTGTAAGTCACAATCCACTCTTTTCAAATTTTTAGAGCTCGCAGAGTTTTTCATTTTCATAAAATTTGAAAAAAAGGAACAGTTTTCAATTTTCCAGTTTTTGTTTCAAACTCTATTTTACTCTGATTTTTAAAATGTTTTTCCGCAATTTTCCGAAAAAATCACACTGTTTTAATCACCCAGAAACTATAAACTCAAAAAAGCCCTTTTTTTATGGGCGCTTTCAATGAGACTTGTGAGCCATGACCCTTTACAGTTCAATGATCAGTATACTGAAACAGGTCAATAAAATAATTAATTGGAACAGTACTTTTTCCAGAATGTTTTTTTCAGAGAAACTTTGCTGGAAAGTTTTACCGTATCGGAAGCCACAGATTCAAAGATAATCTCAAAAAATCAATTCCGCTTTTCCCTCCATCTGTTTCAGAACCATTGAACAAATATGTTAAGAAGTTTCCGATTTAGTATTTTACTGTTTTTTAGAACTATTAATTAAAAAAACTTGAGAAATGAACGATTGTCCTCGTGATTCTTTTGAACATCAAATGAAAGGAGGAGTGAAATCACATTTTTTATTTTGAATTCTTGTAGATCATTTAAAACAGAATCAGATTTTTATTGTCTGAAAACACGGAATCTTCTCTAAAAACCGTAAAATTGCGTCGCCTAGCATAGATTTACTTTCGGTGGCCGAGTCCACTCGGACTACACGGGCAGGTGGAAGAGAAACCGTGTAGTTCTCGAGGACAACTGCCGATTGTTTACTTTTTCTTTTTTTTTGCCGTTTTTTGACTTTTCGACCTGTATTTTAGGTTTAAAGAAGAAAAAGATAAAGAAAAAGACAAAAAACCGTCGAAAAGCTTTTTCTCTTCCACCTGCCAGTTTCCGTGTTTTCAGACAATAAAAATCTGATTCTGTTTTAACTAATCTACAAGAATTCAAAATAAAAAAAAGTGATTTCACTCCTCCTTTAATTCACTTGTTACTCAACTATAAAACAAAACTGGCACGTGAAGTAGTGGGGATAAGATCAATTTGATTTGAAACGGTTCAAATTAACGTTTTTCACAGTTTCATATGTCTGATAAAAAAAATTATAAATCATTAATGTCTTTCTAATTACAACTTTGAGAATAGTTTTCACCATACTACTTCCTAAAATTTTGCATTTTCAGTGAGGTACTTTGCTTTTTGCATTGGAATTCCTCGCATTCACCAGATCCATTTGCTCGTTCTAATATACCACTAAAGAATTAATTCAGTTTAATTTTGATTAGTAAGTGAGTAGAAAGGCTAACTTGCAAACAGAGCAGACTCCTAATTTGAACTCAAATTTTTGTAATGCTTAACAGGATTAACTTTGATAATATAACTCTAGTAATTTACCTGAAACCGTAGCTTTTTTCTGAATTTGTGTTTTTTTACAGTTTCAAGTTTATCTCATCAAGTGATGTGGAATGCAAAGTGTGATTGTAAACCGTTATTTTAGGAGCTTATTTAAGGCCAAGATCCTCATTTGATTAAAGGAAGAGTGCGAGCAGGGAAGAGATGCAGACTTAGAAGTTCCTCTGCGTTTCTGCGCCGCGCCCACTCTCTTTTTCTGGAGCACAAGAGTTTGAATTGCCTCCAAATCGAGGTCGTTTGGCATTCTGTCAATGGAGCGCGGCTATTGCATTCATACCTAGGTTTCCAAAAAAAAAAAAACAGTTTCAAAATTATTCTTTTAAAAAACGAACATGCCGTTAGATTGATTAATTCAGAAAGCCTAACGTCTTCCAGACTTTTTTGTTCCAATTTTTGGAATCTGAACTTTCTGAAAAAGCGAGAGAAAGCTCGTTGGAAAAAAAACTTTAGAGAAGATCCATTAAGTCAAAAACTTCATTAATTTCATTAATTATGAAAGTGAAGCAGAATAAAAAAAGGAGAAAATTTGAACTTTACAGACGAAATTCGAGCAATATTTAGGTTTTTAAGAGGGTCAGGCATTGAGAAGGGTTTGAATATGAATAATTTACAGCAGAAATCATGAGTTTTTAGGCTCTAAAGAAAATACAGAAAACAAAAATTTTGGGTTGAAATCTTCAATAATAGCATTTTTGAAGGTTCATAATAAGTTGAAGATCCATTTTTGAAACAGTAAAACCAATATTTTTTCACTTCGATGTGCTCGAACCGTCAGCTAGAGGAGCGAGACGTTCCATAAGTCGGTCCTTTCGGTCCTTCGATGAACCGTCAGTGGGCGTGGCTTGTCTGCGTGGCTTCGATTGGCTTAGATCCTTCAAAAGCTCGGTCATACTCTTATCCAACATATGCTCCAACTTTCTAATCCTCTCAGTCTGGTGCTCAATTTGCTTATTGGCCGCCGTCAAATCCCCCTGCAAACTAGTAATTTGGTTCTGATTTTGCTCATAGTCAATGTTCAAAGCAACTACAAGACGGAATGCCGTTTTGAGCTCTTTTTCCTGCTCTTTTTGAACTTTTTCAACGACTTCAAGTCGCTTCGTTTTTTGGTCCAATTCCATTTGAATTTCCGCCAATTTGTTTTTGTTGGTTTCGTTCAATTCGTATAAATAGTCTACGACTTTTTTGTCGTCCAATTCCCTTTGACCTTCTGGGGTCGTTGAGTCTTTTGGGGACTCCAATTCCTTTCGAATTCCGAATTTTCGCAACTCTGCTTCCCATTTTTTCACTTCCTCGCACTTTTCCTTATACTTCAGATTCTCATTTTCAATCAAATTCTGAATCTCGGAAGTTCTTGCTTTCAACTTTTCTTCCAACTCATTAATCCTTTTGGATTGCTCCGAGATGGTCTTTTCATATGCCTCGGAGGCTTTGGAGTTCTGGACAAAACTGTCTTGGAGACGAGCAACCAGAGTGGCATAACCGTCGTTTTTCAGTTTTTGAAGTTCAAGTTTTCTGAAAGAAAGATTGGGATTATGGGGTCAATCGATTACATAAAAACTGAACAGAAGAAGTCAGTACGTTACCTGCAGCCCCGTTTCTTTTCATTGAGGACTCACTAGGATGGTTTAGGGAATCAATATTGGGACTGGTCAGTTCAGATTGTTTTAAGAGTTGAAAAACAGTTTAGGGCCAGCTCCGGGTTTTCAAAACTGCATTTTCTTGGATAATAGCTATAATCAGCACCGCAATGGTTCAAAAGAAACTAAAAAGTATTCACAATGGGTTTGAAACACAAAACAAAAAGCACTGATCCTAATCAAAACCTAAGCTTTGTGATACCGCAAAAAACATTCCATACACTTTTTCAAAAAAAAATCTTACGTTTGTTCATGCGCTTCAATCTCTTTTTCCAATCTACTCTCCAATCGTTCCTGAGCCACTTGAGCATTTGAAATGACTGAACCGTCTGGCTTATAGAGACTCATATAACGATCCCAAATCGAGGATCTTTCGCTGGCTTCCGAAAAATGCATTTTTAAAGTTGTTGATCTGGAAGAGAGAAGGATGAGGGGGAAATTCTGATGGAAAATGGTTCAAAAGGCGAGAAAAAACACAGGGATTGATTGACTGAGGGGATTCAGAATCCCTTACGATGACTATGTACGCCCAATCAATACGCTGGTCACCATGCCACCATTCGGTGTTTGCGGACTTTCAATGGGGCGCAACGGAGACATTGTACTGTGGGAAAACAGATGGCTATCTTCTGAAATGGTTGTAATGAGGGCGATGGGAATGTGGAGAGAGGGCTAAGGAAAAAAAACTTGGAATTACCATAACTTTTATTGGAATGGTTCGAAGGGCCAAATACTGGTAAGAATCACAGCTACAGCATTAATATGTAACCTCGGAAACAGTCGGGAAGTTTCGATTAATTGGTTATATCCTCTCAAAATTAAATGTAAATTTTCTCACGGGAAAAATAGAGGAAAAGCTTCAGACATACTGAAAAACACACATGTTTCTATGTTCGAATTAATGGATGTTTACATCCTATTATTTTACGAAATGACCAATCTGTAAAAAAACTAGCAGAAATGATCACAGCGGCATATATGGGGCCTTTGAAACAGGAAAAAAAATTCAACGATTATTGCCGGATTTTTATTGAGACGTTTCAAAAATACACGGCTATCAAAGAATTATCAAAGCATTCACTGCTCGACTGAAACAAGAGAAGCTCTTGAAACTGAAAAGTTTTCTTTACGTTGCAGGATTGAAAAGCAGGTCCCATTGGTACTGATTGTGTCGATATTTTCACAAAGAAAACCACTAAACTTAATTAAAAGCGTATCTCTAAGGATTTTGGAAAATAATGAACTTACTTTCTGAATCTGGGTTTGGGAAAACAAAACCTATACTGGTTAGAGTATGAAATATGAAACCGCCAATTGATAATGAAAATAAATTAATCCGATAAAAAAAACAAAAAAACGTTCAGATCATTACCGCAGTATTTATGATGAAATTCTGAAACAGTGTTCGCAAAAAAAACAAGAGCAAGAACTTATAACTTTTGGGATTTCTTTAGTTAAATCAGAAATAAAGAATGTAATTGATGTTGCCCAAGATACTAACTAACAATCATCATCATAGCAAACGTTAACAAACTTCTGAAACAGAGAAAATCGAGGGCCGGTTTGATAATAGTCGTGTAACTCTAATCCAATGTCCAAAATGAAGAGACGGAAAGAAAAATTTCTCTGCGTCTCTTCATTTTAAACGCTATTTTTAAACATTGGATTAGAGCGCAAGTGCAAACGTTTGCGTCTACTATAACCTCGGAAATATTGGATACTACGAATTAGAGTGGATGAACCGAAGAATTCTCTGCTCAGCTGAAACAAAAGGCTATTCTGAAACTGAACTTTTTGTTTCGGTTGAATTCATTACAACTAGCAGTACCGAAAGTTCAAATCCAGTGTTTGTTAATAATAAAATTCTGAAACAGCATGCATTAAAGGAGGCAGGACATGAAAAAATTAAATTCGTCTGAACGTTTCATACTTATAGAAAGGGCCGTTATTAACCCATATTTGAAAGCCCGAACATCATAACTTGCCCGGTACCAAAGTTATCACGTAATCTAGATTGTAAGCGAGAGGAGCATATTTATTAGGTCGTCCCGAAAGAAATCCATATTTTTTTGACTTTACTGTAAATCAGTCATTTTCTATAGTTTTCAGTTCTGTTTTTTTTATTAGATGCACCCACTATAGGGCTACAAACGCCAAAAAAAATCGAGTTGAAGGTCTATCAGAACGGTTATTTATCGAGCCTAGAGAGACGTGTATTTTTTGCTGTTTTTTTCATGTTGATTTAAAACATTGTTCTGGTTTCCAAACCAAATTTTATTTTTGTCTATTTTGACATCTGCCAACTCTAGTATGACATACTTTTCGGATTTAGTTTGGTCTGTCATTTCACGGAAGTTATAATATTTTTAAGAAAAAGTATTGAGACTCGTTCGAGAAACTTAATCTACAGCAAAACGGTGAGGGGCCGAGAAGCTGTCTAGACTGTCTTACATTGAGACATGGGTCACTCAATATTATGTAACTTTAAAGTTCCTAGCTTGAGACAGAACGAAAAAATCGCGAAAATTTGAGAACCCACAAAAACCCCCTGTTTTTGAGCAAAAATCCCAGTAGTAAAAAAACTGAAATTTTTTTTGAAAGTCAATAAAATATTAAATAACATTCGAATCCTACCCGTCTTTTTCCTAATGTATTGCCCCATTATCGGACTCTATAAATTTGAAAAGATTAGACCATTTCATATTCCCCAGTTGGAAAGAGATTCCGTAGTGGCAACTTCCTCAAAACGCAAGCTGCCTCAGACTTTTTGTGATAACTAACGCAGTTTTGAAGGAATCATTCGGATTTTTCTCCATGATGTTGGCATAACATATGGGGCTGTAATACACAAAAAACTACTTTTTGAAATACTCAAACAGCTTCAAAATATTCAAGTCAGAGCAGTCGGCGAAAATATGGATTTCTTTCGGGACGACCTAATATATAGGCTCACAAAGGGCGGCCGCGTTTTGGCCCCTGTAGCTCAGCCGGTAACGCGCTTGGCTCGTAATCCAGCCTGTGTGCTAGTTCGAACCCTAGGTTGATGATGGTTTTTGTTACTCTTGAAAATGATCAAAATTGACGAATTAGTGCATACACCACATCTTACGACAAAATGCACACTGTTTCCCCAAAATTTTCCCCGAAAATCTCCTGTCCCCCCTCCTTTAAATAACGAAAGCGAGAAATATTTAACAACATCTTAGGAGCACCGACCATAATTTTATAAGACTATACTTTCGAAAATTCTTGGAAACAGAAACCTGAAATAAGATTCTGAATCAACGATCCTGTGAAACAGAACTATTCCAAAACATCCCCAATGAAATTATAGAAACTTTTAGAACTGCAATGCACGAAAAAAGAAAAACAAACGAGCAAAACTGCTATATTTTTGATTGTACGGTAGATCCCCTGAAACTATATCAACAATCGAAAACTTGTGTTTTACAGAATTAATAAAAGAGGGAGAAATAGTTATACAGGCACTTTATCAGCATAATGACATCGCTTTTGAGAATTTTCTAGAAGTATGTGAGAGCAGATCAGTGGGAGAGCAAATGATGGCTGTTTCGTCACCTGGGATAACTGAAATGAGGGCGACGCGAAGAAGAAAAATAAGTATACTTTTGACTGAACGCTTTCCAACATCGAAGTTATTGATAACATTTACAGCTACATTACTAATATGAAACTTCAGAAACAGACAGATAATTTTGATTCGTGACGAAACAGATGCTTTTACCAGGCGGTCTCCAGTCGTTTGGGTTCCATCCGTTTACCGCTCTCAAAACTGGTTGGACTCTGCTAACGGATGAAAAA
Source organism: Caenorhabditis doughertyi (assembly GCA_963572265.1). Classification (NCBI taxonomy): domain Eukaryota; kingdom Metazoa; phylum Nematoda; class Chromadorea; order Rhabditida; family Rhabditidae; genus Caenorhabditis; species Caenorhabditis doughertyi. The sequence goes on along the minus strand of OY751556.1, from coordinate 7,653,061 downwards.
AAAAGAAAAGATTTAAGAAACTTGAAAAAATGCGGAATTCTATGTTAGACTAGACTAATTTAAAATGGACCGGCTTCAGCTTTCTTTCAGATACTAACATGAATTATAATAGTCACACATATTTGGGATCTTTGAAACAGGAGAAAAAATAAAAATTCAAATGAATAATTGGCGGGTTTTATTAGGAAATTTGGATATATTTGACATAGCAGGATTGAAAAGCAGTTATTATTCCTTTTTTGAGATTAAAATCATTTTTGATCATTTTCATTTGTTCATTTGGTATTGCAGTAATTAAACAACTGATAACTTTAAAATCAGAGTGCTTTCAATAATTTTTTGGAACAGTAATGTAATCTGAGAGTCTGGATTCGCCAAATCAAAACCTGTGCTGGTTGGAGTTGGAAGTCGGAATTCAATTGATCGCTTGCTAAAACGACTCTGGAATCGGAAATGTTGCTCCAGTGTTTGTTAATAAAAAAAATTCTGAAACAGCATTCATGAAACAACGAAAGCAAGGAAAGTGAAACAAACCATCAACGAACATGATTTTAAATAAGCGATACTCTCAACAATTTTTTGAAGCAGGACCCTAAAATAAGATTCTGAATCAAAGATATAATAAAGCTATTCAAAAGAATCACGAATGAAATCATCAAAACTTTGAAAACTGGAATGCACGAAGATAGAGCGACCAATGAAACAACTGTATTTATTTGGTTTTCCTGTAGTGTCTCTGAAATTGTAAAGCGCAGTTTCAGCAACCAAAAGTTGATGTTTCACAGAAGTATGAAAACTGGAGGGAATAGCTATGAAGATAATCCATAGACTTCATTTACCCTCCTAATCATTAAACTCACTGTGGACTTTAGAAAAACTTCAACTTCAAGTTTTTCACAAAATCGGATCGAGTTTCGGCTGCTCAGTTAACTATCCCATCAAAACCTTTAAGAAAAATTCAATATCTGAATGAGTTTTTAAAGCTGTTCCGAGAGCTTCAATAGAGGTCTTTTGAAATTTCAGAACTGTTGTAGCTGTTTCTCATACAACTAGCAAAAACTTGATGATAGAAACGATAAGCTAGATTACGGTGAAAAAATGTGAAATTCCTGGCATTCGAGATTGCACTGAAAAAGCCACAGTCAGGCTAGATGAAATAAATATTCTGAAACTGAAAGTTTTTATTCTGAAAAATGATTATCAGAATCGAGCTTTTTGTAGTTTTTTTGGAATTGTGAAACGGTGATCACGCAAGAACGAAAATGAAAAACGAAAGGAAACATTTGGGGAGAAACTGAACATAATTAAACTATTCAACTTTCAGAATTGAAAGTTTAAAAAAAAACAAATCAAAATAGTGTATTCTTCGGTTGTACTCTAGAGTCTCTGAAACTGTGAAGTGTCATTTCAGCGTCTAAAATTTGATGTTTCACAGGTGTGAGAAAATAGATTGAGCAATTATGAATGCAATCTCGAAAATATTTTCTACTGGCACAAACTTAAAGAAAAAAACAACTTTTTTCGTTCCCTAACGTATGCGTTTTACTTTTGCTAATTTCAAAATTTCTCTGAAATGGCACGTTTCCTCAAGATTCATTTTCAGTTTCATGTTTTCCAGAAACTTGGACTAATTCTCAAATTTCCGTTCATTATCCACTATTGGTGTATGAATACATTTCGATATGAAAGCAATCTTGTAATCCTGAAAGTTTTCGAAAATTCTTTTATTGTTTCATGGTCTACATTTCAAGGCTTTGAAAAGAAATGGAAAACCGTTATAATCAGCATGATAACAATGAATAGAACCAAAAACTGAATTTCGGTGGCTCCCAATGAAAAAAAATCTGAAAAATTATTTTACAGATACATCGACGATTCTTACGAAAACCGTTTTGAGATTGTATAGTGTTTCAACTATGCGTCCTGGAACTTTGGGACTGTGACCACTACGCACGGATAAGTTTAAAAAATAGTGAGCGTTATGTGAAGAGCTTAGACGACAAAGTACAGTGACTCCATAGCCAAACGGATAAATTTTAGAGAGAAAAGTTAAAAAGACTTTTCCCAGTTTCACGAAGGACATTTTTGGTTCACTACAAGTTTATTCTCATTGTCAATACTGCCATTGTTCGCATATTACATCATTAAATTCATTCAGATACACAGTGGCGGGCACGGGTGAGGGTCCCTTGGCTTTCTTGTTAATAACAATCCTCAAAGTGCTTCGATTGGTCTGAAAATTTTTTTGGGGGCTCCTGAGGGTCCCTGGAGTACGCCCTAATGTTTTTCGAAAAATTCGAATTTTCACGAATTCTGAAGTTTTTTGATGAATTCTGAAATCTGAAAATCCAAAATAAAAAGATTTTTTTGGACTTTCAGAATTTTTTCTCATTGTTCCCAAAACTTTGCTAGGGACCTAAATAAACAATTTTTGACGTTAGATCGCGAGTTAATTTTGTGATTCCGACGTCAGAACTCCAGATGTCTGAATAGGGATCTTTACTCGGGACATCATAACCTGGCTAAAAAAGATCGGATGGGGATAAAAAATGATTCCTATATAGATTTGAAGTCACTAAACAAAATGCAAACAGACTTGAAAGTTTTGGAAAAAATTATTTTTCATGTTTTCTACAGAATTTTTGATTTCATGAAAACTTGAAAAATGGCTGAAAACAATTTTTTCCAAAACTTTCAAATCTGTTTGCATTTTGTTTAGTGACTTCAAATCTATATAGGAATCATTTTTTATCCCCATCCGATCTTTTTTAGCCAGGTTATGATGTCCCGAGTAAGGATCCCTATTCAGACATCTGGAGTTCTGACTTCGGAATCACAAAATCAACTTGCGATCTAACGTCAAAAATTGTTTATTTAGGTCCCTAGCAAAGTTTTGGGAACAATGAGAAAAAATTCTGAAAGTCCAAAAAAATCTTTTTATTTTGGATTTTCAGATTTCAGAATTCATCAAAACACTTCAGAATTCGTGAAAATTCGAATTTTTCAAAAAACATCAGGGCGTACTCCAGGGACCCTCAGGAGTCCCCAAAAAATTTTTCAGACCAATCGAAGCACTTTGAGGATTGTTATTAACAAGAAAGCCAAGGGACCCTCACCCGTGCCCGCCACTGTAGAAACCAAATAACACTTTTTTTGAAAAGAAGGCTTCAGAACGAATTGCTGATTAATCCATACTTTGATTTTGATCAAAGAAGCTTAGCAGAACGCAATTTGTATTCTACGGTTCTATTCTAGACCCTCTGAAACAGTAAAACGTCATTTCAGAATCTAAAATTTGATGTTTCAGAGAAGTATGAAAATTGGAGTATCAATTATATAGACATTATTAGGAATTTCTTCTGATAATTTTCTTGAAATCCAGAAATTTTTCATTTTTGCCGGCTTCAACTTTATCAAAACGCCTTTTTTGTTTGTTTTCATCACACACGTTTTCATCGCTGGGCTGTGCCTTTCCTAATTTTGAAGCTTTTTCGAAATAGCAGATTAACTGTAGACGTTAGAGAAATTTTCAGTTTCAGTTTGTTCATAAGTATGAATACACTGCTATACTGCTAATTTTGCAATTTTAATATGAAATCAACTTTAAAATACTGAAAATTTTCGAGGTTTTTAACTGTTTCATGAACTAAATTCCAGATTTTTCAAGAATTTTAAAACCACTTTATTCCAGTTATAGGTTGTGTGAAAACAAAACCACAATCTTTTTTAGGGCGACTGCTAGAGTAAGTTATTTGAAATAATTCACTGATTCAAAAAAATGCTTATTGAAACTGTTTTGAGGCCACATAATAAACGTCGATTATGCAGAGGAATAGTAAATAATAATAATAATGCGTTTATTGAAGGACGAAAAAGTCACTAACACAATAAAGATAAATAGGTTACAATTAAGAAAAGTTAATAATTACAACGATTTAATATAAGATAATTCTCGAAATTCATTGAACTAATATTGTTACGAAAACTAGTTGAGGAAGGGGGTTGGGGGAATATATGGGAGGGTAGATTATTCCAACAGGACAATACCCTGTTCGAAAAGAGTAAATGAAAAGAGCCACAAAATACACTGATGCCATAGCTAGTTGTGAATCTTGTTGGAAAGATTTAGTTAACTTTATCGGTTACATCAAGTGTATTTTTGTTACATAAAAATTAACTCTCGTTGTAGTATGGAAAGCTATAAAAAATTCTTTGCACCGATTTCATACAGATAGAGGAACCGAATAGTAAGTTCAACATTTTCAGTATGGAAATGCGGGGTTTCCCAGACTTTATTTTTGTGTAATCATTCTGCAATCTTGTTTTCAAAAAACACAGTTTCGCCTTGTTTACAGAACGAGATAACATTCTAATTTTCAGTCACGCGACAAAAGCACTGGTATTCATTCAGTTTTGGGCTTCTCTGAGTTGAACTCTAGTCAGCAATGTATCGAACAATCGGTTTTGGCCAGGGAGGCAGCGAATTTATCATATTCTCAATAAGAATTTACTGTTACACGATGAAAGTTTATTGGAAGTTTTTTAATCGAAAAATTAGTTCCACACGAACGGTTCTTGAATTTCATTCAAATCTGACCTCCACTTTCAATTTTATCCTTCACTCAAACTTCTTTTTCACTTATTTCTTTGTTGAAAAAAGAATTGACGTGTATATTCGGGTTGCCCTACTTCTCACGTGCACTGCGAAAGGTTCCGCGTTGAAAAGATAGCACCGCGAAACGCCTTTTTTGACCCTTTTTTTGCCTGTAGCGTCTTTCAAAGTGATTTTTGAGCCATGTGTTAAAGAGGGAACTTTTTTCCCATTCATTCTGCATCGATTCATATAAAAACATCGACACTTTGAATGGTTCTGTCCCCCTTTAACTCACTGAACTATTATCGCTGTGGCTCTGAAATTGTAGTTGAATCGATTTCTCATTAGTTATACATGCCTATGCTAATATTGAAGAGTTTTTGAAATGGTAGATTCACTGTAGAATTAAAAAAAAAACTTTCAGTTTTACTATTTTCAGAAGTCGGGATTGATTTTCTACTGCTCAGTTTGCATTAGTTTCCATATGGTACCTTTCTGATACAGTAGTTTTGATATGAAAATAACCTCAATAAACTAGAAATTTTCGAGAGTTTTTTACTTTTCCATGAGCCAGAATAGAAGGATTACAAATAATTTTCAAGCCATTATGTATTCCTTTGGTCTTCTTCGCTTATTTCAATCTTTGGAAAAGTGCGATGAGAAAACAAAAAAAAATAACCAGACAAAAATACTTTACTGGTTCGCCAACAACATTTATTTGAACGGTTTTCGGAACTCTTAATCCTCATTGATCTCTTGTATTTCAAAGCCAAATTACTGTATCTGCAACAAATCAACAACGTAAGGAAATAGTGAGTGATATGATATGAAGAGAGTTTAGACAACAATAGTGCAGTGATGTCCATAGTCAAATAGTACAGTTTTACCCATATATCAAGGCAAACGAAACTTTCAAGAAAATGATAGAAGGTGATGGTAAAAAATTGATAGAAGAAAATAAAAGTTAATTTTAACTAAAAAATTTTATTGGTGAAATTTTTATTTAAAGAACTCGTGCAAAAAAGGAACAATCAATGATTTTATAGCAAAAACTGGACTTTCATAAATCCTTTGAATCTGCAAATTTTCAGACAAAAAAGCCAATTTCATTAAAAGGATTAGTTTTCGAATTGTTTTTCATTTCCATTGTACTTGGAAAAATAGAAAAGCATGCTCTTCTAATAGAGTTGTTATGAAACATCGACAGCACTGACATTTTGATGTTTTACTAATCTTAACTTTAGCAATTAGTGTTTTTGTTGTTGTTTTTTTTTCAATTTTTGAAAAGTTTTTCCGATTCATTTGACTCATAAAATATGATAATTTCTCGAAAAATTCAGTATTTTGGCGACAATCTTCTTCAATAAATAGGCGACAATAAATCATAAGTTTTCAACAGTTTTTCACTGTTTCATGAGAATTATTCATGGATTCTGTTGATTCTGCAGCCAGTATAGTGTTTTTCTTGTACTCTATTTTTTATCTTTCACAAAACGTATGTAATTTCATATGCGCTGATGTGAAAAAGTATGATCTCAAGAAACCGAGCTATTCTGCATTCATCGTTTCATGAAATTTATCATTGGATTTCCATAATTTTTCAGATGGCGTTTCTTTTTCGTTAAAACAGAAAATAATGTCCAGATGCAGTCAGTAATCCAATTCTTACTAATTGTTTTTCATTTCTAAAAATATCGCTGATACAGAGAAAGAGCAATTTCTAGTTTCTTGAGCGTTTTCTAGTTTCAAATTTATTTGTAGAAATTTTCGGTATCATTTTATTTGGTCTCAAAATTAGCCCATTTCACAGTGATTTTCAGCTTCAAAGCTATAAGAAACAAGATCAGTTTTCAAATTTTTATTGCGTAGTAATCTTTAGTTCGTATTCCCATATTTCTTGATGAATGGTTTTAACAACATAGAGTGTTCATTTTATAAATACTGAAAGTTCGAAAAGAGAAGTGCTTCACAACTGGATGATTTTGTTTGTCGGAAATTAGAAACAGTTAGATTTTGGTCGATACTGGGCTAAAACAATTCAGTGTTTTGTTTTTCAAGAATACAGTTATTTCTATGTTTATGAAGATTTTGCGTTTCCTCAGGGTTAGAAAAAGACTCAATTTTTGAATTTTTCAGTTATCATTCGAGCTCAGTAAAATTTAAATGAAACCTAAATGCCTGATTTTGGATAAGGGAGAAACTGCGACAAAGAGATCATCACAAACAAATCTTAAAGGGTTTGAATAATAATTCACTGTTACAAAGAAAACAGTTTTTGGAAATGATCCGAAGTTTGATTATTGAAGAGGATTTTTTCACTTTTAAATTTTTTCAGAGAATGTGAAATTAGATTACTGTTCATTTTGGAATTTTTCTAATTTCAGTTTTGAAATTGTCTTGAAATAGTGAAAAAAATCCATTATGCGTATGCCAAACAAATGAGGTGGGAATTGCAGATTTTCACAAGTATTGCACTGTTTCATCAAATATGTTTATGAGATTAATTTTAGGCGTATTAATTCTGGTTATTTCAATGAATGAACCTAATAGGTCCTATAAAACGACAAAAAACAGGTTTATGAGTTTTATCAATGCTACAATGGTATTGTTTTTTTTTTTGGATCAATTTGAATAGAAACAGAAAAGCTTATGCGAACTGTTTCCCACAATCAAACCGAAAAAATCACTGATTTCGGAAAAAAATGAATTGACCCGTAACATGATAATTGTTGTTTATTTCCATTGATATTCTTGCGATGTTTCGTGTATTTAGTCTAAAAATAACAATAGTTAAGTAAGTTACTTTTACAGAAGTGCTCGGTTTCATAAAAAAAATAGGAAGAGGAATCAGTTTTTCGAAAATGATTGGCTGATTATCTCGCATCAAATAAGCAATAACTGTACGGCATCAAGAGTTGATTTCCAAAGTACTGACCAGACATGAGCGGAAGAGAAAATGTTGAATCCGGAAGACGGAAGACGGAAGGCGGAATAAATTTTAAAATCCCGGAAGACGGAAGGGACAGAAAGTGCTCAAAACTGCTCCGGCGAGAAAAAAAAACAAAATTTTTTGGTATGAAATTGAATTTTTTGGAACATAAACGTGGATTGACGAGGAGCCAAGTGTGTTGAAAAGCGCTAAAATCGATTGGAGAACTGCAAATTTTGAAACTTTTCCTCCGAGTTTCCGTTTTCCCAGTGCTCTCAATTGTCCAGAAACTCGGAAGACGGAAGTCGGAAGACGGAAGAGAAAACAGCCCGGAAGACGGAAGACGGAAGATGGAAGACGGAATTCCGCTCATGTCTGGTACTGACATTAGGAAATAAAACTTTGGCTTGGAACAGACAACATTGTTTTTTCATTTATGCATGTAAAGTTTCGCAGTTTCACCGTTCCAACAAAAAAGAAGTGCTTGGAAATCTTCAGTTTGACTTTGGTGTCATACATTTCATTTCTGGAAAGAAACAATTACAACACTCCCTCTATGAGCACAATGTTTTTAAACTGAAATTATTCGTTTTTGATATGAACTTTTTCAAACCATTTCTCGAAATTTACTTTCTTTCTACGTGAGTTCGACGAGGAATACATTTACTTGTCCAGTTACTACAAAATATTCCATAGAAACAGTTTTTTTTTAATCTGACGGAAAACTTTTTTTTTTCTCGAGAAAACTGCTTCTCAATACAAACCATTCAATTTCTGACGTATTTGTTTTTCAAATGATCGCAATCGGAAAAATCTCAACTTTCACTTTTTTTTGTAGAGAAGTTTTCAGTTTCATGAACGTTAGAATGAGAAATCATTTTTTGGAAAATTCAGTATTAGTCCTGATTCAGTGTCATTGAACGTTTCATGAATTGAGCGAAACAAAGTTCAGATGTATGAAAGTACTGCATTGAAACTGAAAACTTCTTTTTGCGAAAATAAGCTTTTGATCATTTCTGGGATGCAGTCGATTGGAGACACAGGTAGGATTCTGGCTTCTTTTAAGCCTCCATTCCACAGACCTCTGACCAAACAAAAGCAAGACAAACCCGCATTAAAAATCAAAGAATTCTCTATTCCTTCCAGTTATAATTTTTCTGTTACATCAAGTTAGGAAATATGGCCCTGATTTCAAAATTTCAATGGGTATTCTTTATTCTGATATTGAAAATTCTCTGAAATAGCAGGTTCACTGTAGAATTTAGAAAAACCTTCAGTTTCATGTTATTCTGAAAGACGGCTTATTTTCCAATTCTCAGTTAGATAGAGCCATTTATTTCCATGTGAAAACCTTCAAAAAACATCCTTCAAAATACTTGAAGTTTTTGAGAGTTTATTTTACTGTTCTTTATTTGATTTAGTGAAAAATTGAGAGAAAAACAAAACCACTAACTGATAGTGGTGATAAAAACTCAATAAAAACCAGACAAAATAATTTACTCTGAGAAAAAAAAACAGAAAATTTTCCCGGTTTCATTTAACTTATTTTTGGTGCTTGATAATTTTATTGTAGTTCTGATGAGACATGAATTTGGAACAAGTCATGCTTGTGATGGGCCGGGCGGATTGAGAAATTTCAACCGGTCTGGTCCGGTTCGGTCCGGTCAGCCAGATCCCTGAGGTGGGTCCACATTTTTCGAAACTAGGTTTGCACCCCTCAAGCCTCCATTCGATTTACCTCTGACAAAAAAAGACTCCAAAATGCCTGAGCATTAAAAATCATAAATTTCTCAATTGCTAAGAATTTTCAGTTTCATCAAAGCTACAAAAAAACTCAGTCCTTGGAATTTCCAGTCCTACTGACGAATGAACTCTGGTGTTTGATAAGTGTTTATTTAAAGTTCTGCGACATTTCGAACGAATTCTAACAAATCATTTGAAGCAATATCAAATCACTGTTACAGAGATAAAGTTATTGAAAACGTTGATGATTGAAGCTATTAAATTTTGTTTTGATGACCATGTACGAAGTTTTCAGAGAATATGAAATAGGATGACTGTAGATTTTGGAATAGTCCTATTGATAATATCTTTTACATGAGAATAAGTTTCAGTCTTTGACTTGAAACGGAAAACTTTTTATTCATTTATGTATGTAAAGTTTCTCAGATTCATTATTCCAATTTAAGAGATGGGTTCAGTTAAATTTCAATCCTCCTCGCTGGCTATAAGGTTGGTTATCAAGTTAACAATTCAGGAAGCGATTACAAATCATACTTGTAATTTTCCGAGCCGACCCCCTTCGGTGCATCGGTGCAATTTTTTTCGTGATTTTTATGAAATTTCTGACGTTTCCTTACTGGAAATATCCAAAAATTTTTCTAAAAAACCACTTTCAAAGTTATTGAAAAACAAAACGAAAAAAAACGTTTTGAGTTTTTGAAACTTCTCAATCGGCAGGGCCCGACCCATCACAACTATGGTAAAAACTACACTTCTCCTACAATCTCTGTTGTCTTTAGCAAAAAAATCAAAAATTTTTCAAATTATTTCTTGAAGTTAGCTTCCTTAGCACATGAATACAAGGATTAATAAAACTCTTTGTCTTATTTCTTTTAAATATCTCATAGGAACTGTTTTTTTTTCCTAATAATCTTAAAAATTCTGATGAAAAGTGAACGTGTCCACTCCAAGTATCGTTCTCATATAAATTTCAAATGCTTCCTGAAAATATTTTTCTTCATAGATTTTTCAAAGACGAATAAATTTCACTGTCCAGTTTCTACAAAATATCCAATGGAAACAGTTTTTTTCTGACGGAAAACGACCAAATTAGGGTGAAAATGTTCGGCAATTCCGTTTCCTTGGAATTTATCGATTGGTTGGGCACGTTCATTTGATTTGAATCTATTAGAGCGCAATTCCAAATGTGCAGTGAATCAATAATCAACTTACAGTATGACATAAATAAAAACACTGATACACAAAAAAATATTTGTTGAACTCTTTTAAAAATCATTCGATAAGCTCGAAGAGATAAAATCGATCAACACAATATAGGACCACGGTAATTATGGGTCATTTGTCACCTTTTAAATAGCGAAAGTTGATGAAGAAGTGTTGATATTTTTCTGATTGAAATAGTGTTTTTCATATTCATTTCTCAAAAATTCTCAGTTTCACTACACGTATATAGGAGCACCAAATCGAATTTTTCTCGTTGACATATGGTTTTTTCTTAAATTTACAACTCTGAATTAAAATTCCTTGTTTTCAAAAACCCATTTCTACCGGTTCTTGAAAAGCTTGAACGTTTTGCTGTTAACAGTTTTTTAAAGAGCAAACATCAATTCTATGAAGGTTTTCCCTCGACACCTGTGAAAATCGCAGGCCTATATTATGAAGAAACGGAATCATTTGAAAAAACGTAAAAATGTTCATGCAGTTCACAATAATTTCAGTTTTTAACTGGGACTCTGGAATAGAAACTAAAAAACTGAATAAATTTTGATTTTTCCCAAAAGAATTTACTTTTACTTGGATGTAGTTTTCTGAAGTTATTCAAAAATTTGATTAGTCAGTGTTTGAAAGGAATTGTCACAGTTGTTTTATCAAAAAAGTTTGAAACTATTGGCTAAAGTAATCATTGATAATTTTCAGGGGTCATTGAAAAAGGAAATTTTTGTATTATGCATTTATTTGAAACAGAGCTTCACGGAATTCCATTTTCCGTTTTCCGTTTTCCGTTTTCCAGTTTTTTTTTCTATTCCGTTTTCCATTTTCCGTTTTCCAGGAAATTTTTTTCTGTTCCATTTTCCGTTTTCCGTTTTCCGAAATTTCGGAAAATTTCCATTTTCCGATTTCCATTTTCCGAAAACAGAAATCATTTCCGTGAAGCTCTGTTTGTCACTGTTTGGAGACACACAACTTTTGAGCAGCAAATTGAAGAATAAAAAACCGGAAGATTCAATTTTGCCGTTCTAAAACTTCGGAAAATTCCGATTCCCGTTCTTTCGAAATTTCGAAAAGTTTCCGTTTTCCGAAACTTCGGAAAATTTCCGTTCCGATTTCCGTTTTCCGAAATTTTGGAAAATTTCCGTTTTCCAATTTCCGTTTTCCAAAATTTCGGAAAACTTCCGTTTTCCGATTTCCGTTTTCTGAAAATAGAAAACTCATTTCCGTGAAGCTCTGATTTGAAACTTTTCAGTTTCAATGAGTTCAAAAATGGAGTCGTTGTTTGCTAATTCTGATTTGAAATATTTCGGAAATTTTTAAAAAAATCCTGGAAACAAATCAATTTTTTATCATTTTCAAATGATTTGAAAGGTTTTGGAACATTTTTCCAACAAAAAAAATATACGGATACAGAAAAAGCTTTCGATCAAATTAATTCAAATTAGTTAATTCATTTACGTCTGGCAGTTTTAACCAGAAAAAGTCTGGATTACTCTAGTGTGAACCCGGACTACTGTGGAAAAGGAACGGCCCCTTCATGTAGTCTTTTGCTGCTAGAGTATTGCCGTGTGTGTTATCACTGATAATTATTAGAATTCTTTGAAATAGCAGATTTTTTAATTATTTTATGTGTTCAAAGTTTCCTGTTTCAGCAAGGTTTGAAATGGGGAATCTGTTTTTCCAATAGATGATCTCTGGAAAAAATCTACTACTTGTTTCTAGTTTTATTTTATTACCACTTGAAATAATCACCGAACGAATAATTTGAACAACAGGAAAAAATTTACATAGCAGAACAACACAACTTTGTCTGAACAAAAACGAGTACATGGAAACAGTATAAAATTAAACTTCAAAATTGATTTGGATATGATTTTCTACTGTTTCTCAAAAATTATTCTTCTGGATACATCAGGTTGGCCATCGATCGTCAATTTTTCAGCATATCCGAGAACTTTGTAAATACGATAAAAAAATTTGAATAAATTTTACTTTTTTCAGAAAAATTTACCGTTACTTGGAGTCATTTTAATGAAGCTTTTTATAATTTACAATGATCGGGTCGTTTTGGGAGTAAGTAGAACAGAAATTCAGAATGAAAACAGACTCGAAATGAGCAAAAAGAGAACGCTATGAAAAATTTTGGAAGTAATTGGTTAAAGGTTTTTTAACGGAAGACTTATTAGGTTGGCAGATATGAAACCGGAATTTTCATGTAAAAAGAAATTTATTGGAAAACAGGCAATTCAGAATCTTAATCCAAAAGATATTCACCATCATTATCAATGACTTTATGCCAACGTTCACGCAGAGAATGAATGCCTTTATTGAAGAACTCGGCCGGCTGCGATGCGAAGTACTCGCGCACCCATTTTTCGACCTCGTCGTGATCCTTGAAGTGTCTCTCGGCGAGCGAATGTTGCATCGACCGGAATAACAGCGTTTCCAAGAGTCGGTGGAGGAACGGCCTGTAGGCGTCCGCACAACTTTTTGAAAGTGGTTCATTTCCGGTTTTGACATATTATTCTGACAGTTGCAAAACTCTAACACACAAAAATGCAGATTAAAATCGGTTCCGACCCCTTTCTGTATTCAGAATATCCAGAAGACGTCAAATTTTTTACTTTTTTTCTATATGAGATAGAGACGAAATCTCAACGGGAATCAATCAATGGGATCATAAGAAAGTTATTTGCAAAAAATCAGAATTCTAGCTCAACCCATTCATACTGAAAATTCATGATTTCTGTCAAAAGTTGCGAAAAATGCTAATTTTTTCCAGTTTCTCCGTTCCCCTGGAAAATTTTTTTATTAAGTCCGACGGGAGATTATCAAAAAAAGATACCCACACCCAAGGCCTATTCAGAAAAAAAATGAGCTCCAAAAAAAGTGGGAGCCTTAAGAGGGTTTCAGGCCAAAAACTGAAAATCACGTAAGGGTCCCCCCTTATGAAACTTTTTTTTCGAAAAAATTTTGAAAAATTATTTTCTCTCAAAAGCAAATATTTCAAATTCTCGTTCCATAAATAAATATCAGACGCAGTTTGAGACCTCAGAATTGAGTTTCAGCCATGTTATAGGCACTTATCCAGAATTACTGGGATCTCATGTGGGATCGACTATAACATGGCTGAAACTCAATTCTGAGGTCTCAAACTGCGACTGATATTTATTTATGGAACGAGCATTTAAAATATTTGCTTTTGAGAAAAAATAATTTTTCAAAATTTTTTCGAAAAAAAAGTTTCATAAGGGGGGACCCTTACGTGATTTTCAGTTTTTGGCCTGAAACCCTCTTAAGGCTCCCACTTTTTTTGGAGCTCATTTTTTTTCTGAATAGGCCTTGGGTGTGGGTATCTTTTTTTGATAATCTCCCGTCGGACTTAATGAAAAAATTTTCCAGGGGAACGGAAAAAACTGGAAAAAATTAGCATTTTTCGCAATTTTTGACAGAAATCATGAATTTTCAGTATGAATGGGTTGAGCTAGAATTCTGATTTTTTGCAAATAACCTTCTTATAATCCCATTGATTGATTCCCGTTGAGATTTCGACTCTATCTCATCTAGAAAAAAAGTAAAAAATTTGACGTCTTCTGGATATTCTGAATACAGAAAGGGGGCGGAGCCTAATCTAAAAGTATTTTTGTGTATTAGAGTTTTGGTACTGTTAAAATATTTCCAGAAAACCGGAAAAAAACCAGTTTGAAAAAACTGTGCGGACGCTTCCTCCAACGAGACATGGAATTTCTGATAAATGGAAATCCGATGGAGCAGTGTCCGGGCTGTATGGCGCGTGAGGGAGAACTTCCCATCCAAGTTCATCGATTTTCTGTGCAGTGATCTTTGCAACATGCGGACGTGCATTATCATGAAGCAGCTTGGTTGAGGTCGTGTCCACTCCTTGGCGACGCAGTGCGACATGTTCCAGTTGACGTTGATAAAGGTCTGCCGTGACTGTTTGACGCGAATCCAGTAGCTCAAAATAGACTACACCCTTACTATTCCACCAGACACAGAGCATCACCTTTTTTCCATGAATATCGGGTTTTGGGGTGGGTTTCGGGAGCTCACCGGCATCCAACCACTGTCGCTTTTTTGTAGTATTGTCGTAACAAATCCATTTTTCATCTCCAGTAACGATAGAGTCAAAAAATCCAGATTTCTTGGCCCGGCGAAGAAGAATTCCTGCGGTCGCCACCCTGGTAGGTTTGTTGGCGTCACTTAATTCGTGCGGCGTCCACTTTCCACATCGGTTCTTTTTCCCAATTACGTGCAAGTGATCTTCGATAGTGGTATGGGAGCATCCAAACTGCTGGGCAAGTTCGCGAGTGGTTTGACTCGGATCCGATTCAATGACTCGCTTCAGAATATCGTTATCAATCGTTTGAGGCGGATGTCCACGATCGTGGTCCTCAAGGCTTTCATCGCCGTTTTTGAATCGTTTGAACCATTCATAAACCTGTGTCTGAGACAATGCTTCCTCACCAAAAACTGTAGACAACGTGCGGAAAGATTCAGCAGCGGACTTGTGTTGTTTGAAATCGTACCACACACAAGCGCGCATGAGCATTTTTCGATCGGCCATTTCTAGAGACAATTTTTTGAAAATAAACAAAGTAAAAACAAATAAAAATATATCAAACGACGCGTAAGAAAACGCTCTTTCAGATGAAATATAAAACACGCAAAAAAGTTTTCATTTGTTGAAAATATGATGAAGCAAAGATGATTCCGGTTTCATATCTGCCAACCTAATAACATTGAACATGGTAACATTAGTTACTTTCAGTGGTCATTGAAACAGGAAATGTTTTCATTTATAAAAGTAAATTTTCTAGTTTCAATGAGTTAAAAATTGAGGGTCTTTATTTGTTAGCTTTGATACATTGTTAACTTCTACAAAATCTTGAAAAACCAGCAATTTTGATAGTTTTGGAATATTGTGAAAGGTTTCAGAACATTTTTCCGGCAAAAAATAAAATACGGATTCACAAGAAACATTTTTCCAAAAAATGTTTCGTTCCCTTCAATCAAAAAGTTTTATTAGTATAAAAGGTGTTTGAATCCTGTAGCGCTAACCTTGAACTCCATCGTCTTGTTTTGTATTGATAACGGGATGGGCTATCACTGATAATTTTCAGGTTTTATTGGAATACTAGTTTTTTTTGAACGTTATGTGTTTAAAGTTTTCTGTTTCAGCTAGGTCAGAAAGCAACTTTATTCCTGTTATCCCTAATCCCGTTGCGATTCATTTCAAAATCACTTACAATCACAAATCTTTAGGTAATTTTATTTAAACATACTGGAAAATGGTAAAAACATTTAAGGAAACAAGAGAACTAATTGGTTTCTAAACAAAACGGATTCGTGGAAACAGTATAAAATGTAAGGTTTTAACGCAATTGATCGTTCAAGAATAAATGTTTTAAAATTTAAAATTGCTTTTGTCTTTCTACTGTTTCTTGAAATCCATTATTTTGGTTGCATTTTCTTTAATAGATTAGAACGAAAACGTTTTGAGGAATTGTTACAGTAACTTTTTAGAACTTTCCAGAACCGTGCTTCTTTTCAGAACTGTTCCACGTCAGAACTGTTTCTTATCATCACTGTCTCGTATCAGAACTGTATCCAACGGAAATGTTTATTTTCGCATGCGAATTCCGCTGTTACCAAACGGGACAATTCTGAAATAGGACAGTTTTGATATAGTACAGTTCTGATATGGCCACAGTTCTGATACGGGACAATCTCGATAAGGAACAGTTCGGGCATGCCTACGTCTCACTTTTATTGCACAAAAGTTTCAGTTTCATAACAGTTAGAATGATCAATCCATTTTCGAAATTTCAGTGGTAATCTTGGATTAGCAATCAAATTTCGAACTTCAAATTTCATGGCTTGAACGAAGGAAAGTTTGATCAAAAAAGCTTCTGAATTGCTCAAATTGCTCAGTTTCATCAAGTTTTGGAACATGAGTCTCTTTTCGAAATTTTCAGTGGGACGAACGTAGCTACTGAACGAAAATAACAGATAATTGATAAGTTTTTATCGGAAGATCGTAATGAATTATCATTACAAGTTTTCGGAAACAATGTTAATTCACTGATACAAATGGGAAAAGTTCATTGAGTTTTTATTGATAAAACTGATCAATTGGGAAGATTGAAAGATAAATGTGTCGGAATGTCTTAAGCTTCCAGACTGGATTATTGTAGATCCAGCCCATACATGAAACTGTCAGAAATTGGATGATTGGGTTCCATTCGCGAACTGAGAATGGAAAAATCAATTAAAGCAGAATGTTTTTCAGTGAGGATTTGAAGTTTTTTGAGGCTGCAATTAAAGCGAGACATCCTTCTAAAAGAAAATTCAAGAAGAGAACATAGAGAAGAGGAAATTCTGGAACAAAAAAAGTATATCAGAATAATCAGTCAAGATATTTAGGAATGTCTTCATGCTGCAGAACGGCGTCAACGTTGTCCAGTGTGACGATGAACGGCGTCTCGTATTCTTCCGTGTTGGTGTACTGGATGAAAACCTTATCGTCCATTTTCTGCATCATATTCTTCTCCTCTTTTTTCTCCACATCTTCCTTGACTGGCTTGCAACTGGCTCTTTGGACAAGCTCCAAAAACTCGCGGTTTTCAAGACTCTCGATTTCCAACTCAACAATTCTAGCAGCCAAAAGTTTCTCATTATCAGAAGCCAGCTTAACCTGAATGGCCAATGCTTCTTCAGCTCCACAAAGTTCCTTGTGTCCATCCTCAATCGTTTTCTGAAGACGTTCCATTTCAGAATCCTTTTGGGCTATTGTCTCATTCATAAATTTCAGAGCATTTTCTTGATTTCTGAGCCTCAGCTCATACTCGTCGTTTTTGGCAAAAACGAACTTATAAGATTCCTTGATCTCCTCGGCTTCTTGAATTTTCTCTTCTGAGAATCGAAAAGAGCTCGAGCACTTTTGGGCCAACTTATTATTCTCTTGCTTCATGTCTTTAATTTTGTTGCAAAGCTCATAAATAGCTCCCTTGGTTTGACGGAGCTCCACGGCCTGCTTAAAGAGCAAATCTTGGCACTTTTTCAACTCCATTTCAAGCTTCGATGTTCCAATTTCGATGGCAACATCGCTCTCAAATCCAGCCTTAATCTTAGCCTTCTCAAAGGCCAAAAAGTCAATTTTCTTCTCGAAATCCTTCTGAGAATTTTCCGTCCCTAAAACCATCTCCGAAATGTGGGTCTTTGCTCCTTGAAGCTCACTTGTGAGCCTGGCAATGACCTCCTCCTGATGTTGGATCTTCCGATCCTTGGCTTCCATTTCGACGTCCCGAGGACTCTGCACATCCATTGGTCTTGGGAGCCCAATGGTCCAGTCGAGAATGGTCTCACGGGGAACGGATGGGAGAGAGATGTTCTTCATGTTGAATCTGGAAAAAACGAGGGGTTTGAGGTCAGGGGGTCTTGTTGGGAAGAGGAAGAACCGAACGAAAAATTTCATTTCTTGAAGCACTGCCGCACAGACAAAAAAATCAATACAAGACGCAATTGGCCCGCACCGTCTGGACCAACCGCACAACCAATAAAAAGTCAATACTTACTGGGACGGATCGACCAAAAAAAGAAGGCGAAGACAAGAGGACCAGATGGATGGAATGACTGTGTATGGACCCCTTTCCAGACAGCCCCTGTCTTCAGACAGTACGCTGACCATCCATCCACTTTTGCGAGAGAGTACGGAGAAACAAGAGAGTGGTGAGGGAGACGAGAGAAATTCGGTTCCTGGGGAAGTCAGGGGTGAAGAAAAACGCATCTTGACCAGTAGAGCGCATCTGAAATTTCCAGGGTCGTCAGTGATTTCTTTTTGTAGATGTTTTTGAATTTCCCGCCAGAAATCGACAAATTTGGAAATCAATGATAAACTTGAGTTGGAAGAATATTCAGAAAGAGGGAATGTTTCAAGAATCCCGTTCAATTCAATCTTGCGAAATCAGATCACTTTGAAACCGCGATTTACCATAAAATCTGTATTTGAAGATCACCTTCAATAGAAGAGCACTCCCAGAAAATTGTGCTCGGATAAGTAGAGGAGCTCCCTTCAATATATGATCTGCCAATTCAGTAATTGAAACAATGGAAGAGAATGATCATCTAATAGATTTGAAATTTCCTGAAAAACTTTGACACAGTTTGAGACAGAAATAAATTACAGTTTTACAAAATAACTGTTTATTGAACTTGCTCGTGGACAGTTACTAAAACGTCAATTTGTGTATTTTTCATCCTTAATCATCATGAATTCCCTCAAAAATCACTGTAACAGATGTAAAACGACGTTTGAAAGCATGACAGAGTAGTACAGGCTGATGGCCTAGAAGCCGACAAATAGTCGATTTGCGCGCGCTTTTTTTTTCAGTTTTCTGTAAATTCAGTTCATTTTTACGTCTACATAAGAACAATACGGCACGGTTTCATTGATAATTTGAGACATCTCTGAAGTAGTGTTTATTTATGTGTTTTTGAAAAATTTTCCGTTTCAATGGGCTCAAAAAGGGTTTCAAGTTTCAAACTTTTTGTTTGTTTGTGACTTGATTCTCCGAAAGTTAGTTAATTAGTTTTTGATTTGTTTGAAAATCAATAAGATTTTTGAAATTTCTTTAGAAAATTAAAATTGGGAATGAACAGAATTCGGCAAAAATAAACATAAAATATTTTTTTAAAAATGCAGGGAATTTTCAATTTTGAAGTTTTGACTTGGGGAAGAATGCGAATGTTGAGGAAGTAGAAATTGGTAGTGTCCACAGTGATCCGGAAGTTCTGAAACCGCAAAAAAAGCGCCAAAAAATCAGGAAATTGAACAAAGTATCGAATTTTTCGAATCGATCCATTCCCATTTGATTCAATTCGATCCAATCCAATTTTCCTGTTTTCAGTGAAAAATCCCCACTAAAGCTGTCGACAAAGCCCTGACTCAGGATCTTTGTCGTCCTTAAGTACATTCATCACATTTCTTTTAACTTTACTTCTTAAAGTTTTATGTGATAAATTACTTTCAATTCTCGCGGATTACTTCTTAATCCGCTCACGCAATTACTAATTTGCGCGCAATCATATTTGAATTGCCGCGCATAACTCAATGTCGTCACGGGCGACGCGGTCGCGTCGCGCCGTATTTCGAAAACATTGCGAAATGTTTTCAGTCTTGTCTCCACCGCCGCTACGAGCGGTCGAGAGTTGTTGCTGCCGCCGTTGCGAGCAGCCGCTCGAACGTTTAACGATTTTCTTTTTTAATTCGAATTAGTTTTCGAATTATTTTTCTTTGATTTTATGATTTTTGACTTATTTTCCGCCCGTAATTTCGGAGAAAATACAGTCTTTGCGCAGGCCTAGCACGTCTGACGCTCTCTTCAAGCGATTATTGAATTAAGAATAAATTTTTCTGTTTCTGAGGACGAACCTCAGGAATTTTAATTAAAAAACATTGATGGTTTACTATCTTCAGAATTATGTCATCTCAATGCAATGAGCACTTCTCAGAAAAAAAATTAGAACTTTCTGAAGAGCCTGAAACCGTATTTAACAAAAAATTCACCATCGAAATGCAGAAAAATCAGAAAATTTATAGTTTTTGATCTTCAATTCAAATTTTTTCTCAGTTTCTTCAACGCTAGATTGCTTACGTAGATTTCAGCATTTGATCAGTCCAGAATACCGTATTCTTTTTTTTCATTATTTGATAAAACTTTCGGCTAAATTAAGCAATGTATGATGGTCAGCGTGGTTCCGTGATCGAAAGAATTCAGAATATGATCATAAAGAAACCAAGAAAATATTCTGGAATTTCACTTTTTAGTCTGGGAAGTGATCAGAAATTGAACAATACGCGTAATCTTACGACAAAATGCAGCAATTTCCATTTCGACAGATTATTTACGAGAAAAAAACAGTTTCACAGAATTTACAAAGTTGAGATTCGATGGTCGACTTCATCCGTTCTGACTGAAAAATAAAAGAAGAATCTCAACTCCTTTGTCTGTATCGCATGTCAGTCATATTCGATATTCAAGTCGCGTTTTCTGAAATCACTACAAATAGCTGTCTTTTTTATCTGAACAAAGCAATGAAAGAGTAATTCAGCGCGATATGATTAAAAATTTGACACTTTGTTGGAATAGTATTTATTTTTATATATGTGAAGTTTTCTTTTTCACTGGGCTAAAAAGGGTATTCAGTTAAACATTTCCATTTGATTCGCTTAGTCTTTGGAAAGAACTTTGTGAAATCTTCAGGTGGTTTTCTGAAATTTATCATTTGTTTTTGATATTTTTTTTTCAATAATCAATCAATAAGTTTCGTGATATACATCCACAGAGTCATCGAGTCACTATTTGATTCTTCGTAATACCTGTCTCTTGGAAACAGAATGAAAACACAAAAAAAATCTTGTTCAGAGTAATTTGATCGGTTTTTTTTCAGATCTCATTTCATCAGTTACGGCTTGCTTGCTCATTCGGTCGCGCATTAACTGTCTGCTTAAAAGCCACAATATACGTTATTTCAATAACAGTAATAGAAAAGAAAGTTTACATGCAGCGAAGAAGTTTATTGAAAGTTTTTCGGAACGAACATTGATCATTCGACATTTGCATCAGATGGGAAAAACGCAACAAAGTCCTCTGGATCAGTCTGGAAAGATCATTGTGGAACGAAAATAATAGTTGAAAACGCAAAATTTTTCATTCAAACAGTGTAGATACTGGCTGTGTAGATTCCCCAGGAGACAAACTCGAACAAAAAAAATTCAGAATTACCGTGTTGGAACAAGCAATCACGGCAATTTTATTAGAACGTGATTTGAATTTTTTTTTTCGCGCGTTTTTATTTTTGATGGTCGCAAGCTCACTGCGTAGCGACTCAGCTTTACGTGCTTAAGCGGATACGTAGCCTTAAGAGGATACGTAGTTGCATGATAAACTGGGTCGCTACTCAGCGAATTAAAAAATTTGCGACCACTACAAAAATGAAACGCGCGGAAAAGAATTCAAAATCACGTTCGAAAAAATTCACCGTGAGCAATGGACTAACGTCATTGTTAACGAAGTGCCGCTCATAGTTTTCACACTTCATTGAAACATGATTTTTTTTAAATGGATTTTTGTGAAGTTTCCAGTTTCATAAATCTCTAAAAAAAATAATCAAGTTTTTTAAATTTTCAGTATATTCAAGCGTCTTTTAGCTTGTTCAACAATTTTATAATAAACTGAGTGATGAAGTTTTGGAGAACAGAAAAAAACGATACCAGAAAAATCCAATCAACAAACGATTTGATATTTCATTCTTCCAAAAAACTAACCCATAAAAACAGTAGAAAATTGTTTCAAAAAACTCTTACTCAGAGAAATTCGAGGATTTCGTACGTGAGTTGTTATTGTTTCTCATAACTTTATATCTTGTTGTATCAAGTTAAAAATCAATCGGCGCATTACTGTTTTTATGAAGAACTTTTAAAAAAGCAAAACGTAACCGTTTTATAGCCAAAGCACGGAAAAAAATGAGGAGATACCTGCAGGGTATAATGACTGAAGGAAATTTTGATGAATTTCTTTACCGGTAAACTTAACGAAGTCTATATCTCATTACTTTTTGTAACAAAAAATTGCTGATACTGGGAATTAGTTGATTGAGGGGTGAAATGATGAAGGAGTTACATTTAGCCGGTCAGAATAACTAATACTTTAAAGAACTAAACACTCGGACAACAACTCTATGGCGATCTGAGGAATCGATCTTAAAAAAGTTTTCAATACAGTAAGCTAGTACAGCGTACTTCCATTTAAAATTTCCGCATCATTATTGATTCCTATTTCTCGAATCAATAAGCTTTTTGAATTACCTGCCAAAAAATTCGAAGGTTCTCGTAGTGTCACTTGTTAGAAAATGGGTAGGGCGGCAGCTAAAGTAATCTTGTATTCCAATTTTTTGCAGCTTCGAACGTATCATGAATCAAATAAACAATCGCAGATATTTGATGCAATGGACAAAAGCATACAGTAATCCAATTTGACAACTACAGTAACTTTTTTTCCTATTTTCAGTTGGGCCCTTTTTTCTAATTTTCAACAGCAAAAAATATAAAACTAAATTTTTTATGTATCAGTAACTTTTTTGTTAGTTCAGTGATAAATTTTATTGAATTTGTGAACTACAGTAATCCACGAAATGAGAATACTGTAAGGATTTCCTGAGTTACTGTGGCTACGGTAATCATGCACTTTTTCCAGAAAGTCGGAATACTTTATGCGTAAGGACAAAAAGGAACAAGGATGTCTTCTCCATTGAGTTCGCATAGTAACGGTCCTAATAGCATCTGACTGATACAGTAAAACCGATTTGCAACTATGGATATTTCAGGCTTTATTTAGTGAGAATTTATTTTTTTCTGTTTGGAAAACATTCAGTTTCAAAACGCTCAGAAAGAAGTTTTGGTTTTTGAAAGTTTCAGTAGTCAATCGGTCGAATAAGCCCTTCAAGAAAAAAACAAAACAGAATTCTCTGGACTGTTCTATAATATCTCGGATAAAAAAGTTGCGAACGGAATTGTTTTAAGTATTTCACTTATGACAGATTGTGATAGTACTGATAATTTTCAAACTTCTTCGAAAAAGTGATTTCCAGTTTTAGTGTGATCTGAAAAATAGATCGGATTTGTAAAGTTTCAGTGCATAGACCGGTATTGCAATTTAAAAAAAAAACAAAATTTTTGGAAATTTTTCACTGTTTTCTGAATTTTATTACTCATGTTCGATCTATACAATTTTTGCTAAAGAAAAAAAACATAAACGTTTTCGTAAAAAGAAAATTACAGAATAACTTACCGGGACTGGAGTCCAACAAAATTTTTGGAGAAAAGCCTGAAAACAGAAAAAACTTTGATAATTTTTCGATTCTTTTGAACTTTTCTGGGACATCTATTCATCGATGCGGTTTCGGATAAAACGTTTATTCAGAACATTTCAAATTTGTCTAATGTGTTTTCGTTTTCGTAGAGTCAGTGAAATCTCGGATGAAAAGTTGCGGACACAGTTATCGAATTTTAGAGCCCAGCTTACTGTTGAGCACTATATATTTTTTTATTTTTTTACTGATAGCAGATTGTGGTAGCACTGATAACTTTCAAACCTCTTCGAAACAGTGATTTCCGGTTTCAGTGCTCTCAGAAAAAATTTCGGGCTTGAAAAATTTTCAGTGGGATGATCGCTAACCTTCGGAAAATCCATAATTTTCTTAAATTTTTCACTGCTTGCTGAAGTTTTAAAAAATCATTTTCGATCATTACAATGGTTCTCGACAAGGCTTCAAAAAATCAGTTTTATGAAAAACGACTGTTTGAATATTTTAGTTTAGTTTAACACAATCAAAAGTTTTTTTTTGATTAATTCACTGCTTCATGGAAGGAAATTATACCAAGTTTTTCTGAGAACAAGTTCATAAAAACAGTTTTTGAGTTTTCGCGTACGTCAGAGGTCTCTGACGTGCTCATATATTGATGTGAAATTCTCAGTTTCAGTGAGCTCAGAAAAAATTATCGCTGTTTGGTATTTTTAGTAGAAATGTGTCTACACGTTTTGGAACAAAAAACCTGAAAGCAAAGAAAACTTTGATAATTGTTCGATTCTTATAATGTTTTCTGGAACACCCATTCACCAAAAACAATACACTATTTCAGAATAAAGCGTTTATTCAGAACATTTTGAATTAGTCAATTGGATTTGCTTTGTGGCTAGGTTCAATTGAATTTCAAATAAGAATTTGCAGATGCACAACCAATTTTATTGTTTTGAAAACACCTAAACCATATTCGGAACATACTCCAGAACAAATCAAAGTAAGGGATTTTTCTTGGCTTTTAATGAATTGTGATAGCACTGATAAATTCAAATCTCTTCGAAAAAGTGATTTCCAGTTTCAATGTGCTCTGAAAAATATATTGGATTTGTATAGTCTCAGTGCATAGACCGGTCTTGCCATTTAAAAAATTTTTGGAATTTTTTTCCCTGTTTTCAAAATTTTATTACTCATGTTTGATCTGTTCAATTGTTGCTAAAGTATTAAAAAACCGTTTTCCTGAAAATTGAACTTCAGGATATTTTACCGGGAGGGAAGTTCAACGCAATCAAAAAATTTGCATTTTTTCGCAAAAAATTTACTGATGCATGGAAAGAAATTATTGGGAGGTTTCCTGAGAAAAAATTGATGAGGATACAGTTTTGCGTACATCAGATTCCTCTGAAGTGCACACATTTTTATTTGAAATCTCAGTTTCAGTGAGCTCAGAAACGATCATCTCTGTTGGAAATTTTTAGTAGATCCAAAATAAACGGAATCTTTGATAATTTTTCGATTTTTTCATAAATTTTTCCGGAGCATTCAATTAGCAAAAACAATGTGCTGTTTCAGAAAAAGCTTTTATTCTAAACATTTTAAATTAGTCAATTGGATTTCCGTTGTGGCTAATTCAATTGAATCTCGGATGACAAAATTGCAGATACCAAAAAATTTTTTATTGATTTTTTGAAAACGCCTAGTTCATGTGGGGAACGTACTCCAGAACTTGTCAAAGAATGAGATGTTAGAGCCCAGTTTACTGTTGAGCGCTTTTTTTTCGCATTTTTTCTCTGCTTGAAACAAATTGTGATAGCCCTGATAATTTTCAAACTTAATCGAAATAGTGATTTCCAGTTTCAGTGTGCTCTGAAAAATATATCGGATTTGTGTAGTCCG
Organism: Caenorhabditis doughertyi; assembly: GCA_963572265.1. Lineage (NCBI taxonomy): Eukaryota > Metazoa > Nematoda > Chromadorea > Rhabditida > Rhabditidae > Caenorhabditis > Caenorhabditis doughertyi. The sequence continues at coordinate 7,627,808 of OY751556.1, read as the reverse complement.
ATATATTTTTCAAAGAATACAGCCCGTAATTGCAATAGGAAAAAAAAACATTTTTGGAATTTTTTTCACTGTTTTCAGAATTTTATTACTCATGTTTGATCTGTTCAATTGTTGCTACAGCATTAAAAAACCGTTTCCATAAAAAATGAACTTCAGGATATTTTACCGGGAGTAAGATTCAACACAATCAAAATTGTTTTCATTTTTTTCACAAATAACTTACTGATACATGAAGAATGTTTATTGGAAGTTTTTCTGAGAAAAAATTGTTGAGGATTCAGCTTTCCAGTTATAATGTACATCAGATTTTTCTGACGTGCTCATATATTGATGTGAAATTCTCAGTTTCAGTGAGCTCAGAAAAAATTATCGCTGTTTGGTATTTTTAGTAAAAATGTACCTATACGTTTTAGAAAAAAAAACCTGAAAGCAAAAGAAACTTTGATAATTTTTCGATTCATATGAAGTTTTCTGGAAAATTCAATCACCAGAAACAATAAACTATTCCAGAATAAAGCGTTTATTCAAAACATTTTAAATTAGTCAATTGGATATCCGAGGTGGCTATTTGAATCAAATCTTGGATGATAAATATGCAGATATGGAAAAAATTTTTATTGATTTCGCTTTGAAAACACCTAGTTCATGTGGGGAACGTACTCCAGAACTTGTCAAAGAATGAGATGTTAGAGCCCAGTAGACTGTTCAGCGCTATACCTTTACTTTTTTCTAAGCTTATAATAAAGTGTGATAGTACTAATAATTTTCAAATCTCTTCGAAATAGTGATTTCCAGTTTCAGTGTGTTCTGAGGAATATATCGGATTTGTAAATTTCCAGTGCTGAGACCGAAATTGCAATTTGAAGAAAACATATTTTTGAAAAATTTTTCACTGTTTTCTTAAGTTTTCAAAACTCATTCTCGATCTGTACATACGTTGACAAGGTGTCAAGAAACCAATTTTATGATAAAACGAATATTTTAGTGAAGTTCAACACAATCAAAAATTTTCATTTTTTCGCAAATAATTTTCTGTTCCATGGAAAATGTTTATTGGAAGATTTTCGAGAAAATTTGATTGTTTTACACTTTTAGTGAAACTAGTGCATTACAGTCTTTCTGGAATGTTCCGGAACATTCTGGACAAACTTTCCTGATGGAAAATAATTTACGGATACACGGAATATGTTTGTTTGAGTTGTTTTGAGATCAATTAGTTTATTCGGATAAGTGACGTGGTGCATTGCTTATAGTTTTCAGAATTCATCGAAATTGAATTTTTCTAAATGAATCATTGTGAAGTTTCCCGTTTTATTAAGCTCACAAATGGAACCCAGATTTATGAAATTTCGAAAAAAATTGATTAAAAAAGTTTGAAATTATATAAGTTAATACGGTCAGTGAACTAGTCGATTTTTCGATTTTTGAGAAAACTAACCCATAGAAACAGTGGAAAATTACAAAAAAATAATGTCTGTTTCTCAGTATCTATTATCTTGGTATCATCGTCTCAATAATCAATTGACGGTTCCCCTCTGTCTGAACTTTTTCAAAATGAAATTCCTACAGTCATAAAGTCAAAACACGAAGAAGAATGAGAAGATCCGGCAGGGTATAATGACTAGAGGCCAATTTACTTACTTTTTGGTGAATTCAATAAAACCGACACTTTTCCAAAAAAAAATTGCTGATTCTTGAAGAAGGTTTATTGAAGAGTGTTTGGAAGAACCAATTCCTTCAGGAAACTTACTTCAGGACAATAACTAACCCAATAAAGCTTTCTGAAAAGCTCACAATTGTCTAAAAAAATCAGAGAGCTTGAAAACGTTCTCAACAAAACTTTTTTTTCAGCGAATCTGAGCGAAGAAAAGTGAGAATCAATATATTGTTTCATAAGGATCATTTGACTTATCTCAAGAACAAGGTGAGGTAATATCTTAAACTTTCAAAACTCATTGAATCCGTATTTATTTATTTCTGTATGTAAAATATTCGGTTTCACAAGAATCAAAAGGGAAAATTGGTTTCTGATTTTTTCAGTTGGTAGGTACCAGGCTTGGTCGGAAAAACATTTTCGGAAAATCGGAAAACAAAATATTTTTCCGAAAATTTTTTTCGGAAAAAAAACTCGGAAAAAAATCGGAAAAATCGGAAAATCTTGGAAATCCTTTCGAACTTGCTTTTCCACTAAATTTTTCACTTGAAAGGGGACAAATTGATGATTTTTATTAAAATTTGGCTGAAAGAGGTCTTTTGAACCGTAAAGTCGCTCAATTAATAAAAAAACGTTTGATGAAAGCAGTAGCTAAAATGAATTTTGTCAATTTTCTTATCCGATTTTCCGAAAATTAAGATCGGAAAATTCTCAGACGGAAAAATTTTCCGAATTTTTTTTTCGGAAAATTTTTCGTCGGAAAAAATTTCCGATTTACTTTTTCGGAAAATTTTCCGTCGGAAAAGTTTTCCGAAAAAAGTCGGAAAATCGAAAAATTCGGAATATCCGTTTTCCTACTCCGACCAACCATGGTAGGTACTCCTAAAATCGCTTTTAAAAAATGAAGCAGAATTTTTTTGAATATCTATGAGCTGATCCATAACATCCTGGGAAAAAAAGTTGCTGATACACAGAAATGTTTATTGAATTTTCCTTAAAAACCATTACTACATTGATTGTGAATGGCTGTGAATATATCAACCTGAGTGATTGTGGAGCCAAGTTTTACTGTGGAGTGTTACTGTTAATAACAGTGTGAGAGTACTGATAATTTTCAAATCTCTTTGAAATAGTGATTTATTTATTTATGTGAAAAAATTTCCAGTTCCAGTGTGATCAAAAAAAATATCGGGTTTGTAAAGTTTCGATGAGATGTACGCCCATTTTTGTTAGAAATAAAACTTCTGTTCGGAATGCTTTTCACTGTTTTCTGAATTTTATTTTTCATGTTCAATTTTATGCAATTTTTGCTAACTTCCGTGCCGTGAATAGTGAAATTTCAAAAACCTTTCTGTTTCTAAAGTTGACCACAACCTGAATGTTTTTTTTTTCATTTTCTCTCAAAAAAAGTTTACTGGTACAAGAGAAAAGTTTAACGGAGATTACAAAACAAAAGTTAATCGACAATTGAAGTTCAGGAAAACTAATATCATCGACCTTTTTCATATGACCTGCAGCATTCTGGGTGATTTTTTGATCGAAAAATAATTTCGGATACACGAAAAGGGTTCATTGGAATTGTTTTGGAATAAATATTCGCCCTGTCTTACAGAAGTTTGAAAGTAGTGCTCGGATAATTGTGTATTTTGATATAGTAACAATACAGTGCAGTATCATTGATAATTTTGACACTTCTTTGAAATAGTATTCATTTATTCATTGATTTATATGAAATTATCCGTTTCAGTGAGCTCAGAAAGAACAATCGCCGATTGAAAATTTTAGTATGACGAGTCAAATCTCTCCTGGATTATTTCTGGTACATCCATTCATCGAAAACAATATTATCAATTTATAAGAATTCAATCTGGATGTTTGCACAGAAAAGCTCGGAATGGTCTTTTATATCAACGAAAAATAGCAATTTTTCTGTGCGGCAAATTCGCGAAACGCCCACGTTTTGTCAAAAGGCGGGGCGTCAGGAAAGTGCGGCGCAGTTAGTCGATGTTGCAATTTTATAAAAGTGACAATATACGGTTTAAGAAAAAGCATATATTCAAAATATTTCAAATTAGTTAATGAAATTCTGTTTTATCGTAAGAGTCTGAATTTATGTGGGGACATCCAGGATTGCTGTGGAACGGAGGAATGGACTATTTTCATACGTACTCATACACTGAACGGATTGGATTGTGGATTGTGGTATCATTATTCATTTTCAGACTTCATTGTAAGAGTGAAGCGTTTATTGTTTTTTAAATAGTAAATGTGAATGTTTTCAGTTTCAGTGGGTTAAAAAAGAAAAATCTGTTCTCGAGAAGTTCAGTTCGTTTGAGCCTAAACTTGGTTTTTGAAAAAAACTATATTACCTCTGTAAAATAAAAGGCTAAACTTAAAGAACCAAATGCATGGGAAAAAGAAAAAGAAATGAAACCACATTTTATAGAAAATTCATTCATGTTTCACATATAAAATATACCGTCAAAGCAGAATATTTTTGCAGTTTATTTCCGAAAAAATAATCACTGCTACAAGGAAAACGTTTTTCAGACATTTTCTTTCAGAAAATTAATCAACCTGATCGTTTTCGAAAATCTAATACAGCCATTTTCTCTTAAAATGTGGGAAATTCTGAAAATTTATTGAAGAAAAATGTTTTTGGATACAAAAAAGTGTTCATTCAAGTCGTTCTGAAATCAAATACTGGTCAATACGAAAAAATAATATATCAGGATGATTGAACGCCGAGATTACTGGAGCAAAATTGTTGCCAGTTTTTTAGTATATGCGTATTGATAATGGACAGCAATATCATTGATAATTTTGACACTTTTCCGAAAAAGTATTCTTTTATTCATTTGTTTATGGAAAGTTATCAGTTTCAGTGAGCTCAAAAATAGTTATCATTGATTTAGGAAAAAAAAAGTTATTTAGGAAAACAAATCCTAAAAACAAAGGAAGATTTGATTTTTATTTTCCGATTCTTCTGAAAGTAGTTGAAACATTTTTCAACAAAAATAATATGCTGTTTCGGACAAAGCGTATATTCGTTATGTTCAATTAGTTAACGATACGTGCGTTTGGAGAATTCAGTTTTAAAAGTCTTAATTCATGTAGCGAGAACTCGGTTTGCTGTGGAGCAATAAATGAATTGTTTTCAAACGTACACATTGAGAACAGAGTGTGGTCTCACTAATAATTTTCAGACTTCATTGAAAGAGTGAAGCGTTCATTGTTTTTTAACTGGAGAATGTTTTCAGTTTCAGTGGGCTCAAAAATAAAAATCTGTTTTCGACAAGTTCATTACGTTCGTGGCTGACTATAATTTTTGAAAAAAAAAACTATATTATCAATGTGAAATAAGTTCAAAAAACCAATGCATGGGAAAAAATGAAAAGAAATCAAACTTTATAAAAAATTAATTCATGTTTCACAGATAAAATATTTATTGAAGGGTGAATATATATGCGGTTCATGAGAATTTCGGACTGGAAAACCAAACAAAAAAAATCATAAAACCGGTTTTTTGCGCAAAAAAGTTCACTGTAACAAAGAAGAAGTTTATCGGAGATTTTGTTTCATCAAATTAATTATCATAATAGTTTTTTTTTGAAAAATGTAATACAACCCTTCTCTCATATAATTCGGGAAATCCTGGGAATTTTTGAAAGGATATTATAGTTCTGATAGAAATAAGTTTACTTGCGTGTTAATAAAGGGGCGTGGTCGCATTGATAATTCTGACTCTTCCTTGAAATAGTATTTTTTTTTATTCATGTATTTCTGGAAATTTTTCAGTTTCAGTTAGCTCAAAAATAGCCATTTTCTCTTAAAATATGGGAAATCCTGAAAATTTTTGGAAGGAAAATAAATTTCGGGTACAAAAAAGTGTTCATTCGAGTCGTTCTGAAATCAAATACTGGTCAATACGAAAAAATAATATATCAGGGTGATTGAACGTCGAGATTACTGGAGCAAAATTGTTACCAGTTCCTTAGTATTTGTGAATTGATAATGGAGAGCAGTATCATTGGTAATTCTAACACTTTTTCGAAATAGTATTCATTTATTCATTTAGTTATTGGAAATTTTCAGTTTCAGTGAGCTCAAAAATAGTTATCATTGTATGAAAATTTTAGTTATTTAGGGAAAAAAAGTCCTTGAAACAAAGGAAGATTTAATTTTTTTTTTCCGATTCTTCTGAAAGTTGGTCGAACATTTTTCCAGAACAATAATAACGATTTCAAAAAAAGAGTTCACTTTTCAATTTAGTTAATTGGGTTCCGGACTGCCTATCGAAACACTGAAGAATACTGTATTATTGTGATGTGCTCCTGGATTGCTTTGGGAATAGGAGTAGGCTGTAAAACGGAGTGTTTTCTTTCTTATTATTTTCAGGCTTCATTAAAATAGTAAAGAGTGTATCGTTTTCTAACTAGCGAGTGTGAATTTTTCAGTTTCATTGTGCTCAAAAAGAAAATCTGTTTTCGACCAAGTTCAATAATTTATTGCCAAAACAGGGCTTTTGAAAAAAAATACAATACTTCTGTAAAATAATAAGACGCTGTGCCTTACAAAATGAAGATCCCGTGTTCACAAAAATTTCAAACCTGTCCGATTGGTCCCAAGTTTTTATCCTAGCACACATGGGGTAAGCGGATAGTGGATAGTTGTCTGGAACGACTGTTAAGGACTTCCTGAGCTCTTTCCAACCCTTTCCGCTCAAAAAAAACCAATTTTAAAAATTTTGGTTTTTCTGATCCAGGATCGGGAGAAGGATTTTTTTGGAGCTGTGCAACGGCTACAAATCGAATTTCCAGAAGCTAAAAATTGGTGACCAAGTCACATTTGGATAGAGGAACATTCCACAAAATTTTTGTCCCGATCTGAGACGATGACTTTTTTCACCATGGAGGGGGGTAGGTTCTGAAAATGCATAAAAGCCGATTTATCTCGATGATTGTATATCTCGATTTTCGGTTCCTTGAATGAAATCGACGTATTTTTGGGTGGAGAATTCGATTCTGGAATAATTTTTTTCCCATCTCGTGTTAAATTTTTCAGGAACAAAAAAAAACGTCCAAAAATGACAAAAAATTGAAAAATTAGTACTACAGGTACCTTTTAAATTTGATACCAAGTAATATAAATGTGATATTCGTAATCTCCATATCAAAAAACGTCGAGAAAACATTTTTGAAGTCAATCCGACCATTTTCATTTTTGGCTCTTTATCGTGCTCCAGCTCCTGGAGCAAGAATGATAGAGACTCGAATTTGGTATTTTTTGACTATTTGGGCCCTAGATGAATGTCTGTGAACAATTGAGCCCAATCGGAAAACATTTCGGCTCCGGTGAATTGGCTATTCGAGTGGTTAGAAATAGTCAGTGTTAAAGTATCTCAGAATCAATAACTCATAATTTTTAACAAAATTTTTCCAAGAAAATCAGCTGATTTCACGAAGTTTCACACTTCTGTGGTTTTTTGTTAATATCAAAAAAATTATTTGTAATTCACTATATTATCTTTAATTTGAGCTATGAACCAGACATGTACGTGTACTTTGAGCTGAGATGTGGATCTCCGAACTTGGCATGTCAAATTTTTCTTGAAAGTGGTACCACAGGAAAACGAAGTGACGGCAGACTCTGATACTGTGGCACATAATAGCTACATGTAAGCACAACTCATGTACAAAAATTAAGCCAATTCTGTGACTTCAACATTATCGACCATGTATACGTGAAAATATGGGTGAAATCTATATAAATCGACTTATTTCGACCAACGGGGTCAGGATATCCGGACCAGCCAACACGGTTCCCGGTACCAAATTTTGCGTAGATTAATAATATGAACTAACATTGCTTGGCAAAAGAGAAATTTTTTGAGAAAACTTAAGTTTTATGAAAAAAACCAGTCATTTATGACCGATGATCGCATTCAACTCGAAATTTTCGACTGAAGATTTGAAGTTGGTAGTTTCAATTGTTGCCAAAATTGCTTCAAAACATGCCTAAAATTGATTTCCGTCGAAATTTTGACTCTAGCATTTCCAGAAAAAAAGATGAGAATTTGACGTCTTCTGAATTTTTTCTCCAGATGAAGGGGGCGGAGCCAGACGAATTCTTTATTTTTGTAACTAACTTACCCCATGTGTGCTAGGATAAAAAATTGGGACCAATCGGTCAAGTTTGAAATTTTTGTGAACACTGTCAGTAGGTCCGGGATCGTTTTTCTACGGTAGACTGTCATAAAACGTTTGTTTGAAAAAAACCATAGGAAATAGAAAAGGAACCACAGTTTACAGAAAATGCATTCACTTTTCAAAAATGAAGTATTTAGTGAAGAGTGAATACTTTTCCAGTTCCCTCTTCATTTACGACCATAAAATCGCTTTATTGCGCAAAAATGTTCACTGATACAAGGAAGAAGTTCATCAGAGTTTTTGTTTCGAAAAGTTAATCATCCTATAGGTTTCGAAAAATCTAATACAACTCCTTTTCTGATATAATATGGGAAATCCTGAAAATTTTCGTATGGAAAAAATGAATGTTTCCTGTTTCAGTGAGCACAAAAAAGTGAATCGGTTCTTGAAAAGTTCAGTGGGTGAATAAACTTTTCATTTATAAAAAAAACCTGTGCACGGGAAAAAGAACAGAAAAAGAAAAACGGGAAGATTTTTCAGTGTTTCACACTTGAAGTATAACGTTAAGTGAGTTATTTTATTGATTGGCGGTCCATTTACTGCTCCGGAATAGTCCTAAAACGAACCAAAATGTGCAATTTTTGGGGGAGAGTTTTACTGATGCAAAAAACAAGTTTATCGTAGATTCTTGTGCAAAATATTGATAACAATACAACCATCTTTTGTCAAAACACATACACCTGACTAATTTTCTGATTAAATCCGGAAAATTCTGGGATATTTTGAACAGAAAAAAAAACTAGAAAAAAAAAGTTCGCTGAAAAAATCCAACAATAATTGATTTCAACTTGTCATTTTATTTCTTTCAGAACATTTATTGATTTCGAAAAATTTTGACCACTAAAAACAAGAATTGGTACTTTTAGTGATTTTTCAAATCATTGAAACAGGAAAACGTTTTACCTGCTCATGTAATGTCTCTAGTTTCAATGGCCTTATATAGAGAAGTCGTTGTTTCGAAAAGTCCAGTAGATTGGTAGATAATTTTCTGAAAAATGCTGGAAAACGACGAGAATCCTGATAGGTTAAAAAAATTATGAATGATTTCGAAACATTTCCCCAGCAAAAAATGATATACGGATTCACAAATATCGTTTATTCAAAACATTTCAAATTAAATTATTTTATGTTTGTTAGACAAATCTAAACGAAAAAAACTGAATTACTGTGGTGTGATCCCGGATTGCTTTGGGACTGGGAGCAGGATGTGTAATTGCGTGTGTTCTCTCTTATTATTTTCAGGCTTCATTAAAATAGTAAAGAGTGTATCGTTTTCTAACTAGCAAGCGTGAATTTTTCCTGTTTCAGCGTGCTAAAAAAGGTGAGCCGGTTTTTGAAAAGTTCAGTGGGTGCTCTGCATGCATCGTTTTTGAAAAAATTATTTTACCGATGTAAAATATAAATTTCATTTATAAAAAAACCAATGCATGGGAACAAAAAGAAAAGAAAAACTGGAAGATTTTTTAGTGTTTCACACTTGAAATATTTGGTGAATTGAGTTATTTTATTGATTCGTGGTAGATTAATGACGCACCGGAATAATTTTTAAAAGTTATTCGGAGATTCTTGTGCAAAAATTGATAACTATACAACTTTCTTTTGTCAAAACACATACACCTGACTAATTTTCCGATTTGATCCGGAAAATTATGGGATATTTTGACCAGAAAATATGGCAAAAAAAAGTTCGCTGAAAAAATCCAACAATAATTGATTTCAACTTGTCATTTTATTTTTTTCAGGACATTTATTGGCTCGAAAAAATATTAGTATGGTAAACAAGGATCGTTATCTTTAGTGATTTTCTGAAATCATTGAAACAGGAAAACGTTTTTCATTTTCATGTAATGTTTTCAGTCTCAATGGCCTTATATAGAAAAGTCGTTGTTTTTAACGTTTTTACGTTTTAACTGAACGTTTTACAACAATAATAATATGCGGTCTCGGAAAAAGAGTGTATTCAAAATATTTCAAATTGGTTAATTGGGTTTAGGTTTCAGTGGAAAAATTGAACAATACTGAGTTTTTGTGGTGTGATCCCGGATTGTTATGGAGCAAGGAACGGGCTGTTTAATTTAATTCTCACACAACGGAGTATGGTTTCTCTGATCATTTTCAGAATTCATTGAAACAGTAAAAAGTTTATGGTTTTTTAACCAGTAAATGTGAAAATTTTCTGTTTCAGTGGGCTCAAAAATAGAAAAATCTGTTTTTGAAAAGTTCAGTAGGTAATTTGGATGTTTGGAAAAAACTATTTTACCGATGTTGAATAGAACCTTCATTTATAAAGAAAACAATGGTTAGAAAAAAAAAACAAGAAAAGAAAAGAAAAACTGGAAGATTTTTTAGTGTTTCACACTTGAAATATTACGTGAAGTGAATTGTTTTATTGTTAAAGATCTATTTGTTACTGGCGCTCCGGAATGATCATCTAATGGTCCAAAAAGGACTTTTTTGGGAAGAATTTTACTGATACAAGGAAAAAAGTTTATCGTAGATTCTTGTGCAAAACATTGATAACGATACAACTCTCGTCGAAAATCTTACAGCTGAATATATTTCCTGATTCCATCCGGAACGTTCTGAACAATTTTGAAAAGGAACAAATTTGAGAAACACAAAAAAACGTTTCCTGAAAAGGTATTCCATAATAATTGGTTTCAACTTTCTTCACATTTATTGACATTTCTAACATCTATTTACGAACAAGGAACATTATCTTTCGTGATTTTCAGAAGTCTTTGAAACAGGAAAACGTTTTATCTGTTCATGTAACGTCTCCAGTTTCAATGGCCTCATATAGGGAAGTCGTTGTTTCGAAAAGTTCAGTAGAGTGGTAGGTAACGATTTGAAAAATGCCTGAAAGCGACGAGAATCCTGATAGGTTTGAAAAATTGTGAATGATTTCGAAACTATTTCCCGGGAAAAAATAACATACGGATTAACAAAAATCGTTTATTCAATCTATTCCCAATTCTATTCATTTAGTGCTCATTTGTCAAATCCAATCAAAGAGTCTGATATTTTCTACCATGAACCCGGATTATTATAAAGTAAGGACTGAAACCTTTTAAACCAATTCCCTATTCGCTAACAAATTTTGATCCCTCTCATCCTTTTCAGACTTCATTGAAATAGTAAACCGCATTTTTACTTCTAACTAGTTTCCTGTTTCAGTGAGCTTAAAAAAGTAAACCCGTTCGATTTTTTTTGCTTTCACAAGTTTGCTATTTGTAAACGAATGCAAGACTTTTGGGAAGACTGTTTTGCCAATAAATAATGAATCTTTTTTTAAAGTTGCTGCATCGAAAAAGAAACAATTAGAATAGAAACACGGTTGTATAGAAAATTAATTGATGTTTCACAGATAAAACGCTTGATGAAATGAAAATATTTTTACAGTTCCCGATTGCTTATTGGTTTCGAGAAAAGTAACACAACTGACTTTTCTGATAAAATCCGGAACATTCTGAACAATTTTGAAAAGGTGACCAAATCGGAGCTAAACAAAAAAAAGCTCCCTCGAAAAAAAAATCTATAAGAATATATTTCAACTTCCCTTATGCCAGTTTTTTAGGACATTTGGTAACTAGCAAAACTTTCAGTATGGGAGTGTGCCGTCCCGCGAGAATGAATGTTCGGCAATCACGGGAACTTCACCGAGTCCCGCAAAAAATTTTGCGAGTCTCGTCCCGTCTTGTCTCGCATAAAGTTTGTTTTCTCTCGTTCTCGTAATTTCTCTTTTTGTCTTTTCTCGCAATTTCTCGTTGTTGTAACGTGTTCGCAATTGGCCGCAATTCCCGTAATTATAAAATTTCAAATGGTTTTTCAAAAACCAAATACTTTTTGGCGTGTAATACTTTTTGATTTCAAGTCCACGTGTCAGAGCTGCATTTTTGAAGCCGTTCTTGAAGTTTTTTTTTAACAAAAATAACACGCTAGTATTTTATTTCTGAAAAAACCACTGAAATTTCGTAATTACGGAAATTGCGAAAAATTACGAGAACGGGTAATTGCGAGAAAAGACAATAACAAGAAATTACGAGAAAGAGAGAAAACGAACTTCATGCGAGACAAGACGAGACGGATTCGAGACAAAACAAGAATTGCAAGAATTGTCTCGCGGGACGACACACTACAGTATGATAAACAAGGAACATTATCTTTAGTGATTTTCAGAAATCATTGAAACAGGGAAAACGTTTTATCTGTTCATGCAAAGTTCCGTAAAAACACAGACCGGAGCTCTTTTATTAAAGGGCTCTTCTAATAGAGGGGGGGATCTTCTCTCATATAGGGCTCTTTTAATACAGGTTTTATGGTACATCGCTGTTTCAAAGTAATCGTATTTCGCATGATTCAATTGAATGGAATTCTGTGCGGATTATTTGGAGAATTCACTTTCTTGGATATTCTTCAAACTTGTTTTCCAATTTTGTCGATACTTGGCGGGAAATTCAAAAAACATCAACGAAAAGAAATCACTGATGACTTTGGAAATTTCAGATGCGCTCTACTGGTCAAGATGCGTTTTTCTTCACCCCAGGAATCGAATTTCTCTCGTCTCCCTCACCACTCTCTTGTTTCCATCGTACTCTCTCATCAAAAAATGGATGGATGGTCAGCGTACTGTCTGAAGACGGGGGCTGTCTGGAAAGAGTCGATACACAGTCATTCCATCCATCTGGTCTTCTTCTCTTCGTCTTCTTTTTTGGTCGATCCGTCTCAGTAAGTATTGATTTTTTTGGTTGTGCGGTCGTCCCATAGCCTAATCGCGTCTTTTATTGAATTTTGACTGTGCGGCACAGCTTCAAGAAATTCAATTTTTCGTTTGGTCCTTTCTTTTCCATCAAGACCCCCATGACCCCTAACCCTTCGTTTTTTTTTCAGATTCAACATGAACAGCATCTCGCTCCCATCTGTTACCCGTGAGACCATTGTCGACTGGACCACTGCTCTCCCAAGACCAATGGATGTACAGAGTCCTCGGGACGTTGAAATGGAAGCCAAGGATCGGAAGATCCAACATCAGGAAGAGGTTATTGCCAGGCTCACATGTGAGCTTCAAGGGGCAAAGACCCATATTTCGGAGATGGTTTTGGAGAAGGAAAATTCTCAGAAGGATTTCGAGAAGAAAATCGACTTTTTGGCCTTTGAAAAGGCCAAGATTAAGGCTGGATTCGAGAGTGATTCTGCCATCGAAATTGGAACATCGAAGCTTAAAATGGAGCTGGCAAAATGCCAAGATTTGCTCTTTAAGCAGGCTGTGGAGCTTCGTCAAACCAAGGGAGCAATCTATGAGCTTTGCAATCAAATTAAGGACATGAAGCAAGAGAATAATATGTTGGATCAGTTGTGCTCAAGCTCTTTTAGATTCTCAGAAGAGAAAATTCAAGAAGCCAAGGAGATCAAGGAATCTTATAAGTTTGTTTTTGCTAAAAAGGACGAGTATGAGCTCAGGCTCAGAAATCAAGAAAATGCTCTGAAATATATGAATGAAGCTGTTGCCCAGAAGGATTCTGAGATGGAACGTCTTCAGAAAAAGATTGAGGATGGACACAAGGAGCTTTGTGGAGCTGAAGAAGCTCTGGCATGTCAAGTGATGATGGCTTCTGATAATGAGAAGCTTTTGGCGGCTAGAATCGTGGAGTTGGAAATTGAATGTCTTGAAAATCGCGAGTTTTTGGAACTAGTCGAAAGAGCCAGCGGCAAGCCACTCAAGGAAATTGTGGAGAAAAAAGAGGAGAAGAGAATGATGGCAAAAATGGACGACAGAATTTTCATCCAGTACACCAACACGGAAGAATACGAAACGCCGTTTATCGTCACACTGGAAAATGTCGATGCCGTTATGCAGCATGAGGATACTCCAAAATATCTTGACTGAATATTGTGATAATATTTTTTTTGTCCCAGAAATCCCTTTTTTCTATGTTCTCTTCTTTATTTGTCTTTTAGAAGAAAGTCTCGCCTTAGTTGCAGACTCAGAAACTTACAAATTCTCACTGAATCACATTCTGCTTTAATTGATTTTTCCCTATTCAGTTCGAGCCCAGAAGCCACAGTCATGTTCTCTGACAGTATAAGCATAGACAGGATCCGCAGTTATCCAGTTTGAAAGCTACAAACATTCTGACTCAGATCCCTTCAATCCCCAAATGATCAGTTTTATCAATAAAACTTCAATATACATTTCCCTCTGTATCAGTGAATTAATATTGTTTCCGATAACTTGTATTGATTATTATAAACGATTTTTCAATAAAAACTTTTTATCTGTCATTTTTGATTTTCGATATTTTGAAAAACGTGCCGCCATATTTCAAAACTTGATGAAAATGAACGTTTTAGCAATTCAGAAGCCCAATTGCAGGCCAAAATTCGAAATTGGCCCGAAATTTCTAATTCCTTTCTACTTCCGTGCAACTCACTCAAACATTGATAACCGAGCGTAGTCCCACTGATGATTTTGAGAATTCATTGAAATAGTAAAGCATTTTTTCTAACTGATACTTTCGACTATTTTCAGTTTCAATCAGCTCAAAAAGAAAGATTTGATTTTGAAAAGTTCAGTGCACTCACATCTTGTTTTTGTGAAACTCTATCACCTATGTAAAATGGAATTTTCAAAGTTGATTCATCGAAAAAGAATAAATTAATATTAGGTTGGCTACAAAGTTTCTGTGCATGATTATTCATGGGAAATTTATTCTCTCCAAGTTTGACCAAGATGTTTTCAATTGGAGTATAGGCAGTCCCTAGTCTGAGAAACTTTTTCCGACAAAAATGACTCCATTCATCATCCATTAGCTACTTCTAAATGGAAATGATTCATTTCCGTCCGAAAACTTCACGGACCGAAAACTCGAAAATTTTGAACTGAGGAACTTCATGTCTTTCTGTGATTTCATGCGATACTTTGTCCTAAACATTGCCTACTAGGTTCCAGAGATATATATATTCAATCAGTCAAAAAAGATTATTTGACAAAGAAAGTCATGTTAAATAGGCTTAGAACGGAGACATAGTACTCTCAAAGTAGGGGTGTCCAAATGGATTGAGTATCACTGTCAGGTGTCTAGACACTTTATATACACTACCATTTGGCCCTTTTGTCAAAGCCCCCGGTAGTTCTCGGTTTTCACGATAACATATATCAGTTATAAAACGAATTTTCTTGAAGCCGATTTACCTTTTTAAGCCCGCTGAATAATTCAAAAATGCACAGAAACTTTGTAGCCAACCTAATAGAAACCAAGTTTTAAAGAAAGTTCATTCATGTTTCACGGATGAAATATTCAGTGGAGGATGAATACCCTTGCAGTGCAGGAACGTTTTGGGCTGTTTGATTTTCTCATTAAGGAATGGTCAAAATGGGATGTGGGGCTTCGTTACAAGGAGTAAATTAGCCGAAAGTACCTTTAGAATTGCCCAAATCAGTTTTTGACCATTCCCTACTCAGGGTAAACGAAACAAAAAGCCATAAAATTGCTTTTTTTGCGCAAAAAAGTTCACTGATACAATTACTAACTTTATTGCAGACTCTAGAAAAAAAAATCAATATTTAGTTTTTTGCAGAATACAACCGGCTACAACCGACTTTTCTGACTCAATCCGGAACAGTGTGAACAATTTTTGAAAAAAAAAATATTACTGTTACACAAAAAGTGTTTATTTAAATCGGCAAACTGATCACGGATTGCAATATGTCAAATTTCACATTTTATTTAAAAAGTAATTATTTGTTCATCCGAAAATTTCAGTTTCATCATACTGAAAACTGGAGTCATTTCGAAATTTCCAGCTGGTATGTCAAGTTTGAACGACAAGAACATTTTTAATTTTTTGTGTCCCTTGAATTTTTTGTAGGAAAAGTGCATAATAATAATAAAAGGGTCATTGCATTTAGAGATGATTAATTTAGAAGTAGTTGTGAATAATATGATCAACAAAACCGGTATTTCATCAGGAAAACGATTCATTGAAACAGTGTAGAAAGAAAATTTCAAAACGAAAAAGCAACTTTTTGGTGTTGGGTCATGACTTTTTATTGTTTCTCAAAAAGAATACAAAAGAATAGCTAAAAAAATAATGTTTCATATGTAAGAGTTCAACTCGTATTCCATATTTCAATATTTTCAATATTATGTTCTATGAAGACTTTCCCATTCGCCTCACCACAATTTCAATGACACGGAAATTCGTATTCGGCAAAATCTTTACTTCATATTAAGAAAAAAAAACAACTGCTTTTAACTTTACGGTTTCATAAAATTATGAAATCAAACTGATCGATCTATTGCACGGTTGGAATTAGTGAGATTTACAATAGTTGAACAATTTGGATCGAAAAAGATTCTAACTCGATAAAAGTGGTCCTCTATCAAAGTTGCACCCAGATGGATACTTTCAACAGGGAAGTGGAATGCCACTGTAATACAGGTTGTATTAAGAATCGCTAAACATTATTCTAAAAATTTGAAAAGCTTTTAAATAAATTCTGAAACATAGAAATTTACCTAAAGTTTTGAAGTCTGGAAATGGTCAGGACAAGTCAGCTATGAGACGGGTACCTTGAAACAAGAAAAGGAAGGTCCTTGTATTAGGAGTTACGTGTTTTTTAAGCTTTAGAAAACTGATTCATTGACAAACGGCAGATTTGATACAAAAATGAAAATAAGTTATGCTCAACCATCTAGATAAATCTGGAACGAAAAGGTCAGAAATTGGAATTATAGTGGAGTGGGTTTCAGATACAAAACCAATCAGTATCGTGTTAACAAAAACATTCTGGAAAAAGGATTACTGTACTTGAGATGACATTAGGCTTATAACTAGATTCAACTAGATTTTGGTCACATACTGTTCGCGAAGTGTTGCTCATGATTTTCAGACTTTTTTGAAACAGTAAACACTTATGCCATTTTAGGCAAGTTTCCAGTTTCATTCAACACGAAAAGAGAATTAAGATTTGTGAATTTCAATATGTGGGAAGGCTTCAAGTTGTTAATTAATTTTATAATAAATCGAGTGATCAAGCTTGGAAAAAACAAGAAAAAAAAATTAACGAGCCAAAATTTCATTCTTTGAAAAAACTTATCCATGGAAACAGTGAAAAATTACAAGAAATGATGACATTTTCTTATAAAGTGTCAAAAATAAGAGATTGCTCGTCATTTAAAATGCCAGGGTACGCAATCACGCTCACGAAAATGATGCAGAAAGCTGGCGGCCGAACAGCTTTGTCTCAGCCGGATGAAAGCCTTAGTTTAGAACATAGTATGACAACTCAGCAGAAAGAATTATTCGTTTATTTTCACCATAAAAATTACAACAATAAGTTATTCAAGGCCACACAAACATTTTGAAACTGCAATAATCAGGCTCAATTAGGACAGTAGCTCGAGTTCCATCACGTCTGATTATATCGATTCCTTCGGTTAAGTCAATAACACCAGTATGAATCATAGCGGGAGCAAATAATACTTCAAATTGTCTTTTTTCGTCCCATGGCACTTTCCTATGTGGAATATTTTTCATAACCGCTTCTTTTTGACAAATATGGGCGCAATCCATATACAGAAATTGAAGTCTTGGATTCGATCCTTTCATCCAACATTTCAAAAATGCATTGATATCTTTACCAGTTAAAGTTGAATAGAATAACTCCATGATAGCGGTGTTCATTGATAAAAGTGTATTCAAATTGATTGGAACGTAGAATCCCAAACGCATGTAATAAAGATTTTGAATGAAAAGTTTTCGATAAAGTGGACTGTCTGTATTGACAGTTCGAAATGGTTCAAAAACGAGTCCATCAGTTTGTGGGAATAAATTAAAAAATTCAAAAATATAATCATCATCGGAAAAATCTGCGACGACGCTTTCAATTTTAAAATTTGATAAAACATCATGAATAAATTGAATTTCCATCGGATCAGTTGGTCGATATTCAAAAAGACAGTCAATGATTTTTTCATTTAAAATATCGATTAAATGATCGAAAAATTTTCCGAATAGCTTATTCCGATGAATAAAAACAACTCGTTCTTTGAGCTGTTTACCAGTGATAAAACTCCAATCAAATATATCACTAGGAATCGGTTCAAAGATGATGTTAATGGAATCGTAATGTTTCAGGTCAATTCGTATGTTTCGTTCACTTGAAAATACGACAGTAGTCCGTGAAGATTTTAGATAACCAAGTGATTTGATAAGAGATTTTGAGAATTTTGAATTGAATGATATGAAGATTCTGAAAAAAGATTCATCGTTTTAAAAAGAGGAATGAGATCAAATTTTTATTTTGGTTTTTTTTTGGTTTACTGTAAGACCTCTAATGGTCATATTCACCGAATTAATCGGTGACCGTTTTTCTCGATTTATTGCCGGCCTTCAAGCTCGGGTCGATTTACGGGATAGAATTACGGGGTCGATTTACGGAGCCAACTAGTGTACGTTTTTTTTTTCGTTTTTTTGAATGTTTTCTTCCATTCACACGTTTTCACGTTTGTTAGAAACTATCAGAATAAGTACACAAATCACAAAAAGTATTAAAATAGCGTAAATTAGTTGACCCCGTAAATCGACCCGAGCTTAAAGGCGCATGTATTTCCCAGGTATCAATATCTGGAAGCGACCCGTATTTTCCGGTGAGTTTAATACACTGTCCTCAGAATAACTATTTTCAGGATTTGAAAACATATTTTCTCAACAGAGCGCGTTTACACATCCCAAAAGAAATTTCTCTAAAATTGCTCTGAACCGCGCAAATCACGGCCAAAATCGCATGATACAGACTGGTGGTTGCGGCCGAGAATCCGACATCGCGGGACTTTTTTCTTCCATTTTTTTCAAAACGGAAAGTTGAATAAGCGGAAAACATGTGGGAAAAGTTTGAGCTGTCGGGTTCTCTGCCACCAGTCGCGAGATTTCTCGATGAGCAATGAATCAGCATGGAAAAATAAACCAGAAATAAAAATTGATTATCAATAAAAAACTTACAAGCTAAGCCCATCCATATTCCTCAAAACATTTATGAGAGCATTTTTTGGCAATTGATAAATTGGGATAGACATGACGAAGACAGAATACGAATGAATGAAAAGGTGGGTAGATACGAATAGAAATGACTGAGTGATTCAGAAGACGTTCATATGACAGACACTAATATGTTTATTGATTGCTCATTCTACCGTAGTACACAACCCTGCACATCTTAGTTTCTCTCTCTTCCCTCCTTTCTTTTAATTGGGGTGGACGTCCGAATACATTGAAGGGATAGTCAATAAAGCAGTTAGTAAGATGTGCAGGGTTGTGTGTGTTACGGTTGAACAATCAATAAGTACATTTGAACATTGTTTGTCACTAAAATTAGTGGTAGTAATCATAATTATCAGACTTTGTTGAAATAGTGATCACTAATGTCATTTTATGAAATTTACAGTTTCTTTAAGCTCAAAAAAAAAAGATTTGAAAGGTTTCTGTTCGATAGAAGCTTATATTTTGTTCAATAATTTTAACAAATTGAGTGATCAAGCTTGGAAAAATAACAAGGGACAAATTGACCAAAAATTAACGAGTCGATATTCCATTCGTTGTAAAATTTAACTCACGGAAACCGTGAAAAAATTAGAAAAAAGATGACTTGGGACGTTATTACTGTTTCTCAGAGCCTATCATTTTGACAGCATTTTCTACGTAATTAATTGGAACCATTTGTCTATTTCTGAAACTTTTCGAAAACAAAGTTGTCACATTCATACAGTTAAAACACGAATAAAAAAGGAAAATATTCAGAATTCGTATAACGATAACATGCCAATTTACTGTCTCTCCGACAAATCCTATGAAATCTGAATGTCAACTTTCAAGAAGAATTTACTGATACAAAATGGAATTTTGATGGGTGTTTGTTGCATATCGTCATTATGCTGTTGAGAAGAGGCAACTTTTTCTGAAACTCTCTGGAATCTTCTAGAAAAGCAAAAAAACACTGACACGCTGAAAAGTTGATTGAACTTGCTTTGAATTAATTTACTACGCTGCACAGTATGAATTGAAACGAGTTTAAACTAGCCGATCTTTACTATTATTACCACAAAGAATCTGTGTGTCTGTTTGTCCGTCCGGCGCTGGCCCTAGCGAGGCTCCTACTGAACCGATTTTCATAAAATTTTGACTGATCGATAGAGAATGCTGACGGGATGATGCCCGTCTTTTCTGTTTTCTGATAAGATCACTGATACGCTCTGTGCTATCTATGCACATAGTCAAAATCGCGTTAACCCGCGGAAGCCAGGCGGTTGAGGCGCGAAGCGCCGGAAACCGTCTGGTATTTCATTATTCGAAAAAAAATAGCCCATTGAAACAGTAAAATTACAAAATATGATCGGTTGGCATATAAATTTGTACTCTTTCATAACATATCATTGTGATTGCATCATCTTAATAACAATTCGATTCGGTCGTGATATTGAGATCTTTTTGAAAACGAAATTATTACAGTTTTAAAACTAAATCACTGTGAAAAGCAAAGCTTGCGGAATTCCGGAACCGAGGAAACCCATTCCGTAAGTAAAACTGGTGGAAAACAGAAAAAGGTGCGTAAATGGTATATCAATTACAGGTCAATTTACTGTTCAATAAAAACCCAATAAAGGCGTTGCGGTATTGATAGTTTTCAGACTTTATTGAAATAGTATTTTCAAAATTTATTCGTACGAAATTTTCCGTTTCAGTAGGCTCCAATATCGAAATCAACTGGACATTTCCCGTTTTTTATTGTGAAAAAAATCATTGCTTTCTGAAACTCTCTGGAATGTCCCAGAAAAGTTTTATACAAAAATTTACTGATACGCTTAAAATATTTCTCGAACTTGCTTTGAAATTATTTACTACGCTGCTCAAAAACACGAAAAATTGTTCAACTGAAGATAGAACACGCATAGCTGTGGAGCCAAATTTCCAAACAACAATGGGGCGCGGTAGCATTAGGAATTTTAAGCATTTATCGAAATAGTATTCATGTATTTATGTGAATGTTTCCGTTTCAATAATCTCGAAAAAAGGAATTGATTTGAAATTTCCCGTTCACTATTGATTATTCTTAAAACAAATGGCTAAATGTTTCTGCTCTTTTCTGGAAGATGTAATATTCATACTTGTCAAAAATCGGCCCGGCCCGCGTCGGTCCGGCGGGCCGGGCCGGTGGTCAAAGGTGTCGGCCCGGCCCGGGTTTCAAGTTTTTATTTTTCGAGCTCACTTTTCTCGATTTTCAGCTCAATTTCGAAACTTTTCCTGGGTTTTCATACTTGAAAAATGATGAAAATTTCATTCTAGAAAACATAGGCCAAATTAGAAGGTGAAAAACCGCGAAAAAAAATTTCGAAATGCGAAGCATGTATGCCTTGAACCCCGGGCCGGGCGGGCCGGGCCGGGCCGGTAGAAATTTCTCAATCGGTCCGGCCCGGCCCGTGACAAGTATGAGTAATATTCGATTTCGAATTGTTGATGTAAGCAATCAACAGTCAATCATCCATTTAACCAGACATCAAATATTGGTTCCGATAAAAAAATGTGTTCCTCTTCGTAGTGAACGCCCTTTTAATAGAGGTATACTGTATTCTAAAAAAATAGTATTTATAATTTCAGTACGTTCAAAATAACAGCGTTTTATGAGCGAATATTTTTCCATTCCGACTTTTCTCAAAATAAAAGCAAGCAGACAAAAAATTAAAGTCCAAGTTGGTTTTTTTTCCAAAAAATCAGTTTCATTGAAACAGTATAAAATATGATCTTCAAGACAAAAATGATTTCTTTGGATGACATTTATTTTCATTTATTTTTCGTCATTTATTTTTCAATAGTTGCGAATATATATCAAGAAGATTTTGGAAGAATTTTGTAGCAACGATAATTTACGGATTCATACAAATTGTATAATGAAATGTTTATATGAAAATTTGTTAGTTTTATTATAGAACCCGCAATAATTCCATTTAAAAGCTAAGACTACTGTAGTTGAGCATCAGTATCCAGTGGATATGAAAAAAACAAAAAAGAATAATCTGGAAACCTCTATTAAAGCTGCACCTTTGTGATGAGACACCATTAATTTAAAGACATTCAGACAGGCACTTTCAGCACTAGAGTGATAACTTATTTGAGACGCGTCAAACATTATTTACAAAAATTGAAAAACTTGTAAATGAATTCGGAAACATTGAAATTTCCAAAATGGAGCGGATAATCGACCTAATAATGGGGCGCGGTACAATTAATAATTTTCAGACTTTATTGAAATAGTATTCATTTAGTCATGTATTCAAGTGAAATTTTCTGTTTCAATACGCTCAAAAAATGGAAAATAAAGGGATAGGCAATTATTCAAAATGAGTCATAATGAAATTATCCAGAATACCGAGATTTGAAAAAGTCTACTCTGGGACAGTGGGCCTAGAAACGCTACTGAAGTTCGATACGTGCAAACAAAGTACATTTCCCCTCTTTCTACATTTTTTACTGAAACACTGTAGGTGAATTCAGGTTCTTATCCCGATAGTTCTACTATCGGGATAAGAAAAAACTGATTTATTTAAGACTGAGTAGCTTGATAGGCTGAAAATGTACTGTTACAAAGGCAAACTATATTGAGAAATAACAAAAAATATCAATCTTATGTTGGTTTCAAGTTTACGGATTCACAAAAATTTTATATTGAGATAAATCCGAAATGGAAGCTGATGAATACATTCCACTATTAAAAAATTATTCAGACTTATAGTAGTTTGGCACTATGAAAAAGGTTCCAACTCTGTAAAAGCGGAAACCTCTGATACCTCTATCAAAGTGGCATCCAGACGGACATCATTCAACGGGAAAGTGGTATGCCACTGTAATAAAGGTTTTGCATTAAATTTTCAATGAGCCGAAAAAAACATTATTTACAGAATATGAAGTTTTTGTAAATCAATTCTGCAACATTGAAATTTTTTAGAAGAGTTCTGCAGACCAGCCATCTCAATTGAACTGAAAAAAACGGCATGCCTTTGTATTAAAGTTTTCTTAAGAAACGAAAGTTGCAAAATATTTATTCATTAACAGAAAATTCGTGAGAGAAAAAGAACATTTTGGAACAATAAATGTCAGAAAAAAGAATCTTAGACGGTGCTAACCCTATTTAGAACTGGATGAATCAGAACTGCCCGGATTAGAACTTACAATACTTTGCTGCAATGGGTTGCAATATGGGAAACGTGCCCAAAAAGTTCTTTTCCGGGAGAGTTCTTAAACGGCCG
Source organism: Caenorhabditis doughertyi (assembly GCA_963572265.1). Taxonomy (NCBI): domain Eukaryota; kingdom Metazoa; phylum Nematoda; class Chromadorea; order Rhabditida; family Rhabditidae; genus Caenorhabditis; species Caenorhabditis doughertyi. Next base: position 7,604,646 of record OY751556.1, on the reverse strand, counting down.
GTCCTTAAAAGGGCCAGTTCTGTTTCGTCGGGTTCTGATTAGGGATAGCACCTCTTAAACATGAGAAAAATCAATATATATTTATCAAAATTATTTCAGAATGGGGATGAATCTTCTTCATCAAGTTCTCCATTTTCCAATCGTCTAATAGCAGCAGCTAGCATTGCTTCTAGGTCAAAATCGCTATAATTCATTGTCGCAATTTCATCAGCCACATCATTCAATTCCTTTTTCAAACCTTTCAAATCTTTTCGATATTTCTTCAAATCAAATTTTCGATGTTTATGACATTTATAGACCAAATCTTGATCTTTTTGAATACTTTTCGATAATTCTATCAATTTTTCTTCGTTTTTTCGAAGAATCATCATTGATTTTTCGTAATTATCACATAATCCACGACGCTTTTCTTGCTTCAAAGATTGTTTGAGCTTGTAATTTTTGCAAAGAAGCTTTCGGATTTCGATGGATCTCATTTCTCTGAAAAAGAAACGGGTTTTGATAGAGTTCTGGGAGTAAATTTGCGGAGAAAAATGAGAAAAACAAACAAGGGGAAAGGAAAAAAAATTCCGAAACTTTCAAAAACCCGGAAGTCGGAAGACGGAAGAGAAAAAAGCCCGGAAGACGGAAGGCGGAAAACGGAAGACGGATTTCCGATCATGTCTGGTAGAGCTTAGTCCATACAGTTTTGATGTGGAAGAGTTCTGGCATGAGCCAGAACTTGATATGGGGTACGGTTCTGATACGGGACAGTTCTGATAAGGGACACGTTTCTGGAACATCCTACTGCCTTGAAGAAATAACAGAGAAATGAAGTTTTTGCAAGAAATATAAGACAAGTGATGGAAAAGTAATCAGGAGGTTTTGAAACCGAAAAAAAAACTTTAATGTTTTGGTGAGTTTGAGGAAGAACATTTGCGAGGAAAAAAAAGAGAAAAAAAGAGTGCATCGAAAAAATATTGATCGAAAATGGCGCTGATCTTTTAGGCTAGTAGAGCGCAACTCCATCTGAAACGCAATTATCGACTTTCTTTTTCGAATCAACATATTTGAAATTCCATACGAAAAATTGATGATGGTAAAGGATGGAAAAAGGCAAAAAAACGGGAAGAAGATTGGTTTGCAAAATGATGGAGAAATAATCTGGAAGTTTTGAAACCGAAAAGAACCGTTTCAGAAACTGTGATTTTTATTTTCGGTCTCATTATTCGAAAACTTTCAGAGTTTTTGTGGAAACTTGAAGGTAGTATATGGGCTAGTAGAGCGCACCGCCGTCTGAAATAAGGTCATCATTGAAATTGTTTTCGAATCAACTTTTTTGAATAACCTTATGCAGAGTCGACGATAGTAAAGAAGGGAAAAGGAAAAGAGAATTGAAATTTTCAAAGCTTGAGAATTTGAATAACAGAGAAATGAATGTTTTCATTAAAAATAAAAAACTAATTGGATTTCAAAATGTTGGAGAAATAATCCAGACGTTTTGAAACCGAAAAAAAAACCGTATCAAAAGCTGTAATCCATATTTTTTGGTGTCATTTCTCTGAAAATTTCAGAGATTTTCTGGAAGTTTGAAGGTGGTCTTGAGGCGTTTTTCGGAGGTCAGTTGCGAGGGAAAAAAGAAAATGAATGCCAAGAAAAAACGCAAGGCAATCGAAAAAATATTGATTAAAAATGACGCCAACCATCTGGGCTAGTAGAGCGCACCTCCATCTGAAAGGCTATCATTGACTTCATTTTCCAGTCGACTATTTAGAATTCCTTCGTGAAAAATCTTTTTTTTTTCGAAACTTGAGATTTTTACTGAGAGAAATATCAGAGGAAAGTGAGCAATCATGAAAACGAATCAAAATCAGAAGATTACGATGAGTACAGTAATCAGGAAGTTTTGAAACCGTTAAAAACGCGAAAAAACTTGAAAAATCAACGAGATTTCAAAATTTTCAGAACTTTGAACGGATCAGAACCGGTCGAATAGGCAGAAGCCTTTAGGGGAAACAGCTCTGACCTCTATAAAAACTGAAGTTTTGAGAGCTTTTATGGTTCGCCAGGTTCTTCTGAAAAGAACCTTCCCTCAGTTTTTTCTCGGTTTCTGAAAGATAACTTCAGAGATTTTGAAGAAATTCCATTGATGGTAGCTTCTTTGGGGTTTTCTCGAAAAACTCAGCACTCTGAAAAGTTTCCGCTCGGGATCTGAATCTAAACTTATCTGAACATGGAAATAATGCGATGAATTTTTTCATCCGTACCGATCAAAAACTGAATTTTCCGAGCAGGTTTTAGAATTTACTTCGGTTTCATCAGAGCTACATGAAGCCATCATACAGTTTTTCTGCAATTGATCGTCGGTGACTGAAAGGAGAGATATGAACACTGGTTTACATTGGTTCTGCGTTTGGGAAAATTCAGAATGTAATCAAAATGAAACCGTGAAAAATATTTAAAACTTGGCGTCAGTTTTTGGAGTTCGGCCCAAAAAAAAGATTGAAAATTTTAGCTCTTTTCTGACATTTTCGTGGCTTTTTTCGAGCTGCCTAATTTGTGGATAAAATCAGTTAAAAATTTTCTAGGTTGGTCTAAAGACCTCTGAAAAACGAAAAAATCTGTATCAATAGTTTTCAACGACAAGTATGCCTTTTTCAACGACAAGTATACAAGTATAGTTTCCACCTCGACAGTTGATTCGCGGTTGAAAAGCGGTTTCAATCAGTCTATTTCAGGAAATCATAGAACTAACAGGCGGTTGATAATCACACACTGAACATTTTTTTGCAACGAATTTCACCCAACATTCTTAACTCGAGCAATCATTTGTGAAACCCCACAAACAAATAATTTTCGAGAAACGGTAATTAAAAAAAACGAATTTTCATAAAAATTCTCATGCGACAGTACTCATTGACGAAGTTCACAATGTCTGACTCCAACAACAGTAATCCTTCAATGAAAATTACTGTAATCGTGGTGAGATATTTTCGTGAGCATTTTCCGTTGCGCCTTTACACGGAACTGCGGTTAAAAAGCGGTTTCAAACAGTCAGTTTTAAAAAAGTCACAAAATTAAGATGCGGTTAATAGCGGTTTCACGTACTGAACGTTTTTTTTCCAAACCTTGGTTCGAACAATCAGTTGTGAAATCAACTCCTCGAACAAATAATTTTTGAGCACCAGCAATTTTTTTTTTGATAAAAAAAACGTATAATTTGAAAGCAATTTTTTACTCATTTGGAGAGTAAAGTGACAGTTCCGGTTAAAGGCGAAGCGGCAAATTATCACGATGATGCTGTAGTTACTGTGTCTTGACTGTAAGCTTATAGGAGGTTGAATGACAAACTGCAAATTTTTTCCACTTTGACAGTTTACTTGCGGTTAAAAAGCGATTTCAAAGAGTCTATTTCAGTGACTGCGAACTTTATTACTTCGAAAATATTTACACTTGAGAAGTTTTAACGTTGCGTCCCTACAGTATCCACAGATTGATAAGCAATGTACGATGCGTACTGCGACCCGAATTTCACTGTGATTTTGGCTACGGTAATCTCAAGAGCCAGGCGCTAGGGTTACTGGAAGCGATACGAGGTTTTCAGATCGAGTTTTTCATGATAACGGGAGCTACAGTAAGACAGAACCATGCTGTAGTTACCGTATGCAATACCTTGAAGATTACTGTAAGCTTATGGTACACTAAATAGAAACAGTAACTCTAAGAATTACTGTCGTTCTTTGAGTCCTTATGATAGATTTTGCTGCTACAGTAATCCTAGGATTCCTATTCTTGAATTACTGTAGTTTTTCTCTTCGATTTTTGATTATTTTCAGCCTAAATTTCTCCTTTTTTCATATTTTTTTGCCTGTTCCACTTGTTTCTCAAAAAAAAACCTGAAAATTCCAGCAAAAAAACAAAATTTTTTACAATACATTCATCTTCACTGTCACATTTCAATAATAATCATACATCAATTTTCGTACATTTTTCTAGCCGAACATATTTTGAAAAAACTCATAAAATAAACCAGGAAATAATGTGAATGATAGAAGAAAAAATTGGGGACCCTCAAGTAATAAAAAGAACCGAAAAAATGGATGGGGAAAATAATAAAATAGCTACCTTAGAAGAAAAAAAGGAAGGCACTTTTTGGTATTTTAAGAAATAAATAATTGACATTTTTTTACTAGGAAAGGGGCGGAGCAATTACAGTACACCCTAGAAAAAAAAAGAAAATTTGGGGACAAAAAAGAGAGAAAAGGGGCGGGGTTTTAGAATGTTTTTTGAATCGAGTATCTGTAGTCGATGGTGGAGAAGAAGGAAGGGATACTGTAGATAACGTCATCTACTTGTTACGACGACGAAGAGGTTCACCACTCTGAAAAAATAAAGATTTTTAGAAGTCTGACGTCATCTGAATCAGGTTTGGACGTCTTCTGAATTCTCAAAACAATCATTCTGACGTCAATGTCTTCTGGAAAATTTTGACGTCTTCTGAATTCCTAAAAGCTCTATCAAATCCGGCTAACGTCTTCTGAAGCCTAAACAGACGTCAACGCCTTCTGAAAACTCTTAACGTCTCCTGGATCTTACAAGAATCTTTCAGGTCCAACCAGTAACGCCTTCTAAATGTCTGACGTCTTCTGAATTCCACCCATGTCATTTGAAGATTTTTGAGAACTTGGATAACGTCATCAGGATCCGTCTGAAGACGTCAACGTTTTCTGGATTCTATCAAGTTTCAAGAATTTTTTAGAAGACGCCAGCGCCTTCTAACTATCTTAATATGCCATCTGACGTCTTCTAGAAAACTTCAGAATCCCCTCTCATCCTTACCTGCGGCACAACAACATCAAACGCGCTTCCAGTGGATTGAAGTGGCACCGACATGGCTTCCGGAACAAATGACGACGACGCCGTTGACATTCTAGAAGACGTGGAGAGTCGGGACGATGGTCTTGAAGCGTTAGGATTCTGATGTTGAGAAGATGACGTCGAAATTCCACGTGCCGTCACAGGATTCTGATGACGACGTGCTGTCGAGGAGAGTGTTTTCAGACGGGTTTGGAGCTCTTCAATGGTTTTTGTGAGCTCCGAGATTTTAAGACGAAGCTCCGAAATGAGGCCTTCACGATCGGAGATTGTGGAGTTTTGAGAGCGAATTTCAGCTTGTGCGTTGGAGAGTTGTTGTCTGAAAAAATAGAGAAAATTAGGTGATAAACAGAGGATTTGGATCTTCACACAGTCGAAAAGTTGTTTGAGCCGGCCTAGAAAAGCCTAAAATGGGATGGCGTGGCCTTAAAAGAGCCTGGGCCAGCGTTAATAGGCCTACCGGAAAGCCTGAAAACCTGAGCAGCCTAAATGCAGCCTAGAATGTTTTGAGCCAGTTAGGTCTTCTGCGAGCCCATTATAAAGCCTAGACGATTCTATTTAGGCTCACTTTCTTCATAAATTTAGGCCGGTTTAGGCCGTTTTTGAGGCCTTTTCAATTAACTGGATTCAAGCTTCAGTTAGGCTTAGGCCTTTTGGAATAGGCCTGAAGAGACTTTTTCAGATATTTAAGGCTTTTTTCAGGCTCTTCTAGGTCCTTTCCCTACATTTCTGAGCTCCTTAGCAGGTTTTCTGTACCGCTTTCAGGCTTTCCGGAGGTCTTTTTGGGCTCTTTTCAAGCTTTATTGGACCGTTTTCGACATTCTCTAGACCTTTAAAGCCTATTTTCAGCCCACTAACCTCAACTTGACAAGCTCATCACTTGACGTCTTCATTGTCTTCTCATCCGCCCCCTTCTCCCTTATTTCAGCTTCTAACCCAGCGATTCGTGTCTTCAGCAGTCTACATTCCTCACGATACTTGTCCATTTGGACAGCAAACTCGTCAGCGTGATCCAGAAGACGTGCCTCAGAATCCTTCAGAAGTCCGTTTTGATCCTGGACCAATTTCAGCGCTGCCTTCAGTTTTTCAAGTTCTTCCGGTGCCGATTGAAAACGTCCGAGTTGAGTTTGAAGACGTTCAACTTCTGATTCGAGACGCGCGACGTCTTCTGAATTATCTGAAGGCTTCGGGTCTTCATTCCACGCATCATCGTCATTCCATCCAGCGGATTCGGCCTCTGACAATTGCTTTTTGACGTCTTCTAGCTCGGATTGAAGGGTGCGGAGACGGGCTTGAAGGGCGGTGTTTTCCTCGATGAGCTGGAAAAAATTATGGTGAAATGGGACAAAAAACGTGTTAGAGAGCCTGAAAAGGCCTAAATGTTCTGGAAAGTCTAAAACCGGCATAACGAAGCCTAAGAGAGCCTAAATGTGTTTTACAGTTTCAAAAAACTCATTTGAACCGGCTGGAAATCGGCTGAAATAATGACATTTTTCCATACACTTTTTGAACGTAAAAAGACCCTAAAATGATTTTTAAAAAACCTAATTTGCATATTCAGGCTTGTAGGCCTCACGTAGGCCTGGAAGACCTAATTTGCACAGGACCGGTCTAAAATTTCCAAATCTCTCATTTCCGTTTGACAAAGGCAGTTCGAGGAGAGCCTAGGTGGGTTCGGGAAGGTCTAAATCAAGCGAAAAATGATCTTGAGGCAATCTAGGCTCTTGGAAAGGCTTAAAAAAGGACCTAGGCCTTCCAGAAAGACTCAAAATTGCCTAGGACTACCCATGGCCCTTACGGGACAACCTAACCAGCTCAGGACCCTCCGAGAAGGCCTAAAGCTGAGTCTATAAGGCCTAAACCGGGCCCCTCCCAAGCAGTCTGAAAAGCCTACAAAAGCCTACCTCCAGCTCTCGTTCCTTGACACTCATCAGCTCCTCTTGCAACGCTTCCACCTTCATCTCTAACACTGTCTGCGTCTCTTTCATTCTATCAATCTCTCCATCATCATTCCAAGCGTCATCATCGTTACCCCATTCAGATGACGTCTTCTCCGAAAGCTCCTTTTTAACGTCTTCAAGATCCTGACGAGTTTTTAAGAGATCCTTATGGATTTTGGTCTTTTCGGCTTCAATTTGAGTGATTTTTTGGGTCATTTCAGACTGGATTTCGGTGTTTTCAGCTTCCAATTTAGAGATTCGCTGGGTGAGAAGCTCATGAGATTCCCGGAGGGTTTGGAGCTGAAATTTGAGATTTTCGGTGTGAAAAAGTCTGAAAATTGGCCTAACTTACCTCTTCTGAATCCACTTTCTCTTCCTTCTCTTCTCCCCATCCTTCATCATTCCATCCTCCGTCGTCTTGCTCTTTTTTCGCCTCTAATTCTGCTTTTTCAGCTTGAATTCGCTCCAGATTCTCTTTGAAAGCTTGCTTCTCATTTTCAGCTTGTTTCAGAAGAGCTTCGAGGTGAGCCAATTTTTCGGAGAGTTGTTTGTTGGGATTTTGAGCCTGTTGAGCGTTTTGATAGGCCTCGTCGAGTTCGTCGTACTGCAAGATATGGGAGATTAGGCTGGGTTTTAGGCTGTTTCAGGCTTGTTTGAGGCTTTTTGAGAAATTTTTTAGGCCTGTCATAAGTAGATATTTAGGCCATATTCAGGCCTCTGTAGATCTAGTCCGGAATAGGCAAGTTTGGACAAGTTTTCCAAGCCCCTTTCAGGCTTGTCGAGCTTTTTCAAAAAATTTTTGTTTTCCTTCAGACCCTTTCGGGCTTGTAATAGGCTCATCTAGGTCTCTGTTAGACCATCCTAGGCTTTCTAGGCCATTCTCAGGCTTTTTCAGGCCTTAGACTCTCCCCCCTCACCTTATCCTGTGTCTCAATAAGCTCCGCCTCTGCTTTCTCAATAACTTCCTTTTGGAATACGACACGTGCTTGAAGCTCGGAGATGGTTTTCTGAAGTGCGGTGACGTCTTCTGAATCCGACTTTTTGACGTCTTCTACTTTTTCTTCAGCCTTCTGCGTCTCTTCTTCCTCTCCCCAATCTCCCCAATTATCGTCTTCTTGAGCCGGCGTTTCAGACGGATTCTCAGCTTTTTTAGCGGATTTTTCTTGAGCCAACTCCTCTTCCAACTCCTGAAGACGTTCCTCAAGCTCCAGATTCTGATCTTCGAGAGCCAAAATTCGATTATTGAGCACTTTTTCGATTTGTGTCAAACGAGTGATTTCCGTCTTTGCTTCTTGAAGCTCCAAGTCATCTGGAGAAGTGACGGTGGATTCGGGAGCTTTTGACGTCTGAAAATTTGGATTTTCAGCTAATTTTTGTTGATTTCGGGCTGAAAATCTCGAAAAAAAAAACTTACTGATTCTTGCTCATCACCCCATCCCCAATCGTCGTCTTCTGTAGCTGCCGTGGTGGTGACGTCATCTTGTTTTTGTGATGATGGAATTGATGAAGCAGAAGACGTAGCGGCCTGAAAAATAGGATTTTGGTGGAATTTTAGGATTTCAGGACTGAAAATAGGGCCTAAAGCTAGCACCTTTTTAGGCTATTCGGGGCTTTTCAGGCTATTTTTAGGCATTGCTAGGCCTTGATCAGGCTTTTCCAGGCCCTTTTCAGGCTTTTTAGGCAATTTCAGCTGTTTTTCACTCACTTTCTCTTCAAAATCCTTGACTTTCTGCTCCAGTTGCTCATTGGTCACTCTCAACATCTCCATTCGCATCGTCAACGTCTTCTCAATCTCCAGAAGACGTCCAACTTCTGTTTTGGCTTCTTGAAGCTCGTTAGTCTCCCACGCGTCGTCGTCACCCCAAGCATCGTCGGCGGTTTCAGATGGATTTTTAGCTTTTTTCGTGGATTTTTCTTCAGCCAATTCTTGTTTTGCAGTGGCCATTTCCTCTTCGATTTCCTGAACTTTTTCTTCTAATTCCATATTTTGATCTTCTAGAGCTAGGATTCGTGTGTTGAGGGTTTTCTCAATGGCGGAAAGTCGTTGGACTTCTTTTTCAGACTCTTCCAGTTGTGTGCTGGCTTCAGGTGAGAGAATCGGCGTGGCAGTGGATTGAATAAGAATTGGAGATTGGCGGAGATGCGTCTGGAATAGTTTGTTTTTACTTACGGTTGTACTAATGGTGGGAAAATTTGGAAAATAATGAAAATGTGTCAAAGAAACGGTAAGAATTTTGAGATTTTTGTCGGAAATTTGGAAAAAGAGAAATGATTTTCGAACTTTTTTTTGCAGAAAGCGGGATTACAGGTTCGGGAATAGCCAATTCCGAGTATATTTTAGGTTTTAGGCGTCGATTTCAAAAGTTTTCTTGACATGATTTCCAGGCTTTATTCATCAGAAAAGTGTTATTTCTTTTAACTGAAAAGCAACAGAATTTTCAGAATTTTTCGACAAAAATGGACTTTTTCTGGAATATTTGGAAGTTTATTGGTTGCAAATGGTTTTTTGAGTTCACTCAAAAAGGGGAATCTAAACTACAGAAACCTTCTCGTTCGGAATCAAAAGATGCAATTTTAGGTTTAGAAATAGTTAATTCCAAGAGTTTTTAGTCCAGAAAATCCGAGATTTTCTTTCAAATATTTCAGGCCGAATTCATCGAACTCAGAATCAAAATTAAACTTTTTTTCGTACAATTTTTTGGAAATACTTGAAACCGAAAATCTTTTTTCGGCTATTTTTCTCGGTTCTTTTCCCTTGATTTCTTTATATTTTTTTTTGCAATTTTTTCTACCATACCTCATGTTGCTGCATGAGATCTGCCACCTGCTCCTCGAGCTCCTTGACATGCTGCTCCAGCTCTTCTTTTTCCTGAAAAGTTTTTTAAGGAGGATTTGTTGGATTTTTTCAGCGATTTTTCCAGGGTTTTTAAAGTTGTTTTGGTTCAAAAAGAAGTTTTAGGTGGATTTTTGGCCCCAACAAAGCCTTTTAACGGGCATTTTCAGGAAATAGCAGCTATTTCACTGGTTTTTAAGCCAAATTTTCCCCAAAATCTTACCTCCAATGCCTTTGCCTTCCACTCGTCCATCTCGTCAATCTCGTTCTGTAGTCGTACATTTGTATGGGCCAACTCGGCGTTCGTCCGAAACAACGAGTCCACATCGGCTTGCCGCGTCGTCAGTCGGGCGGCTAAAATGGCGAGTTCCGTCGAGAGGCGACTCACAGCGGCCGCTGCAAAGCCAGCCACCAATCTATTTGGAGAGAGCCACGGAGGGGAGAGAATAATGAAGAGGAGGAAGAAGGAATCAGAACACGGTACATAATTGAGAAAGAAACTAGAGAGGACTAGTGAAAATGGACTAACTGATAGGCTATATATGGTGAGATAGACCGGACTAAACCTGGTTTAAACTAGGTCAAACCAGTCTCGGCTCTTCTAAAGCAGTTAAGGTTAGCTTAAGCTGAATTTTTTTCATCAGAATTTTTTTTTCAGTCGGAAAAAAAAGCCTGGTTTTGGCCGGCCTAAATCAGTTTCTAACTATTACGTTCTAGTGATGATAAGAAGCAAAACTGCAAGTGATAAAGACACCAAACGAACAAATCACTTCACAAAAAATAGTTGGAGATCCCAAGAAAACGACTGTAGGGATTACTGTAGAGAAAAGTGAGTTTTGCGATTAGTCAGTAGGAGAAGACCGACATTGAAAAAAACTGAAAAGAAAACAGAGAAAAACAGAAAACCAAGGAGGAAAGGGGAAAAGAGTGTCAGAAGGGAAATTCTATGGAATCTATTGTCATGGTTACTGTAGACGGATTACTGTAACTCGTTTTTATTTCCCTATAGTACCCATTTACCGTCAATAAGCTGAAATTACAGTATACCTACCGTAACCTTTTGAGATTGTGTAAGTTCCCCCCTCTGTGGCTAAATGACTGGCTTTGAAGCGGTTTTTTTGTGTCTGTGAGTTGCCGTGTTGTGTGTGTAAAAGCATTAAAGATTTCAGGGGGAAATACTATAGGAAGAAAGAAGACAGAAGGGAGAAGTGGTGTACATTCACAATAGGAAAAGATAGATTGAAAACGCGGTTTTTTTTCGAAAACCTGTAATAGAGGGGCATCCTCTATTACAGCTTTTTGAAAAGATAGTGGTGTGTGGCATGCACGGCAATTCATTTTGTGATTTTAGTTTTCGTTTTACAGAAAAGAGAAGGAGGAGAAAAGTGGAGAAACTTTTGAAAAAAAATTCGGTTACTGTATCTATGGATAGCCTTGGTTCAGAATTTGAAGATCAGTACATTATCTAAGTCGAAACTACCGTAACCATCAAATTGGATTCAAAAAGTGTAGGATTACTGTAGCAATCTTCAGGTTTGCTGGATATCTCGTAGCTCTTGGGAAATAGATCAAGACTACAGTAAAATAGAGCAGGGTTACTGTAGCTAGGTTCGGGCTACTTTGAAACTACAGTAACCTTATACTAAACTTTGGGTTACTGTAAATTGTACAGACACGCCTGGAGTACCTGATAGGCTACCGTATTCTTCAGACTGGAACCTGGCAAATCTAAGATTACTGTAGCCAGATCTTGCATAGCCCAAGATGATCCTAGGTACAGTACTTTTTTTGACTCGAAAAGCCCAGGTTACTGTAGTTAGACTCAGGATCTTCCAGGACAACAGTATCCCATCTTAAGGTGAAAATAGCTCAACTTTAGGCCAAAAAGGACCAAAAAACTCCAAAACTTCTTCACTTTTCTCATCTCTTCTCTCATCCCATCCCAAAAAATCCTTACCTTCCGTCTCATCAGCTCTCTCCGCAACGGCTTCCAACGCCTTCTCGAGCTCTCGAATTCGTCGTTTCAACCCTTCACACTCCTCTTCTTTCCACTCAATTTCACCTTCCAACTGCTCAACACGATCTCGGGTGCTGGTGGCTGTCGTATTGCCTGACGTCTCCAGCTCCTGAAGACGTGCCTCAAGGGCTACAGTAATCCGACGTTGCTCTTCGAGAGCCTTTTGATTCTCATCGTATTCGGCGACGAAGTGCTTCACTTTTTCAGCCACTTTTTCCAATTTTTCTTGCGTTGTCGAGGAGATGGAGACGTCGGATCGTGACATCAGAAGAACCGTCATGATGCCGTCAAGGATTCTGAAGACTTCTGGAGATTCAGATGACGTTGGGATAGCAGATGACGTCAGGAGGGTAGAAGACGTCGTGGGGACATCAGAAGACGTGGAGGATTCTTGTTGTTGTTGTTGAGCAGTTGCCAGTTGAGCATAAACCGTGTTATAAGCCTCTTGGAGTTGATTGTAGTACTCGTTGAGTTGGGTGTACGCTTGCTCGATTTCTTCTCTGAAAATGATGGGAAATTGAGAAAAACGGTGGAAATTGAGAATATAGTATTGTCTCAAAACTGAAATTGAGGAAATTTTACATTTTTAGGACATTTCTGAAACCGTAAAACTTCAAAATTTTTAGCTGAAATTGAAAATTTCCAGTTATTTTCAGCATGACTTTCAGGAGAAAACTAATCCTACTCAGTTTCGGAGCAGCTTTCGACTGAAAATACTGAATTTTCGGACACCTTTGTGACGGAATTTCTGCTCAATTTCAGCCGTTTTCTGGCGATATTCAGCTAAGCCAAGCCCCGCCCCCTTTACCAGCTTGAAAATTGGCGTTTTCAATAGATTTTGAGTTTGAAAAAAAAAATAGTTAACGGCTCAAAATACCGCAGGTTCTATAAAAATTATTGTTTTTGTTCATAGTGGTTTTGTGTTCAAAATTCCCGTTTCATCAAGTTTTTCAATAGAATTTCACAAATTTTTGTCAATTTTAATATGATTTGAAATACAACTTCTATCAACCCGGCATGATACTCTATTGCTCTGAACTATCTGTTCGGGTGCTTTTGCAATAGAGATAATTTTAAAAAAAAAGAGATTTTTCATTCGAAAATAGCACTTTCTCTCGTTATTTTCAGCCTCTCGAAGATGCTTTTTGGCTGAATTCTAAAATTTTCTAATTGAAAACCCAGTTTTCCGCTATACTTTCACTGAAAAAACGGAATTTCGGAAGGTTGGAAAAATCGCGTTTCATGAGCATTTCTACCAGTTTTTCGGCTAAAAACCCCCGACTTGCAGTCAAATTTCAGCCAAATTCTCACCTTCTGGTCTCCTTCTCCAAACACTCTGCCATCCTTTGATTGGACTCATTTTCCGCTTCAGCTGCCCTTCTCACGGCTCTTTCAGTCAAATCCACTTGCTCTTGGAGCTCCACATCCAGTGAAATCGCACGTTTTTTCTCCTTCTCCATCAAATCATCCAGCTCAGTGACACGGTCCTCAAGGGCCTCCCGATCCAGAATAGAGGCTTTCAGCTGGCCATTAAGACTCCAAATTTCAGCTTTGAGAGCTTCTACAGCGATTTCCAGCTCATCTTTGAGCTCGTGAAGCTTGGCCATGTCACGAGTGACGTTTTGGAGCAGGAGTTCCTGGGATTCTGAAGGTGTGGCGGCTTCTAGGGAAGATTCTGGAGCTTCTAGCGTGGATTCTAGAGCATTTTCAGCCAAATTTGATGGGACTTGAACTGTCAAAATTGGTTGATTCTGAGCCAAATTTGAAGGATTTTGGAGCACTTCTGATGGATTTTCAGCCAAAACTTCAGGACCAGCCTGTGTCAGAATATGTGTCTCCTGAAGCACTGGAACTTCAGCTTTTTCAGCCTCCATTCGAATTATTTTGGCCTCCAATTCGGCAATATCCCGTCGTGCATCCTCCATTTTCAGCGCAAACTCTTTCATTTCAGCATCGTGAGCAGCAGTGGCTTCGTCGAATTCGTCTTTTCGAGCCATTTCCGAATCGGCGAGATTGTGAAGAAGACGTTGGACTTCGGCGTTCGCTGCCTTGATTTGTTGATGAGCGGCGGTGACTGGAATAAAGAGGTTTTTAGCTAAGGAATTGGAATTTTGGGAAGACTTTTCGGGTTTTCCATTACGAAACAGAGCGGCTTTTGGGTTTTTTTAGACAAATTTTTTACACTATATCAGATTTCTCTTTTTTTTTCTCGAATTTGAAAGGTTTATGTCTATTAATTGTCTATGGATTTTGTTGGGTTTCAGTAATTTCAGCCAAATTTCAGCACTTCTTATTGAGCCTTTCGTCATTTCCTGGTTTTTTCTCTCAAAAATTCTAGTTTTTTGAATAAGTTTATCACTAATTTCTCGGATTTTTCGGTTATGTAAAGTCAGTTTTTTGCGAAATTGGCACCGAAAAAAAGGAGATGCTATCAAGGTTGAAAAAAAAACGATTCTTAAAATAAAGTTTTTGAAACCGAGAAAAAAATGGAGTAAAGTATATTTCGAAAACTTTTTGAAAAGATTTCCAGATAATTTTTCGGCAGTTTGGCCGTTTTTCCAAAGAGTTGATAGTTTTGGATTAGAAAATGTTAAAATCCTTGGTGTCCTATTTCCGAAAAATTTGACTTATTGTACAATTTCTAGCAATTTGAAGCCTATTTAGTCAAATTTTGGGTTTTTTTTGAAAAAGAATATAACAGTTTTACAGCTTTTAGGCCAATTTTTGAAGTTTTTGCGAAAGTTCAAAATCGTATTTCGACTAAACTCTACTTTCTTCCAGGATAATCAGCCATTTTTCGCAGGATTTTCAGCTGTTTTCCAGCTTTTCCAATCCTTTTCCCCTTGTTCCTATAACCAACCTTCTCCCTTCAGCTTCTCCACTTGTTCCAAATGCTCCTTCTTCTCATTCTCTAACTCATCAATTCTCTCTTGCATCGTTGCAATTTGTTCAGTCATCTCCTGAACCATCATCACATGCAATTCGAGCTCTCTTCCCGTTGCCACGTCTTCTGCTGTCACTGCTTCTTGTTCTTTTCGAAGGAGCTCATTGTGCTCTTCGAGTTCAAGCATCGCTCGGCCGAGTTCCACGTTTAGCTCGCCAGATAGTTTTGCTTCCATTTCGAGGCGCTGAAATCAAGGATATTAGGCTGAAAAGAGACCTGAAGAGGACCAAATAAAGCCTAAAAAGACCAAAACCACATACTCACCATCATCTTCTCGGCAAAATCCATATTCTTCACTTTGAGCTCATCAATCTCCCGTTTCAACTGCTCATGCGCCTTTAAAAGTTCTGGATCCGTTGGCTCTGGCGCCACAGGAGCAGCTTCTGAAGTCAACACCACCGACGTCATCTGCATCTGAATCTCCTCAATTTTCGGCGGCTCCAGGACAGCTGTGGTTTTGCGTTGAACGGGTCCATTCTTGAGCTCAAGCTCTTTCCGAAGTTGCTCCATTTCACGGGTCATCTCCTGGATTTTGAGCTCATACGCCTCAATGTATTGCTCTTGTTGGACTTCTAACGACGTTTTTCGTTCTGAGACCTCATCGTCGCCTTCAGAATCTAGACGATTACAAGCGGCTTCGAATTGTGCACGATGGACTTCTTGCTGTCTTTGAAGCTCCGTTTTGAGCTGCTTAACCTCATCGGAAAGCTCGCGAGTCTCATGAAAACCTTGACGAATTCCGTCGAGTTCTACTCTGGAATCGGGACTTTTTGGTGGTTAGAAAAGTCTGAATAGAGCGCGTTTGCGCCTCACCTTAGAGCCTCATTTTGACGGGTGAGAGTCTCCACATCCCAAGTGGATTGCTTCAAATCCTCGTCTTTTTCCTCACATTCTTCCTCGATTTGCTCGATTTTCTTCTCGAGTTCCTCGTTGGAGTCGGCGAGTCTGAAAGTTATTTTTGGCCGTTTTTAGAGCATTTTTCGGTTTTTTTTTTTCAATGATTTTAAACCATTTTTGAGCCTTTTTCATCGTATTTCCACTCAAAATCGGCCATTTTGGTCAGTTTTTAGGCCGAGGTCAGCAAAAAATCAGTTTAAAAAACCCACTCTTCCATGGTCCTTTTCGCCGTCTCTATATGCATTTGAAGATCGAAATTGGTAGCGCGGAGCTGTTCAACCTCAGCCATCACCTCAGTCATTTTCTTCTGTGCCAACTCGACTTCCACAGACATTTCAGCGATTTCTGAAAGAAAATAGGAGGTTTTTGGGGTCTGAAAACTTGATTCGGCATAATTTCAAGGGCTTTTTATAGCTAAATTGGAAATTTTATGTAGTTGCAAAAGCTCGATTTTGGCTATTTTCAGGCATTATCACTATAGAATACATTTGTGTTTCAGACAGAAATGATAGTTTTCCTGTCGTTATCTAGAGATTAGTTCACGGCCATAACGTTTTTTGTTCCGAAAAAAATTCATTTTTGCTCCGTTTTGAGTATAAACCCTTAAGGTTCTTGAGGGACCAAAACCAAACTTTTCGACTGGTTTATAGTCCAAACTGTGCGCATTCTATTACTACTTCATCTGTGTTTCAAAATGTATAGATCTAGAGAAACGGTAATTTTCATGTTTTCAAACCAATTTTTTTGGCTATTTTCAGCCATTTCAATTTTTTTTTTCAGTTTCCGAAAGTTCGAATTTCTAGATTTAAAAAAAAGTCCTTCTGTATTTCAGAAGTTTTCCACTGTTTCAAAAACAGATTTCAACATCTTCTGACTCAATTTTTACAGTTCTCTTTTCATTTTCCCCTAATTCCCTCCCCGAAAACCCACTATTCTGTGCCTCCATCTTGCTCATCTCAACATCCATCTGAAGTCGATTATGACTTGCTTCCTCTTGTTTTCTCTTCGCCATCAAATCTCTCTCCAATCCTTCTTTTGCCTCTCTCAATCGTTGACTAACATCTCTTTCTGATTCCAAAGCTGAAGAAATTTGACGAATTCTTTCGTCTTGATCAGCTAAACGACGAGTTTTTGCTTCATCGGCTCCTCCGTGAGACATTTCGAGCTCGCAGAGCCGGGCCATTAGCTGCTCGTTTTGTTCGACAAGGACACGGCATTTCTTATCGAGAGCCTTGGTTTTGAGACGGTCTTCTGCAAGAAAAAAGGGATTGAATTGGTGTGGAAAATTATGGTTTTGGAGAGGGAAAACCAGTTTTTCGAGATAAAAAGGGCATTTTTGGGGCGATAATTGGGGATATCTTGGTGATAAAACACGGTGTTTTTGAAAAATGATACTTTCTAAGAAAAAAAAGGTATGAAACTTGATGATAAAACCGGCGTGTGTTTTCACTAGAGGTGTCCTTATATTAGAAGATCTTTCTGTTGGGCATTTTTTTTATTGAAGGTGCTTTTCTATTACAGGTTGATGGTACCGACAAAAAGTAGAGCTTATCTTAAGATCTCTAAAGCATCAAAGTGGGCGGGGCCTATTTTCAGAAACTTGGAGCTTTTCGGAGCTTTCGAAATCGCCAAAACAGTCAAAATAGAGTCCATCTCTCAAAGAAGCGGGCGTGGCTTAGTAAATCTAGTTCCAAGAAATTAGAGCCAAGGATTTGAAAATGTGCGGAACGTATCTCAAAAGCCAAGAACTCAATTGCAAAGTAGTCATCAAAGCAAAAAAAAACTCAACAAAGTGTGAAAAATGGGCGGAGCCTCCTTCTATTTTGGGTTTTTTGAATGGAAATAAACACTTCAAAAACCACTAAACGTTCGTCTGTTTTTTATGTGGTGGGGAGGTCAACAAGGACACACACACACAAACAGACACAGAAAGAAAATGACGAACCAAAGTGCTGCTGATCATTATAAAAAAACACCCCAATGCGGTACAGCTGACTCCCTTTCTCTGTCTCTCTTTTTCTCCTTTTCTATCTCTCATTTTGCTCTCTATCTCATTTCCACATTTTTCAAATCTTTTGTCCTATTGACAATTGTTCCTCCTCTTTTCAATCTATCCTTTTCCCTTTTGTTTTATCATCAAATATCAATTCCTACTCTATCAGTTACACCCCCACTCGACAAAATTCCATTGAAATCTACACGTTTTTGAAGAGAATTATTGAATTTTTGGCTGAAAAAAGCTATTTTAACTTGTATATTTTAACGTCAAAACCGCAGCTGAAAGCCGCTTAAAAGAGCTCTGACCTCACATAATTGTCAGATAATTTTTGATGTATGCCTTCGATAGAAGAATTGTTTATGAACTTAAGAAGAATAAACATGACCATGTGGTGAAACGGCAAAAAATTTTTTCCATGAACTCTAATTTTTTGTTCAATTTTGTAGGAAAAAAAAGTTAATTTTTAGCCCAAAACCCTGATTTTTTCCTCTAAAAATACGACTTTTAACCAGAAAGAACCAATTTCTAGGCGACTTCTATCAACTATTCATAGAACTTCCTGCACAAAAAGCCAAGAAAAATCTGCTCTTTTTTTGCATAATTCACTGTTCCAGATGGTTCTGTTTATAACCATTTTGTTTATGGAACTATTCGACGAAGTGAAAACCTATGGCTGAGAGATTTTCAGTTAAAATTTTCAAAAAATCACCCGTCTTTATCTTGTGATCAAGGCTGTCAAAATCGACGGCCAGTCGTGGCCGGCCGTGAAAAAGCCGCGGCTTTTCTACGGCTTTTTCACGGCTTTTTGAAAAAAAAGCCATGAAAAAGTACTGAAAAATAATAAATTTGACGGCGGGCTTTTTCACGGCCGGCTTTTCATTTCAAAATTTTTTCAAAAAGCCGGCCGTATGACAGCCTTGCTTGTGACCACTATTTTCCTTTTTCCCACTATTGATATTCAGCAAAAATTCCTACTTTTTTTCCATCTCAAAATTACTCATCCTCTACATTCTCATCTATTGTGGGTGGTGGGTGCTGGAGTGTTCCAACCGCAATAAATTGCCGGAAAACATACAGTTTTTTTTTTCGGAAAAAACTCTTTTTTTCTCTAATTTTCTCTGGTCTTTTTTGAAAAGAGAAGGAACAAAACCAGTCTTCTTGTTTCCAATTTATCATTCTCCCTTCTCTCTCTTCCTTTTTCCTCTCTTGTCAACACTTGTCAAGGGTGAAGAAAAAGGAGAAAAACTGTACTAATTTCTGTTTCAAAAAACCTAGAATCCAGAATTGTTTGGAGAAAAAATATTGCTATTGTTGAATGAATGTAAATTTATGGAATTTTGGAATTTTTTTCCGAAAAAGCACAAAACCTAGGACCGGAAGAAGCTCCACAAAGGGAAATTTTCGGTTTAAAACAAGCTTGAAAATAGAGCGTTTTGGTCCATAAAGTGGGTACCTTTTAGAGTTCAAAACCCTCATTTTCTAGTATATTATTCTCAATTTAAAACATTTTCAGCCTAGGAATTCCGAGAAAAATGACAAGAAATAATTTTTTTTTGAAGAATTGATATAAGGGATTTTAAGGTTCTGGAGCCAAGTTTTTTATTTTCGACTTTCCTTTTTGGCTTTATTCCGGCCTAATCCGCGATTTTTCACAGATTTTCCGTTCTTTCTGTTTCTCTCTTCCGTCTCCCATTTAATTTGAAACACAGAGACACGCCCGCCAACACAACACAAGTCATAGATACACTCTCTAATTTTCTCTGCGTCTCTCTATTTCTCCTTATCTCTTTTGATAATACTTTAGGAGAGAGAGAGAGACCGCCGCCGAACCAACAGGGGCAGCCGAAAACAGTCAGTTTATCTTTCTATCTGTTTCTCTGACCCCCTATATTAGTTCAACACCACATAACTATTTATTGTTCTCGATTAATCGATTATTGACACTCATTGTTGCCACTGGGATTTACCACGTGGTATTTTTTTTCTAAATGATGGAAATAATGGGCTTTTAGATCGGAAACAGCGATTTTAGGCCAACTTTTGACGTCAAATTGAGAAAAATTGGGTTTTAGGCCTATTTTTAGGCCAGATCAGTTTCTTGGGCTAGTTTTGAAGCTCATTTCAAGCTGGCTCACGGCCTGATTTACGTCATTTTTTAGGCTTGAAAAACTCCGACTCCAGACTGAAAATAGTTAATTCAAGCTTTTTTTTTTAGGCGAAAAGACATTTTCAGTTCATTTTCGGTCTTGAAAGCCTGATTTTCAGCTCTTTTTCTAAGCAAAGCATAGAGGTTTTAGGCCAGGAAACCCCTTTTTCCAGAACTTTCCTCCCCATTATCACCACTAAATCAAGCCTCTTATCAGCCCAAAAAGTATTAGATAACACATAATTTTTCCATGAATGTTGATATGTTTTTTCTCCTGAGTGGGGTGATAGCACAGGACAAAAAACATGATTTTTGAGCTCTAAAAACCTCAAAATAATGGGGAAATTACGCTTTTTTGGCTCGTTTCTGCCCCAAAATTGTCAAATTTGGACCGTTTTTCGTCATTTTTCGGCCAAACTCTCATTAATTAGCTAATCTCAACTATTTTCAGATGCACTAAGCCCCGAAAATGTCTACAACATCATCCACCACAACGTGCCCTGCGTGTCATGAAAGAAAAGTACAAAGTCGATACAGTTGGCGAGCGATTCTCTATGCAATTTTTTGTTTTCCATGCGGTTTTTATTGTTGTTTGAGACGAAAGACGTGGTACTGTACACAGTGTCAGTGTGATGTGAGTTTTTGGAGTTTGAGCTCCGGATTATAAACAGAATAGGTCCAGCCTAGATTTCAAAAATATGATTTAAAATAGGTCTATTTTGAGCCATTTTGAGCCACAAACAGCCACATTAGAGACTGCTTAAACCAAATCCAGAAGTTTTTCGCACCGATTTCCGTCATTTTTTGACTAGTTATCGGACGAATAAGAATTAATTTTAGTCCAATTAATGCTGTTTCTCCCGTTTTTTAATGGCAGAATTCCTTTTTCCAAGCTGCTCCGGAAAAAAATAAATTTCAGATTGAGAACCAAAACTGACCAATTTTCACTCATTTTTTGGCACAAGAATTTTTTTCGAAACCAAAATCCTGTATTTCCAGGTAGTAAAACGCACTGAGACCCGCCAAATTTTGCCACGTGGCAGTATGTCCCTTGGCTACAACTATCGTCTTTACGAATCCACAAAAACGGGTCTTCCGGCCTCATTTGCCGCCTACCGTAATCCGGCAATGTCAACGACGTCATCGACAGATTCTACAGTATCCACAACAATTTCAACGGCTCCAATTGTGCCATAATTTTTGGGGTTTTCAGGGGAATTTTTTCAACTTTTTTGTATATTTTGGGGTAAAGGTTAATAAAATGAGCCAAATTTAGAAGTTTAAGGGTCATTTTGGCCAATTTTTGATGGTTTTTGACCCAGAAAAAGCCATTTTCGTAAAGATTCCCCTCTATTTATTCTGTTTCGTGTCAGAAGCTTCCCTTCCTTTCTCGCCTCCTTACCATTCGATTTCTTGTCAATTTGCTCTTTTTCACGTTCCAATGCCAGAAGTTTCGTCTCGAACGCCTTTGATTTTATGAGAGCGCGATGGTCGATCTGGAAATTTGTTTTTTTTTGAGATTTTTTTTGTTTCTTGTGAAATTTATGTTTGAATGTAATAAATTTACGGGTTTTTCTAGTGTTTTTTGGTGGAAAAAGGGATTTTTACGTAATTCGTGAAATCAGATTTTTTTTTAGATTTTCGAAGAAACAATCAGATTTTTATGGAGCAGTATTAATTTTTTTTTGTATGAAACAGAAATTTTTTTTGAATTCTCAGTGAAAAAAAGAAGCGACCCTCCAGTTTTTTGAAGTTTTTCGTTGAAAAACTTGCAATATCGCTCGTTATCTTGTTTTTTTGTCCGAAAATTATGATTTTTCAGTTTTTCAATAATTGCGGGAATTCGATTTTTCTTCTAAAACTAGTATTGCCGTAAAGCCCCTTTAGTTAGCCGGCACCCAGATGGAGGCATCAGGATACTGTAGTTTTAAATATACTGTAACTACTTATACTCTACTACAGCGGAAGTTATTACTGTAGTTCCGACGTCTCACTGAAACGATGAACTACAGTATTCGGTTTCAAAAAATTTCGATATTCGACAGTTCAATGATACTGCTGATCTTGAAGCGGTTCATTGCTAAACTACAATTTTGATTCGAAGGAGTACTGTGTGTTACAGTAATCCAGCGAAAATCAGGCTACTGTATCTAAAAATTCAAAAAAAAAAAAGAGCAAACCAAATTTTGACAATGTTCGAACAAAAAAATGTGATATTTTTAGTCATTTTTCAAGAATTTTAAGGTTTTTTTTAGAAATTTCAGCCGACTTTTTCAAATTTCTTACCTGCGAGGCACCCAAATTCTCTCTCAACAATCCAATGTGTTGCTCATAGATAACAATATCCGCTTCCAATATTTCAATGAATCGGTCCTGTGCCACAATTGCTTCTTTCAATCTATCAATATCCTCAAAAATCGCGGTTTTTTGATTCGCATGATAATTGATAGCATTCTCCGCCTGAAGCAAATCATCCACCATCAATTCCATCAATTTTTTCGATTCTTCGACTTCTGAATCCAGTGATCGCTTGGCTTTTTCCGAGGCGTCGAGCTCTTCTGTCAGCTTGTGAGCTTTTTCTTTCAGATGAGCCACTTGGTCACGGAGATGTCCGTTTTGTTCAATTTCCCAATTGCGAGAGGAGCGAAGGGTTTCCACTTCTTCTTGGAGGCGATCCGTCTGGAAATTAAGGAAGTTTTAGGGTGGAAAATGGGACTTGGGAGGGAAGAACAGAATTTTAAGACGCGAAAATTACAAAATTTCCGTACAAAAGTGGCTTTTTTTGCGTAAAAACTTGAAAACTGGTCGGTCCTAACGATAGAATTTTTAGTTTTAAAAAATACGTTATTTCGAATAAAAATTCGTGGCAAAACATAATATTTTCCCTTCAAAAATACTGAAAAATTGCAGAAAAACATTGATTTTTAGAAAAAAAATACTGTTTATGAAATGCAGTAAATCAATTTTATTTTATTTTTATTCAGTCTAAGGAAATGTGTCAAAAAAAAGTCTAATTTCTACGAGATTACTTTTTCCCCATTAATTTTTCCGATTTCTGATTCAAAAGTGTTTTTGACTGAAAATTCGGAATTAATCTGGGGTTTTCGGTGATTTCAACGGTCAAAAATCAGGTTTTGATGCTATAAATTTGTATCCAAAAATCTTATTTTATTAGTTTTTTAAAAAATTTTCAGTTCTAAAATCTAGTCTTCCTTCAATTTCTTGATAATTTTTCAGTGGGTTTACGACTAGTTCTTTGCTCTTTTTCCTCGAATTTCCTAAACTTTTTGATTTTTCTACTGAAAAAAAAACCTGGATTAGAAGCTAAAAATCCTTATTTTCCTTATGTTATTTCAATTTTTTTCCAGATTTTTCTTCGGATTTTCTACACAAAAACTTCATTTTAGGCCAAATTTGTTCATTTTCCGCCTATTTTCTTCAATTTTTCATCATTTTCTCGGAATTTTCACTCAAAAACCCCTCACCTCATCGTCATATTTCGCATTAATCTGCTCCAGAGCCGTCTCCAACTCTTTAATCCTTGCCGTCGCGGCGACTTTAGCCTTCAATCCAGCCGTTTTTGCCTCTTTCGACCATTTCACTATTTCTGTTTCGGATTCGTTTTTAATTTTCTCAAATGATGACGTCATTTCGGCAATTTGTTGACGAAGGAGAGCATTTTCTGAGGAGATTTCAGTGTAGGCGTGCTCCAGGGCTTCAGAGTTTTGATGAGATGATCCAGAAGACGTAAACGTCGACTGATTCTGATTCTGATGACGTAAAGAAGTCGTTAGAATTGACGGCGGAGCGTTGGGATTCAGGTCGAAAGTGACTCTTTTTCGCTGATTATGATGGTGTTTTCGATGGAGTCCATCGATATCTGGGAGACCACTGTGAGGATCGAAAAGTGGGTCAATGGGTGGAGGGGAGAAGGTTCCAGAAGACGATGGGCCTCCAGATGATGTTGACGTCATGGATTCTGGAAAAATACAGGTTTTTGTAGGGAAATTTGTCAAAATCGACGATTTTTGGCCTAAAAAATGTCTTTTCTCACAAAACACTTCGTAAAAAAAGTGAAATCTGGAAAAAAAAACCGCAATTTTTCGACTACTTTTCTGTGTTTTTTTTTTTGAAGTTTCTTTTGGAATTTCTGCCATTTTTTTTCTCATTTTTTCACGATTCTCGGTGTATTTTTCTTTTTTCATAGCCTTTCTCCCAGAATTTTCTATTTTTCCCCTGCATTCCACTCACTTCTCGACGCAATAACATGTCCTGGTGATGAGCTTCGAGCTCTTCTCTCTGTATGCTTCGATGAAGACGTCATCGATCCAGAAGACGTCAGTAATCCGGGTTCTGTTTCAGTGGACATGTCTTTTTTGTCTCGATTCATTTCTTCGAATTTTTGTTGAACAATTCGCATCGCTTGATTTTTGACACTGGCCACTTCATTGTGTTCACGGACTCGTTCCTAGAAAAATAGGGGGTTTGAGTGGATTTTGTGGAAAAATAATTGATTTTTGAGCAGAAAATATGGATTTTACGCTAGAAATAACGGTTTTCGCTTCAGAAAAAAGTCGATTTCAGCTAGGAAAAAGTTGTTTGCCTCGGCGTCATTTTTCAGCTATTTTCTTTTTTCTTCTGATAATTTTGAGCTATTCTCGTTAAATCTTTCACCGATTTTCAATATTTTTTCAACGCACTTTTCAGAGCTTTCTCCATGTTTTCAGCTATTTTTCCATTAATTTTCTCTTTTTCTTTCGCTTTTTCTTGACATTTCTGCTCACCTGTAAATCCAATATTTGTCTCTCTTTGTCCAATATCACATTATTCAAATCGACAATTCGATTATCCTTATAAACCAGTTGTTGATGGACCCGTTCATCAATTGACTTTTGTTGTTGATTTTGTTGTTGGCTTTGGTGTTCTCGCGATGTTTCATCCATTTTTTTTTGAATATGATGGTGGTTTTTACCCTGGAAACAAAACTTTGAGAAAAGGGAATTGGGGAAAAATAGCGAAAAAAAAATGCGAAAAGCGGGGTAAATTAGAGAAAAGAAAACCAAGAGATAAAATTCACGAACATAGAGAAAAAATTAGAAGTTTGATCACAAAATTCAGAAAAAGAAGACGTGAAATTGAGCTAATCTGTGAAAATTCAATTTTTCTTTCAAGGTTTTCAGCAAAAATCATGATTTTTGATTTTTTTTAACTAAATAGAGAAAAAAAAATACCTAATTAGCGGAAAATTAACTGATTTCACCTCCGAAATTCATGCTTGAACCGGTTCAAATTAGCCTTGTTTTTCGAATTTGGGTGGAAAAAACAGAAATTAGGGGATTTTACGGCAAAATTGAGAGAAAATTTGAGGTTTTAATGTTAAGCAGCGTTCATGATGTAGCTTTTGTAGTTAAGCAGCGTTCAAAATATTGGTTAAGCAGCGTTCAGAATGAAGTATTTTCAGTTTAGCAGCGTTTAAAACTGCAATTTAGCAGCGTTGAAAGTATAGCATTTGTAGTTTAGCAGCGTTCGAAATTTTTGCGGGAAAAATCGGAAAATCTTTGAAAAAGTTCGATTTTCCGCCAAAGTTGTTAGAAAAACTACGGAATTTCGACCGAAAATTAATAAATTTCACGCGAAATTGTCAGGAAGCTTGAAAAATACACAGTTGGACATGAAAAATAGCGGTAAAGCGACAAAAAATCTACTTTTTTTCTCTTTTTCCCTCTAGAAAACACAACATTTTACTGAAAAATTCTCTCACAACCCCGAAAAATTGCCAAATTTATACACAAAATAACGAGAAAAACATGCCAAATCCAATTAAACGGCTCAAAATCCATATAAAATTGAATTATAACCCCAAAAAGCCAATAAATATCAATTTCTATACCGCAGCGGGAAACCCGAAAAGGCGGCCAACACGACACTCTCTCCCTCTCCGGTCGGCGGCCGATCGATTTTCTCTTCCCTCTCCTCCTCTTCTTTCCTTGTTGTTTCACCACTTTGACGTAAAGTATATAACACGCTTTTCTCTCTTTTCTATTTGTGAAACACACACGGAAGACAGATGGACGGGAATAGAAAAGGCTTTCCCGGGTGGTCATTGACGCGGGTCAAATATGATTGAAAATACTGATTTTAATGGGAGAAATCGGAGTTTTTTTTTACAAATTAGTGTTTTTCACGATGAAAAGCGAGCGGGCTTGAGGACGTTAAAATGCTGATTTTATGAAAAACCTTTTTTTTTCGAGAATTTTTATGAGAAAATGGCATGCTTTTGGTGGAAATTAGTGAAAATGATTTTTTTTTAGCAGTGATGGATGTTTTTTGTTGGGAAAAAAAGCAGAAATTTAGATGTAAAGCTAAAAAAAAGAGTGAGAAAATTGGTTTTTTCGGAGAGAATTGAATTATTTAAAAAGATTTCACCAGGTGAAAAAGTTTTCGTAGAAAATTAAGAATTTTTTTCAGTTGAAAAAGTCTAGAAATCACACGTGGAAACGGTTTTTTGAGCGAAAGTTCTCGGGATTTTTGGGAAAAAACCAATTCGATCGACTTTTTTTGATATTTTCGGCGTACCTCGCTTGGAAAATTATTTTTATTGCTTTGAAAAATAATATTTTAACAAAAAACTCACCGAAACCTCGAAAAATCCGTCTGAAAATAACTTTTTTCGATTAAAAACTCAAAGAAATAAACAAAAAACCACGTAATTGTCAGCTTGTGATGTGGATCGGGTCGGGACTCAATTTGCGAGTTGAGGCATGCGCCTTTAAGAATACTGTAGTTTTTGAAAATTGTTCGGTGGAGAATTGTGACGTTTCGAATCGAAAAAAGCCAAAAGTACTAAATTTTCCTGCATTTTGTCATTCTTATTACATTTTAAAGAATTTTTCACGTAGATTTTCCAGTTTTCTCAAAGAAAAAACTCGAAAATTGGCAGATAAAAGTGCGAAATAGTAGAATTCAAAAAAAAATTTCGTAGCTTTTATGGTTTAGCAGCGTTCAAGCTTGGGATTTAGCAGTATTCAGAATGTAATTTTTGTAATTTAGCAGCGTTCAAGATTTCAATTAAGCAGCGTTCAGAATGTAATTTTTGTAGTTTAGAAGCGTTCAAGATTTCAACTAAGCAGCGTTCAGAATGTAATTTTTGTAATTTAGCAGCGTTCAAGATTTCAATTAAGCAGCGTTCAGAATGTGTTTTTTGTAGTTTAGAAGCGTTCAAGATTTCAACTAAGCAGCGTTCAGAATGTAATTTTTGTAGTTTAGCAGCGTTCAAGATTTCAATTAAGCAGCGTTCAGAATGTAATTTTTGTAGTTTAGCAGCGTTCAAGATTTCAATTAAGCAGCGTTCAGAATGTAATTTTTGTAGTTTAGCAGCGTTCAAGATTTCAACTAAGCAGCGTTCAGAATGTAATTTTTGTAGTTTAGCAGCGTTCAAGTTTGCAATATAGTAGAACGAAAAAGTGCAGTTTCAGAGCAAACTTATATGGAATGCTCATATTTTGGTATATTGAGAACGTAGTTAAAGGAGGGGGGACAGGAGATTTTCGGGGAAAATTTTGGGGAAACAGTGTGCATTCTGTCGTATGATGTGGTGTATGCACTAATTTGTCAATTTTCAATATTTCAAAGAAAAACAAAACCCATTATAGAGCAGGGGTTCGAACTAGCACACAGGCTGGATTGGGAGTCAGACGCGTTACCGGTTGAGCCACAGGGACAAAAACGCGGTGGTCCTCCGAGGGACTATATGAACTTGCTTCTCTCGCCTACAAGCTGGGGAGCGTGATAATTTAAAAACCGGGCAATTTCTGATGTTCTGTTTTTCAAATATGGGTTTATAAGAATCCATTCTATGGATATGAGAAATTCAGATGAATTTCATTTTTTCATGTCCTGCCTCCTTTAAACAAATAAAAACAAATTTCAATTAAATTAGGTTTATTAAAAATGAAAGTAATTAGAGACAAATAGGCAGAAAAATTATCAGCGATATGTAAAAAATGAGAGATCAGAAATAACAACAAGATGCTAATTATTGATAAAACAACAGATGGAACGAAATGATTATGACAACAAAAAAATGATTAAAAATTATTAACAACAAGCTTCTTCAAGGCTGAAATAAAACTTCTTGGCCTCCTCATCGGTGATCTCCTCCATAGTGATTGGAGCCAATTCAACCTCTTCAAGTTCCAACATTTTCTCCAATTTATTGATTTTTTCCTGCAAATCCTTCTCTCGTTTACAAGCAGTTTTCATCTCAAATAGAAGGGCTTCTTCGGCTCCACGAAGCTCCTTTTGGCCATCGTTGACCTTCTTCTGAAGACGTTCCACTTCAGAATTCTTACAGGTCAATGCCTTCATCAAAGCATTCAAGACAGCTTCTTGATTTCTGAACTTGAGCTCATATCCATCAGTTTTTCCAAAATTGGATTGATAAGAGTCATGGATTCTCTTAATTTCTTCTTTTTTCTCTTCCAAAAATCTATAATGGCTCGAGCACATTTGAGCCAACATATTGCATTTGGCCTTCAATTCCTCAACTGTATCAGTGAGCTCATTGATAATCGTCTTGCTCTCTCTGAGCTCTTTTTCTTGCTTTGAAATCAATTCCTGAGCATTTGACAACTCAATTTTTACCTTATATGCTCCAGTTAAATCTACTCTGATGACGTCATCAGTTTGAGTTCTCAACTTGAAAATTTCGAATTTCAAATCAGAAATTGTCTTCTCATGACTCTCTTCGATGGCTTTTTTCTCATCTGCGAAATTTGAAATTTTGTCATTGGCAATTCGAATATTCGCTCTTAAATTATCAATAATCGCCTGTTGATCCTTGATTTTTCGATCCTTGGACTCCATTAAAATCTCATTTGGCGTCTGCTTTTTATTATTTTCAGATGGTCTGTTCATCTTTGGGCAAGTGTTCCAATAATCTTCAATGTTGTTTTCCTGGTTGCTGAGAAGGATGGATGGGAGGCCGATAGTCATTTTGAATCTGAAAATTGGAATGGGATTTGGATAGGGAATAGGGGGATGGGAAGGGAAAATGACGGTAGAAGAATCAAAAAAGGGGTTCAGGTATGTCTCTCTAAAAAGTAGACGAGAGGGGAGAGGAGAGAGGACCAAATGAATGGAATGATGTGTATAGTCTTCCAGATGGTCCTTATATAGTCGACTACGCTCGTTGTGCATTCTATGGCTGTACGCTGAACATCAATTCCAACTGTACGAGAGAGTGTGGGCAAGTGAGAGAGTGACGTGTTTGAAAAAAACAATCAATACATTGGAGCGCATTTGCTTTGGTCTACATGCTAGGAAGATTGAGAAGGTTGAAGATCTAAGATGATATGTTGGGGTTGCTTATTTGAAGCTCGTAACTTTCCGATTATTTTGAAGTTCGCGCTTTTGTTCACAGAGAACAAACGGTTAGTGAAGTTAAGAAGGCTGAAGACCAAATAATATTTCTTCGCAATACTGGAAGAATATTCGTCGAGGAATACAGTTGCGTTTTGCTTATAAATAAATCGGATGAGACCAACAATCTCGAAGCGACTTATTAGAAAAAGATTTCATGAAACACTAATTTTTACCATTTCACGATCTTTTCAGAACAGTTCTGAAATATAGTCCAAGTTTATCCAACTTCGCTGTGAATGCTTATAGATTCGAGGAATAGGGTTAAGCAGAGCTTGGAACGGTATCTTTTTCTAATTCTTGAAAATTTGACGGAAATGTGAAACACTTTAACGGGCATAGTAGTGTCAAAATTCTTCAGTTTCTGAATACTGGTGTATGAAGATTCATTTGAGTATCAGTGCTCGCATGAATTTTCACAATAACCAATTCAAGGAAACAAATTCAAATACAGTGAACTTTCAGCAAAATGGATATTCAGTTTGCTGGAAGTCAAGATCTCAATTTGAACTTTGGAGAATATATATTTTCGAAATTGTTTACAGTTTCAAATAACTATTGTATTAAGAGCAATTGCAGATCACATGATTAATACCATAACTTTTCATTTTCAAGATATCAGAATGCGTTCAGTTTCATCAGGGGTATGAAGTGGTGTTTCGCATGTAAATCAACCAAATAACTCCAATAACGCACCTGGAAACAAAAATTGATTAAAAAAAAGATCGCATGAAACACTATTTTTTTGAAAGACTTTTTTGGTATATATTCATAACTTATCCTGCATGATTGTGAATGCGTTCAGAAAGGAGAAATTGAGTTGAGCAGAGTTTGCAACTGTCTTTTTTCATAACTTTTTGAAATTTGACGAAAAAGTGAAATATTTCAGTGAACGTAGTGCCAAAATCCATCACAGTTTCAGAACTTTGGTTGAGTGTCAACGATTCCAAAGCAATTGAATACCGCAAATTCAATTACAACGAGCTTTCAGCAAAATGAAAATTCTAAATAGTGGAGGTGAACTTCCCAATTATCGGCCAGAACTTTGCCGGAAAAGAAAAATTCTCTGGTAAGAGCATAAAATTTTCTGCAGTTTCAAACATCTGTTGTATTAAAAACCATTTGAGCTCATATGATACATGCTCAATTCAAAGTTTGTCTGAATTGCCTACAGTTTCAAAGAATTGTTGTATGAAGTACAATTTCAGAACTAACAATAGGATCGACATAAAATTTCGAAATAAACAAGCCTGTTTCAAAAAGTCTCCTAATTTTGATCAGCGGCCCTAATCAAAACTGTACGAAGCCGAATTCTCCCGAACCAGAACTCTGGACGAATAAGAACCGGACGAATCAGAACTGACTGGTTAAAATCTGGATGAATCAGGGTCAGTTCTTACTCGGACAGTTCTGATTAGGGGTAGCAATACAATGCGACCCTCTGTTGTCATGCCAATAAAATTTGAGTTTCAGAAAACAGTTGTATAATTAACCAAGTTTTTTGTTTTAGTTGACCAAAAAAACACAATTGTTTCACAGAATTGATGCTCACTGATTCTCAACTCTAGCCTTATCAAAAAACTTTTTTGCCTTCAGTTTCGTTGAGCATATTCACAAATTTTACTGTTACTGAATGTCATCAACATCCACCGCTGAATTGATATTCTCATTATTTTCGACATTTTGTTCAAAACATCAACTTTTCATTTATATGGAGTCAGTTCTTCAAGAAAATGATCGAATCTTAATCAAAAACTGCTATCTCTTTCTGAAACCTAGCCAAACAAATCGATTGAAACGGTAATGAAATAGTTCTAAAATTATTCAATCTGTATGAATCAATTTTTGAATTTGGCTGTATATTTCTAATTCAATCTGAAGGCCACTCTAGTATCTATAAGTCAAGGACCAATTAAAGATTTTTCATTCCAAAATATTTCTAATTTTAAAAAAGTTTACCGCTTCCTCGAAAAGATGATAGAGAATTGAAAAATTGCTCATCACTCATAAAAAATTTGAGATGAAAACGCGCTCATAAAAATAATTCCAGAGCTTAATTTACGACAAAACTACCTCTCCGGATTTGGAGAAGAATTCTTATTTTCTGGTGAGGTATGTCAAAAAACCTTACAGTTTCAGAAAACCGTTGTAAGAAAACTGAGTTTTTCGTCATCGTTTCGCTCGAAGTCATGGGAAATATTTCGAGAATTTACTGCTATCGAACATCATCAAAATACCTTACAACAACGCAAACAACAATCGGGAGAAAAGACTGTTTTTGACTATTCTTCGGGACTTACTATTAAAAGAGCACATACACTGCGTCCAATAATTTTAGGACCCCCCTAAATTTTGGAGCTCCAGACAAAACTAAAAGTGATATCAAAATTCTGTTAATGCCATTCGATTTGGGATGTAAAATAACCTTCAGACACAATTTTTCATGATCCTTTGACTTTCCGTACTCCCACAGCACAAAAATGTCACTTTTTCGACCGTCCAATAATTTTAGGACCCTCTGAAAATGATTGTGAGGGGCTGTTTTTCCTGAAGTTTCAACACTCCAAAATGATTTGTTTCTACTTTTTGGAATATTTCATGAAGATTCTAAATCATTCTGACCGTTTGCAACAAATATCAGAACTCTTCAAAATCACACTTTTCACCTATTTTACGCTATTTCGGGCAAAATGAGGTTTAACTGATTGCGGGCTCATAAATATTTTCAGTGAGGCCTTCATACTGCTAAGACGTTTATCAGTAGCTTGTTTCTAATCGATCTAGAAAGCATTGTTCCGAGAAAAGCCGATTCCTCTTCAGTTAAACCGCTTTTTGCCCGAAATAGCGTAAAATAGGTGAAAAGTGTGATTTTGAAGAGTTCTGATATTTGTTGCAAACGGTCAGAATGATTTAGAATCTTCATGAAATATTCCAAAAAGTAAAAACAAATCATTTTGGAGTGTTGAAACTTCAGGAAAAACAGCCCCTCACAATCATTTTCAGAGGGTCCTAAAATTATTGGACGGTCGAAAAAGTGACATTTTTGTGCTGTGGGAGTACGGAAAGTCAAAGGATCATGAAAAATTGTGTCTGAAGGTTATTTTACATCCCAAATCGAATGGCATTAACAGAATTTTGATATCACTTTTAGTTTTGTCTGGAGCTACAAAATTTAGGGGGGTCCTAAAATTATTGGACGCAGTGTATTTGAGCAATCATAGTTAAAAAAAAAAACTTTGTTAGAACTTTTCTTCCAAAGCTATTCTGCCTAGCTATTCTGCCATATTTGAAGTAGGGTTTCCATTTCGGGCGGGAAAAAAACGGGGGCCCGCCGCCCGCCCGTAAAATTGCCCGCCCGGCCCCGCCCGTGCCGCCCGGTTGACGCGGAATATATTTGAGAAAATGTTTTTTAATGAAAAATTTTAATATTTAAGAATTATTTTTTCACGCCAATTGAATAATTACGGGGGGCACGGGCGGGCGGCGGGAGGGTTGCCGCCCGGGCGGTCAAAATGCCGCCCGAATGGAAACCCTATTTTGAAGAATCTAACAATGACACTCAAATTATTTTTTATACAACAATGTTTTGAAACTGTAGACAATTTTGACATTGCTCAAAAATATTTCGCTGTTTCTTCGAAATCCTAAGAGGAAATTGTGGCCGTGTTTGAAGTTTTCTCTTGAGAAAAACACGTGATTTTTTTTTAATTTTACGGTGTTCATAAAATTATTTCAACGCTAAAAACTCGAAAAGTCCGGAAACGTAAATATCAATCTTATCACGGATTCTCGAATGGCTATTTATATATGAATAGTCTGCAACTGTAAAGAGTTTCGTAACAATTCTCACCAAATTATGTCGCTATCTTTTTTAGTTTCGTCGTGATTCAAAATTGAAATTGGGGACATAATTTTTTGCCTTCGAACATCTTATTCCGTTCAAAACGATTCACTTCAAATCAGTTTGGAACCGGAACTTTCAATTCAAAATTTTTCATGGAAACCCCAAATTTCCATTGCTATCTCTTTTTGGGACCGAATGAAAGGAATCGAGTGAAACGGTAATGGAATAGTTCCAAAAACATTGAATTCGAATATAATCAATTATTTAAATTTGACTGTACTTTTTGAATTCAATCTGAAGGCCACTCCATTATTCATAATTCGAGGACCAACCGAAGCCTTTTGATTTTAGTATTTTTAGTTTTAAAAAGTTCACCGTTTCCTCGAAAAGAAGTTAGAGATTGAAAAAAGCTCACCACTCGGAGGTATTGCAAAAGTCAGAGCAAAAAAATAACGAACTCGTGATCATAAAAATTACCAAGACCTTAAATTTACGATAAACTAGCCTTCCGGATTTTGGAGAAACGTTCTAATTTTTGGTATGGTATGTCAAAAAACCCTACAGTTTCAGAAAATTGTTGTATAAAAATCAAGGTTTTTGTTTTTATTAATTGGCTTCTCTGTTCAGAATTGAGTTTCCTTCAAATCACATATTGCTATTACTTTCTGAAACTTAGTGAAAATTACCGAGTGAGACAGTAATGTGGGATATTTCCAAAATCATTTATTTGGAAATTGCTTTTGTTTTTGGACTGTAGTCTGAAGGGCACAATTCAGAATTCAAGGACCAATCGAAAATTTCTTAACCTATGAAATCAAAAACAGTTCACCGTTTCTTCTATCCCATATTTTTAAGAACAGGCAAGTTTTAAAAATTTTAGTGAAATTATTCTCATCGTGTTCTGACTTTACAGCCTCACTATCATGACTTCATGACTTGCGCTCGTTTTCGTAGAACATTTTTAAAAAATTTACTGCTACTGAACAGACATGAGCGGAATTCCGTCTTCCGTCTTCCGCCTTCCGTCTTCCGGGCTTCTTTCTCTTTCGTCTTCCGACTTCCGGAATTTCAAAAATTATTCCGTCTCCCGGCTTCCGTCTTCCGTGTTTCCGGATGATAAGGAGCTTTAAGAAAACGGAAAGTAGGGAAAAATTTTCCAAAATTTTCAGCTTTTCAACACGGTATAGCGCGTTTTAACATATTTGTTTAATCATCAATCTACGTTTTTGTTACGAAAAGTTCAATTTCGTCCCACAAGATTTAGTTTTTTTCTCGCCGGAGCAGTTTCGAGCTCCTTTTTTTTTTTTGTTCCTCCCGTTTCCTTCCTTCCGTCTTCCGGGATTTTAAAATTTCTTCCGCCTTCCGTCTTCCGAGTTTTCAAAAACTGTTCCGTCTTCCGTCTTCCGTCTTCCGGATTCAAAATTTTCTCTTCCGCTCATGTCTGCTACTGAATAGCATCGACTTCCATTTTTGAATCGGTTTTCTCAATCTCTTTTTGATTTACATGGGCCCAGAAACCGCTAATCTTTTCTGTTCGAAAATGATTTTTTTCTGCTGGAATCATCCTGATATTAAACGAGAAAATGAACCAATAGAAAACAAATAGTCGGTATCAGCGACTGGGATCTTGGATATATCTATGGTGATTGTATCATAGTCACTCAAACTATTCTTTATACGACAATTTCTTGAAACTGTTGACAATTTTGACACGGCTCAAAAACATTTCACTGTTTTTTGCTATTTATATATGAATAGTCTGCAACTGAAGATAACTTTGACACAATTTTCACCAAAGTTTTTCGCTGTCTTTTTTCAAAAAAAGTAGTTTTGGTCGTGGTTTGGAGTTAGAATTGGAGGATTAGTTTTTTTATTCGAATTTCGTCCAGAATGATTTCTTTCAAAAAAGTTTGGAACCGGAATTTTCAATTCATACTTTTCCATGAAAAAAACCCGATTTCAGTTAAGAATGGTCAGACTCCAACTGCTATTTCTTTCTGGTACCTAATGAAAAGAACCGAGTGAAACGGTTCCAAAAATAGTTCCAAAATTAATGAATTTGAGCGAACCAGTTACTTGAATTTGGCTGTACTTTTAAAATTCAATCTGAAGGCCATTCGTAATTCAAGGACCAGTCAAATCTTTTTCGTCATAAAATATTCCAAAGTTCTTAAATGTTCTCCGTTTCTTTGAAAAGATGAAGGGGAATAAGAAATCAAGTGGTGTACAGCGGTTCATGCAAACTATTTCAGGACTTTAAATCTCGGAAAAATATCTTCCATTTTCAAACTCCGAGAAAAAGTGCAACACGTTTTTTTTTAATCAAATCCCCACTTGGGAGTTCTCACTAAATTCCTTCTCTATCCTCACCATCATTACTTTTTTTGCTCCCGTTTTCGTTGAGCATATTTCAAAAGCTCTCTGTTTCTGAATATCATCAAGATGTATCGTTGAATTGGCTTCTTCATTATTTACATAAGCTTCCGTTTAACTGTTTTGACCACACAGCTCCCAAAGTCATTAGTGGGAAAAGAGGACTGATTCATGATTATTCTGATTTAGAAGAGCTTGGACATTTTTGAAAACTGACTGATTGAAGACAAATATTTGATACAAGCCATTAGAGGATTATCATAGAAACTCTAATGAATCTTTATTCAAGGATCTAATGAAACAGTAAGCCATTCTGATATGGTTCCTCCATACTAGAAAACGCTACAGTTCCGGATAATTTTTATATAAAAAACCAATATGTTGTTTTCGTTGAGAAGTTTTCATACTATACGAACTCATATTTTTTTTTTGATCAACATACTCCGTTTATTGTGCAAAATCATGTGCAAAATTCCACTGTTACTGTATAGCATCAAGTTCTATTGTGGAATTGGCTTTCTTGATTAGACCTGAATTGTCCTTTCATGGGTATCCTCGTTTTTTTGAAAATGCTAGAATGATTTTTTTTGCTGGAATCATTCTGACAATAGACTTAAAGGAGGACTATAGTCACATTTTTTTATTTCCATTTTTTGTTTATTTTTTCATGCTGATTCCATTGCGCACGAAGAAATTGCTCAAAAATCGCTCTGAAGCGCACAAATTGCGCTCAAAATCACGCGTTACAGTATGGCGGCCGCGGCCGTCTGGCCGAGAATTCCACAGCGCGGGGCAGTTTTCTCAATATTTTTCGCGTTTTTCCTACGTTTCACATGCCAAAATAGAAGAATATTGATGTTTCTTCACAAAAAAATGTGAAATCAACAAAATAAAGGCGAAAAATATTGAGAAAACGTCCACGCGCTGTGGAATTCTCGGCCAGACGGCCGCGGCCGCCAGACTGTAACGCGTGATTTTGAGCGCAATTCGTACACTTCAGAGCGATTTTTGAGCAATTCCTTCATGCGCAATGGAATCAGCATGAAAAAATAAACAAAAAATGGAAATAAAAAATGTGACTATAGTCCTCCTTTAAAAATGAACCAATCGAAAAACATTCGGTATTGGAATTGTTAAAAAAATCGGAATTTTATCATTGTCGCTCCTCCAAGTTTTCATACGACAATCTTATAAAACTGTAGACAATTCTGAAATTATGTACACCAGAGAATTTCACTGTTTCTTTGGAGCTCAAAAGGATAGTTGTGGCCGTGATTTGAAGTTCTGTGAACCGCATGTTATCGAATGGTTTTTAACAGTCTTGAATAAATCAGTTGAATTAGGACACCAATCTCATCACAGAATTAAAAATGGTTCTTCATTAAACAACCTTCTGAAACTGTAGATGATGTTCTGAAATTTTAGTACTTAGTATGTGAATCTTATAGTAAGTAGTAAAATTATCATTACATTTCATGACAAAAACTGACAATTCCCTCACCGTACCTTTTCTGCCATTCCTATCCTCAACGAACGCGTTTTTTCTTCTTTTGTTTGATTTTTACACCAGTACGAGCGATTTTTCAAGAAATTAATCTTTCATTTTCACATATAGAAACACTGTTTTTTTTCCTGATATATGAGATATTCTTCATCGGTCCTGGAGCAAGAACAGTTTTCAGAATATTCATGTTTATATACAGTTTTGCAGTTTTTCGCGGTTTCGCTTGGTCTTGTTTTTTAGATTTCAGGTAGAGCTAGAGATAATTTACAGGCCCATTCGAAACAAACTATAGCAACTCAAATGGTATTACATGAAACAACTTTCTGAAATGGAAAAAATACTTGAAAATTTAGTAATTCATTGTTTTTTCCAAACTTCAAAAGGTCGTGCTTCGATGTACTGACCTCTGAACTCCCGCAATTCGATTTTTCAGTGGTTCCAAAAGATTTTTGAAATTATTTTTAGCTCTCGAGTAGTTCAGACCAATTTTGTTTAGAGTTCATATAGGTTATCACGGACATGGAAATCGGTCGTAATATATAAATTGTCTGAAACTGTAGACAAATTTTGACAGAATGTTCATCAAAGTATTCCGCTGTTTCAACAGAGTTCAAAAAGATATTTTTAGAGTTTCTCAATATTGACTTTACAGTTTTGTAGTGTAACAGAGTTGTACGGTTCTTCTCTTAATTAGGGAGATCGTAATCTGGAATTCGGAAAGACTCTCAGAAACGCGGATTTTTTCCAGAGCTAATACAAATAACTGAGTTTTTAAATGTTAGTAAGGCTTTGTTTTTTTCGTGCCTTCTTTGAACCATTTTGTCATTGCATTTGCTCATTGCATACTGAAGTATTTCCTCTTTGGCTAGAAAATTTTGAGTTGAAACGAATGGAAATTTACTTTCCCAGAATACGGAATTTGGAAGAAAGACTGTAAAAAAAGTCCCGTAATTTCGTGCAACTGTATTGTGTGATGACGTTAGAATCGATCAAAATGTTGCGAGGAGGCCAGTTCAACTATATTTGTTCAACTATATTTATTCAACGCTGTTCAGTAACTCACAGAATTTTTCGCAGCTGTTGGGCAGGAGAAGGGCCGTCACTTGCCCATCACTTTGGGCGAGATTTGGGCAAACCGCTTGTGGGCAGCAATTGGGCAGGGATTGCGCGGAAATGGGCAACACTTGGGCCTTGGGGCGAGCATGGGCATTAAATGGGCGGAACTGGGCAACGACGCGCGGAAATGGGCAGCTTTTGCGCGATGATGGGCATTGTTTGGGCAGACTCGCCGCTGCCAAGCGGCGAGTCTGCCCAAAAAAAGAGCGAATTGCCCAAAGCATGGGCAGATAGGCCGTGGAGTATTTGAGAATAGCAGAATTTTTGATTTGTTTAATTTGTATCTATTATTTGATTCTGAAATCTTACTTCATAGAACATTATTCCGAAACTGTAGAAAATTTTGGCACTTAGTTTATTGAAATTTTTCACTTCATTACCAAACTTTAATAACTTAGATATGGCAGCGAATTGCACTCTAAGTCTAACTTCTGCAACTTGAAATTCAACTCAAATGGAAATTCATTCAAAGAAAACCACTGAAACCATAGAAAATTCTGATTTACAGGTTTTTCGAAAAAGCGAATGAAGTTCTGAAAACGATTTCAATTACAGTGATCTTACATTTCCGCAATCAAATTGTTCTGTTTCCTACAATTTCTCTATAAATGCATCTGGGAACCGTTGGCAGTCCAATCGTCTTTCATTTAGCAATGTTATGAAACTGGAGAAAAATTTTGACCTAATTTTCACAAAAGTGTTTCACTGTTTCGTCGAACTCCAAAATGATCCGAAAATTACGAATTCGTGGTGTGGTTAACTTTTCTTCAAATGGATTCACAAAGA
Organism: Caenorhabditis doughertyi; assembly: GCA_963572265.1. NCBI lineage: Eukaryota > Metazoa > Nematoda > Chromadorea > Rhabditida > Rhabditidae > Caenorhabditis > Caenorhabditis doughertyi. The sequence goes on along the minus strand of OY751556.1, from coordinate 7,565,973 downwards.
AGTGAAATGAATTTGGACTGTATTCTAGAAAAGTTCGCAAAAAGGAAGTGATGTTGTTTGTTCTGTCCAGCTTTTGAATGGTGATAGCTTTCTCAATTCTTCTTTTAATTAGAAAAAAACAGTAAAATTTGTTGAAAATACTTAAGGACCCAAAGCTTAGGTTGGCTCTTGCTTTATGGATACTTGACTAGACTTCAGACCAGAAAACGGAATTCCGTCTTCCGGATTCTAAACTTTTTCCGCTCATCTCTGCTTCGGACTTAATTCAAACTATACAGGCAATTTCAAATTTAATGATTTCGGAGGTATGCTTTTACCGTTTCATGGGGTTCTTTTCGCTAGGTTCCAGAAGAAAGAAAGCAGTGTTCTGATTATTCCTCTCAGAAAACGAGTACAGATACTGTGGACAATTCTGATTTTATGCCACAGTATTTCTAATTTTCTCCAGATGAATTCGATACCAGTGAGTTGAACTCGAACCGTTTGATATACAACAATTTTCTGAAACTGTAGAAAACTTTGACAATGTTGTTCAAAATATTGTTTCACTGTTTCATCAAACTTGGAAACATTCAAAGAATGATGAGTCCATGCTAGGATCCTGCTATGTAACAGCATTAGAAATCAAATAAGAAAACGTTAGAATATATATCACAGAAAAGTTATGAAAAAAAAGCAAAATTAGTCTTTCTTTCGATCCATTTTTAGTCAGCGGTTTCCAGGTTTTTGTTCACACTTCGAAAGTTTTGATAATAAAAAATTCGTGCTCCGACGCATTTTCTTCCAGCAGTACCCAGAAAACTCCTTTAATAATTGCCTTATTCACCCTTCTCAATCCCTCCTTGCCTGTAGACTAGACCAAAGCAAATGCGCTGCTATTTATTGATTGTTTTTCAAACACGCCACTCTCTCATTTGCCTATACTCTCTCGAACAGTTGGATGGGTGTTCAGCGTACAGTAATAGAATGCACAACCAGCGTCGTCGACTATATAAGGACCATCTGGAAGACTATACACATCATTCCGATTCATTTGGTTCTCTCTCCTCTTCCTCTTGTCTCCTTTTTGGAGGGGACCCCTTTCTCATTATTGATTTTTTCTGCGTCTTTCCCCCTCTTGTACCCTAATTCCCTATCTTAATCCCATTCCAATTCCAGATTCGTCATGACTATCGCCCTTCCAGCTGATCTTGTCGGTAACCCGGAGAATAAATCTGAGGGTTCTGTGGATCCAAAAGTTGCCAAAGCCATCGACGATGATAAGAAACCAACACCAGAAGATATTATAATGGAGTATAAGGACCAACAAATCAAAAATCAACAGGCGGTCATTGATAGTTTGAGAGCAAATTTCCGAGTTGCCAATGCCAAAAAGTCGATGTTAGAAAATGAGAAAATAGATATGGAAAAGAGTCATCAGAAGACAGTTGATATAAGGCAGTCCACAATTCGCCTTATCAAAAGGGGATTTCGAGTCGATGCCGTCATCGACATGGATAACATTGTGCCAAAAACAACTGAAGAGTTGTCTAATGCTAAGGAATTGGTTTCGAAGAATGAAAAAGAGCTCCAAGAGAGCAAGACGACTATCAGTGACATCACTGACAAAATTGATAAATTGGAGGACAAGAATAATATGATGGCTATAAAATGCTCAAGCATTTACAGATTCATACAAGAAAAGAAGGAAGACGTGGATAGAATTCACAAGGATTATCAATCCAATTTTGGCAAGACTGATGAGTATGAGCTCAAGTTTAGAAATCAAGAAGCTGCTTTGGATACTATCCAGAAGAAATTGGCCACCAAGGATTCTGAAGTGGAACGTCTCCAGAATAAGGTCAACGATGGCCATAAAGACATGTGTGGGGCCGAGAAAGCTCTGCAGCTTGAGCTTGAAACGGCTTGTAAACGAGAGAAGGATTTGCAGGAAAAAATCAATGAATTGGAGAAAATGCTGCAACTTGAAAAGGTAGAATGCTGCTATCATTAAAGAGGAAAATAAGAATGCCAAGAAGATCTTAGTGGGAAATTGCGCCACTTTTTGGTATTTTCACTGTTTTCTAAAAATCATTTCATTCCATCGATTGTCTTATCAATAATACACATTTCTTTGTTCTCTCCTATCTCCCTTTTTTTTTACATATCTCTAATAGTTTTTCTGAAATTTGTCTTCAATTATTTTTACTTCTTTCATTCTCAATAAATTTCAATTGTTTGCAACTTTTTTGTTTACCCGATTTGAACAATACAATGAGAAAAAACAAAAGTATTCCATACAAAGTATCACTAAAACTGCACTTTTTTATTCCTTCAACGCTACTAAACTACAAAGACTACATTTTGAACGCTGTTGTTTTTCCTATCGAAATCATTTCTCTAAATCATCAATGTTCGTCAGCATCAGGGAGCTTGCAAAACGAATTTTCTGTGTTTCAGAGAGTGTAGTGGAAGTAGACATTGAAGTATTCAGTCGTTTTACAACCTGCCTGAAACAGGTCAATTTTATTTTGTAATGACTTTCCCAATTCACCTCAGAACCTGTCAGAACACTTTTAAATGTAACACTGTAAATGATTTCAGTACGCAACTGTGTTAACTTACAGCAAACAATAATTACGGCTTCAGGCCTGTTCTGTGATCGACAAACCTACTCAGGCAATCATCGAGTTTCCTTATCATGCGAAATACTGAGAAAGTCTTACCAAATTTTCTCTTTTGCCAGAATTAGTGAAATTCTCTGATATAATTTCGAGAAAGTCTACAGTTCCTGAATGTTTATGTATGAAAAACACTTTGAGCTCCTTTGATGAAATACGGACTATTTTGAAAAAAACGTTTTATGACCGATTACTGTTATCGGATAGTACCAAAAATCCATTTTTCAAGTGATTTCCTCATTAGGACCGCTTTTCTTGTCCCAACCATACTTGTCGCGGGCCGGGCCGGGCCGGGCAGTTTTGGAATTTTTTCTCGGCCCGGCCCGGCCCGGCCCGTTCGGCCCGGCCCGCCTGCCCGCCCGGCCCGGCCCGCCTGCCCGCTCGGCCCGGCTTAGAAAAATTCGGATGAAATTTGTATTGAAACTTCTGATGTATACAATTTTATTCAGAACTATGTCAACAAAGTTCAAGCTAACAAAACCTATATAACCGTAGAATCAACCATATAAAACTAGAACTACTAAAGAAAACAGAAAACCAAAAAAAACTAGAACAACAATAGGAAGCTAGAATAACAATATAAGCGAAGAGTATCAGCAAAAAAAAAAGTTATCAAACCCAATCTGGATACTTCGAGGCTAATTGAGATGCGACTACAATTAACTCGGCTCGCGAGTATTGCAATCTTGTGCGACGACTGTCCAATAAAAACCCGGCAACGGAGAACGTTGATTCACAGATAGCTTCAGATGGAATAACAGAAAAAGTTTGAGCAGCAACTTCGGTGAGATTTGGATAGTCCGAAGATTTTCTCTTCCAATACTGCTCAACAGATTCTTCCAAAGAGGTATCAACTGGTTCCGCAATGTACCTGTAAATGTTGAGCTACTGAATCTGGAATAGCCGATGTATGATACCGTTCTAACTCGCTGTTTGTCAGATCATTATGTGCTGGTTCGTCAGAAAATGAGACCATTAGAGCAGAAACTTGGTCAAGTTTTTTTTCGGTTCCCAGTGTTCGTGGAGGTGTTGGCTCTTTTGGCAGCATTAACATCACATACTTATTAGCTCGCTCTTTCTCAACATTATCAAACAACTTCATGCGTTTCATTGCTGGCGTGAGAAGCACGGCACCATAATGAACTTCCGTGAATTCTTTGATATAATGTTGGACGGAAAGGAGGGCCGACTTCGAAAGAACTCGAACAACTTCGGTGTCGAGTGAGTCAATTTCCAATCCAGTAAAGTCACTTTGTTCGAATTTCGTAAATCTTTTCTCCATATTTTTGTAGCTGGGCAGGACAAGATGGAATTGTTGCATAAAAAGCTAGAAAACGGAACAAATACCTTTTCATAGGCACGAGCAATCACTTGTTTCGCCATTTCTTCCGAGTACTTCTGAACTGTCTGGCGCGAAGGAAGCTGTTTTTTGGCAACAATTCCATAACCACTGCTCCTAAATTTGCGATAGTTGGAGTTTTAAATAATCAAATTAATGTCACTAACACTGAATTGCAAATGTCGACAACGAAGTCTTCCATTGCGCTGCTCGACATGTGGTTGTAACTCTTTCCAGATTTCACACAATATCTACTCATAGCTCTACAAAGTTTCGCCAGTTCTTCTTCTCTGAACTTTTTCACATTGAAAAAATCGATGGTTCTTTGATTTTTCTGAACTGGTTGAGCTTCGTGATCTACTTCCGATCCATCTTTAACCATCATTCTTTTACGACGTTTTTTCAAGCTTGGGCAATTCTCATCAACGTGTCGCAAAACATGTGATCCATGCGAATGAGCCAAAAGCTGGTCACAATCGATACAAATTACTTTTCCACTCTCGAGAAAGTCTCCGACTTCGTTCTTTTTCAAAAGAACTTTGATTGTATCACACTTAAAAGGATCACCCTGCAAATTCAATTTTGAAAATAAGGTTGACAATAGTTTTTTCTTACCATTCTGACTTTGTCACTCTTGCAAGCAACGAGACTTCGAAGTTCCTTTTCGGCTTTCAGCGAGTCGGCGTTTCGTTTTTTGACGGTGTTTTTGACGTTCATTCTGTAATTTTAGTTGCATAGGTTTTTAAAGCACGAATAAATTTGCAAAAAAACAGAGAAAAATGAAAAAAAATGAGTTAAAACAGGGGTAAATATTTTCGAAAAAAATGGTACATTTACGATAAACTGCAAGCGCTTAGCGGAACAACGGAGTGTCGTAATAAATATTTTTTTTACGTGTCGGAAACAACAAATTAGGCAGGCAATACTCGAAAAAAACCACGAAAATTTCAGAAAAGAACGGAAAATTTTTTTAAAAATTTTAGGCGCGGGCCGGCGGGCCGGGCCGGGCCGACAAATTAATTCTCTGCCCGGCCCGGCCCGGCCCGGCCCGATCCGGGCCGGGCCGGGCCGGGCCGGGCAGGCGGGCCGAGGCGGGCCGGGCCGAGAAATCACAAGTCTGGTCCCAACCAACTCGACCACGTAGCCCCAAAAGACATCGTTCGGAAAACAGAAAACCGGATTTTAGGACTGTTTTAGGAATTATTTGGCGGTGCTCTGGACTTTTCTAGAAGTGCTCTAGGACTGTTCCGAACCTATTTCGAGGTTGTCTCAGGGCTATTCCTATACTGACTCACAAGGGACGTTACTTTAGATAGTCTTTGAGAATTTTCTATAAAATTTACCATAGACTAAGTCGACCCGGGTGAGAACAAAAATCATAGTGCGAAGGGCCACAAATCCCGTTTAAGCCAGTTATTCTGAATTTCAGACGTCGTCCAGTACAAAATTTTGCTAAAAACAAGAATTTTTGAAGCTTCTAGGACGTTTCAGGGGGTTTTAGAGAAACCACGGGCATTTCAGACATGGAGAAATAGATTCTGATACTTTTTAGAATAAAAAATTTTTTTGAAAAAATTTGCATAATGGGACCCACCCTTTTGGTGGGTTCCGAAATCCAAATTTCGAAAAATTTTTCAGAATTGTCTGAAAATTTTAGGGTGTTATCAGGGGGTTCAGAAATGGTTCCTCACAAATTTTCTCGCACCACAAACCATTTTCAGAGGAGATATTACCATTTTTCTGAAAATCAGCTATTTTTCGACATCTGCGAATTTTCGAAAAAAAGCCTTCAAAATCAAAAAACTAACAAAAATCGCCTATGATGTGTTCAGAACACTTACTGGGAGCTCCATAATCGTGTTTTTGGTGGAAAATCAGAGCTCGAATTTTTCGTCTGAAATTTTCAGACCAAAAAAATGAAAATTTTTTAACGGGATTTGTGGCGATTCTAATGTCGATTTTCGTTCTCAGGGGGTTAAAATTAGTCTCTCTGCAAATTTTTAGAAAATTCCCAAAGACTATCTAAAGTAACGTCCCTTGTCAGAACTACTCTAAAACTTTGATGGTACTGTTCTAAAGCTGTTCTCGGACGACTTTTAAGTTCAAATCAATTTCATTCGCACTTTACGGGAACCTTCGTACGATTACCAATTTTTCTTGCTGATTTCTCAAAAGAAGCAAGGGAAACAGTAATAAAAAATTAAAGAACGTGTAAAATAAGCCTTGTGATTATGGAGCTCCCTATTACAATTGTGAGGTTTACAAGATAACTTTTCAGTGGTTGGATAAGTGAAATCCAAGATTATTCAATATTCGTATTTTACAAAAAATCTCTAAAAATCTCTAAAATCTCTATCTCTAAAAATTGTTAACAAAATATGAAAAAGGTAACTTGAAACTGCACAAAATTTCAGCAATACCTATTGAGAATTGGTAAAATCAATAAGCATCAAGGGAATTTTTAAAAAATGACTGCTGAAATCGACATTTTAGTCAGGGGAATTAGAAATTGCACAAATTAGCTAAGCTGACATTTTTTTCCAAAGAAAGGAACACATCATCATACAATAAATTTACAGTTCCGGACGTTTGTTTTCTGCGATACTTTCTAGGATCAAACTGATCCTGTAAGACTTGAAGGATTAAAACTGTTTGAAAATGCATGTATTCCATCAGAAAAAGAAAAAAGTTGATCGTATTCTCCAAAACGCAGCGTTTTTGGATTAGTCTCTTCTTGTTAAATGAAGTCTTTGTAACAGTTCTTTCTAGGAATTTTTCAGATTTTCAGAGGAAACTGCTAGAAAAAAAAAGAATGCGTTCAGTGTGTTCTGCTAGCTAAACGCAAAAATATCTTCTGTTCCAATGTTGTTATAAGTATGTCATGCACAAACCGTCTATACTATTAATGTTTTTCGGTTATTTTTTCCAAAGAAGGAAACAAAAAATCATATTATAAATTTACAGTTTCGGAAGTTTGTCTTCTATAAAACTTTCTAGAATCAAAATGATACTGATTGTACATAGTTGACGAGTAAAATTGCGTGATCATCGTTCGAAGATCCCATCAGAAAAAGGGAACAGTTGAGAATCATAACCGACACGTAGCGTTTTTGAGTTAGTCTCTTTTTGTTTTTTGAAAATTTCGAAACAGTTTTTTCTAGTAATTTTTGTTTTTTTTTTGAAAATAAGAATGTGTTCAGTGTGTAGCTGCGCTAGCTGAACGCAAAAATAACGCAAAAATGGCTATTCCCGTACTTTTTCAGAACTACTCTAAAACTTTTCTTGGACTGTTCTCGGACGACATTGATAAGAAAGTTCATATCATTTTCATTTGCATTTTCATTATTCGTCTTTCTCACTAAATTTATAAAAGAAGCAAGCGAGACAGATTCAAAAAAAAAACTTGAGATCGTTTGAAATAAACATTGTTATTGTTAAGCTCCCTATTAAATGCGATTGTAGTTCCCAAGATAAATTTTCAGGGGTTGGATAAGTGAAATCGAAGATTATTCAATTTTCGTATTAAAAACCTGAAAATATATTGATATTCAAAAGTATTAACCAATATGAAGAAGCTAGCAAATGAAAAGGAAAACTTGAAACAAAAAATTTTAACAATACCAATTGAGAATTGGTGTTACCTATTTGCAAAACAGTGGTGGCAGTAATAAGTTTTTTTCTCTACTCAAGAGCTGTAAGTCGGTGATTCTAGTTACAGAACCATAAAGATCATTGAAAAATAGTGGGAGTCTTCGGAGAGCAGTTTGAAAGTGTTTTTTTCTGAAAACGTGTGTAAAGTAATCCCGGTTACAGCTGATTATCATTTCAAGAAACCATGCAAAAACAGTAGTAATTTCTTCTAGCTCTAGTTATAGAATTTGGCTTTTCCAGAAAAGGAACACATCATCAGATTATAAATTTACAGTTTCATAAGTTTGTTATCTGTAAAACTCTCTAGAGTCAAAATGATACCGATTGGAGGTAACGAGTGAAATTGCGTGACCACTAATTGAAAATGCATGTATTCCATCAGAGAAAGGGAAAAGTCGAGCATCGAGTGGAACGTACACAACGTTTTTAACTAGCCTCTCCTTGTTATTTGAATTTTTCAAATTATTTTTTCTAGTAATTTTTGAGATTTTGAAAATAAGAATGCGTTGAGTGTGTAGCTGTGCTAGCTAAACGAAAAAAAAATCTTCTGTTTCAATTATGTCATGATGTTTTGTGATGCTCTGACGTAAAATCGATAAACTATCCTGTTCCTGAACCTATCCTGAACCTATCCGAAAAACCCTAAATTATCGCTCGAAACGTATCTAGCAAAACACAAACCTACAAATCCCAAAACACCTAGCCTAAAAACCGAAAGTACTGCGGATTACGAGGATCCTTTTTCAGCTTCCTGATTTATTAATTCTTCGATGAGTCTCTCTCTCTCTCTCTCTCTCTCTCTCTCTCTCTCTCTCTCTCTCTCTCTCTCTCTCTCTCTCTCTCTCTCTCTCTCTCTCTCTCTCTCTCTCTCTCTCTCTCTCTTTATGGGCTCTCATAAACCTAGCCATTACCTTGAGGACCAACGAATAATCATATTTACTTTTTTTCTTGAAATTAAGATACGGTGTCATAACGGTGAAAAAAATGACGTCGTTAATTTTTATTTTTCCTTGTTAAAATTATATGAGAATTGAAACACTAGGACTAGCGAAAGTATCAGAGTGGTCCTCTTGTTCCATGTTTTGAACTGGGATGAAACAGAAACAAAAACATAAATTGGTTTTATAGTTTCTGGTTTCTTCTTGGGAAATTTGTTTTGAAATGATCGCCTTTCTTCCGCCTACTGAATAAAACACGAAAATCAACTGTAATATGTTGTCCGTGAAACAGTATTTTCGAAGAAAATTGGTTTCATGATTTTGTGAAAATTAGGCAACAAAAACTATTAGAAATAATAAATCAGCATGTTACTTTGATAATGCATCTCTGCTGGCTATTATGATACAGAAAACGTGCCACTCTTGAATTATTAAGGATCCGATAGTACTTGGTGAATTATACTGTTCCAGAAACTGGAATTATTCTTTTTTAATTTAAACATTTGATTGGAGATAGACAAGAAGCTCCTAACAATGATGGTCAAAGTTCCTAATGAAAGGGAGCACCTTCACTTCTGGAGAGAACTATCAAAAATCAAATTATTATACAGTTCCAGGTACATCATTAGTGTTAGATAAAGGAAATCAACCGATTTTTTAGCACTATCGGGCAATAAACTGAAATTGGAGAGTTTAGGCTGAAAATCTAATGGCAAACAAATCTCACTCATTGAATAAAAACAACGAAGTCTACATCAATATGTTACTCATGAAACCGTTTTTTATTAACTTATTATCAGTTTTTCTGAAGAAAAAAACAAGACGGTTTCATGAACCAGTATGGCTTGGACAACAAATAACTATAGGCACTGAATTGTATCCATTTTTTGATCAGCTTTTATTCAAATTCTGCATCTCCTGAATATATTAATGTAATTTCTTATAGGATGTCACCTCCGCAAGTGCGGCGCACTTCAAACCTAAGCCACGCCCCTAACTGGGTGAAAGTGCAAGTTTCTACTTCTCTCAATTAGGGGCGTGGTAAAGTCGGCGGGCTCGGACGATTTTCAGTTCCTTCAATCCCATTGGTATTAAGAATCCCAAAATAAAAGAAATTCTTACAGAAAATTTGTAACAGAAATTGTTCCGAGTTGTTTCTTGATTTGGAACGATGCTCTGAATAATCTTGAAGAACAAATGTAATTTGTTTTGAAAAAAAGTACCTGTGCCAAATAAGAAATCATCAAATTTTATTCATGGCACAGTTAAAACCTGAGAATTTTCTAATACAAAAATGCCGTTTTACTGTTTCAGTTTTGGCTTATTATCGAAAAAATTAAAATGTTCCTAATACCAGTGGTAGCCGAGTCTGTAAAACATTCCATTAAAAATCTTTACTCGGTGCTCAAATTAGGATTTTATCAGTATTGGAGGAATCGATTATTAATTTTAAAAACATAAAACAGAAGAAAACAAAAATAAGCAGCCGAAAATTTTTTTCCCTTTCTAATCACCAACAACAACGGAGTAATAAGGTGATAGATGGTATTGTACGCATATTTCCATTGCGACAAAAAAATGTATTTATAAGGGGAAAAATTATCAAAGATCAAAAATTCACGGAACGAAAACAAAATTGAGGCTCCTACGAGAATTAATGAAATGTTAGCATCAGTTAACGGTATCATAATACTACATTTTCACACGAACTCAAAAACAAAAACAGTAAAAAAAATTTTCTTGCTGCACAAGAATATTTAAAAAAAAATAGCTAATGTCGGTTCAAGAATAACAATTTTCTCAATTGGGTGAGCTTACAGTTTGCGACTTTTTGTTGTTATTAATACTATTGTTTACACTGTGACCGTTTTTGCTCCTGTTATTAGGTTTCTCTAAACGTGACTTCATTTTTGATTTCGTTTGACATGTTTATCATGCCTTTTCAATTAAAATCGTCTTTTTCAGAGAATTTCAACATTACGAGGTGAATCAAAGTTATTTTAAATGAAAAAATATACATAGTAAAGACGGTATCAGATAAGTTCAAGATTTGTTAGCTTTTTTGAAATCTTCTTTGAAAAATACTTTTTTTTGTGCATATTATTTTCTTATAGAAATGACGGCAAGTGTTCTGTAGAACAGAAAAAATTAATTTATCATTCAAATACCACAATGGAGTACATCTGTAGAATTGGCTAATTTTTATTTATTATCTGGATATCATAATGGTCAAAGTTTACACTGAGTCTGGAACAGTAATTTTTTTGGAATTTTTGTCGTTTTTGAAGTGAATTCCTTTTTACGAAAAAAAAAACTTCGAAAGATTTACTGTTACTAATTATTGGTAAAAGATTATTTTATTTCGATGTATCCTAATGGTAAAAGTAACCGCGGGTGAAAACAGAAAAATTTTCGATGTATGAATGCCTGCATTGTATCGTCTCGAAAAATTGAAAAAAAAGCTGTTAATTGATGGACATGTTCACATGAGCATTGAAGGCTTTATCTGAAACCAGTTCAATTGACCCATGTGAAACGGTGAAAATCTGATTTGTAGACTAATATTTTGGGAATAGTTGCTGTATTTAACACAAACAACAAATTTGAAGTGGAGCATTAATTGACTCAATTACTAAATCGATTCAGCATACCGAACGAGCACCGTAATCGAAAGATCAAGTAAAACTTTATTATTGTAATGAAACAGAATCACTTTTCTGTTTCTGCTCATCAACAACTGTATCTTGAGTTAATGAATGTATTATAATGGAAGATCAAATATTAGTAGCATCAGAAACGGGAAAACAAAAGAAATCCGGAAAAAATTCCCGTTTCTGATCATCAAAATGAAAAAAGAGGTATACTAAGGAACTGCTGTAATAGGAGTAGCCGCTTCATTTTCACTTCCTCCAGGAACCCTACAAAGTTTACTCAGCATCTGGATACCAAAAAGTATAATTCTACATGAACTCAAAAACAGTAATATTTTTTGATTTTTAAAGTTTTTGCAAGAGAGGTATATTTTTTCTGTTTCTGGCAACCTATTAGTCGGTTCAAGAATATTCAGATTTTCCAATTGGATGTTGTTTCGACATTTTTTGATTTTTAATTTTTTTTATGGTTCTTTGTTACTGTTGCAAAGTTTCGCTAAAAGTTTCTCTTTGTTTGAAGTTTTTTGATTCTTTGGTTTAAAATGGTATTTGAATTGATTCAATTCTTTTTCTGAACATAAAAAATATGATTTAAAAAAAATTCCACCGTAAAAACTGTATCACATGAATTCAATATTTGATAACTTTTCGAAATCTTTGTTGAAAAATACTGTTTCATGAAGAAAACATTTTATTTTCGAAAACATGGTCAGTACTTTTATTGCTCCTCGTATCGCTACGTATTCACATTCTGTTATCTTATTATTCTAATATAGAATTCCGTGTGTTTGTCCGTATGTCTGTCCGGCGCCGACCCTCCAGCCTTTCCTAGAAGTCCGATTTTCATGAAACAAAAACAGGTCGATACAGAATTCCCCCGCGATTATGCCCGTCTTTTTTTTTTACTTCATTTGGAGCTCTGAGAAGCTCTGTACTATCTATGCACATAGCCAAAATCGCGTCCCCCTGTGTTTTCCCGGGAGGCAAGAGAGAGGTGGTCGTCTCTCTTTTTGCGTAATAAAGTGGGTCTACAAATGTGTTTAATTTTATTAAGAAGACCTTTCTGTAAGATTGGGATTTCAACTGGCACAAAAAACAAAAGTTGTTTTGATCTCAACTTTTTCTTTGTCATACATACCCATAAGGTTAACTGTTTCCAAAAAACCCACCACCAAGTCCCTGTGACGTCATCACCTTAAGATAAAGCTGGAATTAAGATTTTCAGTTCGAAAACAGGAATTTTTTTCAACTTTGAGATAACTTTTTGAAATTTTTAGGGGGTGCATTTAGGAAGTTTAGAGCATATACTAAACAATTTTAAGCCAGATACAACTACTGAAAACATGTTTTTTAGAAAAATTTTCACGTTTTTTCTATTTTTCTCAAAAATTCACTTCACAGGTCATAAAATAAAATGTTTGGGCAGATTCCTCACCCGATTTGCTACAAAAAAGTCTCTTGGAGTACCCCCAATATCGTGGAACATTTTGCGCTACGGCCGTTTTTCTGAAAATCACATAAGGGTCCCCCCTTATGAATATTTTTTCAGGATCGAAAAAAAATTTTTTTGCATATCTGAAAAATTTTTTCCCAGATTCTCCATTAAATTTGGAGCAGAAAACTCTCTTGGACCACCTTGAAAATCGTGGACCATTTCGAGATACAGCCGTTTTTCTGAACCTTGCCATTTGATTTGGTGCGTTTCAGAAAATCGGCTGTATCTCGAAATGGTCCACGATTTTCAAGGTGGTCCAAGAGAGTTTTCTGCTCCAAATTTAATGGAGAATCTGGGAAAAAATTTTTCAGATATGCAAAAAAATTTTTTTTCGATCCTGAAAAAATATTCATAAGGGGGGACCCTTATGTGATTTTCAGAAAAACGGCCGTAGCGCAAAATGTTCCACGATATTGGGGGTACTCCAAGAGACTTTTTTGTAGCAAATCGGGTGAGGAATCTGCCCAAACATTTTATTTTATGACCTGTGAAGTGAATTTTTGAGAAAAATAGAAAAAACGTAAAAATTTTTCTAAAAAACATGTTTTCAGTAGCTGTATCGGGCTCAAAATTGTTTAGTATATGCTCTAAACTTCCTAAATGCACCCCCTAAAAATTTCAAAAAGTTATCTCAAAGTTGAAAAAAAATCCAGTTTTCGAACTGAAAATCTTAATTCCAGCTTTATCTTAAGGTGATGACGTCACAGGGACTTGGTGAAAGGTTTTTTGGAAACAGTTAACCCTATGAGTATGTATGACAAAGAAAAAGTTGGGATCAGAACAACTTTTGTTTTTTGTGCCAAGGCTTAGTGCTAGAGTGTCGACCCGCGAGAAATTTCTCGCATTTCTCGATTTGTCTCGCAAGTTCTCGTTCTCGATTTGTCTCGCATATTCTCGCATCATTCTAGCATTTTCTCGTTCTCGCATATTCTCGTTATTTCTCTCACGTTCTCGTTCTCGTTCTCGCATTTTCTATCATCATTTCATTTCTAGCATTTTCTCGCATTTCTCGCGAGAATGATGCGGACACGTGTTCAATGATAAAACGGTGGAAAAAACAACACAATTCGCCCCAAATAAATTATTTTCGTGAACTTTTATTTATCCACGGTCAAAAAACCTCCTCAAATTGAAAAAATTCCAACAAAAAAGTTCACGAAAATAATTTATTTGGGGCGAATTTTTTCGTTTTTTCCACTGTTTTATCATTGAACACGTGTCCGCATCATTCTCGCGAGAAATGCGAGAAAATGCTAGAAATGAAATGATGATAGAAAATGCGAGAACGAGAACGAGAACGTGAGAGAAATAACGAGAATATGCGAGAACGAGAAAATGCTAGAATGATGCGAGAATATGCGAGACAAATCGAGAACGAGAACTTGCGAGTCTCGCACTTTTTCTCGCAAGTTGCGGACGCTAGTTCTCGCGGGCCGACACTCTACTTAGTGCAGAAAGTCACGTTCTTACAGAAAGGGCTTCCTAAATTAAAAGCGATGTGAATGTTGAATTTGTAGTTAATGAAGGATCAGTACCAATAGCACTAAAGTATATTTCAGAAAGATTTCCAGACAAAAAGTATCTGAAACCGAAAACTCCCAAATACGAACAGTTGGAAAGTTCGGATTTGAGCCAAGTGATAAGTTTTTATAAACGTCATCACTGATTCGAACGGTCCCGATTGGCCAAAATTCCTTATAAAAGGGAAGCACTTCCGTTTCTGAAAATATCTGGAAAGTTTGCTTCACAGTTTCAGGTCCATCATTAGTGTTAGAAAAAGGAAAGCAACCGATTTTTTAGCACTATCGGGCAATAAACTGAAATTGGAGAGTTTAGGCTGAAAATCTAATGGAGAACACACCTCACCCATTGAATAAAAACAACGAAGTCTACATCGATATGTTACTCATGAAACCGTTTTGTTTTAACTTTTCATCAGAATTTTTTTGAAAAAGAAACAAAACGGTTTCATGAATTCGTATGGCTTGGACAACAAATAACTATCAGCAATGGCAATACTCCATTTTCCGAATCAATTTCAAATCAAATTCTGGATCTCTTCTGTACTTATTAGTGTGTTTTCATACGGGATGTCACCTTCGCAAATGGGGCGCACTTTGAACGTAAACCACGCCCCTAACTGGGTGAAGGTGCAAATTGCGGCTTTCAAGCCTTTTCACAGTCGGAGGCGTGGTTTGAACTCGGCTTGCCGCACGGCTTCCCCAATTACTGTAGGTGGCACCTTGTATAAACTGATAATAAAAGTACTTCAGTTCATTTGCAATCACTGAAGGGGGAACATCAAGAGTCCCAACATAAAGGAAAACTTCTACAGAAAATTTGTAACAGAAATTGTTCCGAGTTGTATTTTGATTTAGTACAATGTGATCTTGAAGAACAAATATAAATACGTCTGAATGTGAACGGAGTAACTGTGCCAAATGGGAAATCATCAAAGGTTATTCAAGGAACAGTAGAAACCTTGAAAATTTTCCAATACGAAAATGCCATTTTACTGTTTCAGTTTTGGCTTATTGTCGAAAAACTTGAAATGTTTCTAATACCATTGGTGTCTGAGTCTGTAAAACATTTCATTAAAAAAATTTTGCTCGGCGATTATATTGGAGTTTTATCAGTACTTTAAGAAACATAAAACAGAAGAAAACAAAAATAAGCAGCAGAAATTTTTTTTTCCGTTTCTGATCATCAACAACAACGGAGTAATGAGGTAATGCATACCAGTCGGTTCACGCCGCCTACGGCGGCTAAACCTCCTGGCATCACCTAAAATAAGTGAATCCTAATGGAATTTAAATAGTCACAATTCGGCCGAAATTTGTTTTATCATAGAAGAGCAAAAACTAAACATTGTTGTGAAAAAACCGCCTCAAAAAAGACTAACGAACAAAATCGGGTGTATCCTGTCCTTAATCAGAAGCGTGTCTTGCATCAGAACAATTATTTCGCGCAAAGTAGCTATGATTCGGAACAGTTCTGATGAGGAGGCGTTTCTGATTAGAGACACGGTTCTGATACAGCATAACCCCAATATCAGTGCCTACCCTTTCCGAAAAATTGCAGGATCGTTGCCCAAACCCCTCGTAAAATCGAAAGATCATTGCCTAATTGCCCCAAGATCCAGCGAAAAAAATTAGCCCGAACTTTCCATAACCTGGAAAAACCATAGCATAAATTGTTTCGAAAACTAACAAAACCCAAATCACTCCTAAATCTGGTAAAATCAGATCGAAACCTTCGAAAAACCGGGGAAAGTAGAGCCTGACTTAAACGGAATCTATGCCTCAACTTCGCAAAGTTTGGCAGAATTATAGCCTAAATCCTTTTATAAATTAAAAAAAATCAGAACCCAATTCTCTCGAAATCCATCAAAGACTCAGCCTGAACTTCTCAAAACCTGGCAAAATTGTAGCCTCAAAGTGTGGCCCACAAATATTTAGTTCCAATCCAAGCCTGAATTTCTCCCAACTCGGTAACGTCGTGGCCTGAATTCTTCAAAATATCTAAAAAGTCGAGGCTCAGTTCATTCAAAATACAGAAAAACAAGCCTCCTATAACTTGGAAGAACCGTAGTCCAACTCATCCCTAAGCCTAGCAAAATCAGATCATGAACCTCCGAAAAACCGTTAATAATATAGTCTGACATCCTGACGCTCAGCAAATTGTTGGGTGAGAATTTAGGCCCCGAAACTTCAGCAAAAAAATCAAAAAATCTTTCCTTTAGTTTCCTATTCTCTTCTCATCTTCTTTCTCTCAAGTCTGACAGAAACATTGCTTTTAATCTCAAGTATTCATCGAGATTATTACGCAAGCCAAATGGCAGAAACTGCCTTATCTTCTCTTTCTTCATTATCAATCAAATTTCAAACTTCTCTCTCTCTCTCTCTTCTCGCTCTCCATGATCTCTACACTTTCTACTGGAAATTTCAAAGCTTCTCTAGAAAATTAGAGAACTTTCTAGGGGAAAGTTCTTACTGTAACTTATTCCCGTTTTTTATCTCTACCTCGCCCTGTTCTCTTCCATTCGCTTTGACGACTGGAGAAGGTCAGTGGCGGGGGTCTCTCAATGCAGCAGTCGACATCTGACGGGTTCCGCGCGCCGCTATGCTTTCGATAACGAAGCTCCGCCCACTCCCGTCGCGCAATTTCGCGCGGCAACTCCAGAAAATTCGCTCCAGAAGGCTTCAAACTTTGAATTTTGACACAAAAAAGATGACGGGCATCATCGCGTCAACCTTCTCTATCGATTAGTAAAAATTTCATGAAAATCGGTTCAGTAGGAGCTCCCCTAGGGCCAGCGCCGGACGAACAAACACACACACAGAATTTGTGTGGTAATAATAGTAAAGATTGTATACATAGCATTATGGTATTTATAAAGAGAAAAAAAATTATCAAAAATCAAAAATTCACGGAACGAAGACAAAATTGAGGCTTATACGGACTTTTTTTTGTACCATAAGTACGCAGTTAGCATCTGGGTATCATAATGGCACATTTTCACACGAACTCAAAAACAGTAGAAAAATTTTTTTCTTGCTGCACAACTATATTTTTCTCTGTTTCTGTAAAGCAATTAGTCGATTCAAGAATATAAGTTTTTTTAATTGGATGAAGAGCCCTGGAGGAATCAGATTTGACGCTCATAAAACCGACTGTTTAACAACTGCCCCGGATAAGAACTTTTTAAATGCACTTATGTGGGCAAATATCACATTTTGCAGGCCAATGCAGTAAAGTTGTGTCAGTTCTCATTCTGGTAAGGTACAGTTCTGATTCAGACAATTCTGATTCGCTAAGTTCTTATTCGACCAGTTCTAATTTGTCTAGAGTTCTGATTTGAGGCAGTTTTTTGAAATCTTCTTTGAAAAATACTGTTTTTTTTTTGTGCAAATTATTTTCTTATAGAAATGACGGCAAGTGCTCTGTAGAACAGACAAAATTAATTTATTATTTAAAGGAGGACTCTGAAGCGCACAAATTGCGCTCAAAATAGCGCGTTACAGTCTGGCGGCCGCGGCCGTCTGGCCGAGAATTCCACAGCGCGGGGCCGTGTTCTCTGTATTTTTCGCCCTTATTTTATTCATTTCACATGTTTTGTGAAGAAAAATCAATAGTCTTCTATTCTAGCATGTGAGACGTGGGGAAAAGGCGAAAAACATTGAAAACATCGATTTTTGAGCAATTTCTTCATGCGCAATGGGATCAGCATCAAAAAATATACTAGAAATGAAAAAAAAAAAAAAAATGTTACTACACTGATTTACACTGATTCTGGAACAGTAATTTTTTTGGAATTTTTGTCGTTTTTGAAGTGAATTCTTTTTTACGAAAAAAAAAAACTTTTTAAAAAAAACTGATTTACTGTTACTAATTATTGTTAAAAGATTATTTTATTTCGATGTATTCTAGTGGTAAAAGTAACCGCGGGTGAAAACAGAAAAATTTTCGATGTATTAATGCCTGCATTGTGTCGTCTCGAAAAATTGAAAAAAAAACTGTCAACTGATGGGAATGCTCACTTGTGCATTAATGGCATCATCTGAAACCGGTTCAATTGACCCATGAGAAACGGCGAAGGTCTAATTTGTAGACCTATCAATTTTTTCCAGAATATTTGCAGTATCTAACAAAAATGTTATTGAATTGGCCCAGCAAATTGAACGCGTACCGTAATCGAAAGACCAAGAAAAACTTTATTATGGTAATGAAACAGAATAACTTTTCCGTTTCTGGCCAGGAACTTCTGGCATTGGAACAGAAGGGTTTTTTCTTTTTCTGTTTTACTTCCTCCAAGCATCTTGCAAAGTATACACAGCATCTGGATATCAAAAAAGTATAATTTTACAAGAACTCAGAAACAGTGAAGTGTTTTTTTTTTTAATTTTGCAATTTTTGTATATTTTTTCTGCTTCTGCCAACCTTTTAGTCGGTTCAAGAGTATCAGTTTTCTCAATTGGAGATTCTTTGGTTCCGACGTTCTTTTAATTTTTAACTTATTGTGGTTCTTTGTTACTGTTGCAAAGTTTTGCTAAAAGTTTCTTTCTGTTTCAGGTTATTGATTCTTTGGTTTTAAATGGTATTTGAATTGATTCAATTCTTTTGCTGAACAAAAAAAATATGATTGAAAAAAATGGAATAGTAAAAACTGTATCACATGAATTCAACACTGGATAAATTTTTGAAACCTTCGTTCAAATCTGTTGTTTCATGTAGAAAGTATTTTCTTATAGAAAACATGGTCAGTACTTTTATCATTCGTCTTTTTTTACGTATTCATATTCTGCTAAACCTGTTCGATTAAGTACTCAGTCTTTAACAATTGGATTTCCCAATGGCAAAAGTTTACACTGAACGGTAACACTTTTGTAATATTTTTTCGTTTTTCGTTACTTTAAGAAGTAGAGTCCGGTTTTCGAGAACTGTGTTAGTCGGTTCATGAAATACATTTTTCAAAGGTCTCTGTTTCTTTAGCAGTACGGCTTTCTCCAAGAAGCTAAACAAAACTTTTAGGAATTTACTGTTACTAATTATCTGTAGAAATTTAATTTATTTTGGTGTTCTCGATGATTCCGAGATTGTTTTGACTGCAAATTTAAACAAAGTTACCAATGAATCCAATATTTGATAAATTTTTGAAATCTTTGTTGGAAAATACTGTTTCATGTGAAAATTATTTTCTTTGAGAAATTACGGCAAGTACTTCAGATTCTTCTCCTCCGTTTCTGTGTTTTCACATTTTTATACTCTGTAGATTCGCTTTTTTGAATCCTAATCTGGACAGTACAACTTTATTACGTTTACACTGATTCTGAAACAGTAACTTTTTTCGGTATATTTTCTTTTTTCGTTACCTTTAGAAATTATCTTCCGTTTTCGAGAATTGTGTTAGTTTGATCCTGAAAGACATTTTTCAATGTTATCGTCTCTTTTTCAATAATCTAAAAAGCTTTCTAACAAGTGAGATTCAACCCTTTTCCAGAAAACACTCTGAAAATGTTCCGTTTCTAGTTTTCTGTAAACGTTTGTTCTTGCTTGAAGGTTGTTTCTGTTCTTGTTTAAGTATTCGTCGTATCATTCTAGAACAGAGAGCTCAATCCTATCAAAACCAAATTTTTCGATTGTAGAATTGAGATGAGAGTTTTTTGTTTCTTGACGCCTTGAAAAGGGACCTTTTTAACAATATTGACAGTAATTAATTTTTCCAAGAGTTATCTTTGAGGAATCGGTTCATCTGAGAATCTAAACAATGAAGTGCCTATTTTGAAACAGCAGTTTTTTTTAACTTCCATCAAATGCTGCCATTTTAACTTCAGAGCAAAATAAAGCATTTCTGGTATCAGGCTTGTCCATGATAATTTCACTCACTTTATATCTTAGAGAAAAAATTGCTTATTCTAGTTTTCTGTACATCCTTAATTCTGGTTATACTTTTTGCTTTGAATGGTTGAAAATGGAAACATGCACTCAGAAATTTTTTTGATAAAACAGTCTGAGGTTAGGGATTCAGGCTGAAAACTTACTGGAAAATAAAATATACTTACGGAATAAAACATAAAAAGCTATACATCAGCTATTAACATCATCGAACTTTCGGAAAAAATTATAGCTTTTTCACGATTCAGATGAATTTAGGCAACAAAAAACTTTTAGCAATAACCAACGTATAATTAGAACTTTGATTCTGATTTCGTTTCTATGAAGAAGAAGCCCTTCAAAACAAATTATTACCGGATCATTACTAGTTGTGTCATATTGTTCCAGAAACCGAAAAAATCTATTAGAAATTTGAAAGTATTATCTGAAACTATCAGGAAATTAATGTCCGTTATTCTAGATTATGATTAGTTTCGAGACAAGTCAAAAGTGCTGGAAAATCCAGATTACGGCTACGAAACACTTTTTTCCGTGAATCCTATGTATGAGGAGCCCTTGAAACAGAAGAGTCACTCTTATGAAAAAGCTCACGTGTTGGAGCTTTGAGAAATGAGAAAAAAACCCTTTATTAGAATGTCATTCAAACAAAAATTGCCTGTTCATAAGCTACGTTTAACAATTGTTGAGATATTGTCAGAATTTCCGGATATTCAGCTTTAAGAAAAACCAGAAACAGTAAAATCTCAATTGCGGACCCTTTTCTGTTTATGAACTTCTGACCATTTGAGCCTCCAGCTATCCAAATCTACTTGAAACTGTAAAGTTTCACAGTTTCATAAACTTGTTGTTTGAAAAATGTCAGAAAAAAAACATTACTACTCGCCCGCGCTTTTTTATCTGTTTTTCAACCGGATCCACAGCTGGCATTGCTTTTGTTGAATCTCACATCTGTATGAGAACTTTTCGAAACCGTCTTTGTTTTAAAATTATTTCCTAGTTATTTTCAGTAGAGTGCGTTTAAGAATGCGGTTCCCAATGCTTGAAAAGTAACGATACAATAATTTCATTTTCAATTTTGTGATATCTGATAGTAAGTTGTATTTCGGTATTGATAAATTTGTATTGATAAATTTGTGATAAACTTGTTATTTGTAGGTTGTTACTGCTTTGACATTGCTTTCAATTGAGTCCGGCATGTGTACAAAAACTTTCGAAAATCGTTACAGTTTCAACCATTGTTTTAGTTTTCAGTATGAATATCACTTGATGTTCAGAGCGATAGTACACGAAAAAAATTTCAATCGAGTCCTACTTTTTACGGACCAACTTTGTACTGAAACAGCTCTACATACTAAATATTGCATATATTGCAAACACATTGTCATAAATTCAAAAAAGTCAACTTTCCCTGAAACAAGAAACAGTTAATTGACAATTTCGGATAGGCTTGCAAATGGTACGGAAGACGGGGAAAATATACTTTGAAGTACTGTTTCATGAATAAAATTTGGTTACTTTCATTTTGCACAATCTATTCACTGAAGCTTTCTCAAATCATATTTATTTCAATCTTTAATCAAAAAACCTCCAAAGCCTTTTTTCCAGAAGAACCTTAAAAATTTCTGTTACTTCTACCTTCTACCTTCTGTAAAATTCATCGTATTCATTCTTGTTGCTGGTTCCTTCTTGAATTGGACTTGACATACAATTGTATTCAACAGTGGCGATTCAATGTTCTTAACAGTTTTTCAGTTAGATAACTATTTATTTGATTCTCGAATTATTGGAAGTCCCTAATGCGTTTAAATAATATTTTGGGATTTTTGGGAAGTAATATTTTCGGTTCCTCAAACTATATTATTAACCATGTATCAATGTATCTGTAATGGTTCAGTATAAAGGATGATTCTTATGACATGAACTCTCTGAAACCGATAACTGACGTTTATCAACTAGCTATAATACTGCTTTGATCTGATTTATGAACAGGTTTCACAGGGTTTCAGGATGCCAACTACTTACTACTATTCTACCATTCTGAACATATTCTATGAATAAATTTCAACTGTTTCAAAATCTTTTTGTAAAAAAAGTTGTCTAAAAACAACATTATTAAAAGTAAATCGAATTATTTTGATTTCACGCGTCTTTATCAATGCCTACCATGCCACGACTTTGTTATTGCTTTCAAATGGATCCGACATCTACATATGAACTTTTTGGAACAGTTTTCATTCTATTTTAAAAAAGTGTTTCCAGAATGTTTCCAGTATGCGCGTGTGAAAATGCATCTGTGGGGATCCTTTCAGATGTTGATAATTGATGAAATAATAATTTCAATTTCAGTTTTGTTATATGTGATAGTAATTTTTTAAGTTAGTAATCCTTGTGGCGTTTGAACTATTTAAATTTACATCTACTTTTTCAAGAATGCATAAGTTTTTAGAAAATGCAGGAACAAATTGATAAAAGAATCTTTACCGTCATCAATCAATGTTAGGACAAAAACATTTTCAAAGCAGGCAGCTAAACCCGTTTGGTACTCAATAAAAAACCATCAAATTTTATTAACGAAACAGCATTTTTCAAAACTTATTCTTATAACCATTGGTTCTGAAAACCCTGTTTTTGAGTCTATATTAGGTTTCGTTTGGAAAATTTGGCATTGTGATTGCCGGTCTCTGTGATGAACAAAAATAAATTCTGATGCCTTTCTAACAGGGGGACCTTGAATTAGCTCTCAACATTATTGGCAATCAAGTTTTAGCTAATAAAACAAAACTGAAACTGAAAGTATTGTTTCATTTTTCCTCAAACATTGAGAAGCTGAAAAGTTCATGCGAGCCTTTTCGGCAAAGGGGCCGTGTTAGTTGCAAAACGCGATCTACTGAGAAAATATTGAAAATAGACGGAAAAAAACGACTTTTTACCCTTTACAGAATTGCGGATCAGATCATCTTGTCTATTGAAGAATCATTAATTTTTATCGACGAAACAGCATTTTCCAAAACTCTTTTACTCACAGTTTATTGGTTCTGAAAACCCTGTTCCAAATACGCTTTTTCACGGTTTCTGAGTCTATATCAAGCAAATTGTTTGAATGTTTTGACATTGAAGTTTCCGCACTTACTTTGTAAAAAGCTAAATTTTGTTTGATACATACCGTAAAAACTGTATTAGTAGTGCCCCTCAAATAGTGGTGCCCTCCGGAGGAAGAGGTTGAAAAATAGTGGTGCCCCTCAATTAATAGTGCCCCTTCAATAGTGGTGCCCCATTATGAAAATGATATTTTTCAAATTTTCGACTTGCTGACTAAAAATTCACAAATATTAGACTGAAAACTGTCCTAAACTTGAAAAAAGTTGATGAAAACTGGAGAACAGAATACATTTTCGCTGTTATTTCCGCTATTTTTCACAAAAATCGTCAATAAAATCAGATCAAAACATCTCAAAATTTGGAGGAAAAACTGCTCGAAAAATAATGGTGCCCCTCTAATAGTAGTGCCCTCCAGAGGAAGAGGTTGAAAAATAGTGGTGCATGCACTACTAATTCAGTTTTTACGGTATTTTAAAAGAGGGATGTTGAAATAGCTCTCAACATTACATTGGGAGCTCTTCTATTAGAGAGATTTTTCTGTTTCACAGGTCTGTTGAATTGAGGATTCAGAGGAGATAGTATTCAGCAGATATGGATAAACATAATTTCTTGAAAATTATCAAATGATCCTGGTCATTTTCAATAACCTAATCAGTTCTCGGATTTAGGGTTATTTTTGCAGATGCTAATAGCTAACAGCTTATTGATTACCAAATCGTAACTTATATTCATGTAACCAAACTGAAACTGAAAGTATTGTTTCATTTTTCCTCAAACATTGGGAACATGCAAAGCTCCAACAGGCCTTTCCGACTAATCGAAAGTGTTATTTGCAAAACGCGCTCAACTGAGAACATTTTGAAAATAAAATTACGAAAATGAAAAACACGGTTTCAAAAAGTTGTCATACAGATGTAGGGCTCGATCAAAAACAGTTTGTGTGTACAAAACTTAACAAAATTGACACCGTGGAATTTGGCGGAAAATAGTAGTCATTGGATCACGCCAACTTGACTTCAGACTGTACGCTTACAACAGAAATTTTGACCATATAAGACGGATGAAATTTGGATGTTCAGAAATTTTTCTTAAAATTCATAGATTTCTCAATTTTTCTGGAACGTTCCAGATTTTCTTCATTTTCGGCTACAGTGTTGATATTATATATGCAGAATAACTGGAGTGCAGAAATATTTGAGTTATGATGGTTCAGGGAAAGGAAAAGATAAATGTTGATAAAATTCCAAATCTGGGGTGGCCCCAGATTTGGAAAATTTTGAAAATCAGAGAAAAATAAATTCATTCCCGTGAACTTTCAAAAAATCGACTCCAGATTTGAGGCTGCCCAAAAATTGGGAAACGTTTAAAAAAAGATAATTGTTTTATTTCACGTGAACTAATTTTTGGAATGCCACATTTTATACAGTCCGTTTGTTTGATCGATTCCTGATGTGAATAAAAACCAATACGGACTCAACGAAAAAAAACAAAGAGTGCTGGATTTTAAAAATTGATGAAATGAGATAAATGACTTTTGAAAAACTGCTATAGCTCAAAAGCGTACAGTTGGAACTTTCAAACGAAACGTTTAGCTTTTGCAAACAGTCGTTCAAGAAAAAAATTGATTAAATTCAATCGTCAATTCAATCGTAGTCATTTATCTCATTTCATCAATTTGTAAAATCCAGAGTCCGTTTTGGTTTTTATTCACATCAGGAATCGATCAAACTGATTTTTTTCTTTCGAATCAAACGGACTGTATAAAATGTGGCATTCCAAAAATTAGTTCACGTGAAATAAAACAATTATCTTTTTTTAAACGCTTCCCAATTTTTGGGCAGCCTCAAATCTGGAGTCGATTTTTTGAAAGTTCACGGGAATGAATTTATTTTTCTCTGATTTTCAAAATTTTCCAAATCTGGGGCCACCCCAATTTGGAATTTCATCAACATTCGAGGCATAAAAGAACAAACTCTGCGAACAATTTGAAAATGACTCCAATGCTATGAAAAATCTGTACCTATTACAGAACTTCTTCCTGAACCTAAGTTCTGTAGAATTTTTAGTATCTGACTCCAGAAAATCAAGAAGTTTTATGAAATTCGTGCAGGATTTCAGAACATCCAAATTTCGATCGTCTTATATCATCTTCTCAATTGAAAAATCGTCAAGTTTTGTCGATGAAATAGCATTTTACAAAACTTTTCTCAATGTCCATTGGTTTTGCGAAACCTGTTCAAAAAATTTTTCTTCACTGTTTCTGATTCTGTATCAAGCTAGTTGTTTCGAAGTTTTGATATTCACTCTGCTGAACAATTTTTTTTTTCCAATGATTTTTTAATAGAGTGACCCTGAAGGAATCACCTTAGGAGCTCTTCTATTAGAGAGATTATTCTGTTTCAGAGCTTTCTTCATTACAGGAGAAGACGGTGTCAAACAATTCAGTAACGATTCCGTTTTCAGTTGGATAAAATTTCAAAATTCGCAGTTTCTGGAATAGTATAATCGATTGAAAGTGAGTACAATTAGATCTCTGATGCCCTATTTCCTGATTTTGAAAATAAAAGTAAATAAAAAAAAACTGTTTCAAGAGTAATTCAATTCTGTAGCTTTATCGGTCTTCGTCAATAGCCATTTGGAGTGCTTTGCAATACATTTTTAGCTAAACTCTTCGATTTCAGATTTTTGCACATGCCAGTTGTCGCAAAACGGAGAAAGTTGTTAATTATAAATCTCAATTTGAAAAAAGAAAATATGATTTCTGAAACATTAATAGTATAATTTCGAGGAATTCGGTCATCAAAAAATTTCGTCTGGCCTAGAAGCCATAGGTAACTCTCAGATTAAATCCTGTTTAGAAAACACTCTGAAAAATTACTGTTTCTAATTTTCTGTAAATGTATTGCTTTTTGCTTGAACGTGATTTATATGAGTTCTGTAGTCTCTGAAGCTTTTAAGCTAATGTACTACGGGTTCTTGGTAGTTCCCATGAAATAAGGGGAGATAGTTAATAATACTATCAAGTGACTCATGTATACTCGCTGACGGTATCGCCAGATGAGCTACATAAGGACATTTTTAATGGGTTCTTGGTAGTTCCCATGAAATAAGGGGAGATAGTTAATAATACTATCAAGTGACTCATGTATACTCGCTGACGGTATCGCCAGATGAGCTACATAAGGACATTTTTAATGGGTTCTTGGTAGTTCCCATGAAATAAGGGGAGATAGTTAATAATACTATCAATCGACTCATGTATACTCGCTGACGGTATCGCCAGATGAGCTACATAAGGACATTTTTAATGGGTTCTTGGTAGTTCCCATGAAATAAGGGGAGATAGTTAATAATACTATCAATCGACTCATGTATACTCGCTGACGGTATCGCCAGATGAGCTACATGAGGACATTTTTAATGGGTTCTTGGTAGTTCCCATAAAATAAGGGGAAATAGTTAATAATACTATCAAGTGACTCATGTATACTCGCTGACGGTATCGCCAGATGAGCTACATGAGGACATTTTTAATGGGTTCTTGGTAGTTCCCATGAAATAAGGGGAGATAGTTAATAATACTATCAATCGACTCATGTATACTCGCTGACGGTATCGCCAGATGAGCTACATGAGGACATTTTTAATGGGTTCTTGGTAGTTCCCATAAAATAAGGGGAGATAGTTAATAATACTATCAAGTGACTCATGTATACTCGCTGACGGTATCGCCAGATGAGCTACATGAGGACATTTTTAATGGGTTCTTGGTAGTTCCCATGAAATAAGGGGAGATAGTTAATAATACTATCAATCGACTCATGTATACTCGCTGACGGTATCGCCAGATGAGCTACATAAGGACATTTTTAATGGGTTCTTGGTAGTTCCCATGAAATAAGGGGAGATAGTTAATAATACTATCAAGTGACTCATGTATACTCGCTGACGGTATCGCCAGATGAGCTACATGAGGACATTTTTAATGGGTTCTTGGTAGTTCCCATGAAATAAGGGGAGATAGTTAATAATACTATCAATCGACTCATGTATACTCGCTGACGGTATCGCCAGATGAGCTACATGAGGACATTTTTAATGGGTTCTTGGTAGTTCCCATAAAATAAGGGGAAATAGTTAATAATACTATCAAGTGACTCATGTATACTCGCTGACGGTATCGCCAGATGAGCTACATAAGGACATTTTTAATGGGTTCTTGGTAGTTCCCATGAAATAAGGGGAGATAGTTAATAATACTATCAATCGACTCATGTATACTCGCTGACGGTATCGCCAGATGAGCTACATAAGGACATTTTTAATGGGTTCTTGGTAGTTCCCATGAAATAAGGGGAGATAGTTAATAATACTATCAAGTGACTCATGTATACTCGCTGACGGTATCGCCAGATGAGCTACATGAGGACATTTTTAATGGGTTCTTGGTAGTTCCCATGAAATAAGGGGAGATAGTTAATAATACTATCAATCGACTCATGTATACTCGCTGACGGTATCGCCAGATGAGCTACATGAGGACATTTTTAATGGGTTCTTGGTAGTTCCCATAAAATAAGGGGAAATAGTTAATAATACTATCAAGTGACTCATGTATACTCGCTGACGGTATCGCCAGATGAGCTACATAAGGACATTTTTAATGGGTTCTTGGTAGTTCCCATGAAATAAGGGGAGATAGTTAATAATACTATCAATCGACTCATGTATACTCGCTGACGGTATCGCCAGATGAGCTACATGAGGACATTTTTAATGGGTTCTTGGTAGTTCCCATAAAATAAGGGGAAAT